>OV816028.1:2257213-3663953 GCA_929113105.1 Agrypnus murinus | reverse complement strand
AGTGTCGCAAACGTCGTTCAGGAATGCATTAATTGTAACTAAGTTTGAGATAAGTTACTGTCATCTGGAAATGTCATAGCATATTATACACATCGTGATATTTTTGAAACTATAGTTTATCATCGATACGGGACGAAATAAAAGCTGTTTAAGCTGAAGTGTTCAGGTTGGTCATAACAAACCAGGCGACTTTTACCACATCTCGAAAATAAACTTTATTGATGACGTACTATAACTAATCTAGTATAAGATTTTGAGATCGGCACTATAAGAAACTAGTTAGTAGATACGATTTTGACGATGCTTGGCTAGAATTAGCACTTCCCGGGAGCTCCTATTATATCATGTTATAAACAGGACAGTTAAATCGGACACCCTTTATATAAAAGAAAATATGTTAACTATCAGAAAAATAACGCATGATTCTAGGGTCATGTCTACTCTGAGTGATTCTCATATTTTTAAGATTTGAACTTATGCTAGACGTGCTCGTGGTACTTGACTAATCTAGAATCAAGTATTATGACTAGTATCAGAAATGCGCTTGTGAAAAAGATTTTTAAGAATTATCATCGTACTAAATAATTAATAGAACATCCTAAATTAATCCATATATTAATTAACAGAAGGATTCCATGCAGGAGAACAGTCCTAATACTCAAAATTAGAACGACGGACCTAATGTTCAATAAAAAAAATGACAAGATAATACTTCAACGTAATTATATTAATTAGCTAAAATAAGAACAAAAACCAATAATTTACCTTGATCAGAGTGCAATAATAGTGTACCTAATCAATCCAAAATGATAATTTAAGAAAAATCTAAATTTGAGGAAAACTTCAAGAATATCATTGAGAAGGTAGTGTGATGTCTGATTGACAGAATCATTGTTAGATGTTTTGAGTCTTCTAACGACAACTACATAAAAAATGTGTTATTGTAAAAGCTCGAATATTGGTAAATCCTAGCATTTACTATAGGAAGATGGTAAAATCGCGAAAGGCGGCTGTAAACACTTCCCTTTCGCGCCTTTACCAAATCATTTTGGTAAATGATTTATCAACACCAGTCCGAAGTAGGCAAATTAAACAATGGTAAATATAGCAACGTGAGTAAAATATACCCAATGTCTCAATATTTGTCAAACATAAAAAATAACAATTTTTTTATTTAAAAACGTTTGATTTTTAATATTATATACATATTGAACTTAGAATGTTAGAATACTTTTAATATGGTGTATATTTAATATAATATGAATATATCCCATAAATATTGAGTAAATATTTATTTGTCTGGCTAAGAATCTGCAAACAAAAAAATAATTTTGCTTTGATTTATTGCTTGGTGAAAAGCTACAAAAATATAAAAAATAAAACTTTGTTCAACATAATAAATATGATGTAATATTATGAAATATTATTAAAAACTTGGAACACAAAGTTATATCCATAAGGCTGCATATTGCATTTAACAAAAATTAATACAGTACAATAAAAACCACCACCAATTCATTAAATACAATATTTTATTTGATTTTGCAACAAACATCTTTAACCACTTAAGTGCGCCTGATGTAATTCCGATTAACGAACTAATGTCGACTGGGATCAGGGAAACAACATTGCCGCTTATAAGCTTCGAGTTTAAAAATATAATTAATACATTTTCACAATAAACCGTTTGAAACCGTTTTATAAAATGAAAGGGAGAGTTTTCAGAGGTGTTCACATTTCAACACATATTTTACATATTTTAATTGTAAAGTTAAACATTGATCAACTATGTAATATTTATATAATTTATAATACATTCAGGTAATATACATTTATACATTCGGTAATATTTTGTTGGAAAATGCACGTTAAATATTTATCAAAATGAAGATCTAAAATAAAGTAAATTATTGCTAAAAACGCAACATTTCGTAAATATTTCTAATTATGTTAAATTTATGTGAAATGTTTATCAAATATGTACTTTTAAAAGTTAATTTCCTATATGACAGAAACGTTTAATAAATACCTATGTTTGATTTTTATATATTTGCCTAAATATGTAATAAATATGTATGTATGATATATAAAGATTCAAATATAAATTATTATTCGATGTAAAAGATTTAATAAATATATTTTATATTAAAACATCATTTAATATTTAAAATACATTTAACAAATATTTATTAAATATAGTATGCTACTGAGGTATCGATCTTTTAATTAAAACTAGGGCGCTGTATTAATTATTGTTTGATTACACAAGAATATTTACAATAACTACAGTCTACACTAATTAAAAACACAAATTATGTAATATCATTAAACAAACTGAAAGTAATTTATTTAAATACCTATTTATTTTATTATTTAGATTATTTATTTTAAACGAACAATTAGTTATTATTTGTTTCCACTGTATACGTCTATTTTATATTACGCCATTTATAATTGTCCTTCCTCTTCTTCGTGCGGTCGCAGTATTTATATACGTGTGTCGAATTCTTGAAACATCGAGTAACGTCTCTCTCTCTGGATTGTTCCATATACTTGGCGTTTCCTCGTTCGTTGTTGTTTCTATATAATTATGTAAATTTACATTGATAGCAACAATTACAAGTGGGGAGATCTATATGACATCCGAAAAAGCTTCCATTTTCTCCCAGAAAGAATAAGATTAAAAAGAAATTTCTTTTCCTGTAAAAAAATTTTAATTGTTGCTATAAATGTAAATTTGAGATTTACATATATATAAACAACAAGATGAGAGATACAGGGTTTCAGACAAAGCCTCCCCTACTGAGGAACCCAAGGTGAGAACGAAACAATTGTCTAGGGGTGTTTGAAATTATGTGCTTATCAAATTATTATCAATTGTTTTAATTAATTTGCTGCAATGTCCAAGATTGACGTATTACATTTGCCTTAAACATTTTAAAAATCCACAAATAGAACTTGTAGAAAATGGAGAATTAAGTCGTTTAATTACGAATTCAAACTTGATGAAAACCAACCAGACAAGTGCTTCATATTTTATGAGGTATACCAAACGTACAAATGAAAAGATTAAAAAAAGCTCTTTATAAATCAACCCGAAAACAAAGCAATTTCTTATAATAACATAAACCATCAGCGACTACGAGGACGAGTTCGTTCCAATTGTTGACTGCAAGTGGAGCACAACGAAAAGCATAAATGAAAATGGAAATTGCTTGGCTTTTTATTTATGTAAATAACTACGTCTGCGTAAGATAACAAATTTATTTAATGGGGCCCATCGTCACATTTCTGATGCAGAGCGAACTGGTTATTAATATTTAACTTCATTTCTTTCTATTTTTTCCCTTTATGTATTAACATTAATCACAATTAGATCAATGTCATAATACAAACTATAAAAGGAAAATGCAGGTCAAGTAATTTATTTATATTATGCATTAGGTATATGTAGTACTCCCAAGAATAAGTAATCTTTCAAGTTTAAAAATTCAAGCAAAAAGCTTTAATTGCAACTAAAAAAAGTGTTGATAATACAAAGATAATTACGTCAATTGTTATAAGGTGCTAATAATGGTAACTGTTTATATTCAATAAGAAAAAATGAAAAAAGCACACATACTACAAACATTCAATAGGTATCATTATCATACTTATATGATTGACGGCCTACGGGGTTCGAGGTTTGCAATTGTCCTGGCTTAACATACTTAAACGGCTTTAAAAAACACATCATTGGAAATCTACAATAATTAATTTATCATAATAACGACAACATCAGTTAGTTTACATACAATAAAATACAGTTAAAACAAATTCTTCTTATTAAATGCTTTATGCGTTTCATATTGTCACATCACCGTCAAGTTTTTCGTTTTTCTAGTAGTAATAATAGTTACTCTTCAGAACCGGATTGTATAGACAAACAGGGCAAATAGCAGAAAAGATCAACTGATCGTAAGGACTGCATTTTTCAATTCCGAATTAAACGTATTAGTTTCCTAAACTATTTTATTAAGTTCTCTCACAGTCAAGCTCATCAAAGGACACCACGCTTTCAGATTATAGTATAGGCTTTATGTATATTATATTATTGCAAAGTAGATACATTCTCAAAGTTCCAAAAATCTTCAATGTACATATAACAAAAACAACTGGAAAAAGTTGAATTAATTAGATCACGACGAAATTAAAACCTAATAACAGTGCTATAGGTATCAAAATAATAAGTACATTTTTCTTTTAGGCTGAATCCACCTCTGTTACTCTCCATGCAACCTGACCCGGTCATGCTATATTCATTTATTTATTTACTATTTGCATTAATATTTTGTTTTGTGCAGTACTAATCATTTAAATTATTAAACGCAGGGCATATGTAAACATCAAAAGAGCATAAATTATTCATACGTCAGGCGCAATACACAAAAGCAATTACTAAATTATCCATCTGACAAGTGATATTTTATGTCAGATAAAACGGTTACTAGGTATTACACAGTTTTTCACTATCGTTTATGAGGTATCCAACATGGAAAATGAAATGCTCTTTATGATAAAGCGTTATACTTACTTAATAAGTAATGATAAAAAAGAAATGTGGCGTATTCATACATGCCCTCCACTGTGTACGTGTGTGTGTAAGCCTCCTGCTTCAATCAATTACATTACAAACTGATTATGATTAAACCACATAGGTACTTTTCATTATTAAAAGAAAAACCCCACTTAAAAAATTGTTAGCATAATTTAAATATATGATTAGTGGATGATAAAAACAAAAATCGAAGCGCTATAAGTGTAATTCAGTGTAAAAGGGTTCATTAACTTTATAAAGATTGCGTTTTTCCACGAAATTAACAATTTATTCTTCTAAATACATAAATAATAGAAATAAATGCACTCACTGGAGTGAAAAATCCAATAATTAAGTTATTTCCTCGCTTTCATCATTATTATAACTCATTACATAACATTATTGCGCATTACAGAAATAAAAACAGATCGTTACGTACTTACATATTTTTGTAATTTTCACATACTTTTAGAGATTGTTTTTTCTTAATAAGGCAAACTTAAGATCTTCATTAGTTCATTAGTGTTCTGCTACTTTTCACTGACAATTTTATTTTAAAAGCTCTTTTAAAAGATTATTATTAAACTAAGGTTTTAAGACACAGAATTGCAACTATCACACACAATATCAAATTAAATATGTATAACAATAATTGTAGCAACTGTAATATACGTTAATTGTACAAAATGAGAGACCGTGTATCGATGTATGTAAATTGTAGACAGCATTAACGATCTTTTAGAAGAAAAACGGCCATATTTGGGAGATAATATAATATAATATTTAATATACCATATTTAATAAGTATTTGTTAAATGTATTTTAAATAGTAAATGTTTTTTGATACAAGAAAATTAATTAATTTTTATTTGACTCTTTATTTATTTATTTCATACACATTCCAAATACAGCCAGCCTCGGTGGATTAGTGGTTTGCATGTTTGCTTCATAATCCAAGGATCGCAGGTTCGATCCCCGGCCAAACTGGTAATTTTTCATAGCGCAGAAAAATTAAAAACATGCCTTCTTCTCGGATAGGAAGTAAAACTGTAGGTCCCGTGTTAATGCGATATTTGGCACGTTAAAAATCCCTACTGGGGGGTGGAATTCCCCCAGATTCGGCTAGATTCTAGTAGGGTCGGCCAAGTGATCATAGCAATCGGTGCCATGAGGTACGAAGGATGCTCCGCCATCCTGATTCCTCGCCCAAAAACAAACAAACAAACAACATTCCAAATACATATATGGGCAAATATATAAACAAATTTACATATATATTAAATGCTTTTATTAAACACTTATTATTTAAATTTTAGCAAGATTATAAATATTCACCGAATATTTCATTTTGAGCAAATAATTTTTATATTTAAATCTTCATATTTTAGAAATATTTCCAATTCAGAATATGTAAAGATTACTATAGATTATGTAAATATTACATAGCTCATCAATGTTTAACTTATAATGTAAAACGTGTGTTGAAGTGTGGAAATCTGTGAAAACTTACATTTCATTTTTATAAATGTTTTTGTATGTGTTATTGTGAAAATATAAAATTTGAGGCCCTCAAATCGGCGACGTCGTTCGCTTTGTAAAAATAGTTTCGTTTCGGAGATCAGCGTTGGTCTTGCATTATTTGTTTCAGAGAATATGTTTGTTTGGTGGTCATAATTTTGGGAAGTGCAAAATTAAATAAAACGACATATATGATGAATTTGTGGTGATTTTTTAATCTTTATTGTATGTTTTACGAGGGGAGTTTTTTAAGTTATCTACCTAGCTATGAAAACAATATACTACCGCGGCAATTTTCTTATGTCAAGTTGCTGAGACATTTTATAGTGTCATCTTCAGGTTTGATTCCAATCGCTTGACATTTGTCATTTATATATCAGTTTAAAGAAGCGATAATGAGTGATTTGAAGCTTGAACAGAGAAGTGTCATGAAATTTCTAACGAAAGAAGGCAGTAGTCCAGAAGAATATCTATGATAGAATGGTGGCAGTGTATGGAGAAAATTGTCCGTCCTATTTCCAAATCAAATATTGGTGCAAGTAGTTTAAACGGGGCAGGGAATCCATTCATGATGACCCAAAGTGTGGAAGACCTCTGGAAGCACAAACTGAAGAAATTATCAGCAAAGTTGAAGATTTGGTGTTCACTGACCGCCGAATAAAAGTTTCAGTTATTGCTAGAGAAATGGGAATATCAGAAACGAGTGTTTTTAAAATTCTACACGAAGATTTGGGAATCAGCAAAGTGTCGGCACGATGGGTTCCCAGGCTGCTCAGTCCCGAACAAAAACTGTGTAGACGACAGATTTGCTAGAAGAATTTGACTGCTTTATCCCAATATGAAGACTTCTTGTATAGAATTATAACCAGAGATGAGACCTGGGTATACCACTGGGACCCTCCTACGAAGCAAGAGTCCATGCAATGGATTCATAATGGCTCTCCACCACCCAAGAAGGCGAAGACGCAATTTTCTGCAGGGAAAGTGATGGCCATAGTTTTCTGGGAGGCGGAGGGGGTTCTCTTAATTGAGTATATGCCAAAAGGGACTACAATAACGGAAAATGTCTACAAAGACACAATTAGAAACTTGAAAGCGGCTATACGCGAAAAAAGACCCCACAGTTATGCTCAGAGAACTCTGCTTCTGCACGACAACTGCAGGGTGCATAAAGCACGAATTGTTCAAGAAGTAATCAATGAAAGCGGCTTTCAGGAATTACAACATCAGGCGACAATGAAACAAAGCTTTTTTGTTACTCTAAAATTCAAACTACTGGATACTTAACTGTACTAAATGCTCCGGCTGTTAAGATCTCTTATTCTGCATATGGGAATTCAGGTGTGGGTGTTAACCCCGAAAGCTTCTAATTAACTAATACAGTCAGGAACAAATAAAGAAAACATAGTGGGCGCCACCAAATTGATGTTAACAAAATCTAGGAATCCCAATTTGGAAAGATTTCTCATTTAAAATTGACGTTAATTTAATCAAACTATCAATCGATACTAATGAATTTTAATTGACAAGAACATTAGCAATTTGTTGAGCTAAGCTATATCATACGATAATTAAATCTATATATGCATAAAGTACAAAAAGATTAGAAACACAATACACAAATGAAACATGTTAGAAAAGTTTTCTCTTTCAAAGAATACAATAATAATTCATCATATAATCATATTTAAAAAATATTTCGGGATCCCAAACCAACTATTAAATTAAACATAACTAAATTTACATAAACAGAACATAATCCTAGCACAAATAGAAGGCTGAAAACATTTCACTACAACACAACAAAATGGCTATAACAGAAAATTATCACATAAACTGCAAACTGAAGCGGAAACATTGCGGGACCACTTGATTATTTTAAATTCTGAACTATGTTATCTTAACATTGAGATTCATTGAACTTTTGCCATAATTGCTATTAGTACTAAATTCTTTATTATTATTAGATTAGTTTTATTAACGGGAACGATGATTAAGTTACTTGAATGTTGTTCGAAGATAATTATTTTATTAGTTGAGTAACAAATACCGTATTCTTCTTATTAATATTTCATTAATTAAATGAGTTAAGGTGTTTAATTTAAAATTCACTATTGATTAGCATTAAACAAATTCTATTAAGCCAATCAAAGGTCAAATAAACGAAAATTAACACTGCACTCAAACTAAAGTTGCGGAATAATCCTCCACCGGATTAATTTTCTAACAACAAAATCGGTATTGTATAACACTTAAAGTAGTGTTGTTCTAAACTGGACTATAATTATTTAACTGTAAAATCGCTTACACACGATTATAGCACGGGAAATAAAATGTTGGGGAAAACCCACTAGCTTGGGATGAGACACCCACCTTCCGACTGCACGCTACTTTAGAATACGAGACCCACTGGCCAACTGAACTTTTTAGATGCGAATCTGTACTACTTTCTAAATATTGAAAAGACGGAAGATTTTAAGCTAATCTATGTCGAAATAGCGTGATGCCCAGTGAGGAACAAGCATTTGAAAGCTTCGAAAAGATTCTAGAACAAAGATTTGCCGCGTAAGTTACCATAATCTACATGTGGTAACAAGCTGTATTTTTTACGTCTGGAATTGGAAGTTTGTACAGAATTTAGCGATAGACATGCACAGGAAGCCATAAATAAAAGCTACATGCATTTTAAGAACTGAAATCCTTTGTAGGAAAGGTGGTATTTATTTAAAATATTTATAAATTAAATTTTATCGAGGTTCTTTCCTGCGAAATACCTTTTATAACCATGAGAACACTTCAAAATTAACCTTTGATATTTTACAAGGACTGCAAATACATTAAAATGATGTCTACGAGATCTTTCTAGAAGAAATTTTATCTGTACAAAAACATGAAAAGGTGACCACTGGTATTTAAAAGAACATCAGATCACGTTACACTATATAATATTAAATTGAAATTGTTTTTTTAAATAAAAAATCAGTCGTTTTCTATGTTTGACCAACATTAATAATTAAATATTTTATTTACATATGATGCTACCAGTAAATATGATATGCTATGGTCTTTTCGTTTCGGAGATGTTTGCATTTATAAAGCTTTTTATGTGAATAATTTATTATTATTTACAGACACTTTAAATGCATAATAAAACTGCTGTAAGTTCAGGAACAAAACACAAATAAAAATACAGATTTATTGCTTATACTAAATTAAAATTAAACTATTGCAATTAATGTTCAAAGTTTTGTTCCATGTCTAATCGCATGCGTTCCTTCAGATTTTCCAAATTATTTGACCTATTCTTATAGAGTTCCCATAAGAAACCGTGCAACAGTTTGTAATCTGCAGATTTCGCTGGCCACATGATTAGGCCCCGTCTACCAATCCATCGATTAGGAAATACTTCGTTTAAGTAACGCCGAACATTAATAGTGTGGCGGAACTCCATCTTGATGATGCGACATTATTTTGGGACAAACCAGGATTCTTTTCATATTAATATATCTTTAAGAATAAAGATCCTACAACTCTATTGCCGACAATTTCTGTCCGTACAGTGAGTTCTTGATGATACTGAGTATTTGAGTCCTATTCGTGAAGAAGTTTAACTATTTTAACTAAGTAAAACTCTGTGCACTGACATTTAAATGTCAAATAATAATTAAATTCAAACAAAAGTGAAAATACTATGAATACACGGCATCCAAAGAGATAAATATACAACTCAGCCTTGCCATTTACAACTACTTTTATGTACATGACAGATTTCTGATAGGTTTTTCCTTGTAATCTTCCTCTAGATATTAATTAACGTCACTTAAAAAATAATATCGACGAATGTTGCTGCTTTAGATCAAAATATTTTATAACCTTATTTTAGGTAATCTACAATAATTGGGGTAGTAGTTACTTAAAGATTTCTTGACTGATACCACTCCTTCAGTTGAGATGGAAGAAAAGTTCCACTTTCCGTTGTTTTTGCTATTGACATAGAACGTAAGGCGGATAAGAGAGTTTTCTTATTTATTGATTTTATTGCCCAATTAATCCTATATGTTTAAATAATTTAAATTTTTGATTTAAACATAAAATAAGACAGTGTCAAATCTTGTTTTCAACTATTGTTTGTTCCGTCGCTAGAAGATTTCGCAAAATTTGGCATTTTCTTTCTCCTTAATAAATTCTTCATTAATTATTCAGATGTTTGTATGAACGAGAGTAGTCGGATTAATCTAAATGAAAAAGCTTCATGTCGGTATCTTCAACCACCTGCGAGATGGACGAGAATCCTCGACAGAGACAGACAGCAGATCGTTAAATAAATAATTTTACCGAAAATATTAAAGTCTCTCGTCTGCTTCTTGTTCTCCGCAATGAAGCTCGCGTATAGAAACTGTTAAACCAGCGACAAAAGTACTGTAACATTCAGTGACAATGAGTTCTGCATAATTTTTTCCTTAAAATGTGTTTTTATTACTTTGCTAGACTTTATCATTTTCTGATTCTTGTACGGATAACGCTATTCGAACACAGTAAAAAATGGAGTGTTAAATCTTACACTCAAATAACACCCAGAGTGGTTCCTATTTATCCACACTGACGAGTGTAAATAACATTGGTCTTAAAAGTGGTAAAATATGTAACAACTTTAACCTTCAATGCAGGTTAAAGTCATGGACACTGAGTGTAAAAATGACAACCATATTGTTGAGAAAACATTTGTTGAGTATAACGTATGCACGAACTGAGTGTTAATTTCCCATTCTTTTAGTGTAAGAATTATTGCTTATAATGGTAAGAAACATTTTTTTAATGGAAAAGGAACCAACTATAGTGGTTACAATCATTTATTGGAGTGTAAATAACTATTTTGTTCGTGTAATTATATACTTCTATTTTTTGGTTCAGATATTTTTTTTGTAATTTAGGATAAAACAGAAAAAGGTAAAAAAATAGTGCACACAAATATTAGTTTTATTTTAAAACAAAATGCAAAATATAAATACATTCTAAATCTAAATAATCCAATGTAAATACATATTGTGATGATTCTCCTTCATTATTTGAAAATCATGAATTCTTAAGTTTGTTACCCAATGTTATCCTGGGTTAATAGTGTATAGTTTATTGGTCAAAATAATTAAAAAAGAACTACAGGAGAAGAACGTAAAATATTAATTAGTATCCTACATACGATTGTTTTCAAGAAACCAGCAACAAGTGAAGAAGAAGTTAGCAATAATGTTTCTTGAATAGTAATCAAGAAATGCCATTTAAGAAAGGTAAATAAATAAAAAGAAAACTGTCCGCACCATTTCAGTATTGACAGCTATCCAGCCCAGAGAACGGTTTTGGGAGTACCACAGCAGCAGAATCTTGAAGGGCATAACACCAAGCAGCATGCAGCTACAAAAGAAAATAAAGTGAATCACAGAATAAGGTTTGTGGAAATAGAAACAAGTGTATATAAAGCATATCTAGTGTTTCTCATAGAAAGAAAAGTAAATCCAATTAAAAGAAAATTTCATACAGACTCACCTGTTACAACACTGATTTGTAAAACTGCAAGTGATCAACCTATGGCCTAAAAAAGATAAATGATTAAATTATAAATACAGAATTAATAAATAAAAATATGTACAATATAATAGGTACACTATTTAAATATAGAATACCTTATAGACAAAATGTTATAATTTGTATATTATATTATTTACATATTATTATTTACAGCCGTACTTATAGATAAATTACACGCGTATAACAC
Organism: Agrypnus murinus; assembly: GCA_929113105.1. Taxonomy (NCBI): domain Eukaryota; kingdom Metazoa; phylum Arthropoda; class Insecta; order Coleoptera; family Elateridae; genus Agrypnus; species Agrypnus murinus. Next base: position 3,652,089 of record OV816028.1, on the reverse strand, counting down.
AATGTTTATTAATGTTACACGCGTGTAAATCTTTCTATAAGTACGGCTGATAATATTAAAATAATAAAAAAGTGAATCTTTACTACTAGGAAATCAACATTAGTTTTGAACAATTACCTATGAGGTCCTTTGTATGATTAGGGTAAATGACCCAGCCATCACCATCATGACCACCAGAGTTTCTGTAATTAAAGTTTTATTAAATTTATTATTGACACATTCTAATTTACATTACAAACCTTACCTGTAATTATAGAAACGACATTTAATGTCACTAATCACAATGTCAGTTCTTAATAATCACACGTGAATTTTATAAACACATGTGCGCCATCTTTTTAAGCTGAGTGCAGCCGTCAATATACCAACCTACTATACCAATGCGTAGAGCGCGGCAATAATTAAACTATGGAAGTATAATTTCATTACATACATACACTTAGGGTTAGGAACTACATAGCAATTACCAGATGCGGTTTTGCATTTAAATTGTTCCTTGTAAACCAAAAATCTGAAAATAATTTTATGTCCGATTGCATTATAAAATACTGTTTATTGTATTGTTTTGCGGCAGTGAACTGGCTTATTATTGTACTCGTAAAATAAAGTGATAGTAGTAAAATAAAGTATATAGTAGTAAAATAAAGTATGACAACTGTATATTACATGTCAAATTTTCTTTTGTCAAGAATAGATGTCAAATTTATAAACTGATTTTTTTTTATATTTACCTAATTTTAGGAATCGAACATAAAGCTTTGTATGCACCTCTTACATAATCGGACCTTATAGACTCGCCCTTTTTATAGGCCTTGCTCGCTTCGCTCGCTCGGTCATAAACTGGGCTTGTCTATAATGTCCTACATTATGTACTTGCTGCATAAATAGCTATTATCTATTATTTATCCACAATTCACGTAAACATTATTATTTTTATTTATGCATCATGATGAATTAAATTACAATGGATCAACGTGGCAGCTAAAACTTTTACATTAGAAAAAGCTGAATAGACACAACCAGGACTGGAAATTATAGTTTTAAAATCTTACTTACTTAATTGCACAAGATCGTAGAAAGATGCATCCTCTTCTAATTTAGCATATTTACTTTTATTGGCTAGTTGAATCTTAAAAATCATTGTTGTCACTTTCAAAGAGAACCAACTACAGTCAAACACAAACAGTAAATAAAAGTGCTCACGTCCAATCGTGATTATTCGCGTTGGAGGTGGATGTTCGGTGGATGACACTCGCGAGGGTTAAATCGGTTTTGTTGGATCTTATTAACACTCTTTAATGTTGTTAACATGCTAGAATAGTGAAATACATTTTTTGAAAGATGAGTCTTACACTAACGAGAGTATCTTTACTAAATTCAAATGATTTTTGTACACCAAAAACATTATTTTACCCATTTTTTAAATTAAGATAACACTCATAAGAAACCTGGTGCTGCGTGTTAATTTTGGTTGTTAATTTCATTCACATGAGTGTAGAAATTTACACTCAGATATTTCACCACACCAAATATGTTTTTCACCACCACTGCATTTTTTACTGTGTACGAATAAAGGTGTAATACAAAAAGGTTACCTGTTTGTTGTGATTATTGCTAGTTATGCTGTTTCATGAGGGCTTCCAACAATCTTTTCACTGTGGTATGTTTTAAGATTCCATGTTAGACTGGTGTTACGAGCAACTTGCGTATTTCGTTTTTATTATAGTTGGTAATTATTCTGCGTTAATATCTATATATTAAAGCCTGCTTTTATGTTCAATGTATAAAACTAGATAATTCAGTACAAGAGTTGACCTATTCATCAACTGCATATTATACACTAATAAATACAACCGGAAGGTTTCTCTAATCAAATAATAATTAAAACCATTAAATTTGCTTACTTCTAGAATGATGTTGTTAACCCGTAGTTTAACTAATTACAAGTAACAATTAAGGCATTTCTTGAGAAATTCGTAACGAATAGTAATTACCTGAATGTTGTACTTTAATTATAAAATTTTATTCAAACATTCTTACTAATTTGTTTCGTATAATAGGGTTAAAATTAAAGATGATCAATACAGTGGAAATTAGTAAAGGCATTACTTTAAAATTAATTACTGCTCAATTTTAGCTTCTTGTTAAAACGTGTTCCTGAATATTTAATGTATACTTTGTGTTTAGAATATTTATGTAAAGATATGCGCGTCCTTCCTTAGAAGTTCTTGTTTTGATATTAATTGAGGAAGAATTTTTAATTGAATTTAAACGTCACAGTAATATTCAACGATGGCATAAAATTTTATTCGTAACTTCTTTGTTGCAGTTAAAATTAATAAGGATTAAGAATACGCATTCGATATAGCATTTTGTAGAAATGGTCCTTTTGATGGAAGTCAATTTCCATAATTTATGAGCGAGTTGGAACACCAGTTGCAATGCACGTTAATATTTTAATAATATGTAGTACGGTTTTTGCATATATAATAATATTTAAATACAGTTGAAGAAATATAATAACATTTTTCTTTCAAATTGTAGAAAAGTATAGTTCAGGTATAATATAGTAATATTCAGAAAAAATAGTTGTAAGTTTGGCTCCTGTGCTCGGGTGTCGCTGTAATCGTAAATAAAATGGCTCTTTTTGAAAGGAGCTTTAGCTATCAAATTTCCAAATTTTATAACTCTTTAACTTTAGCTTTAATAGAATTATCTGCTCAAAGCTTTAAAAACAATACAAGAAATTTCTTCTGAGTCAACAGTTACAGCATCAGCACTGATAATTACAACTTTAATGCAATTAATTCTTACCATGTTGAGCACCAACTTCGAATAGGATTTCATTTTCTTTGAATTTCTACAGAGTTTAACTTTAGCCTTAGTCTTAAGCAATGGTTTCATACAGGTGTCAGGAATTATCAGTACTAACTTAAAGTTTTAAACACTTTAAAGTAGCTTCCGGTAAGTTACTGCTACAATCATAATACCACTTTGAAGTTGCGACAACCTTAAAGTAATTATACTAAGTGGGATACTTTAAAAGCTACTTAGAAGTAATGGACCTACATAGTTCAAATAAATAGTAGAAACAACTAATAATTACTCAAATATTCTAAACTGAAGTAATTAAACCTATAAAGTCGTAAATTTAATTGTAGTTACGTAACAACTACCCAATCACAGTTACGATCTCAGTTACCGCTGCTTCGATGCTGCATGGGCGACTACAATGTCTAAACGCTAGGGAAAAACGTACTGTGTGCTGCACAAATTGTAACCTATCCGATGACAGGCGATATTTATCGAAATAGCCTGAGGCTTACTCGCTTACTGCCAGAATAATGTAGTTAGCTACACAGCGATTTCATGGACCTCAGTATTAATTGTGCTAGCAAATTTGTATTATGTCAGGGTGCATAATAAGAAGCGTGCTTTGAAACCACAATGCGTATGCTAATATAATTAAGAATTCAATTCTGCATTTATATTTATTTTAATTTATTTTGCAAAAATTGCCATTATTCATAATTATTAGTAATTATACAACTGAACACTTACTTACTTGCAATCAATCATTAATAATTGATTCCTTTTGGTATCTTTACCAACGGCGGAACGCCCCTGATCTACGGAGATAATTAGTATAAACATTGGGCGCCACTTGGTTTTTTATGTCATACTGTATATAATCAAGTTCATGTTACAGTTGTTCAACTGTATAACTGTATTGGTTACATTTTTAAGTAATTATATATCAGTTGTCCTTAAGTTGAGCATTCAATAAATACTGCACTCAATAATCATTTGTTGCGTTCATATACAATCGATAAAACCTAATATAAAATACTTTAAATAAGATTCATTAGATCAAACCCAATGTTGATATGTTTTTCTTGTCTTACTGAAGCCAAGCAAGTTTCATTCCCTTCACTATTTCTAATAGTATTATTTATATTTGTTGCAGGTGAAAAGCCTCATAAATGCGTCGTATGCGCTAAAGCGTTTAGCCAATCGTCTAATCTCATCACTCACATGCGCAAACATACGGGCTACAAACCCTTCTCATGTGGTTTATGTGAAAAAGCTTTTCAACGCAAAGTTGACCTTAGAAGACATCGGGAATCACAACATCCATCCGCCCCCGACATGCCCATCACGGCCAACTATAAATATACAAATCCCAAAATGGAAGATGTACCATTGGAGGATATGAAACAAGAAGTTACCAGTAGTAGTTAAGTTAATTTTATTTTCTTTTTTCAAGAAAGTCTATTACTATAAAGGGAAACGATGATTTTTAGATGCCATTTACGTAAAGAGGTGCCATTTTAATTTTTTTGTATGTTATAGTCAATTAAATTGAAAAATATAATGTAGCAGAGCCCGTGCTTACGTGCCATGTTATTATCAGTTATTAACTTTCTTAGTCATTTTTTTGGTTAAAAATTCAAATTTATAATTAACCTGACTGATGAGTGATATAGGAAAATAGTCACGTAATCAAAAATCTCTTATTACATCTTATATCTAGAAGTGGTTGAGGGACACACGCAAACTTGTTTGATTTGAACTCTTCCCCTGCCTTTGCGTGTGTGCACAAAAAGATAGCAAGTCATATCATTTTCATAAATTTTCGTTTCCCAATTAAATGGTGGAGATAATAAAATTTTGTTTTAGATGGAAAAGCTTTTTAAAAAGCTTTGTATGTATTGTACGTAATACTTACTACATTTCCGTCCACTATGTGCCTGTGTCTTTTTTAGGGCGATTTTATGAAACCGTCCACTTCCCTGACTGTTTTTGTATTTATATTATTATCATTAATTATGTTATCGTGTTTTAATGTAAAATATTAGTAATAACGCGAGGTGTAAGATATAGTTATTATTTTATTTTGTACAAAAATTTAGTCCACGGCAAACCAAAGTTTGAAACTTATTTATAAGTGAAATTTTTCCAAATACTTTTTGTTTTTGTAAATAGGTAGCATACAAAACTAATAATAAAGACATTACTTTTTGAAGGATGAAATTTAAAAGTTAATAAATAGTAGAATTTGTTGAAAATTTTGTATAGTTTAATAAATGGGACAGAGGACCAGTCTAGTCTGTAATAAAAGAAAGCTGAAGCAAACGAAAACTGAAAACAGGTTTCAATGTTGTAGGTGTTGTTAGTAGTGCCATTTTTGTTTTCTTACTGTTTTCTGAATTGACTTTTAAATTGTAAAAGTTTTTTACAGGGTGCAAATAATTAAAAAATTAAAAATCTTGTAATTATGTACAAAATCAGCACAGATATATGGCTATGGCTTGAATTTGCACTTTTTGTAAACTAATAGAATCTTCAAGTTTTGATTAAAAGCTTTCAATTTTCATTTGATAAATCGTTATAGATTAAACAATGATCATAACAGCAATGAAAGATCGTAAAAATAGCAGATAGAAGGCAAAAGAAATACTTTTAATCTAATTTATGATTAAAGTGGTGAAAAACCTTTTAAATTGAAAACCTTTATCAAAACTTTCATACAGCTTAAAAACCAAAGATAGTTTTTTAGTTTTAAGTTTCTTTGTTCTAGTGTTTTATACTAAAGTACGTTTAAAAATTAAGTATACCATTTCAGAAGAATTTATTGATCCATTTAAATGTTATCTATCTTACGGTGCCTATTTTGAGATACCAGCCAGCAAACATAATTTTATTATACATACATAACTAATGAAAGATGGTATACTTAATCTACTGATAATTCATTGACTGGTGCCTTTTTCAATATTGTTAATCAGTGTTTTCTAAGTTATAAGTTGTTCTTTGTAAATAGTACCATTAAATTTTAGAAGAAATCATTGTGTTGAACTTGTAAAATAATTATGTATGCTTGGAAAAATAAAATGAATTCATAATAGCCATTCTTTCATTTCATCACGATCAATAAGGAAATCTTTCAATCAATCTTGTGAAGTAGATTTTTGAAAGTGCTGACTGATGCTGATCATGGCCAACTTAAAAGTAATGTTAAGGTAAGTTCATCCACATTATGCTTGTGTTCTTTTTTTTAACCACATTCTAGATTATTTTCGAATCCAGAACAAAATTCAGCATAATATTGAAGGATAAGCACTCGACACGTACAACGAGAAAACTGTATTTCTTAATCTCAAATATACTTTCCCTTTTTCACGTTGCAGTTGGTTGCAGTTAAAACAGATCTATGACCAATCTTCTTTTAATTTAATTTTAATTTTACAGAGAAGAGCCCTTTAAATGAAAATACGATATGAAGAAAAAAGTAAGGTAAGGTGACAGCACTTGTCTACCGACTTCAATCAGAAAATTGTTTTTTATTTCTTTTATTTATGGAAAAATAAGTGGATGTGTTAAGTCCAATAGGAGGCCGCAAATGAATCGAGACTTCAGTGTCAAATGTGCGGCTAGAAACATAAAGATTGAACGAAAAATTATTTCACAAATCGTCCGGTAGTGTTTGCAAAATATATTAATAAAAATCTAAAAGATATAATCATCCGATTCGAGTGTTTTATGCACCATTGGGCAAAAAGTCAATTTTTAGGACGCAAATGAGAAACAGAAGCGCCTTGGGAATTAGGCTCCACCAATGGATGGAGCTTTTAGACTTGCTTGTAAAACGTCGAATAATTTCTTCTGAAACTTTTAATCTTGAGAAACTACCATTCTTTCCGCTTTTCGTCTGTATTTACTTACTTACTTAATCCTATTGCTTTTTTAGGATTAGGTATAATGCGGGGTGGAGTTAAGTTTATTTTACTGTTCTGTATTTTTCCCTCCATTTTTCTCTAACACTGAGTTAGTTGTTTGATTCTTTCCCAGGCTATATCCTATTTCTCAGCTTCCTACTTCATCTCATCGTTTCATGTTCTCTTTAGTATTCCCTTTTTTTTTCTTTTGCACTTGTGTTTTTTACACTCTTTTCCTAAGTCTGTCATACGACACACATACCCGAACCATCTTAACTGCTGTTTTTTCTTTTTTTCCGTGTAGTATATGAGCTTTTTCACTTGAAACTATTTAATAGTTATTATAAACAAAAGTTATTTAATAGTACACTTTTGTTATCATGGCCTGCTTGACATGGAAAACAGAATAATCACGACTTCAGATGTATATATTCCAAGATAGAGCTAACAATAATACACAAAATGAAGCTACTTCAGGTTAAATGGGAAGTTGTAAAAATCTACCCAAAGGGTCACCTCTGTCGTTTCCATTTAAGGACCTGTTTCATTCATTATTTGTAAAATAAAACGCTATTTACGGTACACATTAACATCTATTTGACCATATTCTTCAAAAACTTACCTGGAACAAAAAAAAAGAGAACTAATATTGTTAGGATAGACAGTGTTATGAACGAAAAGCAAGTAGGCGAGTAATGAATTTTATTACATTAATAAATATATTTTTTAATTTAATTTTTACACATATTCGCTACTAATTTAATAGAATAATTTAGCAATAACATAATATACTCGTCAATATAATAATTACATAATATATCCGTCGATTCATCGATAAAAAATGACATATCGCATACATTGATTTGCCAATATAACAATAACATGGTATTTCGTAGATTCAACAATAACAATACATTTGTCGATATAACAATAACATAATACATTCATTGATTCGTTGATGTAACAAAAGCATAACACATTTGTTGATTCAACGATAAAAGGTCAACATAATGCATTCGTCGATATAACAATAACAATGCAGTCGTTCATATAAAAATAACCTAATACATTCGTTGATTCGTCATGCTAGCATTAATATAATACATTCGTCGATGTAACAATTACATAAAGCAATCCTCGATGTAGCAAATACATAATGCATTCGTCGAACCACTTTTAGAATAAATTTGAATCCATCAGCCTTGGCCTAAACCTTTGAAGAATTACTATAAGATATGCCCCACAAACACAGGTGACAAACATAAGATACAATCTTGTAAGAACCAAATGTGTTTTTTGTCATTACGACATCGAATATATAGTTATTTACATTACTAGTTTTTAAGAGGAGTTAACAAGAAGTTTTTAACTAGCCTCGGCTACGCTTACGCTTCGCCTCGGCCATTCAAAAACACCTTACACCTAAAAGTAAACTTTCGCAGCGTGTAATGTATTACACTTTTCATTCTCCCCTTGACAATTAACCCCCGAAAAGAAGAAATATTATAATAAAATAAAATGATTCAGTGATTATAATAAAATTATATTATAAGGTGGCTTGTTAACATTACCTTGGTAACAATACTGTTCTATTTAAAATAGTATATTATATGCCCAGGGACTAAATTGCATATTTTAATCCCGAATGTGAGTTTCGGACACATGAGGGATTAAAAGGCACTTTAGTCCAGTGGTATATACGCTTTTTGCACGTTCTAAAGGACTTAATCGCAAAAATTAAAAATTTTGAAATTTTTTTTGAAAATGGGGTGCAACAAATATTAATTAAATTGAAAGTTTTACTTTTTTGTTCAGAGCACGAAAGCTTTTCATACCTAGCAACCACCTCGCAATTGATCGCCTCATAGGTCGTCTCACTTTGGGGCTACAGCGAAGGAAAGATAGCCAGTGTATTTTTTATGGGAGTTTGTGCTTCGTTGTTGCCACCTATTTCACTGTACGAATCTATAGAAATATAGATTCCAAAAGTTTGAAAAAATATTTTAGAAATATGTTAGGTGTAATTTTTCATACTATTCCTGTTGTTAGAAATGTTTATATTTTAGTGAAGCAATCTGTTTTAAATTATTTATTGCTGTTGTTTTGTGTTATTTTAATAAAAACCAAATAACTATAACTTGTGCTGTACTTTTTTATTTACCTAGAATTCAAAAACTCAAAATAAAACATTTGACTTTTAATTGTATTCAAAATTATTATTTTTGTAATATTACTGGCGTTAACTCATATAATCAGCAAGTTTTCAAATTTTATTTTATTACCGCTGTCAGAAGGAATGACCTATGAGCAAATAAAACTTGCTCGAACAATAGGGATTGTAAACGCTTATGCAGTTACAATACAATATATATAGTAAGTATTTTTTAAAGTTCATTTGAAAATGTTCTTTCAACACCGTTGTCCTTAAGAACACACGCTGTAGTCCCAAAGTGAGAAGACTTATAGCATGGTTTACTTTCGCTTTCAATTGCCTTGTCAAGATAGAAAGTTACAATTTCGTAAAGAGGAGAATGAAAAAGTAATTTTGACGATACATCTGATCAAAAAAAGTCGAAATTATGACGAGATGCTGCTGGCTCAATAGTTGCCAGGCAAATTTTATAAATCATGCCAGTCTAAAACAATTAATCATTAATTAAACAAATATCACTCTACTTTATTACATGTTCCATGGCCTGCTATGTTTCGTCTCAAATGGTTGAGTTATTTAATAATTACACTAAAATACAAAATTACCTTGAAAAAACGTATTACAGGACGTATTACATTACCAACAACAATCCAAGATGGCCACAATAAGAAGAATAGAATTAGCGTTTACTGTCTCCAGCCTTACTTTGTGGAACTCCATAATCATGAAATATAATATAAATACAAAGATTAATTAAAGTTTCACAAGTTTTATAATATCTTAACCTGACAATATTGTTTCGACAATTTGTGTCATTATCAAAGGTAGATAAGATTGATAAACAAACACGTTGCTAAGGATAAATACATACAGAAAATAGGTAACTAGATACAATACATAACAAAATATCTAACACTTCTAATAAAGGAGAATTACTAAGCTCAGTTTGTTCATTCATTAAAGGTACTGTGCGTTTATGTCTGTATATTTCAAAAACTTCTAAAATGTCTCATTTGTGTTTGTTGTTGCAAAAATGTAAAAATTTAATGTTGTTTTGAGGTGTCATTGGGTGGTTCTGTTCCAAAATGTGTTTGGCATAATTCGATTTTTCTGGATGTTTAAGTCTATAAGAGCGTACGTGTTCTTTGTATCTTATGTCGAAATTTCTAAGTGTTTGGCCAATATAAACCGAGTTACAAAAAGAACAATTCCAACGGTAAATGCCGGATTTCATGATATCTTGTGTTTTGTCTTTAGCATTGAATAAAAATGAAAAGGTGTTGGTGTTAGTTTTATAGGTTATTTTGTAACTGGTGGTTTTTCTTAGTATAGTTGCAATTTGTTCTGATATCTTGCCAAAGTATGGTATTGATATGTAGTTTGTGTCTTGTATTTGAGTGTCAATTGGAAATATTCTTTTGATAGCTAACCTATAATCTTTTTGTTGAATTAAAGTGTCAATCATGTTATGGTTATAATGGTTTGCATATGCTAATTGTTTGATGATTGAAATTTCTTTATCAAAATGTGATCGTTTCATTGGAGTAGTTAAAGCTCGGTGTACTAAAGATCTATAAGCCGCTAGTTTATGCATTTTATGATGACATGAATCGTTAGGTATAGTGACGTCTGTGCTTGTGGGTTTTCTGTATATGGAAAAATCAAATTCATTGTTTGTATTAATTGTAATAGTTAAATCCAAAAAATTAATAGCTCTATTTTGTTCTGTTTCTAGTGTAAACGTGATGTTTGAGTGAAGACTGTTAATAAGAATTAAAAACTCATTGATAACCTCAAAAGAACTGTCAAAACAAGCTAAAATGTCATCAACGTAACGAAACCAAAAAATAATGTGTTTAGAAAGATCTAATTCAAATATTCGATCTTCCAAATTATCCATAAATATGTTAGCTAATAGAGGACTTAGAGAATTAAATTTGTTACCCATAGAATTACCCATAGGTAAACCATCTTTCTGTAAATAAATTATATTATTAAAAGTGAAATAATTTTGACTGATACAAAGATCAAATAATTGAATTAACTCTAATCTTTTTACTAATTCTACATTACTATTAACTAGGAAATTATCTAACAAAGGAATACAGTCGTGTGGTGGAATCTTTGAAAACATGTTACAAATGTCAAAGCTTACAAGTTTTGAATGTGCTGGAAGATGTATGTTCTGTAGTTTTTCTACTAATTTTAATGAATTTTTGACAGAGTATTTCGATTTGTATCCTATGATGATAATAATATGGTTGAGTTTCTTGGACAAGGTGTGATTAGGTGCGTTGATATATGATACTACTGATATATAGAAGAATAGAAGTAGATGTAGCTAATACAAACACAAATGCGAAATGCGCACATAAACTACATAACCACAATTTTAAAGCATATAGTCCAGGCATATACTTCCTTAATACATTTTTTTGAGAAATGTTTGTAATAAAAAAGTTATAAACAAATAACCGTAAAAATTTAGGGGTTGAGAATCTTTGGGGTGAAGTAACTATTTCATTTGTGGTCGTCCGAGAAAAATTGTTCTTACCTTTTTTGTAGACAACTTAAAAACGAACAATTTAGTGTACTCACTTTATTGGTTCCGTTATTTGATATAGTGGAAGGCAGCGGTCAAATGGAGGTAAGTCGAAAACGAAGCAGGTAAGCCGTATAACGTTTTTCCTAATGGTAAGTTATTTATCTCCTTAACCGTACGTCTGATTAAAAAAGTTGTCAGCTCAACTTTTGTCGGCAATACGATTCTCTACAACTTCCACACTACACTATTTTGTGTCATGTAAGCAGTTACAAAGTTATTAAAAATAAACTTCTTAAGATATAGGGGGGGTGGTCATTTGTATTGAACGTATAGGGTGAAATAAATATTTCATTTTTGTCGCATGGAAAAAATTATTCTAACCTTTCTTGTACACAATGTAAAGACGGGAATTTTGATATACTTACTTTTTTTATCACGTTCTTTGGTATAGTGAAAGGCAGCAGTTGAAAGGTTTACCCTTAGCATATAATACGAATTTGTTGGGCATATGCATTCTATACGCAATTAAACAATGATTCAACAATAATTACATAGAATGTACTTTATTCTGAAATATTTATATTTATTGGACTTGACCTTATAGTGAGATTGTGCTCTAGAACAAGCACAAGCTTTTATTAGCTTCATTGTCTGGCACAATGTATAATTAATTATTATCAAATAAATAAATAAATAAAATGTATTAGTAGATGTACTTCTCTAGCGATTCAAATTTTGGTCGACGGGTGGGAGAATGGCCCTGGGTGCCTTTAACTACTCGAGGCGAACTGCACAGGCACACGAAAATCGTAGAATACAGCATGACTGCCATCCACTCAGGTCTATGCTGCTCTTAAAAATTCTTCGTGCTCCTCATCTCCCCTTTCAATGCTTCTTTGGAGCAAACATTTTACTCCTCTCTCCTTCACAACGCAAACTTCACCTTCCCGTAAAAAAGTTTTGCACACGAAACAGACGCTCATCTTAACGGCTTTCGACTAAGCTAGACAAAACCGACTGACCCATGGGACTGACCTGAGTGGATGGCACTCATGGTGTATTCTACGACTTTCATGCGTCTGTGCGCAGTTCGCCTCGAGTGATTAAAGGCACAGGACCATTCTCCCACCCATCGACCAGAATTTGAATCGCTAAGTACACCTACTAATACATTCTATGTAATTATTATCGAATCATTGTTTAATTGCGTATAGAATGCATATGTTCAACAAATTCGATATTATATGCCATGGGTAAACCTTCAACTCCTGCCTTCCACTATACCAAAGAACGTGATAAAGAAGTAAGTATATCAAAATTCCTGTCTTTACATTGTGTACAAGAAAGGTAAGAATAATTTTATCCATGCGACAAAAAATGAAATACTTATTTCATCTCATACGTTCAATACAAATGACCACCCCCCTATATCTTAGCAGTTTATTTTTAATAACTTTGTAACTGTTTACATGACACAAAATAGTGTAGTATGGAAGTTGTAGAAAATCGTATTTCCGACAGAAGTTTCGCTGACAACTCTTTTACTCAGACGTACGGTTAAGGAGATAAATAACTTACCATTAGGAAAAACGTTATACGGCTTACCTGCTTCGTTTTCCACTTACCTCCATTTACCGCTGCCTTCCACTATACCAAAGAACGGAACCAAAAGTGTAAGTACACTAAATTGTTCGTTTTTAAGTTGTCTACAAGAAAGATAAGAACAATTTTTCTCGTACGACCAAAAATGAAATAGTTACTTCACCCCAAAGATTTTCATCCCCTAAATCTTTACGGTTATTTGTAACTTTTTTATTACAAACATTTCTCAAAGAAGTGTATTGAGGAAGTTGTAGAGAATCGTAATGTCGACAAAAATGGTGGTAACAAATTTTTTACTCAGACGTATGGATAAGGAGATAAATAACTTACCAGTAGGAAGAACGTTATACGCGCTTACTGCCTCGTTTTCGACTTACCTCCATTCGACCGCTGTCTTCCACTATACCAAAGAACGGAACCAAAAAAGTGAGCGCACTAAATTGTTCGTTTCTAGATTGCCTACAAGAAAGGTCAGAACAATTTTGCTCATACGATCAAAAATGCAATAGTTATTTCACCCCAAAGATTTGCAACCCCTAAATTTTTACGGTTATTACGGTTATCTCGCAAAGAAGTGTATTGGGGAAGTTGTAGAGAATCGAATTTTATAACATCTATGTATTGGTAGTTCGAAACCACTATTAATTTATTTTTATTCCTTTTGGTTTAAGTACGGCAGCCATATTTGTTTCGTGGTGCACGACGGTTTTTGCAGTTTTCTATGTAAACGAAAATCGCGATATCTCAAGAACAGTTGATCGTAGAAAGTCGCGGTAAAAACCATTGCATTGTTCACATTTCGAACTACATTTGCTGTTCTAAACATAGATTTTGTAAGATGCTTGCTTATGGGCGCAAATTAAGTCCGAAGTTTAACGCTTTTTTGCAAAATTTCGGCTTTTTAGAGTGTCATATTTCCAGACAAGTATCAGCGCTCATTCTTTAAAAAAATACATAGTTAAGGCTAGTTTATGTTTAAAATATTTCAAATCTGAAACTTCACTATTTTGGTATTTATGGGCTTTTGAAATTCTCGTTTTCTTCATTTTTGAGCAACTTAGAGTAGAAAAACATTTTCTTTTCACTCTATTCTTATAACTTAAGTTATAACAAAAATAATAATTCTTCACTACTGAAATGTATTTTCTCTCTATATTATTAATTAACTATACAGGGTGGTCCAGACCACCCGTACACCCCTTTTGAAATGCGGGGGATTAAAAATTTTTAACAAGACGATGGGTGATCTTACTAATATCGATGTACTCTATCGAATGACATCAGAAAGGAACCCCCTGACCCTCCTTGTAGGGGTAAGGGGGGGCAACTTTAAAAATTTAAATGGGAATTCCTAAAATTTATTGCATATCTAGATTCTACTTATGCAAATAACAGTCTTTCATATTTTTTACTAAATAGTGATGAAAAACTTTGCTAATGTGTACTTTCATGAGAAGAATTTTACGTTAAGATGAAAAACGGAAATTCTCTCCCTAAGGTGTTTTCGACAAACATATTTTTTTCCTTGCATTGTACCTGACAACAATTTTTTGTTCTGAAATTTTTAGATCGTTTTTGAACCTTAACGTCTACTTATTTAGATATTGCTTAATCTTTTTAATCTTTATCTGAATATTTATTTTAAGCATATGTAATTAGTGTTTACTTTTTTAAATTGTAATCTGCTCTGCATATGGCAAAATAATATTTAAATCGTACTAATTTAATATTTAATTTTAACAGAAAATAACTTGCTACGATTCTTTGCTTCGCAAGTCTATTTAAATAGTATGTAATTGTTGAAAATCAACTGTTCAAATAAATAATTTTTATTTCACAATTTAAAATTTTATTCGTTTAAATTATTCTTACTTTATCGCCTGATATAAGTGGATGAGATATCCATATTACATCATTCATTGCTATACGCTAAAAGAAAGATAACCACCGAAATTTAATAGTGAATTATAAAGTGAAATTCTCGTCGGCAGATTTTTGTAATGCACCGTGACTTGACATGTTTTGAAGTAAAACCATCTTCCCCAGTAGAATCTTTGAAATGTTAGAAGGGAACACAAATTCTAACAACATTTAAGGCAAAAATATTGTTATCACGTACAACGTTAGAAAAAAAACACCTTAGGTAGAGAATTTGCGTTTTTCATTATAACGTAAAATTCGTTCTCATGAAAGTACACATTAGCAAAGCTTTTTCATCACTATTCAGTAAAAAATATGAAAAACTGTTATTTGCACCTGTAAATATGCCAGAGACAGCGGAAAATGCAAAAAATCGGTTTTTGCGATTACAGCTCCACCTGTTGCCAAGATAAAAAAATATTTCAAATAAATTATTCATATTTTGTTGAGTAGAATCTAAATATCCAATAAAATTTAGGCGTTCCCATTTGAATTTTCAAAGTTACCCCCCTTACCCCCTACAAGGAAAAATCAGGGTGGTTCCATTTTGGCGTTATCCAAAAGAGCACATCGACGTTAGTAAGATCACCCATCGTTTTGTTAAAAACTTTTAATCCCCCGCATTTTAAAAGGGGTGTACGGGTGGTCTGGACCACCCTGTATATCGATTGAATATTCAATCTAATAGCATTCTACTTTAAAAGTATAACAAAATCCTAATCTCTAATTCTAGTTTTGTTAAGAGAAGAAAAACCGTTAAAAAGTGATCTAAATCGATAAAAAGCTGTTTGCTAGTGTTGATGTTACCCTAGTTAGAGTAAATAAAACGAATTGGCCCATTATACGCTTGACAGTGTATTTGGTAAGAGAAGCGTGTGCGCATTAACGACACTAACAAAGCATGGCGAGATGGCAACAATCAGCTGTCTGCTGTATTTGAACCGACTTGCTGAAGCTTTGAAATTTCAAGTTACTAATATTGGTGGAAATTTTAAAATTTTACAAATCTTTTGAACTTTGGAAAATATGGTGTGCAGAATCAATTATACACTCAATAATACACTTTGGCTGTATTATGGATCTATTTCTAACTTATTGTCACAAACGGAAATATTTACAATTCAATATTATATACAAAACTCAACTTCTCTTCCGTTCGTAAAATATAGCGTGCAAAGCCACACTCAGTTGCCCACGCTAGTTAAGCAGCTGCGGTCTCACCGCCGACAAATTGGAGCCATGTGTGCGGCCAGCTGCGAGGTCTTCGAAGAAGCGCGCTCGCTTCGCCCACAACTGCATTATTTGGCATGCAACATATCCGCCTACTTACTCCGTATATGCAAGGCAACCTACACGATTTGCAAGCAGGTGCACATTCCTTAAGGAGAATCTACCACACTTCCGCACAGCTGCAGATTCGTGCCAGGCACCAACAGCTCGAATGCAAACTACCCACAAGCCTGCAACCAGGAAGCATGAACTTCCTTAGTTTCATACGAGGAACTTCAACCCACTGATTCCCATTACGATGCTAGTTTCTTCCGCGTTTAGCAGTATATAACCAGCTTGCTTGGGCTCTTAAAATCAGTCAGTGAAGTTGGCTCCAACACTACATCTACAAGCAAGCTGGTGAGTACTCTTTAAATTATGTAATGCTTAGTTGCTTAGTTGAGTGGGCTGCGCTAAACGCCCACTCTCTGCGAAATTATGGGAAGTTGTGACCAGGCTACCCAAGCTTAGTTGTAAATCACTAGGAGTCTAACTCCTACGCTTAGTTTGTAGACCTAGTGCTAGAGCAGGGTTGGTTCCGACCTCCCTCTTAATTGTATTAGTTTAGGAGGACATGTACGTCCTCACGATGTATTCTCTGTATGTATCTGAACCTTTGTACTCTCTTATTTTTATTAGTATATAGTTGTTTTCTACGACTTGTGTTTAATTTCTCTCTACCTCTGACTACGTCCTCCAGTCACGAAAACCCCACGTGACATTATTTTCGCTTCCTAATCAATTTTTAAAATTTTTAAAAATAGTTAATGGATTCTGGTCGCCATGTTGAACCGCCATTTTGTTTTTTTTTCAGAGTCCACATTGCATTTGAAAGATAACGTTTCAACGAAAAATTGACACCTTGGAATTTTTTTTCGTAGCTTTAATTGTTGGGTATTCAGGTGGTCCAGTTGACGTGGAACGTCCCATATATATACTTTTTATGTATGTTTGCATTGCAATAAATAAATAAATCACTTATTTAATTATTGACGTTGACCTTGAAAAAGTACACTATTTTCACTCTAAAATTTCAATCTAATTATACAAAAGTTTTATAACAATCCACTCTAAATAGGTAATATTTTTCCCAAGTAGAGTAAAAGATTCAAAAGTCAAGAGTAAAATCTTACTCCGAAACGATTAGAAATTTGACTGTTTTAGTGTAAAAAAGATATAATGGTTTCAGAGTGTAATAAATGTACACTAACATTGTATTGAAGTTAACTCTAGCGTTTACACGAAGGTATAGATTAGATATTTTACTCTAAATGTATTGAACCTAATCACACACTTTTTAGAGTGGTCTAGTGTTAGAATTTTACACTAAATTTTTTACTGTGTACCATAGAAATTTAAGTTAATCTAACATTCTAAAACTCTATCCAAATATGTATTATATTATTGCCATAGTAGCTTAAGGAAATTAAGATAAAACAAAAATCTTTGTTAGTTACGACTGAAGAGACGTCAATGGATGTCTACTTCCTTGTCACTACGAGTACACACTAATATTTACTTCTTGCCCCAACACAACAGATTGTAAATTATGATCCTTTGACAATAAAAAAAAATTATTCTATGCCGTCCGGATGAGCACTAATAAGTGCGAAACACGTGTAGACGTGTAGATTGTAACCTTTTTTTGCACGTATGGTTTAGCAATACCAGTCATTTTATACTTCCTGTGTCACTGGAGCAGAATGGAACTTATAAATATTACCTACTTAATATTACCTTCTTAATAATAGTGGAAAGTTATTATGTGTAAAATATAAATAAATAAAAAATAATATTTTATACATTTTGACAATTTATGAAAACTTACATACACCTAAAGTGCAGAACTTTTTTCGTATTTTAAAAATTCGTCGTATTTTTGAGGAGATTAAAACACGCTTAAATGTCTTATGAAACGTATATTTTATACTATTTTTTTCTATTTTGGTTTCTACGTGTCAAAAAATTAAAAAATCTATGTTATTTTATATTTAATTTAAAAACATAGTTGCTTAGGAAATTTGGGCTCATTAAAATTTGAGAGTTTTGTTAGACTAAAAATGTTTTAATGGTGTGCAAGTGATTTATTTTTTAAGATAGTTAAAATTTAAATATGGACAAAGGAATATTAATTTAATGGTTTTTATTCTTTTAGTTTTTATTATACGAGGCATATCCACAAACTACGTTTCGATCGTAGATATGTTATGATCATATGGCGCGATTAAAACAAATGTAGGCAGGAAAGCTCCATTACTAAATAAGAAGGCCCTGGACAACAAATTAACACGTTAACGGCAGACTTTCCACGTTGCGTTAAAATGAACAAAGTTATACCAAATCCGTCCAATTGTGAAGACATGATCCGTGATTAAATTGTTGAATGCAAAAGATTTTTGGGAGCAGAAACTTTTCGGGAAATTTGTGAAGTCTGCTCTACACTACAAAGACTGCAAACAGCCATAAAGAATAAAAGGTCAGGTCTTCTCAGTTCCGTAATTGTTTTGTTGCATGATGATGCACGACCACACACACCCGCTCTTTTACACAACTCTTGGAAAATCTAAACTTGAGATTTTTGATCATCCAGCCCACAGCCCCGATCTTGCACCTAGTGATTTTTATCTGTTTCTTCATGTCAAGAAATCTTTAGCGGGCCAGCGATGCAACACCGATGATGAAGTATAAACAGTGGTTAAAGATTTGATGAAAAAGTTGGACGCAAATTTCCCAGATAGTGGTGTACAAAAGCTTGTACCACGCTACGATAAATGTTTAAATTTAAATGGCAATTATGTTAAAAAGTGGTTTAAGATAGGTACATGTAAGCAAATAAGATTAAAAAAAATTGAAACAAAAAATTCTTATAATTTTTAATTTTTAATAAGTGTGTCCCTTATTTCTTCTATGATTTTTCACAACTTAAAATTTGAAGGTAATGTTTATAATTTGGGAGTAAAGAAATGTAGTTATGTTGGCACCAACTTAACAAAATAAAACATGAAAATCTTGAAAGAGGTACTTTATGATACCCAAATTACTTTAATAAAGTAGTCATTAAAGAACCAAAATAGAAAAAATAATTTAAAAATGCACCCTATATATTAATTTGCAAAACGGAATATATTTAGGGCATGTTTTATTATTAATTAAATGCAAGCTTAAGTGTTGATAGCCTGATAGACATCGTTAATCGAGCATAAATTGCAATTAAACTGCAAGGTTCTTATATCAACACACGTTATTTGCGCCTGGGCCTGTCTGTTTTTGCAAACGCGAGTCTTGGCTTCCGAGAACGAATATATTGCCTTACTACGTTTAAAACTTTATTAGAGATTATTACAGTATGCTTTATAAGAATATTCCGAAATTATATAACTTATAATTTTACCTATTTGTCGCGTTATATATCTATATTCCTGTTTTAGAATATCTATAATACGTTGTTACATAAATGCTGTTAAGCATGAAACTTAAAAATGCTTTGTACGACAGTTTTGTATAGAGTGCTTACAGGGTGGTAATATGGAATTACAGATTATTTTTCATGTCTTATGTTGTAATTTGTTTAAGATGTCAAAAATGTTTAGTTACGTTTATGTGAATAATATTACGCCGTATGATTGCTATATTTGCCAAAAACTTCTAAGTTATGCTGTACTTGCTACCCAGTTGTGTCAGGATTGCAGTTTGGTGAACTGTTTTTAAGGTAATATTCGGTAACTAATTAACAATTCTTACTCCATGCAATTAAGAAGCAACCGATTCAGCTCAGATTCCCAAACGTAAGCTTTACTATTTCTTATATGGATAGTAGTCCCTTAAAAACTTATAATTTAGAGGCTCTTATACACGCATATTATACGGTATTTTTTTATTATACTTGTATTACCTATATAATGTGGAAATTGAAGAAAAAAAATTGGAAAAATGACTCATTTGACAAGAGTTGTATGTCATTTTTGATCATTAATATGAAGACAGTAAGCGTTTGTTTATTATTGTCTACTATTGACTACATATTTTTGTGGTCAGTAGCCTCAAATATTTATGTGTGGATAAGGGTTAATTTTACGCCATCATTTTCGATCTACTACAAAGAGGTTTTTCAGACTCTTTGGATCTTTCTGATGACCCAGATTTTTTTTGCAGGGTTATATCGGGACCACCCTGTATTTACCTTTATGTTGTATAAAATAAAACTCCAAACTTACAGATACTATTTATTTTACAAGTAAATATTTACATATACATATATACAATCATGGTATCTTAAAATTCAAAATTATGCACAATACCTTTTAAATAATCGATAACATTCCTATCATTAAACTCGGACGCTATTTGCTGTAACCGGTTAGATATGAGCCTATATTTTTTATTTATCTTTGGTTGTACCCCAGTAAGCATTTGGGCTATATCATAATTATGTATATACTGTTGTTTTTTTAATGCTTCAACAAATTTTACTGGGGGCGAAAAGGTCAGGGGCCAGTTTGCTCGGGGGCGAAATTTACAGGGGCCAGTTTGTTCGGGGGCGAGTTGCCCGGGGGCGAGATTGCGGGGGCGAGTTGTTCGGGAACGAGTTTGCGGGGGCGAATTGACCTAGAACCCAAGCATTGACCAATTTGAGAATAATTATATCAGGATCAAAGCAGATTCAAGAAATCGTCTACCCTAGAGTTATCCCTAAACAAAAGTTATATTCGTCTGCGTACTCGCAATTTGTACAAGTGGTTGTTGTAAAGCATTCACAGCCACGTAGAAGGTTTCATGGGCAACTCTACTGACACTTTGGATATATGACAATATTTGTTGGACTTGAGCTGATCATTTGACAGAATAGTTCATATTTTGGGGTTCTAGGTCAATTCGCCCCCGCAAACTCGCCCCCGGACAACTCGCCCCCGCAATCTCGCCCCCGGGCAACTCGCCCCCGAACAAACTGGCCCCTGTAAATTTCGCCTATGAACTATTCTGTCAAATGATCAGCTCAAGTCCAAAAAATATTGTCATATATCCAAAGTGTCAGTAGAGTTGCCCATGAAACCTTCTACGTGGCTGTGAATGCTTTACAACAACCACTTGTACAAATTGCGAGTACGCAGACGAATATAACTTTTGTTTGGGGATAACTCTAGGGTAGACGATTTCTTGAATCTGCTTTGATCCTGATATAATTATTCTCAAATTGGTCAATGCTTGCACAGAAATATTAACTTAACTGACCTAATCCAATTTTAAAGCTAGTAGGGTGCAGTTCGATACTATAGTTCCTTAAGAAAAGTTAAGCTAAATGAATATAAGTTAATAAGACATAGCTTTTTAACTTTTGTTTGTTTTTGGGAGAGAAATATGGGTGACGGAATTTACGGCACATTGAAATAGTGCGGAAGCAAGAAGACTTTACTAAATGAGAAAATATATTAGATTAACGGAAACAGGATCTTTCAAACTAATAGTCCGAGATCGCGGCAGACCATGAACTACAAGAACTTTGTGGATCGTGTTGAGGTAAATGTAGGTGAGAGTACTCGAAGAATTGCATTGGCGAAAGGTGTCGATCATATGACTGTGTGGCGGATTTTAAGAACCAATCAACTGTATGCGTGCAATTGGTACAGCGACTTAGTGAGAATAACATCCCATGAGAAGCATTATTGTGCTTGGTTGATAGAAACATGCGCCGCCGATCTTCTCTTTTTGCCATCTGTGCTTTTTATGAATGATGAAGCTGGTGCTTTATAAATGATGGTATTGTCAATTTTCACATTCATCAGTAGCAAAAGCCTCATGCCATTATTCAGTCCAGGCATCAACAGCAGTTTTCATTAAATGTGGGGGTAGGAATTATCAATGACTTTTTGATTGGTCCTTTTGTACTACTCGGACGACTTTCTGACCAGAATTATTGGTATTTTTTAGAAAAATGACTTATCCGGTTTGCTGGCAGCGGTTCCACTGGATGTTGCATAACGGTGCAACGACCCACTTTAGTCACACAGCACGCGAATTCTTTAAACGCAGTATATCCTGGATGATGTATTTATCATAGCAGACCTATAGCGTGGCCTGCACGGTCTCCCGATCTATATCCTCTCGATTTTTCGTATAGAACATCTAACATCTATGGTGTATTCTACTCCAGTTCAAGACATTGAAGATCTTCGACAAAGAGTGGAAGGCGGATGCCAGCATATTCGGAACGCACCAGGAATTTTTGAGTGCATGAGGCATGATCCGACGAGCTCAGCAGTGTGTTGTTGTCGATGGAGGTTTTTGAACATTTATTATGATTTCAATTAAACACTCCGTTTTCTGTTATCTTTTTAAATAAAAACTAAGAGATGTGAGAGTGGTCGCTCTCAAGTTAGTCAAGACAAACGAGTAGACTTTTATTAAGTGTCCAAGATAACCAACACTTGTCGAGCAGCAAACAACAGCAGACCTACATATCGAAAAAGCAACAGCGTTAAAGATATTACCTAAAAATAAGTACCACCCATATAAAATGCAAGTCATTCAAGTGCTTTCTGAAGATGATTTCGACAGACATCTTGATTTTTGTGCGCGTTTAAAAGGTATATGTCATACGGAACCAAATTTAGTTCGAAACATTGCTTTTTCTGACAAGTCTACTCTTTGCCTAAACTACCATAAAATTACCTAAAAAATTACCATTACTAGTTTCACACAAATCCGCACTGCATGAGGGAGGAGTATACTCAGTATAATAAAAAAATAGTAGTATTCATATAAATTCTGAATAAAATAATTTAATATTTAATTGTTTTTTATGTTAATCTCTTTTTAATCTTTATGAAATATAAATGATATTAGTAAATTCTGTAAAAGGACGGGGTTTGTTCCTTTAAGAAAAATTACTTCTACCAATCAAAAATCTGAATAATTTGTGCCTTGCGCTACCAGTAGTGCGACCTCTAGTATGTCAATCAGAAATAATTATCGCGCTGCCTAGCAATGAAATATAACCTTACTTTATCAAGTAATTCTTGAAGTTTATAAATATTTATAAATTTTAATTTTGTTCAAGGTGATAAATTTCTATCATTAATCAAGTTTGCAACTTACTTCACAGTTAGAATGATACTCGTAAACTATAAGAATCCATAATTCCAATGGAGCACAGGTAAAGTAAAATAACTCTAATATAATAATCTAATCTATAATAATCTCTAGTATAATAAATTTTTTTATATACCAAATTCAAATACTAAATTAATTATCACTTTATTTTAGCCCCACATCACAAACAATGCAGCTGTGTAATGATTGGACAGTTTTTGTTCCTTCTCTCTCTGGAGAACTAGCTGATAATACCCTTATTACTAGATATTATACCAAGCATACATAAATAAAGCCTAAACATTTTTAAAGAAACTTTGGGTTCCAAAATTTAGTGTTACAGCTCTTCCACCGCTATAAATAATTTTCGTAAGTATTTTCGTACGTATATTCACTATTATTTTGCAGTTTTACAGTAGTGTATAATTAAATGCACGTTTTTCTATAAATTGTCTAATTGTATAAATAGTTATGGGAAGGACAACACATTTACAATTTCTTTTCATTTCTTTTAGTGAAGTTGCAAATTTCTCTGTTTGACAAATACAATCGAAAACCACGAGAATTTGCTGCAAATGTATGACTAATTTATCTATAACCTTGATGAAATAATCCTAATAAATACAAAAAATCACTTTTGATGTATTTATTTCTATCAAATAATTAAATTTGGACATACATTTGATTTTAACGGTGTTTATAGTGCTATAATTATAATAAATAACATCTGTTACATACGGATCCATATTCTTTTAAGATAAAATAAAAGCTTTAACAATTAAAATTATTCATTTGTGTTTCTTTGGCGTGATGCCATATATTATAACTTATATAACCTAATATTGCTTTTTAGACTTTTTAATTTAACCTAATTTTTAACGAAGGGTCTACAGAGCCGGTCCCTACAACTACTTTCGTAGCCAGTACTTGGTTTATTTTTATGGGGCGGAACTACCGCCAACCGAATTCATAACCGGTAAAATAATTACAGAAATGTAGTTTATGTGTATCAGGAACTTGTTTATTATAATTTAATGCGCTATCGATCAAATTTTAGTTAATTCCCGATTTGTTATTTTCCACAGTAAGTTGAAGTTACTAGACGCAATACAACTATCCTGGATTTCTAATTTCCGGTACTAAGATTGCAATCACCTTTTGAGTTTCTGGTCCGTTTTGCTATTTGGAGTCCAGCGAGAAGCAGTTCCATAATTATATGATTCAATACGATCAAAGTGAATGCACAGGTTTTAGAGATATAAGCGATACAAATTCTGAAAGGTCAGAGTTAACATTTGGGCTTCCTCCTAAAGGGATCTAAAGATCTAAAATGTAACAAAGGCAATCAAATCAAAATATTGTTAATTGTTTTTTATTTCAAAATGGTTCTAAAAACTGCCCTAAACGATGAAAGTGTACAAATTTAGACACTACATTCTGTATCATAAAGCATCTTAAAATAAGCAATGAAAACTTGATCTTCAATGTTGTTTTTTAAACTTCTTTCTGCTTGCGTGCCTTGTCACCATACAACAAATTTGTTCTATAGCTGGCCGTTAAAATTACCCAGAGAAATTATTTAGTTCTGTAAGTTAACCCAAATTTTATTATTATTTATTTTAATTGGATAATATCTTCCATACGTTATGCAAAATAATATCGTCCTTATGGCCAAGAAGATTATCTAAAAAGTTGAATAAACAAATAAAACACGAATAAAGTGTGTTAACAGTCACAAAGAAGTTACTAAATTTCCAAAATATAGCTTCAAAAATAAAATGATACAGATGTTTTTGCACAGTTAATTTGAATATATTAAGACTGGAGATACTGCAAGCTGTTTGCTTACCTCGATGCAAAAAGCATTTAAAAATGGAAATATTCAATGGCACATTTATATATAATTCATTATTTATTAAAATCAGAAATTATCTTAAAATAAGCTGCGAATGTCAAGTTAATGAACCACCAATTTATAAACTTTAATACGTTCAAGTAGTTTAGCAAGCTCGTCGGCGTGTAGGCAAAAAACTAACTAATGCAATAAAATGATTGGCACGCCTTTGCACTTCTGAATTCAGCGGAACTGACTTTTGAGGCGCATTCTGCAGATAATTAAAATGTTTTTGCTAAATAAATGATCGAAATATTTACTTCTGCTTTATTGCTTTCGCGAATCGCGATTTCTATAAAAAGGAGCGCCCGGAATAACAGAGATTTTCGTAATTGAAAGAAACCTCGCTAAGAAATTTTCATTCTCGTTTTTTTTCTTACAAATTTATATTATCTAAAAGGGAAAAAATAAAAATACCGATTCGCGTGCTGCCGGTGGACTTAATAATTCTCTTTGTCGTAAAAGATGTAGGATATTTTATTTTCGCGCTTTGTAATCGCAGGTAACGATTCCTCGTAGGGTTAACGCTAATATAAACGTAGAAACCCCTAGTGTTTGCATAATTAACGATTAAATAAGCTCGTATTGGTTTTAGTTTTTATTATAAAGCTTTCACTTGTCAATTGATTAAGTTGCCATGTTATATTGGATACGCAGAGTGTACTTCATTTTTAATGTACTAGTACCTACCTACCCCGGAAATTGAAGGTCTATGCTTAAGCTTAAAGCGCACTGATCCGGCCGGAATCGGCCAGCATCCGTACGGAAAAATTCCAAAGCCGGGTCTCATAAGCACACTATTTAGTGGCGTGTGTGAGTCGGAAAAAAGGTCGAAATCCGGTAGTCTTCTTGGACACCGGGAGACTACTTCCCCCCCCGTTTTCGAGGGTGCTGAAAACGATGGTGCTGGGCAAAATTCTTTTTGGGCGGGGGAAGACCCTCAAAAGGGTTAAAAACCACCCCCAAAAGGGAAAAACGCTATGGAGCCGCCTTTCGGTCCCAAGAATACTTGTTACACCCGTTTCCGAGGGTGCTGAGACCGATGCCGACCTCACCAGCAACCCTCGACGTCAACCCACCCCTCCAACAGGCAAACACACCCCCCCAAAAGGGTTGAAACGCGAAAGAAGCGGGTTTCGACTCGGGAAAAAAATCATACCATATTCGTCCGACTCACACACGCCACTAATTCCAGAGTTTTTGCCGACGGAGATTTTCGGAGAGGTGATTAAGTATATTCATGATAAACGGTTTAGTGCAAGACCGGCAACCTTGTACTTGTTAACCAGCCATGGAAACGTCGCAAGACGCCCTTTGTTCCTTGGGAATCATAGGAAGAAGAAGAATGATAATTTATATTAGGTTTATATTAGTATTGTTTAAAACATAAACACTGATAACAGCCTCCCCAAAACTTGTTTTCTTAAGACTGTCACACATCATCATGCACTTTATTAGGGTCATACAATAATAAAATTCATTTGGTTCGTTTTATAATCATAAACATTATTATTTAAATACATTTTTGTCCAATAAACAATATATTAACATAAAAGCAGTTATTTTTATATCATAGCACAATGATTGTTATTAGAAGCGAATTAATATTAATTAGTGTTAAAGCCGTTAAAGTTATTGAAGTGTTTCTAAATGAATTAATATAGTATAGGTTACAAATGCAAGCTATATTAATTTATTGTAAAAATATTTTTTATAATAATGCCCATTGCATGTAAAATAACGATCATTTAAATTGTACTAATTTCTAAATTTCCGGAGGTGATAAGCACGCTGACCCGGCCCGCATCGGCTCGGAAAGGATTTTTGCCGATGGTTGCTCTCCAGAGCAATACCTCCCGGCGCACACACGGCAAATATAAGTGACAAAAATACTCTTGCATGATATATGGATATTTTGGGTGTGAATATCAAAAAGTATGTTTGTAATAGATATATCTAACCTTAGCAAAAGTAAATAGGGCTTTTTACATAAGCAATCCTGTTTTACAAGTCTGTTCAGACTATAAGCGCATATGTAGTTTTTTGTAATTATGATAGGAAGAAGAAGAATTATATATAATTGTATTATTATAGAATGTGTTACCTCTTTAGCATAAAAATAATATTTTAGAACAACATAATAATATTATTCAGGTTTTTTTATTCAAGGAACATCTTACAATAACATCTTTTATAACATCAACATTAGTAAATCTAACCAGAATCACTGTCACTGCTTGTTACATCACTAACATCTGCATTTGTAGTACTACTGTTCAGAAAATCTGTACATTACCAACATGTCTAACACTACTCGAGAAAAGGATTTTCTTATTTTTCTGTTTTCTTTCTATGTGCTGTTATGATGACGTCAGGTGATATTAATATCGTATTGATGATATCCATATTTGTATTGATTCTTGACGTTTTTCTGAAATGAAATATTAATCGTATGTGTTTCTAGTCTTTTGTGACGAACTTCTAAAATATCTTCAGGGATACCTACCACAACCTACTGGCAAAGGCAGAGACTTTATTATGTCACTGTCATGTGTAAGTATTTTATGGACAGTGGCACTAATTTTATAACTAATCATCCATATAATTCTATAGGCAGTCTAGCGGTTTCTAAACAATATCTCCGAAACTCTTCAAACTTGATGTAATGCGCGCTTGACAAAGGACTAAGAATGTTAGAAAATCTTTCGATCAGATTAAAATCTAATCCGGTTATTTCAGCAATTTTATCAGGATTGTCGAAAAGTTTTCTGCCCATGTTGCCATCATTGCATCACCACATTCTTGTTTTGATCGATCAACTAAAAGTCTCGTTTCGATATAAAATGTTTGAGTTATAATTTTCTTCTTCTGTTGTTAAGTACTTCTTTAGTTTTTAATCTTCTTTATTGCCACTGTTTCATATCAAGCTTTTAAGAAATATGTAATAAAAAATAGAGATCTTTATCGTGCCAAACATCACATTGTCCTTTTCTATACGAGGGCCTTTCTATAATTACGAAAAGAAGGCATGCTTTGAATTTTCTCCGCTCGGCCGGTGATCGAACCTCCAACCCTTGGTTTATGAAGCAAACATACAAACCACCAATCCACCTAAACTGGCTAAAATAACGTTTAAATCTCCATACTATCCAAATCTATCATTAATCTTTTTGCTACATTTCCACCTTACAATAATTTATATACTTTACTATATTTTTCAAATGTTTTATAAAATCTGAAATGGTGCTACTAATATTAAATTTGTGAAATTACACATAGGAGAAGATAGCTTAAAAAACTTTTATTTTTTTAGCACTAATTGCATTAAAAAGAATTCTTTTCGCATAACGCTAATCTATGTACTTCGTCGAATTGCACCGATGGTGTCGGTGCGGCTACCTGAAAACAATTCTGTTATTAATAAAGGGGTTAATTGGGATAGCCAAAATTTTAGTATAATTACCTAGAAGGCTGAAACTAACACTTAAACTAATTATCTTGGTGGTACTCGGTGGAAATTGTTTTATAAGACTCCGTAAAGTCCGAAATTTACCAAAATACAATGATAAAATTTACTTTCCGAAATTTTGTATATAATATAAACAAGTGAATCAATATTATCATAACATCTTATAAAATAAGAGCACATATCTGAAGGTCCAAAGTCCATGTCAATAAAGTAACACCAACTAATTGAAAACACGAAAACAACACGGAACTTTTTGCAAATTATCTGACTCAAAAAGATTGCAACAAGTATGCATTATAATTCAGTCGCGTCAAAACTAATATAAGATGGGGTAAGAATCAGGCATGATTAGAGAATGTTTTTTTGTTGTAGATTTTGTTATACAACCCAAGTCGAAAATTCAATTTTGTGTAAAGTGTGCTTTACTGTTGGAAAGTAATTATCATAAATAATCTTAAAAAATAATGCCAGCCATTTAGTGTCATTTTCGGCTACACGTTCACTTTTAAGGCAACGGAAACACCCATGGCTATTTGTTTTTGGGGGAGGGGGTAACGATTCATAACTTTTTCAGATCACCAAGACATCTCCATAACTAAAGTAAAAATATAATTATTTTTAGTGTCGGAATTATAGGTTAACAACGAAGTACGAAAGATTATTTTGAGACACCTTTTGTAATAGTTCTAGCAGATACAAGGGAGTTTAGATAAGCATAAACGAGAGGACACAAATAAACAGATAGTCTTCTGTCGGACTGAGCACTATGTTCTTACACGAATTCTAACCTAATGGGAATGATAGACTCTAGAGAAGAACATAGCTAACAAAATATGGGTTATTCTGCTAATCGTGGCGATAATATTCTATCACGATCTGTGTCAACCAGGTGGTATGAGGGAGGGAGGCATCACCAGTGGCCTCTCAAATCGAGTGAATGGATGATGTGAATGTTGTGTTACGTACTCCCCAATGCATTACAAATACCAGTCTTCTAGTGAACAATTCGGGGGTGGTATACGAGTACGATGACCATCCCCTGGCAAAACCGAAAATTTGATAACCGACGATGAGGTATTGTAGTGGATTAATTCTAGTCTTCTTAATTCTAAGTAGGTGTTGTGTTAGAGGCAATACTAGAAAATACCGTCGCCATAACCTTTCCGGCCAATGGAACTAATTTTAGAGCTGGTCCCTCTTGTCGTTGTCCACTGTTTTGACTATTGCTTGGTCTCCGGTATGCAATGATGATTCTCGTCCGACTCTAAAGTCTCGCCCACGAGTACCACCTGGTATCACATTGCGGAATACTTCTCGTACCTCCAGGCACGAATTGCACCAATCATCTTAATACCGCTGTAACACGAAACTACTGATGGATTGTAAATTTGAAACACGAGTCAGTTACTGAACGGAAAGATTTAAACTTAACTTTGGAAAGATTTTTTTAAGTGTAATCATTCATACAGGATGTCTTTCTTCAATTGAGGTAATACAGTCTAAATGTTCTCGTAAACTTTACTCTTAATATATCCTCGTAGAAAAAATCCCAGTAGAGTCAAATCGGAATTCCTGGGGGATTCGATGTTAACTTATTCGTTGTTAACTCAATTTTTGTGTTAGTCTTGCTGAAATGTTTGATTGTATGCACTAAATTGTTGCAACCTTGATCCCAAAGATTTTTATACCAACAAATATAGCGACCAATAGTGACATTATCCACACGACTATAGGCAGTCCAATGATCTCTTGACTGGATATTGGGACGAGCCAATAAATATAGATGACGTTGTACAACAGCGTAATGTCTTCGATATGTGGTAGCTGATGACGTAGTTTTTAGCGGTTGTTTTTGCTGTTGTATTTTAATGATTGCACTTTTCACAGATATAAGTTTAATATTCATGTTAATATTTATGTTTGTGATAATTTTAAGTAATATTAGATTTAAGGAATATTAGATTTTTTTAATGTCAGTAAAATCAAATTGTCATAAATGAGACTCTCAATAATACGTTTACTGTATATATTGCAACATAGTCACCACATTCTAACGCATAACTTTTTTTAATAAAATACCACGAGTGCAGACCAATATTTGGCGCGTCCCAATTACACCATCGCATAGTGACTTTGGGACTATGTAGTGGTTTTGGTATTTTTGCAATAAATTATTCGCTGCTCAGTTACGACAATAACCGTCTAAGTGAAAATTTATAGCTTCATAAGGTGGGCGAATGTTTGCAACATTTCGCAGAATTTCATCCGTTTAGAATAGTTTTTGGCCTTCACAGCTTGCACTACCTGAATCTTAAATGCAGTTCCTTTTTTAAAATTCGATGGACAGATCAATGCAAACTCATAGATGCCGTATGTTTTGCCGCTCTAAAAGTATTAAGAGCACACTCGATGCTTATTACGGTTGTCACGTATTTGCTATGTCTGGGCGGTCCGAACTTTGTTGGGTAACCCATTCTTGGAAAACTAATTAACAGATAGAAATCATGCAAGCAAAATTCTGCAAACAATAGACGCAGAATCGCAATTACTTATAAAATATTGTATTTGGGTGGATATTCGAATTATTCTATGCTGATATAAGATCTATAAATAAACCTAACAACGATTGCGAGCTGTTTTGTTACTCCAGCATCACGTGCAATTCAACAATGACTCAAGATCGTATACTTTGGTATGACATCGTGCCCTTGCAGCATAGATTAGGAGCCATTCACTTGTGTGTGTCGCGTTACGATTAAACAAGATATTTTGAAGTCGTGTACAAATAGAAGAGCAAAATAGAGCTATGCCATGTCGCGTCCAAAATAGAAAATTGGATATCAGCTATAGAAAATAGATATTTAGTACCATACATAATCTTTGTTGTATTTGCTAACCCCTAATCATGTTAATTACAATGTGAAGTAATTTCTTGTTTATTTGATGAAGTCACTGATTTTGTCGGAAGTGTTTCTGGTTAATGGCAAAGGTAGGTAAAATTAGTGCAAAAAGTTACTGTCTTCGACATTAAAAAGTGTTGTAATATAAAGGTCCACGAGATTTATCGAAGATATTTATGAATTGTTTTATAGATAATACCTTATAAATGTGAAAGATTTGCTAAGCAACCAGATTTAGTGACTTTTATATTGTGATATACAGATAATAGTACTCGGAACTTACAAAATTGAATAAAATTGATAAAATAACTGTAAAAGGAGCACAGATCATAATTTCGGAAATTTGTGACTGGTTTAGATATCGGTTTGCACTATTAACTCTATCCATTTCTAATATTTGTAAAATATAAGTTTTTGACAATTAAGTATTTGAAAATTTCAAACAACACCAAGCTAATGTCAACTTTCCGAACATTACGAAATGATTTAAATGGTTAATTTTTAAATGGTACTTGTAAAGTGGTTGTTAAAGTATGTTTTTTAGTTTTAATGTAGGTAATGTAGGTTTAATGTAACGTTTTGTAATGAAATCTAATGTGTAGTTGTTTTCTTAGTGTATAATCTAATATATTTGATCGCAGTTCTTTCAAGAAATTTCTTGTTATTAATTACTGTTAATATCCGAGTAAATAAATTTATTAATTATTCTGAAAGTGAAGTACCTACTTTCTTACTCAGCGGTCTCTTTAATTGGAGGCAATTTGACACAGTTGACATAAAATAAACCTAAAAATTAACGACTAAGCTCTGACTTTAAATATCTTTATTGTAAAATTACCGTCAGGGTAATACCACTTAACGTACGAATCTGTAATAATTTTCAACAATGAAAAAAAACTTGAAATGAAATTGCTGTATTATAAGCGAAGCTTATATGAATCTAGTAATCCATGAAACGGCGGTACAGCATACGCCACTGCGCGGTGCAAAGTTTAAGTTAAAAGGTGCATTCTAGCCTTTCTAATTTTCCTTTACCTAACTCAGCGTTGTTTTGAATCCGGCACTTCACATTTTTTTTTAAATGCAGCCGCATTTAGCATTTCCGTTTAATCAACAGTGCAGTTGTGGAATCAGTCTTCTGTTTAACTAGTACTGAAGTTGTGAGATCAGTGAGGGGGCTTAGCTTGAGGGTTCTTGTTTATCAATTGGTGAATTCCCTTGTGCTGTTAGTTCTTGTTTCTGGCTTTGTAAATTTGCCTTTGTCTTGTACCTGAATTGGTGAAATTGCTTGGTCAAGGTTCGAAGAATATTACGAAGAAGAACAGGTTTGAGACTTGTTTTGACCATCGATAAAATGGTTTAACGTCTTCATCACTCCAGGGACATATCTACAGTAAATGTAAAATCACTATCTTGAGAAAAGTATGGAGTGAAATTTTTTTCTATACTCTTCATCAGGGGTCAGTAATCTCTTCATTATCCTAAATTAGAGTCTTTATTTAGAAATTTAGGAAAAAAGAGTCAATTAGTACTAAAAGAAAGAAATTGATTTTGTGAAAAAATGGCGCGTGATAGATGTTCTTCTGAAATAAACACCCGAAAAAGTGTTGTGCAGTGTTTTTACAATATTAAAGTAAAAGTCGGTAATCAAGGCAAAATCCATTTAACATCTATACTTTTCTTAAACTTAATATTTTGGTTGTTTATTATAGAAAATTATTATTCACTCGGCGTCTGAATTGGGGTTTGGTAAAAAAAATATTTACTGGTATAATATTTAAGATATCATAAAATTAATAATAAATAAGAAAAGCTGCTCAATAACAATTAAAATTTAAAATTATGCATGCACGCACATGGCAATTATTGAAATATTTATCGGTTAAACACACGTTCCGGTGTAACAGCATCATATACTCGCACCTGACCACTGATTATAGGAAGTTAATAGCCGATCAGGATTAATAGTATTGGCTGCTGGTAGAGATTCGGATAAGTCGATAACGGCGATTAATTTATTGCTGAACTATAAGGGAATAAACGTGAGCAGATTGAAGAGCAGGAAGTGGAAAGAGCTGCTGCTTATTGGCGTTGGAAAATTTGCACATTGAGTATTATAGTAGCCTTTAATTAAGCTAACACGTGGCTGGACATTCGCAATATCAATCAATTAAATGATTATTGATAGTTATCTTAAGCGCAGTATTATGCTAAAACGGAAAGAAATTATGTATTTGCATATTTTAGTAGTAAGCATAAAGGATTTTATTTTTATTATTGTTGGGTAACTGTACTTAAATACTTATACATACCTAAGTGTAATACAAAATACTACCTTACTTCGTTTAATAACTTTACAAACATGGTTTTGGGATAATTGCAGGAAAAAGTGATAATTACATTTGCAAGTGAGTTTCCATAAAAAATATAGGTCAAAAACAAACACATTGTTAATACAACTGCACCTGTACTTTTACCCTAGAGGCAGTCGTGCCACACATCCTTAAAAATTACGATTTTCTGTATCTGTTGCGTTTTAAAGCTTATTGATGGTCGAGCATTTGCTAATTAAATATTAAAATGTAGCATCAGACATTTCTAGTTTCCTAATGATTTTAAAGTAATAAAATTAATAGAAACAGCGGTTATTATTTGTTACAATAAATTCCGCAATTAATTTCATAAAAAGTCATAGTGACCTAAATATGGTAAAGGTAAAAGATAAATAGCTAACTTCAACAATAAATTTAACATGCTCTGTTAATCGATAAGTAAAACTAACATAGTAACTGATACAACATTATTAATGTGAAAATATAGTTATTACATTAATTTTGCTTGACAATAAGATAATGTATTATTATACGAGTTTTATGAGACGGTTTATTGTAGCACGAGTTGTTTGAGACATGGCTAGCGTAGCGAGGAGTGCTCCAAATAAAAGGAACGAGTGCTACAATACGTTTTAAATCAGTTGTATTATTAGTTCATTAATGATTGAGCTGGCGAAAAGTTGAGAGTCGTAACTGGAGCATTTCTGTAGTGTCTCCCTAGGTTTTAATATTATTACGGCAACCTTCTTTACAAAAACTATTATTTGGCTAATAACTGAGTTATTATGTGTAGCCATCTTCAGAAAATCACATCATACAACATCATATATATTCAGACCCCTTTTTTAAAGAAAATCATTTTTCAGTTAGCCGGCGCAGGGTGATAATAATTATTCCAAGTCGCTGTCGTCCCAGGTTCGATTCCAGCTGCCAGATGACTTCTCCTTTTTATATATTTTTCAACAATATAAAATTTAAAATGACAATTTTTCTCTTTGAATTTTTTAATATTCATTTTGCACATAATTTTAATAAATTGTATTTAAAATTCTAATTCTAAGCCACAGTATTGCACACGACTAAAAACAACTTTAAGTAAAAAAATGGTCTTTTTCAATGCAAAAAATCTTTTTTTGCATTGACCACCTAAATAGGTACTTTAATTAACGAAACTTATTAAATTTGTAATATCTTGTTTCTAGAAAAATTGCAAGCACCGCACTCCTGATTCAATTACTACATAACTTGAGCATTTATCTTATCAAATTAAGGTCTGGAAAATGCATCAGAAAATTCGAAAAATTGTAGTAAACAGTAAAGCGAAACATTTATCAAATCTACCGTCACATCAAAAATAAACAAAAACAAAACTATGCAATTTATTAAAATTATACAGAAAAACATTTTTAAATTGTGTTTTGTAAAAAATAAATTTTAAAAATCTGCCAGCTGGGATCAAACTTGGGACTTTGGGTTATTATCACCCCGCTCTGGCTAAGCTACGCTATCATGTAGGCGCTCTAGCACGCCGCACTTAGTTTAAAAGTAAGTTTTACTAATTTAAATGATATTTCTTTAAAAAATGAGACTAAATGTAAATTCTTTTTTGTCATTTTTAGGATACGAGTACTGTTTAAGCTAATAAATGATAAACAAAACAAAATGATAAACAGAAATAATAACTTTATTTACTTGGGAAGATTTCACAATCGATTTTTTAAAAGACATGCGGTATTAAAAACAGAAAATAAATTCTTACAGGAACACAGAAAAATTGCAATATGTAGGTATTGAGATGCGTCAGTAAGTGTAGACGGCGTTGTACAGCAACAAAATTAGACAAAATAGCGTCAATATAGGTAGTTGATCATGTATGCAACCAATGAGATGCGTGCTTTAGTTGTAACATAACCTTCAAGTTATCCAACATTTTAATAGTTAACAGTTAACAGAAGATATTTGAATTGTAAAATAATAAGCGCTTATTTAGAAGAAAACACGTTTCTTAGAGTACCACTTCTTTCAATTAAGATATTTTGCAATTTACTCTACATATGTCTAATTCTTTAGCAATGAGTTTAGGCAAATATTTTGCTAGTCTGCGCAATGCAGAACGGTATCTTTCAGTTCTACATGCGGATATAGGTATGGTCATTGGAAATTTTATTAGACTCTAAATATCTTTTTGTCTTTTTTGCAAAAAATACCAAAAATATCTCAGTTGGATAATTGCATATAGTCCCGTCTTTAAATTTTCAATTTAGAATTTTTATCACCTAAAATATACTAACCGTGTTAATGAGATCTTCGATTCACCACATAGTCGGCGCCTATGTATGCCATTATGACATTTTGATAAATAATCAGCAATAACTATATTTTTCCAGGTAAGTATTTCAAATTAAATTGATCGCTAAGTAATTTTATTCTTAATCTTCTAATGCTACTATTGGTTATTTTACTTAAAGGTTTGTTAAATAGACCATAGGAGCATGTAATCCGAAAAGATAGTAACATTCTTATGATCATAAATATCCCAAGCAGCATTTAAGTAACAGTAACTGAGATCGGAACTTTGATTGAGTAGTTGTTACGTAACTGCAACTAAATTTATGACTTTATAGGTTTAATTTCTTCAATTCGGAATATTTTAGTAATTGTGTAGTTGTTTCTACTATTTATTGGAACTATGTAGTTTCATTACTTCTGAGTAACTATTAAAGTATGTGAAACGGTATTGCCACTTAGTATACTTACTTTAAAGTCGTTGCAACTTCAAAGTGGTATTATGAGTGTAGGAGTAACTTGCCCGAAGCTACTTTAAAGTTTTTAAAACCTTACAGTAGTATTGAATGTAACACTTACGTTTTTGCTACCCAGGAGAATCACATTAAAGTAATTTTTCGTAAACTTTTCCATCTCCATATTTACTTGTAAAATGTTGGATTAATCAATAATCATTAATCAATTTGCAATTTGTTATGATTGTTAATAGATGTTTTACTATATAACCTTCAATAAAAATAACAAATTGGTGCCAAATTGTGCCTTAGGGATTGTTATGTATGTAGCTTGAAGTTGGTAACATTTATTTGTAGTGATGTAACTAACCAATTCTGGCATCCTGGCCCATTCCCTGGGCGAGCGTCACTCAGCGTCAGTAACACTCGAGCCGGCTTGGAGTATACACGTCTTTTACAGTCTATGCATTGTGTATGTAATTCGCCCTGCTCACTCAATATTAATAAAGTTAATTAATGACAATAATTGAGTATATTTTATTTAAACACATAAAAGAACATAACAGGAATAATATAAAAATGGTTTATATCATGTGTATCAACTTATAAGTATTTCGTGTATATTTATCATGTTTTATTAAAGACATTTTTTTACTAAAAAATATATTTAAAGAAGGCGCGTTGTTATTTTTCGATCTATCATCATATTTAACAGAAAAGTTGCAATGGTTTATAATTTTGGTGTACTGGAATGACAAAATAATCAAACATTTCATCGCTCTTTGTATTAAGTACGTATTACAAATAAACTGGTAATTCATTTTGTGACACGATCCAGCATTATATAGTATAGAAAATGATAGAATATTTGTTAATTTGCAAGAGCAAGAGAGAGCAACCACGCGACATGATGTGTCAAAGAGAAAAGAAGTTCCACGAAAGTAGCAATTACTACGCCGCCACGTACCTGCTACCCAAAAATTGTTCCCCATTTTGGTTCCAGGTACGTAACAAAACCGTAGCAATTACGTGCTTGTGACTAGTGGCTAAAACTTAATAGTTCCACCGGTAGTTGCTGGTACGTAGCGACGACTAAAAATGCTGCTTGGGATAGGTGTTTAGTTCTTGACAAAAAACATACCGCTAACAATTCTTTTTTTATCTGTGCGTACTTTATTTCGGCATTGTTTAACAAACAAGAAGAACAGTAAACTAGTTAATGATTTTGTAGTGAACAACAACCAATAAATCTTTTGATGAGTCACACTATATAACAACAAGTTTTGTTGAATCAAATGGTGGTACTGCGAATTATTTACGTTTATCAATAGCACTCCTAAACACTGTATTTCACTGCCATTCTGGGTTTTTAATCGATTGAATAAAATTTATATTCTCAGGGTCCGGAAACATTCCTTCTTTACAAAATATCACGTCTACATATATGCTTGATTTCTTCAGACAGTATTAGAGGTTTTATAGTTGAGCTTAATATTAAGACACAGTATATATAACAATCGGTACCCAAGCAGCATTTTTAGTCGTCGCTACGTACCAGCAACTACCGGTGGAACTATTAAGTTTTTGAAAGTAGTCACAAGTAGCAGTTACGGTTTTGTTACGTGCCTGGAACCAAAATGGGAACAATTTTTGGGTAGCAGGTACGTAGCGGCGTAGTAATTGCTACTTTCGTGGAACTTCTTTTCTCTTTGACACATCGTGTCGCGTGATTGCTCTCTCTTGCTCTTGCAACTTAACAAATATTCTATCATTTTCTATACTATATAATGCTGGATCGTGTCACAAAATGAATTACCTGTTTATTTGTAATACGTACTTAATACAAAGAGCGATGATATGTTTGATTATTTTGTTATCCCAGTACACCAAAATTATAAACCATTGCAACTTTTCTGTTAAATATGATGATGATAGATCGAAAAATAACAACGCGCCTTCTTTAAATATATTTTTTAGTAAAAAAATGTCTTTAATAAAACATGATAAATATACACGAAATACTTATAAGTTGACACACATGATAGAAACCATTTTTATATTATTCCTGTTATGTTCTTTTATGTGTTTAAATAAAAGATACTCAATTATTGTCATTAATTAACTTTATTAATATTGAGTGAGCAGGGCGAATTACATACACAATGCATAGAGTGTAGAAGACGTGTATCCTCCAAGCCGACTCAAGTGTTACTGACGCTCGCCCAGAGCACGGGCCAGGATTGGTTAGTTACATCACTTCAAATAAATGTTGCCAACTTCAATCTACATACATAACAATCCCTAAGGCACAATTTGGCACCAATTTGTTATTTTTATTGAAGGTTATATAGTAAAACATTTATTAACAATCATAACAAATTGCAAATTGATTAATGATTATTGATTAATCCAACATTTTACAAGTAAATATGGAGATGGAGTAGTTTACGAAAAATTACTTTAATGTGATTCTCCTGGGTAGCAAAAACGTAAGTTTTACATTCAATACTACTGTAAGGTTTTAAAAACTTTAAAGTAGCTTCGGGCAAGTTACTGCTACAATCATAATACCACTTTGAAGTTTCAACGACTTTAAAGTAAGTATACTAAGTGACAATACCGTTCCACATACTTTAATAGTTACTCAGAAGTAATGAAACTACATAGTTCCAATAAATAGTAGAAACAACTACACAATTACTAAAATATTCCGAATTGAAGAAATTAAACCTATAAAGTCATAAATTCAGTTGTAGTTACGTAACAACTACTCAATCAAAGTTCCGATCTCAGTTACTGCTACTTAAATGCTGTTTGGGTAGGTTTACTTGTGTGCGGTACCTTTCATTTCATTAATCCACCTTCACCTATCACGGCCATAAACGAAGCAGTGCACCGAAGTTTATCGGTCGAAATCGCCTACGAATACTGGTAAATAACACGCAGAGCCGCATTCAGTAAAATTATGTGTCGAGCAAATTGTAAACAAAATCTCTTGTTTATAATAGTATAGTAAAATATGAAATAGAATTATGTGTAGTGAACCACTTGATTGAAGTTTTACTTATCAAATCTAATAAATAAAACGATAACCAATTTAGATATTCAAAACATTTATTAAACTAAGTTAAAATAGTTGTTTCTTGTTACATCGTTAATTACCAACTAAAGTTACATTATTCTTTCAAGAGTTGCTTGCAAATGCAGCTGCTAAAATGCAAGATTGCGATTCTCATAGAACGCACAATATCATGTTCAAAGGATGCACGTGGAGTTAAAAATGCCAGTGCATAGAAAAATACAACGTAATGATTTTACATTATGAAAATAGATGATATGACTACAATTCATTTTGATAAAAAGACAGAAAAAGTAATTTATAAAATATTGAATTAATTATTACAATTTGATATTACAACATATGTTAATCAACAAAATTAATTGACGCCTTTGAACAATTAGTTTGTTATTAACTGAACTTAAATTAACGTACATAATTGAATAAGAATTTACAAAACGAAAGCTTGAGTGTTAATTATGTTTCAATATAATAATCTTTTTACTCCCTTTGGCTGATTTAAAATTTCTGTTTATGCCTTTTAATGTGTAATACACTCTCAGTCGAGCGTATAAATGATAGATACTATAAATAATTACTGCATAGCTGTATACAATTTGAATACCTGTACAACAAACAAATGGAGAATTTAGGTCACCGAAATCACATAAATCAATTTACACTATAATAATAATAATTAATAATAATAAAATTTATTTTCATCCATATTAAATTAAAGACACAATACACAATGACAAACGAAATGCTAAAAAGTACAATTCTAACGCACGCTTTGACTTTTTTAACAGCCGAGTTCACACCTGTTGATAAGACGCTGACCTAGATTCTTCATTGTTGAACTCTTTTAAGAAGTCAACAAAAAGAATTTTATTAGGTAGGATTTCGTAATCGCTTAATTGTTCTATTACGTGTTGGCAATTCAATTTTAAGCAATTGGTAAATATATACAAAAGTGAATTTTTAATAAGGCATTGTTTTTACGAGCTGAACCGACATAGGGGTGACAAGTTACATACCTATTAAAGATATGGCTTCACATCTAATATTCTTGCTGGACGTGGATACGCAAATAATACTACAAATAATAAAGGACTGTATTCTTGTTTGTACTTAAAATATAATGTCGATCGGAACAAAAGGCACCATGCAATTATAAAACATATATTGAATTAGATACAATGCAAATAATACTTAATAAAATGATTGACGAAGGATCTTCCAAGATAGTCTCAACTAGGTGTGGTGATAATGCAAATTGCTATAGTAATACAATTTGGTAATATGAACTGACCGCGCATAAGATATGGCCGACTTACCAAAAGAGCGTTACCATAAAGGGACACTTCAAATTCCTTTAAAGTATGTTGCAGCTCCAAGCGATTTGGTCAATGTAAGTTCGCGGAGGCTACAACAATTGGACAACTATTCCGCAATTACAATACCATAGATTGAGGTCACAAAAAGTCTTCTTGTGTTGTTGAGGTTCGTAGGCAAATATTCAAAGAGATATGTTAATCAACGTACTTTTTGCTATACTCGGTGATATCGAGGGCTTTTATTAGGTTTGACTTGACGTGTCTTTTCTTATCACAATTTGTAGTGACTAACACTCTCTTGGATCGTGCGACTTTTAATTATTTTATATACATGAAGACGGAACAAGAGCGTATTTATTAAAAAATAATAGTATATAGAAAAAAATAACACTTACCGGTGATTATCCATCGGAAACCCGAAAAACTAACTACAGTTTTTTCCGACGTATTTAGACAGCCTTTGGCGGCACAACGACTGTGTCTATTAATTTTGTACTACGGGGCACTCGCACTGCACAATTGTTGATTATCCGGCCCTGGCTAATTCGATGCGCTCCACACTGGACCGTTTAATACAAGCTAGACGTAAATAATTCTAATATCATTTTAAACGATTGTAGTTGTCATATTTTGTGTAAATACAGCTAAGTATAAGTAATTAAAGTATAATCGGTATAATTAACTACTTTAGAAAAAAATAGTTAAGTTTACGTAATAAGCTCATATGTGCAGACAAAAAAACAAAGTTTCTTTCTTAAGATGTAGTTTATAACACTAGTTAGATTATAAATATTAACAAAAAGACTTAAATAACGTTGTAAAGAAATAGTATATTCTATATTACATTTAACAAATAAATAAGTAAGTAACAAATTACACTTGGAAATTTGTAATGTCATGCGTACATAATTTGCCTCACAACTAGAGCGATATCTTTTCTTTGACCACACATTAAATTGATTGCCAAATCGTAACATTTTTTAACTAACAGTTCGAATTTCTCTGCTTGTCAAATATTTTGACAAAATAACTGACAATGCCGCCAACACAAATATGTGATAAACAAAAATGTTCTCACTAACGGTAGCATAATATACAGATTACGTAACAGTTTTTCTTTTCGTTACATAATAGTGTTGACAATGACACCTTACTTGTCAAGTAAATCGTTTGTACTTGACAACTTACTTATACGGAAGTAGAAAAAGTAATTAATGATTTGTAGTAATGAGACCAATGAGACCAGCAGTGCCAGGGTTCTTGCGCATCTGTAAAACCTGGAATTGTCATGGAAAATTTTTTTGTCTGGAAAAGTCAGGGAAAGCCTGGGAATTTACAATTTTCAAATGCGTAAAGAACCCCTTCGACTGGGTAAAAACAACCCACACTCTCAAAGTTGTTTTTATGTATGGTTACAAGAGCTGTTCATTTAGGAATAGCTCCTGATTTATTAACTGCTAGTTTTATGTATGTTTTCAGACAATTCTGGTGTATATGAGGATTCCCAGGTGATGTATATAGCGACATCGACATTAGGTAAATAACAATTTACCTAATATAGGAATAGGAATATATTATTCTGGTTTCGTTTAAAAAAGACACGCATTCGAAAGAATAAATATGAAATGCGCCAATTTTAATTTTCAACTCTTAACACGATTACAAAAGTAACTAACACAAAGAAACGTGTCATCAGAAATCACACAATTTTAATAATTTTTGCATTCATGGATACTAATAGTACATGTATTATGTTACTTTAGGGCCGATCTATTCACCTCCATGTAAATTTATCTGCTAGTTAATTGTCATGGATACCATTGTGGGAACAATTGTAACTATAGCAACTAACTTCCAGATAAATTTAAAAGGAGGTGAATAGATCGGCCCTTAGTGTGTTAAGTCAGGTGTGCATTAGATAAATTTGTGAATAGATAAATCTTAAGTATATACATCTTAACAGTATATGATTTGATCATTAGGTAAATTGTGATTGGGAAAATCGAGAATAGGTAAATTATGATGTTATGTGCCTAAAGAATTCACAATATAATTGTATAAAATAATCGAGTACACATCAATTTATGAGTATATAAATCGCAATTAGATTAATCTAAACGTTAGTGA
This sequence comes from Agrypnus murinus, assembly GCA_929113105.1. Classification (NCBI taxonomy): domain Eukaryota; kingdom Metazoa; phylum Arthropoda; class Insecta; order Coleoptera; family Elateridae; genus Agrypnus; species Agrypnus murinus. The sequence goes on along the minus strand of OV816028.1, from coordinate 3,608,937 downwards.
AGTTGGTCAGTAGCTGATTTGAACATCGGTAATTCGTGATATGAGGTAGATTGTGATTTGTATAAATTGGGATTAGATGAACTGGAAATTATGTTATTTACCTAAAAAAATCCACAATATCATAGTATAAAATAGTACGCAAAGTCTTTACGACTTTTCGTTATTCATTATATCAATTCGTGAGTAGGTAAATCGCAATTAAGTAAATCTTAACGTTAGATAAATCGGTCAGTAGGTGAATTGAACATTAGGTAAATTGTGATTGGATAAATTGAGAATGGATAAATTGGGATCAGATGAATTGGAAATAGGTAAATCATGATGTTATTTGCCTAAAAAAATCTACACTACGGTACTAAAAACCAACCCTCTTTAGAGAGACACAGTAAACAAAGTACTTTGCTTTACGACTTTTCATTATTCTTTACATACATTCGTAAGTAGGTAAATCGCAATTAGATAAACCTTAACGTTCGATGAATGGATCAGTAGCTGATTTGAACATTAGGTAATTCGTGACTTGAGGTATATTGTGATTATATAAATTAAGATTAGATGTATTGGAAATCGACAAATTATGATTGTGTTATGATAAATTGCGATGAAAAAATCCACAATATCATAGTATAGAATAACACTCTTTAGAAGAAGAGTACGCAAAGTCTTTACGACTTCTCGTTATTCATTACATCAATTCGTGAGTAGGTAAATCGGAATTAGGTTAATCTTAACGTTAGATAAATTAGTCAAGTAGGTAATTCGTGACAATAGGTAAATTGTGATATTACTTGTCTGAAAAAAATTCACAACGTGATTGTATAAAGTAGCACTTTTTATAGATAAAATAAGCAGAGTCTTCTGCTTTACGAGTTTTCGTATTTATCAGTATTTTTCGGAACAGCGAATAAGAACCACTGCTGTACACTGTAATCTGCACTCTATTGGTTTTGATATTTTTTGATATTTAATTTAAACCTTTTAGGAAGAACGTAAAGTTAGAGAGAGCGCTACCTAAATTCTTTCTTTGTAGATTTTAGTTTCTGATCAATGTTTGAATGACTGGAAAGCAACTTCAAGTCAATACCTATAGAAATTCCATATGAAATCCTCCACATAAATCCTTCATAAAAATTTCTATCATATAATAATTGAACGCACTTCCACTACTATAATGATTATTTCAGGTAGACAACAAATGCCTGCACGTCGTCCATTTATTGGATCGTAGTAATTACAAAATTAAAAACGAATAACTTTGATCTTAAATGTAACATTCAGGTTTCGATACCAGCGATAAAGACAAATGACACTATTGTTCTTAATGAAAGCACTTCAACTGTTTGATTTGGAAAGTAGTTGCTCGGGAATTAACTAAAACATATGAAGTAGCGGGCATGAGTAGATTGAAGTTTAAAACTTCATGTTTGTGCATTTTTTAATTTTTAATTTTCTTTATTCGTAATATTTACTATGAACTACTTACTATTTACTATTATACTAATAAATGAATCAAAATGTGTTTCAGATTGCTTTATTTCTGGCAGTTTATATTTTATCACTAAATAATTTATTATCTACGTAGTATTATAGTTTAATACATTTATTAAAATTAGTTAATAAACAAAACACTTTCTCGTAGCTTCTTTATAATGTCTCCAAAAATATAAATATCCCGACACTTGTCTTGATAACAAGATGGAAATTATTCAATTTTTTACTTCCCATCGTCAATGAACTTTAATTTAATGTTATATGCTACTGATCGCATTCTGAATAACTATAGAGCTGTTATCCTGTTAGAATTGGGTATAGATTTTCTAATCAGATTATTCATTCCGAATTTATTTCTTCATTCTTGCAATAATATTCTAAGCGCACCTATGGGGTCCTAAGTTATTCTAAGAATTATATTTAGCACAAGGTATTATTACAACTCCATCTTTTTATTATAACACCGTCACATGATTCGGGCCAAGAGGTCAGTTAAGTTACAGAAGGCGGTAGGTAGGTTTGATACAAATTAAGAAAGGGTTGGAAATGTTTCTGGGCGTCAGTGGATTCAATGTGAATAATTTAGATAAAAGTTTAAAATAATTATTAATAAAGTGCAAACAGGTTAGTTGTAGATTACGGCCTTTGAATCCAGGAAAAAAAGCCAAAATCACATTTATGCAACAACCATTACTTTTTATTTATTTACTCTCAATCAATTAAATTTAATAATAAAAAACTAGATAGAAATTAGTCCTTATACTAACTTATAAGCTCTTAATTACTGAAATATTAAAATTTCTACTTAAAGGTAATTCATATCTTTAAAAGTTTTTCATTTAGTTACATATATGAAGCTAAAAATTCCAGTTTTCATGCTATTTAATCTATAAACCTATATTAAATCTAGTAAACCTAATAATAAATATCAATGGTTAAAAATTACTCAAAATACTTTAGATTAAGATTTAGAAAGTTAATACGAAAATTTATCTTGGCTTTGGGGTTATTGGGGTTACAAACTCTGCAAGGTTTATTGTCATTTTTTTCTGGTTGAAGGGTCTTTATATGTTGTTAAATTCCATAACGTCTCCCCAGTATTTCTTTTATGCTAAGCAATTAACAAATATTTAAGTATCTTAGTTTTTTGTTTCAAATATCAGTTTCGTCCCCTCTTAGGCTGGGTTTATATCAATCAAACAAAAACGTTTTTATACAAAACGTTTTTGTATGATTTTGTTCGACGTTGTTTTCTTAATAATTGGTATATAAGGCGGTTCACACTGTTCAAACACAACACAAAAACATATAAAAGCAAGTTTAAGCATCTTCAGACGAAATGTTTTGTCTAAAACCGTTTTTCTTTGATAGGTATAAATTGCAAGACAAAAAACGTTTTCGCATTCTGCTTAAACGTTTTGTTTAAAAGCGTTTTCGTCTTATCAATGTGCTTACAGCTTCAAACACTATCAAACAATTTCAACCGCGTTGCAACGTGTCGGACGTGCAAACCCTTGTTTGAAGGCGAAACAAAATGTGAAACCCGCGAAACTATGCAGTTGCAAATTTATTTTGGACATATTCACATCTATTTTATTTGTTAATTATTAATAAAATTTAATTATCTGTGTAAAATGCATATAACGGGTTACAACTAAAAATTTGTACTAACTTTGTGTTGGGTTGTAATTAGTCACTGATCATGATTTTTAATTTTCAAATAATATTTTAAATTAAATTAAATTAAATGCTATAGTTAATTACTGCAAACAAAATTAATGATCTTTCAAATTTATGTTGTTGTCAGAAGGATTGTCAAGAAGAACAATCTACATATTAATCATGAGAGGTAGAGTAATTAAGAAAAGTGAGTGATCTGGTCGCAAGGCAAAAATAATGACGAAAAAGAACAAAAGAATTCGAAGATCTATTTATTACTGTACACGTTCGTACTCTTTCTTGTTCGAATGGCATTATTACTTACTATAATACATTTGAGAGATCAGTTATTTTCGTTTTGCAGTAATTAACCACATCATACTCTTTTAAATTATTATTTGAAAATTAAAAACTATAATCTGTGGTATGATCTATGATAAAAAGGATTAATTAAACATTTTATGTTTGGTCATTCTTATTAGAAGACCTGTTTAAAATGAAAAAGTATCTCCAATCAACAATCCTAAATGATACTGACATTTTTAAAGACAAAACAGCATTGATACTGTTTTGTATAACAACAAACCGTTTTTCATTCAGTCGTTTAGATTGCTCAGTGTGTGCTAAATTGCAACAAAACGATTTTGTTTTAAACCCAACTTAATCTTAAGCCATTAAAATATGCAATTAAATTTAATAAATAAGAAAATATAACCCCAATATTTTTTCTTTTTTCCAATGGGCTGACTCAGGTTTAATTCGATAGAGCATGAGATAAATGAAATAATAAAATCTTATTGATTCTTATACCTGGAAGAAAAGAACTTACTACCAAAACACTTGGACTTCCGCAACTGGACAACAGCAAACTAAATTCTATATGTGAGAAGAAAAAGAAATGGATGCTTGCATACACATCAAATAAACACATAGATAAATTGAAAACACAGTCTTTATTTTTATTAATGATAATTAAAAAATCTTATTCAAAAATTCTAAGTCAAAAAAAATTATTTAAACAGAACAGTAAAAAAAACGTATAGGAAAATCTTCCTTGCGCTTGCTCAAATGTGTAAATTATTTGTTATCAACCTGACATGGGGGTTATAACTGTGCTCCATTTGAGCAAACTGACATCAATTAAAGTTATCAGTTAAAAATATTTACAATTGCTAAAATAAATTTATCTAATGACAATAAAATTTTTATAAACAAATTTAAATTGTTTATTTGGTAAAACTTTGTTATTGAAAAACTTTTAAAATAAGAAAAATAAATTCTGAATTTATTAAAATTGTCTTTATGATTTTGTTATATGAAAAAATTAACCAAATCCTTTTATTTTGACCAACCTTGTATATAAAGTACGTCGAGATCCACTTCAATCTTTTTTTACAATTGGTAATACTGCATTTATTCACACAGCTGATTTATAGAATGAAAATACGTCGATTATCTAAATCAATAATGAAAACAAAATCTTTTTTGATTTAAATATTCAGGTAACTATTCCATAAATAGTTTGTCTATAGTTGATGTATGTTTATGAAAACATATAGTTATCAGTTAACCTCACTTTATTTTACAGATTTTTGGTCTGGAGTCGAGCGTGGATTCAACCAAAGCGTTTTATGGACTGAATTTGTTATTTTGCTTGGCCTATTTATATAATTTAGCAAAACAATTGATGACTATGACAAATTTTTAAATATTTTCCCGAAACTGAATCAGTCGCATGGGAAACAGAAAGATTTGCCCTACGTTACCCATCGTTAAACTCAGGTCTAGAAAAAACATCCAAACATGTGACTTGGGTTGCATAAAACATGTATTACTATGAAAATAATCTAAACGATTGATATCCTTTTTATAAATTCAGACTTTTTATGTAAAAATTGAGGTTACGTCTGCAAAAATTTATCCTTCTATAATTTCTATTTTAAATTGATACATCTAATCTGTAACCTAACATGTAGCTTTTAGATTAAATAAACCTAATATCCTAGCATGTAATGATTATATTTGTGTTTACGATCAAATCGTCAAGTAAATTTTCAATCAGATGATTCCGTATCATCTCAACATCTATATGTGTTTTAAGCCTAAGGCTATATTCAAACAGTCCTAAACCATCTGCTGGGGGACAGCGGTAAAGGGACAACGATAGGGAAACATCTCGAAGTAACCCCCACCACACATTGTTTTTGGAGAGGGATAGATTTAGAGAAACTGAGATTTTTCAGGTAGTGATACCAGAAACAGCGTTCGTAAATGAATTAACATTAATTTATATTAATTAGTATTAATCAAATAATAAACAGTGAATGTACTGTAATTAGAAAAGAAGCAAACTATTTAATATATTTCATAAATTACCATTTTTTATATTTAATATTTATAAAAACAAATAACTTGCAATTAAATATGAATATGGTAATATATAATCAAATAATTTTATTTTTAATTAACATAAATATTGCACCCCCATACAATAAGATGTTAGATGGGTTGCATAGGGGAAACATATTTAAATAATTTTTTAAAGCCAAGAAAAAGCGTTTAATTTAATAAAAATGAATTGGAAGTCAATTTCAAGGTATGTTTGGACCTAAACCAGACAAGGTGTATGGTAGTGATGATGTATGCAAATATTTACTACCTTACTTTCAGTTTTAATATGAAAAAAGTATGTTACTAGTTAACGATTTGGTGAAATCATTAAAATTCTCTTGTTTACTTGGATTGTGCAGTTTGTGGCTAAACTGATTCATCGAGTTGTTATCAAGCAGTTCCTTGGGCACAATTTTGAAATAAATGTAAATGTTGGGATGTTTTTTATAGAAGACACCATAGAAACAAAATGCTAAATTCTGCGTTTTAACATGGCAATCTGAAATAAGGTAATTTAACTATTAATTTCATGGTTTTCTCATCTAAAAATATCTAAATAATGTTAAATAGGATGTAAGGCTGAATTTTGACAGTATATGAGGGATGTAACTAGACAATTTTAAATAATTAATTTTATTTTATTTAGTAAATGCTTGCATAGAAAATGTGATTTGGTCGACTTTCTATAGTGGCCTTATTTTTTTATTTCAAGTACAAGATATCATTAACAAGAAAATTTTTAACTTAGTTAAAATCTAAAAAATCTAATCTTATATACTTAGAGAACTTCACGGTTCGTCGGTGATCGCTCAAGTTTGACAAAGTTGACGTCAAGCTTTACTGATTACTAAAGCAATTCTAAAAGACTAGAATTAATAGGACCAATGTGTCTATTGATGTCTTTTACTTCTTCTTGAATGTTATTTATTATCATTTTTTTGTTTGTTTATTTTTATCATTAATTACTTTTTGATGATTTCTTACAATTACTTATTGCAGTACATTCACTTATTAATCGATTAATGTTAATTAATTAATATTATTTTAGTTGCGTATGTAAAACATGCTTTGAAATATACAATTTTGCTCGTTGACTAAGAGGGGAAATCAGTAGCCATGGCGAGGGTGCCACCGTTCAATGATGCGATGATAATGATTGCGATTTTACTTCTAACAAAAAAAAATGGCATGTAGGATTATCCTCAGATTTTGCACAGTGCTTAAAAGTATATTTAGAATGATGCTACAAATTAAATTGCCTGGAAAATCTGCTAATTCAGATTTTCGAAAATCTGTAATACCGAGTATCGGCTTTTAAATTACTTTGATAATATTATTTACAATAACTAACAAAACTCGATGTAGCGCGATTCTGTAAATAATAATTCGAAAAAGCTTTGATTTCTATAATAACTATCTCTTGAATTTATTTTAGTGTAACTGCAGTAATATTTTGAAGTTGCTTTTTAAGCAGACTCTAACTTTGTCATAACAACGAAAAGAGATGAAGGTTGTTGTTTTATAGTTTAAAATTTAGATTATGACAGATGCTGTTTTGATGAAGAATAATTTATGTTTTGTACCCAATCGAGTTTAATTAAATGTTATTGCAGTTACCACTCACTTTATTAGAATGTGTGTATAAAGAAGAAAAGTTACTACATAACGAAATTACTAAATTTTGTTAATTAATTTTTGGATGTAAGAATAAAAGTGCTTATCGACTGTTGCAATCATTCGCCGATCGGATAAGCGACCGACTTAAACGAGTGCACGCGTCCCTTCCCTAACCGATATTTGGCGTGCGCCGCTCCGTTTCACTTCTACTATTTCCCCCCACGCTCCGAGAGCACCTATATAAAGAGGTGCAAGCAACGATTTATTCAGTCCGCGTCCAGGACTCCCAGCCAACAGGACTACCAGCCCAGACCAGCCAGCAGCCTACCGAGGAACCTAGCAGCCCGCCAGGATTATTAGAGTAAGGGCTCTCGACCGTATTTTTCGATCCCCTTTCCGCCTTGATTTCATCCTGCTTCCATCCTCTTTGTCCGTATCTTATCCGAGACCTCGCTGTGCGTATGCCTGGGGGTCTCGTCCGAACTTCCACCCCTACCACAATCCCTAGCCTTTACCCCCCCCACCCGTTCACCGACCTTACTATACCCGCACGTTGATTTTGTTGCTTACATTTTGCACCCGCTTGCTGTGCCTTATCGTAGAGTAACGTACGTATTTGCTGTTTTTGCACTCGCTTGTTGTAGCCACGATTGAGTGGCGTAGGGTAATCGTCAGGGATGTTGAGTTGAATGATTTACGAAGATGAAATGATGAAAAAGATGAAGATGAAGATTGAATGATTAGAACGTTAGAGTCAGGTGGAATGTTCCAGACAAGGTCAGCATCAGCGACTCCAGCAGTTCCCTGGATTACCTTTTCTACACTTGTAGTTACCCGGAGCTTTGGAGCATACCACCTTAAAATAACTGGCGCCCGAGAGTACCGCCGAGCACCGAAAACCACACTGCGTCACTTCGTAAGCAAGCCCCGTACAAATTTGGCGTCCGAGCAGAGACGCATACCGAGGCAAACCCTGGGGCACCCCGCCCCCACGAACCGGCTTACAAATTTGGCGTCCGAGCTGAGACGCGTACCGAGACAAACCGGGGTCACCTTACATTAGAGATAAACTCATGTATATGTGGAAAGAACCGCTTTGTGAGCATTCAGGAGAGCCCTTAATAGATACTGTTGGTGGTGGAGTTAAAGCCTTGCTATTACAGTCGACCCTTGGCACCTCATTGGATATTTCCTGAAGATTCTGATCTCACAACTAAGAACCTGACAGCCTACAGAATTACCCCAGGTTAATTTTAGGAAATTTATATTGTATTACAATGGTTTTTGGTTAGTTGTCGTTTGTGTCTTATGGTACTTATAACTGGTGCTACAGATATCCAGGCTTCTGGTGTTCTGGTAGAATAATGTTCAGACAACTATATTCCAACTATTCCTACAGCTAATGTCCCATTTACAAATCATTCATTAGTTATGCAGGTATGAAAGGCTTTTGGTAAAATAAGCTACTTATGTTAGCAATTTGTAGTCTTTTAATGCTTATATTTATCTTTGATTATTGTTCTCTGCTTTTAAGATTTTCCACTTTCTTTGTTTGTTTGTTCCTGGTTTATGTGAAACAATCCTCTTAAATCGTCTGAAACCAAATTTTCTGTAAAATAATTTAATAGAGGAAATCAATTTCTCTGAAGTATTCAGGATTAAATCGTTCAAAGTTATTACCACTTATTGGCCGTAGATCAACCTGGATCCGGTAGGAAAATACTTTCTCCGCCCGGTTTGTTTTGACTGACTTTTTAGGCCTTTTGATGACTGATTTACAAGCAAGGAGGTACTCTATACTTGGTCGCTAATCTCACCCGCTTTCGGAAGTGTGAAGTCGGCATTTAAATATTTTCATGGTACGCTAAGGTACCTTCAATTACATTATCTATTAAAAAGTATGTTTCTAAAAATGAACGTTCGATTACAAATACGCTTTAATAAATTAAGCTGTATTATGATCTTTTATATTAGGAAATTTATTAGGAGAAAAGTCTATTGGTATCTTTTTTGTAAGCTTTGTACACTCTATCTTCTTCTTTCTTCTTCACCTCTATCAAATACGTAAACTTGCGGGAATTATTACTTAATTTAATAAGAATAACTGAGATTGTTTAGTCGTGGTATAATTACAGTATGTTTACTTAATATTTTTTATAATGAATTCAAGTTTGGATCATCGTTATACATTCTTTCTTTAACGGAAATACTTTATGCTTGTGTCTCTCATTTGTTAATTGTGGTTCTCGAATTCTAATTTTTTTACAGTCTTCAGTTGGATTATACAAGTTTTACCCCCATACACTTAAAAAGTTTTTGTTAACGTTAATATTTTGTTTGTTACTACCTGAAGCTGCGTTGCAGTTGAAGATACAGAACACAATTTTATTGAAAAATGAGAAAATGATAAATTTAGAACTTACTGAAGGATGATAAATGGATACTAAATGAAAGCTCATCATACATATAAGGCAAGAATATATTATGAGATAAATTATTAATAATTGCATAAGGAAGGATTATCCATTGTAAACTAATTGTTAAGTATTTAACAAATAAAAATTAGATTTTCTCACGGCGTATCCAGAAAATGATATGATTTATTGTACTAGAATCATTGTGCACAATTTGTTTCCCGTCGCTAACTTTCCAATCTGACATAGTATGCACTCGATTACGTATATGTTCATACGTATGTGTACGTTTATGTTCCCTTAATGCTAAAAACGTAAAAGGTAAAGAACAATCCTGTATTTATATGTCAAATGTCATACTATCAGTTATAAATTATGCACATATTCGATGTGTACTTATAAAGTACATTACATACATGTGCAGCAAGCATACTAGCAATTACGCATTATGTATTCCGTTAGATCGTTGAGAAAGCGTGTGTCGGTTGCATTTGATAATGTGATAAAAATGCGAAAACACAAAGATTCATAAACATAATCGTTATAGCAAATTTAATATTAAACTTATTTGACTTTTCAATAAGCAAAACCATTATATACTAGAAGTAATAAGTGAAGTTAGGATTTTTGTCAAATCATTTTAAATTATTGTATTTAAATGTTTCCAAATATTTCAGTATAATGCGCTGTACATATTACAGCTTAGCAGAGGTTTTTTCGAAATCATGCAGAAATTTAAAAATTGTACGTGCAGGTCATCGTAAAATGGCTTGGTCGTTTACAATTAATGTATTATTAGCAAGAAAATTGGTGTACCCAAGCTGTTTCTCGGGCAAATGATTCTAAGGTGAATTAATGCAACGATATTTTTCGTTAACATCATGATAGGAAGAGATAGGGATATTTTAATACATTTTTTGCATAAATTCATTGCATGATTGCGAATTGCAAATATAATACTATCAACAAAATGGGTCGGCTGTTGAACAATCCCTTCAATATTTGAGTGTTTCGATAATTGAATTATTGGCAAAACTGTGAATATACCCAACGATTCCACAATTTTAAATGAGTTTTATAATTAAAATTATCAAGTACCTTTTCTCTAGTATAAAAATGAAATACCCAAATATGTTTTGCTTTATCACAATGATGATAATATTTTGCCTGAAAATTTACAGATTGTTATGTAAAATATGTTTAAAGTTTAAACTTTACATTAAATTTAATATTTTTATCTTTTATTTTCTTTGTTGTTAATCTTATTAATTTAATTGAAATATAAAGGATATTGTTTAAAGTTTCTTTAAACGTATTGGGTTTTTATTCCACTTAAAAAACTTTCCAATTTTCCAATCAAACAGAATAATAACAGAGGCCCACAAAATAAAAAAAGTCTTGTAGTTGAAAGGTGAGGTCTTCTTCCAAGAATATACAGGTAAGTAAATATTGATACTCCTTCTGTTATAAATTACAACAATAGTACTTTCACTTTACTCTGCTTTAACAATACAACAACACTGATTTATCCAATTGGATACGGATGTAGAAAATTTTCAATTATTCCGTTTTTGAAAACAGCTGGCTAATTACTTTGCTCTTTAAAACAGAATTAGGAATTAAGAGAATCTCAATATTTCTTTAGCCTTGATTTCTGCCGGCGCTAAGTATGAATTGTGATATCCAAAACAAGATAATAGTAATTATTTAACCCATATAATAACTAAAACATAATTGATGGTAAATGTTTCTAATAAAAATGTTTATTGATTATTTACAATACAGTAATTGCAGTATTTATAAACACATATTCATAATCTAAAAAATTATTTTTAAAATTTAACCAAACTTTATTTGTGTGCTTTCGTTTATAAAAGTTTTATCAAGCTCCCTTTAGTTTTTTCTCTCTCCTTGAGGGACGTTTATTATGCAACTCCATTTCAAATTTAATTAATCGTCTTGAAAGCTAGTTGGATATTTTATTGCTTTTATAAGATATTCATTGTTTCTACAAGAGATCAAATCTCTATGTCTACCAAATATTCCTCATAATCTAATACTTCATGTTTTTTCGACATTCAGTCAAAATAGATATAAAAGGTAATACAATTTTAGCAGTTTACTGCAAGTCCTGGATGTGTGAAAATACCAATAAAAAACCTTTTGAACAAAAACATAACTTCATATGAATACAATATTAATAAACACTTAAAATATATTAATAATTCTCCTTTCAAAATTATATATAAAGTGAATCCGAAATTACCTGCCTACCCCTACCAAGCGCGATATATGGATAGAAGACCGAATTCTAGGTTTCATCAAATGAAACATTAAAGACTTTACAAACATAAAAGCCATAAAACTTCTATACACACTCCTCGTTAGAGCTCAGTATTTACTTTACCTCTTTTACCATTAATATGTTGTTGCCATCGACCTTGAAACTATTAAAATGTATGAATAGTTAATAACTATTTAAATGTTAATTGTTATTTATGTTTATATTTCTATCTTTAGACCCCGACGGGTAAGCACGTGTATAGCTTCGGTAATAACCTCGGAAGCTAGTAGAGGGTGGATAGGCAACCTCACTCCGACCAGTGAGTAACTGGTAATGCGCGCTGATTGAGCGTAATTCAATTACTTCTTCTTGGAAGGAAAGTGAGGATTAAGTTATTACAGGTGCCCCACGTAAATAAATTATTCGGATTCTGCCCGCGCCAACTACACCAGACCCATAGCATGTAGGTCGAGGTGCATATCCTCCAAGTCCAGCCACATTTAGTTTGAATTCGGCCGGGCAGTGAAGTTCCACTTATGTTGTGGGAAAAGTCCGCGTGCTGGACTAGGGTTGATGGGATTCCCTCGGACCCCGACGGGTGAGCACGTTAATAGCTCCGGCACTAGCCTGGAGAGCTAGTAGAGGGATAACAGGCAACCTCGCTCCTAGCAGTAAGTACTGGTAGCTCTTACAATCGTTCCCATCCTTTAGTTTGGAGATGGCTCCAAAACAAGACTGGACTCCATTACGAGAGACGCTAGAAGAGCTTATCCCGACAGCGATCTCCCGATCGCTATTCTTGTGGAAACCGTTTCGCCAGGTGCTTCACCTGGTGTGGTCACGTATGTACTGCGGACTGGATACAGTGGAGACAACTCTGCTATAGGTCGGTGAGTTGGGTCTGAGTTTACGCGAGAATCACAGGTATCGCTGATCCCAGAAGACTTCTCTGAGGACTCACCTTCTAAAGGGAGTTGATGCTAATACAGAGCGAATACGACTATTACTCCAGTTTTTTGTACATTTAAGTATTATTTGAGTATTAAATTCATATTTTTTTCTACTCATGACATTGAAATCACTCATTTTGCAATCGATAACAATGGTTGAAATCGCATTTCAATCTCTAGAGGTTGAAATTATCGGACTACCGCGATTTTGAATTTCAAACTGTTCGACATTCAATTGCTGACAAGAGAAATGTCACTTTAATGTCATGTTTTGTCACTAAAATGTAATATTTTTTTCTAAAGTGCATTAATTTACTAAAAATTGGAAGAAAAAATAGTATATGGAACGCGTGGCTGATAAAATCTCAACGTCTCGAGTTACTTTTTTCAACTCGCTGTCGCTCGTTGAAAAAAACCACTCTCAACGTTGAAATTTTATTTCAACCACTTGTCCCATAATATACTATTATTATGGATAATCTCATATTTTCGTATACATACAACTTGTTGGATAATTGATAGAGTAATATTTTTTTCACCAATTTCCGATCTGTAATGATCAGCAATATTTCAAGTCAGGCTAAATTTTTCATAATTCAGCAGCTGCTTCTGTTTAATAAAAAAATAAGCACGTGAAATGTGCTAAGAAAAGTATAATTTGTAATTAGTTTAATTATAACCTGCTATACGTAACAACCAATTATTCGCTATTCACGCAACTATAATATTTTAATAATAAATAAATATCCACAGAAAACACTATAATTAATTACGCGTTAGCGTATCCGATTAAAACAAACCAATTGCAGCAACGAAGTGTCTTCTAAGTAAATAGCCCTAATTATAAAATACCTCAACATGAGCAAAACCCGCACACTGATTGGTCGAAACGTTCAGTAATTTCTGCAATGGTTCTATGAAATCATTTGCTTAGCTGCTAATGAAGTTAATTAACGTCTGAGATTGTCGCAATGGGCGCTGGTTTCCTTATATAAACGCAGGAGGTTGGCAAAGTCCTTGTAAACAAGGAACAATTATGCTCCTATCCTGATTAGGTGAGCTTTGACCACAAGCCGATCTTCTTAAACGACCTACGTGTTTATTGTCTTAGAGATTCCATCATGGTTTACGTGGCGTGTTTTTGCTACGATTCATTTTACTAATTTAAAAGAAAAATGCAAAAATGAGAAGCTGTAAATTAACGTAAGAATACATGCTAGACGGGAAAAAATGCACCTATAAATTTATTTCTTGTCGTTTTTTATCGTTTAATAGCAGCTATTTTATTCTTTATAATAACAACTTTCTTGTATGGCAACGTTTATAAATTATGAGGACCAATAATAATTAAATCTGGTAAAAAATTGGTAGTCCACAATTAAATTCCTATTAAAAAAGCCGAAGATATATAAATAGCAGTCGGTATTTTGGACAGGTGTGATCTTAATAATAATGATAATAAGATAATATGTAACAGCACATTTATTTGACATACATGACAATAAATGAACTTAAACGGCAACTTCAAAAGGCGGTTTATGGGTTTATGAAGAAAAAGTTTCATACATGTCCGGCTACCTTCAGGCTATTGCATTGAAAATTGAATGAAGCAAAAAAGTGTATGTAAAGGTTTGTACAGGAAATACACAACTAACACGCATATAGCTTCTTTTAAAGTTTCCAACGAATCTATACACTACCCAGCTTTACTTGATAGACAAAATTGTTTGACAACTCAAATTTATACTTAGACTTTATTTAGACTTTAAAAACTAATTACGTTAATGAAGATAACCAGAATCTCACAAAGTAGTTCTCAGTTAGAGCCTATATAAACTAATGAATATACTATGTAGTTTTTCACACAATATTTACATGATAGGCTCATCGTTAAACTCTTCCAAACGTACGCATCCTGGGCCAAGATGCTTCCAACGAGCTTAAGTTAACATTTAAATTAATTCAAAATTAAAATACAATAACAGTCAATTAAATTTCAATTTACAAGTAAAAAATAAAATAGTTTTTGGTTAATTTGGAGTAAAAACAAGTAAGCTTTTTGAATTTTACAGTTGAATTATTTACTTACGCTTTGTTTATGGTTATGGGGAATGTTTTAGCGGGAAATCCTTTTAAGGGCTAAACCAACTTGAATATTCACCTGTCAGTTACAATCGATCATTGACCACTGCATTTACAACACGGTTGTAATTGATAGTTACAAAAGTTAGCAATACAATAAAATATTGAACCTGGACTTTTCCTCATTCATCGTGTCGCGTTTGCCTATTTGCGTTAAATTTTTGTATGTATGGGCACGCATTTCTAACAGATTTGCGAAACTTTTATTTGTTTTTAAATTATACAGTTATTTCTTTTACTACAAAAATGTTTTAGAGCAGTATTGATTCCTAAATGTATTATGGGCACATTTATGACCTATGTTCGAAGATTCGAATATTCGAATTCAGAGGCGTAAGTTCTGTTCAAAAAAGTAAAAATCTAATCTAAGAGTAAAAAACTAATCGTCAGAACGTAATTTTCCTAAAATACTGAAGGTTGCAAATTTATACCTTCTGAAGTCAGTCGCTGTAAAATAATTGTAATTTGACAGTTCTGAAACTCACTAGGGAAGAATCGCAAGGTGACGATCGTCATATCAAAATTGAGCCTATTGATGGAAGCAATTCATCAATGTAGTTCATTTCTGCTAATGTCCGGTTTCTGTGTCCTTAAAGATCGCTGAAAATTGCGCCCGCGCTGGATGAAAACGCTGTATTGATAATGCAGTAAAAAAATAATAAAGGAGAAAATCTGCAGAAAACTCTATTTTGGCAAGTTTTACTTAAACAAAATTTTACTGTTTGCTTTATTTATTACTTTGTAAATGGTAATGTATGAAGATCATTAAATTATACAAAAGTTACATCAATTTCAGGACATTACTTCAGATTTAAAAAGAACTGCATGGCTCACCAAATATATACTTAATATTTGAATTTCTATTTTTCTGTCTGAGATTTTCCATAGGAACGTAGGTTCATAAAAATTTTCCTAAGTCTACTAAATTTCAAGATGTGATAGCCTATCTGTTTTCATTTAGCTACGCTAGAAACTGAAAACTGACATAACTCTCATAATTTCACTCAATTCGTTATTCACTGGAATAAGTTCATTCTCTAATGCTTAGGATCCAGGACAACCGGGGCAGTTATAGCTGATAGGTGGCTGTGCGACAAAGTCGAATGAAATGCCTTACTCCAAGAACTGGACTGTTAACACCGATGGTCATGGTCGAGTTTTGGCCATACGACGTGGCATTATCGGAGACATCCGCAACCTGTTCCTGTTGTACAGTACACTAACCTCAGACCAACCACCGAGAAAATATCTAAATATAAAGAAATGTTTCAGAAAAAAGTTTTGTAAATATTCGATCCATCATATAACACAATAATAACAAGCGATAACACAAAAACTGAATAATTAAACTGGAGCGCGTCCCTAGATGAGATTGGTATCCGAACAACTGGTGATGTGTTCGTACCTCTTCACTTTCTGGGAAATCTGACCATGCGGTGAAAGACTCAAGATATCTGCAGACTAGGAGTGGGACGAGCTGTCTATCAAAACAAGCCTTCCACTACTACCTGTGTCCAGTTCTTGAACCCATGCCAAGTCATGCCTCATGGAAAGTAGGATGGTAGGTAGGAAGTAGGTATTTCTTGTTGGTTCAGAGTGGAGAATCCACGATGTTTCAAGCCATATGTTGCTCACAAGTAAAGTGAAATGCAGGTCCATACAAACATGCTATCGTGGAAATAGGTTTCAACAAAGGACAACGTGGCTGACGAGGGAACGTTGGATAAAGATCCTGTATAGTCATTCATCTGGAGCAAGATGGTTCATTTCTAGTGAAGATTTTGAGCTAAAGCCCCACTGTAGAGAGATTAATATTTTAGCACTAATATCTGACTGATGTGAAGTCCTAAAGCTGCAGCTACCGCAGGTTACATACATAGACATACATAACTTTCCGCCTTTGGGGATCTTTAAAATAAAATGGAAACCTAATCACAATGGAAGGCAATTATAATTATTTACATTGCGCGAGTTGTAAGTAAACTTTTCTGCCAAGAAGGCACTTTAAGGACTAAGGTGGACTGCCGAGATCTGTAAAGATCTCCGAGGCGAAGAAAATAACTTTGCATTGTATTACATTTTTTCTTTCTACCCCCAATATTTAATTGATAATAATGAAAACGATGCATACATGTTTAACTTTCGGTTGCAGTGGTCTTGCCAAAATAGTAAACTTGACCTAACGCAAGGTGGAGAATGAAAAATTAAATAAGCGAGTTGTTAATTCTATAGCGAATTATAAGGAATGGAATCATGAAGTGTTACCTCCCTCATGACAGGTGCTTGATGGTGACTTTGAAACTGTCTATCAGTATAGGTGGTAAACCAAAGGTGATTTGGTTTGATAACGGAACTAACTTGCAAAATACAGAGAAGAAAGTTCAAGGGATTTCACAACATGAGCCAAAAAAAGATCATCAGTGCGCTGACTTGTCGTGGGATTGAGTGAAGTGAAGTACATGGGAGTATGGGTGCGATTCGTTTGCTCTATAAAGATGGCGATGAATTCTGTGGTGGAATTGTGTGGTTCTGCCTGGTTGCACATAAAGTCCTGCTTACAGTCTGCCGAAGCTAAAGCATCAGGCAATAACATGCCCATCACGGTTGTATCTAAAGATAAGGATGGTATGGAAACTCTAACGCCAAATTGCTTTTTGATGGAAATCTCCAAGCAGTCTCCAGGTATTCACAATCAATGACTTATTTCTTGTTGATCACTTCCGGAGAAGAGATAGTAGAGTACTTGTCGTTCGCAGTTCGTGCACAGTGTCGAGTTAAGGTAGCAGAAACTGGAGATTTGGTATTTGTTATTGATAACTTGCTGACGAATGTCCGGTAAAAAGAATCGTCTGAACAAATTATTAGCTTCCTGCAGATTTTCTACTTTATTATCTTTAATTTTACGTATTATCAATACAGCGTTTTCGTCCTCTTTCAGTGAATTCTTAATAATCACAGCACTCAGGAATTAGTAGAAATAAGCTACACCGATGAATTTGTTCCTCCACGGTACATATTTTGCAGATATTGAATTTTTGCTCGGCAGTCGACACTTGACGTTCTTCTCGTGTTAGTTCTGATACAATTTTAATTTTGAAATTAATAAGGATTTTTTTGACCTCGAACTTTTAAATTCAATATTTAAAAAGCTCTTAAATGTTTAAATAATGCTAAAAATGACTAATATAATTTTTTTTATTTTCTCAAATTTAAATATTTGAAATTAAAACTGATTGGTCGAAATCAAAAATTCTTATATTTATATTGAACCATTGTACCATTCGCTGCTTAGCAATTCTTGTCTTCTAACCAACATAATGCTGAAGCCTGAAATACTGGTGTTCTATGATTTAAAAGACTGTATCCGTACAATCTTCGTATTGACGTCTGAAGAGGGCAATACTTACACAAACACAAACAATGTATGGCAACGTCCATGGGCAAATACTGGCTTGGGAAGATAAATGTCAACTTTGTCCAGGATCTGGCCCTGAGATTATTAATGATCATTGAGAATGTCAATATGTCTGAAAATTGTCTACGGTCTAAGAAGAAGGGAAGGTTTGGATCAGTAGAGCCAAGTCAATGGTGAGTATAAAAGCCAGGATTCCGATGGTCCGTCCTACGAGATTCGTTGCACAAATTAAATTTTCAAACAGCTTAGTGAATGCTAAACGGATATCGTTACACAGACCTCATATTTAAATTCCTAAGGAGCATAATAACCCGAGGAAGTGAAACTGTATTCGTATGGGTAGTCTGTGTTTTAATCTTAGTTTTCTTCACGTTTTCTTCAGAAAGGTTCGGGTCTCGCCTTCAAATACTGTTCAATACCTCTTCGTTAAATTCACTAATATCGTTATGCAGGGAACACAAAATGGCGGTATTAGAAAACTTGACGGGAGTGATCGGCAAGTCTCCTTTGCCCAGCTTTCGAAGTCATTTGCTATAACGACGGCTTCTCATGAAAAGTGCACAAAAGTTCAAAAAAACTGTTTACAAGAAATATAACACTTTTCATGTTGCTGTCAATGCTTTTGCACTTGTGCTTGATTTTATTTTTGCTATTTAAGCGACATCTACTAATTATTTCCGTAATTTCTAACATTTATTTTATAGAAAAAGTAATATTTAACCAGATGACGCCAAAATCTCAATTTTTCAATATTGGCACTTACGCAATTTTCATATCAAGCCGACGATAAGCGAGTTCTACGGAGCGCACATTGATCTTCAGTTTAAGTAACTTGGATTCCTTTCATGCGGCTGTATTTCAAACCCATATAATCACGGAAAGTTTTATACAAATGTGTCTTATTACTGCCTCCAGGGTCGTCTTAGTAGAAGCAGTTTGAATATGCTCTGGATACGTACTCGTAGATTGCATCAATGCCTGAGTCAAATTCAGTTTTTTGTTCTACGTTCAACGTAAGATACAAATCTCTCGTCTTGGACAGCCTCAAATACATGAAAGCCACGCAGGATAAATATTGAGAGCAAATCGGAAACTGAAGTACTCGCATGGACCACATTGTGGCGTGTCGGTTTAGTGTTTTCTGACAAACTCTTCTAGAAAAACTTTCCCAGAACTTCCGGGGCTTGATCGGCAAGCAGATATACGCAAAGAGATGCCTGAGAACAGATGGCATACCGACCGTTACTGCCACGGACAGTGCGCGCTCCCCGACATTATCGTCCTGAAGCAGCCCACACTGCCGCCTCTTTAGAATAATCCTAGTCACATCTTTGACAGTTTTTAAAAACTGAAATTAAATAGCGGGGACGTGCAGCAGTAACGATTTCAGATAGTACCGATCAACCTCTGCTACACACACACACTGTGTACATGCGACAAAGCACGTTTTTACCTCCCCTGCGTCGTTCTTTCCATCCGCTCTTTCTCTCACACATAAAATACTCCAGTATCTCGAAGCATTAGTACCTCCTTGCCTCTTGATTTCGTGGATTCAGTATGAACCACGCCGTCAGTGACTGCTGCAG
Organism: Agrypnus murinus; assembly: GCA_929113105.1. Classification (NCBI taxonomy): domain Eukaryota; kingdom Metazoa; phylum Arthropoda; class Insecta; order Coleoptera; family Elateridae; genus Agrypnus; species Agrypnus murinus. The sequence continues at coordinate 3,588,988 of OV816028.1, read as the reverse complement.
TGTCGGCTTTTAGGTTAAAACAGATCATGTAACGGCCTGGTAGGTGGACAGCCAGCCGAATAGTATGTGTTTGGTCGTGTATGATCTTCCTAAACAACCTCCAAGCTGCCTCTGACGCACTCACTTACCTCGAGTACAATAACTGCTTCAGCTCGTCAGTTGTACTTGCCCTGCTACTCCTGTTCCACTTATTTAAATATTGACACAGTCGTGGCGTGGCCTTTGTACACATTTTATACTCTTAACTGTCGCGTACACTTGTACATACGCGTACTTTATCAACATTGATGTGATAGTTAAATTTCGAATTGAGGTTGGGGTTGTAGGATGCAATACATCGATATCCACCGCAGCGTCTGCCACAGTATACTTGCGTCCGTCGTCCCTGCGACTGTACCTTGGATAACCATCTAAGTTGCTAATCGCTTCTTTTTGGAATTTTTTGGAAAGTCTTCAATCCATGTCTCATCTTTCATACAGCTTAATGTTCCACGAGGTCCATGCACCGTGACCTTTAACATTATTTTGTGAAGTCGAGGTTCTCACGTCGACTTTCAAACGAATCCCGAGAGGGATTCGTTTGAAATTTCGGCTAAAACTATTTTATCAATGGACGCACGATTCCAAGAATCTTGTCTTTATAGACCAGGATGATTAATATATGGGGGTAACCGTCTTTGCTGGAATTCGATTTTATTAATTTCTTGAAAATATGTTTGTTACAAAGATCGTTCAATCCAATAGCTCCTATAGTTTTAAATCGAAAAGCCTCGCTGCCAAATCCGGACAGTGTTCGACTTTCTGCTAAGTCTGTAACTTACCACTCATCTTCTTCCACTTAGAATTACACGTCAACGAATTAAAAAGATCAGACTTTCCGAACTTCCTCACAATCGCCATCTTGCTATTCGCGATCTTAATAATACTGCTGCATATTACGCAGGTGCATATTTCGAGGGTTGCCGATGCGCAATGACGGGAGGAGGATATGTTTTCATGCTACCAAGCAATCAGAAAGGAAGGTAGGCTATAGAAATTGTGGATCACTAAATCAATCTTCATTCCTACTTTCTTTTGTTATTTTGTATTGCTATTTCCATTTATTTCCGATTCTTCTTAAATTCTTTGTGCACTTAGTGTCTAGTGCAGACTGCAGGGGGTTTGATATTGAGGGGTAAAGAGAGTGGAATTAAAACATCCGAAAGGTTTCAGTAGTTTTCTTACTTACAACATTTACCCGCACCTGCCGTTTATTGACGATCTTACCGCCCGAGTTCACTGACCATGGTTTACATTTTACCTCGTACCGATCTGAGAAGAAATCTAGAATGACTCCTGTTTTCTTTTACGTCGCACATAAATTCATGGTATGACGTGATGTATTAATATGCTTTTGCTTTAATCAAACTGAAACATTCTTAATTTCAGAAAAATACTTCCTAGCAGTTGACTTGTGAAGAATATCGCCTAAAATAGAAAGGTAAATCTTTCAGAAAGTGCGTAATGCTAGGAGATTCAAAGAACAAGGCTTTCATTTTATCAACACTCCGTAAAGGGTTTAAAAGTTTCTATAGAATTAATAAAGTACACTTTTCACAGTTTGCTTGTGACAGAAAAAAAAGGTCTAAGGCAACAACCCTTATTTGTTTTTGCTGATTTTATAACCCAACATGTGGTTGATGTAAGAAGACTTCTCTTGTAAAAGAAATTCATCTGATCTTACAATCAAGAAAGTGAATTGCTAGCTTTGGGAGCAAGAAGTTAAGATTATTTTTGTACACGAGAGATAATGAGTAATCAACTGCTTCCACTTCATTAAACTTCTTTCGATATTGCAACCAGTGAGCAGCATTTTTAGATCTAGACCGTCCGGAGTGATTAGAATACTGTGGTCACGATTGCTCGGATGATTCCGTAGAAACTGGACTGAAGTCACACAGAGAAAAATGTATTTAAATTTCATCAACAATTGTGTGGTATTGTAAAACAAATTGGTCTTAAAAAAGTGACAGGGACAATTTGTGTACAATTATAAAACAAGATTGCGTCATTTAGTTTGTCAAGATTTTGTGGAAGTCAATAGTAATTTTGTAGAATCAAATGAATAGTTGTGTATAAGTTTCCATAACAAATTGTGTTACTTATTAAAACAGAATGTGTAATGTTATTGCATACAATTTTATACAAAATTGTACAATTGTTGTGCTAGTGTGTGCCACAATTGCTTAATAGTATTTAACACAATTACTTGTTCACATTTATACAAATTGTGCAATACTCTGGCACAAATATTCTATACAGAAGGCTAGATATCACAAATAAAATATATATATTTTTTTTACATATATTAAAATATATGTAACTAATATGTATATAGCTATACAATGTATAGTATTTACATACTATACAACGTGTAGTATATACACGTATAACACTAAAATTTTCTTTTGCCGTCGGCTGTTTATATATAAATCTCGAATTTACATTAATAGCGACAATTACAAGTGGTGACATCTATAGGATGTCATCCATAAACTTTTCGAAACACAATAATTAGTAGCAAGCAGTTTGAACACTGGATTATGATTTCATTCAAACAAAATATTGTATTTTTCTAAACATCTTTTACAATTATACTTCAACATAATATGCTAGCTTATCCTCTACAACATTGTTCCAAAGAATGCAGAACTAAATCTGACTGTGTTAAATAATTGTCGTAAGTTCCTGTTAGACAATTCAGTAACGAAATCCTACACAACGCTGGACAATACGATTCTACAATTATAATATAAATTTCTCCAACACCGTTTTGAACAATATTGTGCAAAGCTCTTATGAAGTATTTCTCTCTGTGCACCAACTTCCGGAAAAACTCTTCAGTTCCCTTTACGTCGGGGTTGTATAGTTGTCATAGAGCGTGGTATCACAGAATATGGCAGAATTTCTTTTCTTAACTCTGATTGATTCTGCAATGGAGTACACGGATTGTTAGTTGACGGGAATTATAGATGTGAGATTTCGGGAAGGGATGGCCAGTTTAGGATTATTCTTATTTATTATTTATCCGAAAACGTTTGGTGTGTGAGATTTCACTTTCACGTGTCTGATCTGGTAGGTCACCTGGTAGGTGACTTACTTTCTGTAGAGAACTCTTCAAACAGCTTCATCTTCAGAAAGTTTACGACTATAACGTCACGACTATAACATTAAGTAACTAATAAAGTCACATAAACTGTGTAATAGCTAAATTGTTTTGGTTTGTTTAATAAAAAGTAGAAAATATTGTAAAATTCCAATACATTTTCTAGTTTCTATCTTCTCGACAATTCTAATATCTGTTATGTGGGTGTGGTAAGCTTAGATCTTTTAATTAATAATTGCATTTACTAGCAGTTGTTTGATCTAATATTTAATTCAATATTTATTTTTGTATACGTATTTTAATTGAAACGTATCTTTTATAAAGTTTTTAGAAGATATAAAATGACATATTTTATTTCTATTCCTTCTTCGTTAAATATTTGGAAAAAAATTACAATTACTGCACCTATAAATACATACCTGTTTACAATTTATTACAAAATAGATTGAATTAAATTAAAAGAAAATTTTAACTAACCTATCTGAATAGGCATAAATACATGGTAATGATACAAATTGCGATATTTAAAGGCATTTTCAGATTATCAGTGCTTATTTCTAAATATTTTACTTCAAGATATCAAGCTCATTTATATAAATTAAACTATTAAAACTTATATAAAAAATATATGCAACAGTTATAATTTTGGTTTTCATGTGTGGTCTTTGTAACATAATGAGAAAGAAAACAAATATTACAATACGACTAACAAAAATCATGTGAATGGTAGATCTTTTACTACCACAAAAGTGGATGTTGTAATAAACGGTTTTATATCTCTTATAGAAAAAAAGAAGAAAATGCCGCTAACGATCTTAAAAACAAGGATTTTACAAATCAGTTTTACAACTGTTTCCGTTATAAGAATTTTTAGTAACATTCAGAGCACGCATCTTGAATGATTAAAAAGTTCTGGTAAATACACGAAGTTAAGTTTTAGAAAGTTCTTCTAATAAAACATGGATCACCTGTTGAATATATAATGAAATTGCTATAAAATAAGAATTAATATACATAAATTTTAAAATTAGTTTTTTAGATTATACTTAAGCAAATAAGTAACAAGTTTCCAATGTCAGAAAAACACTAAACTATTTTGTGATTATTCCTGCAACCTACTCTACTGTCTTACCAATGGAAGTATACACAAGATTACAAAAACGAGAAACGATAAAGCAGCAACGTTATCCAAAACTTAAGGGTTTGAACGTGTGAAAAAACGTATTCGAAAATTTTAATTTCCTCCCCCCCCCCCGATTTACCCTATGCCTTTGCATTCCTTCTTCCCTAGTTTACTTCAATTTTTTCTTATCTTTATAATAATCAAAAACTTATTAAAGCCGCTTAATGTTTAAAGCTTTATTATAACGCTTTATAATATTCAAAATTATAGATATAAATAAATACAGCTCGCCAAAACTCGGGATGTCACCATTACTGAATACATGTACGAGCGTGCGAGATATTCAGTAAAAACGTTTCAAGTAAAATAAAGAAGGGCACGATATTTACACCCACTCCACTTTTACATTAGCGTTGACCTTACATGATTTCAGGACAGTTGATGCTTTATGAGACTGCAGTACATATCGCACCTTTAGTTCCTTTTCTACACGATGAGTATTGCTTAATAAAGAATAATACAAAAAAATTATTTTAGTTTTCAAACTTTCGTCGAGCCATAATAAACGCAAATAATAATTATTATTCTGTTACATATTTCAAACAATTGTGTCACCCTGTAGATCGCCCTTGCACAAAAAGAAATATCTAAAGTACCGAGAATTTACGATCCTTTAAGATTTTTAACCCCAGTGGTTTTCCTTGCAAAAAGGGTGATGTAGCAATTATGGATGGTGAAAATAGATTGGGATTACCCTGTTCTTGCGGCAGTGATCAATAATTGCAATTCGTTCAAGCTCGAACTTCCTAAACTTCAAAATTATCTAGATTTATTATAGACCAGTAAAATGAGGTCCAAAACAAGGGCTGCCTTCCAAGAAACGGATGGAGTTCTGGAAACTGTTTTAATCACTCGAGCAGGTGAATAATCTGAGTTTACCCTGATTTCCAAGTGAAGCTTCAACCGTGATGTTAAAAAAACCTCGAGATTTTCGGATTTTTTCCGGTACGTCTTTCTTGAATTCCTCTGAAACTAATCGTTTAATCGAAAAGACCATTATCACCAAAAATGTAGAGCATGGAATTATGCGTCGATTGAGTGCCCATACTATTTTTCTTAGACCATTAATTTACACTCGTCCGTCAGAAAAGAATTTCTTGAATTCTCGGACGCGTTTGAAATTGGTTACTGTGCTGTAGCGTATTTAAGGGTTCAATATTCTGACGGCTCTCACAGAGTTTTCTTGATGCGCGGGAAAACTATAATTGTACCTCTCAAAACTATCTCCATCCCACGTTTAGAATTGTGAGGCTCTGAATTGGCAGCTGAATTGGTGAAAAATCTCATTGATGCTTTGAACAAGCAGATTACCTTTGACGATACGATTGCTTGTAAGACTCCCAGACTCCAAGACATTTGTGGCTAGCCGAGTAGCTTTCATTTGTCATAGAATTACGTTCCGTCAGCAGAGAATCTGTATGATAGTGCCTCACGCAGACTTTTGCCCTCGCAATTGCTAAATCATACTTTGTGGTGAATGGGAGCTCCATGGCTCCCTCGTCTCCCAGACTCGTGACACAGCCTCTATTCTCTGCAAGTTTTAGGAACGTAGAATTGTACTGACAATTACTAATAAATCCCATATAATAGATGATCTAATAATAATAATAGTCCCCTTTCACAGACCATGAAGGTCCATTGGGGTATAGTATGATCTAATAATTAATCTAAATAAATAAATTATCCTTAAAAAATTAAGTGGTGTGGTGGGCCCTTTAAGGAAAATATTTTCCCGTTCCCTAGAATTAACCCAGCACGCCCCTGATTGGAACTAACATTGGTAAAAACATTTTTTATTCGATTAAACTACAGTTAAACGTAAGTAATTATTGAAAGATAATTTAATCAAGCTTAATATACAAAGTATCAAATTAGAGTTAAAATAAACCCACGTTTTCAGTATATTATACTGCTCCAGAAATGAACCGGCCATTTCCTTATAACGGTATTTGCTTATATTTTATTAATAAACATACGATTTTGTTAATGCGCAGTGGCGGGATTTCAGGGAGGGGGTCAATTCCCCTCCATGGGACAATCAAAAAAGTTTTTGAATTTTTGAACATATTTATAATATTTATTTAAGATTAATGTATCAATATGTCTCAATATATTCATACAATAAAAGTATATACAAAATATGTAATTGTTTACAGACATATTCAAATTCCTCTAGAGATATTTCCCCAATAACAGAACTGAAATTCCGCCACTGTTAATGCGTACGTTGATTTTAGAGCACAGTGCATAAGTACCATAAAACAAAAATTCGATGGTTTTATGGGAAATATTTATATATTTAAAAAATTACACCAGTTTATGCAAATGGTCCAGTTCATTTATTGCGCAGTACAGTTAAATCTTCATTAACATTAAAGTTGAATATAATGCAAACAAAATTCAATTATTAAGAAAGATACTTATAACAATCGTATAAATAATCGTTAAACATTTATGATAAATTAAAAGACCAGTTTTATTCTTTATCGCACTCATTGTTAGTATTGTTAGTAAAGCTTTTGATGCAAAATTACCCAACATTCCTTTCATACCGCAGTCGAAACTGATGCATATCGAACATTCTATCACGATTGATTCAAACATAAACGTTTTTGAAACCCCTATAACAATTTTCCGATTTCCTGTTTGTGTGGTCTCTTGTTAACTAACCTGGATATTTAAGTATAAAATTATTATTAAATCAAACAAAACCAAAATAAATAAATGTATCAGCCTTCATAAGTAGGAATTTATAAATATACGGTTATACGATACTTACTAATTTACTATCGTAAATATACGTATAGACCATTCAGTCAACCAGGGGTCTTACGTCATTAGTCACGTGATTTACTTTGTAAACATTATAATGACATTTTATTTTCAAAATTAGATTAGGTTAGGAGTGTTTGTGAAATGTTGTATATTTTGATATGTAGTTACCACTAAATAAATGTGGGATATTTAAATCGAATTAAGAATAAGGTAGGGTAACTTTAGGAGAGACGCCAACCATTTTGCTTGAGGGCTTCCAATAAAAACGTTTTTGCACTTATTAAAGATATTTATTTCTCATCGTAATTAAACATCTTCTTCGACAAATAAAAACAGTTATAAAGTTTTCTTAAGCAGAATCAACAATTATGTAAAGAAATAGAAAGGTTAGCAAAATGGCGTCTATCCCAGACCTTGTAAGAGAGATGCCATACTTATTAGGTGAGATACCATGTGCACTACTTCTTAATTTTTATATTTTTCGTTGTTATATTTTCTCTCCTATATTCGTTACAGTATGGAACATACATTGAACAATACTCATTAAGCCATTTTTGCAGGATTTGAGCACTTAATACAATCGGTTTTTGTTTTTTAACAAAATATTTTTTCAGCACTCTGCACATGAATTTTCAGCATCACTCGCGGATCTACATTTACCAGGCTCAGAAAACATTCTTACCGCTTTTAATAGTTGCAGATACCTTGTAAAGCACTAGCTACCGTCACAGATAAACCTAACAGATGCACAGCCAAATGGGGTAAAATGCGCTTGCTTTTTAGTTGCAGTATTTTTCGACAGAGTGCGCTACATGTAGAATTCAAACGAAGTTTAAAGAAAGAAATAGGTTTTGCACGAGTGAATATTTGAATTCCATCGTATTAACCACGCGGTGACGTAAGAGAAGAAAAAAGTTTGAGACAATTTCTTTAAATATGCAATATGGAATAAAGTGGAACCTATGTAATAAATAAATTCATTATAACCTTTCTAATTAATTTTTTTGTTAAATATTTTGAAAAATTGATATTAATTAACACCAAAATTAAATTATTATAATTTTATATACGTAGTTATTACAGTTGATGACAAAGATTGATTTCTTATTACCACTTAACTCCAAACTTAATTAAGATGATTTTAAGTATATATAAGTTGTTTTCATCAAGTTAACTACAAAGTATTTATTATGGTTAATAAATGCAAAAATATTGTTGCAATTAACATAAAACATAAAATTATTCAAATTTACCATTGTCATATTGTGATGATATTTTTCAGTGTGGATAAGTGATTTTAAAACTAAATAAAAACTATAAAGTTATGCTCATAATTCTTGATACAACAAAATAATACCAATAAGATATGTTTGAGTTGTGTTTTATTAAAAATATATAATTTTTGTGAAACCGTACGCGAAGTAAACACAATACAGGCCGCGAAATCCAATTTCCAAGTAACTTACAATTAGTACCATAGTTCAGGTAAATAACGTTTTGAAAAGAAAAAAATTTGGGAAAAGCTGAAAATTGATATATACGCTTAAAATGTAGTGCTGAGAAACGTATCACAACTCCTCATGCGTGGGTGATCAAGGTCCTTTGATGCATGCATAATTCTATCTAAAGCACTATACTATAACCAAAAAATGAAGGATCTAAACCGAGTGAATCTAGCAGGCGCAGATTAGCAGTCGGAGTTGATTGTGAGCGAGCCTTGTTCCCAAATTGTCAAATTTAGACAGTTTGAAATTAAAAATTGTCATTGCAATCTGTCAAAGTTTTAAAAGGTTTTTCACAACTCCAATTGTTAATTATTAAACTACTATTAATAAATAACATTCTGATAGCAAAAGTGTGTACGACATTAGTTGCTGCTTAAAAGATTTTTCACAACTCCAATTAATATTTATTAATAGTAGTTTAATAATTAACAATTGGAGTTGTGAAAAACCTTTTAAAACTTTGACAGATTGCAATGACAATTTTTAATTTCAAACTGTCTAAATTTGACAATTTGGGAACAAGGCTCGCTCACAATCAACTCCGACTGCTAATCTGCGCCTGCTAGATTCACTCGGTTTAGATCCTTCATTTTTTGGTTATAGTATAGGTATACATACACATGAATGGACCTTGGTGGGTGATGAGCCGGCTGCGCCATCTTAGAAAAATGGCGGACAAAATTTCTTTTTCGCTAATATTTCAGAAAGTATTAATTTTATGGGCATCAATGATCCGAATGAAAATGTAGCTGACAAGATTCCCCACAATTTAATTTTTTATCGAACCTCGTACCTTCAATAGTTTCTGAGATAGAATTTTTTTCAGCAACTGTCATTTTTTGACATTCCGAAAAGTGCCGTTTTTTGCGCGTTTTTCGTAAATATTTCAAATTTGGCTACTCCTACGTACAAAATGGATTTTATAAACGTTAACGAGAATTAAATTTCCTACAAAAAAGTTGGTTATTGAATGTCGCGCAGCTATTTTCGGATATATGATTTTGTAAAGAAAATTGTTATCACGAATGTTATGAGAATTACATATTTTGACCACTAGTAAATAAAAAACGGCTAGTTCGACATGGCTAATTCCATGCCAAATCACATAATTTAAAAACATATCTCAGATTTTGTTCAATTTTTTTCCTTGCATTGATACATACGAAATTATATTAAATTAATTTTTTTAGATTTTTTGGATGAAAATGGCCGAAGTAGAAATTTTTTGAAAAATTTCGATTTTGATGCAAATTCTGCTACCAGAACATCATCTTACCAAAATTGTCATAACTCTTGTTTTATTTCTTGAGTTATCTGGCTCATCCAGGTGTCAGATTCAAGCTAGTTTCTGGATCTTTCAGAGAGGCTGATACTTTTTTACTCTGCAAAGTCGTTGCATGTTTCTTGATATAATCTGAAAGATCCAAGAACTAGCTTTAATCTGACACCTGGATGAGCCAGATAACACAAAAAATAAGAGATATGACAAGGATATAACAAATTTAGTTAGATGATGTAAAATGTCGGATAGCAGAATTTTCAAAAGAATTCTGAGACATTGAAGCACATGGCTCTACTTGAATTGGCATGAAATTAGCCGAATGAAAAAACATATAGATTGAGAAAGTAGTTTATGCTTAGAATATAAAACTATAGGAAGGAACATAATCATCTACCACATACGACCAAGATGGGGTCTCAATATGGCGAAGTAGGTGTTTCCGGTTTTGTAATGAGATATTTCCATTGGCGGTTCTCACTGTCTCGAAATGTGCACATAAACTACATAACCTCAATTTTAAAACCTAATATCTTATATACTAATTCATGAAGACAAAGCTACCGGTCCCTTTTTCTCGGCCCCCAGACCACTTTGAAAGCTGTGGGTAGTCTTATTTTGAAGCTGATTTTTGTCGTTTTTTTAATTCATGAGTGGGAGGAGGAGACGGAAGGGGACATTAAAAGTTTTGCTCTTTCAGGGACAGTTTGGTGCCGCGAGTTAGTCATCATTCCGACCTTATCGGCGGCGATTTCCACCGTAGTTTAAGTCTACCTGTAGAGACCGAAGTGAGTGTGCTTAACCCAACCGAAAAAAGGCGGGTCGACCGAAGCTAGAGACGGTGGCGCAGGAAAATAAGACGGAGAACTACAACATAAGAAAGCACCACCGTTACTAGCTTCGGTCGACCCACCTTTTTTCGGTTGGGTCAACTACACGCACTTCGGCCTCTACAGGTCATTTCTACCTACTGACCCATGGAGACAGAGAGAGATTTGAAATTAATCTTAGAATATAAATATTATGTTTAATATTCTAAACAAACGAATACTTAATTATGAAATGTAATTCCCTTCTTCTTATTTGTCGGAGTTTGAGAGAAAAGCAGTTTTAGGTAATGTCTAATGGCGGTCAGTGTGACGTAATATCCGTCGCTTTTAAAGCTCATTGCGCCGTGTAGTTACGCTCCTTCCTACAGTTTTATATTCTAAGAGTTTATGAGATTTCCATTATGTTGTTTTTGGCGTGATCTTGAAACTAATAGGCTTAATAGGTTTAAAATTCCCACGAATTCACTATATTATTCGAGGACTATGAATGAAGGTTTGTAAATAAAAAGTAGGTGAAATTCTTTCAACATAAAAAGAAATCGTTCCAAGAATTATCTGACCCTTTTTAAATTTCCACGAATTCATATTATTATTCGAAGACCATGAATGAAGGTTTGTAAATAAAAAGTAGGTGAAATTCTTTCAACATAAAAAAATCGTTCAAAGAATTATCTGACCCTTTTTAAATTTCCACGAATTCATTTTATTATTCGAGGACCATGAATGAAGGTTTGTAAATAAAAATGTAGGTGAAATTCTTTCAATATAAAAAGAAATCTTTCCAAGAATTATCTGACCCTTTTTAAATTTCCACAAATTTATTTTATTATTCGAGGACTATGAATGAAGGTTTGTAAATAAAAATGTAGGTGAAATTCTTTCAATATAAAAAGAATTCGTTCCAAGAATTATCTGACCCATTTTAAATTTCCACGAATTCATTTTATTATTCGAGGACCATGAATGAAGGTTTGTCAATATGTAGGTGAAACTCTGTCCATATAAAAAGAAATCGTTCCAAGAATTATCTGACCCTTTTTAAACTTCCACAAATAAAAATACTAAACGAGCAAAAAAAATATTATTAATTTTTACCTTTTTTGCGTGGAGTTCATTAAATTTCACTAATAAAACGACATTTTAAGTCATAAAATATACTTTCTAAACAAAAGCGTGAACGGAGCAAAAAAAAATATTAATAGGCTAATAGTTACATCAAAAAACCATAAATATACGAGTTATGAAGCATAGTTTTTACAATGGCTGACTTCGGGTTAACCTGGGGCAAAAAACCCGTATGCATTTGAAAGCTTATAAAAATTATTTTTATTGAACTTCTTACCATGATTAGTTTCCGAAATAGGTTTTTCGAAATTTCTTAATCTTCAGAATATACGGTGATATCGTAGTTTTGGTAAGCAAACTCGTACAATGATGCAAGAAAATAGATATTTAAGGGAGTTGTGGTGGGATAGTCTGAGCCAAAAGTTATGGAGCTTTGCTATTTTGAGAAATAGAAATAATTACATAGATTTGCTTCAAATAATGGATCAAACGATACTAGTTTTATTAGAATGCATCTGAAAGGTGTTTAGTTATTATTTATATATATGTTTTTAATTAATTATTAGTCTTCTTAAACTCAGATATTAACTTTTGACTGTCTAGTCCAAGCTTAAGAACATATGTATATAAGAATATATGAAAATATGACGAAATAAACAATTATTCTAATCAGAAATTTCATTCAAGTTCACTTGAGTACCGCGCGGTAGATTAGATTTTTAACAAAAGAAGGGCACACGCCTAATCAAATCAAACAACGTTTAGACGACGTTTATGGTGATTTATCTCCTTTATATTCCACTGTAAAAAGTAGTCAAAATGTTTCCGTTTGGGGCAAGAATCTCTTGAAGATGATGAGCGCACCAGTCGTCCACTTGAAGCGGTAACGCTTCAAAAAGTTGCAATAATTGAAAAAATGGTATTAGAAGATCGCCGTTTGAAAGTTAAGGAGTTAGCAGTGATGTCTGACATTTCGGAAACAAGTATTCTTTGAATTCTTCATGACCATTTGGGTATGAATAAAATTAGTGCAAGATGAGAAAATCGCTTTCCGTTAAGATTTAGTATTACTGGTACGTATTAAGTATTTGGCGCAAAACTTCACGACTTTACCCCTGAGGGACAAAAAGTTACCTAATCATGAGGTTTTGCACCTTTATTTTGATTCAGTCACCTAGAGTACTGTACACTGGACGAGAATGGGAATAGTTTTGATCCATTTATGTTGTTTTTTATCTTGAACTTACACAAGCATCATTTTTGTTTTAAAGGCCAAATTTTTAAGTTAAGTTTTTCTTTATTATTTTGTGATAATTTGTGTAAACTCCATATGAGTAAGTTACCTAGACCTATATTTACTATGTAAATATTCTAGGTACAGAGATAGCTGGAAATTTATGTATTTCCAATCTAATTAAGTTTTAATGAGTTTTGTGACAGCTGATCCTTTTTATTGATTTTTCCTGTAAATATTGTTTTTAGACCATAAGTGTGTTATATTATTTTGATTGTATTTTTACCAACTATCTTTTATTTTTTTTTAATTAAATCAGTGTTAATTTTTAATATATGTTTTTATTTGTAACGTCATCACATTTTCGATGTTCAGAATTTTAGTGAGATTTCGTTGTTTTTTCAAATGTTTTTCCGTAAACGTATAAAAGGGTTTTTCAAAAGAACAAAGTCAGTCGATAAAAGCTATAGTGCGAAACCACGTCGGCTCAAGATTAAAATCTGAAAAATAAAATGTGGTTAGAGTTGACCCACGTGTTCTATTTGTTTACAATAAATGTCAAATACATTTGAATTGGATATCTACCTGTAATATTTGGAATAAAGAAGATTTGTCTTCGTTTTTTTAAATAATAATTACACAGTTTGCTTGATTAATTTAACTTTCGTCATCGATCGAATTATTGGATCACAGCTGAGTGGAACCTTATGGAACCTTATTTAAATTCTTCTTAAATTTCCTTGACATTAGTTTATTTAAATGAATCTTGTAGTGATACCTACTATGTCATATCATTCACAAATTAACAATTCATTTAAATAAATTAAAGAGAGCTCTTCTCAATATAATTTTTGCGTTGGAATTTATATATTTTTTTAGTAATATTATTTTGAATAAATAAAACCTGTATTTTTATCATTTTAAATAATTGTTTTTATTATTAATGTGTGATGCAAGTATCATATTTTATATACAGAGTTAAAGATTATTTCTCATCCAGATGCCGGATTCCAGGTGTGGTTTGTAGTAAGTTTTTCATTCCAGGTACAGGCATTAATAAGATCAATATTTTTTTATCTCATGCTCAATCGAATTAGAACTGAGTTAACCTACTGGGAAAGAGAAAAGCTATTGGGTTGATATATTTTAATTTTTATTAAAGCTAGACAAATCAGATGAAATATTCATAGTGCGTTTCACCTCATAGTTTATTGTTCGCCCAACGTGGGGCATTTTAAATGAAATTCTAATTAAATTTATTTATTGAATATAAAATCTCAATAATACGAGGGCGTATTTTTATGTTATCTACCTAGCCATGAAAAAATGCACATAAGAGAACAAAAAAAATGTATTATTCTACATAACTCCCTTCAACAATAATACACTTATTCCATCTTTTTTGCAATTGCCCCATACCCTCAGAAAAAGATTCCTTCGGTAACCCTGCAAAATATTCTTCAACAGCTTCTTTGAGTTCTTCATCAGAAGCAAAACGCTTTCCCCTGAGATGCTTTTTTAAATTTCTGAATAAAAAGAAGTCTGACAGAGCTAGGTCAGGGCTATAAGGTGAATGCCTTAACTCTATAAACCCACAGTCATTGATTAATATCTGCTGAACTTAGTTTGCCTTATGAACCCGACAATTGTCGTGCAGCAACAAGTTTTTTTGTGGATAAGAATGCGGGCGTTTTTCCTTCAGAGCGGTTTTTAAATTTTTAATTGTGTTTCCGTAGGCCTCTCCATTTATGGTAGATCCCCTCGGCATATGTTATATTCAATTAGCAAGACTCCTTCAGCATCCCAGAAAACAGTTGCCATCAGTTTTTTTTCCAGAAAATTGTGTTTACGCCTTTTTTGGTGGTGGAGAGCCCTTATGAACCCACTGCATGGATTCTTGTTTAGTAGAAGGGTCCCAGTGATGTCTCATCCCCGATGATAATTCGAGAAAAAAAATGTTTGTCTCTCTCCAACTCGGCCAAATTTTCTTGGGAAACTTCTTTTCTGTACAGTTTTTGTTCAGGTGTAAGCAATCTGGGAATCCACCGTGCAGACACCTTCTTCATACCCAAATCGTCATGCAAAATTTTGAGGACACTAGTTTTGGATATACCGACTTCATTGGCAATGACAGAGATCTTTACACGCCGATCTTGCAGTAGCAAATTTTCGACTTTTCGCACAATGTCTTCAGTTCGAGCTTCAACGGGTCGTCCGGACTTTAGGTCATCATTGATTGATTCTCGACCCCATCGAGAGTTTAGACCAAAATTTTACTTGAAAATAAGATGGTGCATCTTCCTCATACACTGCAACCATTCTTTCATGAATTGCTTTTGGACCATTGCTTTCTTTTGTCAGAAACTTTATTACGCTGCGATGTTCAACCTTAATTTCACTCATTTTATCAACAAATAGACCGTCTCAAATCTCTATAAATGGCACAAACTAAACACAACTTAGCACGTGTACTTCTAACAGTAACAGCAATTTTTTAATAATTTGTTTGAGATCGTCACTTTTTTGTTTCATGGCTAGGTAGATAACATAAAAATACGCCCTCGTATATACGCGCACCGATAATTAAAAATTCTAACTTTGACTACCAGCTACATAGATGTTCGATAGAACTACTCGCGACTAAAATCGATATATCTTTTTTATTTTTAAAGATAGTTAGAAACAGTAAACGACGTCTAAATCTCTAAAATGCAACCATTTTTCTTTATTTGAAGAACTTCTTAAATAAATGACGAAGAAAAAAGCTGGACATCAAAATATTAGAAAGAAGAAATGTTAATTAATTATTAGAGACACGAAAAAAACCTTATAAAACATTTTGAGTTACAAATAAAATTTGAAATCGCCAAAAAAACTAGATCAAATTGTTTATTGCATAAGCAATAATTGTTCCCAAAACCCAGTAAAAAATAAATCTTCGATTGAAATGGACTGTATTTTTATTTGTAATTACATAAAGTCTGACAGGGTATTAACAAAAACAATTGGATACTACATTAAACTTTTATAGAACACGTAAGCAAAGCCACCCTTAAACAAATCAAGAAAATAATGCAGCTAAACACAAATTTGGAACAGCAGTTGCGGATATCCAGCAATTTGTCATTTTAGCATTGAATCCAAGATGGCGGGTTAACGACCATACTCCGGCAAGTCCAGCTCACGGGTTTCGAACCACTGTGCAAACCTAAATAAGATTCTGAAGACAAATCCTGTATACCTTTAGGTCATCGAAAACCTGGCCAGGAGAAGGACTAGAATGCCCGAAAGCAATATTTGTTATTTAATTTGTCGCTGCGTTATTTTTCATATGTTTCTCTAGATTTTGGTGCATGTCGTTTGTAATATTTGAACTGCTTTGTCAATTATGATTGAAGATGTTCGTAACATTGAGAGATGCCACTGTTTTACATATATTTTTTTAGGGATTATACATTTTTTATAAAGTTAGAAATTGAAAAATCATACTTCAATCATACGGATTTCATTGAGTTTATTAATCAAATGTGATTCTATGATGATTACGTTTTGGAAATAAAATCGAAAATTGGTGCACTGATATGTTACGAACGTGACATTTTGCATGATTTTTGTTTAATTATGTTCAGATCAAAACAAAAATAAAATGTGGATATGATAGTTTTAGTAGTAATAATTAATTAATCGTTTTGCAATACAAAAATCATTAAAATAAGTTGTTTTAATAATAAAATATGTCAGTAGTAGAAAAGTTAAAAGTTCGTGAGAATCGTCCATATCCATATAGTATAGTTCGGTTAGGTTCAACATTTCTAATTCCACCTAAAGAAAAATGCTTTTACATTCATACATAAGCCATTCCCCTTTTACCGCATTTTGCAGTGTCGGGGAGAAAAATGCTTTTATTTAATTTAATACCTATATAATTTAATCAATTTCGATTGATGGATTTTAGTGTGACTATTTTTCTTATCTCAATTTAATATACACCTTACTAAAAGTCAATTTTATAAAAAGAAAGCTTTTTTCGTTTTTTCATGCAAAAATAACAGAGTAAAAAGTATCCGTTATTAAGAAAAAAAATCAAAGACAGGAATCCCTTTCGGTTATCGACGTCTACTAAAAAATACAAAGTGAGATCGAAAGTTGGTTAGAAGGTATAGGGAAAGTGCCGGCAATTGAGCAGACACACCATGTGGGATCCGTAGACGCCCCTCAGGTAGTATCCCAAGAGCAAGGGTAAAAGGCTTTTTAAGTTGTAACACATTATTTTTTTACAAAGAAAAAAAATCTCTATTGATTTTTTACGGCAGAATAATATCAATGAGAAGTATAAATTGTGAAGAATCCCACAATTACTGCTTATAAAAAAGTAGAAAAATGAAAGACGAGAATTGAAATAAATAAAGAAGTGCAAAAAGATTAAATCCATAGAAGTTTATTTATTTATTTATTTATTTATTTTAGTTTTTCTTCTGAAATGCAAGGTTATCATTTCGCCGCCTTTAGAATGATTGTGTTTTATCTGACTTAACAATGCAGGATGTATCATTATTCATTAAGTCAGCTACAACCCTATCATTCTAAGGCAAAGGTAACGATTTCAAATCATACAAAACAGAACTTTTGAAGTTAACATAAGCATGCTGTTATACAATAAATATTTGCCTTTCCTAACTGAATTAATTATGTAGACTGCACTGAAGAAGTCATACTCAGTATACAACTGTCTGACTTTATTGTATATGCTCTATAGCCATACTTTATTTTGCAGGAATTGCCAAATGTTTTCTGTTCGTATTGTGTTTATCAAACAAATCTCTATGTGGCTTTGAAGATTTTTTTTCAAAGTTTCGAATGTTGGAAGATTTAAACTATTAATCAAAAGTAATAAAACTAGTGATCACGATTTCCTAATTTTGGGTTTGATTTTATGACTGATATTTAAGACGATACTTTTATTAATTTAACTAGCACGAATTAACTACAAACTCAAAATTTATCACAGGAAAATGTGTTATATTTGTAAAGATTATATCACTCACAAACATTTATCAATGATGAAATTGACTCAAGTCTCATCGAAAACGATCGACAGTTTTCATCAGTTCTGATCGATATACAGTTTTCAGGCTTTCGTACGTCATGAAACGCATAACCATGACACAGGAAACAATTATAAAATTAAAAAAATGTTAAAAATGTTATATACAGTCTGTTTGATTTAAAGCACCCCGGTTTGTAGCAACTTTATTTTCGGTCAAAAATGGTATAAACCATACAATCCAATACTACTAAAGTTGATTTGTATGTGTGTCCGAGCCCCATTCTCGCGTTCTATAAGGGCTGGAGAGATGGGCTTGGGCTCATTCGACGCGTAATTTGCCGAGGATATCGAGTCACTGGAGGTTGAAAAATACCAATGTCTATTTAATTTTAAAAGAGGAGAATATACCCGAAAAGATTTAAGCGAGAAGGCGTGGAATGAAGTTGCGTAAAAAATTAATTTGTCAGGTATGGATGCATCCAATACCTTCGTGTTTTCCGTCGATTTTGTAAATACACGTACATTACAAAATCCTCTTCCTCTTCACTGGAAAAGAGATCTTCTTCACTAGACATCTCGACTATTATTATTACGACTGACCATTTTTATCGTACGCGTCGTGTGAATACATAGGTTTTGGATACATCAGTTTTTGTAGTATCGTCTGCATATCGTGTTGATGTCGTGTAGCGTCGTGAGGATAAGGCGTTAGATGCACACGAAATATTCGGCATGATTATTTCCTGAATAAATAGATATTGTTTGTAAATTATCTATTAGTGTTTACATTAGTACAGTTAATAAAGAAATTACAATTTTTAAATATTTTTCCATTTTCTGCAAATTCACTTCTATAAGTACGTTTGAACTATTTTATTGTAGTATTCTTTGAAAGAATTTACCCCCGTTTTTACTTATCAACCTCATTCGTTGTCCTCGAATATTAAAATGAATTCGTGTAAATTTAAAAAGGGGGAATAATTCTTGGAACAATATATTTTTCTGTTAAAAGATTTAACTACATATTTTATAGTAGTATTCAATTTAAAAGAATTTAAACTACATTGTCCTGGAATATTAAAATGATTGCATGGAAATTTAAAATAGGTGAAATAATTCTTGTAAGTATTTTATAGTAGTAGTCTTTGAAAGAATTTAACCCACATTTTTACTTTTTAAACCTTTATTCATTGTCCTTGAATATTACAACGAATTCGTGGAAATTTAAAAAGGGGAAAAGAATTCTTGAAACAATTTCTTTTTCTGTTAAAAGGTTTAACTACATATTTTATAGTAGTACATATTTGAGAGAATTTAACCTACATTGTCCTGGAATATTAAAATGAATTTGTTGAAATTTTAATAAGGAGAAATAATTCTTGAAACTATTTTATAGTAGTATTTTTTAAAGAATTTAACCCACACTTTTACTTACTACCTTTCATTCATTGTCCTCGAATATAAAAATGAATTCGTGGAAATTTAAAAAGGATGAGGTAATTCTTTAAACTATTTTATAGTAGCGTTTACTGTCTCTAGCCTTACTTTGTGGAACTCCATAGTTCCAGTTTTTGTTATGTATTGTATTGTATCTAGTTACCTATTTTCTGTATGTATTTATCCTTAGCAACGTGTTTGTTTATCAATCTTATCTACCTTTGATAATGACACAAAGTGTCGAAACAATATTGTCAGGTTAAGATATTAATAAAACTTGTGAAACTTTAACTAATCTTTGTATTTATATTATATTTTATAGTAGTATTCTCCGAAAGAATTTAACCCACATTTTTACTTTCTAAACCTTCATTCATTGTTTTCGAATATTAAAATGAATTCGTGAAAATTTAAAAAGGGGGAAATAACTTCTAATAATTTATTTTTCTGTTAAACGGTTTAATTACATTTTATATATATATATATATATATATATATATATATATATATAATCAATAAACCTTTTCTACCAGTTGGTGTAAAGGTTTAATTACATTTTTTATAGTAGTATTCCATTTGAAAGAATTTAACCTACATTGTCCTGGAATATTAAAATGAATTTGTGGAAATTTAAAAAAGGTGAAATAATTCTTGGAACTATTTTATAGTAGTTTGAAAGAATTTAACCCACATTTTACTTTTTAAACGTTCATTTATTGTTCTCGAATATTAAAATGAATTTGTGGAAATTTAAAAAGAGAAAATAGTTCTTGGAACAATTTTGTTTTCTGTAAAAAGGTTTACGAAAAGTCCGTTTTTTTTGGGGGAGTTTTGATGTAAAGCGTGCAATTTTACATGCAAAATAGTGTTATATGTATGTGGAAATTTTTGTAATTTGATAGCTGTATTATTTTTCTAGTTATTGTTTATAATAGAGGGTAATGCATTCTGGTGTTCTGGTGCTTTAATCAAAATCTTATTCTACAAAAGATAGTATTTTGTTAATAAAACAACAGATACGATAATACATCTTGAAATTATTCCCGAATTAATTGATAATTCTTTAAAAATTATTTTGAAAATATTCACGAATTATTTAATAAATCTTTAAAGAATTATTTATTATTAATTAATTCGTAAATACTTTCAAAATTTCTTAACGTATTTGTTGTTTTATTAAAAAATACTATCTTTTGTAAAAAAAAGATTAAAATTAAAAATTTTGATTAAGGCACAAGAATACTACAATGCATTACCTTCTATTTTATAGAGTAACTTGAGAAATAATACAGATATCAAATTACAAAAATTTTCACATGGATATTTACATCACTATTAGCTACTTGCATATAAACTTACATTCAATTCGGTCGAGTAGTTATTAAAATATTAATTATTAAAGACAGGCTTTACATCAAAACTCCCAAAAAACGAACTTTTGTATGATAATTAGCAAAAATTCAAAAATCAAAAATCAGATAATTTATAAATTTTCTATCTTATACAAAAATAAATTGTCTAACTGTTTTCGTGTGAATTAATTTGAGCGGTTAGTTTTTTTGCTATGCGTATTCAAACTGAGAATTCAGATCTTTTGCATTCGATAGTAGTGACTTTTTCACTACAAAGTAGTTTTAATTAGTTGTTGTCCAGTATATTGAATGTTATTGGCTAAGTAGAATGTGAGTCATATAGTCGACGAAATATTACGATTTACTGGAGTAATAACATTTAATATCTATATTGAGGTGATATTTACTATGCCCACAATCTGGGTAACCCATAAAATATCTACGGTGAACCCTAATAAAATAAAATACACCCCAATATTTTTCCTTTTCCCAATCGGCTAACTCAGATTTAATTCGATAGAGCATGAAATAGTTGAAATAATAAAATCTTATTGATTCTTATACCTGAAAGAAAAGAAAAACGTACAATGAAGACACTTGGACTTCCGCAACTGGACAACAGCAAGCTAAACTCTAAATATGAAAAGAAAAAGAATTGGATACTTGTATACACATCAAATAAACACATAGATAAATTAAACACACAGTATTTATTTTATTAATGAAAATAAATGAAAATCAAATTCAAAGAAAAATAAAGGAAAATTATTTAAAAACAGAACAATAAAGTAAAATAGGAAATTCTTTCCTGAGTTTGCTCAAGTGTGTTAATTAGTCGTTAATAACCTGACATAGGGCTATAACAGTTCTCCACTTGAGCAAACTAGCATCAATCAATGTACTCAAATGAAAATATTTACAAATGTTCAAATAAATTTAATTTATGATAATTAAATTTTAATAAAGAAATTTAATTTGTTTTATTCATAAGAATTTAATTATTTAAAAACCTTTAAAGTTAGAAAAATGAATTCTGAAATTATTCAGATCATCTTTATAATTTTTGTTATTGAAAAATTAAATCAAAACCTTTTAATTTGACCAACCTTGTATATAAAGTAAATGGATCTTGATGTACTTTATCTCTTTTACTCCAATATTATTTAAAATTGGTACTACTGCATTCAAATCTGTCAGATGATTTTATTAGTGTAAATCCATCGATTATTCAGTACGATAATGGAAATAAATCTTATTAAATTTATTTTAAAATAACTCCTTCACAATTCCATATAATTGTTGATAACAAATAAATCTTCTTTTGATTTTAAAATATCCAAGTCACAGTACACATCGGTACGTGGTTGGAAGCACATATTTTTCTAGTGTAGTTTCTATTGTAACCAAAAATTCCAAATTTAAAAATCATAAACCGAATACATACCGTATTTTGTAATAAACTATTTAACAGACTGTGAAAAGTTTTTGTCGGCTTGTGGCATTTGGCCGCAGCAGGCAGACTGTGCTGTGCGAGACTGATAGTACTTCAATTGGCAATAGATAAGTAGGAAAACTAACATATATATTATTCGAAACCTCCAGCCACAGAGGTTTTATTTAATATAAATAACTTACAAAATCTTCTCTCCAATACGAAAACATGCAACATAATCAAAATTCTATAAACCAGCCAAGCTATGCACAAACCACTAGTAGCATACCAGCAATTAAACACCCTAATAAAAAGCAAGCTATCATAATAAATTCCATAGAAAATGTTAAAATCATGGACTACATATACGCAATTGGGAAAATAATAAAACCAAACAACATAATCGCAGCATCAAGGTTATTAAACGAGCGCATCTGCATGTATCTTTCCAGTGAACCGCTAGTAGATAAACTAATACAAGAACACAAGACAATAGTTGTTGCAGACCAACAAACCAGCATCCGAAAAATGATTACTACTTCCAAAAAAATCATCCTATCAAACGTTTGTTCCACAATTCCAAATAATGAAATAGAAAAAATCCTAACAGGCTTTGGATTAAAATTAATGTCGCCAATTTACTTTATTAAAGTTGGAATGCCTGACCCAGCATACGCACATATAATGAGTTTTAGACGATTTGTGTTCGTAGAAGCAAATGATGATTTAATTATTCCCGATTCAACTATCATTACATTTGAAGGCGACAATTACAGAATTTACATTCAAGATGATACACAGAAATGCTTTAAATGTGGACAAGACGGACATATATTTAGCAAATGCCAAAATATACCAATAAACATAACTAACACAGAGAACCCTAATCAAAACATCGAAATAAAGAAACGTTTACACACTCAAACTAGCGAAGAAACGCCAAATGAGGATGATGATGATAGTATAACAATAACAGAACAAGAAAACCAGCCATTTAAATCAAACACACAAAATGCAAACGCGAATCCACGAAAGAAAAAACCAAAATCAAAGCATGAAGAAAACAAATCCATAAAAACCAACGTAACGGAAGAACTGGATCTACTGTTAGCTCCTCTAAAAAATATATTAGAAACACAACCAAATGACTACCGAATAACGTACGATGATCTTACAAAATACATAATCGAAGTATACTCTGCCCAAGGCCCTCTAAAAGTAACCTTAAAATACACCAAAGATGTTCCAGAATTCTTAAGGACACTGGTAAACTTAAGAGGATTTTTACAAGAGAGAAAAATAAACTACTGTTTTACGAGAATAATGTCAAATATTAATAAAAAGTCTTAACATCGATGGCACAGACGATGATTATGTCACCGACAGTAGCACTCAGTCAACATAGTTAATAAAAATGGCTTCTTCACAAAAAGACATTTTTAAAATTATCCAGTATAACTGTAATGGATATTACAAGGGATACAATGAATTACAAATAATGGCTCTAGAAATTCAACGCAATGTAATCTGGTTACAAGAAACCCATCTCAAAAACAAAATAGCACCAAAATTTAAAAATTTTCAAGTATATTTCCAGAACTGTGAGCCCAGTGACGGATGGGGAGGTGTTGCCATACTAGTAGGCGAGAACATACCAACAGACAAATTTCCAATAACGTCTAACCTTGAAGTAGTTGCGGTGCAAATATATATGCCACAAAAAAATAACTGTAGGTAATATATATATTCCACAAAACCATAAACTAGAATTCGACGACATAGAAGAATTGGTACGACAGCTACCCAAACCCTTCATATTAATTGGAGATTTCAATGCCCATAATACAATGTGGGGAGCAAAACAAACGCATGGGAGAGGAAAATTAATAGAAAAACTAATAAATAACAATGATATCGCTTTACTAAACGACGGTCGCCCCACGCGTTACGACTCTAAAACAAATGGTTTTACTGCAATTGACCTCTCCTTGTGCAACACAAAATTTAAGCCGGAAATATCCTGGAACCCACATACTGATTTATATGGCAGCGATCATTATCCACTTCTTATAGAGATAGAGAAGCAAAATGCTTCACAAATAGAAACAACTCCTAAATGGATAATAGCAAAGGCTGACTGGGCAAAATTCGAAACGACTATAACTCACAATCACAATCCGCTTAATACACATAACACCGTACAAGCATCAACAAAATATCTCACCGACAAAATCCTAAACGCCGCAGAACAAGCAATCCCTAAAACAAAGAATGTAAAGACACAAAAACATCGAGTGCCGTGGTGGAATGAGAAATGTAAAGAAGCAATTCGTGAGAAAAGAGTAGCTTTTAACAAATATTGGAAAAGAGGTACAATCGAAAACTTAATCGAATACAAGAAGGCAAGAGCAGTGTTTAGAAAGGTGATAAACGAAGAAAAACAAAAATGATGGCAAAAATACGTCAATTCTATAAACTGCACCACAGATTTAAAGCAAGCCTGGAACAAGCTAAATAAAATACAAGGTAAACATAAATATTTTAATATACCTTTATTGATTATAAATCAACACAATATCATTTCGAAGAAGTGGTAGAAACGTTAAGTAACCATTTTGCTCACGTATCTATCGGAACACTATTCTAAAGAATTCATAAAATATAAAAAAACAGTTGAAAATGAAAAATTAGACATTACATCTGATAACAAAGAATATTACAATATTGAATTTACATCCCAAGAATTAGAAGTCTCTCTGAGGAACAGCAGCGGTTCGTTACCTGGCCCAGACCACATCCACTACGAAATGTTAAAGCACTTACCGAAACCAGTATGGAACTTTTACAGCTGTATAACAGCATATGGACACAAAACATCTTCCCGAATCTTGGAGGTACGCCGAAGTAGTTCCTATACTAAAACCCGCTAAAGAAAAAACGCTACCTACTAGTTACCGGCCCATACATTTAACAAATACTATGTGTAAGATTATGGAAAAGATGGTCAAGAAAAGACTGATGTGGGTTCTTAGAAAAGAAGATAAGATAATTCAGGAACAAAGCGGTTTTCAACCCGGTAAAACTACGTTAGACAATTTAGCAAAGTTGGAAATGGAAATTAAAAATGCTTTTATAAACAAAGAAGATGTTATAGTAGTTGTCTTAGACATGATGAAAGCCTTCGATATGACGTGGAAGCACAAAGTTATTACAACCTTAGCTAATTGGGGGATTAAAGGAAGGATTCTGCAATTTATTAAATATTTTTTGACTGATAAGAAATTTACAGTTAGAATTGGCAATAGTGCATCCAATGCACAAACTCAAGAAAATGGGCTACCGCAAAGATCTGTTTTAAGCACAATACTTTTTCTGATTGCTATCAACGACTTAAAAGAATATATACCAACAACTGTCAAGTTTCTACATTATGCCGACGATCTTATAATATACTGTTCAAGTTCGGATTCTACATACATACAGAAGCAACTACAAAATACCATCAACCAACTCGAAACTTGGAGTAAAAGAAACGGACTACAATTTTCGGATGAAAAAACCAAATGCATCACATTTACCAAAAAATATAACTACCCCTACCCTACACTAACAATGAATAATAAGCAAATAAGATATGCTGATCAAATAAACTATCTTGTTGTAACTTTTGACAAGAAGTTAACGTGGACTGCACACATAAAAAATCAAAAAGATAGATGTCAAAAAACTCTCGAGTTATTAAAAGCGGTATCCAACCACAAATGGTCACACCTTAATTATACTTTTTAATAATTTACTAAGATCGAAATTTGACTATGCAAACTTTATCTATGGTGAAGCCAATTGTAACGTCATAAAACTAATTGATACTGTATACAACCATGGACTAAGAATTATCACAGGTGCTTACAAGCCCAGTAATTAGCCTTTATTCAGAAACAGGACAACTTCCACCAACATATAGAAGACAACAAAACTTATTAAACTATACACTTGCCGTTGCCACAAATCCGAAACATATAAATTATGCAGATGTAACTAATCCAAAATATCGATCCAATTACTCCCAAAACCTTACAATTTCACCCCCATACTCACTGCGTGCCAAAAATATTAGAGAGCAAACCAAAACAACCTTGAATAACATTCTTCTGTATGATTACTAATACCCCCCTTGGATCACCTCTATCCCTAATACTGACCTACAGTTAACAAGATTCCATAAGCAAGAAACACCTAGTGTAATTTACAGAGTACATCTTAATCAAATCCTTGACCAACATGCTGACTACGAACATATATACTCAGATGGGTCAAAAACCGAACATGGCACTGGATGTGCTTTTCTGAATAACAGTACATATAGCGTGTATAAACTAAATGACTTAAGTTCGGTTTACACAGCAGAACTATATGCTGTCAGTGAGGCAGTAAAGTTTGCGGCTGAAAACCTCCAAAAAACTATATTCTTTATTGACTCACAAAGTGCTATACAGTCAGTTGCTAAACCTTTTAGTAAAAATCCTCTAGTGAAGAAAATACAAGACACCTTAACAACCTATAAGGGTCACAATAAAGTTTTTAAGTTCCTCTGGATACCATCACACGTTGGCGTACAACAAAATGAAATCGCCGATGAAAAAGCAAAAAAAGCAACAGAGAAAACCGTTAAAGCTGACATTCAAATCACTTTGAAGGACATGAAGAACTACCAAAAGGATCTCGTTCGGGAAGAGTGGGAAAAGGAGTGGAAAGATATTAGTGCTAATAAATTAAGAAGAGTGAAAGAAACAACAAAAAGATGGGTTCCAAAACTAAAACTTACCAGAACAGAAGACGTAGTACTAAGAAGATTGAGAATTGGGCATACTAAAATAACACATGGGTACCTTTTAAAAAAAGAGCCCAGGCCAACCTGTGAAACCTGCCATACCCAACTCACCGTACAGCACCTCTTATGTGAGTGCAAAAAGTTTGAAGATCAGAGAAGCCGATCCCAACTGAAAAAGACACTCCAAGACGTGTTAAAAAATGACCATCAAGAAATACAAAGATTGTTGAAATTCCTTAAAATGACAGGCTTGCATGCAGTTATATAATTAAATTATTAAACTTGTTTTCACTAAATATTACTGTAAACTTGTAAGTAAGTGTAAGTAGGTAATTTCGTGGGGTGTCAAAGACCTAAGTAGTCAGGGCACCAAAAAAAAAAGTTTTTTCTATAAAAAAAAATATCCAAGTAAATTATATTTTAAACTTAGTTGACTTTTCTTTTGCTGACATCCAACCATATGATTATTACAGAACCCCACTTATTTTTCAGATTTTGGGTCTCGAGCCGAGCATGGATTCTCCAAGTGCTTTTGATCGACTGAATTTGTTAATTTTAACTGGGGTTTATATATGCTTTGGCAAAACAAATGAAGATTCTGTCAATTTTTCCAAACAACCGCCACGCGAATGTTTCATATGACGTCACTATTCAAATACAGCTAATTATAATTACCACTAAACTTAATTCTACAAAGATAGGATTGTAGCTGGTAAAATAACGATTCAAACAATATAAGGCACTCATATTCCAAAGTCTACCATAACGAAGATAATTAACAAAAAACGATTGACAATGAACGAATTCCATTAAAGCTTAATTATACACACAATTCAATAAATCCAGCTTTATCCTTTACAAAATAAATACATAATTACTCTATGTAACCGATACATATAAAATTTACATAAGAACATCTTTACAATTTAAGAAAAACACAAATTAAGATTCCTCTCTACGATCTTGATAAACCCAACGATGCTTCTACAAGATCCATCTTCTACATCAACTTAAATGAAGTCAAATTGTCCAGCATACAGTCCTTCAAGTGTTTGCATTAAAACAATGGTGAGAAATGTTGTATAAGAATCAATATTTGTAAAACACGAAGCATACCAACAAAGCCGAAACCTTCATTAAAACAAATACTCAGTATTATTATATAAGAGTTTGTAAGTTTATTGTGCTAGATTAGTCATTACAAGATTGACCTAATTTACATATTTTTAGTTAAATATCAGCCCGAAACTGAGTCAGTCTCATGGAAAACAGAAAAATTCTTCCTACGTTAATGATTGTAAAATTTGAATTTAATTAGGAAAATTAAATCTTCCAGACAAATGGAAAAAATGGGTTGCATAAAACATGTATTATCAAGAAACAATCTAAATGATTGTTATCCTTTTTAAAAATTAGGCCTTTTTATATATAAAAATTGAGGTTATGTTTGCATGAGATTTTATCTTTTTTGATTTCTATTTTAAAAATTGATGAATCTATCTGTGACCTAACATGTAGCCTTTAGATTAATTAGACCTAACATCCTAGCATGTCTATCCTTTATTATATTTTATTGCATGAAATAATTATTTTTACGTTTACGATTGACTCGTCTAATAAATTTTCAATGAGATGAATTCTAGACATCTCAATATAATATCATAAATATATGTATCGTTGTAAGATCACTGAGATCAGCCAAGTTACTCTGTTTAGTGGCTATGTAAATAGTTATTGTTGATGATAAGCATCGTTGCCAACCTAGGTAAACCAAAACTCTTTTAAAACCTGCCAAAAGACCCCTATATCCACAAAAGAAATCCCACAATCAATTTCTATAAATTGAATGAGCTGAATTGAATGCTTCATATAAATGAAGCCATTTGAACACGAAAAGGATTTATTTGAATACTGGAAACAGTGCTTGCGTCAGAAACGTGTCTTATGGAACTAATACTTTTAATATACTATTTTTTGAATTTATAAAAAATTCCTTTCCTTAGCAGAAAATCTTTTTATCTCTTAAGGTTGGAAAAAATCCTTTAAAAGCGATTTATCCCTTAAGTTGGAAACAGTGGATAATCAAACAAATTATGCTCAAAAAAATAAACTAGCTTGTTACAGTCGTCTATCTACTATAGTCTAGAATAATACTTATTAGTATGTAGAGAGTAGAGTTCCTGAAAAAGGTTTGTATTGTTTGACAGATTTCAGGTGCCTTAATTTGTTTTCGTTAAGAAAAATAAACTTTTGTCTTGTAAATTAAATTAAATCTTGCAGACTAAATTACCGCTTTAAGATTTATTAGAAAAATTATTAATTTATCAAATGTTTAAACATTTCCGTGGGCACACCAGTTAAAATTGATCGAAAAATTGAAACAACAAACAGATGTATACAGATTATATATTGTTTTAATGAAAGAAGTAAGTCTACTGAAAACACCAAAAAAGTCGAAGCATTAGGTGAAAGCGAAAGCAATTTTGTCGTTGAAAAGTAAGAACTTATTATTAAAAATTATAAAAATGGAGAAATAAGGCATGTTAGGTTAAGAACCACGAACAAGAAGTTCTTGCTGAGTTAACAATCAGAGTCTGCCATTTAATTCGTTAATTGTTAGTAATTAAGGCTTGAATCATAAAATCAATAAGTAATTCATTTAATGCAATTAGTATCATTAGTGAACTCAATTTAAGAACTAAAAGGCGCATTGTCTTTGCTTTTCAATAAAAGAAATGTTGTTTTTTATTCGTCTTAAATGCCTTTTAAGTTTATCTTTGTGAGATATGTACTTATCCTTGATGCACCTTATATAACCTACAAGTGTGGTTTCTTTCCTGATCTTTTTATGCGCAAAGGTGTAAGTCCGCCTGAAATTTCTCGTAAGGGTGAAGGTTGCGTGTCGGAAGAGATATCTCAACAATAAATACAGAGAGACCAGACGGACGCGTGCCGCAACAACTGCCGTAAAAGAAGGAGAACGGGAATCACCAAGACAATGATCCCATCTACCAGACAGAGAAGAGGAGGCAGTTGCCACTGATTATCTGGGCATCACCTGTCCTATATCTCGGTCCTTCTACGAGACCGATTACGCATAAACGTATCCTTGTCTTACCAATGGTGAGCAATCGGTTTAATAACCCTCGGTCCTACCATAGCAAAACAGATCGAATTCCGCGTTGGCGAATCGTAAAACAACGTTGTTGGAAGAAGTCCCGTTAGAAGAGCCAGGTTGAACAACCCTTACTAACAACTGTCATGTGTGTTTGTGTAAAATTTGGACGATTTTTTTGTCTAGTGGAAAACTTTTTTTTTACTTTAATAGGTTATTATGTTATTAGCGGTATGGACCGATGATTTATATTACGGTTCTTTTTATGGTATAATGGAATATGGTGGTATAGGTATGACAGATTGGTTTTTGCAGATGCTTCCAAAAGGGTTGAAAGTAATTTTTAACCTGGGAAGTTTCAACCCTTATTTTGATACATTGAAATATTTAGTTCCCAATAGGAAACCACTAATCACCAAATGAAAGTGTTAGACTTATATAGGTCTATGTGGAAGAATTCGGTAGGTAAAAAATGAAAGTCTGAGGACATTTTAAAGTTATTATATAAAGACGCGGTTTTTTATATTCCACAATGAACTTAACATATTCTAAGGGAATTACTCGTGTGCGTCCGCACGAGCTAAAAACAGACTTAAATTGAGACACCTGTACCTGTATGAATGTGAACATGGCAGGTGCAAATACTTCGTTCCAACAAGAGGTAAAGATATGTAAATCCTTGTCCAGTCTTTGCATACCCGTATGTAATTGAAACAAAATCGAAAACCTCACATAAAGTGGTATCGCTTGAAATATTATTTAATGTCTATAAACCTCGCCGTACATTTCGTGTGAGTAGAAATTGCAGTAACACTCTACGTATGCTGATTATTATTTTATTTTTGAAAGAAGAGCACGCACAACTTCCGTATAGAAGTGAAAATTCCCGTTATACTATAAATTGGCACGTGAAATTTTTAATTATATTATTTATATCTACCATACCAACCGCGCTCCCTATTTACAGGCAAATGATATATTAACAAAAGCCAACAGAATGTTCTGGCTCACAACATGATCTATCATTAAAATCTCCGATACTGCTTCTTGCTTAGATAATACTAGTTTTAAATGGTCAAATAAAAACTTGTTGACAATAAATTCAAGTCCGACATAAATAATTCTCAGAACGCCGAGATATGATGACATAGGTATGGAAAATCATTACTATAAAAACAGGCCACACGCTGAGAAGTCAATCACAATAAATTAATAAACCATATAACTCAGCGATTGACTGTGATATGGTATGGAAGTAAATATAAGAAAAAGTAGTCTACACCAAACACTGGAAGCCCATACTGCGTTCGAATACATATTGCCTCTAATTCAGTGTATCAATAATATGAAGTATACCAGAAGTTCTAAAACACTTTATTCTATTAAGGGAACTTATTAAATGGGAGGCAATCAATTATAAAGCAGGTTTGAGATGGCTCTTACTAATTAATAAAATTACAATTGAGGTAATTTAAATAAAAAAAATCAGTAATTAAAATCACTTATACATAATTACAATCCTACTATCCTATTACATGTTCGTCTGCATTTTCCAGACAAGTCATTCTTTTACGTCACGTCAGGGGATGTCCAGGCGGGATTTTAAGGTGTTTTTAGAATTTACACTTTTGAAAAACCTGGAATGAGCATTGTAAAGATTTTTGACAGGTACAATAAACTGTAATAAATTTGAATGAGTACACGAGTGAACAGGTGCAATATGTAGCGTATATGAACAGCACGAAGTACTAGTATAAGCTATTATTTTTCACACATAAAAACAGTATATTATGTACCAAGGGACTAAAGTGCATCTTTTAACCTCGTGCATTACACAACTTTATTTATGTAATAAATAAACACATCAGGAGGGATTAAAACGCACTTTAGTCCTGTGTATACGCGCTAGGTTTTATTATACGACCTAAAGGACTTAATCGCAAGAATTTCCGGAATTGTCGAAAATATTTTTAAATATCCCGGCAATTGAACTCCAATCTAATCATATATTTAGCTTCAGTATCACAGGTCAGGTTCCCTTAGACGTAACGCAATTATTTTAGTTTACCATCTAGGGAGTAAAACCGAGCGTAAAACAGCTACTTTACTCCCTCTTTCGAGGGAGATTAAACGTAATGTGAAACATTCATATTGAAAAACATGTCGAAACATTAAAAAACATACAACCGTCAGAAAAAAGATCTAATGGCTCAGTAAAAAAAATAAAAATAAGAAATCTGTTGTGTGGTGTGTCTATTAATACCTTGCCATCAAACTTAAACAATTATCTTAAAAATTGCAAAATCTTTTCATTTAGGCGGGAAACCGAGTGAGACATAATGTACGAGGAGAGGACCATAAATCCGCGGTATGAGCATTAAAACACAATACAATTTAGAAAATTGTTTTATTATTTTTCAATATATTCTCCCTTAATACTAATATACTTTTTTACTTCTATCTATTAACTTTTCTAAGCCTACCAAAAAATAATCTTTATTTTTTGTAATCATTACTTATCCTTGGTGAACCTTATAGTTATAACCTACAAGTGTGGTTTCTTTCCTGATTTCTTTATGCGCAACTCGGCACCTCTAAAGGTGGGGGGTCCTTTTTAAGATTTGGAAATCAATAATAATCTCTGGGAGCTAGGTCTGGACTATAAACCTGATGACCAATATCAGACCAATATCTGACCGTATGGTCAGACGCAGATAGAGGTTCCATTACCACGCGTGACTTGTGAACAGCAGCGTTGTCACACACGAGCAACACACCTCCTCTCATTTCTTCATATCTTTTTTTCTTGATACACTCGCGTAACTGCCGTAATAGATTTGAATAGTACTCGCCTGTAATAGATCCTCTATCTTCTTCGAAATCCAAAAAGGGGATTCCTTTGGAGTCCCAGAATATGGTTGCCATAATCTTACCGACAGATTGAGTAAGCCACTCCATGGATTCCTGCTTCAGATCAATGACATAATAATGAACCCGAGTTTCGTCTGCTGTTACAACTCTGTTGAGAACGTTAGCTGGATCATCACGACGTAACTAGATAAACTCACGAAAATTTAACCATATTTAAAAAATTAATTGAAATATAGCAATTCAATGTAAGTAAACGGTAATTATTCAGTGGCAGACTTAACACTTAAGGGGCCTGAAGCGTTACAAATTTTTGGGGCCCCATAGTATAAATCAGTTAATACAATTTATATACCTTTTATTATTTTATTAAAAATTAAGTAAGTACATATAATTATTAATATAAATACATTTAATTACATATGTAAATAAAACAATATTTTGAAATTAATATATGAATGTAATCGTCAAAGTTAGTTTATGAGAAGTTGCCTCACTACTCTATACAACGCATGTTAAACGCGGGCACGGAAAAGAATAATGGAAGCGGAACAGCTAGACGGTTACGTGACGTCATTGGTGGACCTTTACTGCCGAATATGTATGCATATCCTGCATTAGTTTTATTAAAACGGCAATACGTATAGCTTATTTATATTGTTATGTCGCTGATAAGAATAAATTACTTTCCGGTTAGCAGATAACATTATTTTATAGTCTCGTTCTTTATTTTATTTACTTAAAGTTTGGTAAATTTTGTTATTTATAATAAACTTATTTTGTATTGAAAAGCCCGTTTTCTTCTAAATTATTAATTATATTTAAGTGAGAATTCATTTTTGATTAGTGAGAACTAAATACGAAATAAAATTACGTGTTTTACTTAAGATGTTATAGATACTTTATTGAAAATATTGTATATCATCAAATTATTATTAGGTACATATAAGTGGTCATACATGTTCCCACTGACACCACGCTTCAAGTGCTAGAAATCGTTCGTGAGACATCTTCTCATAAACTAACTTTGTGTAATCGTATCATTTTATTAATATTTTGGTATAACTGACTAATTCGTTAATTGACATTATACCTACTAGTAGATATTAATAGTATATTGTGTTACGAGTGCAGAAAAGTGCCAATTTCTTACGTGTAAAGAAGTTGTGGCATGAGACGAAGTCGAATTCCACTATTACACGAATGTAAAATTGGCATTTTTGCACGTGTTTTACGCTATACTTTACCTACGACCACTAACAACTAATAGAACACCAAAAGCTAGGAAACATATTTAACCTAGAATATGATTTGTAATTAAGATGTGCTGGATTGTCGAAAGTAGACAATGCTCACATTTTATGGAAAACAGGTGTTAGTTGTAAAAATTACGAAATGCGCATAACTCAATGTAATAATCATTTATAAAATTAATACTGAAATTTGAACAATTATTTAAGTTAATAACAGTAGTTTTGATGGTGTCTTTATTTTTTTAAATGTCATCGACACATTTTTAAATTTTATAATAACTGTATATAGTAGTAATAACTTTATATGCTGCTGGTAGCAGGGGTGATAATTCTTTCTATAATTTATGTACAGTTTAGAGATTGTGAGGGAGGAGTCATTTTCATGGTTACTAGACCGTGTGAAATGTGTAATTTTCTATAGTGTCGTAGACAATTTCATAATCAGTTCTTTTATAATGGAACTTTTCTGCTTTTAAAAGCAGCATATTATCAATAATATTTTCAAAACATAAATTTTGCGTAATGTCATTTTCAATAAACACTGTTGATAAATTCTTTAAATCACTTTGTCCAAGATTATTTCTTAAAAATTTTTTATACGGTTAAGAACGGAGAAAGATCGTTCTCCAATTGCTTTACATATCGCCATATCGCTAAAAATGTTTTTAAAATTGTTTCAACATTGGCAAATGTTGACAATTGACAAATAACATTAAGGAATTTCACCAATTCGAAAGCGTGGTACAGTTCCCGTTCTTCGAATTCAAGTCGGGCGACCACGCAGATTTTGCTAGAAGGCAAGCATTCGGAACAACAGAGAAGATACAGTCCTTGCAGGACTGCTGCTAAACAGTATATTCCGTTACACAACTTTACCTATCGTTCTAAATGCTTGCCTTTTTGCACGAATATCTATTGCGTCGACGTCTACACCTTTCTTATCCGCCTGTACACGATATGAACTGTTTCATACTTCACTCTTTGCGACAAAGTGAGTTCCTTAATTTTTGTTTGTCGCGTGTCCACTGGGCAAGGGTCCTCTGCGGAGCCCCCTAACTTGTAAGGCCTGAAGCGACCGCTTCTAACGCTTGTGCCTAAATCAGCCACTGTAATTATTGTTTAACTAAAACAAATGATAGTTCTCATTCATGCTTGATAAAGATTAGGTTATTCCAGTACTTAGAAGAAATTTTGTACGCATCTTATATCACCTTCATTCCGCGAATTTATGGACCTCTCCTCGTATGTAAACAATATGAGCAACAAAAGCTTGTACTCTTGAGATGTACAGGATTTTTCCGTATATTTTAGATCACCTAACAGCATTATTTTAATGAACTTTATTTCTTATTTTAAAAATCTTTTAGTTCAAAGTTGTAGGATTGTTTTCTGAAACACCAGAATTTGGCATCAGATATAAAACAAATGATGATCGCAAATTTAGAACGACATACTTACATTATTTAAATGAAAACGCTGTTTATTTTATTTTAACCTTCTACTCCTTTCCTATTTTAAAAATATATACCGAGTGAAACAATGGATAGAACCAATCTTATATCTTCTTTGTTTATTAATTGATTTTGATGAAGTTTGGTACGAATATTATTAGACGTAAATTCTGATTGTTTGACATACAGATCCAAGATAGCCGACATCTGGTTTCGTCGGATTTCCTCAAATTTCGATTTTTGAATGGAATCCTCTGTATAGTTTAAATATTTGGATTTTTGGATGGAATCTTAGAGTCAAGATTAGCATAATTACAAGGGTTTGCAAAAAAAATCACATACAGTTTGAAAATCAAGTAACTGAGTTTTTATCTAGCATTGTTAAGTAAACGTGACTTTCTGGCTTTTTACATTTTTAGCGGATAAATCTGTTAGGGCCCAAGTAGTAGAAAATATTGGCAAATGAATGGGACAATACCGAACCTACATTGCATAATTGACGCAATATCAGCATGATTATGCTAGCCAATGTTGGTTTTTGAGAACGTTTTAACAGTATTGTGATAATAACAGCGGAATGCAATATGATGCATTTATTATAAATATTCTAACAATATTGTTTTATAGCATTTATTTTCAAATTATTGAACCAATATGTGCATTATTGGCAGAATAATTTTAGTATTTTTCTTTTAAATATCATTTAGTAATATCGAACGATTATTTAAATACAACATCGCATACATATTGATGTGATATTTTAATGTCAATAAAAAAAATATTTATTGTTGTGAATAATAAACCCTCCAACACTTCACGAAGATGAAAGGTTATAAATTGCAAAATAAATTTGTTATTGTTGAAATTTACAAACACAAAATCATGGTAAAACAGTCTGGAAATATATACAACTAAATACCACTTATCTTTATAAACAAATTCTCCGGCTATAATCTCTAATATGGAAAACAAGTTCCATAAATGCATGACACGAAATCAGGCGGGTCGCTAATTAATTAAGAAGCTATTTAAATTATATCTGTAAAACGTTGTTAATGGATTAGACACAAATAAATATACAAATAAATTCCTTTTTAAACATTTAAATGAATCATTATATTTATTAACACAGAAAACAAATAAAAATTTAAAATTCCATGAAAAGAAAAGAAAACAATTATTAAAATTCAAAGGTAAAATTAAAGAAAATCAAATTAAATCTCGGTGTCAAATAGATTTAACAAAATAACTATTAAGAGACATTCTAATTCTCTTTGTTCTTTTTAATTCTTATCTGATCAATCCAACAATCTTAAATTACTATTAATAAAAAAAATTTAAAATTGAAAATTATTTTACGCCACACAAAAAGTTAATCACCCTAACTTGAAAGTTAGATTTCTGTTATAGTTGGTAAAATTACCTGCTTATTTGTTGACAAGAGGAGCACATTTCCATACCATCTTTCAAATAGATTTTTTTGTGATTTTTAAAGATAATTATAATTATTAAAGGTGCAACATGTATCTTCCATGACGTGAGTACATAAAATAATTCGGTTATTTGCAACAAGATTCCATTGCCTTCCTTTAATTCGTTCCATACAAAATAAATTTCCAAACATTTCTCCAAATAATAATAACAGTCTGAACACCAAATTTAGAAACTGCACTTTTGTTTATTTCACTTTTAGTTCACTTTGATTGTTCATTATAATTATTATTAATTAAATTATTAATAACTTATAAAAATATTTAAAAACAAGAGGACATTTGTCATAGCATCACTTTGTTGACATTTGAGTGACGTAAAATTCACCAACATAACCTCGAAATTTTACCAAAATAACGTACAAACTGACATGACTTCTGTTCTGTATGAAAATTCAAGAGAAAGTAACCAAATTTTCGTGCTGTTTTTATAATAATTGGAAACCAATTGCGAATCGATAGTGATTTTCCTAGTCCGGAACTAGATTAATTTGGTTTCTTACTAGAAACAAAACAACATCTTTCCCACCAAAAGCCTTTCTAACCCATATGTGATAAAAAATTAAATAAATTGTTTAAATAAATGTTAAAAAAAGAGAGAGGAGAATTTTTCCTTCATTTTGGTACCCAACATGGCTATAAAAATGTGAATTTAAAGTTAGAATTCATTGACAACCATCTTGAATTTTCTGACAATTACTTCACAAAAATTCAAATAAAAACATTTTAACATCTTGCTACATCCTTTTCTTATCATAAAATTAATCCTAAGATCCTATCAAACAAAAATGACATAAATCTTGACACCAAGATTATGAATATAAACTAAATTTTAACATTCCAGCAGACCTTACTGAAACGTTACCATTTTGGGATTTCAAAGGCCTAAACCTTCTCTATAAAAAGTTCCCCACTTTAACATTCTAGTCTCAAATGCACCCTAGAACTTGTTTAACAATATTGCAGTAAAATATTTTACTTAGAAATTCAAATAACATTGAAAAATATTCATCTACTATGGAAAATTATGAATTGTCAAAGAAATTTTTTCCAGAACTTCAAGAACATCTTCTTGAAATTCAATAATAAAAACTGTAAGTAAAGTAATAAATACTTGTGTATACCTTCTTACCTATGCTTTTAATAATTTTCAGATGAAAACATGCCATAAAATGGCTTCAAAATATCTACATGTCAAAATATCAACCAACGACAAAAAATTGTTCATCTTAAAATTGAGTTTGTGAAGTTCAAGTGAAGAATCTGTTTAAAAATTATCCATTATCATCTCATAGTGTTGTAGTGTGTATCTTCAACATATTTAATGCAAAATTTTATTGTTTTAAAATAAAAATAAAACCAATGTCGTTATTTTGTGTAACAATATTATTGTTTTAGCAGGCTGTTGTATGCATGTAGATAAAATGCACAGACATAAAAGAGTAGTTAGTGCATTGGTCAATACTTATTGACACGTAGTCCCATGCCGTTTATCTTTTATTACAGGAACGGACCAGTCAACCAGCTTTGGTGTGAATAGACATCCTCCGTTTATTAAAAATATTTTAAGATTATTGTTCTTGCAGGTTAGATATTTTATTTGGTTTATAATTTTATTTAAATAAGTTTCCGTCTTTTCTTTTATTGTCTATTTTTAAAAATTATCATTTGATTTAATTTAAATAAACTTGTGTAGTAATTGTGTATGTAGTGAATTTTTAATTTTAATTTTTTCTATGCATTAATAATAAATATCGTTTAATTAATATCTCGTTTTTTATTTATATTACCTTTATTTTTATTGTTTTTCAATACAGTGATAACATTATAAAGCAATATTTACAATCAACATCGTATAATAAGGCGGCTTTCACACTGTAGCAATCAGCAACTGACAACACGCAATATTATTGCTATTGAGTTGTATACATTGAATTTAATCAGAAGTCTTCCACCGGAGCAACTTGTTATCGCTTCTACAAAAATGTTGCCAAGTTGCTTCAGTGTGAGACTTCTGATTAAATTCAATCCAAACAACCTAATAGCAATAATATTGTTTGTTGTCAGTTGCTGATTGCTTCAATATGACAGCCGCCTAAAGCATACTATTATTGAGCAATATTTAAAGACCATATTGGACCAATAAAATGGAATATTATTGAGCAATATTTACAATCGACATTGCACCAATATTGCAGAATATAATTGATAATTATTTAAAATCAACATTGCACCAATACAGGACACTATTGTTGAGCAATGTTTAAAGTCCATATTGGACCAATAAAGTAGAATATTATTGAGGAATTAAAATCAATATTGTACCAATAAAGTAAAATGTTCACATTTCCATATTCAGCCAATATTTGTTAGGAACATTGTACCATTATTGCAGCAACTTCTAGTCAATATTGCATCAATATTTTGTGCTACTTGGGGAAAGTAAAACAGAACAATTTTAACTGATTGGAAATGACAAATTAAAGATCAACACCGACTTAGTGCAATTAAAAATAGATGTATGCGAATTTTTTACAAGCGTACGTTGCTACATTAAAACTGTTTTCGAAAAATAATCATTTTTAAATTTTTTTTATATTACAAGGCCGAGAAGGTCTGAATGTTAAGAAATAATTCCAGTCGCCTAAAACGTCATTTTACCAGTGTACCATACACTACGGCTAATTTATTAAAATTAATTAAAATAAATTAATTTATTTATTAATTAAAATATTTTTACAACCGTTTTTCACCTAAGCTAACCTAATATAAAACGCGCACATTGACAGAAACTACCCAAAAAAGAAGTAAAATGGTATAAACCAACTTTTTAAATCGTAAAATATCGTAAACTAACCTAGAAATTAGGAGTATTCTTCTAAACTAAACTAAAAAATCTTAAGATAACTAGATCTAACATACAAAGGTGAAGTATTGACATAACCTAACAAAAAAAATACATAAACTAGCGTACCTGTATATAATTAGCTAAGAGTAGGAACATACTTAAAACTGTCATATATTTTTGATCCAAACTTTGTCATTATTCGTGGCCATCCTTTTACCCCAACAAACAAGATTATCTAATAATAAAACTACGAGAGAGTTGAAAATGTCATTTTTCCACTCTACGCCCAGAAACTTCGATTTTTCTCTTGCAAACAGTGAGGGAAATTCATTTTCCCTATCTAGAGAGGAAAATTGCAAAAAGTGAGGAAAATTCATTTTTCCTCTCTAGAGAGGAAAACTTGTACTTGCACTTGCACAAGTTCCCGGCAGTTAATTTTTAAGAAGTAAATTTTCGCAATTACATTTATAATGTAATTCATAGTATATTTGTAAAATCAAGTTTGTTTTTAAAGTTGAAGATTAGAAAATTTATAATATGGACAGAATCCTTTTGGGACATATCGTGAAAAAATGTCGTGTCTAACACGAGAGGAAAGCGCTTTTCACTCTCGCTCAAACGCCTCACTCGCTGACGCTCGAGAGGCACACTTTAAGCTCGAGTGAAAAGAACCGCTTTTCTCTCTAGTTGAACAAATAACTACTTACTTATCCACCAGTGTCTAAAGCGAGATCTAAGCAACACTTTAAACACCAATGTAAAAAGTAAATTTAATAAATAAATTACCATAACAATTGTTCCAGCTATCTTCCGAGTGGTTTTCACACCCAATTGCATTAGTAGAATTATCAAAAAAATTAAATTTATGTGGCGATCATCAACTTTAACTGGGTGTTATATAATTAACACCCAGTTAAAGTTGA
The DNA here is from genome assembly GCA_929113105.1 of Agrypnus murinus. Taxonomy (NCBI): domain Eukaryota; kingdom Metazoa; phylum Arthropoda; class Insecta; order Coleoptera; family Elateridae; genus Agrypnus; species Agrypnus murinus. The sequence goes on along the minus strand of OV816028.1, from coordinate 3,547,925 downwards.
TCGGCGAGTGTGAATAACGCTGTTAGGCTGTTGGAGATTAGTCTGATTAACAGTGTCATTTTTATTCTGTTGGATGTTAGGTTTTATTAATTTGACAATTCTTATTGTCATTGACGCCACATAATTTAATTTTTTTGATACCATAGATACGTTTGTTGAAATAATTGTATTCATAGCATTTAAGATCTAGTTAAAGTTAATCAACGACTGTGACTTTTGGAAAAATTCCAAAAACACGTAAATTTTGTTTTTAAAGTCCGCATTTTCTGACATAATATTCGAATATACAGGGTGATGCGTATAAGTGTGGTGACGTCATCGGCATTTTTTAAATAGCAACTTTTATTTTTTATTTCATATTCTGACACTTCATCCAATTACCAACATGGTAATGTAATAAGTTTGTTAACTTACAGAAAAAAATTTTGAAAAAAATAATTATGAAGACGGGAAAGTGCTATAGTCGCCACACTTCAACGCATCACCCTGTATATCCGATATGTCAAAAAGTGCGGACTTTAAAAACAAAACTGACATGCTTTTGGAATTTTTGCAAAAATCAATACTTTGCGTCTCGCTTTGCATTTAAGTGTGGTGCGTATAGCACTTTCCCGTCTTCATAATTATTTTTTTCAAAAATTTCCTTATGTAAGGTAACAAACTTATTACATTACCATTTTAGCAAGAGGATGAAGTGTCAGAATATGGAATAAAAAATGCAAGTTGCCATTTAAAAAAATGCCGATGACGTCACCGTACTTCAACGCATCACCCTGTATATTCGAATATTATGTCAGAAAGTGGGGACTTTAAAAACAAAATTGACGTGTTTTTGGAATTTTTTCAAAAATTAATACTTTCCCTTTTTTCGAATTTATTCCATACTTTAGAATTGCACTGTATTATAACATGTGAAATCTCTGTTTAAGCCTTAAGTACCATAATAGAAACACTGTTGACCCTGTCGAATATACAATCCTTAATTATATGAAAATATGCTAGAGGCAACTTAAAACGATTCCTAAGTCACACAGTATGTACAATTTCAGTTCCAGCAGAACCTACGGAACAGCTATGGTTTTACAACTATTTATTTATAACTACTATATTTTTCAAAATAATACTCTGATTTCAGTAATTCTTTAACTTTCCTTCTCTGGACTTTTGGCGTAAATTCTTCAAACGATTTTTGTCGTCCAATAGCTTTAAAAGTGGTAGTCTTAAGTTGGTCAATAGGCAGGTCATCCTCTGCAATCTTCAGTGGTAACATGAACAAACTCTTGAACCACGAAACATGCCTTGATAAAAAACGACTATTATTGTGACTCGATTTAGATTTCCACAAAAAGAAGTCAGTTCAAGTTCAAGAAGAAAATTCAGTGAAGTTCAAAAGAAGTTCTTTAATATATTCGTTTTACGTTCATCTAGGTTGGACAACCCATAAACGCCGTGGAGCATCAACCGATTTACTTTAGCTGAAGTGAGTTCAGTAATTACATCTAACTAATCTGATTGCTCGAGTAACTATGGAGACGATTCTTATTAGACGAGTCTTAGCAATGGTTGCTACAGTTACTCGAGCAATCAGATTAATTTGTAATTAAAAATAAGTACTTGTAGCGTCGCAGCTCGTCGAAGCTAATTTTTTGTAAATTTGTTGTAGAAACAATAAGAATTAAGGATTTGATAGTTAGAGAATAAAATCTCATAAGATTTATAACATATTCCTTTATAAAATTTGAATTTATATGAAACTGAAGGTAGTTAATAAACAAACAATTAAAAAGTTTATATTTACCTGAATTAGTAGAAGTCATTGCAAAAATGTATATTTTATATAACAACTACAAAAAAAACACCTTGTCTAACTCCTTGTAACAGCACGAATACATATATGAAGTCGACCGAAACCTCAACATCCTCATTCGCACTTGGGTCCGTTTTACTTAAATTTGACCGTTTCTAAAGTATTACTGAAGTATTACCTCCTCGAACACCATAAAAATGGCCAAAACTATCAACTTCAATCACCATAAAAAAGTCAAGTTGACAAAACCTAAGAGTCCTAATCCTAAGACTCCAACACCAAAAAATGACGCTGTTAATCAAGTTCAAAACCTCAAACGTCATGTACCAATTGTCTTTCTATAACAATTGTGTCGAAAGTTTACATTATTGACTAGCATAGGGAGACGGCACTCTTAAACTCAACAAACGTTTTTATTAGTTCTGATGGATGTGTTTATACTGCAGTGATCTTTTCTAACCCGCATAATTATAATAATTTGAATTGTTATTAAAAATCATAGGGGATAATTTCTTGAACAATTTGTGACGGTAAAGCAAATACTATAATTATAGATAATTAACAAATAATTAATTTATTACAAAGGTTACACTATTCATAATAGTCACCTTGTTAAGTCGCTTAAGACATTATACGTAAATGTCATTATTCAAGCATAACCAACCGAGCGCTCTCCTAAGAGGGTAGAATTGCATGATGGCATTTTTTACCGAAGCTGAAGAATGAAATGTTTCCGAATACTTAATTAAAATTAGACAACTGTATAAAAACACTGTACAGCACATCAAGAACTGACAGTCAATCACACAAGTCACTGCTAACTGACACTGTTTAGGCTTGTATCGATTGTTTAAATAGGAGCCAGAGTCGTTACATACAGGGTGTCAGGAGTTAGAACGCATTAACTTTCCATGTTAATTAGCTTTCGAGTAATTTAGAAAAAACCATTGCCATATCTGGAAACCCTGCTTAAGTATAATCGCAGCTGGGTCTAGACCTTGTTTTAGAAAAACAAACAAACAATCTGATGATGACAGCCGTTGTTTAAAAATAATAAACATTCGAAGCAGATTAGCCGGGTGACTAATTCTACGAAAATTGTAATCGGGCTGTTCTTCCGTAAAGAAAACTTGTACATTGTACGTTAAAAACACGCTGATTCATAACAAACCAACTGTAAAAATAAAACAATAATTGACCTACATTTTATATTTATTAATTTCCGGAGTATTTCCAAAATCTCTTGACGTATTTGTTTTTTTTTATTAAAAAATACTATCTTATGTAAAAAAATTGATTAAGGCGCCTAATTACCATAAAATTAAAGATTTTCTTAATGTAACCAAAACAAGGGGTCAACAAAATCTCTTAACCTAATTACCTAATTTAAATTAGATAAATCTTCTCTTTAAAAGAGCAACTCGTGCGTTATTGATAAATTATCATTTCAAGGTTCAACAAACTACAAACTCAGTATTATCTCACTCTAAAAGGGTATTATTTACACAGCTGTGATCAGAAATGTCTGATCAAATATTCTTTATTAAATTGCAAGGTCGTAAATAAAACGTGCTTTATTTCAATGTAAAAAAACTTCCACATCAGCGTTTTGTGCGGATGTGGAGCAAATTTCATTACAAACTTTACAGTGTTGTCACGTTTCTTAATTGAGTAAAATGAATTTTTAATTGTAAAAAGAATTAAATTTTACGCGGAAACGACATACGATACGATAAAATGTTATTAAGGTTCGTTGTTGTGACAGATGAGATGCATCTGCCGACAAAGCGCCATAATTCAAGTACTATTATTAACGCGGCAAAATGATGTTAAAGTTTCCAACTTTATTATTTTTTTCTGAAAAAGTAGTAGGTTCTAGAACAAAGTTGTACAAGACTTTTTTGTTCCTGTTGATGTTTTCTATCATCCCTTAAAATTAATGCGTTCTAACTTAACGTAATATCTTAACAATATATATCTTAACAAAACCCGACCGGAAGAAGTACATAAATCGATATTTAGGGTGTGCTTAAACAACGCTAGGATCAACAACTACAACTACCGTAAATAAATGGACTATTGTAATGGACTTCAATTTCAGGTAGAGAATAGGAGCTAGTGCGCTACCTTGAGGCACACCTACTTTAATTTGTTTTAGCTCGGAGATTCTTCCTCCTGCTTGATTCTGAAAGCTCTGCCCGATATGTACGAGAATAGAATTTCCACGTAAATCAAAAAATAACGCTATAAAAACTCAGATTTAAAAATGAGATGTGTGTAACATATTGTTTCGGAAGCATTTTATTCAGTTTATGAATCAGGCCTTCGTGCCAGGCCTTATCCAAAGTCTGGTCCACATCAAGGAAGACTGCTGAACAGACTTGCTTTTCTTCAATTCGTGATTCGGTGTACTTGGTCTATGGTGGAATGCTTGTCTGAAACCACACTGGTAGTCTAAAATCAACATACTGTTCTCTATTAGAGGCATCAATCTCTTAAGAAGGAATTTTTAGAAGAGCTTTGAAATAATTGGAAGCAAGAAGATAGGCCTGTAAGATTTCACATCGTTGGGTGGTTTACCTGGTTTAGGTAGCATAATCACTTAGGCAACTTTATAAATGATAGGCACGTGTTTTAGTCGGAACGCTGCGTTGAAGAGGTACGTAAGCAAGACAATACTTTTTAGGCAGTTGTTTTCAAATTTCGTCAGTGATAAGATCAAATTCTGCAGTTTTTCTAGTGTTCAGATTGGTGTTAATCCTGTTAGCTAGTTCTTTCGGAGTAACAGGCGTGATTTCTTCACACATTAGAATATTAACTTCTTCGATCATAAAAATGATCAGCGAATAATTCAGCTTTCCGCTTATTTTATCTCTTACCCAAGGACCAGCATCCTAACTTATAGGGGAAATTAATGTTACAGACCTCTTGATCTTCTTGGTTGCTTTCCATAAAGAATATAGATCTAGCTAATTGAATCTTCTTCGAGTTTTTGAATTTCTCTCTTGAGATACTGCAACTTATTATACAAGATGGCTTTTTCCGACGAATCCCTTGACTGCTGCTATCTTCTTCTAGCTCTTCTTTTCTCTGTTACCAGTTTTCTAATTTCGATCGGATAATTTACCCCTTTAGATATGTTGGTAGCTTCCTTGGTATTGCTAAATGGAACTGTTTGGATTATTTTAACAAAATTTTCAGCTTCTTGTTCCGGTTACCGAACTGTTCTCAAACTGATGTTAACGTTAATGTTCTCTTGCATATTATTTCTGAAACTTTTTCAGTCAGTGGCTTTTTTTACTAAGATAGGTCGGGTTTCTTTGTTAATCATCCGGTCACTCAATATCAGTGTTAAAGTAACAGCTGAATGATCGGAATCTAAGTCCAGATTTTCTTCAACATCTATGAAGTTGACTGAAACTTTCTTTGTAATAAAAAAGTCCAGAAGATCAGGGATTTTGTTTGAATCCGTAGGTCAGTACGTGGGCTTAGAGCTTAGGAGTAGAGGAAGTTCCCTCACGGCTCTTTTCAGTTCGCGGCCTTACGTTGTAGTCAATATCGATTCTAGTCTGCATGTTTAGCGTTATAATCACCACCCACAGTGAAACGTTTCTCCAAGATGTTGTTGAGCCATCTTGTAGTCAGATTTCTTTCAATTGTGCCTTGTGAGACAATAAATTGCACCAATTTTACTAGTTTTGTTTTGTAGACTTAATACTTACCTTAGTAAGCTGAATTCTATTTTTTGTAGATGGCATTCATAGTGATTAATTGATTCTTTGACTAATACCGCACTATCTCCTTTATCTTAGTTGTCAGGGTGAATAGTGTTATATAATTTATAACCTCTTATTTTCATGTACGACTGACTAGTCAAATGAGTCTCTGAGATCAAACACACACATCTATATGCTAGTTATGAAGGAAGACTTCTAGCTCCTGTTTTTTCTTTAGAATGCCATTTGCATTCCGTGTGGCTATTCTTAAGTCTTGTTGGTCCATGACTTACCTACTTTTGGGAACAGCACCTGTATTTCTGGACTCTAGTCTGTTAAGTCTCTTGTTGACTTTGTCCAGCATCTTCATCATATTACGCATCATAGATGATTCAGTTTTGGAATTGGTGGGAGTGGGTTCCCTGCTTGGACTTAGTTGCTTGTGCATATGGAGTACCTGCCTTAAGGTTAACAGGAGCAAATGTCCTTCGTAGAGAAGCTGATTTTCCAGAAGAGATAACATTGTCTCTTTTCTTCTGTAATTCTTTGGCGATTATATGCCCTCTTTCTTTAGTTTGACCCAGTTTGAGCAGTACGCGTGTTGACAGTATTTTTGAATATACCCATACCTCTGGCATAGTGGTATTAATTTACTAGTTTTTAGTGTCTGGATTCTAACTTGATGACAGGTTCCACAGTAGTAAACTAAAAAATTAGAATTGATAACCTTAAAATCCGCAGGAAAAATAAAATTGACGTGTCGGAGCTTTTCTTCCAAATAGTGATAATACAAAAAATAAAAAAATTTTTTCCTTACTTTATTTACACAATGTATACAAAGTTTGTTGAAACGTACACGTTTTGATTAAAATCATGTAACATTCAAAAAATCTATAAACGAAGTTATGCCCCGCGATTGGGCGCCAATTTTAACTACCAAAAAATCAAGACCCACGTTGGACCGTCAATTGTAACCCTCAAAATCCACAAACGAAATAATAATTATAAAATTATCATATTCACATTAACAAAGATGCTCTAGATTACCACGGCTTGAGATTTAGCTCTGTCTTACAAATCTTTTTATTTTAGGTCGCAGGTATTGGTTCTGCAGTTATCTTATTTCTGAAAAGGAGTAGATAAGGGTTTCAGAGCTCAAATAAATACTCTAAAAGGGCGCCATCTGATTATGAAATCTAATGACATTAATTAAGCCAGAAAAGATATTGAATTCACTAATCAGAAAATGAATTCAATATATCAGGTTTTGAACAAATTTTTTTTTATATTTATAAATTTTAAAATAAAAAATTAATAAAACATTCATAATTATATGGTTCCATTTAGCTCACTTGGTATAAACTGAAAAACATTTATTGAATGGTAAAAAAATAAAAAATCATATACATATAGAATAAAAAAACATTGACAACATAAATTTATTAAACTTAAATTAGTCACTCAGTAATTAATTTTCAAGTTACTCAGGAATTATTGAACACAGAATGATTCAAAATTTAGTTAAAATTTATTCAACATAAAATTATTTAAATTTTATTGAACATAAATTATTCAGAAATTTTTTTAAGATAAAGATTTATTAAACAAAATCATTTGAAATTTAACGAACATCTATTTGTTAAAATATTACGGAAATGAATTTAATTAGATATTACTGAAGTTAGAATATTTGAATTTCACTGAAAGTAACAGACTAAAATTGAATCCTATTAGAGAGCTCTCTTTTTATAGAAAACTATAAAAATTAAATTATACAAATAATCCGTAAACACAAGAAAATTACAAAAATAGATATTTCTTAAAGTACAATACCTTAAATCATATAAATCGAATTCCAATTAAACCATTGTTTACTTGCATAGCAAAAAAACATTACTCTTGACTGCTAGAAACTGGAAACGCCTCTCCTTGAAAGACCGTTGTTGATCCTTAATGGTTATGAATTGCTATTTGAATGTAGCAGATCCAAAGAAATAATTTTTATTTCAGATTCAGTTCAATCACACAAAACGTTGAAATAATCCATATGATTTAACCAAAAATCTTTATTAAACACAGTTTAAACAATCCTGGTTTCTGTTATTGTTTTTATTTATAATTTGCACACGAGAAATAACGGTAATGGCTTTAAAAGCTTAAACGAATTTAAACACAGATAACACTTGCTACTTTAAATTCTTCCAATAAAACGGATAATTGTTTATCTTTATCTACATGTAGAACGGGAATTTATTATTTAAATTATAAGTCCGTCTGCAAGATTTTTAATAACAAAACTGCACTAATTTTAAAGCGCGAGCGTTAAAAAATGATTGTTTTAGTGGCCCATTACAATAAAATAAGCCACATATAATTATTAGCGATACTGTATATTCAAGTATTTCAAACTGAATTATTCAAAACTAAACTGTATCAAAAACTCACTTCACGGCAAGTGTCGACCAAACTGTACTAAAACTAGATCTAGAATTTTCTTTAATTCTAATTAACTAAAGTAAAACGGTAATTCTATAATGTCGACCGAAGTCAACTGTCTTCTTTGAAATTTTGATCGGAAGTCCTCTTTAAAAAACTCAAGGTTCTATTTTTCGCGTAGAAATACATTACCAGATGCAAAATCGAAATTAGCCAATAGCGAGGTCTCACTTCAAGAACAAGTATTGATTTTTCTTAGTACCCAATCAACGAATCGCGTGTTTTGGCTTAACCAATCAGAGCACAGCAACTCAACAGCAAGTATTGATTTTTCCTCTAAAACTGCAAACGCTTATATGAGTAACCAGAGATTTTTTTATAATTATAAGATTTAAAACCAACCTTTTTTTTTAATAATTTTATAGGGATGTTTATATCGAATGCTAACGCAAGTTTACTTTATGAACAGAATTCAAATTTTCAGAACCGGACTTAAGATGTTTGTAAATATGTGGACGAAACCACAATTATTCAGAGCTTGTAAAAATATACCGTTACAATCATTCGGATTTTTATGAATGACTATTTAAATAAAGACCACCAAATATAAACAGTTGCTAAATAAAAATGCTAAGCCTAGCACTCCCCTCTTCCAGCTTGCCCTGCTTTCTCCCCACATATCTCCCTTCTGACCTACCCCTCCCTTCCGGTTTATTCCCCTCTCAGACTAGCCCACCCATTCTCATAATAAAATTCTACATCGAATTCATATATCATTTGCTTAATATACCAACTTTTTAAACTTTATCCCTCAGTTTGTACATGTTTTATCAAATATTCGAATCTGAAATAAACATTAAAAAATTCGGAAAAACGGAGAGACGGAGACAGACACACATATCGAATTTCGTGGAAATGCTCCACATCAAGTACTATAACATTCGGCTGAGAATTGTTTGTGAATTCAGGGTAGGAAGCACGAAAAAACTCGATTCGCCTGCAAAAGAATAATTCTTAAAAGATAATGTTTCACTCGTTCGCGAGTTTTATTATTTAATTCTCCGGATAATTAAATTTTCATTTCAAATCATAGTTATTTTGAATTAGAAAATATCTATCGTCCGCGAATTTATCGCGTATGAATTATTCATAAGTAAAATAACAACAAGGTTTATGTAATATGTAACGAAGCAGTTTTGTTAATAAACTGCTAAATTACATTCTGCATCTAAAAAGATTTCTTGTAAAATTTAAATTTTTATTAACATCTAAATTTATTAACAATACATTATTTATTTTCATATATACGATTATAATTGGGATCGTGGTTCGCCATTTTAATAAAAGATGAAATGAGATCGTCAAAATCACCTTTATTTATTTTTCCTAAACATGTTTTCGACAATTTGAAATTGTCATCTTCAGAGAAACTTAAAATAGCATCAGTAAAGCAAGCGATCGGTAACGTAGTAAGCAAGTAGAGAGAGAATGTTTAGTTTCGAGACGTGACGAAGCGAGTGCTGTAAGTAAACAATCGGTCTCGGGCGTATAGAAATGCATCGGTTACAAATAAAGCTTTTAAGAATATAAATAATTAAAAACTAGCAAAACTAAGAACACCTGGCAAATCTTCAGCATAAAACTTTTAACGTAGAAGTGCTTAGATCGACCCAGTAATAAGTCTCGAGTTTTAAATAAATATGAAGTATTTTAAATTTATGGTTTTAAAAATCTAGAGACTAAAGAAAATATAATGTCAAAGCTTATAAAAAAACAATTAGCAAATCGGTCTTGTAGAACTCATAAAGGAGAACTATGGCGGCATGCAAGGGTTTGTCTATACATCAGAACAATACGAATATTAAACAACACTCAATGATGGAAGGCTAGAACTAGACTGTAAGGGTTGCAGTCGATTTAAAACATAAGGTTATTTTTTGTTTCAGTTCGTTTGAGAGTTGTACTGTGCCGATTTACGTGATTCTTTTTTTATATTGAAGCTTTCGCTGTGTAGATTAGTATTTTTTATATTTTTAATTTTTATATTTTTAAATACAAAAATTAAAAAGTTATTTCGAGACTCTCGAGAAAAGCCATTCACTTGTAGTGCCCTCTTATTAGTTCCCAGCATGTTAACGTTTAGAATTGCGCTTAATAGACAAACCATTTCCATTACTAGCATCTAGGGGTTGAAGTCGTCGATATGAGCTGCAGCTATTTCTAGCAGTACTAATTTTATGTTTCAGTGGTTATAACACTCAAAAAAATATAAAAATCTTAAAATAGTAAACAAAAATCAATTCAAAATAGATAAAATAGTTATTATTTCTGTATTAAGGGTCCGACTTTTTATCATGAATGTGGATATATAATGTAAAATTTTACTAAGATTGCCACATGAATGATAAGAGAATAAGAATAATTATTTTCTGAAATTGTGAAGTTAAAGAAAATTTCAAACAACAATATATAATTTTTAGGTTAGTGCACTTTACGTAAATAACTATAAAAACTGCAATAAACGTGTCTATAAAACAATATTTGCAACAAGATTCATTAAATTTATGTTCTAAACATACTACGTATTTATTAATAATTCTTGTAATTAAATAATTTTGGTTTGAAATAACAGTTTCAACTTGCATAAAAACGTACAATAACGGAATATTTGACTGTCGATTTCAAACACATATTTTTCATAATTCATGTTTTTGAAATAATAAACGTATTCAAGAAATTTGTTAAACCAGATCGATTCTAGATTTCATTCTCATCATTTCTGTATTTAAACGCGGTCAGTATTTAAAAGTGCTACAATAAATTAATTACAAGTGCCCGTACAGTCTAGCCTTCCATCACCCATCATTGAGCATTTAATATTCGAATTATTCTGATGTATAGATAAACAAAAACTCTTGAAAGAAGATTTGGAAAATTTCATACAGCCGAAAGAAGACGACATTCAGAAAGTAGATTCGGAATTTACATTTTATGGTTCTGTAAATTTTACTGGAATTTACTCATTCAAAATCAGTCGTTCGAATGGGGTCTCAATTAACAAGTTATACAAAGACTTAAGAATTTGAAGGAATTTCTATTTTAATTAAAACTTATCAGTTTTTTGTAACTCTTTTTGAATTTTATTTACTGGCGTACATTGAGATTCTTAGTTTTCAAATAATTTTTTTATATTTGCGTGTCCTAATGAAATTTTTTAAAATACTGGCAACAGTAACATTTTATTTTTTAAAGTTGATATCACTGTTAGACAGCTGTTCTTAGAATGTCAAACTTATCTTATTTACGCAGTGAACGTTTGTAATGCAATTACAATGCAACGCTTGCTAAACTATGTAACATTGTAAGACGCAGCGCGCCATCCACCGTAGCCCCGTTACGAGCATAACAGTTTTTATTTTATTATTAACGAAATTAAATTGTAAATTTTGATACTGTCATCATATGGGATGCATTGCGTTGAATATGTGCAATATGCGCACGATAAACTTAAATTAATAAAATTCAGTTTCATAAAATTATATATCTTTATCTTATAAGTTATAATATCGAAAAGATCCAATGAATAATTATTTTTGTTAACAAAAATCCTTTGTTGAAAATACTATTACATTTATATCTCATTAATTTCTTTAATAAATAAGGTATTTATTGTATGAAATATAATTATTCTTATTTTATCCAATTTTTTAATTCATTAAGTAGCAATTACTTATGTCATAAATATATTGGCATACATTCTTTGAATTTATAATAATTTCCAACAGTACGTATAATACGTCTGGCAAAGGTCCTGCTGCATAGTAGCGGGTTTTGTGTGTATCAGACAAGATTGGGAATTTCTACGTCGCGGGGTTTACATTAGCGACGTTATGTGAAAAACAATTGCATAATTTCTAGTGTTGCCAACTGTGATGCTACTTACCAAAATATCCCTAACAAATTTTATTTAAAACTTAGTAATTTTTTTAATATTTAATAATGAAATAACGCAAATAGAAAAAATAGTATAAAGTATTCGTTTCATAAGACGTTTTAGCGCACTTGTCCTCTTTAGAAGACTCGGACGCGTGCACTAAAAACGTGTCTTATAAAACTAATACTTTAATATACTATTTGTTATTTATTTCAGTATGTCTTTTTTGTATTTCTTAGAGTCGATCTATCTGGTGATATATTTATTAAAGTTCTTCTTTTCACGTATTCGGTTCTCAGTTACTTTAATAACACTTAAAAGATGTAATGTACATATATATTATGATTGAATAAAAAACTACTTTTTTACAGATCATTTTTTATTTGTGAGGAATTTTGTTAAAATTTCTCTTAGTTGAGCTACGACCTTTTTCAATAAAACCAATAACAATAAAACACCTTTCATTCAAATACACCAACTGCTAAGATTATGCATGGAATACGGAAATAAACACGGTAATAGGGAAATAAATGCAGCAATACAGAAATAAATACGTCAATATGGAAATGGAGACGGGAATACAGCAATATAGACGAAAATAAAGGAATAAAAACACGGCAATAAAGACAGTTATTGCCGTAAAACGGCAATAGGTGTACATAATTTTTGGGAGTGAGGGACCTTCGGTCCTATCCCTTGATTTTTACAATGTATATCTAGAGATCATCCAATTTTTAAGTCAATTTTACTAATTCTGTTCTAATAATTTGGCAATCGTTGGTAATAATGTATTGATATTTTGTGTCGCTCTTGTTTATATGTTTACTTTATTGACGGCATTCATTTGTTCCATAAATTAATCGAAATTTTGATTTTTTTTTTAATATTGCGACATTCTTATAAATCACAAAATCGACTTACACAGATTTTTTGAACTGCTGATATACAATTAAATAAGGGGAATAATGAGATGCGAAATAGACAATCATTCACCACACCGTATCTCAGAAAAACTGGGCCTGCAAAATGTATTTGCAATGAAATCACTTTACTGCTAACACGGCGGGACTCGGCGATTGCGAGATACATCTAAATCACCCAGAGATACAGAACAACGTAAAAACGAGAATCATTTAAGCAATAAAGTTTTTTTTTCATAAAAATATTTTATCGCTTATTCGCTTCCATGCCATGGGAAACTCGGTGTGCTACACAGTTACACGAAGATATGGACACGAAAACCTTCAAAGCTCTATTATGTGAATAAGCAAAATTTCACTTCCGTTTGCCGACAAACGTTCCTTAAGTGTGTCAAGTGCATGTAAATGCATTCTAAAACGCAAGCAAATATAATTAAAAATTAGTATGCGAGATATAAAATATAGTGCGCTGATATGTTATAAGGGTGGTGCACGAAATCGCAAATCTTAAGTAACAACTTCAATTATTGGCAAGCATCTGCTATTACAGATGGTTTGATTATAGGACGCTTAATGTAAATTAGGCAATATTTTTACATTTCAAGTCAAATTAATGTTTTTATTAAACGGAAGTCACACGCATATAACGTAATTCTCAGTTATTATTGCCCGCGTTTAAATTTGAATCAAAATATGCTATTGCTTTCTTTTAAAAATCTGCTCATTGAGAGAAATCACTTGGTCCATGTCGCAAAATTTCTAGTTTCTGTTAACATTGATTAAAGCTAATAAAAGTTCTTTTAAAGTCGCTTATTTTTTATAATTAAAAGAATCCAACAGATATTACCACAGTCATTTCTCGTAATTGATGTCTTGATGATTATTCCAAACTTGAAATTGCGGTATCGAGATCTTCCCAACCCACACGCACAAATATACATGACATGTGTCCTTTCCTTTAAGGTGGAAATGATACCAAAGTGAATTTGAGTTTCTTATACTTTTAAACAGTTATTAAAACGCCTTTTGAAATTGTTTAAAATGCACTGTTTGGCTTGAAGTATTGCAAACCTACGACCCTGTGTACTCCTTAAACCGAGTCGGATCTACTATTTATTTACTAGTCACTTATATTCTTTGTCTAATGACGGTGCTGTATAAGTACTTATTACATAGATATATTAAACAAAATGGAAAAGTAGAACCGAGGTAGCTTTTCAAGGTCACACGCTTTCGTTAATTGCTTTTAGCCTGCTGTGATACTTTCGAATGGGTTTTCCGTATTCGTCATTTTTGGGTGTCTTTATATCTTTGCTATGGGTTTTTCCAGAAATTCCATTACGTCATAGCATTCTTTAAATATTTCCTTCTTAATTGCTTGGCACATTCTTTAGAATTGCCCACATAATTTAAAATATTCAAACTTCATTGGTGTATTCCTACCGCAAAATTGAAAATTCAAATAATACTAGAAGATTTTAAAAGTACTTAATTATGATTGGTTATTCTTCCGGAAAGATTTAAATATAATAATATTTAAATATATATTATTCATAACAAATTACTTAGTAAAATAATTAATTTTCGCGAACCACAAAACTTTAGATTTTTTAATCAACTTACTATTTACCTTGGCTTTGGGTTTTTCCACATCACGTTTTCCGCATTTTTTCAAAACATCTGTAACCAAATAAAGAAAAACGAGTGATTAGTAGTTTTCTAGAGAATTTAAACATGGCGGTGATATAAACCGCAAAATTCCAAAAAACTCTAAAAAACATATCAGCAACATATATTAATATTTTTCAAAATGAGTGTATAGGGATAAAACATTTTAAACAAAGAAAATCCATAATTATACTCATTTAAAACTATTTAGTTAATGTTAGTCAGACACCTGTTGAGAAAAACTGGTATATGTAATTTATGTTGTTCATTTATTTACATACATAGATTCTAACACGAATTATCTATTTCTTTATTTTAAAATATACAAGCATACAAAAGTTCTACAAGTCATACTTACAAAAAAAAACAAAAAAAAAAGTAATAAATTACGGATCGCTATTATGTTTCTCAAAATAATTTACCAGTTTATACTCTCTATCTATTAACAATAAGGAAATTTGAACATGACATACCAACTTAGTCATATGTAGAGCTATGTAGATGATTGATTACAATTGAAAACGAAGTAAATAAGAATTGATTTTCTCGATATGACTCTATATAAAGAAAGACAAATTATTACCAACTATCTTAGGTATGTAAGAAAATTCTTCCAAACCATACATAAATCTCCAATCAAATTTACCTTTATCGTAGCTGCAATAGCAAAGTACATAAAAATTAATAGACTTTATTTACAACAGATATAAATATCATATACAAAAATATACGAATTTAGAGTTTAATAAAGTTTTAGATTTGTTAGGTAATGTAAAAATTTTAATAATCAAAAATGGCTAAAATCTAAAATCCGAGAAGTATATTTTATTCAGATTTTCAAATTTATTTTTGATCATTTGGTTAGTTAAACAAAAAATTAGTTTCACCTCTTTGTTTGAAGTCACTGTAAATTGTCGAGATGAAATTTAATAATCATTTACTTGGAGAATTCCAGAAAATACATTAACTATCCATTTGGATAAGGAATTCATTGTCCAACAAAATTTCTTACTTGCTTTAAAGCCAAAGAATACACAGAAAAGAAAATCCTTTTTTTTCTTTGAATTCGTGAATGAATTTGTGTAATTCAAAGCATAAATATCAGGATTTTGTGTACCAACCCTATATTATTAATAGCACAGCATAAAAGTAAACAGCAGATATATCGCTGTATTTTCGGCACTTTGAAATTTTTCAGCTTTTTCAAACTACTACTACTTTGTACTATTCTGTATCTAGCAGTTGTTTTGAAAAGTATTTTATATTCTGCTTTTAATTAACAATATAAAAAGTTATCATAGTGTAATGAACGAGATTAACCCCTATACGCTGCTGGTAAACATTCTAGATCGACGCGGAATGTATGACTCATCAGCAGCTGAAAGTATGGCTCATCAGAAGCTGGTCGAAACACAATACACCAGTCTAATCTAGTGCGTTCCAGAAATCTTGTATACAGTATATACAGCTACGCCACGCAGAGAGGGGATTAATCATTAGTCGACGAGTTAAATGAATACGCGCTTTGTGTAATTAGTACGAGATAAATGTTAGAAATAAATATTGTAATTAATTATAAATAATCTGTAAATAATCTAGTTTAATTTTGTTAATAGTTAGTTTATAATCATGTATGTAATTTGTGTCGGTGTAAATATTTTCCTTTGTTAATAGACGATTAATTTTAGTATTATTTAAAAAGATCGTTACTATAGCATTGCCTATACCTCAATTTTAAATTTTCCGCCATTTTTATGGCCATTCAATAGTGGAAATGTATGAAACGACCTACTTTTCTAAGATTGCTTAGACATTTACCGACCTTGCACATAAGAAGAGATACACTTTGTTTCATAAAAAGACACGATTTTTTTAGTGACCTATTCTATTTTTCTATTTTCTAGTGATTTTACCGATATCAAATTATGGGGGGTAGATTTGTGGAAGTAAGGGTTGCTTTTCAGAAATCGCTAGCTATGCATTGACTACGAATATCGCGGTACATTTCGCTTCATAAAGAGACAAGGTTTTTCATTTTTCTTATTGTGAGTACTCGTATGGGTACAGTTGTATAAGAGGATACGTTTTCTTAGCTAAGGGTTGCTGCACAAAAATGTTAGTAGCTACACATAAATTACACATAATTTAGCTAAATACTGAGTCAAGAACATTTTGTAATAGTGTTTTTAAGTGGGTGGAGACTCACTGGTGTCTCACAAACCCCACATTTTTTAAATACTAATAATTAACCCTTCTTTATAGAAAGTTTTGGTGGCTACACATAAGTTACACATAATTTACCGATAAATCCTGAATCAGTAGATTCTTCTAATAGTGCATTTTTAGTGGTTGGATTGTGGCTCACCGGTGAACTATAATCCCCACGATGTTTTTTTAAAACTTCCATAATCTTTTTCGTAGAAGGTTTTGCTGGCTACACATAATTTACAGATAATGTATGAATTATTTTTGTTTTGATAATCTGTTTTTAAGAGGGTGACACTTGTGGTTCACTGGGAATGCAGAATCCCCACGACATTTTTTAAAAAATCTAAGGCATTTTATTACACAAAAGTTTTTGAACCTTGAAATTTACACTTAATTGTGGTAAAGTTTAATTTTGATTTAGTTACTGTGGGGGCTGTACCTCGACGAACCCATATTCAAACAACTTGAAGGACGATTAGACCTAACCGATTAGAGAAAAATATTTAACAAAGTTAATTGAAAAGATCAAATACGAGAGAAATAAAAATTAAGGAGAGAAGAACGAAGATTAGAGCTAGAACGTCAACTAAAGGAAGAAGAGCTACAGGGGCAGTTAATAGAAATGCAGTGTGCAGTGAAACTAAAGAGGCCAGGTCTAAAAGAGGCCATTTTAATTACGTAAAAACTTTAATTATTCCATTATAATAATTATTCCTTTAATTATTATAATTTTTTTATAGAATGTGTTTTAACAGAAATATCTGTACAAAAGATATTGTCACATATTTAATGAATCATACAAATGAAGCGATTTTTTGTAAGAACACACTTAGCTTTACCAGTGTATGTGCAGATACAGATTTAAATGTAGGTATGTTTTAAAATAATAAAATTAAAAAACAAGAAGTCTCTAAAGGGCCACCAGATGCAAAATCCAGAAGATAACCAAACGTGATGGTCACCGCAACTCGTACCAAGATAGGTATCACGGAGACGACCAACGTCTGGTAACATATGCTCTGCACTTTGCAATAGGGATTCAATTACAAGGGTCGGTCATGAAGACATAAAATTAAACGATGCGTGCAAAATAACCGTGCAAGTAGATTTAATGAAAGGTGTGTTTAGCATTTAGAGAGGATGTTCCAAGAAGTTGGCGTTCGATCCGAAGAGCATCTGCTACTTATGCTTGCCCGAAGGTAAATTTTACAGGTCTTAGTTTTTATAAAAACCAAAACCAAAAACCGCATTTTTACTGGTGGATGTTTTAATTTGGAGAAAATATAACAATTATATCATTAGTACACTCACAAGTATCTGGAATTTAATTTTCCAACGTAATTGTTTTACCACCCCAAAGACATAAGCAAGGTTTTCTTTAAATAAGTTAATTAATTTTAAGAAGGAAGTTTAGACTAATAATAATACTGTTCATGATCTTTAACTAGAGTACTAACTAATGGTCAGTTGACAATACATTTTTACATTAATAACTTATTTTACTTCAACTATTCCTAGATACCAAGAGCGAAGAAAAGAAAATTTCCACAACATACAATTTAGAATTGTGCAAATCGGTGAAATTCTAGAATTAGGAAGTTCATCAAAACCACCAGATCTAGCATTTAATATTCACAATTCAATTGTAGACTTTAAAGTTTAATATTTACTATTTAGAAATTTGGATTGAAAAATAAGGATAAAGAATTTTATATCAAGATGTTTAAGTGCAGTTTATAATTTTCATTCAATTCATAATTCATTTCAAATTTTCATTTACGTGTACAATTTAAAATATTAAATTTTAAATTTAGAATATCCAATTTGAAATTGAAATTTTAAAATACACATTTATTATAGAATACACTCAAACTATTAGAATTTAGAATTTGAATTTCGTAATTTAGAATTTTATCTTCACTTTATTACTCAGGGCCGTTACGAGTATTATTCTATATTTATTGATTTATCTGCAAGGAAGTTGTGGCAGTTAATAACTTTAACTTTAATTCGAACAGCGAACATGAAGTTTGAGTTGCAATTCAAATTAAAATAGAATTTGTGTCCACAATTAAAAACTACTTTAAAATTGGTAAGCTAAACTTTCCAAGACAATGAAGATTGTCTTGTCGCAATAAAAAGTTCAATATGTTACAAAGATTTTTAGGAATTTTTGGGATATTAAGCGCCAACTTTCCTTTTTATTGTAACGGCATGTTTTTACCAGTCTTGAATTAATGAAATTTTGCGCGAAGTTGCTAAAAAAATCTTAAATGCGGTCCTGTAAATCTGCGCTTTTCTTGTAATTTAATTATCATGCGATTCCTATTGGCCAATGTCAAAGTGCACCCCTCTCAATATTCCGTCTACAGTAAAATAACCCTGAGTTTTTAAGTTAAGTTGATATTAAGTCTTCAAATAGTACAGTTGACGTTTAGTCAAGATACAGAGTTGGCGTTCAGCCTTCAGTTAGTTTTCAGTATTCAGTTGATTTTCAGTTTTAATCAGAATTTACAGTTTATAGTTAGTAAAAAATACAGATAAAGCCGGGTTCGGATCCCGTGCTAATAATTAATAATAATGATGGTAATAAGTCGAGGGACGGAGTTTTAAAAAAAAGCAAGGCTCCACGAGAGCTTCAATTCGGATAGCGGGTCTTGTATTCTAAAGTGGCGTCCGTTCGAACAATGGGTGTTCAACTCGAGTTAGCGGGCTTGTCCCAGCATTCTAGTTTTCGCGTTATTATCGAATAAAGTTAATTAAGTTGTGTGATTACCGTTTTGCGTTTCTTCGCTAAATACAGGAAGCTTATTGGCTTCAACCTACCGTTTTAGTTTTTTGTTCATAAAATTAACCAAATCCCGTTCCCGTTCGTTAAAGTTTTAGTGAAAATTCAATCTATTATTGAATTTTAAAGTTTGTTTTTCGGTTAACGCATTAAAGAATAATGTAGAAGATTATTAGTTAATACTTGAAGAAGAGAATTTAATGTATTTGAAAGTATAGCCTTCTAATAACGAATTTCAGTCATTGATAAAATTTGAAATTATTAATTAAATTACTGGAATTACTGCAGTTTAAGAATTTTATTATGGTGGTTCAGTGCCAAAAAATTATAGAAATAATTTTAGTAACTTCATTCAAGAAATTTCAGTTCATCGTTGCAGCATCTTTACCAAAATTCAAAGTTTTAAACTTTATTGAATAAGGTCTTTTATTGTGAGATGTTTTGTGACATTTTGATTGTAAATTCTAAAATTCTACTTCTGCATCAAAGATATTAAGGATTTTTGTTTGATAAGAGTAAGTTTATGTAACATTGAAATTTATTTGTATTAGAATAAGAATTCTTATCAAGGTTTTTTATTTTACTATTAAAATTATTACCATCAAAACTTCTTTATTGTCATCGGAGATAATCCGATATTTTTTATTTTGGAATAAATGAAGTTATAAATTAAATTTTACCGTATTGAAAATGGACCTAGCACTAATTGAAATTATTTGATAATTTAATTTGTGTTAACGTCAATCAAACTGATTCTAATTAGTTTCTTTTTTAATCTTGAATTAATCTCATCTAGTCCTTTGTTATTTGGGGGCGTTATAACTTTTCCTTATAATCTGTGTGTCATGAAAATTCATACCTACATCCTGAGCTATAATTTGTGAATAGATGTCTTAAAGAAAGTCGAAGCATTCTATATACAGTAAGTATCATATTTTGTATTCAGTAAGAAATTTACAAACCTTATTGCAAGTATTCAGAATAATTTAGAGTAAGAAATACGGGGCTCTTTTGTTTTTTTCCCGGAAGAAAAAGAGTTGTTTCATTATTCGCAATTCTAAAGAAGAAAGAGGTAGAATAAATATGCTAAATATGCTTGATGTAGCTGCTTAGCCCATTTAAAACCACTACTAAAGAAAAACTACAAAACATTAACTAAAGCTGTTTAATACAAAAAAATTAAATAATACGTTAGAACATAGAAAAATTAACGTTGCGTAAACGCAACATTGAGTGGATACCACTTACGCCAATGCACAATGCCGACCGGCTACACAATGCCCACCGTGGATACTACGCTGACTGGAGGTTTTGAACACTTTTCCGACCGACAAAACTAAGCCGACCCTTCAAATAAATTTTACTACTGGACACTTTCCCGACCGTAGACACTTAGCTGACCGTGGAAAGTACGCCGATCGCATCCTGTGGACACTTTGCCAATCGTGGACACTATAGCGACTGCAAACGGTGGTCACTTTGCCAACCGTGGACACTATGCCGACTGCAAGCAGTGGACACTTTGCCAAACTTGGAGACGACGCCAACCCCATAAATAAATATCGCTGTACACCTCGCCGATCTTCGACACAGCGCCGATCACAAACGGGAGACCCTTAAGAGCCGGCCATAGTTACAATTCTGAGGTAAATACAAACATAAAGTTCCACTAAAGCTAAAGCTAAAACTAATGAACCTGTTGGTCAATTTTGATATGGTTTTCACAAATATAATCTCTGAGATGTTTTCTACAATATGACCTTAGGTTGTCCACGATTGGTAAAGTGTCTACCGCTTGCGGTCGACATAGTGTCCACCGCTTGCGGCCGGCGTAGCGTTCACAATTGGCAGAGTGTCCACCGCTTACGGTCAGCATAGTGCCCACGTTCGGCAAAGTGTCCACTGCTTGCGAGTGACGTAGTGTCCACGGTCGGAAAAGTGTCCGCGGTTGGGGTTGTATCCGATCGGCGTAGTATCTTATATACCTTTTTTGAATATAAATTTACTTCTTGTGCAAGTATTTACTTGCACAAGAAACAACACTGTAACAACAACAGATTTAACCCATTTCACCATTTAACACCAGAAATGCAGAAATTTTTAACAATGCAGGGTATGTACATTTGTGTTCCTCACCAAGCCAATGTTGCGTTTACGCAACGCTCTCATTTATAATCACGTTTTTTCGAAACTATATAAGTTTTTGACTTTTTATATCTACAGTAACATTTTTTAATCTTTCCAGAGCCATTCTAGATAAAAATTCAAATTTTTAATTGTAAGAGTAATTTTTTTAACGACGTTTCTATCACCCATGTATAATAGTATTCAAAATTCAATAAATTCAGGCTGTAATTTTGATGAAATAAAAGCTGAATTTAAATAGAAAAAGATATGCTACATTTAATTTCATACTATAAAATCACACAGAAGTTATAAAATTAGATCCAATATACTTAAGGCAACACTGGCTGTAAATGGGTACAATTTCTATTTAAATAATCTGTATTGAAACCAAAGCTTAGGGTATATAATACAATCAAAAATAACGTGCAAGTCGTGTAGAAATATTCTGTAGAATCCCTTGGTGTTTGATAATAAGGATAATGACTGAACAAACAAAATTTTCGGAAACAAATAAAAAAGAATAGATCTACTTGACTAGCAAGGGAAATTGAAATTATAATCAGTGGGTATAATTGATAAAAATTACAGAATTTCAAATAAATCAGATTTATACACAAATTAAATATTGACATTTAAAAAAAATCGGACATGAATTATATGAAATTGACAGGATTAACAAAAATTATATAATTAACAGATATGATATAAATTAGGTTGAGGGAGTCAATCTAAAAAAGATGATTCATTCAAGAAATTCAACAAACAATATACAAATGAATGTTGGAGTTTTATTTACTTCTCTAAATAATGGAATGATAGACTCATATCATAAAGAAATCAACAAATTATATAAATAATTTATTCAATTAATTATTATAATTAATATTTGAGTGGCAGAGTTTATTTAATTTGCAATTTTAGACAATGCAACTTTAGAATATAAAACATGATACTTTGTATTCTGGAATTTAAAATTTAAATCAGGCAATTTCTAAAATATATTGGTAAAATAGTGTGAAAATTCGAAGTTTAAAATTTGCAATTAATATCTAAAATATGGATTACGAGTTTTGAAAATTATTGATAATTAAAATTTAATTAACTTTATTATTTCACTATCTATATAATTCTTAATTGTATATCAGTTTAACCCTCTAGATTTCCGAAAATCATATTTGGCGCTGATATACAGTGTGTCCACGGATTGAGTTCACAAGAGGGGAAAAATTTTTATTTTTAGTTTTATCGAAAAATATCATTCTTGATACAAAGTTTTGCTTGTTGTAAGACCCCAGAAAATTAAAACAAATTCACGTTTTATTTTACCTGCTTCATTTTATAGTAAATTTTCTGTGAAACCATATGAAATTTTGCAGTTCAAAAGAAAATTTTCACAGAAAATTGACTATAAAATGAAGCAGGTAAAATAAAACATGAATTTGTTTTAATTTCCTGGGGTCTTACAACAAGCAAAACTTTTTATCAAGAACGACATTTTTCGATAAAACTAAAAATAACAATTTTTCCCCTCTTGTGAACTCAATCCGTGGACACACTGTATAATATCTGGACTTATAAAGGGCCCCATATCTCAAATAGCTTAGAACCTTATCAAGTCTAAATCCGGCCCTGGTTTTAATTAATTTTTCTTAAATGTAATAACAGCTGGAAATAAAAAAAGATGCGCGATCCATAGTTTGTCGCCAAGACTTTGGACGAAGAATAATAATGAAAGCTTTAAAACATTAAATTTGATGAATAAATATTCTGGATGAAGGAATATCACCATCATCCTCTTATGCTGTCCCATTACAAGACATCAAAAGTTGAGTTTAGTTGAGACTCATAGTTAAAATAAATCAAAACATATTATTTACTGTTTTATTATTCTCGCAGGAAATTGTATTCATTATAATAGGTTTTAATTAATAAACTAAAATACTTTAATAAACAGTTTTATATATATAAAATGCAATAACAGCTGAAAGTAAAATCACGACCTACTAGATTATGAATATGAATGTTATGACTGCGTATACTGTATTCGAGGAAGGAGCGGAGTGATCACATGCAAACTGCCTGATAGGGGTGGAGTTAACACAAACCCTTATCAAGCTGCACAAAACTTGTACTATTCCGGCCGGAACATTTCGCACGATTTTATCAATAGGCTGATTTTTCTCAAATTTTATGTGAATAACAAAAACTTTTCATAACATGACACAATCTCATAGGCGCGTCCAAAATAACCATTGCAATGAAGATAATAGAGTATTAGTTGTTTTTATTATCAATATAAAAAAAGGTTTATTTTGAAAAAAGAATTTATATCAAGATACATAATTTTGATTTAAAAATTACGTATTTTATGACGTACATATGTGATTTAAAGAAAAATAATACAACATGCCACTGGATGTGACAGCGCTTACAAAGGGAAAAAGATTTTACTGCCGGAATAGTACATCTGTCGTACGCTGTTTGCTGCCCGTGCAAGTCTTTGAATTCCCATTTGGGTCATTCCATCTCAAGCCATCTTTTTGGGTAACCCTTGGCAATGTTAATAATTTTCGAGTTCACTGTCTCCAGCCTTACTTTGTGGAACACCATAATCATGAAATATAATATAAATACAAAGATTAAATTAAACTCGTGTGTATCATAAAACCAGAATATTATATCTAGCTAATAACAACTGTCACTGTCAAAGGACTCAGATTATTTTGTATAATTTGCTGGTGTTATAATACACATGAGTTAAAAATTCCAAATGCACATTTGATGGAGTTACGTTTTGCTCGTACTATATTATCTGATTCTTTGAATTACTTAGCAGTTACTAACATTTAAAGTGAAACATGCACCCAGACATCATAAAACTTCGAAGCTCCATTACTAAATAATCAATAAAAGATGCACTCATGTTTTTATGCACTTTAGCAAAAGTTGAAAAAGCAAACATAGAATACATATAATTGATAACTTTATTGAAATTATATTATTTATTAACAATATAACAGCATTAATTGTATTAAATAACTTTTTTTTAATTGAAAAAGTCTCCAGCTTCGATGGATTAGTGGTTTGTATGTTGTGTACCTGTGGTAAGTCTTCGAATAAAAAGCTTGTCTTTTACATTTTATATTTTCATCTGTCCACACTTTAGAAAAGGTATGGCCAACGTTCACCCATGTCTCATCAAGAAAGTATATTGTCCGAACTTTAGTTCTGTACTCTTCAAATGTACGCAAATGCTGTCTACGCCAGGTCACAGTATCTTCTTCTCCAATAAAGTACTTTTATTTTGTAACGTCATACAAGTGTTGTGCTGTCAACAAGTGTATTAAAGTGCACGTTATATTAAAATGAAATGTCTTACCGAAAATTAAAATTTTTAATTGTATAAAAGAATGTTTTTTTGGAGCAATTTTTCTTCCAGTAGAGGTTTTAGAACATATTCTTTAGAACAGCGTTTCCCAACCGCCGGTCCGCGGACCGGTGCCGGTCCGTCAGAAATGTTTGGCGGTCCGCAGAGAAATAACATTATTCAAAATTTTACTAAACGAATTTTTTTAATTCGTGTTATCCTGGAGCTAACGTAGGGTCAAATGGTTTATCGGAGTTGCCCAAGAGTAAACTCTGAATAAATTTATACGGAGCCGGCGCTATGTATTACATACATACGTGCAGATATATAACGCGCCGGCTCCGTACCTATGTAGTGGGGTAGTATTCAGCAATAGGTAATAAAGAGGATCTACCATTTTAGAATTCTTAAGCGGGTTTGGCGCGCACTATTCTAGGCATACTGGTACCGAAAGAATTTTCGTCTTGCATCCCCGATTAACGCGAACGATGAAAATCCGGGTTTCGCGTTTTTAGGGGCTGCAAAACTTCGACCCGGACCGTCTTTTGTGTGTCGATGCATTGGGTAGTTCCCGTCTCAGATTTGAAGTCTCCGGTAAACCCTTTAGGCGGAGGCGGGAAAGAATTGACCACGCCTTACGGTAGGTCGTAGCAAAAATCTGATCGCGGTATGTTTGCCATCGCACTACCGCAATTTTCTGAACTCTTCCGGGGGGCGGGGGCTAGGGGTGACATGGGGTTTTTGGAGGCGATCAAACATGTGTTGGCGGCATTTGATGTCACGCGGCTTGCTACGAGCGGTGCACCTATTGGTTTTTCCGTATCTCTAGCCCTCTCCACCCGTTTTTGAGAGGCGGTATCTCGGAAACTATAGGAACCAAACTACAATCTCGGCGTCAAACGACGAGCAATCTCAAAATGTTTCCTTTTTTCACCCGAGAATCATGCTAAAGTAATATCGCCGCCACTAGCCTTATCGGACTCCTAAGTGGAAACTACTTCTGGAGGTCTTATATGATTGGCTGCTGGGTCGTTTGATCCAATTCCCTTTTTTGACCGCCGCTCCCACTGCCAGCGTTTTCGGTTATATCTCCGCTCCATGTGTCGATGGAGCGCCCTATGTGTCTAGAACCTAGTTATGGTCTTTGGCGCCGCACCCGGCCCTGCGTTCGTTTCTTCGTTTGGCGAAAAGAGAAAAACTCCGGCGTTTCGGTACCCG
This sequence comes from Agrypnus murinus, assembly GCA_929113105.1. Classification (NCBI taxonomy): domain Eukaryota; kingdom Metazoa; phylum Arthropoda; class Insecta; order Coleoptera; family Elateridae; genus Agrypnus; species Agrypnus murinus. Next base: position 3,521,736 of record OV816028.1, on the reverse strand, counting down.
CCGATTTCGGGCCGTCTTGGTCGTTTGAGGCTTGGTATGAGGGAAGCGGTGAGGTACCGCTTTTGTTATAAAACCAACTTTTGTTATTATGAAGAACGGATATTTATTTATTTTAGATTGTTTTTGCACGTGTAAAGGTAAATTTATTATTATAAGATTTATTTTGCGAAATGTTTTCGTTAATTTTTTACCCTATCGGTCCGCAAGCAAATGCTACGTCGTTTGGCGGTCCGCGAACGAAAAAGGTTGGGAACCGCTGCTTTAGAATACTCTGCCGCATATTCTTTTTTCGCCTTGAATATGGTGCTTTTAGATACTCATCTACCACATACAACCGGGATGGGATCTCAATACGGCGGAGTAGGTATTTTCGGTTTTGTAATTAGATATTTTCATTGGCGGTTCTCACCGTCTCGAAATGCGCACATAAACTACATAACCTCAATTTTAAAACATAGTATTTTTAAATTAATCTTGGAATATAAATTTTGTATTTAATATTTTAAGCAAACGAATACTTGCTTATGAAATGTAATTCCCTTCATAGTATTTGTCGGAGTTTGAGAGAAAAGCAGACGTAGGTGGTGTCTAATGGCGGCCAGTGTGGGGTCTCTTCTCATAAGAGGCGTCGCTTTTATTAATTTGATATGTCATAAATAGTGTACAAGCTAGATTCAAACGATGTGAATATCAGAAGAATGTGCTAATTTTCGGCGCAACTGTACAACCAGCAATGGTACCAACCAAGTGGAACCATTCTGATCTTGCACCTGCGCATTATTCGAAGAAAGTTGGCTTGATCCCGATGTTCAGTACACATAGGGACTGCGAAAGCACGGCCTATCGATCCTTTTGGCTTGAAGAGTTTTCAGCAAGAGGTGTCAGAAAAGTTACCACAGGGATAACTGGCTTGTGGCGGCCAAGAGTTCATAGCGACGTCGCTTTTTGATCCTTTGTATCCAATTTGTAAGCAAGACTGATAATCTACCAAATTTACCTCAGTATCGACCTGTTGCGACTTATAGAGCTTTCTGTAACGCAAAGTTTAAGCTTCTTAATGAACCAGTGAAGGGTTTCCCAGGTTTCAAGGCAAAGTCGGATTCAACTTGGCAAAGAATCTCAAACCAAGTAGTAACTGAATCGGGAAATAATCTGTTTAAGAACTTTCGAAACCACTTACTGGGTGTGTCCAAAAAAAAGACCATTTTCAGCATTATAATTTAAATATTTATAAAGTTTTTTTTGTTCAAACTTTTAATAAAGTTTTTGTTATTGATCTAGTTCTAAAACTCGTTTAATTATTTGTGACCGAAAATAACGACACTTTACCTGAAACACCCTTTATATGAAAATGAAAGGAATACAATTAATATAAGAATAGACATTTTTGAAGATCATCTATCTTCAGTGTTACAGAAGAATTACATTAACATTATTACCAACAACAAAACTGCACTTTTACATTCGCCTGAAGTGAACGTTGCCAAGTTTCTATATTGGCGGTAACGAAAAGTAGCTTAAATTTTGCCATTGTTAAGAATCTTTGATTTAATAAAGCTATAAAGAAAGTAATTGGAATTTAGTTAAATTATTTTTGAAGTATTCAAAATATCCACAAAATATCCAATAAATGAGAGGGTTAGAAAAATTATCCTGAAGAACTTCAAATTATCCACAAATCGAAGAATTATTAAAAATAATTATTAAGATTGTTTGGCTAAAAAAGTAAAAATTCTAATAAAACGAACAAATAGATAAAAATAATAAAATCTTACTATTATAACAACTTTATTCCTCATCAGAAATTTGAAATCGTGTATTAGGATAGCAGAAATTTGCTGGAATCCTGGTAGCTACATTGACATATTGAAGAGCCCCCGTATGTAGCCATTGACGACACGAGTTGCAATATCATCATTAGTAGTGCTACTGGCTACCAAATGACGTCCAGTTTTACAAATTTTCAAGAATGTTTCAAATTTAACTTTGTTAAAAGTTAAAAATTATTTTGAGTTATTTTATAACAATTTTTAATAAGTACATAACAGAAAATGCGTAAAACATAACGTAACAATTAGCATTAAGAACATTAATAAAAAATAATGGAAGCAGGAGTGTTTTCAGGAAATTAAACAAAAATTACCTTATTAGATGGCGCGCAGTACAATTTCTTGGAGACACACCTGCTTCTCTTATTTTCTTATTAATGTCCTTAATGATAATAATAATTGTTACGTTATCGTTTATGGATTTTCCGTTATATACTTATTAAAAATTGTTATAAAATAACTTAAAATAATGTTTAACTTTTAACAAACTTGAATTTGAAACATTTTTGAAAATTTGTAACAACTGGACGCCATCTGTTAACCAGTAGCACTATTAATGATGATATTACAGATTGTGTCATCAATGTTTACATACGGGTGTAACCAATATGTAAATGTAGCTATTAGATGGCTATCAGGATAGCAGCAAACCACCCTCAGCCTTTTCTGCTATCCTAATACACGATTTTAAATTTCTGATGAGGAATAAAGGTGTTATAATAGTAAAAATATTTTTATTTATTTGTTCGTTTTATTAGAATTTTTACTTGTTTAATCAAACAATCTTAATAATTATTTTTAATAAGCATGTAACAGAAAATGCATAGGAATTAACCTAACAACTAGCATTAACAATATTAGTAAATCATTAACTGATTCAGATTGCGGGATATTGTGTACAGAGCCGCACCAAGCCTAATGAGTGCCGTTGTGCAAAGAACCCCACGCGTTTCTTACGGATATTGGATACCGGTCAGATTAGCTGAAATTGTGATACGTTTTAGTTTACATTATTCTGATCAAAAGTCTCTTTGGCTACAATGCTCTATAATTAACAGTTTTGGAGTTACATAGTAAGGAAAGCAGAAAAAATTCATACTTCGGTATATAGATTTTTAACACGTTCAGCCTACACCCTTGGTAACGTCATTTTTTGTGTATATTTTTTGTTTTTGTTTTGGTTAACATAAGTAATAATGTTGTGTTGTATTCATGTGGAATTATACCGAGTGTCCCGTTATATTTCGACTCTTTATATACCTATATAGTTTTTGAACTAACTGAGATAATGTAATGCGATGTTCGCCAGTCTGCTTCTTAGTTTTTTAAGTTTTTTCTGAGTAGCCGTTTGTTGCCCACTTCCGGTTTATCCGGAAATGATATAGCGTATTTTCGGAGATTTAAATAACATGCAGTATTCACTTTAAGAGCTGATAAAACTATACCCTGTATAATAACCATGATAAGTATGGTGCTTTTGGAAAGGAGAACCAATGGACTTTCCAACGTGCGTGGTTAACCCTCATTATCTCTTCGAGCTCACCACCTACAGGCGGTGGCTTTTAGGAGGTTATTTAACAGCCCTCAAGGAAGACTTATGTAAAAATCCAATGACTTCAACTGAACTTTCCTACGCTATTTTTTTAATTTGACTGCACTGGGTGTAATATTTTTCAATATTTATGTTGCAATTAAAACCAATATTTCTATAATATTTATGCAATATGAAAAAAATTGTGCAATATTACTGCGATATTACAAAATATCTCATTAACATACCTCAACAATGGATGTGTAAAAATATTTTTTTTTTCGTTACAGATCTCCTCTTTCACATGCCCTACATGATGGCTGTTAGAGGCCCCCTTAAGTCATTGAGGTGTATTTGGGTTATTTATGTAGTATTTTATTTTATTTAGCAGGTTATAAATAGTCAAAAATAAAATAAATTGATTTGTCAAAATGGTTTGTTTAAAATACATATCGTTACAAGAGAAACGCTTGTAAACGCGGTGATGACGTAGTTACTACCAGTCAGTAATGCATTAGACAGAACATCGCCACTCCGACGCCGACGCCCCGGTTGTATTGGTAGAAACGTCGTTATTAAGAATTTTCTAAATGCTCATATCTCCCTTATTTTGCATGATAAAAAGTGCGGTTTTTAATCCGAAAGTATAGGTGCGTCCCAATTGTTTAGCCCTTAGGTTTAGCCAGTCTCGATAGATTAATAGTTTGCATGATTACTCCATAATTCAAGGCTCGTAGGTTCATGGTAGTACTTCATAGCTATGAAAATTGTTTTTTCTCGTCTTTTATATTAATGAACATTGTCGAAGGGTATCTTATAAGAACATAACAGTAACATCTCAAATGCCAAATTGGCACAAAAGCGTCATATCTGATAATCTTTTTTTCGTTAAATAGTTGCATACTCAACTGAACAGCGTTGCGAGATGAGTCCAAGAGCAAAATCCAAGAGGCTAGAGATGTCAAACAAAACGCTGTCAATAGAGTTTACCAAACACGACAACAGACATACACATTGCTGTTTAATAAATTGCAGAATTTCTGCGTACATTGCATCTAACTTTTTAGTAAATATAAATTGAAATAAGTTACCTTATCATTTACTTTTGGATCCAAAATGGCGGTTGGATTGGAAACAAATCATGTTAGTTGTAGTACATGTTAAGCTGCTGAACTAGCGTAGGCAGCTGAATGTGGCCTTGCACGCTTTATGTTGTACAAACGGAAGAGAAGTTGAGTTTTGAATAAAATATTTAAGTGTAAATATTTCCGTTTGTGACAACATGATACAGCTCCGGGTTTCTTTCTTGAGAATTGTGATGATTATTCCATACCTCCATTTATCTGGTATTTCTTCACTACTCCATATTTGTTTTACTTATTTCATATATTTTTACCCACCATACTTCACCTGTTTTCCATTTATTCCATCTATGCCTGGAGTTTTGCCGTTTTTCATTCTGTTTATATACATAGTGCTGTGATTCCAGCACTTATAGTTGAATATAAGTCATTTGGGTTGCGTATATATTTAGGGGTTTGGACTCAACTTGAACAAATCTTAATTAAATTAATTAATTTGTTACTTAATAAGTAAAGGTTACACTCTACATCACTTGATAATAATAATAAAAAGTAGATCTCAAACGAATTTTCCACTTAAAACTGAAAAATTATTTTGACAAGTTACGATTTGCATATCGTTAGGTCGTTGGACTTAGTTTTTCATAATTGAAGCCATTGTAAGGTGTAGTTTTACCCGGAAACTATAAAAGGCATAGTTGGAAGGATGTATGCAAGCAATCACCGCAATACTTACAGTTTTTGTTGTTGAATTCCAAGTAAATTCCATGCTGGTTTAACGATTCATCAAATTTCATGATAAATGTATAATTTTCATTAATCTATGCACTTGTTTTGCCAAAATGTTTTGCTGCAATATTCTTAATTAGGTTCTAGTGCATCTTTAGCAATAGAATTTTTAAGTGGGCAGCTTTATATAGAGAAGGTTTAGCCTGTTGAAGGTTAAAATTTATATCGTTTGAACCTGATCTGTTAAAATGGTAAAATCTAGTTAATATTTAAAGTTTTGGTGCCAACATTGATGTAAATATTGTGTAATAGGATGTTAGGATTCATTTAATAAGAAGAAAAGGAACTAATAAGGTGTGAAAATGTTATTATGTGTAATTTTATAAAACCATGTTTGTCAGGAAATTCAAGATGGTTGCCATTGAATCCTGGAGTTAAATTTGCTTTTTGTTGGACATGTAATATACGAAATATAGGAAAAATTATCCTCTTTCCGATTATGTAATTTGTTTAAACATTTAATTTAATTTTTTAACAATAACTTGGTTATGTAAGTCTTGTTAGGTTAGATGTTCAATTTTTTTTAGTAACTTACCAGATCTTGTTAGTGAAAAAATGACGTTTATCGTTTGTTTTGGAAAAAATATATAAAAGCAGGTCGAAAATGTGGTTACTAGTTTGTTGATTTTCATATAAAGCAGAAGCCATGTCAGATCATGCAATAATTTGTTAAAATTTTGATGTTATGTGTGTCAAATTTTATGTCAATGAAATGTCAAAAAAGTGAGGTTATGACAAATGTCATCCAAATTTAATTTTTTTTAAGTGTTTAGTAATGATAATAACAAAGAAAAATTAAAGTGATTTTAATAAAAAGGAAAGTGAAAGTGTTAATTTGGGTTTTGGACTAATTATTTATAAGAAGAAAATTCTGTAAAACGTATTGGAACTGTATTTCTGGATGGAAAGAATTTCGAAACAGGATATAATGGAAACTTGTTGGAAATCACTAACTGATTCGATGTACTCACGTCTTGGAGAAAACATGTCCAATATTTAATAATGGTAATTATTTACAATACAATTTTCACTGGAAAGATCAAATTAAAAATGTGTGTTCACCATCACAACAAAGAAGCAGGTAAATTTACCGACTATTACAGAAAACTGCCAAATCATATAGTGTGTGTAAAAATTTACGAGTGGCGTAAAATTTTTGAATTTTAAAAATTTATTTTTGAACTTTAACTTTATTTTTGCTTGGTTTCTTTCTTTAATTATAATTTAAGATCGTGGGATTGATAAAATAAAAATTAATCAGGACAAAGGGAAAGACTGTCTTTTGATTTTTATTTTGGTAAATCCAATTGACACCAATAATTAATTTAAATTATTCCGAGTTTGTTAATTGAATCCATTTTAGATAGTAAGAATTTTTTTTGTTTTCGTTTCTATTTCATAAACTTTCAGTTTTCATTCTTTTTATGTGTTTATTAATAAAATAATAATTTTAAATGTTCAAAAGGAGATTTATTTGCGTATTTCTTTGTTTTGTGTCCATTAACAGAATTTAACAGGTATAGATTGAACAATATTTTATTATTTTGTCAAAGAGCGACCCGCCTGAAATTTTCTCATACAATTTTCCTGAGCTTGTCTTTGGATTTTAAAAATCATAGCCGGTGCAAATTTTCTTTTCATCACAAAAGTAAGTGGTGTTTGTTGTTGTATAACTTTTCAGTTTGCCTTGCTCCATTAAACATAAGTGATAGTGGTCTTTAATTTAAATAAATCTATGATCAAGTGTTGTAAAGTGTATACTAGTACAGCGCTTATCACGATAAAACATTTATGGCGCCCGAACATGATGCTTTATATTTTTCTTATATAAAAATTTTAACCTCTCAATATCATATCAATAGTTTGTTTCACTTCCTCATATTTCGGTTTTTCTACTGTTTCTTGTAAATCTTCACCTTGCATTTCGTGTCGTTTATTCCTCGTCTCCATTGTATAAAAGTTGTTGAAACTGTTTCCTCCATATTTCTTTAACTTTTTGCCTATCATTTTGTAATTGCCCCTGACTGTCTTTTATGCCCATTTGCTTAAGGTTGTTTCTTCTTCTTTTCTGTTCTGCGTTTTATAATTTTTATACATTTCTCTGGTGTTGTTTGTTTATCTATTATTTTCTATTCTTCCATTGTCTGGTCTATCCAGTCTCTTCTGTCTTCTTAAATACCTTATCAGCCTCTTTCTTCTTTCTCTTGTAAGGTTCTTTATTTTCTTCTTTTCCAAATCTTAACCACTTGATTGTTGGTTCTTTTATTTATTGCTTGCTCGCATTTTTCATTGTACAGATTCCCTATTCCTTTGCTTCTATCTGTATCCTATTACTTTTTGTGCAGCCATTTGTATTACATCTTTTATAGTTCCCCACACTGAATTTATGCTTGCTTCACTTTCCGTAGTTCTTTGGTTGTCTTCAGTATATTTATGTCTAATCCCTTTCATTTCCAGTTTCTGCTGCCCATTTCCTGTTATTTTTTATTCTCTGTGTGGTTGCTTAACTTTTGTTTCGAGTTTTATCACTACTAGTATATGATCAGAATCCACATTTGCACCTTTATACGACCTCACATCTTGAATGTAGGATGCTTTACCCTTGGATACCAATACATGGTCAATTTGGTTTCCATCATTTCTCCCTGGTGTTATCCATGTTTCTTTATGTCTTCTGATGTGTTTAAATCTTGAGCTGCTTATTATTAACTTTGTTTATGCTTCATAGTTATATAATGTTCTTCCATTATCAGTTTTCGTGAATTGTATATCTGCCTGCTACTCCGCGGTAGCGGTAAAATTACCGTTTACAATAAGGATATCGTGTTTATTCACTTATACTGTTGTTTTCTCCAACTCCAATTGGGGCATACACGTTTATAATGACTATCCAAGCAGCATTTTTAGTCATCGCTACGTACCAGCAACTACCGGTGGAGCTATTAAGTTTTTGCCACTAGTCACAAGCATGTAATTGCTACGGTTTTATTACGTGCCTGAACCAAAATGGGGAACAATTTTTGGGTAGCAGATACATACGTTGCAGTAACTTCTCTGGAACTTGTCCAACTACGTTTCGGTTACGTTTAGGCTACGTAGCGGGAACGTGGCGGCGTAGTAATTGCTACTTTTGTGGAACTTCTTTTCTCTTTGACACATCGTGTCGCTCTCTTTTACTCTTGCAACTTAACAAATATTGTATCATTTTCTATACTAATATATGTATTTTTAATACGTACTTAATAATACAAAGAGCGATGAAATGTTAGATTTTTTTGTCATTCCAGTATACCAAAATTATAAACCGTTGCAACTTTTCTGTTAAATGTGATGATGATATGACGCCGCCTTCTTTAAATATATGTTTTAATAAAAAATGTCTTTAATAAAATATGACAAAATTACTTATAAAACAACTACCAATCAAAGTTCCGATTCTCAGTTACTGCTACTTATATGCTGCTTGGGTATGTTACTTGGTTTTTTATCCTTATATAATTATGGCATTCTTGCATTTATTTAGTGGGTTAAACTGCACGACTTTTTCTCTTAGCTTTCTTGATACTAAGAATCCCGTACTTTCTGCCCTACCTCTTTTTTCACGAATTCCACATAGTGAACCCTTTTTTATTTATTTCCTTTTTTCCTCCCCATCAGAATTTTTCCACCACCATCACGTCTCTCCTAAATCTTTCCATTTATTTTGCAACGTGTACCCTAGGATCAGCATCGTTTTTACATCCCTAATTTTATTATATCTTTTTTCTTTTTTTTCTTTGGTTTTTCTCTTTTTTCTTTTGGCCTTTATTAGAATGCTGCTTAATGTGTTCTCCTTCTGCTTGTTTGTTTTCCTTATTACCTTCCCTTACCTTTCCTTACCTTTCTCGACGCTAAGGTTATCTTAATTGTTTCGATTGTCTCTGGTTTTAGTGGTTTTTTGGAGGGTTGGGTGGTCGTTTTTGTAAACTGAGGCGTCTCCTTAAAATTTTGTCCATGTGTATACTGCATCATCTACTAGCATCTTCAGATACCCTAACTATTTTAATTCTACTTCCCGTTATACATTTTTGAGTGATGTTGCAACGTTTATGGCAATTCCAAAGGAAAATAAATTTGCTAATCAATGAGTAAAGAGAACATTTGTAGAGAAAGAAAACGAAGTGAAGGAGCAACAGGCGATCTTTTAAGAGAAAAAAAGAACAACAAAGAGAAAAAGATCAAAATCTACAAGACATTTAAAAAAACCGAAGTAACAAAAAGAACACCCACGAAAAATAACCAGACGTATGAAGAGAAAGAAGACAAAAAGAGCACGCAATAGAAAAAGGAAAAAACGTAAAAATGTCACCGAAAGATATGCAAACCCTGAAAACATGAATCAAGAAAACTATCGAACAGGCAGTTAGGTGGTTGGTGGTACTATCATGTACTATCATGCAATTATATCAATAGTCTGATCAATAAGAAATAAGATACTGCGTAGTCCTAACAAATAAAGTTATGCAAGAATCTCACATTCCCGTCATATGATTATTCTTCAGAAGAATATCAAGAAGAGGATTGACTAAATAATGTACATAACCTATCCGAAAGTCATCTAAGTTATACAACAATATTGTATCCTAGAATCTTACATCGTATGAATTTATGAAAGCACCTGTGCCCGTATCAAAACTGAAAGCGACTGCAGTTATTAATAGTACATTACGATAAGAAAATTGATTTCAGTAAAGTTACTAGAACTTACTGAAGATAACGTATAAACCATGCATCTGCACATAATCTACTTGCAATCAACAGATTTTATCTGACAATAAATTATCGCTCGTTACAAAATCAACCGGAAATACCGCAGAGCTTACTACCTTGTTATATACTAATAATAATAATTCTATAATAATAAATAAATGTATTACGATAATTTAAATAAAATTACAAATTTAAGGCAATTTAATAATGAATATTATTAATTTGATGCTTGTTAATCTCATTAAAAGAAACACTAATTAGACAAAACGAAATTTAAATTTTTGTGAAAAATCAATTGGTACATTCAATTTTTAAGAGGCATTTATTCATTGTTAATTGGATCATAGGATCTATAATAAGCTGTTTTTCTTCAGGAATGTACTGACGGAACGTGTATATGTGACTTAATACAGCAATAAAAGAATTTTTTATTAACCTAGCTTTCGTTTTAACTAACCTAATGGCAATTTATCCGTTTACTTACAAAAGAAGTAGTAAATTCCTTTAAATTGAAAAACAAAACAAAATGACGAACAGCTTGTACCGGCTGCTTGTACCTATAGCACCTGTTAAGATAAATCATTCCGTTTGGCAAAAACCGTATCAGATTTATACGTTGTATAAGTTACGCAACGAATTTGAGGGCACTTTTTGCTTTTAAATTTCTAAATTATGTTAATATTCACTATTAATCTACTGCTATGGTACGTACTTACTAAATATTTTAGGCGTGACCATAATACTGACTCAAACAGCAACATATGCAGTTACTGCAATAAATCATTTAAAAATGTAAAGCTTCCCATTACAAAGAAACATAGAAATACACTAAATACACAGATAATTATTAATTCATCTCCAAAAATTGAACAGTCTCAAGATAACGAACACAATAAATGTACTATCTGCAATCAATTATTCAAAAATGAGAATGGAGTTAAAATTCATATTCAGAAATCACATCCACAAATTTATCGTAAAACGATCTTAGATAAAAGCATTCAGAATCAATCTGGGTCAGCTGATACTGAAAAATCCGAAGATCACAGAACTTCTAATAGAGCGTCTGATTTCAATAACAAAATCCGAACGCTAAATGAGGACATTTTGCTATGGAAAAGAGAATTTGAAGGAAGTAATTTTAATAATGAAGAAGATTTTAGCAAGAAAGTAGAACAATTTGGTGAGTTTTTGGAAAAATCGATAGATGTTGTTTTACCAGGACCGAAACATCCTGCAAGAAAATATTTCGTGCCAGCCTTAATGACTGCTGTGTTTTCCCGTATCTTAGTTCGTCAACGAAGGTCTGCACAGCGAGTTGTTCCAGAAATGAATCGGGTGCCGTAGGGTACGCCAATCGGACAAGCCGCGCAACATCGGCTTCAAACTCCTGAAGGCTTTCTCCATTCTTTTGGACACGATTCTTCACTTGCGCGTAATACACTTGTTGAAGATGGGCGTCTCCATATCTCATCTCCAATCTAGACACTAACAACTGGTAATCATTTTCCTGTCCTGATGGGATTGTTTGCAGGACGTCTTCACGAAAAGCCATAGTTAAAGAAACGGCCTTTTCCTTGCCTGTCCATCCGTTGGCCCTAGCGGCCGCCTCAAATTGTTTGTAGTAGGTGGACCAAGGTATCTTTCCATCGAACGTCGGTGGTTTTACTTTTATCCCTACGGCAGGACTCTTTTCTTCTTTAAATTGTTTCTTTTTTTCATTAAACGGCTACTGAGAAGTTGAGGAAAAACGTAGTTGACTCATTCTTCCAACATTTTAGTTACGCTATCTTTCTCAGCTGTTGGTGGTAATTGCATTTGGGCCATTTTCTCTTCTACCATCTTTATTACCCTATCCTGTTTCTCCAATTTACTTTCTAATAGTCCTAACGCGCTGGAGTTTTCCAACAATTCTTCGAAAACTTTATCTTCCAACGCTTTGACATTTTCCAGCAATTCTTCTTTAAGTATTCTGGAATTTTCCAATAATTCTTCCTTTAGCATTCTAACATTTTCTTCCAAAACTTTTTCTTCCAGTGCTTTACTATTTTCCATTAGCTTTCTAGAATTCTCTTCGGACTTTCTAGAACTTTCCAGTAACTCTTCTTTTAACATTCTAGCATTTTCTTCGGACTTTTCCAGTAACTCTTCTTTTAACATTCTAGCATTTTCTTCGGTCTTTCTAGAATTCTCTTCCATTTTACTTAATAACAAATTAGTATCAATTGCGGGTCCAGGTATTTCGAAGAGGAAACTTTCAGGGTCTTCTTGCTGTTCCAAAAGCCATTCTCTTAGCCGATTTATTAACACGCTTTTAAGGCCCGTTGTGTCTAAATCTCATTCTTCAAGTTCGTGTTTTAAGTCTATTACTTTGAGATCTTTTAACAATTTCCTTGCCATTTTGATTATTTGTTGTAATTGTTTTTAACACTAAAAATTTATTCTCACAGCACTTTATTTATTACGCGATTTTATTTATTTTAAAACTCCACACCTGTAACACCACTGTAACGTTCTTTTAAAATAATAACCAAAATGCTGTTTAAATCGTCTATTTATAAGAGAAAGATTCATTTACATACACTTAATTAAAACACTATAACTATAAACTATTTAACAAACTAAAGCATTTAAATAAATGCTAGGTATTTACAAATTCATATGAGGACTATTTATATAACAACTATTTATGTATTACAATAATTATTAACAATTTATTCAAAGTACATTTCCCTATGCCGGTCAGACATTAACTAACTCCCTTCTACTCGCAAATCAATTTATATCTTTCATACGATGACTCATACATCTAGAATGTTTGATGACGTGTTGATGAGTCATACACGCAGCTGCTGCTACGTCACGTCGATGAGTCATACTCGTAGGTGTTTATTGATGAGTCATACATCCAGGTGTTATTGATGAGTCATAAAGTTGATGACTCATACACCTAGAATGTTTGATGACGTCATATGTGGGTTTACTATTCGTTACACTATGAAAACTGAGCTGAGTCGTAATATTCAGTAGCATTTATTTAAGTGCATTGGATGATAGATATAATAAAACATCTGCATTTAAATTTTTTTAAAAATATTTTTTAAAGTATCCCCCGAAACTGTGACAAATATAAAACTGATTAGTAAAAAGTTTCCCAAATTTATTTTATTTTATCCAAAAGAATCTAATTATGCCAAACAAGAAAAGCCTTTTAGAAAAGAATCACACAATGACTCCCCAAAATAATTTCTATATTTTTGTATAGTAGTCTTATTTAGCCAGAAAGTACCTTAGTTTTTATTTTCGTTGGGCATACCTTGTAAAAAGTACCACCCTAGCTCATGTTGTAGTCTATCTCTACTATAACTGCGCGGGGGGTAGCGGGAGAGGGGATTTTCGTAAAAAAGGGATGAAATTGAATTTTTCTGTTATTTGTTGCGGATCATCATACGCTAGGTTGTGACAAAACTGTAAATGATCGATAATTAAGTTGGCAAAAAACATTTAAGATATTCATTTACATTGTTTCTTACGGAAACTCCTACTTTTAAAATCGATTTTCTCGAAACAGCACTTTTAAGATTTAGTAAAATTACATTAAACACTTCATATCTTCAAATCTAGTACATAAACATTTTACGTTGATTTTCTGTGAACACTATGGTGCTTTTATTTTTGTCATATCAGCAAAACAACGTTACGTTACACAAGCGTCTAGTCGGAGCACGGCCGGACGACGTGATTGGCCACGCGGTGAAGAATCAGATTTAAATTCTCAACCGCGCGCGGCGGCAAATTGGAATGTAAATACCTCTTTATATGATTGTGTGTTGCGCATTTTACATGCGAATTGATTGAAATTACTGAAAACATAATGGGCATAATAAATTTGCTCTTCAATAATCCTTTCATTATCTACAATTGTAAATTAGAATGCGTCAACAAATAACCAACAATATGTTAAAAAACTGAAAATGTATACTCTTTTTAACTCGTAAAGAAAGATATATCATACGGGTCAATAGCTTTAATAAATGATGCGTAGTGGTATACCTGGTATGTTTTTACAAAAACAAATAAAATAATTGATAATTAAAAAATAACATCTTTCATTCATAAATAAAGACAAAAAATGCATTGCTCTAATAAATTACAACTACTTTTTGTAGCATTCCCCTCAGTGTATTCTTGATTAAATAGTTGAATTAAGAATATGTATGATAATTCAGATGTTCAGATCATTCATTGGTCAGCACTGTATTTCTCAGATTTTGTCTTTATTTATGAAAGAATGTATGTTATTTTTTCGTAAAATTAGCAAACTCAAATTAGTATACATGTATATTGTGCAAATATGTAGTTATGTAGTCAGACTTCGTAACTTGGGTACATGGTTATTTTGCATATTGAACTTTAGAAATTTGTCCTAAAAGGATTTATACAAAATTTTAAAAAAATCAGAAAAACAGTATTCTTTGACAATAATCTCCAAGGAGATTGAAGTTTGTTTTTTTAGAAACATAATTACAAAATAATTAAAATAATGCTACTTTCCTTACGATTTTTCGTTAAAAAAGTTACCTTTCATAATCAATATCAAAAGAAATATTTTTGAAGTAATTGCTTTATTTGTTTTATATCAAAACATGTCAGGTATACCACTACGTATTTCCTATTGCTATTGACCCGTATTGTTACGTGTTTTTTACGAGTTAAAAAGAGTCTAAATTTTCAGTTTTCTAACATATTGTCGGTTATTTCTTGACGCATTCTAATTACAATTATTATAGATAATGAAAGGGTTAATAAAGAGCAAATCATGCGGGTCATTATGTTTTCAATAATCTCAATCAATTCGTATGTAAAATGCACAACACACAATCATATAAGGAGTTATTTACATTCCAATTTGCCGCCACGCGCCGTTGTGAATTTAAATCTGATTCGTCACCGCGTGGCCAATCACGTCATCCGGCCGTGCTCCGACTAGGCGCTTGTAACGTTACCGCGTATCGTTTTTGTTCTGTGTTGGTTAACGAAAAAGGATTTTAGCACACTGATAATGCATGGTTGAAGTCATATCTCACCCACGGTAAACAAAATATATGTTCTTATGCGTTTTACACATTGCATATCATACACAGTGGCGTATTTATTTATTCACTATTTCATTATGCACTATTTATTCACTATTCAATATTTATTATTATAAATATTATAATTATTAAAAAAAAGGTTTATTTATGCAATATATTAAATATTTTATTAAAAGAAAATAGACAAACTGCATGGGATTTGAACCGTGGTTGCTAGCCTTAGATCCGGCCATTTACCCACAGAGCTATGCTCTGTTGACGTAGTCTACTTATTTAATGAATGCCATTTATCATTCTTTTTTTTTTGTTTCTTTCTTAGAGAGTTATTTTTTTAGCTACAACCCTTATTCTCTGGCCCGTCAGATATGCCAAGTTATTCCAAATGGCAAGACCTTAAAAAAGTTTCCCCACCACTATACTAGAACTTTATTTTGGCCGACCCACGTTCTCAAGATATGAGCCGTAACTGTTTTGCGCGCCATCTAGTAATCAATTAACGAAGTTAGTGTTCGTTATTAACGAAGGTTTCTTTTGATTTCAATTTGATTTTCTGCCTATATTCTTAATGAAAAATGAAGTAATATTACCGGTTTCTGTTATCCTATACGAGTCCTATATAAGTCGAGTCCTAATACATTTCAAGACCGTACCACATTACCACCTGTATTCTGTAAAATCTGAAGCCTTGCAGCTTACCCGATTAGGTATTTTTATATAGCCACTTTTTAAAATAATTTTTAAACTTTTTTAAAACTATGTTTATTAAATTTCTTTATTAAAATGAAAATCTGAAATTAAAATTATAAAGGTAACAAAATTCAATGTTATAAATTTTGCATATCCCTCTTTAGCACTTAGTGGTTCAAATTGCGTAAAGTACTGTAAAGGCATTTTGCAATTGAAAATACATGTTAAAAAGCATGCCAAAGTTTATTTTTGATAAGAAAGGAAATAGTTTTCAAACCTGCAAAATAAAAGTTACTTTATTGTTTTAAATAATAAAAATAACAAACAAGTTTATAAAATGTAACTTGTGATGATTATGGTGTGTTTTTATACAAATAAAATAAAAAAATTACCTAAACTAAAATTTTATTATAAAAATTAAAAATAAATTCTGAAGAATGGACAAATCTTAGTCACGAAACGTAAATACTATTTTTTTTGTATTTCTTATCCATTGGCTAAACATCTCAAAGAAGCAATAAAATAAAAACATTTCAACCAACAAATATTTCGAAAAAAAATACATCTAGGTATGTTATAGGTAGTTTCTTGCTTCGCTTTTATCTTAGTTATGGTTTTATGGAATACATCACGCAAATTGTAAACTTTTTTCATTCCACATTTTAATGTGTGTGGGTTTGATTGATTTACAGAATTTATTAACCGAAAACTATGCATACAGAACTAAAATATGAATTCAAGGCTTTTCGTTTAAAATAATTTCTAGTAGAGAACTGAAGATAACTGAAATGTTTTTTTAATGCTATTATACTACGTGTAGTTTTTTAATAAGCGTTCTTTAATTAAGTTTTTGACATCGTGTTGTTTATAATCCGATACTGTTAGTTTTTTTATTAATTTTGTATTATTTTATTATAGTAAAATGCGTAGTAGGGAACATATTTTTCGGACACCAATGCTTTCATTTTGTGAGATAAGTTTGCATTCAATAAAATTAATCAAAACTCAAATTTTATTTCGGCCGAATATTCGGCGTTTGGGCAAATCTTAATGGCCGAATATTCGGTGATTCGGCCAAAAGCCGCTTCGGTGCATCACTGCTTAATAAAGTATGCTATTTATTCTTCATATTTTTAATTTTTAAAGGATTGATTTAAAATCTGTAAATATATTGACTACACCAGCGCAATCTATTAACTGCAACTGAGAGAATAACAACATTGTAGAGCCAATACCATATTATAGTATATTGTATTAGGTCTATATTTGCGAGTCATGTATAGTCGGACTGCAGAAATTGGTTTTTATAGCTCTGAGATTCAAGTACTGGCAGTAATACCTTGTGTTAAAATATCTCTAGACTCAAGTACCGACAGTAACAACTATTATTAAGAACGCGCTTGATAACGCAAAACTGCAAAAATTACTGCGCCTTAAAAGAAAATTAATTAGATAACCCATCTTGCACTGGTTTCTTTTCTTTCAGACAGCAGATATGACTAATTCAACATTGGAATTCCCAAATATTCCGACCAGGGTCGCTCGTAAATTACTGCGTTATAAACAAACAACACTAAACATATTAGGTTTCATTTTCATTTTTATAAGTCAGTTTTATAATTGTTCATTTTTCTGTTTATCAAAATGAAAGATATTATTGAATGTCTATTGAAATCTCTTTCTTTAAATTAAAAGTATTTATTATTATATTATTAAGAGTTACGAATTAAATTAATAATATTAACTTAGTTTAATATTAGTAAAGGGTTTATGTTTAATTTCACCTATGGATATCAAGGTTATTGTTATTATGCTTAGCAACTATTAAGCTATAATAGCATAAACTATTTAAAATACTTCTAGTTATTAGTAAAATTGGAGATTTCTAGTGGAAATCAATTTTTCAGTATGTGGAAGTTTCAATTAAAAAAAGCATATAATGCAAGAGTTTATACATTTTGTTAAAAGACACAGTTAGAGGTTACTATACAGGGTGGCCTGAGGAATACATACGTATTTATTTTTCTAAGCAAGAAAATCAAACAATTAAGTGAAAATATTTATTCAATATATATGTGTCGTAGACTTTTGGTGTAATGCGTTATTCCGCGGAAAACGTGGTAATATTATCTATGTGACACCATAAGAAGACTTATTTGAAATATTGTATTCGGCACATATTTCACTGGGCCATGGTGCTAGAGATAAAATGATTTTTGCTTTAAAATTAGACCACATCATTCCACGACCTGTTTTCGGATATTTCTACAATCGTGTGAAATTCGTCTTAAGAAGAAAAAAGGTAAAATCGAAACATACAAATTTGGTTACTAAACCTATAGTTTTAAAAGAATTTTGTTCTCGGGGCCAAGTTGATTTGATCGATTAGCAGTCATGTCAGGATAAAGAATACAAATTGTAATAAAATTATTAGGACCATTATAACGTCGAAATTCACAACCCATTGTTTGTTTGATGGTCACTGTTGAAAACCAAGCTTCTCCGTTGTTTGGTTGTCACTGGTTTTCCCTTTCTTTCTGTTTATCGTAAAGTCCTGCGCGGTTAAGCGCTCTCTCGAGAGTGCCGTTGTTAGAACAAAATGGCTGGTTTTGGTACTAGAAGTTGAATGTTCGAGATATGTTAGAAAATTGATTTTGGATGTAGTTCGCTTTAGCGGAATAAATCTTGCATTCAACAGAATGATCGCTTGATTAGTTATATGCAATCAATCGTCAAATTAGACGGATTACGTTCTGGTGCTAACCATTTAGGTAAATTCTTTTCGTTTCATTTCCAATGCGCTAAAATCTTACAAATGTCTTTTTATTTTAGGTAATATTATTTCCCTAGCGTCACCTTGAGGGAATTGTATTGTAAAAGACCTTTCAGTTTATAGAAAGGTAAAAATCCCTAGGGCATAGTATAAATAACATGCAGTAACGTGACTGTCGCAAATAGTTACCATCCACCACACAACAAGCTGGCAGGTGGCGGCAGTACATAGAAAGCATACTTCATACACGCGACCGAGCACATCAAATTATCCAGTCCCGTATAACTCCAATTATGCAGTGCGAATGCCCCCTATTACGAAATGAATAAACACAGAATCAGGAAACGATGAAGAGATTGTTTTAATTGACAAAGATTACCAAACTTCTGATAAATTAGAAAAAACTTTATTCGATATATATGCGAATTAACGTTTCTTGACGAAGAAAGGCGTTTTTAAAAATGGTACTTTATTTTAAAAACGCAAAAGACGGAGCCCAAGTTACAAAATGAACACAGTTTACAGTTAAGTACAATAAGATATTTATTCGTCGTGAATTTACACAGTATGCACTTGCATAATCACTTAAATACTATTATACAATTTTAACTTAAAGCTGGTAATTATGATGTTCAGAAAGACCGAGGTAAACAGTAACCATGGCTACCAGTTTCTACGGCTTTCTGGGTGAGTATTGCTTGAAAGGAGGTAAACATTTACCCTGGTAAACAGTTTCTACCTTTCGAGCTTCGTTGTAACTCAGACTGAACTGTCCCATAAAGTGTTGGTCTTTATATACTCCTGTGGGCGTGAAATCGTGGCCGTGTGCCTACGTGACTTCCTTATAGAGTTCTAAGTACTGCAGATGCTGTGGCCTACGTGACTTCCTTATAGAGTTCTGCGTACTGCGGCTGCTGTGGCCTACGTGACTTCCTTATAGAGTTCTGCGTACTGCAGATGCTTGCTATGCACACTCGTGGCCGTGGGTTTGATACCGCGCCTGCAATCGTGGGCGCTCCGCTCGAGGCGTTTAGCTCGCATACATTTATAATGAGGTCGCACTTCGCTTGGGTAATGAACAAATGTTAACTTGCGGTTATTTGATAAAAAATGTTTATCGGTACATACATGCAAACCTGAGTTTTATTTAATTTATTTTATCTATGGAAATACTTTTTCAACAACACTTCCAAGATATTTGTATAAATGAAATTGTGGTCAAACGCGTTTTATCCATCTTCAAAACATTAACATTTCTACATTCGTACAATAATTTTAAATATAATAATAATATAGTATATCATTTACACGCTCGACTGCGAGTGTATTACACTTTAAAAGACGTTAACAGAAATTTTAAATCATCCAAAAGTAGTAAAGAGATAATTGTATTGAAACATAATTAACAATAAAGTTTTCGTTTTGTAAATGAATATTCAATTATGTACGTTAATTTAAGTTCAGTTAATAACAAACTAATTGCTCAAAAGCGTCAATTAATTTTGTTGATTCAAACAATTCTATTTCGTATTTTATTGAATACCTTACTGGATATTATCTGCAGGCGATGTCGACCGATCAACTCCGGTGCACTACTTCGTTTATGGGCGTGATATTCGAAGGTGGATTAATGAAATCAATAGTGCCGCACGCAAGTAAACCTACTGACTGTTATATATACTGTGCCTAGGGACTGAAGATGATCTTGATGAGTTACTCTAAAAATTACAAAGTCATTCAGTAGAAGTAAATGCCAGTATTAGCCAATCATATAAATATGTACAAGAAGGTGAACAGCGGGAAAGAACAATTGGCGAAGAAGAAACAACAGAAATGTGTATAACTTGGTGGAAGAAACAAATGTAATAATATATGTAGAAAATGTAAGAACTTAGAATTGAATAACGTTACTACAATGCCTTGTAACTAACAGGAAAATGACAAAAACCTACAAGAAACAGATAATAATAATAATAATAATAATTACTACAACCCATAACCTTAACCAAGGCCCCAGAAGCTATAAGCTTGTGCGGGAGGGAGGGGGCGATTATTATTATTATGTAGGCCCAATGTGCGGCTGCAGCCGACTTATAGATGGAACAGCGCAAATCCCACATTTGTGTTACAGCTAA
Source organism: Agrypnus murinus (assembly GCA_929113105.1). Taxonomy (NCBI): domain Eukaryota; kingdom Metazoa; phylum Arthropoda; class Insecta; order Coleoptera; family Elateridae; genus Agrypnus; species Agrypnus murinus. The sequence continues at coordinate 3,501,065 of OV816028.1, read as the reverse complement.
GGGAAACTGCAGAAAACCTTAACCAGATCTGCCAGCGCCGGGAGTCGAACCCGGGCCGCTTGGGTGAAAGTCCGGCACGCCAGACATCGCCAGATCAACAAATTATTTGCCGTAAGTGCGAAAATCAGAATACCACATGTGTTTTCAATGGAATAAGTATGTCGAGATGTTCTTGCAAATGTCTCCCTCCTAATGACTAATCACTAAAACAATGGATTTGTACTTTTCATGATTTCCAAAGCATCGTTTGTAGTGTTCGATTTGCCAGTTTTCGGAAATATCTATTTGAAAAGAGGCAGCTTTGGCAAATTCGAGAATTGATACAAAATTGATACACTTTGAAATTTTGAAAACATATTTTTCCTGTGGGGAGTTTATGTAGACGCATTTGCCGTTAAACGCAATTGGGGACCTCAAGTGACTCAAGTTCGTGAGTGAAGTCTACCAGAGTACTTCACTCACAAACTTTAGTCACATAAAAGTCTTTAATTGCGAGATAAGTAACTTAATAAAATAAGCAGATATTATAAAAAGTATGTACAGCCTCTTCCACATGATAAAATCAGGAGACTAATCGCAAGAAAGAAATTGTACACGCACACCAGATTACAAAACACCGCATGATCTCACAGCCGAATACACATTTTATTCAGAATTATTTATTTGCCTCAAAATTTGTATATCGACTAACCAAGTTTCAAAGAATCGAAATTTCATTATCTCTAAAATTCTAAAGTTCAATATATTAGTTTCAATCATTTAAAGATTAAATATCAAGAACTGAGACATTCAAAGTTTAATTTCCAAGTTTCTAATGTAATCTAAATCGATAATCTAAATTTTCCAAGTTTTCATTTTAAACAATAATGGAATGTTTGGAAGTTTCCAATATAATGACGCCCAGAACATATCAATGTAAACTACGGATATGAGTTGAAATCTAAAACGTGACATCTGTGACTTGAATTTTAAATTTCTGAAATTTCGAATTTTAGAACCTTAAGAGTGAGACTTTACAATATAAACTTCTTAAACTGCATTTTAAAACTATGTCGGTTTTAGACTTAAGCTTCATTTTTAATCCTAAACGTTTACAGTAAGTACCAATTCCGTTGGAGGAAGATTCTTGGAATGAAAGGAAAGGAGATTTCGAATCCCTAGAACCAACCGACAAGTAGAGACCCCATCGTTTACAATCATGTAGCATTCTAGGGCTAGCTTTCACTATGTGACAGATGACGTTTCGTTCCAAGAATCTTCCGCCAACGGAATTGGTATTTACTGTAACATTCTGCTATTTTTAAAGTTTTCGAATATTATATTTCTGAAATTTATAATTTTTGAGATTTTAAAACATAGACGCTCCCAAAGGCTTTCCAAAATTAAACTTACACCAAAAAGAGTCTACACCTAGCTGTATAACATACTGTATTTCTAAAGAAATTGAAGGTACACTTTCTTAAATATTCAAAGTCAAAGGTCACATCATGTGACCTTGGAATGAAGAATTCAATATTTTTTATAAAACTCTGCTCTTTTAGCTTTAAAACAAGCCTGAGATAAAAGATCTACTATGATTAGAAGCAAAGTTATGAATTGTCTTTGTTCACCTTGTAAGCGTAAATTTTACATTTTTTACCATATATCCAACCCTGCTGTTTGAATACCGTGTGTCACTGAGGGTTATTATTTTAGATACGTAAGTTACTTTATGTCGTCTACCATCCTACTAAATTTCACGAAAATCTGAGATGGTCGGGTTGAAAAGTTCATTTTGCTTGTGATGATTTGGCATGGAATGACCCGAATGACATTGAAACAACAGTATTTGACCTGACCCAAAAAAAACCAATAGCAGATTCGTGATCTTCATACCAAAAAGTAGTAGAAAAACCATATGAAAACCTGGAAGTTTTTTCGTGTTGTACAGTGTTATCAATCTTCAAAAATCAGTTGTTATCTTCTTTGCGAATAAATCTTAATACATTTTTAACTGACAATATTAACGTAGCGATTGGTGGGATCCCTATTCCTATCAAAAAAGAAGCTAAAAGTTTAGATTTTAATTTACAGTGTGTGTCGTAAAGTTGGATCCACATTCCACATGAGAAAATTCTTTCTATTCTGATTGGAAACAACTATGCAGGGCAACTCTCTTTCCAGAAATACTTGAAATACGCCATGTCAAAGTTGACAGGTGAAATTATATGTAGGTATCTGTTAAATTCGCAATTTTCTAAATCACGAAAAATGACCTTATTTGTTAAAATATGGAAAATATTTTATTAATAATAATAATAATAATAATTGCTACAACCCGTAGCCTGGAAACCAGACCCCAGATGCTATAAGCTTGTGCGGGAGGGAGGGGGCGATTATTATTATTACGTAGGCCGTAAGAAAAAATGTTTTTAACGACATTTTACGTCCACATATCTAGTTTGAACAAGATATCCCAACATAAGGAAAATGTTTTTTAACATTTTTACACACCATAACTGACTATTTTGAAATGATTAAATAATAGTTTATGATAGAAAAGTGTCAAAAGTGAATGTTTATTATTATTTTGCGAAAAGAGAAGTTTGGTCCAAGACGTGCCAGCAGAGTTAGTAATCTCTTCGAACAAAATAAATTCACTTTTAACACGTATATCATACATTATTTTTTCTACAAACCCTATTAAAGGGGTTAAAAAATGATAAAAATACAAAATTGTAATGCAAAGATCGAATGGCTTATAATTACGAACGAACATCTATCAGAACAACCATTACTGTTATTACCACAATAACAATTGTTGTTATGGTAATTTATTTATTGAATTTACTTTTTACACTCGTGTCTAAAGTGTTACTCTAGATATCGCTTTAGATACTAGTGGCATAAAATGACATTTTCGACTCACAACAATACAATAAAGTCAAAAGTTCTGCTTGTAATAGGGTTTGCAACACTTTAAAGGAGTGGTAAAGCAACAATTGCATAGCAGATTTTGCTAATAATATCAAAATATGAAATGAAACTTTCTGGACGATTTTCCAATTTAAAAGAAAATAATGAATTTCTTGTGTTTCGAAACTTTAGATTTTCCCTTAATTCTTTTGATATTAGGAATAGTATTTTTCTGGGACATATATATTTTAATTTGGAAAAACCCGTTTACTCCCTTGCAACCAAACCGCATTTAACCTTTTTATTTTATCATTTATCTTTTAACTTCCTTTTTGATGTCTTAATAAATGGAGTTTTTAAAAATTTAAGGTTATACCTTAAAAAATGTCCTAAATACTTACCTGGTAACATTTGACAATATCAATGTAAGTACAAAGTATCCTTTTATTTAAGGCTTTAAGCAGTAAGCTGAGTAAGCCTATAACAGTTCTTTGTTGGAATAATGACCATTGTTGTGAAATACCGGTCATAAAAACTAATCTCTGCAAACCAAACTATATAAGGTCTGACAGTATTCAGCATAAAGTATAATCTTATCATTTTCCGAATTTGCTTTTTAATAATAGTTTTATTCGCGTTTCTATTTTATCTCTTATTCATTTAGAGCAAAATTACTCAAAATTACTCTACTATCGTTGTAAAGGTTCTCTTTTAAATAATTAATTATAAAATACAAATAATAATGTTCTTTTAAAATTGTAATTGTAAATAGTTTTTCTTTTAATAAATAAATAATAATATTGAATGTTTTGTGAATTAATTTCAATAAATAAGTAAATAAAGTTTTTAAAATACTGGCTAACAAAGTTAATAAATCTTGGGTTTATCTTTATTCCATAAACCATGTAATTTTTATTGCATAATACAATAATAAATCACAATAGTATATTACATTACTAGTGTAGAAGGTGTACGCGAAAATCACACGAATGCAGAAAAGTCACATTTTAACGACTAAATAACGTGCACTCAAATTTTAAATGCAAAAACGGTGTATATACTACAGGAATAAAGTGCCTTTAATATCTCGGGTGATTATTTCACGTGATTAAAATATGCACTTTAGTCCCTTGGTATAGTACATTCAAGAGCAAAACACCGAATACAATGAATTGCTGCTAACATAACACTGGGCAACAAATTTTTACAAAAGTCGTGTTACAGAAATAAAATTAGTCATTTCTTGTCAATTTTTAAATGCTCAACACGAATAGTGAATTAAGGTGCAATTCCACTGAGGCAACATTTAAGCAACATGTGGCACGCGGCAATGACGCATGCTACACCGAGTCTTTCAACCGAAGCAACATGAAGCGACATAAAGCATGCATCTTTGTCGCCTGCTACACGTTGATTGCTTTTGCCCGTTACATGCGTCACCAACGCTAGACGGTATGTAGCATGTTATATGCCGTCTAGTGTTGCACCAGTGGAATTTCGCCTTAGGAAGATTGGCTCTAGTTTTTTGTAATATGCAATAATTGTAATTAAAGTTTACATGAGGAAATGCATGTCAATAGTAATAGGGCTTTGATCAATGCCTGTAAAAAAATCAAGTCATAGGCTACCTCTTAGATTTCTTCGCCTGTCTCTTGTACAGCTGTTCAGGAGAATCTCTTAGGACTGTCTAGCAGTAGTCAGCCAACATTGCCGTGGACCACTTTCTCTGGTATCTTTGTTCCATTGTTCGCCAAATCGTTTGCCATGTTCATCACTAACCATACCACAATTGTCAGGAAAAAAATCCAGATGGGAATCCAGGAAATGGATCTTCAGAGACTTATTGCAGCCAAGTTTCTGATACTGCCTTAGCATGTCTTCTACTAGTTCTTCTTGTAATTTTCTGCCCTAACATTCCCGAGAAAGTTTGTGGACACTAAGCGAAAAGCAGTCCATGCCTGTTTCGCATCACTCTGCAGCAAGTTGTTGAACCGGTCATCTTTGAAGAACTTTCGAATTTGAGGACCGACAAAAACTCCCTCTTTAATCTTTGCTTCGCTGAGTCGCGGGAATTTTTCATGCAGGTATCGGAACGCTGGCGATGTACGGTCCATGGCTTTCACAAAGTTCTTCATCAAACCTAGTTTGATGTGAAGCGGTGTCACTATGTGTGCATGATGGTATTATGCAATGTGATGCAATAATACATCATTCTAGGCTTATCTGGAATGTTGTTGATTCCCTACTATACTCGGGCCGGTCAACACAGATAGTAATAAAAACGCTCACAAAAGAGCGGGCGAGTTAAAAGCTACTTTGCTATTGGGCGAATTGAAGCAGCGTGCGAAACTGTGGAGTCCGTTTCACACAACAAAGTGACAGATAGCGTCACTTTGATGCAGATCAGCATCATCAAATAATTATTTGATTAGTTTTTGAACATTTCATGTACTATTAAATATTTTAAAATTGATAATTTAATTGAAATAATATCAAAAATATTCATTAGAAGTAGTTTATTATTAAAATCTAATGTCTTTTGAGGTTATATTTATGTAGAATACAAAAATAATTCAGTGTCAGTTGGGTTTTTAGCAGTAGCCAATCTGATGAAGTGGCTACGCCCCCTTACTTTTATTACTATCTCTGTTGAGCGGCTAGAGTATAGGTACATTTACATGGTGAAACCTCAAAAATGAGCTATAAGGAATATCTTCAAAACGAGAGCCAATAAAATTTTTTGAATGTTATATTCGTGTTCAGCTCACCAAGATACTACACACGAGAGCATTTTTACGTCAGTAACGATTTCAGTGTTGGCCAGTGTAATTAGTGACGATCTGAAACAACTATCGTTATCTATATTTCATTAAATCTTAAAGATAATTTTGCATTTGATGAAACTCTAAAGTTATTAGATCTGTAGTGCAATATTTTAAAATCACATAAAGTGTCAGCGTTTCGTGAAATGTCTGGACATTTCATGTAATGACCAATTACGTCAAATGGCTGCGACATATATTACCTATATGTTTTCAAGAAGATAATGGAAGTATCTATGTATGTGCAATGTTTGGAAAATTTTAATACTAAACCTTAATTACACTATTAAAAATTATTTAAACAAGTAAATGTTACATCTAATAATCCATCGAAATCCAAAGTAATAAAAAAAGGTAATTGATATTAACTAATCAAATGTTAATATTTCATTTGGCTTGAAAATAAGTAGAGGTTTCTTGCATGTCAACCAGTTTATTGTGTTTATGTAGCAGGTTATAAATCAACATAATAAAATTGTCTTGTTTGCATGCAATCTCCCTCATTTATGTTATTATATGAAGGTTGTTAATGAACATGGTGGTCACTTGAGAATTAATCGTTCATCGGTTTTCTTGGTAAATAAACCACTATTGTCTGTCTTATCGTGAGACCTCTTGGGAATTAACTATAGATAAAAGTTGATTGATTGCTATTCTCTTAACGTACTGTAGGTATTTTAAGCAGTAAGCAGTATTATATAGTTAATAGCCTATATTAATAAAAAGAGTTTGGACGCAATTAGTCGTAATTGTATTGTAAAGTAGAAACTCAAAATGCAAATCAGGATTAAAACCAGAGCTTTTTAACCTGGAAAGACGGGTCGGGGAGAGCTTTTTACAGCTTAAATTTTGCAACCGCTATATAAATGAGCAATAATAAAAAAACTAAACCAAAAACAGGCATATAAAACTGCTTTTGTAATTTTTATTGCAATACAGTATTTATAAGAGTTAAAGATAATACTATTTTTAACGCATTAAATATTAAAGAAATTAAGCAATAATTTAAACAGTACAATTTTGATGCTTGATGACATCAAATGTGTTACTACTAAATTTTTATAATCATATCTCTTATTGTCTATAACATATACGATAATATCTTATAGACGTAACGTGTAATAACTTAAAAAGGATATTTAGTATGTTGATGTTACAAAGTATTTAGATTAATTTTTTATTTCCGCATACTTATACTATACTATATTATTTATTATGTAAAATCATTGGCAACACCGTGCTTTCTTAAGATTAAAGCATGTTCTTTACTTTAAGTTAGAGTCAATAAACGTCGGCGTAATGAGAAAAACATTACAACAAAATAAAAATTTAACACAATATTATTTTAAAAGTGTCATCTTTTCTCTGTATTTGTTATTATAATACAAAATATGTTATGAAAACAAAAAGACCTGTTGAGAACAACCATGTATGACTCATGGTATAACTATATATAGGTATGCAAAACGCCAAAGTTGAATGTCGTGAATCACGTGAATAAAACTGCACTCTGTTTGAACCAAGATTTTAACACGTTCTACGTCATCAGTGCTACAAAATAAATTCGTTTGAAATTGTCTTTAAAAGCGATCACTCGTTACACGTTTTTATAGCATTTGTTTCTGCAATAAACAGTAAAGCAGTAAGGAGTAAGTTTGAATAATTTGGATAAAATAAAGTTACATGTTATGACCCTATTATATTGCTAAAACCTCCAGGAATTGAATCTGAATACTCTACCATAATATCACACCCCATCATCGCCACGCTACCATTGCTGATAATTCTGCGTTTTTGTGATACTGAAATGTGTGAGAATCTTAAACGTCGTACAATATTTACTTTACTCGATTCTACGTCAAAACAAAACAAAAAACTCTTGAACTAATTTAATGTTAACTTTATAAGTAGATGAGAAGTTTACTCGCAGCCTTAAGTTGCATATCTGTGTATTCAGGGTTGCTTACTAAATAATATTCATCTCGGTCTAGTTCCCTAGTCAAACATTCACCTAAAGGATCGACAAGGTACCCTACTAGTGGACACACGTGGAAAAACGGAGGATATAGTGATCGGACTCTACTAGCCTTACCCTTTACAAGTGAGAACCTATTTACATCATCAACATTCGCTCAATACCAGCGAAAAAATAAACACCGACTCGAAGGACCATGCGTTAAAGCCCAGAAATGACTTGTAACGGACTGTACTTCTCCCGATTTGATTCTTGACTTTTAACACTTGTACAAAAACTAGTTTTTGTACAAGTGTTAAAAGTTCTTACCTTTTGTATTTATTTATCAAACGTGGATAGAATACATTTATTTGATCGCAAAAAGAATAAAATGCTTTTTAATGTTGAGTCCTCCTTCGGCATTTCTGACATTCAAGTACAACGTTTTTTAATAATCCTGGTGACAACTCTTCGCGGATTTAACTCATCGAGGAACATAAAAAGAACACGGCGCAGTTTAAATTCAGGTTTAGCGTTAACAATCCGTTCGTTACATTTTTCGCCATTTATTCTGATTCAATTTTGCTGCATTTTAATGAGTTAGTATTTTTATTAATCAATACCGTTCTGAGATGTAAATTCTATGGTGTACACTTTTGTATGCACCCCCACTTTAATAAAAATGAAAATTGTCTACGCTATCATTTAGTACTAATTAAGGACAAGGTTTGACCATGGATTAAAATGGAAGTGGGGTGCTAGCTTTATTGTCATTGCATCTAATGCCATACACGACTAGTATTGTTGCCACATGTTGAAGAACTGCAAATAGGTACCTTAAATACAATTGAAAGCGAGCCGGAGTAAAGAACACAATATATTGCAAGAACATTCGTCAACCAAAAAATAAACTGTTTATCCATATCCATATCACTATCAAAAAGTCCACGGACTGCTGCTACAGAGACCAATTACCAAAGAGTAGGTTTCTGTACATGGTTACTTTATAACCAAGAAATGAACCACGGCTTTAATGGGCAACTTTTATGGACCAACGAAGCTGCGTTCACTGAAATTGGATGATTTAATATTTATAGCATGCATACCAATCATAATGGACCGAAGAAAATCTCCCCACGCACGAATACATGACTATAAATTTTTTCCATCACCTAACTGCTAATAGTTTTGTCGATTTCTTTGGCAACCATTTACGAAACCTACTATTAGATTACGCAGTTCGGCAGTTGTAACTAGAGACCCTTTAATTAGAGTCTGGCCAATGCTTTGCCACAGTGCCCGCCATTTTATATGACAATATTTTTGATATAATATTTTGATTTTAACGTTCTAATTTTAATGCTAAATAATGTTTTATATACATAACCCACTTTTTCATGTTTTTTAATTGAGTCAAATACCGTTCACATGCGTGTCAATATTTGACCGTGTAACCATTTCTGTACTTTTTAAATTTGGCACCACGCGTTGTGATATAAAATCTGCCTTGGGCAGACCCTAATTGAAGGGTCTCTAGTTGTAACTAGAGTCACTACATCTAGTCACCTAGTCCGCGCTGGTCGATTAGAGTACCGCAAAACGCCGCCATATTGGGGCAGAGAAGAGTGTTTTTTAATAATGGACAAATTAAAACCACGTTTTACGTATTTGACATATTAGAGATTTGATCTTTCAGAATAAGAAACATCTTTTAAAGTAAACGTGGATTTGATTAAATGCAATATAGATACAAAAATGAACAATTTCATGCTTCTTTTGCCCCAATAGTGACTCTAGTTGTAGCTAGAGACCTTCAATTAGAGTCTGGCCAATGCGTTGCCACGGTGCCCGCCATTTTCTATCACAATAGCGTCAATGGCAAGGATTTTGACATTTTACTGCTAAATGATGTTTTATATACACAACCTACTATTTGGTGGCTTTTAATTGACATGAGTCAAATACCGTTCACATGCGTGCCAATATTTGCATGTGTAACCATTTCTGCACTTTTTAAATCTGGTGCCACGTGTTGTGATATAAAATGGTTGCCTTGGCCAGACTCTAATTGAAGGCCTAACGACGTCCTTCTGATGAATTTTGAAGCATTCAAACACGACAAGAATTAGACTACGATTTCTAGGAACGATGCATTAACAGCCTGGCTTACCAAGAAGCCTGCATACTTGAGTTGTCAAGATTGTTTTTGTTCTGGGGAACATTAAAAACATTTGTGTATGAAGATAGAACATATTAAAACTTTAGTAACTTCAGAGCAACTTGTGCAACAAATAAATAATTAAAGACTTTTTTGTAGTTATTCTGTATAAAGTTCTCGGTACGTACGGTATGTGTAATTTGATATTTTTTATTTAGAAGATTTTTATAAATGGTGGTTTGTTTTTAATACACATATTATTTTATCCACACTCTCAAAGATTAAAAAAATATAAAGGCTATTTTTCGCCAGGCAGATTAACAGAGGTACCTATAACAGAAATGTGTGAAGAGATCTTCAGTTCTTTATAAATATATTTTAGAACTAAACATTAGAATTCCTTCTGTGCGCGAACTAATTAAATTAGACCAAGCACAATGCATAATTTTTTTCGGTTGTGATTTAATCACAAACCTACAATATAATTTCTATTATTTTTATAAAACACAAACTTAACCATATAATGTTACTGTGAAGTAAACAAGGACACTATTCAAATTACGATTCGTGCTTCAGTAAACACATAATGTTGTTTTCAATGCGAAGGTCTTTCAAAATTCAGTTGCTGTTACATATCAAATCAGGTTACTGAATAGTTCAAAACGTGCAGAGAAGTTTGTATTATATTCTTATATAAGGTTTGAATGAAGTTTTTTATAATTTTAATATAAATTATTATAGTTACTGTATGCTCTATAAATTGATGAAATTTGAAAATAAAAATGGTTATTAAATACAATAACACACGTTCATGTAGAAAAATTAACTTGTTTAAAAATTAAAGAGTATGGGTAATAACTTTTTAATACTTTTATTATCTTTATTAATTATAAATTTAATCTAATTGCTTCCTATCATGCTACATTTAAAATGATAATAATAAAAAAAATAAATAAAATTATGTAGGTACAAGATTCTCAGCACGCCACTGATAAAATAGAATAAAATAACAGCAGTAGTTCAAGGTCAAAACAATTTGGTAGATATAATGAACCGATGAAATAATAAACACGTGCATTTTTGACATTTGTCACTTACTATAATAATTTTAAGTATTTATTAAATTTAGGAAGGAAATTAAAGAAGATTATAGCTTAAAATGAATTTGCTACCCAAATCACACGAAGAATTCAGTCAAAAGGATTATTGGGAAAGTTTCTTCAAGAAAAGAGGAAATAAAGCGTTTGAGTGGTAAGGTTATGTTTTTATTTTTCTTTCTAACCTCTTTAATATTGTTGATATAATACAAATTATTTCTAGGTATGGGGAATATCCAGAATTGTGTGGAAATCTACATAAATACATTAAGCCCAAAGATAATGTCCTTGTCGTGGGTTGTGGTAATTCATCTCTTAGCAGCGATTTATACGATGTTGGTTACAAGTAAGTTTTGATACAGCTAAAATACTAAGTAATTAGTAATTGTTATTAAATTCTAGACAAATAACTAACATAGATATCTCACAAGTTGTAATTAGACAAATGTTGAATCTACATGAAAAGGAACGTCCAGATTTAAAATATTTACAAATGGATGTTTTCGATATGAAGTTTGATAATGAGTCTTTTACTGTCGTTCTTGATAAAGGAACTCTTGATGCCTTAATGCCAGATGATAAGCCTGATACCATAGATAACATTAAGAAATATTTTAGTGAAATTGAAAGGGTATTAAAAATAGGTGGACGCTACATCTGTATTACTCTTTTGCAAAAACATATATTGGAGTTAATTTTAAGTTATTTTCCTGTAAATAACTGGATGTTCAGGGTAGTTAGATGCGTTGAAGCTGAGAAAAAGTCTGAAGATGGTGACAGCTCTTTGCCTGTGTTTTTGGTAGTTTGTACAAAGTTTAAATTGCTTCCAAGAGTGGTAAGATGAATTTAAAATGCTTGTTCAAATAAACAGATAAGAATAAAGTTTTTATATTAGGTCTTGGAAGTGAATATGAGTTCAGAAGATAAAATGCAAAGGTTAGAGAAATCGGAAGAGGTTAAAACGTTAATTTTGGGAGTACAACAAGCTGCCTTTGTGTGTGCAGGTTTACGTAAAAGTAACATTTCTGATCAAAGCGATGTGTCCTTTGATTTATACAAACATGGTGAAGATGTTCCTCGATATACCATACATGTGGTTGATTTGCCACATGATTCCAAGTTTTTGCAGTATGCTGCATTTATTGTGCCTCAAGGGAGGTTAGTACGATATTATATAGACCAGTGATGGGCATTTCGTGCACAGTGTGCACGAAACTGTCCGGCTAGTACCCCCATTCTGACGTTGACGCACGGCCTTGGCCGCCGCGATGGAAGGGACTATTTTAATTCAAACATACTAACTATTGTTCTGTTTTTTATTGTTTTTAAACGTTTTAAATTAATTTAAATTGTTTATATATAAATAAAATTGTTTTCTTTGGGAATTATTGGGAAATGTAATTTGATAATTATCTAATTATAAAATGAAGTATTATATGAAATTATAAGCCCGCCGCCCGCTTACGTGTGATTGGTTAGTTCAGATCGCTGTTATGCCAACCTCGAAGACCGCTGCTAGAGGCCAGCGAGGACAGGGGTAGCAGCCGTGCAAGGGGCCCCTACCGTGCCCATCACTGATATAGACAATAATAAATTGTATCAAGTTGTATCACTCAAAGCATCACCAGAAGGATATCGCAAGTCAAAACATCACTAAATGGAAAAACTTAGATTGTAGTTTGGTTTAAAGGTTGTTTTTTTTTTGAAATTTTTAATTTCCTGATATTAGACAAACAAAATGTATCAGGTTGATCATTTGCTTTTTAATCATTAGTCATAATTATCGGCCGGTAAAGGCACTTTATTGTAGACATTCATAATTGTAACAGTTGAAACTGTAGTGTGTTGTGCAAGTAAAAATTTAACAGTATAAAATATGCAGTATTTGTTCAAAATATGGAAGAAAACAAGATTCGTTTTTGTCATTTTTTTGTAAAGAGCCTCACAAAAAGATTTGTTTTGTCTGCGAAGACATGCTGTCAATGTTAGGATTGTTCAAAAGTGGTTTAGGAAGTTTCACTCACAAGATCTGGAAGAGATCGTGATGACAGACTCGTGTCTTTAGTTTAGGTAAACCCACATTGCACTACTTAGGAAACCTCTAACCATCTCTATAGCTCTATATTATTCGTTAAGGATGACTATGCTAAGAGGCAAAATGTTTTCTATTCAAGAAAAAGTTATGATAATTTGTGAGTTATAAAATGGGATAAGAAATTCCGTGGTGCGTAAAAAGTACAGTTTATCGTCGTCTACTGTCTCAACACAGTGGAAGTACAGAGAAACCACTCTTGCAGCATTTGCGAGTAATGTAGCTGATTTGTAAAAATTAAAAATGTGCGAAAAACATGGCATTGATAAAGCTCTTCTCGTGTGGTTTAAAAATCGAATAAGTGCCGGTTTATCCATCAATGGACCTATTTAAAAGCACAAGCAGAAAAACTCGTGGAACAACTTGGTTATAAAGACTTTAGATGCAACAATGCTTGGATTGACCGTTTCAAAAATCACCATAATATTGTTTATGGAAAAATAAACGGCAAAGCAAAATGGGTAGATACTAGTGATGGGAACTTGGGTGTCGAGTGTCGTGATACTATTCGTGGTCGTGACACTTGAAGTGTCACGACTCTTAGTGTCGAACAGTATCACTCTTATTAGAGTGTAATTCGAAGTTGCTTGATCATTCTTACAAAGAAATTAAAGGCAGATTTGTTGAACTGGCCAAAAATCATTGAATGAGACGTACATATAGAGATATTATGTTGTGGATTTTTTTCTTTTGTATTAGTATGATATTGACGGTGATAATTTTATCTTGGGTTTTAAGCAAAAAAAATTAAAATCAATAATTGAAGTTGAATAAGTTCCTCATGTACCTAATTATTATTTCAGCTTTTTATATTTATACCTTATAATGTATTTTGAAGAAAGACTACTGTCGAAACACGTGTAAATAAATACAATGATCATTAATTTTAATTAATTCAATTTATTTTGCTGAAAACCCAAAATAAAAGTATCATCTTCAATTGTAACAAAAACACGTTCTCGACTAAAGACCAACATCTTCAGCGAAATTACATTTTTAAATAGTTTTTATGATAAATCCAATGAATAGACTTGAATTGCAAGTTATTTATAGAATTTATTTCTTTTCTTTTAAATTTCTGTTTCATAATATGTATTTGCTTTTATAAATAATTTAATGTCTTTTAATGTACTTAATGCATAAATAATGCATAAAAAGGTTGGGAACGGTTGCTATAGATGAATGGTTAACAAGTGTATGGCTGGATTTGCGACGAAAATTTAATGTTTTAAGTGGATTGATTGAAAACTGTTAAAAAAACCGTCTAACAGTTTTTATATGCGGTAATATGACGGGTATGAAATGGCAAAACGAAGCTGCTGGTTATCAGGAAATCTAAAAATCCTTGCTGTTTTACGAATATTAAGAGCCTTTCAGTAGATTTTGATGTCAATAAAGAAACTTGGATACATCTAAAATTCTTGAACAAGAAATTCGAAAGAGGGACAGTAAATTATGAAGAATCATTCATAAGACTTTATTATTGGTAGACAATTGTTCAGTGCACCCTCAATTGACAAATTTAACCAATATCACTTTAATTTTTTACCACCAAACGCAACTTCTGTCTTGCAACTCATGAACCAAGAGATTATCAGATGTTTCAAAAATTATTACGTCATTTATTAGTGTTACAGCTAATCGATCAAATAGAAATGAAAGTGATTCTAAAATAAGCGTTTTAGATGCAATTCGCACAAAGAGTGATACGTGGAATAGTGTAACACCTACAACAATTCAGAACTGTTACAGAAAAGCAGGTTTCGATTCTGGTAATGAAAGTTTTGACAAGGGAGACGAACTTCCTTTGTCTGTGTGGCTACAAAAAAGAGACATCAAGAATTCTCACAGATCTCGTAATAACCGACTTTCACTGTATTTCCCTACAACATTTGTTTTGAAAGATAGAAAAAGCTTTAATTACAAATATTTGCAAGGCTTTTTCTTAATCGTTAGAATTTGTCATCAGATAAATGTCTATCCAAAGTTAGGAAAAAATAACGTATTTTTCTAAATAGCACACCCTGTATACTTTATTTTATTTTAACTCTCCATCCTTTCTCTATCTCAAAAATATAGATGTGTTATATGTTTACTCTAGTCGTTTGCCCATTAGTATATTATTTAAAGATTTTAAGTTTTGCATATTAAACCTAGATTGCCATGGTAAACAAAAATTATTTTTCGCTCTAATATGGACTACTCTTCAGTGGGAATAGTTTGATTAAATTCTTTTCTTTACACAGCTATCTAGATTAAAAAACTGTTTCACTTTACAGTTTGACACTCCTATATCTTTGTTATTTACGAGGGGGTACTCACTACTGAAAAACTCAAACACTTGCCACAAAATTTTCAGAAATTTTTAGAAATATTAAGAAAAATTCCAGAATATTAAGCCACCTGCACAGTCAAAAGGTCTTAACTGTTTTGTTCGCTGCCGTCCTCGAAGAAGGGGTTGTTGAATCTTTAAATTTAGGTTCGGTCTTTTAGCGCCTTTACTTAAATTAGTCGTTTGTAAGTGCTGGTGTTTGAATATAATTGAAATGAACTAAGTACATAATTATTTCTAACCGAAAGGGAAGTTAGCAATAAATTTCCAGCCATAAATATAAATATCCTAATATTCTAATTCCTAGCAATTCCCATTAGCTTCTCTGATTAAGATGGTTAATTACCTGGCATACATTAACAATTAAATTTATTGTTAATAATTTTTAACTAAAATACCCAAAAATCCATTCCACAGTCAATAACACGTATTTGGCCTAATGTATCATCTTTTTTTCTCAATTTGATTTTTTTATATCAAAGTACATGTCGTTTTGTCTAATATGTTGTCTAAGTATGTATCATTTATTTAAAACTTAAATAAACTATTATTTTCTGTTCTGTCCTTTAGATAGTTTATATGAAATTAAAAAAGGGTAACTTCATCTCTTGCAGTAGTATAGCAACCATAATAGTTATTTAAGTACCAAGCTTTGTAAATTAATCTTTACGGGGAGCTGGAAAGTCTGTAAGCCCAGTAAAGATTAACAGCAAAGCGTGCCGCCTCCTACAAAGTTTTATTTCCACCATCACCAGCGTTTTTTTATTTATTTATTGTATATTTTTGATAAAAAGACATTTTGTAACTAAAGGCCATAGAACAATTTATAGCTAGACGTTTCGCTGCATGTATATTTTTGTGTGGCAAATTATTAAAACTTACAGTGATATTTCAAAAACGTTTTTTTAGAACATTAGTCTAATTTTTTCGCCCAACTAGCCTTTTATCAGTGTAACCTTTTTTTTTCTATTTTTATGTAACTACACACCTACACCTTCAAAATTCTAGAATTTCGCTTCGATTGGTTAAATTGCGATATTCCAGTGTTTTTTGTGTTTAAGCACTGGATTATAATAAGCACTAAGTAGTATACTTTTATAAGTGTTACAGTAATATTGCAAAATAAATTCATTTTTTTTAACTGTATGATCAAAAAGTAGTTTCTAAAGAGTTGCTATAAAATTTTTAGGTTATGTGTATTATAGAAAAACCAAAAAATATATAGTGACAACTGTCATTTTTGCAGCAGGTTTCTAATTAACGTTGCTTTAATTATACTAACATCAGTTCCGGATTATTCATTACGTTAGATATGAATATGTTCGACCTTTTAGGAGACACTGTCCTTTTGACGACATTCATTTTCAGATGCCAAAGAATGTCTACTAGCTAACTAAACAGCATGTACACTAATAATACTCACGCAAAGATTGATATGCCCTCTGGCAGTACATATGAGCTTTTGTTGATTGATAAATATTGAGTTTTTTTTCTCATCATATTGTATTTATTACCTGTAAGTACGTACAGATTTTGTTGATGTAATTATGGCAATAATACTAGACAATTTCTCTAAATAAAGACGTACGCATGGCAATAATTTATTAACTTCTGTAAGACCTTGTACAGGTATTAGAAATTGTCAATTTGAAGTATTGAAGTAATGAAGTAAATACAAAATATTATAAATCACATAATATACTTACAACATACATACATCATTAGCAATTGACAAACAAGAGATTTAAAAGGCAAAACCGACTACGATTAGTGTACCACTATACTGAGTCTCTGAATTAAGTATTCCAGGTACAATCAAAATACTCGTTAAGACTGTAAAAGCTATATTCTGTTAGCAAATGCTTCAGATTTTTCCTAAATTTTATGTATGACTGACTCAATTTGATTGTGTCTGGTAGATGGTTATATATCTTAATGGAAAAATATAATTATTCTTATTTCTTCCAACTTTTTAATTCATTAAGTAGCAATTATTTATGTCACAAATATATTGGCATTCTACTTTGAATTTATAATAATTTTCAACAGTACGTATAATACACCTGGCAAAGGACCCCGCACAAACCTTATGGATTTTGCCCCTCGGTCAAATTGGCTAAAAATTGGATATGATATAGGTTTTGAGCTACTGAACAAAAGTCTCAATGGGCGCGAAGTTCCAAGTCCAGTCGTTTTCATGCTATGGGCACTTGAAGTTCTTTAAATTAGCGTCATTTCAACAATGTTTAAAATCAGGACTTGAAAAACAAGTTGGCATATCTTTGACAATAATATGCCATGCCAACTTGTTTTTCAAGTCCTGATTTTAAACATTGTTGAAATGACGCTAATTTAAAGAACTTCAAGTGCCCATAGCATGAAAACGACTGGACTTGGAACTTCGCGCCCATTGAGACTTTTGTTCAGTAGCTCAAAACCTATATCATATCCAATTTTTAGCCAACTTGACCGAGGGGCAAAATCCATAAGGTTTGTGCGGGGTCCTTTGAACGAGGTTCTGCTGCTTAGTAGCGGCCCGCGGGCTTTGTGTATATAAGATAAGAATGAGAATTTCTACGTCGCGCGGATAATTTCTAGTGTTGCCAACTGATATGCTACTTACCAAAATATCCCTAACAAATTTTGTTTAAAACTAAGTAATTTTTTAAATTATTTAATAACAAATTAACGCAAATAGAAAAAATAGTATAAACGTGTCTTATGAAACTAATACTTTAATATACTATTTTATAATAGCAAATGCAGCAATAAGCGTGAATAGCAAAACTGAAAGCAGGTAGATAGCTAACTTAACATTACCAGTCAAGCTAAAGCGAAAAGTTTGAAAGCAAGGTTCAAATTAGGGGATGTTTTTGAACGTCTTTTTCTTAATCGGGGAAATCACATATGATTTGATATTTTCAACTTTCAATAAACATTTAAAAAATTGAATTTTTATTTTAATCCCCCCAACCTCCACCACCCGTTGGTAGAATTGTGGTAGATTTTAGCGGAACTTTTGGTGGAAAGTGATTCTCAACTGTTGGCAACACTGCCTAAAAGAGGTTGGTGTGTAATTAGAAACTCCATTTATTATAAACCACCAACCTACCAGTATGAAAGATAAATGTAAATAATTGAAGAAACATAAAGGCCTTGTTTAATCCGAAAAGTCGTTTATGGAAAGTTATAAAATAATAATAACAAAACCAAATTTTGGTCGAAAAGTCTTGAATAATAATCATTTTAAACACATTATTATAATTTAATTAAAATTATTATATTTTTGTTAGAAAAGAATGCCATGGAAATAGATAAAATTTCTTAAAATAGTTTAAAATTTTTGAAACAGAATTCAAGAGGGCATCATCTTACTTTGGAGAAAAACTTTGGAGTTTTGTTATTTCCATTGTATACCAGCGGTTTCGTACATTTACCATTCAGTTGTTCCTTTTTATGTTTTTTTTTGCATTCCTGCAAAGATTTAATACTCCTAGTTATTTTGGATTTGTGTCTTAAAGTAGAGTTTAATGTCTCAATATGTTTTGGTGAATGTGATACAATTTGTAGTGCCATTTAATAAAATCATTGAGAAAATAAGAGAATTCCCAGCACTTTCACAAAGTTGTGATGTTTTTATAAATTGTTCTAATGTTACAAAAAACTAATCGCATAACATGAAATTGTTATTTATTATTCTTAAGTTTTTTCTTTAATATAATTTTATGTACTTCTAATTCAGAATATAATCTAATTCATATATACCTCATACTAAAGAAATGTTATCAAATTATACATTTTGCATTCTAGCAGATTAATCGGCAACTCAAACATCCCTGAGCCCTGCATACGCATTGTACATATTTTTATCGATAGAATTTCTAGTACTCGGGATATATAATCACTAAGAACTTGTACTATTGGTTTCATAATGATCTAGGTCAGCAAGGCTAATATGATGCTATTTTTTATTATTTTATCCTATGCATTTACACTGAAAAAAATGAATAATATAGCATCATATTAGCCTTGCTGACCTAGATCATTATGAAATCAATAGTACATCGTGTTCAGCTTTAATATGTATATTGAAAGGGGCGTCCCTACACACTTGGCTACCCTTGTGCAAAGATTAATACTGCTGCCTCCATATATGTTGCCCCCCCCCTTTGCTTGATCATACTCGTAGTAATAAAACAGATCAAACATTATTTACTCATCGTTTGGTTGTAGAGAAACAGTTCTAAACAAACTGTTTATCCCTTTCAACGACGAATAATTTTGGCCATTTTGTTAAATAAAATACCATTACCAACACAACTTACTATGGTACTTAAATGAATTTGCTCTTTTAGTAAACATTTTAGAGTAAACAAAATTTTGTTATCAATTTCCATGGCAATCTTTTAAATAAAAATAGAATTTTTAGTTCAATTCTAATAACGACTTTATTATTCAAAACTTTTTATCCAAAATTTGGTTTTATGATTTTCAGTAACGACTTTTTCGATTAAACAAGGCCTACTTATGTTTCTTAAATAATCATTTACATTTATTTTGATCATTATAAATAACAAAGGTTTAGTATGATCAAAAATCTTTGGATCAGGGTTGCCATGAAATTACCAAGCTATCTATGAAATTATTTATTTCTATTATTTTTGACATTTACTTCACAACTGTCATGTGAATAGATAATAATTCAAATAAATTCCATTCTGTGTTCTTTTTATAAATGTTATCAAGTAATACTTAAAATAACTGCAAGCACAAGAAATAATAATAGCGTAAGCTAACCTAACATTTTCTGTGTGCTATGGGGCTATGTTTAGCGGTGTCAGCGCGTCGTATTTTCTTGACACAGGTGGTTGTGTTTCCATTAGCGCTACTCAAGATACATTGGAGCTACTCTGTACAGTTCACAAAAACTACGGGTAATAGAAATAAATAATTCTACAGATGGTTTTTACATTCCATGGTTATTGCGATCCAAAGACTTTTTGTTCATACGATATAAGGGTGTCAAACTGTAAAGTGAGACACACTGTATATTTCCTATACAGGGTATCTGAAGCCACCCAAAACATTCAGAAATTGAAATGGGAAAATTTAATAAGATCAGAGTTTACGGTGGCCTCCTTAACTTGAAATATTAATATAAATGTTATTCTCAAAATCACACGTTCCCACTGCCCCAATAAATTATTTTGTAAATGTCAATTATTTTTTCAGATTGCACCAATTTATAAATTAAATAATATCGAATCATGAAAAGATAAACTAATATGTGTCACTATAATCAACTTTTTTTAAATTTTAAACTACATAATTGTTAAATTACTTTGCAACTGTCAACAACATATATATTGTAATAATAAAATTTTGACTCTATAGTAATATTTAATTTTAATAATTATGCTTTTGTTTGCAATAAATGTCACTTTGTAAAAATTTGATGTACTATTGGTTTCATAATGATCTAGGACAGCAAAGCTAATGTGATGCTATTTTTTATTATTTTATTCTATGCATTTACACTGAAAAAAATGAATAATATAACATCATATTAGCCTAGTCCTAGATCATTATGAAATCAATAATACCTGTTATAATAAGCCACAGCAAGCACTGATCTTATTCATTTATTCCCATGTTAATTTTTATATGTCCTGGGCCATTTCAGACATGGTGTATAGTTCATTTACTATAATGGTCTTATTAAAGCCGCAACACAGCTTTCCCAGCGAGTGGCCCTTAAAGGTTTTAGAGTTAAAAGTTAGTACACTACTATGAGCTTTTAAAATATCCCACTTTGATAAAATATAGATTATACGACATAAGTCGGCACAAAAGAATTCGTGGATTACACGCCCAGAAACTACATTACAAATACTCGTTATTTGTTGTGTTGCAACGCACTCGTGTGCAAACATATCCTTTCTATCTTAGTGATCCAAATTACTATTGCGACAACGTCGGCTCCGATTGCAAAGTAACCGATCAGCGGGCGTTATAAACTATAAACCCCGCTTATAATGCCCTGGTTGTTATGATGTTTATATAGTTCGTATCACAGGTATAAACATCAATAATATGCAAGTGTATAAAGGTTACGTCTTTAGGCATCATGACAACTTCATAAAGTCATTCAAAACATGTAAGTAAATACAACTATTGTAATTTTTAGTAAACCGAATATGTTTTTGAATTCTTTTAAATAAGCAACTGCATTGAGAGCATCAAGATTTCGTCGTAACGAAAATAATTAACACAAATGTTTTAAATTGATGTCTATGCTCATTATTTAGCATTTATCACCTCAAATATCTGAATAACATATGTTGTTTTTTCGACAATTTTAATTTTGAATTTGTTATCGCTGCCCGACGCCATACAATAGTGTATTAATTTTAAATTCATTCGGCTGCCCGTGTGCTGTGCACACCTTCGCACACCGCTGGGGATGCCCCTGTTTGTTGATTAACAATTCATAAATCCCCAAGCTTCACACCTAGATAAATTCTTTCGGCTAAATGCATTATAGATTTTTGATTTTGTTCAGCATAATAATCAAGAATCTTAGGTTAGGCATATTCTCAAGTCATTTAACCAATCAAATTCATTTGTTGGTTTATCTTCTTGAAATACTCCGACAGGATATACGTACGCTAACAAATTATTCAGATTAAATATAAGTAAATGCCTATTTTGTCCTTTATGATATAGTTGCCTTGTGATGTTATTTCCGCGATATTCTGTCTTACGATGTTTTGGCCCCAACCAAATTTTAGCTATGCATTTAGGTTTGTCTTTCTAGGGAGATTGAATGGTTATTTTCGACAAATGCTGGTAGAAAGCATTTAGCAAGAATAACAAAGTATAACAGATTAGCAGTAATAGCAATGCATAGAGGACAGGAATATGGAAGTCTTGAATCGGTACAAGATGAATTGCATGAAGCGGTTTGTCAAGTGGCTCCTGCAGGAATATCAGGAAAAGTAAGATTTTTTGATTAATTTATATTCTTAAGAATTAATAATTGAAATTTACAGATATTGTTTTTGTCTATCGGTTCAGATGTTGGTAGTAGAATTACTAGATGTCAAGGTAATTCTAGTATGTCCGGAGATTACATAGTCGAAGATGTGGAAGTCAGTTTAAAAAACAAGTTTCGTAGACTTTTATATTTAAATACTCAATCAGTTATCCAATCAGAAGCTAAATTAAAAGCTAGTAAGTGAATAACTCCCTCAAACTAAACTGTCAAATCAAAAAATAACCTATTATAGTTAAGACTAGAAATGGTCAAGTGAAAGAAGTCGTAGATCACACATTTCTAACATGCAGACATCACACGTATATGAGTGTTGCTGTTCAGTGGGCAGCAGGTAGCCGAGGATCGCCTTCGATTGCTGTGATTGGTTTGGGAGGAGGAGGTCTATGTATGTTCTTAAGGAAATTTCTATCTCAAGTCGATATCACTGCAGTTGATATTGATAAGGACATGCTACAGATTGCTACTAATTGGTTTGGTTTAAAGTTAGATGACAAACTACATGTAGAGATAATGGATGGTATTGAATTTTTAAAGAAGACTGCACAAAATGGTTAGTATATCTGGTTAAAAGAATTGCTTATAATTTGTTTTTATTAGGTAATAGTGCTTTTAAAAGTTAAAAAGTACTTTAAGTACTAGTACTTTTTAAGTACTTTTGATTGGTTTTTATAATCGGTTGTTTTGAAATTCTCGGAAAGGTATAAAGTTCATGTAAGATAAACAAAAAATGGGCTCGCACTGAATTCCTTGGGGTATGCTAGAGAAGATGTGAATAACTTTAAAGAGAGTTCCAAGAAAAAAAGGCCAGAAAAATAGTTAGTCTGATAGTTTAAGAGATATTAAAGGAGGGTTGTTACTACTTTGATAATATATACAGGGTGTCCCACAATGCTGTTTACATTCAATATCTCCCTTATTTGAAAAGATAAAGAAATAAACCAAAAACTATTGTGAATGACTCAAAATGGACCTTCAGAAAACACCCCTAAACGCTGGTTGCATCGCAACGTTTAAGAGATCATGCCAACTTGATAAAATTTTCAAATTGCACCCTTTGTTCTTTTTCACGGAAATGTATTCTTCACTTCATTCTGCATACGGTAGTATGCCTTACTTACCCCTAAATGCACATTAGATAATTAAGTAAGGCATACTACCTACCGTATGCAGAATGAAGTGAAGAATACATTTCCGTAAAAGAACAGAAGGTGCAATTTGAAAAACTAATCAAGCTGGCATGATCTCTTAAACGTTGCTAAGCAACCAGCGTTTACGGATGTTTTCTGAAGGTCCATTTTGAGTCATTCACAATAGTTTTTGGTTGATTTCTTTATCTTTTCAAATAAGGGAGATATTGCGTGTAAATAGCATTGTGGGACACCCTGTATATATATAAAATATATATAATCTTTAACCCCTTATACCTTTTGGTGTGAGGTGCCGGACGCACCGAGCCACAGAGTGGATATGTGGGCGTGAGACGAGGCAGCGGAGCCATGTTGGCAAGTACACTGCACTCGTGGTTCACCCATCCGAGTACTTTCCGGAGAAAACTTAACTTAACTTCGTTAAGCAATATAAATCCACTATAACCACCTGCCATACTGCCAGCTTACTTTGATAATATAATGTCATAACTGTATTGCTTGCATATTGTGATGTATACCATTTTTCTACAATATATTATTATTGCATCACTATTTAAGATTTGGCTAAGAGCAATAAAGATCTTAATCTTTTGTTATTTTATATTTTTCCTACGATATTCCAACTATTTTGGGATACAGTTATTCCTCACTTCAAAAATTTGAACGTTTGATCTCAAAGTAGTCTTTGGATGGTCCTAAACAGGGTTTAAAATGGAATTTTAATCGTCCACTGAACATGACTTTTGGAAACTGTTGTATGGTTTTAAAAATTTTTAATTTTTATTTTAAAATGACCCTCAAGTTCTCCGTGGACTTTGTATCACCTTATTTGATGACAGTTGTTCCCATAAAATAGCTCTAATTTCGTTTCTGCTACTAATGAATGCAGAGCAACCGAGAAAAAGTAAAAAGTAGTAGAAGTATTTGTTATACACTTCTTTGTACTACCGACCTGTTTCCTTGTGTTTCCTAATTTGTTAGTTGCCACAGTCAGTTGATGTTACCGAATCGTTGCCGGTTGCTATGACAAAAAGAAAATAACGAACTGTTATAATTCATAACGTGTCTGGGTGCTGTTATCAAAATAACAGTGGCGGTTAGTCCTAAGGGGCACAAGGGCACGTGCCCACCCTTCACTGTGCATGTCACGAAGAAATATATAACGCTATTATAATTTTACATTTTTTTTGTAATTTTATTATCGGTTGCGAAAAACTAAACGCAAAACTAATTTCCCGTCCACCATCCATGCGCCAAACTATATCAAAGTTTATTTCCGGGGCACACAAGAATGTGTCTCCAAACATATCTCAGTTTACGACGTTCGACATTCTTCAGTGGAAGTAAAATTCCCCGATTTAAGCCGACCAGGGGCACAAATCTCCGTGTCTCCAACGCAGACCGCAGATATGTTTAAGCGCCGGTGTTCACGTGCGGGAATTCCCGTTGCGATCTACGATACTATAACTTATAGGTCACCGTATTGGTATTGTTTATTTTATTTCGTCGCAACTCGCAAAATAGTTTGGTCGTTTTTTTAATTTTTAATTTTAATCGAGGTTTTAATTTAATGTGATTGTGGTGTGTTTATTTGTTTATTAATAGAAATCGTCACATTTTGCGTCGTGTAATCATGTGTATAAAGTTTTGTGGAGCTTTCGAATTAGCCTTGCGAAGTCATGACGAGAAGACTTCGTTCAAAAATCCAGGTATTTATATTGGTTTAATTTTGCTGCGGAATTAGATTCTGTTCTTGCAATACATAGCAAAGAATCTCAAGTATTTAAAGGCAGTTTCAAAACCATTCAAAACGAATTATTGGGGTGTTATGCTGGAAGTTTATAGAGATGAAACAATAAAAAAAGTTAAATTTGCAAATTTTGTGGCTTTAGAAGCCGAGGAAACAACAGACGTTTCTATTCAGCAGCAAATGGTTATTATAATTCGCTTTGTAACAATTTGTGAACCTTTTTGGACCTTTATTAAGCCGGGTGGCTACACAACTGAAATATTATCAAAAACATTGTTGGATGAATTGCAAATCATATTAAAACTAAACATTGAGAGCTTACAAAAAAGAAAAGAAAAAAAAGTAGGCTAATATACAGTGTGTCCCAGATCGAGTGGTATTGCATGGGTAACTTTCTTATTATTGAAGATGGAGATTTGGTTAAATGAGCAATGTTTTGCAGTTTTATATGCTGATTTAAAATCTGTTGGAAAAAGTTCAAAATGTCGAACACGTCAGAAGTTATTAAAAGAAAACTAAAAATTGTTATTTTCTTGTATGTCAAATATCTTCGTAAGTATAAGAGATACGAAAAAAGTTTCATATGAAAGTCACTGTATTCGATGAGTCCAATTTGAAATGGCTGCTTTTGCTTTTGAGGTACTCGTATCAACTTCCCTAAGTTAAATGGGCACCATATTATTATATTATAACTTTAAGAATTATGGCAAATTTTCCAATTACTGAAAGCTACGATATGTTTTGCACATTTATCAAGTATTATAAAAATTCTCATCTTGCTGCCCAAACTTATTTAACTAATTTTCCAGACGACAACCAAATATGAAAACGTTTAAAAGACTAGACAAGAATATGCAGCGGTATGGAAGTTTGATAAAGCCCATTAAAGATAGGAAAAACAATTTATTAATGGAAGATCATAATTACAACAGTGAGTTAATAACAACGGCTTATGTAGCGGTCACCTTCACTAAAATTAGCATTTTCGAGGAACTGCCAAAGTTTTTTTGGCTTCAGATTCGTATTAAGCAACTTCAACAACATAAGTATACAAATTTTCAAGTTAAAACATAGAATGATAAAAAAAGTTATGCCACAAAGTTTCTAGGAGTGCACCAAATCCATGTTAAATCCCATTTAAAACTTTAACCTCTCGGTGGCACAGGTTAATATTGACCAAATGGACTGAAATATTGCACACCTCGTTTTTTTGGCATTTTAAAGAGATCTAGGGGGGGGGACCTAAGAAATTTTAACTTTTATAAAATAACGGCTATCTTATGCGTAAAGTAACCCAAAGTGTCGTCAAACGGTGTCGACTATGTTTAGCTAGCAATGGCCACCATTTTGAACATTTCATGTGATTATTAGGATTAAGTTTTGTTTTTTAAATAAATCTTGTTTGTTTTTATTTGGATCCATGTAAGCCTACTTGATTAAAATGTAAAAGCAATTAATTTTACTGGTATTTATTTTCATTACCTTCTGGGTTTATTCAATCATAACGTTACAATCTTACACCATTGAAAAGAAAATAAAAAATTCTATTCAGTTTCCTAAAAACTTTTCAAACAGATTTTAAACCAGCATATAAAACTACAAAACATTGCCCTTTTAACCAAATCTGCTTTTTCAATAATAAGAAAGTTACCATGCAATCCCGCTCGATCTGGGACACACTGTATATAAATTACAAGAAAATCGATGTATTATTATGATCAAATTACTGTTTTAATATGATTTATTAAATTGTCCTTGAAACCATTAAGTAAATGACTAGTCTTAATTATATTTGGCAATTTATTGTATTGGTTGAAGCAATCACTATTCAATTCAAGGTCAACCTGTGAGTCATACATGGTTTATTCATCTTATGTAGGTAATTATCAAATTCTGCTACTGTAGTATTTAATAATAATAGTCCCCTTTCACAGGCCATGAAGGCCCATTGGGGTATAGCAGGGTAGGCTGCTATTCTCGAGCCGTTCGGCACTCAAGGGTGGTAAAGTGGCTAGCTTTACTCACCGACCGCCTATTATTACCCAGGTACTCATTTTCACAGGCTGAGTCCATCTGGAAGCCTTAGATATTTTTAAAATTCCAATGTATTATTCCTGGGATTCGAACCCAGGACCGTAAGATTGGTAGTCATGTGCCATACCCACTGAGCTACCATGGTAGTATTTAGGTTAGTGAATGTTTCATGAACTAAGAAAGTAACTAATTCAAATCATATGATCAGAATTTCTTTCCTCGCTGGAAGCATGAGTTTCACATGAAGAGTTAACACATTCACATGATTTCTATTGTGTTTTGTTAAATTTTTATTTTCTGCGATTGCACAATCTTTCCTATACAAAAGCATGTCGTCTCTTTTAAACAAAAACTGGAGGCTGCAAACTGAATAAAATGTTGCGGCCAATTATAGTTTTGGTTTGTCAACTGTATCAGATTGGGTAAAATTGAAGTCCAAACTGTAGAAACATGCATATAAAATGTTGCCAAACTGGAAGACTATGAAATCGGCAGAATACGAGAAAATCAAGGAGACCCTTTACCTTTGGCTTATAATACAGAGAGAAAACATAATTTCTTTATCAGCTTCATTATTCAAAAAAAAGCATAAATGCTTACTCCAATGATTTCCACTATGAGATCTGACAATTGAATATATTGGGTGAGTTTTTTAACTTTAGATATTGAAAAAAAATGTTCCAAATAAACCCTCTGTATTGGGGTGGGGTGGGGAGCAAGTTTGGAATCTTAAATAGGAACAATTTTTATTGTGGATTCAGATTCTGCGGCAAAAACAAGTTAGTCCGAAACAATTTTTTTAGATTCGTGATATACGATGCTGTAGTCATTTAAAATACGGTGTCTCACAATAGAACCGTTGCGGTGGTATACCTTTGTAACTCGAATTTTCATTAGTAGAACGATAACTCAGCATATTGCGTGATCCTGTTGGCTATCAATTCTATTCTCGATAACTCAAATTTGCATATACAACAGCAAACATCCACTTAATTAGTTCAGTGAGCAATGAATGATGTGTTGTTATGAATTGTTGAGAAGTTAGATTTTTAATGTAATTTAAGATCTTTGTGATCTTGCTACGAATATAATACAGATATCCATGTGCTTTTCATAGATTTCAGACAAGCCTACGACAGTAATAAGAAAACAGTTATGCAAAATAATGCAAGCATTCAAAATGCCCAATAAACTAATACGACTAACCCAAATAACGCTAAAAAACACGAACAGCGAGGTTAAAATACAAAGAAATTTTTCAGGCAGTTTCGAAACAAACAAAGGACTGAGGCAAGGGGACCCCCTCTCTTCACTATTGCTCAACCTGATATTAGAAAAAATAATAAGAACTAGCAAATTAAATAGACAAGGAACCATCATAAATAAAAATCACCAGTGCATTGCTTACGCAGATGACCTCACCATATTAACAAGAACAAAAAGCACATTAAAAGCTCAATTTATTAACCTGGAAAAAGCAGCCAAGACAATAGGACTAACCATAAACAAAGATAAAACAAAATACATGCACATGAACAAAGAAATAAACGAGGAAAGAAATCTAAAAATAAAATGTCAAGATAATAGAGAATACATATTTGAAAAAGTACAAGAATTCAAGTTCCTAGGGGCGACAATAACAGCAGATAACAACAACACAAAAGAAATAACAACACGAATAACAAATGGAAGTAAATGTGTAAGTGCACTAAGCAAAGTGTTAAAATCTAGTGTATTGTCAAAAGCAACAAAAATGCGAATATACAAAACAATAATTATTGGTTATTATTATTATTATTATTAATTGGTGCTTGGTTGGTTGAACAGTTCGTATATCTCTGTATTAGTGCATCTTTCCCATATTTCGTCTTCCTTCTTTCCCCCAAATATTCTTCGTAAATTCCTCCTTTCCCACACCTCGAGGCTGTGTTGGGTCTTCATTGTTATGGTCCACGTCTTACAACCATATAATACTTTTGGTCTTAGTATTACTTCATAAACTCGTAGTTTTATTGCGCGTGAAATATCTTTTGATCTTATTAATCGGTTTAGACTTCCTGCACATCTGTTGCCTTTGGCTATTCTAAGTCTTACTTCTATTTCTTCTCTACATTTGTTGGTAATTAATGTTCCCAAGTACATATACTCTTCTACCTCTTCAAATTCCAAAACCTCCCCTTTTCCCATTTGCACACTAAAATTTGTTTTATTGTTTGACCGTTTTCAGCTACTATTCCATTCTCCACCGGACTTTTGTTATTTTTCATTTTATGTATTATTTCCTCGATTTCTTCTCTTTCCGGCCCTCTAATTTCATTCTCTGCTTCGAAATGCTGCCTCTCTTCTTCCATTTCGTTTTCCTCTTCTTGTTGTCTTTGCTTAGGGTTTAATAATTCTTTGAAGTGCGTTTTCCAGCTGTTTTTTATTTCCCGTGGCTCCCCTAGAAGTTCCCCGTCTTTGTCTTTAATGTATATTTGTTTGACTTTATATTTAGCACTAATATTTTTTATGTCTTTATAAAAGTTCCTAATTTCTTTCTTCTTATATTTTTCTTCTATCTCCCTTATTTCTGCTTCCATATATTTGCGTTTTTGTGACCTGCACATCCGTTTTACTTT
Organism: Agrypnus murinus; assembly: GCA_929113105.1. Lineage (NCBI taxonomy): Eukaryota > Metazoa > Arthropoda > Insecta > Coleoptera > Elateridae > Agrypnus > Agrypnus murinus. The sequence goes on along the minus strand of OV816028.1, from coordinate 3,471,108 downwards.
CACTTTTTGTTCTTTATGTAAGTTTCTATCTTCTTCTTTTGTGTTTGTATGAGTTTTTGCCATAGTCTGTTCTTTATTTTTTATTTATTTATTTATTTATACAATGACTCAACAGGTACAAGACCCAATTCTAGAGTAAGAAACTTAACATATACACAATAATAAAACAAAAGATATCAAATTATACTATTGTAGTAGTAATACTAAAACAAGAAAAAAAAACTATATATAATATACTATACCTAACATTTCGTTCTATAAGCCCATCAATGTACATCAACAGTAGAAAAAAAAAATAAAAAAAGAGCTATACCTACAGAGTAAATAGTTTAATAATAGTGCAATATGAAATTCAAGTCTTTAGATATGAAAAAATTTTGTTTTTAAATAATCTTTCATTCAAATTATAATCACAATCCTTACTAATTGCATTATATGCTTTACAGATTCTATACATAGGAGATGACATCATTATATTTGTAGAAGCCCTAGGTAAATAAAAGAATGCGGTATTTCTATTATTTAGTCTTGGAACAATGATATTCAGGTTACTTAATAACTCACTACAATCTATTTCATAATTTAATAGTTTATGTACAAAGCTTAACAGTTGCCGTCTATCTTCCAAGCTCAACATATCGAATTGACGTAAAAGTTCCGAAGTAGGATAGTTTTGTGGTGGATAATGATTATTAGTTTTAAAAAAGAGGTATTTCAAAAATTTTTTTGGATTTTCTCTATCTCTTCAACGTATTTGTTGTAAAGTGGGGACCAGGAGACACAGCCATATTCCAAGATACTACGTACTAGTGCAAAAAATAGTGATTTTAAGGCCTCAATATTAGTGAACGATCTACAGTTCCTTATAAGGAAACTTAACATACGTGAAACTGAATTGCTTATATTAGCAATATGATTAGAAAACGATACGTCAGAAGTTATTGTAACACCTAAATCTTTTATTGAGTTGGTTCTTTCAAGAATCTGGTTGTTGAGAACATAATCAAAAATTTCGGGGTTTTGTCGCCGAGTGACTGTCATTATCTTACATTTTTTAATTTTAATTCCAAATCATTTTTTTCACACCAGTGGTTAATTTGTTCCAAATTGTTTTGCAATACTGCAATGCTTTGACTATCTTCAATTATTGAATATATTTTTAGATCATCAGCAAATATTTGTTTATTCACAGTTATAACTTCAGTTATGTCATCTATGAAATTAGAAATAAAAGAGGTCTCAAATTTGTCCCTTGAGGTACCCCTGAAGTAGATAGAAAATGCGTGGATTTAAATCCATTGTACTGAACAAATTGTGTATGTCCTATTAAATAAGAATGAGAAAATTTGATTAGGTCATTGGCAAAGCCAAATGCATTTTTTCAATAGAAGTGAATGATTAATTTTGTCGAATGCTTTGGAGAAATCTGTAAAAACAATATCAACTTGTTTCTTATTGTCCAAAGCATTTGACAAAAACTGTAAAAAGCAGCATAAATTTGTGTTGGCGGACCTTTTACTCATAAATCTATGTTGCTGTACAGAGAGCATATTACTAACCTTGGGATATAGGTATTCATAAAGAATCATTTCGAACAATTTTGAAAAGCCGCAAATTAATGACACTGGTCTATAATTTGTAATATCATTAGCTTTACCTCCTTTAAGAATAGGACACACTTTCGAATTTTTCCAACAATCTGGAAAGCTATTCTTTTGTAACGATAAATTAAATATTTTGCATAGAGGAGTAGAAAAAATTACAGCACAATCTTTTACTATGTAACTGGGAATTACATCGGACCCACAGGATTGCTTTGGTTTGAGTTTTTTTGCAATTTTTATTATATCAGCCTCAGTAAATTGTGGTAAGGATATACAAGTGGAGTTACTAATTGTAATGTCAATATTCTTATCTAGGGACTCAATGTAAACACTGCTAAAATATTCTACAAATCCTGAGAGGATTGAGTGTGGATCATTTAAATTTTTGTTATTGTATATCATTGATCCTGGTTTGCTAGAAGATTTTCGTTTATTGTTTATAAAGTTCCAGAAATTTTTTGGATTGTTCTTAATTAGATTCTGTAAATCATTAACATAATTGAGGTATGCATGTTTAAATTTAGTTTTAACGTTTGCTCTTAGTTTTAAAATTGTTAAAATGACCTTGTTCCCACTGGCTTTATATTTTTTAAAAAGTTTATGTTTAGTTTTAATATCTTGAATAATGTCTCTGGTATACCATTTTGGGTAATATCTTTTGAAATTTTTGTATTTGGGCACAAGTTATAATCAGGTTGATTCTTATTGTTAGTTTCAAAATGTATGTTATTCTTTCTAGAGATTTTCAAAGTTATTGATAAGGGAGGATGATGAGATGATGACTATCCTCTCTTGTTAAGGGTATATCTTGAACTACTTGACAGCTTTGATTAGAAATAACTAAATCTAATAACCTATTATTATTATTCAATATGTCATTGAATTGCTTAAGATCCAGAAATTCTAGAAAATTTAAAAGTAGCTCACATTTCGTGTCTTGTTCTATAATCTCATTGTTAAAATAAGAAATATAATTAGGATTATTAAAATATTCTTCCCATAGATAATCTCAAGTAATTCAAGACATTCAAAAAGACTATAATAAGAATCAACAGTTGTAGTTGGCAGTATATACAAAACAAAAACATACATCTTAGTTGAAAAGAAAGTTACACATGAACCAACTGCATCAATACTTGGCACAGATTCATGAAGTGAATCAATAGGCTCTTGGTTGTACTCAGCTCTAATTGCTAAAATTGCTCCCCCTCCTTTGGACTCCACTCTGTCCGAACGTAGCACTGTATACTGTTCATTAAAAATTTCAGAATTAGCAACACTTGGAGTTAACCATAATTCTGTTATAGCATATACTGCGTGTCCGCGTAAGTTGGCTACATATGGAATACTTTGTTATTATTGATTTTATGAAAAACAGTTATTCTTCATAAAAAGTTCTGCATGTTCTAAAACCCAAAATTCAACCATCAGATATTAAATTATATCAGTCATATCATAATAATAATAATATCATTTTTGTTCAAGAGTAAAGTACCTTCATTTTTAACCATATCGAAAATTTTTAATAAGAAAAGATGTTATGGATTAAAAATAATTTTTAAATATTCAATATTGTTTATTTACAATTAAAAAATATTATTTTTACATTATTATTATTATTATTATTATAATACGACTGATATAATTTAATATCTGATGGTTGAATTTTGGGTTTTAAAACATGCAGAACTATTTTTACTGCAGAACTGCAAAATTATTTTTAATCCATAACACCTTTTCTTATTAAAAATTTTCGATATGGTCAAAAATGAAGGTACTTTACTCTTGAACAAAAATGATATAATTATTATTATTATGATACGACTGATATAATTTAATATCTGATGGTTGAATTTTGGGTTTTAGAACATGCAGAACTTTTTATGAAGAATAACTGTTTTTCATAAAATCAATAATAACAAAGTTTTCCATATGTAGCCAACTTACACGGACACGGTGTATATCGAAATCAGCTAAACTAACTGCAGCATAAAATTCATCAATCTTTGTATTAATGACTCTAACATTTTGATAGAACACAGACAGTTGGTTTGTTTTAAGGTTGGTTGCAGTGATGGGCAAATCTAGTTTAAATCAGGTCTTTGAATTTTAATAATTTTTGGGACACCTTGAATGTATTTTATTCTAATGTTTTGTTCCCCCTTAGAGGTCCTTTCTAAGAGTTCAGTCTTGATTTTCTTGAAATATTGCATCTGCATTGGGGTACGGTCACCAGTCAATACTAACTTTTTAAATAGTCTATAGTCTTCAGTAATCTTATATTTTGAAAAACAGTTTTTACTGAAATTTCGCTATCAAACATAATTTTTAGCGGACGAGACTTGTTAGGTGTTACTGGTTTTCCAATTCTAAAATATTTAAAATTTTCAGAATTGGTAACTCTGACCTTTTTAAGTATACTGCCATGCTAAGCAAAAACAACCTATCTGCAAAACATCAACTCAGAAATATACCATATATTTTCGTAGCTCACATTTACATTCTATATAGTACATTTCTACATTGCAGTCTTGCAGATAGGTTGTTTTCGCTTAGCACGGCAGTATATCAGTAATTAGATTTTTATCAACATCTCTATCATTACCATAAGTCATTCCGAAAACAATAATATTATTTTTCCTGAGGGTGCGCTCCCGAACTTCATTGATAACTTCTTCAGGAGAGTAGAGCCCCTCAGAAAGATTGCTTATAGAGGCATTAGCTTTATGTTGATTGGACAGCATTTCATCCAGTTTTTTCCTCAAATCATCTACTTCTTTCCTAAGTTGTGGAAACTGGGAATAACCTTCACGGCATTCTTCACAAAAATACTTTGATATTCGGTTTTTCAGAGGTACGCATCTAAATTCAGTACTCGAAAGTCCATTTTTATTTCATCCTTACATTTTTTATCCATCCAATGTTGTTTTTGGTCTTTTTTATTTTTGATATGTTGTTCAGAGTGGCTTTTTTGATTGCTTCTTCTAATTTCCTCCATTTATCTTCTACATCTTCACTTTGTTGTATATTGTTCTTGTAGTCTTCTTCTATACTTGATGTATATACTTCTGATATTTCGTCTTTCTGAAGTTCCTTTACGTTGTACTTTATCTCTCCTTTAATTTTTTCTTTTTTCCTTTCTGTTTTAGTCATTTTTAATTTTGTTATTACAAGGAAATGATCTGAGTCTGCATTGGTTCCACGGTACGACCTTACATTTTTAATTTTTCCCGCCTCTTGTTCTTCTATTAGTACGTGATCGATTTGATTTGTTTCTTCCCTGCTGGTATTCTCCACGTCCCTTTGTGTATATTTTTCCTCTTGAAGTGTGTACTCATAATTTTCATTTTTTGCTCTATAGCGAATGTGATTAGCCTTAGTCCATTGTCGTTACTCTCCTCATGCTTACTCTCACCTCCTGTAATTTCTCTGAATATCTCTTCTTTACCTACTTTTGCGTTCATATCGCCTATAATTATCTTACATTAATTATCGTCTTTGGAATTTTTCGCACTATGTCTTCTAGGGCTGCATAGAACTCTTCCTTTACCTCTTCTTGTTTTTCCTCTGTTGGAGCATGCATGTTGATTATCGTTATCATATTGTAGGTTGTTTTGATTCTTATGGAGCATATCCGTTCCGATTGAGGGTGGAAATGTTTTACATCTTCTTCTAAGGTATCTTTTATCAAAAACCCTACTCCCAGTCTTCGACTGTCGTTTCCGCTGGTGAATGGCGTATAATTATTCACTTTTTGTATATTTGTTCCTGGTAAATGTGTTTCTTGTATTGCCGCTATCTCTATGTTGTATTTATTCAGCTCGCCCACCAAATTTATTATTGCTTCCTCTTCATATACTCCTTGTACATTCCATGTACAGTCGAATTCATAAAAAAGGAAACGATTTTCGTTCCATTTGTACTTTGAACATAAATTATTAATTCAAATATTACTTTATATATTTTCCGACATTTGTAGATTATGTAAATAAAGCCCTATTAATGATTAATCATTGTTAAAATTGATAGTAATCGAAATTAATTAATATTAATTACATATGTGATAAAGAGTCGTTTCCTTTTTTTTTAATCTGACTGTACCTACATTTATGGTTTTTTCCCTCATTTGGTTTTGCTGTACTTTTCCTTCAGGATCGTGCTTCTTTATCTTTTGGTTTCTTGTATCTTTCTTATTTGCTTCTTTTCTTACTTCCTTTAACTCGCGTTCCTTTTCATTGCTGTTGTCGTTGCCGTTTCTCCCTTCCTTATCTGTGCTTTTTAGTTTTTTCTCTGTGTTTTCGTAATTTTCCTTAGCTGTTCTTCAAGACTTCCTTCCTTTGGTGATCTTTCACTTGCTGTTCGTTTAACTTTATAAATTCTTTCATTTTCGATTTTTCCCCAATTCATATTTTCTCCCTGCCCCAAGTCTGTTACTCTGTATATTTTGTTGTTTACGACTAGTTTGATATATGTTAGGAAAGCCTTTAAACCTTGCTGTCTAACCTCTCCTAGTTTGGTTAAAAGCTCTTTTCGTTCTTGTTGTATTTTATGTGGGTAGTCTTCTTGTAACCAAATATCTGTCCCTTTAAGGTTGTTTGCACTTCTCAGAATCTCGTCTCTCTTGCCTTGGGTTCTTAGTTTGATTAGGATAGGTCTTGTTCGTTCTATCTGATACTTCCCTACACTTCTTATTTCCTCCAAATGTCTTTCATTATCTATTTCTACCCCAATCTTCTCACATACCAGCTTTACTTTTCTTCTCCCTTTTCGTTTTCATTTTCATTGATCCCTTTTATTATTATATTTTTCCTTCTGATTTCTCGTTCTAAGCATTCAATTCTTTCTTCGTTCTTTATCACTTGCCCTATCAGTTCTACATTCTCCTTTTTTAATTGTTTCATTTCCGACATCGCTTGCTCTAATTTCCCATCCATGTCTTTTAATTTCTCTTGAATTGTTTGAAACATTTCCTCAATTTTCTCCATCCTGTACAGTGATAAGGGTTGTCACCCGGTTCAACACCTCTGAGGATCGTCCCTTCTTTGTACAGCAGTGAAGGCAGTTTTCTAATTTCTCCAAGCTTCGCTTGGTGTTTTCCTGGAGTTATCTACCGTGATTCTTACTCGTTTGATGTGTTGCCTATCTTGGAAATTTTTAGCGTGACTCTAGTTCATAAATATTATTCTTCTTATCTCTTATCTATTTATTTTAATGCATGCAATTCTCGTCTATATATGCAACATTAAACTATATCTACAATAAAACCTTAGTATGTTTGTGTACCTTTTAACTTGGTACCTCTATGTACCCATCAAATGAAAAATTTGGTCAATACTTACATATTTGGTTTGTTTGTTTATTATTCAAACTTTCCTCAGAACATAAAACACTGATTCCACTACACTACAGTCTAACTATTTTATCAAGTTCTAGTATTTAATTATTGTAACCTAAGATTGTAAACCTGATTTTGAATGCTCTAACAGGTTCACTGAACACTGCCTACTTTGGTTGAAAAATTTTTGATTTTAAAACAATAAGTTTTCAGTACCTACTTGCCAATAACTTAATAAAGTCTCAAAACTACTGCATATCCTGTTGTTTTTTTTAATTATAATTCGTTAGTGTTGTGAAAAAGGGGCGTGATTGCCATTTAGAAAAAAATTTAAATCATGACATTTTACTTCTTAAAGTTTGAAAGCGGCTTCGAAAAGGAGGTTTTCACTGAAAATAATGAGAGTTGGTATTGACTACCGGTATAAAGATAGGTACTCACAGCAGCGGATCCGCAGGCAGATGTCATACGATTTGTCGGTTTGAGTCAAATGGACCAATCGTATGACATCCACCTGCGGAACGGAAAAACGTGTTTTATGAAACTAATACTTTAATATACTATTGTATATTTGTTTTTCAAATAAAGCCATTTGGACACGCTGTCAAACTTATCTTATTTACGGAGTGAACTCTTATAACTTGAACCTTACAGGAGAAAAATAATTACGAACACACACAACTGCTTTGAGATTAACATTTTTCACACAAAGGTCAACTTTGTAACATGGGTTTACATTTTCGACGAAATTTGATTGGTTTAGAGAATTCTGTAGAAACAGTATAGTGCACATTCTTGGGAACGCGACACCTTGTATACTTAAACCATGAAATAACGTAAAGTGGTGCTAAGGGAATCTCGAATGTTAAAGTAAAGGGGAATTCCAGATGTGCGAGTCGGTTTACTTAGGTTGCGTTCCGTTTTGGTCGTATCAAACCATCGTGCGCATCTATTACCAATATAATAGATCTAAACATCACATCAAGCCGCATCAGCCCACAGGATGATGCGAAATATGCAATTTCGAAATTAACAGCTGTTACTTTCTTGTTCAAATAATATACAAAGATGGAGATATCAACACTGTTCCGTTTTGATTGCGTACTTAACATAAGTTGCGCAAAACGGAGCCTACTCTTGTATTGTAATCAAATGATTTAGGGGAATTATCTAGTTGCCAGTATTATGTTATCATGAACCAACAGTATAAAGAAATTCTCTGATTATTTACCAAAAAATAGCTAAACAATTTAGCTATTATTTGGTAAGTAAAGTAAATAAAACAATCTATTGCAGGTTAGCTTAGACTAGAGTCCCTAAATATGAACTGAGCACTGTATTATTTAGAGTTGTCACGCATGTCAAATTTTCCTAGTAACATTTCATATTTTGAAACTATTTATTAGAAGGTGGTAATCATGAAAATTGGTTTAGCAAATTAAGCCGTCAGTATGACAGTTATATAATAAATCTGAAATTCGGTGCAATTAATACTTTATTAAAAGATGTTGTAAAATTGATATAATTATGTACTATAGTAGTTTTAAAAAAAATCTCTAGAAACAGTAAATAAATGATAATGAGCACATTAAAATTTTTTATATGGATAAAAATAAACATGACAACATAACCTAAAATTTATAATTGACAGCTGCTGAATGTTAACTGAATATAACTAAAATAAAAAGAGAGGCTTAGTTTTGACCTAGAAAGGAATAGATTTTGACATCCGTGTCCTAACTCTAAAATAACACAAAGTTTTCATTTAGGAACTCTAGCTTAGACTAAACTAGCTTGAAATAGTAATATGATCATTTACTGGTTGAAAAATTGTTCACGGTTAGCATGTGTCGTAAAGGCTAAGGGGCCCTGGGCTCAAACCTAGCGAGCCCATGCGGAAAGATTGCCTTGATTATCATTTATGTTACAAATATATTGGCATACATTCTACTTTGAATTTATAATACTTTTCAACAGTACAAGAACTTTTTACGTACAATACACCTGGCAAAATTGAACGAGGTCCTGCTGCTTGATGCCTAATGAGCTTTGTGTGTATCAGATAAGGATGGGAATTCCTACGTTGCGCGGGTTGCCTAAAGTCAGCGAGCTATGTGAAAAGCAAATGCAGTATTTTTAGTGTAGCCAACTGTCATACTACTTACCAGAGTATCCCTAACAAATTTTATTTAAAACTAAGTAATTTTTTAAGTTATGTAATAACAAAAATAAAAGTTCATTCAGACCGGCGATAGTGGAGTGGTCTCTGCTTTGAGCATTCATACTGCACGTGGTAGTTGGACAGAGGCGGTTTTGAAGTGCAAAGTGCAGACATTTATAGGTGTGCATGTGTACCTAATAATGTGCAATCCGTTTTTTATGTTGTTATATGTACTTTTATATACAGCTTTCCATTCATAAATCCATTAAAACTGTGACACCGTATATAACAGGCATCTGAATATACTACTTTCCATTTTTATATGTTTAATAATATTTAATAAATAATAGTCTAAGCGATATTGAGTTCATTAACTAGTTTCTAGTTAATTAAGTATTCACTAAAAATTGAGTATCCTTTTCAATATAATAATAAAAAACTAATTACAATTGAATGCTTACGTGTTATTTGATACTTACGTGTTTTATTTTTCAATTTGTAACACCAGCAGTCTCAATGGACTACACTGAATTACTGTTTCAGTCAAAATCATAATTCTACCCTTCTGTAACCCTGCGGTTTCTGTATAGAAGTAATAAAAATCTAAAATGAAATTCCTTATCGTTATTTATATTAAATATGAAATAAATAAAGATTATTAAAAGTTTCACAGTTTTATTAAAATATACCTGACAATATTGTTTCGACAGCTATGCTGTCATTATCAAAGGTAATATAATTATAAACAAATACGTCGCTAAGGTAGATAAAACTAGATAAAATAATAATAATAAAAATCATAATTAAACATCTAATACTTCCAGTAACGGAGAATTACTGAGCTCAAGTTGTTCATTCATTAAAGGTACCCTGAGTTTGTGTTTGTATATCTCAAAGGCTTCTAAAATGTCTAATTTGCATTTGTTATTACAAAAATATAGGAATTTAATATTATTTTGAGGAGTCATTGTGTGATTTTGTTCTAAAAGGTGTTTGGCGTAATTCGATTTTTGAGGATGTTTATTTTTGTAATGACGTACGTGTTCTTTATATCTTATGTCAAAATTTCGAAGTGTTTGTCCAATATATACCGAACTACAAAAAGAACAATTTAAACGGTAAATGCCCGATTTCATGATATCATGTGTTCTGTCTTTAGCATTAAATAAAAATGAAAAAGTGTTAGTGTTGGTTTTAAATGTTATTTTAGAAGCCTTTGAGATATACAAACACAAACTCAGGGTACCTTTAATGAATGAACAACTTGAGCTCAGTAATTCTCCGTTACTGGAAGTATTAGATGTTTAATTATGATTTTTATTATTATTATTATTATTTTATCTAGTTACCTATTTTGTATCTACCTTAGCGACGTGTTTGTTTATAATTATATCGGGTGATTTTTTAAATTTCTGATCTAGTAAGTCGTGATTTTTACGCCGTATCGAAGGTCACCGAAACGTAGTGCGTAGCGTTGATCACACTGCTATTCCAAATGTCATTTATGTGACAAATTGACTACTTACTTTTACATTTATTAAACAAATTGATAAATATTTAAACAGTGATCATTTGCGAAACATGCTTTTACCAAAGTGTGCATTTTATTGCGAGTTTAAGTGCAATTTCGATGTGATTATTGACTTGAGAAGTTTAGGTTATGGTTACAACTCGCTTCAATTTTTATTCCTTGGATTTAAGAAATAGCAAGATTTATTCACAATTATAACAATTTACATTGTTAACACCCATTGACCATTAACTTGATGACCATTACGAAAGTAAGCTTCGATCATAAATGTTTTTTGTTCCTGTGTGAACACCATTTTGTTGTGATGAAAAACACTCCAAAATAACGTTGAAAACTAAGCGTTCAATCACAAACGAAAGGTTAGTCTTGAAAAAGACTGATTTTTGATAATAACCGAGATAATAACTGGCGAAACGGAATTCAAAACACGAGGAAACAGTGAAGCACAAAAGACGGCAAAAGCGAGAACAACACTGGAGTAGGTTATGTTTATGTCAACATTTTTGAAATCTGACAGTTGTGACAAATCGAACGATTCAAACTACGCCCTACGTTTTCCGCATCTTTTGTTTTAAAATTATGTCATGGCTTTCTAGATCAGAAATTTAAAAAATCACCCGATATTACCTTTGATAATGACAGCATAGCTGTCGAAACAATATTGTCAGGTATATTTTAATAAAACTGTGAAACTTTTAATAATCTTTATTTATTTCATGATTATGGAGTTCCACAAAATAAGGCTGGAAACAATAAACTATATTAAATATGTTTCGTTTTTTATAATTAATCTTTTTTTATAGGAAAGAAATTTGATGCCATTTTATTTGATATCGACAGTAAAGACACATCAATAGGTATGAGCTGTCCACCGAAACAATTTTTAGAATCTTCTGTCTTGGATAATGTTCTTAAAAGTTTGTCAAAAAAAGGTAAATACTTATATTATTTTGTTATATTATTCTTCTTGTCATTGTTAAATTCGATTTATTCATTTTTCAGGCCTATTTATATTAAATCTGGTAATTCGTGATGAAAGTTTACGTCCAGTAATATTAAACGACTTAAAGAATAAATTTTCAACAACTGCAGCATATAAACTAGAAGACGATTTAAACGAAATAGTTATATGTGCTGCAGAAAAAGTTCAACAAAATAATCTAACATCTAAAGTTAAAGATGCATGTAGTAAAATAGACACATTTTTCAAATGTAACAATGGACAACAAGATGAATTGTTTGAAATAAAACACTTTTTAGATAATTTACAAATAGATGTCAATAATTGTTAATACTATTATTTATAAGTCGTTAGTGTTCAAAAAATAAAACAAATTTAAATATATTGTTTTTATTATTTATTTAATCCTTTTTTAAAATATATCCTTAAAAGTATGGCATTTCGACTCAATAAAAACTAAAAATAATGTTTATTTTCTTTCTTTAAATTAACAATAATGACTACTACACTTACATAACTAATCAACATTTCATCAATTCCTCAACATTTTGCAAACAAAATAAACATTCTCTATGTTTGTTTTTTTTTCAATATTAAATAAGTTTATCACAGCGTAAAAGAGGAATTTTAAATAGAACACAAAAATTTATATAATAAAATAGTGTAGGTAAGTACATTACAAAATTATAAAATAATTAAAATATAAAAAAATACACAACATATAGGGGGCGAGACCTTAAATGTACTTCTTACTAAAGTCTCTAAATACATAACCTCAGAACTGAAATATTAAATTCAGTACACGGATATCAAATTTAATGTCTTTCTAAGCAAAAATTGCATTTTATGCAACTGAGATACATTCTTTCTTACTATTCTAGTAACAAAATTTAGTGTGCTAAAACAACTAAAGTTGAACAAGGACATGGGGTAGTTATAGTACAAGGCAAAAAACAGACCATCGATTTGTTTTACATTCCTTTAGGTGTTGCATATTCCATCACAAACTTAATAGATGAACCACTAATCTTACTATTTCTAAAAACTACCCCATAGAAGACTACAAATCTTATTTATTTTATTTATGGATTACAATTTTTTAAATTAAAATGAAGTTAAAAAAAAAGAATAAAAATAATGTCACTATTACCAAAATGTTTACATCCTAATATAAAATTACAAATGCTCTTCTTATTTGAAATCCGACATTTCCATTGATCTATAACCACATTCATTCCACATGACACAAACAAATGTTAAGTATTACCAACAGTATACAAAATGGCAACAATATCACCAAAACAAATTGACATCCATGTCCTAATTCTAATAACAGTTTTTAAGGTTATATATATTCAGAAGCCGTACTTCTAACAAAAGGTGTAGAATCTTTATGTAATGCACTTTCCTTCTTACATTTGTATACAGGACAATACATATTTCCCCACCAACATTTAAAAAAGATGTAACAAAACAATAAAATAAAATATTGACTATGTTTAGCTAGGACATGGCTTAATACGCAAAATGCAATGCAATCAGCAGCTCAGCACTTACTAAATGATGATCAGTCTAAACATGGTCATTGCAATTTTTTTCTCTGGTAAAATATAAAAGATGGTTTCAAGTTTCACTTATGAATCATCCTGTACAGTTAATTGACTTCACTTTATCCCAAGTGAAGAAGATAAAACAAATATTTTAAATATAAGGAACAATTTTATATTTTTTCATATTCATATACTAGTTTATAATTTTGTTTGCAATAACACATACATTTAAAGTTGATCATTTACGTGAAAAAACATACACAATTTTCAAAGCACAGCTGTTAACAATGAAATGCTTATCAATAAAGGTGGATACTGACTTGCACAGAAACATTCTAATTGAATGATTTTAATTGTTGGTTGCTAAATCAAGTACAAACCAAACGTGCAGCCCAATCGTGTTATTTGATTCCTTCATGTGTAAGTCATCCACCAGAATAACATTAACCGCAGCAACAATTACTCTGGTCGTTCATTAAATAACATATCCTATCCTATTCATAATTTAAATCAGTCTATTATTTAAAAGAAAGATTTTTTAAAAGCTTCCTAAAACCACCTCTTTTCTCCTTTCTGGGAACATCTGAATTTTTAGCCGAATCATCAAGGCTCGTCCTTATACTAACTGTATCTGTACTACTTGGAGATGGTGTTTTAAGCCTTGTTGTTTCATCGAAACTGGCAGATTTTTTATGACCACTCTTAACTTTCCCATTATGACCTCCTCCAACTTTCTGTCTATGAAATAGTCGTTTTGCTCGTGAATCTGTCGCAGTCTGAGGGAACGTTGTCGACTGTACAATATTTCCATTTTCTTTACGTCTCGAACCATTTACACTATTCTGGTTTAATACTGGTGTCAAATAAGACATGGGTTCTAATGAAGAATGTTCACTCTCTTCTAAAACAAATGGTATATCTTGAATCTCCCTACTTCTAAATGTATCATCAACCCAATCATTTGGTAAATTAGGTGGAGATGATTCTTGTCTTCTCCACAACTGGTTTGGAGTCGATTTTGGTGCAAAATAGAAACCTTTATCAGAATTAATTGTTCTACACATGGAATCATCATTGTCAGTTGTTTCTTCATTTAACGTTGTAATCGAATTAGATCTCTGCAACTGTTGTTGCAGTTGTTGCTTTTTCTTCTTACGTTTCTTATCTTTTGATTTCTGTGAACTAGAATCCACCTCATCTATCATTAAATGAGTATAAGTACCACCTACCATTAATGCTTCCTCACTGGGCCGTCTTCTTTTCTTCACTGGCGTTTTATGTGTGATCACGTCAATAGATTTCCGACGCTGAACTTCACTATTCTTTGTCCTATCCTCAATTCGGGGTTGTTTGGATTCAGTGTTTCTCCGACAAAATAACAATGTACCAAGCATAAGAACTCCAGACAGAAAAATCCAATAAGTTGTGTGCATCCATGAATTTTTTTCGGCAATTAAACTTTCGACAGCTTCTCGTAATGATACTATTTGCTCTTCGAGTCGCACTGTTCTCTCATCTATTTTTTTATTTTCTTCACTCAGTGTGTTCATAGTTTTATCTAGTAAACGTTGCATCTCTTCCACTTGTTTTTTGTACCTTCGGCTTAATTCTTCTAAATACTGACTTGATAATGACATGTTTCGTTCTAATGCCTGAAATAAGAAACACGAATTAATACTGAGATATTACAACAATATTATAAATTTCTGCAGTGTTTATTAATAAGGGTGTACCTAACCAGACATTTTTTAAATTAAAAAGACTAGAGTAATTCAAACATAAAATGCATCGATTTAAGGTGTAACAGAAAAATGAATGGAAGGCGAAAATACAAAGAGAAAACTTTATCACAAAAACAAAAATTTTCGCAAAAAATTGTAGTTCCCAGAAATTACATTGATCTAAGTCTATCCTGGTTGTCTGATTACCTCTAGTGGAGCGCTAGGCAAAAGTGTTATCTTGGAACCAGTTTAAACTACTCGGATTTGAAAGATTCTTGTAAATATAAATACTATATAGGTTAGAAATTGACGCTCAGACCGGGAAATGCGAAGAAACTCGAAAGCCTAAATATTTTCCAAGGGTACTGGTTGCCGGACCATCTCAAAAAAGAATATTTTTTTAAAATCTAATCCAAATAAATACTATATGCCTACCTAATCTTAAAAATATTTTTAAAAATCCAATCTCTAATTTCAAGAAATATTAAAAAAGATCCAATCTTCAATCCCTAATGCCAAAAAATAGTTTTTGATAACCTTATCCTTATTCCCAAAAATATTCTTAATGAATCTAATCTTCAATCATTAATCTAAAAGAAGTACTTTTAAAAATCAAATCTCTAATATAAAAAAATATTTTAAAAAGATCCAATCTTCAATCTCTAATGCCAAAAAAGTATTTTTTGGAAATCTATCCTTATTCCCAAAAATACTTTTAAAGAACCAATCTTCAATTCCTAACCTAAAAGAAATACTTTTAAAAATTTAATCCCTAATCTCAAGAAATATTAAAAAATCCCAATCTTCAATCCCAAAAATGCCACTGAAATCTTATTAAAAATCTTATCCTTAGTTCTAGCGATGCACTGAAGCGGTTTTTGGTCGAATCACCGAATATTCGGCAATTAAAACTTGCCGAAGCGCCGAATATTCGGCCAAAGCAAAATAGAAATTTTAGTTTTGGTTAATTTTATTGAATACAAACTTATGTCACAAAATGAAAACATTGGTATCCGAAAAATACGTTTCCTACTATGCATTTTGCTATAATAAAATAATACAAAATTAATAAAAGAATAAACAGTATCGGATTATAAAAAACACGACGTCAAAAACTTAATTAAAGAATGCTTATTAAAAAACTACACGTAGTCTAATAGCATTAAAAACCATTTCACTATTTAAAATTTAATTTAAGAAGATTGTGGTGGATAAAAAGTAGGTTTTCGGCATTTTCCGGGAGCAATCTAAGTCGAGCACGTCATCACCGCGTCTCGCATTGCATTTTCGCCCAGATTCTTCAATTTATTGATGAACTTCTAGTCGGAACAATATATACAGTCCTTTTGCGTCAGCGTCTAGACAGGACTTGAAAATAAATGCTTGAAATGCTAAAAATTAATTGTTTTGTTAAATGCTAAATAATGCGTTATTCAGTTAAAATGCACTGAAAAGTCAGATTGCAACAGAAAAAATAAAAAAATCCGCTTTGGCCGGCCGAATACCGAATATGTCACGCTGCTTTGGCCAAAACCAAATCTGTTAAAAATTGGCCAAATCTGCAGAATACGAAAGCAAAACCAAAGCTTCGGTGCATCTCTACTTATTTCCAAAAAATATTTTCAAAGAATCCAATGGTCAATCCCTTTAAAAAATCTTATCCTTGTTCCCAAAAATATATTTTATATTTTAAGAATTTTATATTTAAGAATTAAAGAATCCAATCTTCAATCTCTAATCTAAAGCAATACTTTTAAAAATCTAATCTCGAGAAGTATTTTAAAAAACCCAATCTCCAATCCCTAATGCCAATGAAATATTTTTAAAAAATTCTATCCATATTCCAAAAAATGCTTTTAAAGAATCCAATCTTTAATCTAAAAGAAATACTTTTAAAAATCTAATCCCTAATCTCAAATATTTTAAAAAACCCAATTTTCATATCCTAATGCCAATGAAATATTTTTAAAAAATCTTATCCTTATTCCAAAAAAATATTTTTAAAGAATCCACTCTTCAATACCTAATCTAAAAGAAATACTTTCAAAAATCTAATCCCTAATCTCAAGAAATATTTTTAATGCCAAAAAATATTTTTTGAAAATCGAATTCTTACCCCGAAAAATATTTTTCAAGAATCCAATCTTTAATCTCTAATCTAAAGAAATACTTGCAAAAATCTAATCCCTAATCTCAAGAAATATTTTAAAAAACCCAATTTTAATATCCTAATGCCAATGAAATATTTTTAAAAAATCTTCTCCTTATTCCAAAAACATATTTTTAAAGAATCCACTATTCAATACCTAAACTAAAAGAAATACTTTCAAAAATCAAATCCCTAATCTCAAGAAATATTTTTAAAAATCAAGAAATATTTAAAAACAATCCAATCTTTAATCCCTAATGCCAAAAAATATTTTTTGAAAACCGTATTCTTATTCCCAAAAAATATTTTTAAAGAATCCAATCTTCAATCTCTAATCTAAAAGAAATACTTTCAAAAATCAAATCCCTAATATCAAGAAATATTTTTAAAAACAATCTTTAATCCCTAATGCCAAATATTTTTTGAAAACCGTATTCTTATTCCCAAAAAATATTTTTAAAGAATCCACTCTTCAATACCTAATCTAAAAGAAATACTTTCAAAAATCAAATCCCTAATCTCAAGAAATATTTTAAAATAACAATCTTCAATCCCTCATGCCAATGAAATATTTAAAAAAAAATCTTATCCTTATTCCAAAAAAATATTTTTAAAGAATTCACTTTTCAATACCTAATCTAAAAGAAATACTTTTAAAAACCTAATCCCTCATCTCAAGAAATATTTTTAGAAGATTTGATTTAGAAGTATTTAAAAATGGTCCAGTCTTTAATCCCTAATCATGAAATATAATCAAATTAAAAGATTAATTTAAAGTTTCACAAGTTTTATTAGTTTATCTTAACCTGAGAATATTGTTTCGACATTAAAATGTTATTATCAAAGGTAGATAAGATTGATAAACAAACACGTTACTAAGGATAAATACATACAGAAAATAGGTAACTAGATACAATACAGACAAAAACTAAATATCTAACACTTCTAATAAAGGAGAATTATTAAGCTCAGTTTGTTCATTCATTAAAGGTACTGTGCGTTTATGTTTGTATATTTCAAAAGCTTCTAAAATGTCTAATTTGTGTTTGTTGTTGCAAAAATGTAAGAATTTAATGTTGTTTTGAGGTGTCATTTAATCCCTAATGCCAAAAAATATTTTTTGAAAACCGTATTCGTATTCCCAAAAAATATTTTTAAAGAATCCAATCTTCAATATCTAATGCAAAGAAATACTTTTTTAAAATCTAATGCTTATTCCCAAAAAATATTTGGAAAATATTTAAGATCAACAAGGAAAGTACATGAAGTATCTATCCCCTTGATATTGTAGCAGAAATCATAAAAATTTGTTAATTTCATAAGATAAAATAGATTTTTATGTTTTTAGTAACAAGCTTTTTGATTTCAATTAAATTTAAATTTTTTAAGTTAGCAGTGGAACCCAATTCGGTTATTCCCACAGGAGTACGTTAAGGCTATTCATGATCTAAGGAAGGTGTTCGATGAATATTTAAAATTTGTGGTCTGGCAGTAGCATTGATTTGGGGAACAAATCATTTTCATTGAAACAATTTGTACCTACATAATTTCCAGGTCAAATACGTTTCTCTTCATTCTATCTTACATACTGCTATTTTAACTAAATTATTTAAAATAAAAGCAAGCATCAAATATGAGCAAATTACTAGATTCTATATTTAAAAATATTAATTATCCATGGAAGTCTATACAAAATTTTTTACTGTATCCAGTCACAACATTAAACAAAAAGTATCACAAGAAAAATATCGTAAGCCAAAACATCATAAAAGAAAATGCAAATATGTTCTAAACGTCAAAACCAATTTTTGGACCTCGGCAATGACTGACTACTAGAGTCAGATGAAAGGTGCTTAAAGATTCGGTTTGCTTTTAGCAACATTTTGGCCTTTATGATATTTTTGACTTGCTATGTTTTTTCTCTGTCATATTCTATCTTACGATGTTTTAGATCACAATCATCTAAATTCTTGCATACTGTGACTATGACATTTAAAATTGATTCTAAAGCTATACCTACTACATTTTCTACTTTAAAATCCTGTGAAATTAACTGATACTACAAATGGGTCACTAAGGCTTGTTTATCAAAGGGAGAACAGAATAGAGTTCTTCATTCTTATGTCTTACCTTAATTCTATTCGACAGTCTCAAAAAGACCGATTCCTTTTGACCTTGTGGTGTAGAAGGTGTACAACAGTGCTTGCAGGAGCAAGGGTATTATCAAAGGTAGATACGATTGATAAACAAACACGTTACTAAGGATAAATACATACAGAAAATAGATAACTAGATACAATACAGACAAAAACTAAATATCTAACACTTCTAATAAAGGAGAATTACTAAGCTCAGTTTGTTCATTCATTAAAGGTACTGTGCGTTTATGTTTGTATATTTCAAAAGCTTCTAAAATGTCTAATTTCTGTTTGTTGTTGCAAAAATGTAAGAATTTAATGTTGTTTTGAGGTGTCATTTAATCCCTAATGCCAAAAAATATTTTTCGAAAACCGTATTCGTATTCCCGAAAAATATTTTTAAAGAATCCAATCTTCAATATCTAATGCAAAGAAATACTTTTTTAAAATCTAATGCTTATTCCCAAAAAATATTTGGAAAATATTTAAGATCAACAAGGAAAGTACATGAAGTATCTATCCCCTTGATATTGTAGCAGAAATCATAAAAATTTGTTAATTTCATAAGATAAAATAGATTTTTATGTTTTTAGTAACAAGCTTTTTGATTTCAATTAAATTTAAATTTTTTAAGTTAGCAGTGGAACCCAATTCGGTTATTCCCACAGGAGTACGTTAAGGCTATTCATGATCTAAGGAAGGTGTTCGATGAATATTTAAAATTTGTGGTCTGGCAGTAGCATTGATTTGGGGAACAAATCATTTTCATTGAAACAATTTGTACCTACATAATTTCCAGGTCAAATACGTTTCTCTTCATTCTATCTTACATACTGCTATTTTAACTAAATTATTTAAAATAAAAGCAAGCATCAAATATGAGCAAATTACTAGATTCTATATTTAAAAATATTAATTATCCATGGAAGTCTATACAAAATTTCTTACTGTATCCAGTCACAACATTAAACAAAAAGTATCACAAGAAAAATATCGTAAGCCAAAACATCATAAAAGAAAATGCAAATATGTTCTAAACGTCAAAACCAATTTTTGGACCTCGGCAATGACTGGCTACTAGAGTCAGATTAAAGGTGCTTAGAGATTCGGTTTGCTTTTTGCAACATTTTGTCCTTTATGATATTTTTGACTTGCTATGTTTTTTCTCTGTCATATTCTATCTTACGATGTTTTAGATCACAATCATCTAAATTCTTGCATACTGTGACTATGACATTTAAAATTGATTCTAAAGCTATACCTACTACATTTTCTACTTTAAAATCCTGTGAAATTAACTGATACTACAAATGGGTCACTAAGGCTTGTTTATCAAAGGGAGAACAGAATAGAGTTCTTCATTCTTATGTCTTACCTTAATTCTATTCGACAGTCTCAAAAAGACCGATTCCTTTTGACCTTGTGGTGTAGAAGGTGTTACAACAGTGCTTGCAGGAGCATTCAACGTATTCTCACCATTCAATTCGGTAACCAGTGCATCCAAATCTAAATTTTCCGAACTCTCCGTTGCTGTTTCAACTTCGCCCACAACCTCAGAACTCATCTCTATATGCTCCATTTGTGGAGTTGCCATTCTGTCTTCACTCTTGCTACTAACTGTTTCGCTGTGATTACTTTGAAAATTCATTGAGCTAGTTGGATGTACAGTTTGTTGGTGCCCTGATGACACGGAACTTGCAGATGCATCTGTAAGATTTAAGTCTTCTTCAGAGACCAACGTTTTCGTTGGTTTAATTTGAGATGTATAGGAATCTTTTAGATGGCTCGCATCTGTTGAAGCAGTAACAGGTTGTTCTGTTATTACAGTAGATGGCGTAGCATCTGTAGTTTTTATAATGTTTTCGCTAGGAGTAATTATGGTAGGTTCTGGAATCTTTGTACTAATCATTTTATCAATTTCTTGAGATGTCAAAACAGCAGTTGCATTAGCATTACTAATGTTCAATACTACTTTACACTCATCGATTGCTACAGTATTACACATAGCTGCTACATATTTTGGAGAAAAGAACGAATTTACATAAGATTTGTAAATGCTTGGAACAGAACTGGTGCTTTTACTGCCAAACTCAAAACCAAATTTGGAACAAACGTCAGAATTATATAATGTTTTCTTTATAATAGGCTGCCTTACTAACTGGACTAATTGTCTTGATTTACAACTTAATAGTTCGAAAACATTCCCAAATAATAAATCGCTACAATTATCACAAACAACCAAATGGCTAGGTGTTGTACAAGTACTTATCAAAGGTGTGTATTTTATAACAGTATTATTTTCTTGTTCTTTAACATCCGTGGATGTATTTCCTTTATTTCCAAGAACTTCGGCAGCTTTCTTAACAATCGATATAACAGCATCTTTTGCAGAACTAAATAAGTTTTTAGGAGTTTCCCCATCGTCTATATCTAATGCATCATCATCGTCATCATCCTCAGCGACGTTAGCATGAAGTTGATTTTCCGTTTCTAAAACTTCAAACTCAGATGTGCCATAAACACGAAATAAAGAGATCGGGCAGTAATGTTCCGATGCGTGGTGCGAATGCATTTCAAACTTAATATATTTTCCAAACAAATGTGGATGCAAATCAAAATTTTGTACATCTCTTTCGTCTTTAGCAGTGAAATGACCAACACTAGACCAGTCACGACTTGGAAATCTATCACTAACAGAAATACTAAAATCTTTTGGTGAAGAGGAAAACAATTCGAAATTTGCTAAGTCGATTTTTTTGGCTTGTATGGCCTCACATAATTCTACAATAAACCAAATGCGACTAGTACAAGCATTTAAAGTGTATTCATCCCTATGTGCAGAGAGTACAGCTCCTGCACTAACTGCTTCAGGATTAGCAGCTATTATTTTAGCACCACAATCGGGTGATGCGTAATTCTTCCATCTTTTCTTAATACCCGAACTAGGTTTTCCATTCGTTTGCTGTCCTTGAGCGGATGAATTAACTTGTTCTTTCTTTCTTTCCGCCTCTTCTAATTGTTTTTGGGTCCATTCTGAGAATGAGGGAATGTCTTCGTGAGCAGCCTCCCCTTTTTGTTCTGTTAAATTATTCTTTGGTTCTATGCTTGGCACTTCAGTTCCAGATTTATCAGTCTGATGAGTATTATTACTATTATTATCACTAATTAAATCAGATCTTTCCTCTACTTCTAAAGAAATATTTCTTTCTTTTTTAATAACTTTATCTAAAGATTCTAATAAAACTGATTTCTCTCTGGTTAAATTATTTTCTTCTGTAGTAATTGTAGTTTCATTGTGATGACTAGTAGTAGCTGTAGAAGTAGTTGTAGCAGCAGTAGTTGAAGATGCAGCAGCTGAAAGCTCTTCTGCTTTCTCTTGCAGTTCTAAAGTAGCAGAGTCCACTAATGTGTGTGCGACCCCAGGGCCGGTGCCAGCAACCCTGAAAATAAAATAAACTGGTGTAATTTAAACTGAATATTTGCAGTACTATATATAAAGTGATGGGCTTAAGAATAGTTGCAAGGTAAAGAGAGTAAAAATAAGCTTAGAAAGAGGATTTGTATGTGTTTATTAATTCTTATTAATTCTGTTCAATTTGAGGATATAAATGAAATAAATGCATATAAAATATTTAGATTTTTTCTTTTAAAAGGCTTTTATACACAGTATAGAAGGGTAGCAGCGATAATATCAGATTGATAAAATAAACACTGGTAAACACAAAAATATCATTATTTACGCAATAAAAAATCAAAACAATAAGTAACCGCGTTTACTGTCTCCAGCCTTACTGTGTGGAACTCCATAATCATGAAATATAATCAAATTAAAAGATTAATTCAAAGTTTCACAAGTTTTATTAGTTTATCTTAACCAATTAGGTTAAGATAAATTAATAAAACTTGTGCAACTTTGAATTGATCTTTTAATTTGATTATATTTCATAATAAGTAAAAGGTTTCACAGTATTTACTTAACTGTCATGTTGTCATGCGTTTCAATACAACGCATATTAAAGGTTAAAAGAACATATATAAACGAATATGCTGCTATGGTTAAATACAATATACCACATGAGCCAATATGATTAAGATTCTGTAGTTCAGTCGATACACATGAGTGGTTGGCAATGATTGCAAAGTGTCATTTTGGGTTATGTAAGCTGTTATTATCTCCACTAAAGGCAAGTTTGCAGCTATGCGTGTCCGGTACTACGTTTAACAATCACAGCTCGCTATTATCTAACTTACTCTCATTCTATCCATCAACCGGAAATATTGGTTAAAGTTCAACTTTTACAGTAGATATCTTCTGTTGACAGCGTTGTTTTTTCATATTCGTAGTGAGGCTAGGTATTAAAAATAATGTTTTCTCCTTTGCTGGGCATCATAGACATAACTAGGTGGGGGCTCGGGGCTAAGCCTCCCAAAACAAAAATTAGCTAAACGATAAGTATGACTTTGTCTACATTAATTTCAGCTAGCATTACAGTGGAATGCCCCACGTTGAGACAAGTCAAATAATTATGCAATGGAATCCCCACTTTGGGAGAAATCAAATCAATAAATGAACAGATGTTGTGTACAAGTAATGAATTAATAAAATAAGATATAACAACTTTCGCAAAACTTTTTATAATTAGTTTGCCCGGTGTCTTAAAGAAAAAGCTTAAAAAGTAAACTTCATATTTTAGATTATCAGAAATAAATGTTAAGAAATACTTTTGATGAACGTTTAAATAAGTATGGAATAATAACTTCAGTTATGTAAATTCTGGTATAAACTTTAATAATATGTAATAAGATAATTGAAAACAAAAACTTCTGCATTCGTTACATCACCAAATCGTTGTTAAAATTAAAAGATCTATCTCACATTTCAAATGGTATTCTGATTTTTACTCGTGTGCAATATTGCGGACAGAATTGCAATTTTAAGATTATGCGGAAAATATTTTTCGAAAGAAAAATTGTTTTAAATTTGTATTTTTGAAAAAAATATTAATAAAGTTACCTGCCAGCTGGAATCAAACCTGGAGCGACAGCGACTTTGGTTTATTATCACCCTGCTTCAACTAACTGTGCTACGAAGAAACATTAGCGAACGTACCACATATATTATAAGTTATTAAAGGTTGTATTCATTTAAATAATTTTTCTTTAAAAAAGGGTCTAAATCAAGTTTTTTTCGCAATTTCCAGGATATAGTACTCTTCAAACATAACAATCATGATTAAAAAAAAAGTAATTTCAAGTACTTAAAAAATAGTGATTTTACAGATGATGTATGTATGAATCTATGAAATGTGAATTAAGATTCCAGAAGTTCTAAACTTTTGAAAACAGTAACCGAAAAGTGTAATCATAACCATACAAAAGGAGAATTTAAAAGAAAGTCTTATTAACATGTATTTGTTATTTTATTAAACATTACTTGGGATTGTTACATCATACATGTATCTAAATACATATTCGATATTTTATTACTTATACTTTTTTGTTTAATTCTTTCGCCTTCAAATTCTTTCAAAATAAAAATAACGGCTGGTTAGCTTCTGTATGATCTTTTAATTCACAGGTAAATAAAGGAAGTCCCAAACGCAATTTTAATGGTAAAATGATTCATCATGATAAAATCATTCATTTGTTCAACTTGTTTCAAAAGAAACTTGGAAAAACGGAATTTTAGGATTAGCAGCAAATGCAAAGGATTTTAGTAAACAATAAACCCTTCTGGTTTTTTCTACTTTTACTTCGTGGAACTACATAATACAGTTTGTACTTACTGAAATTATAGTATAACGTTTTTTTGTCGGCACTATTATTTGTCACCGAAGGCATATAAGCAAATTTCTTAATACAGAAATAATTATTTGGTTTCAAATTTGGATAGCTTGTGCGTCTATAGGTCTTCGCTTAGTTGTTTGGGTTTTATCGTTTGTAATTATTGGTAACATTGTCGTGTTGTTTGTTGTAACTATTCGTATTGTAGTGTTACATAACGCACATAGTACATTATACATAAGTATGGCGAATATTGTTAAAAACAGAATGGGTTGTGTACTATAAGTTGGTGAAAAACAGATTTTGTCAAATTTGATAAAATATCGTCTTACTGAGACCCGGCAGCCATTATCAGTAATTATTCGACAAGTTTCTAAAGAAACAGGTATTAGCGAAAAAACTTTGTTCTCAGTACATCAAGATAGTATTTCACCTGATGGAATAAAATCTCCAAGAAAAAGAGCGAAGAATAAAAATACTTCGAATTGCATTGCGTTATCTTTCCAAATCCATCATAAAAAATTAGGGTTTCCATTTAAAAAAATTTTCGTTATCGCTATAACTCGGAAACAAACGACTATCTACAAATAACGATTACACTACAATACGTCTCCTTTAAGATAAAAATCGACTAGTTCGAGGATTTTTCTCAAAAATACTTAATAAAAGATTTATTTCGATAGTTCCAGACTTTATACATGCACTATATGAACAGCAAGTTTTGAAATTTTGTTTTACTACCGCTGTCAGAAGAAGTGACTACCTGCAATATAACTTGCTCGAACAATAGGGATTATAAAGGTTTATGCAGTTACAACTACAATATTTAGAAAGTGTTTTTAAAAGTTGCTTGCAAGATGTTTGGCAACCCCGTTGTCCATAAGAACACACACTGTAGTCTCAACATGAGACAACCAATAGTTACGTCTATGCTGGGCATGTATTGTATTAACAACATATTCTATTTAGGTTTTTACTATTATCAAGCTGCAATCTATCTTGTTCACTAGTTTAGGGTAATAAGTTTAAGTGATACCACAAAACAAGGGTCAAATTTAAGCAAACCTCTATGAATGCTTCAAAAATGGAGTTGTTTAATTCATTTGTCGACGAATGAACACAAGCATAAAAACACACCACTGCAAACTTACCTTAACAAAGCCAACGACTACGTTAGCTCCGAAATGAATTTGTATATAAGCAACATATGGTTAATAACAAAATTTGGCTTTTGTGCTCTATACAAAGAAATATGGTGCTGAAGAACTCAAAAGAGAATAACGACGAAATACAGATACATGAAATTGACAAAGACGAAGACGAGACGTAATGTTTTAACACTAAACATGGATTAGGCCTACTGAGAAAACCATGTAAAAAAACGCGTCTTGTATTCTACCTCAAAGGTGGTGGGGAAGTGCATTATACACCTCCTTTGCTGTATATATGCAAACAGTTCGCTGTACGTAAAAAATAAATATAACCATTTTTGTCGAAAGTTTAATTATCTTTCATTTTTATAGTAGCCTTAATTGACCTCCGAGCCATAGGAAGGAAGATATTCGCAAAACAACGGATTTTTTTGACTTTTGGCCTTTAATATTTTTGATAATAACGACATATTTACTGTAGAATAATTAGAGGATATAATATTAGGGTTTGACCAAAAATGCACGTAAAGCTGTATTGCGCTTCGGACTATGCTACACCCTGTATGTAAACTCTTTACAATAGAAATACCACAATTCTGAAATTGACATTGAGGTGATGTAACATGATGCGAGTACAATATCAACTGGTAAAATATTGCGTTCATGAATAACACTCACACCTAATTAACAAATCGACATTTGAATCAAAACAATTAATTCAGTATATCAAAATTTTGAATTATTACTGTGAGATCTCTGTAACCCTACATGCAATTACATACCAGTTACAAAATTCTCATCTTGAGCTTGAATTTGGTCCTGATACCAATTGGCAAATAGCAATAATTATTGGTATGATGATGACAAATTCCATATTTCCCAATTAAGATGAAAAATAATCAGTAATTTTTGATGCACTATGAGTATCTAAACTATTTTTTCGTTATAATAATCAGGTCTCGCTATAAGAACGATTTTGTTAAAAAAACGTTGCATTGCAAAACGTAAATGAGAAGAGCTTTTTTTGATTCCACAACAATCGGCTAGCAAATTGCGCAGCGATTCGTTGCAGTTCTTTGCTAAAACAATAGCGAATGCACTGATTAATTAGTACAAAAAAAGTATGTAGGGTATATTTAAAGACTTTAATTATTGTTTTTTAATGTTATTCCATTGCAATAAAATGTTCAAGATTATTTCTTGATCTTACACTGTCGCCAATTCTCTAAATAAATTTCATATTGTATTATTTAAATAAATAACAAAATCATTATTTAATTAAAAATAAGTTAATCAGCATATCCAGATTAATTTAATTTTGTTGTATAAAAACCCGATTTCTCGTAGATATATACAAGTTGGACAGAAATTATGTACTATTTCCGCTGTCTATTTATATCTGTATACAATTAGGCGTTGTAGGTTTCTATTTATTATTATGCAAAAGAAAAAACGCGTTTTAAACAGGCCTCGCAAGTTTGAAATTGAAACTGTTAAAAGAATTTCCGTTAAGATAAATATAAATTTTATTTTTGAAAGAAAGCCACCTTGGAGCAGCCGTTCCGATAGAATTAATTGTATCTACCTATGAAGGTTGTCGATAGATGTTTTTGTATTTTAATTATTTAAGATAAATGCAAACATAAAAAATACATTTCTAGTTCAAGTGAGAGTGAAAGTAAGGAAAATAAAATTTTTATTTATGTATATCTAATTTCATCCGAATGATAAAATCAGATCATTTTATTGCACTTTTAAAAATATTATACATGTGCAGTCGAACGCAAAGACTTTCGCCCATAGAAGGTAGAAGATACCGTTTGATGATTTTGAAAAGGAGAACGACCCAATTTAATGTGAAATGAATGCCGAAATGATTAAATATAGAATGGTATGATAATGAGTTGCAGTTCAAGAAACTGTTGATGGTTTTGAGGGTTCTTTTAAATGGTCACAGCGTTTCATTAAAGTACTACTTATTTATTAGACCCAACATGTACAGATACTTATCTCCTCAGGTCCAGGTGCTTTGTTTGTATGGTTTAAAGTTTAAAGGAATCAATGGGACATCTCCCATTCGTAGGAAATGCTTCATTTAAGGTCCAAGTGTACCCAAAAACGTGTATTTATTTCATAAATAATATAATAATGTGATAACTTTGGTTTTAAGTTAATAGTCTAGTAATGTTAAAAACTTGCTTACCTAACATGTTTTGAAAAAAAAATTTTTATTTAAATTAATTCACATATTATACGTGAAAAATTAATTTTAGAAAAACTGTACATTCAAAATTAACCAAAATAATACCACTTATATTTCATAGTATTTGAACTATTTTCCCACAATTTTAAGAAAATCGTATGTCTAGCGACTAAGTTATTGCCAAAAAACCTGCTTTTTGCCAAAAAAAACTGCTTTTTTTTGGCAAAAAGGAGGTAATAGTTTAGTCCCTAGACATACGATTTTCTTACAATTTTGGGAAAATAGTTCAAATACTATGAAATATAAGTGGTATTATTTTGATTAATTTTGAATGTACAGTTTCTCCAAAATTAATTTTTCACGTATAACACAACAAGTTAGGTAAGTAAGTTTTTAACATTCCTCGACTATTAACTTAAAACCAAAGTTATCACATTATTATATTATTTATTAAACAAACAACACACGTTTTTTGGGTACACTTGGACCTTAAGTCTGCTGGAAGGTGCGCTTGAAAGTTTCCTGATCCAACGACTGATTGCAAAATTGGTTTAATATTGGGCCCTTAAAGTGTTGTGAAACCCTGTATGTACTTAATCAGGGGAAAACATGTTTGGTAAAATATGATTTTAAATAATTGAGAAAAAAAAACTAACGATTTGATGAGAAATTATGCTTATACTAAATATAATATACATTTGTAGAATGATAAACAAAGGTTTAACATTTTATAATCAAGTATTAATTTAATTAATAAATGCCGTTTTAGAAATTTCTAAATTGTTGTTAAACATTTTAATTTGCTAAAATTATCAAAACTATTATATCCTCAATTAAAATTTATCTAAATACAATAGCTATTTAATTACAAGTACCTACAACAAACAATGGATGTCAAAAACCCCATTAGCAACTTCCTTCTAAAATTAAAAAAAAAATGCGACCTACCTACCTACGATTACAAAATGGCATAATAAACCGATTATCATTATCATTTTGCCTTAAATATTTAAATATTGCTTTATGTGGGTTATTTATTTGAGATAAATTATTAAAAAGGCGTTTGACGGCCCTCATATAAAGAGATAAATGTTATAATAACAGTATAACGCCCATCTATATCAAATTAAACTCAGTGGCGGCCAACAACATTCTTTCAATATAGGATCCACAGTAGTAAACTGTGGTGAATTATGTATTATTAAAAAACACTTGCCCAAAACGAGAAGGAATCAAAATGAGAACGACAACACGCCACTGATTAAACCCTAAGTATAATAAATAGAAATCAATTCAATTATAAGTATAAACAAACAAATTGATATTGCTTAAATTATAGACAGTCTGCTATAAATGCTTTTAATTTAAAAATATTGTAGTCACTGAAGGCTAATAATATTAAAATACATTTGTGTTCATTTACTGTTCTAAATTCATTAATGAATTGTTAAACAGAAGAAGACAGTTTATAAATGGAATGACGACAGAAAGATCGTTAATTCCCCGTGACCTCTGACTTTAAAAATTTGAAATGCAAACAATTTCCACAAGCACGTGGATTTTGTAGTAAACAATTTTGTTTTCCTTGCTGTTTTAAATTTTCTATAAATAGGAGTTAAAAATTATTTGTATAAGCTAAAATCCTCCAGAAACAACAATTTAAATAAATAATACAGACATCTTTAAAAGTTTACGCTAGAAAAAAGATTAGGGTCTTTGCATATCAAGTGATCCAATTCTTAAATGAGAATTTTATGCATTATTCGATTTCTTTGACCGCACTTACTATTTAAAGCAATTATTAAAAATTCAGATTTTTAGGCATTTACCTCCTTTAGTTTTTTTTGCTACAGAAATTTTGATTGATGATTATTGGGAAGCGCCAATAAATATAGATGGCGTTGTACAGTAACAAAATTAAGCAAAACGACGTAGGTGAATGAAATGCATAACATAACCTTCAAACCTTTCAGTTTGACAATAATCCTACCGCATAATTACATTTAACAAAATTCCACTAAAATGCAGGTCAGTCTTTATTAGTATCAAGGTCCGTAGATGCAAGGCAAGCGTTGAAATATAGGTCATCTCATACACTTCCACTATGCAGTAGCGCGAAAATGGCGGAACATGTTAATTAACATGAAAACAGGAATAATCGACAACTCTTGTTTTCAGTTGGGCACTAAGCGTTAATTCAACGTTTTACAACGTCATGTGCCTCGTATGACGATCGTGTCAGCTTTATTGCAACTTTTACTGAGCGCGAAAATGGCGGCATTGCAATGACCTATATTTCAAAGCGTGCTTTGCATCTACGGACCTAGTATTAGTATGTGCCCATACTTGGAAATCTAGAGGTAGGCAAACTAATTTGAAGAGTATGCGAAGAAACGAGGAATGTTACACTATCTCTGATTAGGGATATTTTGATTGTTGTTGACAACAGCATTATTTTGAAGGTAGTAAATATAACACCGTAGAATTTCTTTCCATGTATTAGGCGTGTTCTTTTCGTATTGTAGTTTGTACACTAAATAGTTACTTTAGTTCCTAACAGATACCACACATATCTCAAATTTTTCAAAATTGTGACATTCCTTGTTTTTTCCCCATATCGTTAATTTATATCTTGACAATTATTGTAAATTTACGCCAATAGAAACCATTTCAATTTTTTGTCCGGTCGGACGATTTGGACCGGTTAATGGGCCTGTTTTTAGAGTACGCTAGAAAAATAGCTACCCTTGTTTACGCCGTCTTTATAATAATAACAGTAATTATATACCACTGCACCTACATACTTGAAGTTTTGCACTTTTCAAATTATTATTATTTTAAAATCAAATATTAATTTAAACTTAGACCGGTCATAAACTAACGAATGCATTTCGGGCTTAATTAGTGTTTTAGAGCCTTTTATCGTCTTAGCGCTCGCCTCAGCCGTTAACTGACTGCGGGCTCTAAAACACTCAATAAAGCTTTTAATACATAATATACTATTAACTTAACGAGGTCATTGGCAGCTAGCAGTTCCTTTATGAAAAAAATGCATGCCCGTTTTTGCAAGGATTTACTCGTGCTCAATAGATAGCGAACGTGTTAAAAACCGCAATGCATGAAGATCTAATTGCACTATCTAAAGATAGATATAATTATTAACAGATTTAATTGAACACTTATGTAGCACAAGTCTTGAGTGAGGATTACGACTCGCGGGTTAGATTTGATACACCAATTGATTTTATCCAGCCCGCATAAGATCTCTACTTGGTTCCATTTTTAAAGTTAATTTTAGCGGTCGTTCTAACCCTATGCCTCTTCAGCCAAGGATTAAATTGATTGGTGTTATTCTAGTGGTCGTCTGATTGACAGCCGGTGGTGGGTAATGTTGATTAGTGTTTGCTGGTGATTGTGTGGCTGACGACTTGGTCATTGGAGAAACCACACCTCCACACAAAGATTAACATAAAGTAACATGAGTATCAAGACCATGTCGTAATTGGCTGGAAATGGAGGCACCTTAGGATGCGATAAACAATAGAGCCAACGAAGAGGCGCAGACAGTGATATCGAGCACCATCTTGTTGTGGCTAACTTTAGAATAAGGTCTCAGGGACATAAAAAGAGGATAAAACAAATAAAGAAAGGTGTATTCGCAGGATCGGATATATGCTGAGAAAGAGAAATGAAGCCATTGAGAGAAAGGCCTTGGACTAGTTTCCGCAAAAGGAAAGAAAGATGTACTTACTACTTATGTACTTACTTATCTACTTAGACTCCAGTCAAGTTGCATTATATACAGGATGTCCATTTCGTGCGCAATTATTCGATATCTCCTAAACTATTAAGTATCGAAAAAACTTTCATTACAAAAGTTTCTTGGTTGCCAAAGATGCATACTTAGAAATATTTACAACAATACAGGGTGTTTTACAAAAGCGGAACAAATCAACGTTTTCTGTTGATCAGTTGTGTATTCAACAGCAGTTTCTTTTTTAATCCGTTGCAACGTTGCCACTTTATAGATTATTTTCTTAAATTTTTTAGTTTTGTAAGGTCATTTACTTGAATTTTAAAAACTTTTTGCAGACTTTTTTAAAAACTATTGTCAGGGTTCTACGAACATTATCAAAATATCTCCAAGTTTTGTTTATGTACAGTGTTCAAATGATGTCTTCAAATGTTGATAATATTAAATCAAATTTACTCAGTTTCTCAAATAGAACACCCTGTATGTTTTACCGGAAATTAAGACGTATCTGCCCGGAAAGCGAAAGGTCTGGGTTCAATTTACAGCCGGGGTGATAATTTTTCTATATGGATTTTATAAAAAAAATATGATTTACGTTAAGTCTTAATTGAATAATTAATAAATGATATGTATCTTAAAGTAATAATTAATTAACCCAAAAATTAATGATTTGCATTATATCGCACCTGACGAACCGGTACCGATATCTTAGGATTGGATAAAGTACTAATCAAAGTCTTACTTTTCGGTAAAACATACAGGATGTTCCATTTGAAAAACTGAGTAAATTTAATGTCATCAAAATTTGAAGGTACATAAACAAAACTTAAGAACATTTTAATAGTGTTTGTAGGACACTGATGATATTGTTTGTAAAGAATGTTTTTAAAATTCAAGTAAATGAATAAACCGTGAGTTATTACGACCTTACAAAACGGAAAAATTTGCGAAAATAATTTATAAATTGGCAACGTAACAACGGATTAAAAACAGAATCTACCGTCAAATAAACAACTGAAAGAGAAATCAATTCCGGGTAAAATATATATGGTGTCCCATTAAAGAAAAGCGTAGTTACATTGTCCCGCTTTTCTGAAACACTCTGTATTGTTGTAGATATTCTTAAAGTAAGCATCGTTGGCAACCAAGAAACTTTTGTATTAAGAGTTTTTCTCCATATATTAAGAACTAAATAGACACCCTGCAGATCTTCTTACATTAAGCAAGCCTTACATTTAGGGTTCTAAAAATTTCCGAGTTTTTGGCAAGTGTGTTGGCAATTCTGATTACCCTCAATATTACTTGAAGACTTCTTTTTTTATAATACATTTTTTCTATTTCACGTTATTTTTGATCTCTTTTTGAAGCCGCATTACGCTGTATTATATTATAAATACAGATATGAATAGTATACCATGGATGTCTTGACGTATTTTTTTTCCATAATTGCTAT
The DNA here is from genome assembly GCA_929113105.1 of Agrypnus murinus. NCBI lineage: Eukaryota > Metazoa > Arthropoda > Insecta > Coleoptera > Elateridae > Agrypnus > Agrypnus murinus. The sequence goes on along the minus strand of OV816028.1, from coordinate 3,437,613 downwards.
ATCTTTTAGAAAGTCTTAGTCTCGTGGCGAAGTTTATTTCCAAGATTTAGAAATATTTATAGATAATTAATAAGATACTGTGATTTGCGGTTTTCTGAATGGACGAAAATTTCCCGGTCTAACTAAGAAATCTCATTGTCTCTTTTATTACACTTTGGAGTATTTCACTTCTTGGGCGATTTAAAGCCAGGTATACATAGGTAATATTCAAGAAATCAAAACAAAAAAAAAGAAATGAAACATCTTTCAAAAAACTTAACGCCAAGAAGATTAATCTAAAATAATAAAAGAAAAAGTTCACGCGGAAGTTTATTTTTGTTTAAATTTTAAAATAACACAATTCCTCATAAAATTTTTTAAGTATCAGCAGTTTTATAAATAGCAATTTACTTCGCGTGTATGTTGATATGAGAACGAGATATTATTTACAATTACAAAAAATACTACATGAGAAACTGATAAATGCGTCGTTTTTGAACTTTAAAAACAATGTTTATTGTTTGCATTGGGAAATTTATCTCTTAAAGAATTTCACCAAAATGCTCTTAAAATCCAGACTGTTGATTAAATACAACGTACGAATAACAAAATTTCCCAAGACTTAACGAACAAAAACAAGTTAGTTCTATCTGGTTTGGTTTATTGAATATTGAAATACTGATTAAACTAGCAAAGTAAAATTTGCAGATAAATTAACAAATTCGGATTTTAAATGAAAATCATTCCTAATAATACTCACTATAGTATAAAATGGTTTATAATTTGCTACGGTCAGTGGTTTTTTACACATGTTTGAGATTTGATTAAAAATAGATCAGAGAATATTAATAGTTGGAAAAGGTCATGGTCGAATTGGTTCCTGATTGTGCTGTAATTACATTCGTTTATAATAATAAGAGACATTTGTCCCTCGAGATTAATCATTTTAACTTTTCGAATAGTGCATTAACCTTTTTCAAACATTATTAGCGTCAATTTAACGCACATTGGGCAGAATACCATAAATCCGGATTGCTATAAACAATATATTATATGGTCTAAAGTTCAGCGACTCTTTTTAAATATATTCAAGAACCACTCTCAGACACGCTATTAAATAAATGGAATAGAAAACTGCTTTTCTTGTTCGAATTGTGATCACGTGAGTCGCAAAACTTCACATTTTCGTAATTTCTTGTCAGAAACAAAACAGTAGACTTGGATTCGCTTTTTATGGTCATAAATAGCCCCTTCAAAAGCAATTAGAACTATTGAAGGTCTTGGTTTTTTAGTAAATAAAATCTCCTGTCGCGTTAATTCTTTGTTTTCTTTCTCTTTGATGCTTTGTTTTCTTCATAATTCCATACCATTAATAGTGGGATTTTATTCTAAAATATTTCTATGGATGCACTGTACAAATCTTTTGGAGAATCGTCCTTCGCGGTATTGCAAGATCTTCAGAATAACTTTGGAAATGCATATGGATATTCGTTTAACTTTATTGATATGAATAAGCCGAAATTAAGAATGGGACTGTGGAATAACTGGGGGAGTTGATAGGACAACCACTTCTTTGGAGCTTCATTTGGTAGCATACTAGCATTCTGGTGCACTTATAAGAGAAACTCATTTGTAGTAGTATGTTGTTTTGTCACAATTTAATGTAATTAGTTGAATGCTCAATTTCAAGGTCATTATGCAACCAACTTATTTGAATAATCATAGTTGTTTGAGACATACTTCAGTTTAACTTTTTTTACAGTGTTTTTAATATCAACCTTTGGCGCTTTCGTAATTTTTCCCATTGTTATGAAACAACAAAATTGTTGTACAGCATTATAATGCAAAAGCCCACTAAAACTAATGAATGTGTGAAAACCACGAACGGCACTTCGAGACTCGAGTTTCGAGCTTGTTAGCTCTCATCAGTCGAAGATAGCCGCTCGTAGTTTTTACACATCCATTGGATTTTAATACTCCGTTGGATATCATCCAACGGAGTATAAATACTAACTCCGGAATAACATTAATGTCGAGTGACACTAATGGTGACATCTATAGCCAGCCAAAACTAGCCAGCAACAAAAGATGTCGAAATGGTTATTAACCATACTAAACGTAAAAGTTCAAAAAGCAAGATAAAAGTATCTTGTTTGAAAGTTTCACCAATAGTGGGCAATACGAGTTTAACTCGTATTGCCCACTATTGGTGAAACTTTCAAACAAGATACTTTTATCTTGCTTTTTGAACTTTTACGTTTTCCCATTGTATTCTAACTCACGTGTAGTTAGCACCCTAGATTCCACGAAACCAAAAATTCTTCAAGTTCTGAATAAATAAAGTAGAATTCTAGAGTTCCTTACAGTATTTCTGGTATTTTAAGCGTAGAAATCGAAAAAATGAATTTTAGGTTGCTAACTTCACGCGGCACCCATATTTTTGCAAAAAAAGATTCAGATCGCATTTTTGGGCATAATCGTAATAGTTCTAGAGTTCTTGATAAAAAATTTCAATAACACCGCTTAATTAACAAATATATAAACAAATGATTTTACTATAAAATTTTTACTAAAGTGACTGTTCTGAGCAGAGTTCTGACCAGCCCTCGAAGAGTTCTGTACAGAACTGTTACCAAAACTCCATATTAAGTAATATTCTTAATTTTTATAAACAATTTATAGTTCGTGATTAAGAAATAAACGATTTTTTTAACTCGAATTATAGTTCTGAGTAGAATTCTGAGTAGCCCTCGAAGAGTCCTATACAGAACTATTATTAGAACTCCATATTAAACAATATTTTTAATTCACATAAATTTTCAATTGTTATATAAACAATTGGGAATTTTACTATAAAATTAAATTTACTAATATGACTGTTCTGAGCAGTCCTGAGTACACAACTGTTAAAAGAACTGCATATTAAACAATATTTTTAATTGTTATAAACAATTCAAATCGTCGCAAAAACTCGAGACTTGCGCAAATGGCTCGCGAGGAACTCGTTTCTAGGTATTAGTGGTTCAATGAATGTAAAATTGTCAAATATTGAGATGCCTACTTTTAAACTTAAAATAATCGTCTGTGAAACTAACTTAAAAGTATGACAAAAAGTGAAACTAATAACAATTTTATTATTGTATAACTTTCCACTGATGTGGGCTTATAATGTCGTTAACAGAAGGTTACATTCCCATTGATTGCAAAAACTTAACAACAACAGTTCTTATTTACAGAAACGACTTTTTGTCGACAATTGCAGTGAACTTCCATTGTTGGAAAGTGCATGTAAACAACTACTGCACATGAGACATTAACTTGGTTTCGCACTGAAACAATTGAACATTGAGAGGTCAAAACTTAAGGGTAATTCATCATTTAAGTATGTCATATCATATAGTTTGACTAAAACACAAGCTATCTAGTAACATATGGATTCAAAAATGCATGTCTTTATTTATTTGGGAGTTGTAGTTGTCATTGGAATTAAATGATTAATAAAAAATAAATCAAAGCTATTACTTTTATCTTCATAGGTGACTAGGATAACTTGTGTCACTACTTGGCCAAAGACATTGATGTAAGTGCAGAGGAAGTCCATTTGACTATTCAGACATCTGTGTTTAAATTAAAATCTATAATAGTCTATAACACCATCCTGCCATATAAAGTTTTTGGATAATTCTCCTTCTACTCTGACCAAACAACTCGCACTATATCAATTTTTTTGTCTTCACTTGTTTTCAGTTGTAATGCAGTATAATTGCATTTTAGAGACAATGAAATGAGTGGTTTACTAATATAAAGCCATATGTTTAATACCAACCTTATTTTAAGTGTGATTTTACTTTCTGTTATTCTTTGTTTCCGTACAAAAAATGTTTCAACCCAACAGACAGATTTGCTGAACAAAACTAGTTTTGTAGAACTGGATGAGGATCTAGGAGAAAGAGGTAAAATTAGAAAATAGAGAAAATGTATCTTACATTTCTATTAATTTTCAGACCGAGTGTGGCGTGTTCTAACAGTATTTTCATTCAAAAGCTCATTTTGTTTAAATCATAGTTTGTTCGCCTATTATTACTATTCACAAATATTGGAGTGCAGGTTGCTTAACCCTATGATCAATTTAACAACATGCCTAACTACGTTTTATGCAACTGGCCCTTAGTATGGCAAAACTGGAATGTCAGTAGAATGATTTCCTCATGCACAATCCAGAATTACTTACAGAATCCATTCCCTCTTTTACTCCAACAGCAATATAAGAGTTACACACAAACCCTTATCAGAGTGCAATGGAGATGGTAATGGAACTGTTAATGAGATGGTAATGGAATTGAATTTGCAGTAGTTTCAAGATTATGTGAACTAATTAAAGCCAAGCTTGTTCATACAAACGAGATGTTCACTCAATCGAATTAACTCTTTAATAGGGCTTATTATAGTATTTATTAACTCAAATACATTTTATAACTGAACAACATTGTCTGGTATACAAAAATTATTACTGAGAGATTATGTATACATGCAACATAAGTCATATATTTCGGTTATTTACCTGTTCATTGAATCGAACATTTTATTGTTTGAATTTTTGTTGTTCATATAAACGATTTGTTCATTAATAGAGTATTCATTCCAATAAGCGGCTAATGTATTTCAAAAACAAGATTGGTATTATTATGTTTATTAAGTTACCACTGTTAACCCTTAACTGGTTAACGTAAAATTTAGTTGCACATACAGTAATAAGGTAATCATTTTAAACGATCAATAAATCAAACAAATGTTAGAACTTTTTGTTTTATTTATAATAAGAACCAAAGTACACACTTATTACTATAAGAAAATAATGAAATTAGCTTCTGGTTATGAATAGAACATATCACTAAAATATTAAAATGCAACTCGACATAAATGTGCATAAATTGGCACAAACTTTAATATTACGAAAAAAATCTTACTGAAAAAAGTTAGAACATAAGTTTTAATGAAATATAGTGCAGAAAAAGTCTGTATATAACAAAAATTGCAATAAAAAAAATTTACATACGTTTTTCGAGTTTATTTTACGTACAGGAATAGATTTGATTTAATATTAATATATTTAATATAATTTTATACCGAATATCCATTAGTACTTAATGCAAATTTAGAAAAACGTAAATATGTATGTAAAAGGATGTTTACTACACCCTGATCAACTAAATTTTCACTTTTTATGTAAAAGAAAAAGCACATTAGACATTAGACAAAGTGATGATAAAATCTAAATCCATCAATAAATTAATCAATAAACAATAATTAATACATATAGAAAGTACGCACTTAAATAGCTATGTACGTAATAAATGTATATTTTTAACTTTCCTTAAGATAAATATTAATATTATAAAGCTGTAAGAAATCTAATCAGTGAAGTATTAACTAGTATTATTTAAACTGTTTAATTATTATTATTATTATAATTAAGAAAAAACCACACACACAAGTCCTTTTCCTTATCTTTACAAATTTACAAACGAATTATAACTTTAAATTTTGAAATAAGCCTAACCAACGTACAGTTCTTTTCATGAATAGGGATTCAAACCATCCCCTTTAAGATAATACAATAGGGAATTTCCCTTATTTGTAGCATCTTTGTTATCAGTAGAAATGAATAATGGTAACCTTATTATAAACTAAATCAAAACTTCAATTGATGAGTATTTAAATAGTCTATCAGTCCTGGGCAGCTATGGATTGTGAAGTGATCGATCACCTTGTGGGAAATCCCAAAAATATATACCATAATTTTGTGCTAATTTCGTCCCAAATTTAAGCGAAAGTGTAAGGAAAATACATGCTAACTATAAGTATGTGTTGTAATAATATAGTTAGCATATATTTTCCTTATCATGTTTGTTCTAATATAGGAGACAAAAATTTTAAATTTGGGACGAAATTCAAAATTATGGTATAGATTTTTTCCACTTCCAACAAGGTGGGGGTGCTAACTATATTTACCACTTATTCTACCTGAAATAATTTTCCACTTTGATAACATTTTACATTGAAGTAACATTCTAATTACAATACACTATCTATATTTTTATATTTTACAATATTTGACAATTATCATGTACAATTTAATTATTTCTATGTTATATTTTAACATTAACCTTGAATTACATAATAAATCACTTTACAATCCACAGCCGACTAGAACTGAAAGAAAGAGTCCCCAGAGAATAGAGAGGTAATCCTGCTAGGTTTTCTGATTAATTACATTTTAATACCGAGTATGATCCTTTAGTAGGTAGAATCCATTATTCTGATTAAAACTGTTCAAATCATCCACAAAATTAAAAAAAAACGAAAAGATCAAAACAACAAACATTTATTGACAAAATTTGGAAATTTGTTACACGTTGCTAACGTTTTGTTAAACGTTTACATGCCTTTGTTATGTTGCTCCAAACCCACATCAGGAAATTGTAATATCATTTTGTTGTGATTAGCTTTACATTGTTTTGTCAACACTGTTTGTTGATCACATTATGAAATTATCTTTATTAAATAAGTAGCTCAGAAAAGCCTAGTTATTTATTTTTTATTAATTATGTGACACTTATTATAAAACTCTCTAATTATAAATTAAATTGCCTGCTACAGTGACTTTTATTACAGTTGATTACTACCATTAATTAATCTGATAAGTAGAAAAGTTGGAGCTGAATAAAATTAATAATTTAGAAAAATGAAAAGGTTGGGTAGTATAATACATATCAACAGCGATTTGGAATAACTAGTAGATAAGTAGTAATCGACTTGAAAAAGTTTTTATTCTACCATGCAAGGAAATGTATTTAATCATTTTGTATCGTAGATAATTTAAAAATTAAAAACTTGGCAGCGATGAGTTAAGTATAAATCAATGGAGTATGAATAGAAAATTTTGTACTCCATTCAAAAAACTCAATTGGTACCATATTGGCACTTACTTCCTTCTGTCAGATCACCACTGATATGTTTATCTAATATTTATTTTACTTCTATTACTTAAAAAATAAAAATATTCACTTAAAGTACTTCGCAATAAAAGTAAGATGAATAGACACTTTAAAATAAAAGTACATAAATGAACCCTTTTACACATTTTGTCTACTTTTTGTCCCATCTATAGCACAAGAAAAATAAATGCCTGTAGAATAAGAAAACAAAATAGTTTAATATTTGCACCATCTGCTTATGTTAGCATATCACCTAGCAGAATTCTAAAATAAAAATCCAATTTATGCAAGCCATACGTTAGTTCAATAAAAGTTTTATATGCTATTTTCAGATTTTTAACAGATATATACAATTCTACAGGCATAAATATTTTATTTTTTATCTTTAAGAGGAACGCATTTTTCATTGTCCTAAACTTTTAGGTATACTTACTCCCAATACCAAAGCCTACCTTTTTTGTGTTACTATTCAACTAGAATTATCTTATATATTTTCAAATACGTGTTATACATTAAATAATGTATTTATCAGCTTAAAGTAAGTTATAGAAAATATAACCGAAGTAAATTGGGTCTATCGTGCACTTTCAAATGAGCGGCAGTGTACATACAGAGTGGGAACGCGCGGGAAAAGCGAACTCATCCGGTTTTTTTAAAAACGCTGAGACACGTCGGTTTTATTTTTTAAAAATACACATTAATATGTGCGATTTACCTGCCGACTTTAATTTGTTTGTTAGTTATGATGTCATTACAAAAAATTTAAATGACAATATAGATTTTTAATAGTGGAATATGATAGTGATTTTTCTTCCCTTTTGATCATGCAAATAAATCATAAGGTTGCATAACAAAAATTCTTTGAAAAATCGATCTGAACATTTAATGTTGATATTATGGTACTTCTAAAATAATAACTTCTAAAACACGAGAAACAAAAAATTCTAAACTGAACAAGGAAAATAATGCAAATACAATGAACACTATTAAATAAAATTTTCAAAATGCCTCCCATCAACTTTTTGGTTTTTTTCTTTTCCTTTCTTTTAGAATTTTTGTTATGCAACTTTATGATTTATTTTGCATAAACATCAAGGGAAGAAAAATCACTATAGGATTCCACTACTAAAAATCTATATTGTCATTTAAATTTTTTTGTGGTGACGTCATAACTAACAAACAAATGAAAGTCGGATGGTGACTCGCACATATTAATGTGTATTTTTAAAAAATAAAATCGACATGTTTCAGCGTTTTTAGAAAAACCGAAGTGCGCTTCTTTTTTTTTAATATTCCATACTTTAATCCCACACTGTATATGTGAATTGAAAAATTAAACGAAATATGTTATTGGAACATTTCGAAATTTCCCTCACTCTAACCATTTGCAACAATTGCTCATCCAATATCGGAGTCAAACTTGTCATAATGTCTAAACATGACCATTCTTGATTGATAGCATTTGCCTTCAAATTTTCATCATGGGTATTTTAAACATGTACAAGCCTAGCCCAATCGCTCAGATTTTTTAACTTTCAAATAATATTTAAAAACGCTTTTCTCTGCTAATTCTAAGAAGATGCTAATTCTCTGGGATAGTCACATAGAAAGCATGGTTTACATGATTATATACAACTCTTTAAGGCACATTTGATGGAAAAAGTCTGATAACTTCCAAAAGTAAAAATGCCTGCCAGTTTGATTCGAATCTGCATTTCAAATTTAAAAGACTAGTCAAAAATGAGAGAGATGATGAACCTACCACTAGCATGAACTAGTACTAGTTCTATGGGTCACAAGTGGTAGGGGCTTTCAATATAGTGGTTAACCAGTGGTTGTAGGATTTAATTATCGCATGGACTCGTACTATTGATTCCATGATTTATCCTCGACGAAACTAAATAAATCGTCAACTACTAAATCGCTTTATTTTCTTCTCAACTGCAATAACATATTAAAGTATAATAAGAAAATATCAGATGATGCTATTAATCTTTCTCATATTATTTTATTACTTTCAGGGTACATAAAGTGAAAAAACAAATGGCCTTACTTAAAAATGAATTAAAAATATTAAACCTCTTTACATTTGCAATTTGTTATTGCAAGCCATAATTAAGTTCAATTAAAAAAATTGATTAATTTCATACATGAATCTTTGCTTAGCAAATAAATAATTCATTGTAAAATTAAAAGTGCTAGCACGAAATTAATTACTACACAGTAAAATTTATGTTTAAAAACATGCTTTGTGTTTTAAAATACAATACAATCGCAACAAAATAATAATAATAATAATAATAACCTATTGAAAATTAAAAAAAAATATATATTTTTGTAATGTTAAGAGAGTAAAATATGCTTCAATTTTTCTAGAACGTCATGATTAAAATCACATAGTATAACAATTGATGACTAGACATTGTTATCAGATGAAACGTTTCAGGTTTATCTCATTATTAAATTCCGTTAATGTATCTATTTACCAAAACGTCTATAATCAATTTTGTTAATTATATACCAAATTAGACTCAATGTTCAAATAGGTTTTTAAATCAACTCTTCAAAACAATAGAATTGTAAAATAGCATGCATCTCGGAAAACTCTTTTCCCCTGAAATGTTGTCTTACTCATTTCTTTACCTTTAGAATTGCTTCAAGTATAATCTGTGAAAATTTGAAGATTGTAGCTTAAATCATTCAAGAGAAATATAGCCATGATTTCTGAAGAAATGCGTCCCCCTAGGGTTTTTAGGATTAAGAATATACTCATGCACCTCTTTGGGGTAAGGCCCACCTGCCTGTAAAATTCCAGCTTACTAAGTCTCCTAGTTAGTTTTCAAGATATTTTTCGGTGGACATCGCAGGGTTGCTACACCTTTGAGATTTCTAAATTCCCTGACTTTTCCAGGTTAGTTTTACGAACTGTTTCCTTAAAGTTAAAAGCCGTCCCTCAATTGGGGATTTGAAATAAAAAAACAAATAATAAAAAAGAACATATTTTATTATTTCAGTTTTCACTTGTGTTTTACAAAGACCAGAAACATCACATACAACAATTAAAACTACATATTATACCATTTATAGCTTAACAAAAGTAATTTAACAATAAATATTTAAGATTCATATTTAATTTAACATTTAAATTATCTAACAATAAAAGATATTTATCAATAAAACTGAAATATCAGACAAAGATGGCCTCTAATGTATCTTTGACGTAATTGAATGAATTTCATCATATAAATGTAACATTTTGAGCACTCACAGCTGTTTTCTTCTTTTGCAGTTGAAGTTCTTCATTGGCCATTTCTTCTCCCCATGACTATTTTCTTTCATCTTCTCCTTTCTTCTGCTTCATTTCCAGGTCTTCAAGATAGCAAGCACGAGCGCGAATATAGTGTATCATACTTTTGGTAATACTGAAGTTTGATATGTCTTTTGCATTCTGGACGCTTTCCCACACTTGCCTTTGAGCTATTAATGATTTCTCAGACGTGTTGTCGACGAGGCACCCTTTATTAACTGAAAGTCATCACTCAATATTAGCCCATGAGAAAGGACAAATGTCATCTTTAAAATGTCATCAATTCATTTGAGCCATGAAAATCTATAATTATTTTTTTCCAGTATATATCTAATCTTTCTTCACACGAATAATTCTGCAAAATGTCCTTCTTGGCTGGTATTGAACAGAGATTTCCAAACTCTTTTTTGATTTTATCACTGGATATCCCATTTATCCACCCTTTGGATACAAAGTTTTCAATTAAAGATATGAGGCGCCTTTTCGCAACTTTTACAGAATTATTTATCACATAAGGATCAAAAAAGGCAAATTTCTTGTACACTTAAAAGCCAAAGGGAATTTCATTTTCATTTCATTTTCTTCTTACAAAATGTTTGCAAAGCTGTCAAGCAGTTTTGCCTAAATTCCAAAATTTCTTTTCGTTTAACTTCTTTCAGTCCGCCAATAGCTGCTTGAGTTTGATGACCAATCTTCACATATTTAACAATAAGCAGATTCTCCTAGTTTGAAACATCTACATCTCCCACTGAAGTTCCTTTCTTCTATGTAAATGTAAAAACATTGATAACGTGACTGCTATGTAACGTTACGAAATTAAAATTTTATTACTATAATGCCGCCAAATTTGAAATATAAAAGTAAATAAATTGTTAAGATTATGTAATTAACAATAAAACGATATTTAACATTAAAAAATATGTTCATCTATAACATAATAAAGAAGTTTTGTTGAATAGGTATAGTTTTTATTATTAATTGAATAATCTTTCCAGGTTTGTGGTTAAATTTCCTGACTTTTCCAGGTTTTACAGGTGCGTAAAAACCCTGTATCGGAACTGACTATAATTATATGTTTGATATTATGTACTTTATATTATATAGCATAATATTCGTTGGAAAATCAATAGCGTGTGGAGGCACTGCAGCTGCATACGCGCCAGTCGCTGGCAATTAGTGCGTGGCCCTCATTAATTTTGTAGTTTTTGTAAGCCCAGTTTTTGTAAAAGCAGGTGAATTTCGAAAACCACTGAATAGATTGATGCCTTTTTCACCATTTGGTAGCTTATTTCTTAGAAAAGTTTTCTATATATACAAATTATTCAGAGGATTTTTTGACAGTCGAGTAATGAGCAAAGTGTGAAATAAATAATTAAGAAAATTGGGTCAAACAGAGACAAAACGCATTACGCTCCGAAAATGTTAACAGATAAAGGAAAACTGTAAGCAAACGAATTGTAGAGCTCAAAAAGATCTACAAAAAAATCCAGGATGGCATATACGTTTCTCTTACAGATTACTCACAATCAAGACTTTTATAGTATTAGTTATTTTTGCGGAAAACTCTTCTCCCCCCTGGAATGTTGCCTTACTCCGCCTCTGGATGAAATGCCAGTAAACGCTGTATTCTTTTATCCTCAGAACTGTTTCAAGCATAATCTGTGAAAAATTGTAGCTTACGCCATTCAAGAGATATATAGCCATACTGATTTTTTAAGAAATGCCTCCCCCTGCGACCCTCTCGGGTTTTCTAGGATTAAGAATATACTCATGCACCTCTTTGGGGTAAGACCCACCTGCCTGTAAAAGGCATCTATCAGCTCTTCATTCAGCTCTTCTTCATTGCAGTACAGTTTGAAAAAACCTTTTTGATCCCTTGTAGGAAACACTAAAAGCTTTCTAATACAACTTACCAATTTTGTGTAAGATTTTTTGTTTTTAACAAAAAGACTTTTTGATCAGTATGGAAAGCTATAGGGAAATTGAAAGAAAAGCTCGTATCTACGTCTTGCAGTAGGTTACAACAGCCAGGTTCATCATTTATGATACGTTTGACAATTATCTACAATTACCTTATTTGTACATTTGTGTAAGATATTTTTTTTAAGAAAAAAAAAGGATCTTATTTGAGTTATCTTAGAAGTGGACCATTTTCAATTGAGCCAGTTTGAAGATTAGGCCACTTTCTTTATTTAAAATTAGAAAAATATGAAGTTTATTGTTAACATTCAATAATAATTACTAAAACGGAGATGTAATAGCATCATTGCTTTCTTTTAAAGCTGCAAGTATCTTTTTATCTGCGTGCTGCCCCTGAATGTTTTCGTATAGGCAACACATCTAACCGTAGAATAAAAATAAGGTAAAAAACGCATGTCATAAAGCTTAACTTAGGTTAACAGCTTACTATAACCTAACAAAGTAGTATCGATAGAAAGCCATAGATACAGTACTACCAATATAAGGTAAATAAATATCGGTTCCATATTTTGTATTATAATTAAATGTCGAAAAGTTGATTTTTCAATGTGTACTATACCTCTTGTTAGGGCTAAGTGGAAATTAGTAGTTGCGGGTACAATTATATTGATAAAGTATCTTATGACGATTGACCTCCAGTTAATGTTAACCAAAGATTGAAAAACCAGTCCTCAATAAAATAGGAATTCAATCCAACGCGTTCCGTACTATAGCAGACCAGATTCTGTACAGCTAAATCAACCTAGCTAATGGAATTATATCAATTCCTGTGAAGCAGGAAATCGTACACTGGGGTTAGAAACTATCTATAATTGTATATGTTTGATATCTATTAAACTACGAAGACAGGTCATTATTTAATTTCACATGATATACTATGACCAAAGATTTAATAATTCTTAACACAAAAATTGTGACTCAAAGGAGCTCAATATAACGGTTCAATGTGAAGAAAAACATCTTTAGGATTTAGGAATGGGGAATAGATTAAATTAAAGTAGGTGTTCTTGGAATTTATGGCAGCAACATCCTAGTTTTCAGCTGCCTTTTATTACAGTCTTTAAGCTGAAGCAGTTTTGGGTACACCCGGCAGGATTGGAACGCTACTGTGAATTACGCTAGAATAACCAAGGCTGATTAAAACTTTAAACCAGAGCAGTGGTCCTCCATGCTTCTTATGTATTAAAATACTTATGTTAAATTTAAATTAGCTTCTTTTTTTAATTCAAACTATTCAACAAATGCGTACTCTCTTGTTTCTCTACAGTAAAACCACATTTTCTCTTTTTAAAGAACGAAAAATGTTTTGAATACGATAAGTGGCATTGCACACATATTCTACAGTGAAGTGAGTAGTATGTCCTTCAGATTACCAACTTCGTGTTAGTGTATACTGTGCACTGTTCATGGCTCAGTAGAAGTCTGTATTATACACTCAAAATAAACGAATTAGTATTGAAGAAGAAAACCTGGAACTGAAAAGAATGATATGGAAGCTTGCAGATCAGAATGATGTTCTGGAATTCCCCAATCTCACAGAAGAATTAAAATTTTTGATGGTTGGTTCTTATCAAATCAAAATGAATCAACTGTACCTTTAAGAATAAAATAACATAGAGTCATAAAAATAATTTATTGACCACAATACATATTTTGAATATTAAAAACGCAGTTTTGGTATATATTTGTATAAATGTTGCATTGTTGTGTTGAGTGTTCTCATTATTTCTGCACAACAGTTGTCTCCCATTGAGGTGCTAAATTCTTCGTGCTGATTCAGTTGCATTTACTAGTATGGTTGAACAGAATTCGAATTCGTGTGTCCAATTATTTTTAGTAATTGTTGTTGGAACATTAGCGTTTGCAAGGAGTGATACTGCAGTGGATCTGTTATTATGATTTGTGAATTACTTTGCGGTTTATTCCAACTGAATTGTTTCAGTACTTTCCTTTGTCCATGCTGCATGATGATAGTTTATTTATTTCAATGGGGTCGTTCATGAACTAGCTTGAATTATGTAGATGTAGACACCAAATTAGATTTGGAGTTAGGAAAGACCATCGGTTATTACAATTCTGGAATAACTTTCCATAGTTTTTTTTATACAGACAAACTGGACAAATATCTTGATCTGAATCTTAAATCATCTATTTACTACTGGTACAAAACTTAGTACCTCTTTGGTTTATCTTAGAATATTGGTATTGAATTATATTCTATGCAGTGTGTGGGTATTCCACAAATGGATGCTTCAATTTGTAAGTGATGCAATATTTGCATAGACAGCTTTGTTACCTCTTCTTTGTAATCAGTTAAATGTGCAATCTTTCAAGATTAAAGCTAGTTCAGGAGTTATATTCCAGTCAAATCTAGTATCCGAATAATTAAAGTCTTTAAAATTGATATATTTTTCACCTTTTATGATAAAAAAATAAGAAATAACTAGAAATTAACGAAAATGCTGTAAGAAACTCAATATTAGTGCTAAATATCATAATTTGCATACATTCCCAGCCTGAAAACGGGGCCGAGAAATTTTAATGCAAATACTATGGAAACTATAGCAACCGGGGCCGAGATTTTGATGAAAGCCGATAGTATCCTTTCAGCTTCCTAAATCTTCTAGTTTTCGAGATATTTTTCGGTGGACATTGGAAATGGCTATTATTATATGTTTAATGTCTGTAATGTTTAATTAGGTTGGTATTGATAAACACAGTAGATAAAAATGGCAAGAGTTACTCAGTACAACAAAAATTAACCTGACAGATGGAACCATGCTATGTTAGACTAAATGCAATGCTGAATAGATCAGTATTATACCATTGTCAAAATCAAATTAGTCGATTAAAATCTGGTGAGAGTAGATATTGCACTGATGATACCCTATATGGATGTATCATCCAATATGTACATTTATTTATGTGTAAATTCAATTTATTGAGATTGACAGCAGAAAATGAAAATGTACCATTTGACAGTTGCAATTGTATTTATTATTTAAAAAAAAATCTTGATTGAACAAACAAGAAAAAATCATGTTGATTGGTCAGAATGATTATTTGTAACAACACTTTTATTTTGCAACACTTTTATTGTACTACCCAAAGCAGTAGGTCTGGTTACCTTACTTAACAATAAATTAATGAAACAGTCGATTGACACCAGATTTGTGGAATTGTCGAGAGGGACTCCGTGTTCTGGTTTCAAATATTAATTTTTGATGAAACTTACGAAATAAAATAGGTTTAAGTAACAAATTTCACAATTTATTATTACCTTGCGCGATCTACTTATGTAGATCGCACGAATTTTAAAACGTGATGTATGTTTCAAAAACTATAACAAAATCTAATGTAATTGTTTCTAAAAACAATAGTTAGTTTAGGATTTTCCTTGTGTATAATGTATATGCTGGCAATTACATGTCTTAAGTAATCTGTACGCAACTACATTTCATGTATACATGCAGACACGTACAATTTCACATAACCTGGTGATCTGCAGTACAAACACAATCACTAGCCGCCACACACTAGATTCTCATAGTGCCGAGATTGTTGCACAGTTGCTTTATTGAAGTTAGAAAAATGAACACAGATAGATAGAAACTAGGTTGTTAGTGATAAATTTTCTTCTTGGCATGTCTCTCTCACAATCAGTTATCAGATCCACATAACTGTTGGCTATTCACATGGAAATTGTAACTTTCTAGGCTGCAGCCTAGAAAAGCTCACTAGTTGTTGTATTGAACAATGTTCTTAAGTTCTTGAGCCATGAAATCTTTCTGTAACCAGACCTGCTTCAAATGTATACTTTATCTTGTGTAAAATAATTTGAAAAAGGTCATCTTACTGAATGTTTTCTATATGACTGAGAAAAGCTTTCTCCTCTTAACAGTTTTCATTATCTCCGTTTCTTTGCTCAATTCTTTTGACACTTCGTTGTTGGTAACACAATCAGTACAAAGAATCCTGAGAATCGTCCAATTATTACTTGTAGCTTTGTAGGTAGGTTCCAAGATTTATTACCAAACAGCAAGTCTTATTTTGGTTTTGAGATTTAGTTGATGGTTCTTTAAAACGGGTCCAATCTTGATAAAAGCTGCTTGCTCTCACTTTCTTTATTCTGCCGTTAATTTCGATAGAATGCATGCATTGTGCATTATGAGACTTCCCACATATTGTCTATAAACTTTAAGATTGCATGTATGACGCAATTCACAAACAGAAGTTGAATCTAAAAATGCACTAGTCAAATCAAATACTATGGCCGTTCATGTTTACAAATTTATCAAATAACTAAAATACTTCTTCTATTTCCAATTTTGACTTAAGGCATCGAGCAATAACTAAAATTCAAGAACACAAAATAAATTTGTCAAGGTAACTTAATAGATACCGAATTATACAACATTTCATTTTTAAATTTGCACAGCTGGAACAATATGCATATTTATCAACGTATAACATACATCTTCTTTGTGGCATCCACCACGATGTAAAATTATAGAAGTACGATGTTTTGCGAACAGAATGAAAAAAGTTGAGGTCTTTAAGCCAAGAATTGTGCGAGGTGTAGCCATTTGAAGTTTCCGAGATTAACCAAAGTTCGGCAAAAATGTCCACCTTAAAACCTGCAGGAATCTCGATCGGTTAATTTCAGGAAGCTAAAATTTGGTAATTTTCCTTCTCTTATTGCCAATTTGCAAGGAAATCGGAAATGGTGAATTAAAATTTTAATTTTTTTCTGAGTTAGCATGGAAGGTCCCTTTTATTTATGAATCAATTTATGTGAAATTTGGTATAGAAATATTAAATACAGTTTATGATTTACTGACATGTAAAGTCAATATAGCCGATGTCAGATTTCAACGGAAACATCAATAACTTTGATTTTTTAAATGCAAGACCCTATATATTTTACAAAACTAAAAGTCAAATTAGATCTGACCAGGTTGCTAAATTTCATTTTTTCTAAAAACCTTTTTTATTTTTTTTTAGAAAAATCACTCACAAAACTGCTGGAGTTAACTATCCTATGGAAATCAGAGAATTAGTCAAGGAAAAGAGACGAATCAGAAGAAAGTGGCAACAGACACATGATCCGGCTGACAAAAATATTCTTAATAATAAAACTCAGCAACTAAAGAGAGAAATTCAAAAGTTGAAAGAAGCCTCAATTGAAAGGTATCTCCAAAAACTAACAGCAGATGAAGATACTAATTATTCGCTGTGGAAAGCCACAAAGAAAATCAAACAACCCCTCACCCACATTCCACCCATCAGGCAAAGTGATGGTACATGGGCTAGAAGTAACAAACAGAAGGCTGAAACTTTCGCAGAACACCTTGCTGAAACTTTTCAACCAAACGAAATTCAATCAAATGTAGAAACTGATGAAGAAGTAATCTTGGAAGAAGAAGAAGAAATCCAGCAGGTCACCCCAAAGGAAATAGCAACAGAAATTAAAACTAATCTTAACCCCAAAAAAGCGCCTGGATTCGACCTTATCACAGGTGAAATATTGAAACCACTTCCCAGAAAAGCCATTGTTATGCTGACGTACTTGTTCAATGCAGCACTTCGATTAAAACATGTGCCTAGTGTCTGGAAGGTAGCAGAAATTATCATGCTACCAAAACCAGGTAAACCACCTAACGAGGCGAAATCATACAGACCTATATCACTACTACCGATTATATCGAAGCTCTTCGAAAAACTCTTATTAAAAAGACTTAGACCTATTATAGAAAGGAAAAATCTAATACCAAACCATCAGTTTGGATTTAGACAACAACATTCTACAATTGACCAAGTTCATAGAATAACAAATATCATTGAAATGGCATTAGAAGAAAAATTAATCTGCTCAACAATTTTCCTAGATGTGGCTCAAGCCTTTGACAAAGTTTGGCACGAAGGATTGATCTACAAACTAAAAAGAATGTTACCAAAACATTACGTTAAATTACTCACGAGTTATATATCAGACAGATTATTCCGCATTAAGCAAGAAAATGAATATTTTGAGTTAAAGGAGGCTAGAGCTGGCGTGCCCCAAGGAAGCGTATTGGGGCCCATCCTCTACTTGTTGTATACAAGCGATCTTCCACAACTGCAGAATGTAACTGTTGCCACATTTGCCGACGACACAGTGCTGATGGTTACTGGAACAACCATACAAGAAGCAACTGATAAGCTTCAAGAAGCCAGTGACG
The DNA here is from genome assembly GCA_929113105.1 of Agrypnus murinus. Taxonomy (NCBI): domain Eukaryota; kingdom Metazoa; phylum Arthropoda; class Insecta; order Coleoptera; family Elateridae; genus Agrypnus; species Agrypnus murinus. Next base: position 3,419,128 of record OV816028.1, on the reverse strand, counting down.
AAATACACCAATGGACTAGAAAGTGAAAAACAAAGCTTAATGAATTAAAATCGGTTCATGTAAATTTTACTAATAAACGGCTTATAAATACACCTTCAGTTAATTTAAATGGCATCATAGTTTCATATGAAAACACAGCCAAATACTTAGGAATGACCTTAGATACGAAATTGCGGTGGAAAGAGCATATAAAAAAGAAGAGAATAGAACTTGGACTCAAATATCGGCAATTGTACTGGCTGCTGGGACGCAACTCGCAATTGTCAATAAATAACAAAATACTTATATACAATCAAGTCTTAAAACCAATATGGTTCTATGGCATACAATTGTGGGGATGTGCTAAAGAAAGCAATCTCAAAAGAATCCAAACGTTCCAAAATAAAGTACTACGGAATATGGTAAATGCTCCATGGTACATCAGAAACAAAGATCTACATCGTGATTTAGGGATTTCAGACGTGACAAGCGAAATCAAGAGATTCGCCACTAAACACGAAGCCAGACTACATCAACATGTCAACATCGAGGCATTACAACTACTCGACAACCAAAACATCATAAGAAGACTGAACAGGACTAAGCCATTTGAACTAGTCTAAATACTGTGTAACGTGATAATAGCAGAGCACAGTGCGCGATATCGTAACGAGTGCAAGTGCTTCAAGAAGCAAAGTCAGACTAAAATATAGGACATCAGTAGATGAACTGTAGCTTAAGTTTTATTTAGTTTTAAGAGTTTAAAGATAAATTGATGGTTGGTCTATTAAACCAGTTTCAATAACAAGCGCATATGCGCAAAAAAGAAAAAACAAATTTTTTGTAACATAGAACGTCATGATTGGGTAAAATCTGTAATAGATTACAGCAAATGTAAACTGTGTATTCAAAAATTTACCTTTCCCTCTTTTCTTTATCTATTATGAAAAATAAGACAATAAATATCTTCATGCGAACCTAGAAAAAAAGCCAGAAGTTCTGATGGTGAGCTTTCGGATGGTTGCTGAGAATTACATAGCTTCGAAGTGCTATTAAAGGGGCGTTATTGGGGCAAAATATTAGCTTCAAAATATAGCTCACGTTTTTCATTCAGGTTTCTTTTAATAATCGTTTTTTACCAAGATAACATTTGATGTCGATTGCTAAACCGTTAAGGTAGTGTGGATCATAGTTTGTAAGGAGCAGATATCTAAAATAAATTTTACAATCGTAGTCGAACATCGCCAATTTTGTAGAATTAACGTTTCTAAAAAATAACCAAACTAAATATAATACATTCATCATAACACTGTTTAATAGCAAAATCTATGGCAATGGATAAATGTTTTTGCTTACTTATTTAGTATTGATTGAAATAAAATAGATGTGCACGGCGCGAAAATTTTAATATGGCAGCACGAAAATCAGTCATGTTTAGTTGAACGCTTTCTGCATCAGGAAGCGTTGGGTGGTAATATTCGCGGGACATTTAAAAGTAATTTAACTTTCCTAATCTTTTAACTATTATTGAATAAATTCCCGAAGTAAATGTTGTTTTTCTTTACTTAAGAGCATGTGACGGTTAATTTCTGAATAAACTATTTCACTCTTAATTAGTCCTGATTAATTTCTTAAAAGGAATATACGAGGGTCGTTTTTTTTCAACCTCCGATAGGCTATAAATAAAAGACAAATGTATATAAAAAAATCATTTTATTACTAAAAGTTCAGTATACTTATGGTTACTTTTCGACATACTCACCATAAAGATTGAGGCATTTGTCATATCTGTGGACAAGCTTCCCAATACCGTCTTCATAAAATGTTGCCGCCAACGCATTTAAATGAGTCTGGACGTTGTCTTGAAGGTTCTCGGTAGTTTATTGTGAAACTTTACGGAGAGACGTTCAAAACAAGAGAAGAGGAATGCCGACTTCTGGAATTTGTTCTGATCCATGACAAGCCCATGCACACAGTGCTGTTGCACCGAGTGACTTTCATCTTTTCCCTGAACTGAAGACGTGGCTAGGAGGACAGTACTTAGACAGTAGGACAGTACCAAACTACCAAGGATCTTCAAGACAACGTCGAGACTCATTTAAATGCGTTGGCAGCAACATTTTATGAAGACAGTATTGGAAAGCTTGTCCACAGATACAACAAATGCCTTAATCTTTATGGTGAGTATGACGAAAAGTAACCATTAGTAAACAGAACTTTTAGTAATAAAATGACTTTTTTATATACATTTGTCTTTAATTTATAGCCTATCGGAGGTTGAAAAAAACATGATCCTCATATATTTTCAATATTTTAATATAGTAATACTTTTCTTTTTCTTAAAACCAGCAAGAACAACTGATATTTTTAAAGATATCTAGCAGTTTTATATTCCCCTTTTTGATTTCAACTACATTAAATTATTCCTTGACATTTAAAAATTAAAAATTTCAGTTAAACTTAAAATATTTTGAAAGTTCACGCATGTCTGGCAACACTGTGAGTAGAGAACTGCGATGTCATCAAATAATGTTTCTATTTTACAGTTTCAAATTTTAGTTTTAAAGAAATTAATTCCGTTTTGCGGACCGTAGCGCCATCTTTAGGTGTTTATAGTTTCTGAAGCTTCCTATTATTAACACTGGCGGCATAACGCGCCCTTAAAACGTTTCTTGAAATGTATTCATTTTGCAATGTTTAGTTTTAGATTTTATCAGTTTAAAGTGCTCAGATTACACTTGAGATATGCCAAGTATCATCAAAATTAAGTAATATATTATACTTATTTCTGAGAACTATCTGTTTCATTTTTGCAATTTATGTTTGTTTACATCTTATAACAGTGAACATGGCATATGACGGTTTTTGACAAGAAAGGGAAACCGTAAAACTTTTATTTACCTTCTTTTCACTATTGGAATTCATTGAAGTATCTTTTAAACTAAGATTTTGAAGGTGAATCTTTTAAGGTTCATTTATTTACTGTTAATAGCATAAAACTAACAGGTCAGTGTGAATGAATGATAAAATAGTAATTTATTTCATACTGTGTCACATTTGTCAGTTTTACGTCAAACTTTTTAGTCCAGAACATGCGATTTTACGATCTAGTATGCTTGTAAAAAGTTTTACAGGACTTGTGACTGTAAAAAATTCTGGACTAAAAAGTTTGACGTAAAACTGACAAATGTGACACAGTATGAAATAAAGCATTGTTTTGATACAGTGAAAGAAATAAGAGTAATATTTACCCATAATAATGACGGGAATATTCGCGGTAGTAAGGGCAATGCATTGTTATTGGCAATGAAGGCAGTGAGTCAAGAATAAAGGCAGTGAGTTGGCAATGAAGGCAGTGAATTGGCAATGATGACAATTCTCGTGACAGTTGAAGCATTGTTGGGGAAATGAATAAAATGTAGCCAGCAGTGAGGCAATGATAACGAAACATGTGGATCATTGCCCAAAAACGACAGTAGTGTACAGATTTTTGGTGGGTGAAACTTTCCTCGGGTTATAACGATATAATGCCAAAAGTATTATTTATATGTTACTCATTTCAAAACACCACTTCTGGAAATTAAGCTTAATTTTTGTTCGTCCTCTCATTAAATTTTGCGCAGACTCAGCTGCTACTTCTGAAGTTATATTTTTCCAAATCTTTCGGACATTTAGACTAAGGTCAAAAGTTTACTTTATCGGATACTGATTTACGATCTTTAGCCACAAAAAACCTTTTTCCGGGAACTACTTCAAGATCATATGGTAATATAACTTTCATAGTTTATTACAATTTCTTTTCCTCCGTATCGTCCAATAAAATTCTCCTGCATACCCTTTATACTATACTGGAACTGTTAATTAATATAGTATTTAACACTTTGACTAAATAAATATAGTTAACACATCCATCTTGAAACAGAAGAAATATATACCATAATTTTATGCTCATTATGTGCTAATTTCGTCCCAAATTAAAAATTTTTGTGCTCTATTAGAACGCAATAAAGAAAATACATGCCAACTATATTATACGTACAACACGTACTTATAGTTAGCATGTATTTTCCTTAAGCATTCACTTAAATTTGGAACAAAATTAACACAAAATTATGGCATATATTTTTTTCCATTTCCGACAAGTTAAGGGTGCTAACTATATTTACCTACTTTGACATTCATTAATTATTCCTTTTATATTTTTCAATAAACTTTTAATAACATTGGATGAAAAATAGTTGTTTACTTTTCAATCTTTTTAGAACAATTAATTGAAATGAAAATTAAAGATAAGCAATTCAATTCTTTCTAATTATCGAATATATACTGAGAGTAGTGTTTATTTTTATCACCAATCAACCTTAAAAATTCAATTAATTTATTAAAGCAACTCATAAAATTCCATTATACTGCAAATGGTGGGTGTATCTTGTCAATACAGGTACTTAAATGTTAATAACAATCAATACCACTAAATAATAATAATAACAAGGTCACACTAATCAATGCTGTTGGTGTCTACTTGGTAGAAGTATCCTTACTTTTGCACACAAAAACTAACCCATCAAGGTTGCCTCCTTTATCATGATGTCATATATTATTAGGAATCTGTTTATATATTTAAAACTTGAGAATTTATCATTATTATCAGAATCCACGTGTAATAATACTGCTTTTTTTTATCGCAAATTTGTAATCCTAGTATGTTAGTAAGATAGTAAAACATGGAAGATTTTTTATCAATGATTTAACTAATATGTGATCAGGTGATATAATATAAATGCGTGAAAGAATTTATTATTTTTCAGAAACTTAAGAAAATTCAAGTTTCAAGTGTTTCTAGTTAGTATTTATATCTCTCACACGATGGGAAACCTAAATGTTTGTATGTTTTTCTTCACTTGTTATTAATAAGAATTTTTGGCAAAGCTCCAACATATTATAGATTTTATCAGAACATGAAAGTTATGCTTATTACTCACAGGCCAAAAAACTTTTACAGGAACAAAAATATTTGGAGAAATTCATTGTTATATTTATCTCAAAAATGGGCATCGTGTAAAGGTTTTTAATGCTAGTCATGATGACCACTTCAAAGATAAGTAGATACTAGAAGTTACAAGTAACTGCAAGTGCAATATTTTGCAATTTTTCCTTTGAAAGAAGTTTCAGTAAAATTTTGAGGTTTGTGTAGTTGTCATTTCTGTCACCGTTCTATTACAAAGCTTTGAAATTACTAAAAGTATTATTAGTCAGGTAGAATTTGATAACGAGTACATCAACTTTGAGGAAACTGGAAACCATTGTTATTAGTGAAAAGGTTTATGTATCAATCCCTTTATTTAGGAAATATTTAAGATTTCTATTAATTTATGTATTATGAAGGCGGTGCTCCATCCTGTTGGAATGTGAGAGCACATAGTTTTTTAATTGCTTGTAAATATCTACTATTATAGTGTTTTATTGTTGCTCCAAATTGTCTTCAAAAAAATAAGGACTCAAAATTATGTTTCCTCAAACATCAATTATGCCTCTGTGCAGTTACTGGTTTTTTACATCTCTCTAACATCTACAAATATTTCTTTATTTATCGGCTAGCATCATGGTATCAATCTTATGCATTCAAAGTTTTCAGCAATCTAGCAAAACTTTACAAATGCAGTAGGTACAGTTACAGGAGCAAGATACAGTCACATACAGTGGTAATATGATTGTAAGAACTGATGATGAAATAACAGAAAAATTTAACGAATATTTCATTGATAGTGTAGAATAATAGAAATAGTAGACAATATTGAAGTAAGTGAAGTTTGGTCAAATAAAAACAGTAATGTTTATAAAGATTTTTCTGAATTTAAATTGTTAACATTATATGAGTTACAAAAAGTTGTTATCTTTAGATAATAAATGTAATCCTAATGTAATATTGAATGCAAAGATTGTTAAAGTGATTTTTGAATCGATTGGTCATGTAATATTAAATCTAGTCAATACTTCACTTGACAAATCTGTCATTCCTACAGTATTGAAAGTAAGTACAATTATTCCGATCCAAAAGGTTAACAATTCGATTAAAGCTAGTTATCATAGACCCATTAATACACTACCTCCTTTGGAAAAAATATTGGAAATTGTTGTATATAATCAATTATTGGAATATATTGAACTAAATGAAATATTAATATGTAATACGTCTGGCTTTCGTAAAAAACATTTCTGTGAAACAGCACTGCAACTTACAGTCAGTACTTTAAATACAGCTATTGATAAAAATAAATATGTTGTAGCAGTGTTTCTGGACCTTAAAAGAGCTTTCGAAACCATAGATACAAATATTCTATTAGCAAAATTACATCATTATGGCATTAGAGGTAAGGTTTATAAATGGCTTAAAAATTACTTAAGTAACAGGAAACAAAAAGTAAGGATTAGAAAGGTAATTTCTGGAGAACTAGATGTTAATCTAGGGGTCCCCCAGGGAAGTGTGTTAGGCCCGCTGTTGTTTTTATGTTACTTAAATGACATTAATTTATTTGTTAATTGTGAGTTTATAAATCTATTTGCTGATGATACTATGTTAGCATGCACTGACAGCGATATTAACACGGACAGCTGTGTTAATATATTAAATAATGAATACAGTTCTAGAAAGTGTTTCTAAATATTTAAAAATTAATAAATTAAAATTGAATGTGGCTAAAACAAAGGGAATGATTTTTATGACAAGGTATAAAAATAACTGTTTAAATATAAATAATATAAATTTATCAATAGATACTGAGCAGATTGAAATTGTAACATCGGTCAAATACCTTGGTTTTATGTTAGATAATTTGTTACAGTTTGAACATCATTTTAATTATCTTGTTAAGAAAATATCAAAAAAGCTATATTTTTTCTCTAGAATTGCAAAAAATTTATCAATGAACACTAAAATTACAGTCTACAAGTCCATTATATTACCTCACTTTGATTATTGTGGATCGCTGTTGCATCAATTTAATTTAAATAAAATGTCACAATTACAAAAATTACAAAATCGTGGCATGAGAATTATTTTATCATGTAACCGATTAACTCCAGTGGTGATTATGTTAGATACTTTACACTGGATATCAGTGTCTAAGAGGATATATTTGTTAACCATGACTTTTCTCTATAAAATATTGAATAATCAGACTCCATTATACTTTAATAATTTTATATCATTTCATCATAATATTCATAACCATTTTACTAGAGGTTCGGCTAACATTTATATTCCTCAATATAATTATCGTTCTACAATGAACTCATTATTTTGTAAAGGGGTCGATATGTACAATAATTTACCACTTGAAATTAAAGCTAGCAAATCAAGTAAAATTTTTAAAATAAAATTATTACTATACATTCAAGAGAAAGGTATTCTGTAATTTTTTTTATGGTGTTATTTTGTAAAATTCTATTATTAATTATTTTGTAATATTCTATTATTAACCATTTTGAATGTACATATTATTATTTTGGTGGAGTATATAATGATTATATTATAATGAAAATTAAGATGTATTTAGTGATTTCTGTATATTAGGCATTGCCTATTTATTAATAAACATAATATATACATGATTGATACCTTCCTAAGGCCAGCATTAAGACAATTAAATAATCATCTAAACTCACGGTTCGAGGAAGACAGCGCAACGTGCAATAAGGCCTGAGGAACCAAACGGTAATTTTCAGATATACAAATTTCATGAAACGGAGACATTCATTCCCTTTGCTTCTTGATTCCCTATTTTGAAGTCCCTATTTTGTTTTGTATGACTACTTAAAGCAACAAGTTTTCCTAAAGAAGCCTTTCCAATTTTCGAAGAGCAAAATTTCATTATATAAAAAAATTTAAAAAGATCTGCCAGCTGGAATCAAACCAGGTATGACAGTAACTTGGTGCTATTATCAGCCTGCTCTGGTTAACTAAACTAGCACAGTTTTTTCTTAACGAAAGCTTCTTACACTTAAAACACTGTAAGTTATCACCAATATCTAACGTGAAAACATGCTTTCCAACAAATAGGTTATTAGAAGCCACTTCACGTTTATTCTGCTTTGCTTGGTACATTGCACAACAGCCTTTAATCTTTTATTTAAAACTCATGAATTCTCCCACTGATTAGACATTATGGTAATTATTCGATATTCAGACCCCTATCGTACATGCATACATACGGAAATACCTGCCAAGCACTAAGGGTTTTTCGTTGAAAAGATGTTATAAAAACAGGTAAAAATTATAAAATCTTCTTGTCATGACACAAACATCATTTTTATGCTATTTTCCCATAAATACAGCCAACTTTTTTACTAAGTATAACCTAACATCACAACATTCTAACCTCAAAATAGCGATTTTAGCATTGTTTTTCTTATTAATTACTGGTGACCGGTGTGATTTTTATTGTTCTCTGAATTATCCTCAACAACTTAGTATCATTGGTTTACCTGGTTTTAGAAGGGTCCATATTTCGAATAATGACAATTTTAAAATTCAAATTAGTTTGGAAAATTTGATGACAATAATTATATTACACAGTTACCACATTTTGTAGCACATGAAATACATATGAATGGTTAAGGTTGATTGGTTAAACAATAATAGTCACTTTACAAATTTTAGTCATTTATATTATTTTCAATCCATATTTTAGTTTGAGGTTAAATTTAAAACACATTCTCCAGTTTTCATTATTTCAGAAGCAACAATAGGTTAGGTTTTTGTTGTTTTTAAAAGATGTAACCTCAAAATGCCAGAAGTGAGATATTCAAAAGATGATAATATGTAGTAGTACTGCCAACATAAGCTTTTTAAAATTAAATTCCAAGACCTCCAAGACAATTCATGATCTTCTCAATCATATTATATTTTATTTTGTTATATAGGAAGAACGATGGTGTACTTTATCAAAATTCTGTGTCGTTACTAGTGATGTAGAAAAACGGGTTTTTTCTGACTGAATAAAAAACATGAAAAAAAACCATGTTTTTTTTTGAAAAAAAAAACCCACTTTCTGGTTTTTTCAGCAGACGGGTGCTTAATAATAAAAACTTCTTGTAATGATTAGGGAAACAAGAGACCACCCGATTACTTTTCAAATATACATGTATCAGTGACCTATAACCTTCAATTTAAGACTCGATCTGATGGTGAGGATTATTATATTTAGTAAATCAATAAATAAAAAAAAAGATGAAAATCTTATAGCAAGATCAGGGCATAGGTCAATATACTTACTGTCATTTAGTTTTACTGCAAAAGTTACATATTTAGTAGTTATTTTTTAAAACGTTGAATTATATTACAGTGACAATTCAACACATTATTTATCAACTAATCAAATGTCATAAATTTAGTCAAACCAATTAACAGCATGCTGATTACAACAATAATCACCATTGGTGGTAATTACAGAGATAATTTGTTAAATTTTCACACGAATTTCACTTTTGGTAAACTTGGCCATCACATTAGATTATAGTTGTAGTGATTCAGACGATAAGTGCAAGTTATGCTTTGCAGTTATCACAATTTCCATCTCGATCAACTACTTGTGTTATGCCATTCAAAATTATTGTCAAAATTGGATTATATATCACACATGATGTTAAATCAGCCATTGGAACTTATTAATTTGCTTAATTACAAAGCTATCACAGCAATAGTAAAAAAACAAGTGATCATATTACCTTATTTTGGTCTGTTTCTAAGAACATAATTTTATTCAAATTTTTCCTCATCGAATATAAAACGTAGTACGATTAATAATCGATGATTCTACTTGTGAAACTTGAACACCATATTCAAATTGCCCTACAGGCTCCTTGAACTGCAGTTTGGTTTCACACGTACATGTCATTGATAATAATCTTACCACTTGTTATATTATGGCTGCCAATCCTCTCAGACAAGAAAATGAACAATAATGAACATAATATATATACATATAGACTGATATAGACATACTATTCAAAATTATGTCTATATCTGAAAAAAAAGCAGATTCAGAAAAAAAACAGACACATACGGTTTTTTTTTGAAAAAAAACAGTTTTTTCTGAAAAAAAACCTTATGGTTCTTTTTCATTTACATCACTAGTCGTTACGCACTTACTCATTATTTAATATTTATTCACACTTCTCATTCTTTATGTTTTGTATTTATCCATTAATCTCTTATAATTGCTATTTAGAGTTAATAAAGACATTATTATTATTATTGATCTCGCATTTTAATATACCATATTTTAATATAATCATAATCATAAAAAATAAACAGCATTGTGCAAGTAGTTCTGAAATGTATTTAATAACAAATTGCAGGCAACAGTTTACTGTTTTACGTTTATTTAGTATGTTGATTTTTGGAATAATACTTTTTGGTACCTAAACTATCGTAATTAGTTTTTTGCTAATGACAGTTGGTAAGCATTGATGATTTCAGAAGCTACTAAAAGTTACGATTCAGATTTTACTACCAGTTGTCGTCCTGAGTAGTAATTAGATGAAGTTTTATGTAAAAATGTTATTTTAGAAAAGAGAATTTTAGGTTCAGGAGGAAATCACTTATATATTTATACTTCAAGAATTTATCTTAAATGTGTGCATAAATAATGCTTATTTTAAAATTATTCAACAAAATAATTATCAAACCTTGAAATGAAGCAGGCAGAAAAAATATTGCAGGAAAGGATGATGATTTAATATAATAATTATCCTCAAAAAAAAAAAGCCACTATAAGATCAATACGAAACTTTATAAATAATGAAAAATTTGACTGTCCTTGGAATTATTTTTTAATATAACCATCAGTATCTCTTTATATATTATAATCAATAACAATTACCGCTTAAATTAAACCTGATACACCGTTTATTACAACAATCTATTGAATACAAAATCTTAGGTTATGATTTATGAATAACACTCTATCATGTTTAGGTTATGTTTAACTGTCAAAATATGAAGATTTAGGTTATATACTTGTCATTGCCCTATCAATTCTGACATATCGATGGCGTCAGTGCAATACCTCGTAACTACTAAAACCATAATTGTCCAGAAGAAGCAAAAAACGTTTAGACAAGCCATACTACAAAAGCCATTATGAGGTATTGCATTTTGTAATTTTAAGCTTTTTGATTGGTTTATTTGTTGTTTTTATATTATAGGACTGTACGGCCTTGTGTAAAGTGTACATAACAGTCAAAATCGTATATTGGCCAAAAATGTAAGTTACGAGGTATTGCATTGACACCGTCGATATACATAATAATATTAGGCGTTTACGATAATTGAATTGGGTTAACCGGGTTACTATTTCTGTCACTGTTATTGACATTAAAAAGAAAATGACAGAAATAGTGACCGAACTGAACCGCTCCACTTATCGTAAATACCCATTCATAGGTTGAAAATAATAAAATTCTTACCTTTTTAATTCATTCAAAATTATGAAACTTTCAATGGTAAAAAGTCTTAAAAGTAGCATCACGATCTTATTAAATATCAACCATTACGCATTAGAAATTCAAATTTTATAAAAGAAAATTCAATAAAAATAATCACTGCTGTGAAAGTGAAACAGCACACCCAGTAACATGACCCTATCATTTCTTTTGATTTATTGTTTGAACAATTAAAATGAAAGTAGTGCTTACGACTTGCACCTTCAAAAAATGCATCCAATTGAAAAAGAAGTGCAGCTTTTTTTTCTTACTATTGCATACAACCTACTAATAAATTAATTAACTTCAAACTAAAAATAGGATATTAATGTTAAGCATGTGCATTGCTTTCATTCAAGGATGTTTGTTGTACTTGTTTATGTAATAACAAAGTTAATTAAAATAAATAAAATTTCAACATTTGATTATATCTTTCAAATCATTCGCTTATAAAACCATTGGTAACATATACTTACTCATGAGGAACACCAGCATTTTGCGAAATAGATTCAACAAAACCGTACTCCTGTTGCTTCAAAGATTCTTCTTTTTCCTCACTTGCTAATTCTTCAATAATTGATTGAAAGTCTGCACTAGGTTCTAGATTACTACCTTCACTGTTAGTTATCACGTTAGGTTCACTCGATTCACTATTGTAAGTGTCACTACTCGTAATAATACTATCCGTGCCATTATTTTCTGATGCCGTTGAATCAATCGATGCACTAATTGATGTGGATATGACAGCATCTTGAGCAGATGCCAATCCTAGGGATTTAGTATCACTGAAAAACATTAAAAAACAAGGATTAAATTAAGAGGAACATGTAATAATTTTTAATAATTTGTAATACTTACAACGCCCAATATAATGTACAAAACAAAAACACACATAAACAAACTACACTTATTTTCATATTGTTATTATAATAGTTTTTAATTTTTTGAAATGCATGTTTTCTTACAACCGCAACACTACAACTTAGACAGGTAACGTTTGACTGATTTAAAAAATCTGACGTGTACGAGACACTTCAAAAAGTGCTAGAACGTTGCGGTTGGTATTTAATCAGCGCAGCCAACATTAGAAAAATCAAACGTGTTGAAGGCAATTTTTGCTAAATAGTATGTTCTACCAGCGAAATTTCTTACAGTGCATTTTCCCCGACATGGAAATTCCACATTTTAGATTATATATGCAATCAACGTTGACTCAAAGTACAATTAAGAATATGCTTTTTGAAAGAAAATTAAAGTTTTAGATCTTTAAATATATTAATCAAAAGGTGCAAATTCCTTAAAACCTAAATGATTTCTGTTTCGACTAGGCATTCACACAAAAATTATGAAAAACTGCAGATTTAGGGCCGATCTATTCACCTCCTTGTAAATTTATCTGCTAGTTAATTGTCATGGATACCATTGTGAGAACAATTGTAACTATAGCAACTAACTTCCAGATAAATTTAAAAGGAGGTGAATAGATCGGCCCTTAGTTAAATATCTGTTTAATAAAAACACGGCCTACTAGATTTATATAAGCTTCGCTTATATACGGCCGTCTCATTTCCAGTTTTTTCATTGTTGAAAATTATTACAGATTCGTACGTTAAATGGCGCCCACTGGTGGTAATTTTAAAACAAAGATATTTAAAGTCAGAGCTCAGTCGCTAATTTTTAGGTTATACTTCATGTCAGTTGTGTCAAACTACCTCCGATTGAAGAGATCACACTTTAAGGAAGTACTTCACTTTCAGAATACGTGTATTTACTCAGACAGTAACAATAGGTAGTAACAAGAAACTTCTAACAACGATCAGATGTTGTTAAATTATGCATTAAGAAAACACTTATGGCTACATTAAAACTAAAAACATATAGGTACTTCAACAACCACTTCACAAGTACACGTATTTTTTATACTATTGACTTGATTTTACAACAATTGTCATGTTATTATTATCAATAGGTAGTTAGTTCAGAAAAGTTCCCTACTCCATCTTCTTTCTGGAACACTTTCTCAGCTTTACTACTAAACCTGTTAAGACATGATAATAAAATCGTTATTTACTTATCGTTACCTATCCTATACCTACCCTTCAAAATTTTAAAATTCTTTCTCTGTCATCGCTTTTGGTTTATGATATGCGATATCAAAAATTCTATATAAAGTTAACGTCTTAGGAGACAAATCTTGTCAGTCTCTTTTTACTGAAACGAGTGGCCTTAGATTCAAGTAGATTTCATCAGCTCTTATATCTAAAAATATTTATTTTCAGTAATGCCTTTTACAGTGAGACTTCTTCATTCCATGGTTATACTTCTAATCATAGCTTCAGTTCATAGGTCGTGCATTAACATTAGGTGTCTACATCATCTGCTGTGGTAATTCAAGTGCTACAAATCCCAAAAGAGCATTCGTAATATTATGAATTATTACACTGTACTTATATTGTGGCTATTATGTAGTTATTAAGGTGTTTCTAGTCTAAAAAAAATCAGTCAATTAGTAATGTTATATAAAATCTAGTAAAACTTACTAAAAAAAGTAAAATTTTCTTATATATAAGATATTTTGCTTTCCAAATTCCTACTGCAACATATTTGTGTCTTATTTATGTACATTATATTTAAATAGTATGTACAAATGTCAATAAATTAATATTGCACAATAGCAAATGACAATTATTGGTATCAACTATAACCTTAAAATTAACGACTGCAGTCTGAATACAAACCATCTTCGTTGCAAAATTATCGGCAGTGGGCGCCACTTAACGTACAGATCTGTAATTTTTGGATTCTAATTGCAACAATGAAAAAACTGGAAATGAGACGGCCGTATATAAGCAAAGCTTATATGAATCTAGTAGGCCGTGAATAAAAACAACTACTAGGGACCTCTATCCTCTGTCCCATAATAATTGTTACATTTCTTATGAATGTAAAAAATATTGTACCTAGATATAACTGATAAAAATAATTTGTTTTATAAATTTCGTAGATTATATTCCATTCGCGCGCGGGAAGAGTAACTGTTAGGGTCGTTTGATTTGTAATGTTCTTAAGCATTTAAAACTAGTTGTTTAAAACTTTTCGTAATTTTCATTAGCAAGCAATTAATTATGGCATTGTTTGAAGATTTGAAAAACAAATGCTAATTAAACGTCAAACATTTATTAATGTTTCGATTCATTAAAAATAAATCATCTTCATTAAATCATCTAAAACTTGATATTTGTTAATATTGACGTGCAGAACATAAAATATTTGAATGAATTTCAATACGTTTTCACCATTTTAACATCAGTAAAAAGGTTGACAGTAATCAACATAACCTAGAAACTATTTTTTTTATAAGCTATTATAGTTGCAAAGTAGGTGCATTATTCACACTACAATTTTGCAATTGTTGCATGAGCACTTTTACATTAAACAAGTCAGTAAAATGTGGTTGCTTTAGTTGCTCTTCCCAAGTGCGAACAGATTATAGAACATTCTATTCGCTATCGGGAAGAGTATCATCTGTTAGGGTCTTTTGATTTGTAATAGTTTTAAGCATTTAGATCTAACCGTTTGAAATTTTTCATAATTTTCTTGTTAGCAGTACCTTGTGTTAGAAATCTTCCCGCTTAAGAATATCAATCTACAAGAACGCATCTAGACAAAAATATATACTTTTATAGTCAAAAGTTAAGGTTTCGGGAAATCAAATTTTCAAGGTTCAAACGTTTTCAATTTTATACCACTTACGTAACTTTTCCAATGTATTTAAGCTCTACAGTTTCATGCTGTTTCAGTTTTCGGGCATATACTTATAGTCCAGTCAAATTAGAAAAAATAGCGGAAAGTTGAGGTAAGTCCCTTGGATTTTTGCATAGGCCTTCCTTGTGGGTTATCAACCTCTAAAATTCTTCTCAAAAGCCAAAGGTAATAACCTCTTAAAAGTCACCACCTGTAGTAGCTCGAAGAGATAATGAGAGTAAACTACGTCACCTGTTCTTTTTCTCGGAAATTATTAGGTATATCAGGTTAGGTAAAATAAACTTTATTGAATGTTTTTTCGTACCTCGCCTTTTTTTTGTGTAATCAACGGAAGAAGATATGTCCTACATGGATCGGCAATTTGCACCAGTAAATTTGTTCAAGGAACTTTCGAACGTAACTTTTTTGTGGTCTCATATTCGTTAAATAGCTAAGAAAAATTCGTTAAAACTTGCTTACCTAATTTGTTTTGAAAAACGATTTTTATTAATTAAGTTATTTCACATTTTTTATTATGAGAAATTAATTTTAGAGAAACTGTACATTTAAAGTTAACCAAAAAATACCATTTAAGTTTCATAGTATTTGAACCTTAGAATATAAAACTGTAGGAAAAAGCGTTACTACCCGGCGCAATGAATTTTAAAAGCGACGGATATGACGTCACACTGGCCGCCATTAGACATCACCTAAATCTTTTTTCTCTCAAACTGCGACAAATACGAAGGAAATTACATTTCATAAGTAAATATTGGTTTGTTTAAAATATTAAATATCAAATTTATATTCTAAGATTAATTTCAAAATACTATGTTTTAAAATTGAGGTATATTTATGTGATGTAGTTTATGTGCGCATTTCGAGACAGTGAGAACCGCCAATGGAAATATCTAATTACAAAACCGGAAACACCTACTCCGCCATATTGAAACCCCATCCGAGTCGTATGTGGTAGATGATTATGTTCCTTCCTACAGTTTTATATTCTAAGATTTGAATTATTTTCCCAAAACTTTAAGAAAAACCGTAGATCTAGCGACTAGATTATTACCTGCTTTTTGCAAAAAAAAGCAGGTTTTTTGGCAATAATTTAGTCGCTACACATACGATTTTCTCAAACGGAAACGTAAGACATGTGAAATAATTTAATTAATAAACATCGTTTTCTAAAACAAGTTAGGTAAGTAAGTTTTAACGAGAAAAAACACGTTTTTTGAGTACACTTGGACCGAAAGTATAATTAGGTATTAATGCAAACTTAATAGGGAAGACGCACGTATCTTTTTTAATTTTTGTATTCGTTCATTTTGGTTAGAAAAATATTTCCAGATAAGCGAAATTTCTAAAAACCCTCAATTGATTTGAAAAAATTAAATTTAAAAATTCTCCTCATTTAAAACCGAATTTGGCCTTGAGCAACTTCCCTCAAAGCTATTTGATGTAAAAAAGTAGGTACCGCTGTGAATGTGAAGAAGCAATATTGACGATCTACTCAACGTTAGATGGCGCTGATGAAAACCAATAAATAAAGTCACTATATCTCTTCAAAGTAGCGCAATTGGTAGAGACAATGTGTTAGACAGAGAAAACATTATCTGGAATCACAATGGCGGAGTGACAGTTCCCAAACGCTTGTCAATTGTCATTTGTCAGTTGTCACCGGTGGAATTGCACGTTTTTGTCAGGTTTTTATCGCGTTTCATAAACATCCAAGAGTCCGCGTGGATAATTAAACTGCACCTTCGATTTTTATACACGTTTATTGATTTGTTGGATACTGTGTGTCGTTGTTTGTGGTGTTGGACAAACTCTGTGAAGGGGCTGTGAAACAGTAAACATGCCTGGATGTTGTGTACCACATTGCAAAAATAGATCCGAAAAAGGCTTTCGGTTATTTAGATTGCCACAAGGTAAAAATTAACAATTTGTTGTATTCAGATTAAGTGGTCACATATTTTCATTGTTTTAAGGTCAAAATGATGTTAATAGAAGAACATCTTGGGAGAAAAGTATTGGAAGATCCGATTTAAAACCTATGTCTATGATTTGTGAAGTAAGTACATTATTTTTTGTTATGTGTTGTGGTGTATGACAAAATGTAATTGTTACAGGTGCATTTTTCAGAACAACAATTTGAAAGAAATAGGAGTGACAATCGAAGATTATTACGTCGTGATGCAGTTCCTGATTTGAAAATGACTGCCACTCAAAACAGTATTTATCCTGATAGTGATGTAGAAAAGCCAGGATGCCCCTCTGAAATTAACACAAAGAAGAGAAAGTACAACGAGAGTGATGAATCTAGTGTTACGGTTGGATTATTGTCAGAACATGTGAGTAATGGTTCAAATAAATAAGTTCTAAATATGGGTATTGTGCAATTTTGTTAATTTTAGATAATAGTGAGTTACAAGATGATGAAGATGTGGGTGATTTATCTCATGACGATGTTGAGACAGAAATATCAGAATTGCTTGCAAATAGCGACCTTCATCAGCCATCTCAAAATTATATTGAAGAGTTAAAACGCGCTCTAAGAAAAGTTGGGAAAAGATGTAGCATGTATAAACGAAAATATGAGCAGAAAGAGGAAAGACTGGCAAAAGTATTCAACCACGATCAGTTACAGTTTTTAAAAACAGGATCACAGCGAGGAACAAAATGGAGCGAAGAAACTGTAACAAAAGCAATAAAATTATACCTAGCTTGTGGTGAAAAAGGATATACAGAATTGCAAGAACAAAATCTCCCATACCCAAGTATTCGTACAATACAGCATCGTCTTCACAACTTGAAATTTGATGAAGGTATTCTCCAAGATATGTTTAACGTAATGAAACTAAAAGTATGTATAACAACCCCGTTGCTAACACATCTGATAACCATTTTGGTAAACACGGCCTTGAGTCAATTAAAAATTAATTTGTTTTTAAAATTGATTCATGGCGCGTGAAATTTTTTCCAATTTCACGCTGAAGATTTTTTTTACTTTCAGATAGCGTCATTCCAGCCTCAGGAAAAGCATGCCTGCCTACTTATTGATGAAATGGCTATTAAACCAGGCCTTGTCTATGACAGTTCAACCTCGACAACTTTGGGTCGGCCCACAATAAATGCCTCTTCAGGAAAATGTGATGATTTGGCCACTCATGGATTAGTATTTATGCTGGCAGGCGTAACCAGTAGGTGGAAGCAAACGGTGGCTTATGAATTCACAGGAAATTCCATATCTTCTCAAGATTTATTACAAAAAATCATGACGATAATCACAAAACACATGAAATTGGACTTTCAATACGTGTCGTCATTTCCGATATGGGTCCACAAAATAGAGGGTTTTGGAGGTTACTAAACGTAGTGGCTGGTAAACACATCGAAATTAAGAATTATACATTGCACCCGTCTATTCCTGAAGAGAAATTATTTATAATGCCTGATCCGGTACACATTTTTAAGAACGTTGCCGGTGCGTTGACGAATGGACACAGATTTTTCCTGGCTGAAGAACTTTGTGAAGAGTTTCATTTGCCGTCAACAGAAATTTGGATCCGATTAAAACAGTTATGGAACTGGACAAAGATGATGTACTTAAGTTATGTCCCCGTCTGAAGGAAAATGTGATTCACCCAAACCATTTTGAAAAAATGAATACTGCCTTAAGTGTTGCTTTGTTAAACCATGATGTTGCGGCAGCAATTCTGTACTATGTGGGTACTAACAGGTTAGAAGCAAAACATCAGACGACGGCATGGTTTATTATGATTATGCATAAATGGTTCAAATTAATGAGTAGTAGATGCCAAAAGCTAGCTTTCGCATATGCAAATCAAGAGGAATATGAAAATACAATACAATTTTTCCATTCTTTTATAAATATAATCAGAAACATCACAGTAAGTGACAAGGTTTGGAAACCTTTTCAGACGGGACTCCTTTTGGCTACACAAACAGCACTGGATCTACAAGAAATATATTTGAATCGGGAAAAATTTAATTATTTTATGTTGGGGCGTCTAACTCAGGATGCGTTAGAAAATTTGTTTTCTTCTATTCGAAGAAGACGGTCCGTACCTGATGCCCGAGAATTTAAGTTTGCCCTCAGAATGGTGTGTCTGTCACAATTTGAAGGGAAAATACACCACGGGAATTACCACATTGCCGATGCCGATCACTTGGTTCGCTATTGTGATGCGATAAATACCCTGCAACCACGTGCGCAATTTCATGATGCAGATGAAACAATTCACTATGGATTAATGGTACATTTTGCAAATTGTAAATTAAGTGTCAGTGTCAAAGAAGCCTTGTACAACTTTATTGGAGCTTTGTTATTAAAGGTGAAGAAGAACTTTAAAAATTGCCACACATGCTATTCTTCTCTCCTTTTGAAACAAGGTGATCACATCTCAGTAGGGCACTTCACAAAATTGAGAGAATACAAAGAAAACAAAGAAAATCTGTGTTACGCAAGCCAGCAGTTATTTAATTTTATATACGAGTGTGAGGTAAAATTTAGATTTTACGAAGATCAAATCCTTCAAAACAAAATCAACGTGGCTCAACTCGTGGACATTTTAACAAAAGCACAAAATATACCACCCATCCCTAATTGTCATGGTATATTGAAAAATGTTATACATCTTTTTGTTAAAAGTAGAGTTTACTTTACACTTAGGGAACAAAAAAAAAGGGTTACAAACAAACAGGACAGTCGTAGCGTGGCCATGAATGCCGCAGTTAATAATCCCAAGCATAACAAATAAACCGTTGCCATTACAAATTTTCGTTTGATTTAAAACTTTATTTTTACCTTTTTAAAATTTCACAAACTACTTTCCATACGAATTCGAATGCAAAAAAATTGGTTGTGAATGTCATTTCTTGACCAAATTGCAACATTAGTCCAACATTTGAAATTTACCGCGTAATTTTGGAATCACAATGGCGGCCGAATTGCGCTACTTTGAAGAGATATAGTGACTTTACCAATAAACTGAATTTTCAATTAATATTACCAGAAATATTTAACACCACTTTAATTATGGCAGTTAATTACACAACAGCATAACGTACATTATTATATTAATTTTGTTTATTGTTTCCAGCCTTATTTTGTGGAATTCCATAATCATGAAATAAATAAATATTATTAAAAGTTTCACAGTTTTATTAAAATATACCTGACAATATTGTTTCGACAGCTATGCTGTCATTATATATATGAGAGATTATTTAATAATATGTTAATCCCAGAGTTAATGAATGCTTTGAACGTTACAACTTTTTAAAACGAGTACAGAAAGGTGAGTCCTTTGAACATTTTTTAACTGAATGTAAACATTTAGTACGTACCTGCAATTATAATGATGTGGATGTCAACCAAACAGCCGAAGATAAAGCTCTTAGGGACAAAATTGTTATGGGTATTAGAGACTCTATAACCCGTGAAGCATTATTGAGAATTGAAAAACTCACACTTGACAAAGCTATTGAATTTTGTC
The DNA here is from genome assembly GCA_929113105.1 of Agrypnus murinus. NCBI lineage: Eukaryota > Metazoa > Arthropoda > Insecta > Coleoptera > Elateridae > Agrypnus > Agrypnus murinus. The sequence continues at coordinate 3,398,399 of OV816028.1, read as the reverse complement.
GAACAAGTGAACAAAGCAAGAACCAAAATTTACAATTTCATAACAGTGCAGATATGGATATAAATGTAATAAACAAATATAAAAAAAGGCAACCGGTGGTAAGTGATAGTAATAAGTTTAAAATGCAAACCAGAAAGAAATCGAGTGAATCGAAAAATAATTCAGATGAGAAATTTAAGTGTAGGCGTTGTCAATTAACACACGGTGCACGAGCATGTCCAGCATTTGGTAAAGCGTGCAAAAAATGTGGCATCTTAAATCATTTTGCTGTTTCTTGTCGTGTAAAAAATATAAAATGTGTAGATCAAGAGAAAGACAGTGATAATTCAAGTGATATATTTGTAGGAAATGTAGAAAGAATATGTTATTGTAGCAATATAGAATGTAGTCATAAAGGTATTTGGGATGAGATTGTACAAATAGAAAACAAAAAAGTTAAACTTAAGCTTGATACAGGGGCTGATATAAGTATAATACCCCAGAAAATTTTCAAAAAAGTTGATAAACAATTTAAAGTTCGTCAAACAGATTATATAATTAAAGGTTTTGAAGGCACCCAAGCAAAAACTGTAGGGATTGTTAATTTACATTGTAAGTTTAAAAATAAGAATATTTATGAAGATTTTGTGATCGTTGATGGAGCAACTCGAGTTCTATTAAGTGGTCAGGGTTGTATAGATTTAGGGTTAGTCAAAAGAGTAAACAATGTTGAACTAAAAGTTCCAAATCCTTCATCCGAGAAAGATATGTTTATTGCACAAAATTCCGATATATTTAGTGGTCATGGTAGGTTTGAGGGCAAATATAAGATTACTACTACTGAGAAATTTGAGCAGGTAAGTCACCCTCCTACTAAAGTTCCGATGGCTATAAAAAGTGCCTTATCACACGAATTAAATAGATTAGTTGATAGAAAGGCGATTATTAAGGTAAACGAGATTGATCCTCGCGCAAGTATAAACCGTATAGTAATTGTAGAAAAACCGAATGGTAAATTGAGGTTATGTTTAGACCCGTCAGACTTGAACAAACAAATAGTGCGCAAACCTAAACTAGCTTACCGAATAGAAGATATTTTTTCAAATATGATAGGTAAGAAAATATTTACAGTTTTCGATTTAGCTGAAGGTTATCATCATCTAGAACTAGACGAAGACTCTTCATGGAAATGTTGTTTTTCAACACCCTTTGGTATTTATAGATATGTAGTTCTACCATATGGTTTATCAAACTCTCAAGATTTATTTCAAGAGGAAGTAGAAAACAAGTTTGGTGATATCGAAAATGTACAAATATGTCATGATGATATGTCAGACGATAACATAGCAAATATGGCTGATCACATATACCCTCTTTGTGAATTATTAAAAAATACCGTTGAATGGCAATGGCTTCCTAAACATCAAAAATGTTTTGAAAATTTAAAGACAATTATATGCAAGTCTCCGGCTCTTGTTCCATTTGACCCAAATAGAAAAATAGTTTTACAGTGTGATGCATCGAAAAACGGTTTAGGATGTTGCATGTTTCAAGAGTATGATAACAAAATCCTTAAATTAGTAGCATGTGCATCACGTAATATGAATGAGCATGAAATAAACTATAGTCAGACTGAGAAAGAATTATTAGCCATTTACTTTAGCACTCAAAAATATCATTGTTTTATTTACAATTCTGTTGTAGATGTACAAAGTGACCACAAACCAATTATATCTATAATGAAAAAACCTATTTGTAAAATTGGTTCAGTTAGACTACAAAGACTTAGACTTAAACTTTTAAAATACTCCCTTAATATTTATTATACACCTGGAAAAGATGTACATTTTGCAGATATGTTATCTAGAGCATGTTTAAAATTAAAAAGTTATGACCATGAAATGTTAGAAATGGTACACTCAGTGTCAAAACATTTGCCTATGAGTGAAGAAAAGAAATCACAATTAAGAATAGCTGTTAGTAAAGATGAAATTCTTACAAAAATCTTTGATTATTACTTTAACGGATGGCCTAAAGAAAACTCTATTCCAGACAATTGTAAACCTTATTATAAACTTAAAGATTCCATTTATGTCGAGGCAGGTATAGTATTCCTAGAAGACAAAATTATAGTACCAAAAAGTCTTAGATTTTCTATGATAAAACTACTTCATAAAGGTCACATAGGAATAAGTAAAACAATAAATAAAGCAAGAAGTTTATTTTATTGGCCAGATCTAAGCATTGATATCATTTCTTATATAAAACAATGCAGAACATGTGAGAAATTTATGCAAGGTAATTTTAAAGAACCTCTATTGCCACACTCAGTTCCAAAACTTAGATTTAATAAAATAGGTACAGACATACTAGAATTTGGAGGTAAAGCATATTTAATAATAATCGATTATTTTTCACATTGGATTGATATATCCTTGTTAACAGATAAAACATCAAACTCTGTTATAAAATCATTTCAAGATATTTTTACTAAATTTGGATATCCAGAATATTTAATAGCAGACAATTTACCTTTTATATCAAATAAATGTAAAAGTTACTATAAGGATAAAGACATCACCATTTTAACATGTACCCCACATTATCATCAAAGTAACGGTTTAGCAGAAAAGGCAGTAAGTATTGGAAAACAAATCTTAAGAAAAAGTTTTGAAGAAAAGAATGATTATAGAGAGCTAGCAATGGAATATAACAATACTTGTATAGTTAGTTTAAATGCATCCCCAGCTCAGATTCTTCAAAGTAGAAATCTTAGAACTCAGTTACCATTAACAAGTAATAAATTAGAACCTAGAATTCAAACTCATATTTACAAACATTTATGTGATCAGAAGAAACGTTTAAAATTACATTATGACAAAACAGTTCGTAAACTCCCAACAGAATACAAAAAGGGGGATAATGTAGTAGTAAAAAGTTGCAAAGATACCTTTTGGCATAAAGCTGTTGTTTTAGAAAAAGCTAAAGAACCAAGATCATATTGGATAAGGAAGGAAAATACTAATAAGATAGTCAGGCGTAATACTAGTCAAATGAAATTATCTTATACTAAACCAAATCAAAATGAATTTGTGTTAAAACCCGAATTGTATCCAGACAAAATTTCACAAAATAATCATATACAAAACTTAGTAAATAATTTAAATAACAATAGTTCAAATGTTAGATTACAAGCTAGTGTAAACAATTCTCCAAATAATGTACCAAATATACATAGTACAAAAGCAATGCCTTCAAAATCTCCAACAAACAATCTCAACTCAAACCCTATTAAACAAAATGTATCCCGATTTGGACGCTCTGTAAAGCCTCCCCGACGCCTTGATCTTTGAGGGGAAGGTGTTTAATATTAATACAATGTTAGCATAAGTTACCAGACATGATATGTGAGACACAGCATGTATGTGTCAATCATCGAACCTACAATGATAAGTATTGCATCATGTAAAATATTGTAATCATTTACATTACTTACTAATAGAATAGATAAATAGAATATTTAATAATAAAATTTGACAGTAAATATAAGTAAATATACAGTCTGTTTGATTTAATGCGCCCCGCTTTGTAGCAACTTTATTTTCGATCAGAAATGGTATAAACTGTATATATTATTAAATGGCATAGAATTCTATATGTTTAGAAAATTTTGTATTTACTAAATCAGCGTGAGCGTGATGACGTCATAGAACTTTTTTAATTACATTTTTACATTTACATTTTTAAATTACATGCTAGGTATTTTTTTACTGAAATCGATAGAGTATTGTGTTCTCTTTTCAACCATAACAAATATTCATAAGAAAATTCTCAAGAAAAACGTGAAAAATGATTTACGAATAGTAGGCTTTGATTTTTGGTTCTCCAATTATTAAAACACAGTTATTTAGCAAGCTTAGGTAAATAATGAAGCTTCAGTTCTTACAATGACGTATTTAATTTTTTTTTTCGAGGGGAAGGAAGGTATAATATTGTTTCAGCAGCTATTTTATTATTATAATATTACCTTTGCTAATGACAACTTAGCTGTCGAAACAATATTGTCAGGTTATAATTTAATCAATACTGTGAAACTTTTATTAATCTTTATTTATTTCAATCAATAGAATAAATTGAAAAACTTATTTTAGAATTTTCCTAATAGCATACGAATAGAAAATGATTGATGTATTTTTTACCAAGCCAGAAAATTAATCTTATCATATCGAACATGAAGAACAAGAATATGGCCATACTAAATCTACATTTTAGCCGCACTGCAGAGGGCGCTGGTTAAAATCTTTTGGGCGGTCTGTCACCCACGAGCAACTTTCCAAAGTTTCTGGCAATTATGATTTGGTATCTTTTGCATCATAAGGAATACCAAGATACCACTGCCAGAATCATTAGACAGTCGGGTGTGGGTATTATAGTGGGTATTTAATTATAGGTAGGTATCTGTTAAATTCGCAATTTTCTAAATCACGAAAAATGACCTTATGTGTTAAAATATGGAAAATATTTTATTAATAATAATGATAATAATAATTGCTACAACCGATAGCCTGGAAACCAAACCCCAGAAGCTAGAAGCTTGTGCGGGAGGGAGGGGGGCGATTATTATTATTACGTAGGCCGTAAGAAAAAATGTTTCTAAAGACATTTTACGTTCACATATCTAGTTTGAACAAGATATCCCAACATAAGGAAAATGTTTTTTAACATTTTTACACCCCATAACCACTGGCGGATCTGAGGGGGGCCATGGGGGCCATGCCCCCCCCTAGAGGAGTTCTAAATAGTTGACATTGGTTCAACGACCAGAGTCATGTAAGTAAACCTTTGATTGGTTTTCAAACAAGAAGAAAACACACCTTATACTTTATACAAACCAAAATTATTCGTTCTATTTGGATGTTTTTTCAAACAACCCAAATCCACAGATTTCTATATTTCATTGGAGTCGTTCATCATACAATAAACTATGAAACAGAAATATTCTTCTATGCAGTGCGAATGTGTGCAATAAATACAGGCGGCCGGTCGGGCCGGCGGCAAAACTGATAACGAATATAACGATAGAGGAAAAATAATTGTTATTGGGGACTGTGTTCTTAGTAAAAAGCATCTTAGCGGTAAACCGTGAGCGGTGAGCGGTAAGAATCAAAAACAAAGGAGCATTAAGTAGAAAATAGTTGTTTTTTGTCGGAAACCACATTTGTTCTTCAAACAAGATTAGTGGGGTTCAGCTATAGATCTTTTCATTGAATTAGAATATTAGAAATAGTGATAAGTGAAATTGAATTTATCGTAAAAAATGGTAAGTACCTATATGCAACACTGACATTATTAACGAATTTGATTTTTGCATATCTTCGAAACCGATAAACAGTGTATAAAATTTATAATCACTTGTATGAATAAAACTATTGAATAACGTATTTTGTAAAAAGTAAGTTTTAATTAGCAAATAGTAAAACTTATTTAAAACAATTTATTGAAACTTTTTATTAATCCTTATTTATTTCACAATTAGTAAATAGTTAAAAAATACAACAAAAATAAATATACAGTATAATATTAAATAAATGGATTTACTTATCCATCGTAAATTTCGCTACAGCATAAAAAATTAGATAGAATAAGTGAATAACAATGCAAGGTCTTTGTTGTTTCAGTAGTTAATATTTGTCTATGGGGATAGATTAATTTCAGTGCTTGAATACTTTTATTTATGCGAGAGTTTATATGGATTTTTCACATAGGAAGGTATTATCTAGTATTATTCAAACTGACTTAATAAAAAAAGGATTAAAATTATCCGTTATTTTCTTCTAAATTGGAAAATCGTCCAGAAAGTTTCATTTCATATTTTGATATTATTAGCAAAATCTGCTATGCAATTGTTGCAGGTTCAGATTGCCCAGGTTCGATTCCTGGTCCGAGATAAATAATTTTTCCATATTATATCAACATTTAATTAATTTATATATATATATATATATATATAATATATATATATATATATATATATATATATATATATATATATATATATATATATATATATATATATATATATCCTACTATCATTAAAGCGTCCATACATTGACGAGTTACATTGGATAGAGCGCCCATGTGCATAAAGCGTCCATATATGGACGCTCTATGCACCTCCCATGTAAAAATTTTTCTATGACCTTATTACGTCATGAGGAACGTCTCTGCAAAATTTCAGAAGACGCTTTATTGGTGACCAGATAAAAAAAATTATACAGTTGGAGTATATTTTTAGTGCAACGCAGTCTCCGCTAGGGGCGCTGACTGAATTTGTGTATATTCAAGGTATACTCTTTCTACGTATACACGTTCGCGTGTAGAGCGTCCTGCATATTAGGCAACGTTGTGTCTAGACGTATCGATTTTACAGTAAAAAATAACTTGACGAGTCTTTTAAATTACTCTGCAATAGAGCGCCCGTATTCAAGTGATCATAGAACTTCCATTTTTAAATAACCATTCCATCTTTAATAATAAAAATTAAAAATCTAGCACTAGTGTTTGTTATTACAAAAAAGTAGGAATTTAATATTATTTTGAGGAGTCATTGTATGATTTTGTTCTAAAAGGTGTTTGGCATAATTAGATTTTTTAGGATGTTTATTTCTGTAAGAACGAACGTGTTCTTTATATCTTATGTCAAAATTTCTAAGTGTTTACCCAATGTACACCGAACTACAAAAATAATTATTTAAACGGTAAATACCCGATTTCATGATAACATGTGTTCAGTCTTTGGCATTAAATAAAAATGGGAAAGTGTTAGTGTTGGTTTTAAAGGCTATGTTTTAGTTGTTGGTTTTTCTTAGTATATGTGCAACTTTTTCTGATATTTTGCAAAAATATGGTGTAGATATGTAATTTGTGTCTTCTGTTTGATTGCCAATGTGATATATTCTTTTGATAGCTAACCTATAATCTTTTTGTTTAACTAAAGTGTCAATCATGTTTGGATTGTAATTATTTACATATTTAATGTATACTAAGGATCTGTAGGCTGCTAGTTTATGTGCTTTGTCGGAACATGATTCATTTGGTATTGCTATGTCCGAATGTGTTGGTTTTCTGTACATGGAAAATTCAAATAGATTGTGTACGTTAATCTTGATAGTTAAGTCTAGGAAGTTAACAGCCCTGTTTCTAATGTAAAATTTATCTTTTGGTGGATACTATTAATAAGAATTCATTGATAACCTTAAAGAACTGCCAAAAACAACAAAAATGTCATCAACATAACGAAACCAAAAGATAATGTGTTTAGAGACATTTAATTCAAATATTTGATCTTCTAAATTATCCATAAATATGTTAGCTAACAGAGGACTAATAGACTTATACCCATCTTCTAATTCTGAAAAGCAGATGTTGCAGTTTTCTAAAACTTGTTTTATCTCTTTTTGGAATTTTGTGGTTGGATCTTTCTTTAAAGTTTCTGAATTTTCTGTATTAATAAATTTATTAATTGGATTCGTAAGAACTTCTAAACAATAAAATATTTCATTTTGTTACAATTTTTCTTTATTGTCAATATGTCAAATATTACGGATATTATTTTAATTTTTAAAAAGGACGTTCTGGGTTAAGCTGTGGGTTAGGTTGTCGGTAAATATGCGTGATAGGTTTTATGTTAACTTGTAGGCTGGGTTGTAGGTTAGGTTGTGAGTTAAGTTAGAAATTAGGTTGTGAGTTAGGTTGTGTATTAGGTTGTAGGTTAGGTGGTCGGGTAGCTTGTGGGTTAGGTTGGATGTTGAGTTCTAAGAGAAGTTGTAGGTCAAGTTATGGGTTAGGATGTCAGCTAGGTTGTGGGTTAAGTTGTGAGTTAGGTTGTAGGTTAGATTAGGAGTAATCTTAAGTCTTAGGTCGTGGCTTAGATTGCGGGATAGGTTGTGTGTTAGATTGTGGAGTAGATTGTAGTTTAGGTTATGGATATGATTATGGGATATGTTTTAGGTTAAGTTGTATGTTAAGCTGTAAGTTAGATTGTAAGTTGGGTTGTGGGTTAGGTTGTGAATTAAGTTAGGGGTTAGGTTATAGGTTAAGTGGTCGGTTAGCTCGTGGATTAGGTTGTTTATTAGGTTGTAGGTTATGTGGTCGGCTAGCTTGTGGATTAGGTTAAAGGTTAGGTTAAGGGTTAGGTTAGGGGTTAGGTTTTGGGTTAGCTTGTAGATTAGGTTGTGGGTTAGGGTAGGGTGTTAAGATCTAGGTAAAGTTGCAAGTTAGGTAGTAGATTAGGTTGTGGGTTATAACGTCGGTTAGGTTATAGGTTAGGTTGTGAGATATGTTGTGAGTTAGATTAGGAGTTAGTTTAAGAGTTAGGTGGTGGGATAGGTTGCGGGATAGGTTCTAACCCACGTTAGATTGTGATTTATATTGGGATTTAGGTTATGGGATAGGTTTTGGATTTCAGTTGTATGTTAGGTTGTGGTTTAAATTGTGAGTTAGGTTGTGGATTAGGTTGTAAATTAGGTTGTGAATTAGGATGTAGTTTAGATTAGGAGTTAGCTTAAGACTTAGGTTATGGGTAAGGTTTTGTGATAGGTGATAGGTTGGGTGTTAAGTTCTAAGTAACGGTGTAGTGTTAGATAGCAGGTTAGGTTGTAGATTAGGTTGTGGGTTAGATTACGAGTAAGCTAAAGGTTTAGGTCGTGAATTAGGTTGTGGGCTAGATTGTGATTTAGATTGTCATATAGGTTGTAGATTAGGTTGTATGTTAACTTGTAGGTTGGGTTGTAAGTCAGGTTATGGGTTAAGTCAGGAATTAGGTTGTGGGTTAGGTTATGGGTTAGGTTGTGGGTTTGGTTATGGTTTCGGTTGTGGGTTAGGTTGTGGGTTAAGTTGTGGGTTAGGTTGTGGGTTAGCTTGTGGGTTAGTTTGTGTATTAGATTGTGGGTTAGGTTGTGAGTTAGGTTGTGGGATAGGTTGTGGGATAGGTTGTGGGATAGGTTGTGTGTTAGATTGTGATCTAGATTGTGGTTTAGGTTATTAGTAAGATTATAGGATAGCTTTTTGGTTAAGTTGTATGTTAGATTCTAAGTTAGGTTGTAGGTTAACTTGTAGGTTGGATTGTAGGTTAGGTTGTGAATTAAGTTAGGGGGTAGGTTTTATAGGTTAGTTGGTCGGTTAGCTCGTGGATTAGGTTGTTTATTAGGTTGTAGGTTAGGTGCTCGGTTAGCTTGTGGGTCAGGTTAAAAGTTAGATTGTGGTTTGGTTAAGGGTAATGTTAGGGGTTAGGTTGTGGGTTATCTTTTATATTAGGTTGTGAGTTAGGGGTTAGGGTTGGGTGTTAAGTTCTAGCTAAAGTTGTAAGTTAGGCAGTAGATTAGGTTGTGGTTTATAATGTAGATTAGGTTATAGGTTAGGTTGTGAGATATGTTATGAGTTAGATTAGGAGTTAGCTTAAGAATTAGGTCGTGGGTTAGGTTGCGGGATAGGTTGCGATTTAGATTGTGATTTATATTAAGGTTTAGGTTATAGGATAGGTTGTGGGATAGGTTTTGGGTTAGGTTGTATGTTAGGTTGTGAGTTAGGTTGTGGGTTAAGTTGTAGGTTAGGTTCTGAATTAGGATGTAGTTTAGATTAGGGGTTAGCTTAACCTAGCTTTTAGGTCTTAACCTAGGTTATGGGTTAGGTTGCGTATTACTTTGTGGGCTAGGATTTAATTTACGTTGTGGTTTAGGTTTTGATTTAGGTTATTGGAAAGTTTAATGTATAGGTTGTATGTTAGGTTGTGGGTTAGGTTGTATGTTAGGTTGTGGGTTAGGTTGTATGTTAGGTTGTAGGTTAAGTTGTAAGTTAGGCTGTAGGTTAGGTTATAGGATAGGTTGTAAGTTAGGTTAGGAGTTCGGTTGTGGATTAGGTCGTGAGTTAGCTTGTGGGTTAGGTTGCAGATTAGGTTGTGGTTTCGGTTATAGATTAGGTTATAGAATAGGTTATGGGATAAGTTATAAGTTAGGTTGTAGATTAGATTGTAAATTAGGTTGCAGGTTAGTTGGTGGGTTAGGTTGTGGTTTAGGAAATGGGTTAGATTATAGCTTAGATTGGGTTATGTGTTAGGTTGTAGGCTAGGTTGTGAGTTAGGTTGTACATTACGTTATGGGTTAGGTTGTAGGTGATGTCGTTGTTTAGGCTGTGGGTTATGTTGCGGGTTAGGTTGCAGATTTGGTTGTGGATTGTTTTGAGGTTTAGTTTCCGGTTTAAGTTAAAGGGTAGGTTATGTGATAGGTTATGGCTGAGGTTGTAGATTAGGCTGTGGGCATTGGTTGTCGGTAAGCTTGTAGGTAAGGTTTTGGAATAGGTTGCGGATTAGGTTGATGGTTAGGTTGTAGGCACGGCTGTGGGTTAATTTGTAGGTTAGGTCGTGGGTTAGGTTGCGGGATAGGTTGCGAGTTAGATTGTGATTTATATTAAGGTTTAGGTTATAGGATAGGTTGTGGGATAGGTTTTGGGTTAGGTTGTATGTTAGGTTGTGAGTTAGGTTGTGGGTTAAGTTGTAGGTTAGGTTTTGAAGTAGGATGTAGTTTAGATTAGGGGTTAGCTTAAGACCTAGGTTATGGGTTAGGTTGCGGATTACTTTGTGGGCTAGGATTTAATTTACGTTGTGGTTTAGGTTTTGATTTAGGTTATTGGAAAGTTTAATGTATAGGTTGTATGTTAGGTTGTGGGTTAGGTTGTATGTTAGGTTGTGGGTTAGGTTGTATGTTAGATTGTAGGTTAAGTTGTAAGTTAGGCTGTAGGTTAGGTTATAGGATAGTTTGTAAGTTAGGTTAGGAGTTCGGTTGTGGATTAGGTCGTAAGTTAGCTTGTGGGTTAGGTTGCAGATTAGGTTGTGGTTTCGGTATGGATTAGGTTATAGAATAGGTTATGGGATAAGTTATAAGTTAGGTTGTAGGTTAGATTGTAAATTAGGTTGCAGGTTAGTTGGTGGGTTAGGTTGTGATTTAGGAAATGAGTTAGATTATAGCTTAGATTGGGTTATGTGTTAGGTTGTAGGCTAGGTTGTGTTAGGTTGTACATTACGTTATGGGTTAGGTTGTTGGTGATGTTGTTTTTTAAGCTGTGGGTTAGGTTGTGGATTGTTTTGAGGTTTAGTTTCTTGGTTAAGTTAAAGGGTAGGTTATGTGATAGGTTATGGCTGAGGTTGTAGATTAGGCTGTGGGCATTGGTTGTCGGTAAGCTTGTAGGTAAGGTTTTGGAATAGGTTGTGGATTAGGTTGATGGTTAGGTTGTAGGCACGGCTGTGGGTTAATTTGTACGTTAGGTTGTGGGTTAGAGTGCGAATTAGGTTGCAGTTTAAGTTCTGGTTTAGCTTGCAAGTTAGGTTAGAGGCTGGGTTAGAGGTTAGGCTGTGGGTTAGGTTGTTGCTAAGGTTGTGGGATAGGTAAGGAGTTAGGTTGTGGGTTAATATGTAAAACATAAAGGATGTTATTTTTAATATTTAAAAAGAACGGGGTTTCGTTTTGGGTTAGGTTGCTGGTTACGTTGTAAGTTAGCTTGTGGGTTAGGTTATGGGTTAAGTTAGAGGTTAGCTTGTGGGTTAGGTTGTGAATTAGGTTCTAGTTAGTGAATTAGTTAGTTAGGTCATGGGATATGTTATGCGTTAGGTTATGGGTTAGGTCATTGTTTAGGATATGGGTTAGGATGTGGGCTAGACTGTGGGTTTGTTTGTGGGCCACTTTAGTGGTTATTGGTTTGGTTATGGATTAGGTTGTTGGTTACGTTGTAAGTTAGCTTGTGGGTTAGGTTATGGGTTAAGTTAGAGGTTAGCTTGTGAGTTAGGTTGTAAGTTAGGTTGTATGTTATGTTGTAGGTTAGTTTGTGGGTTAGGTTGCGGCTTAGGTTGGGGCTCATGTTCTAGTTTAGATTATGGGTTAGTTAAAAAGTGCAGATATGCGATATTCTACATACAGTTACCAATACGCCATAGTTTCAGTTTTAAATCTTTTAGGAATTGTCATAATTATTTCCAAGTTGAGATATTATACATTCACCTTAGATTATAAAACTTTTGATGCTGTCATAGTTTTAGACTCAAAAACTTAAAGCTTCGTAACTTTTAGTTTAGTAGTTTATTTATCATTTTATAAATTAATTTATTATCTGTAGCAGTTTTTAATATAGAAGAAAACAATGGCGTCCTGGGTATATCAGACCTGGCCAGGAAAAAGCTTTACGTTCAGGCCACTTTAATTGCTATTTTCAGTAAAATTATTATTAGTATTATTTTACACCCAAAAGTAACGCCAAAATCTATTTTGAAATTGATTAGTCGTTTTAGACGTTAACACACACACGTTTAGCAACACGTTATGCCGAACTTGAATTAAAGACGCATTGCAATATGAACTTTGTGCATATCCAACATCTCTTTTCGAGTCTCCAGCAATTCTCAGAAAGGGCGAAAGTCGAAACTCGCACATTGCATCAACAAACACATTAAGAACATGACTGATGGATCACAGAGTTAGCAGACGTCAAGTGTATCTACAGAAGTATCGCAAGGGCCAACTAAGTATGTCTTAGATGGAGGATCATTACTTCATCGAATGCCTTGGAAGATTGGAATCACATTCGACTTTATCGAAAGATCTTATGCAGACATCACATTGAAAAAGAATGACTCAGTCACAGTTGTTTTTGATGGATACAGTGTGAATATCCCAACCATCAAAGAATGCGCACATAGGAGACGAGGTATGAACTCAAAACTATCACCCACAGTGAACTTCTCTCCAGACACTATTTTTATTGGCAAGAACAAATAACTTTTGCATAATGCCGTGAACAAGACCAGGATGATACATCTCATTGGTAATCTCCTCGGTAGACAAGGATGCCATATTATTTATGCTTGACAATGTGCTAGGACAAGGTGTTACATCGTCTAAGTGTATAGATACAGTTGTGTTGGGAGAAAATGCTAACTTACTCATTCTGCTGTTGTTCCATTCTTCGGGCAGTGGTTTCCCCTTACATTTGAAAAGTGATATTTAAGTATTCGAGTCATTTTCGACAGTGTATGACATCCCTGCTATAAGAAATATTTTAGCAGTTGATATGTGCAAGTATTTGCTTTTCCTGCATGATTTTATGGGCTGTGATAGCACATCACACATACATGGAACCGGCAAGACCACTGCATTTAAAAAACTTCTTGTAGTAGTGACCTAAAACTACTAGCAGAGCTCTTCTGCTCAGAGAACAAGCCTAAGGACGAAATTGAAGAAACTGGGAAGAAATCCATGTCATTACTTTATGGAGACAAGAAAGATGAAACATTACATGTGCTACGTGTCATGAAGTGGATAGGAAAGCAAGAAATGGTTGATGCCTGCTCTTGGGGATGGTTTGTGCGGAACAATGAGTATTTTCCAAAATTAAGTGATTTTCCTCCAGCTCCATGGGATCTCCTAACTATTATCCGCTGCAAGTGTACAAAGGAATGTGGAACAATACGATGTAGCTGCAGAAAAAATGGTCTACCTTCTAGAGATGCTTGTGGACAGTGTCAGGAATCTAGCTACGTTAACTTCATACACGACCAATATCTTGATTCAGAAGACTCCGATATTGATGGATGAGTGTTCATATTACAGACTTAACACAATTCTTTGTTGCTCATTTTACTTCATTTTGTCCTTTTTGTCATTTTGGAAAATATAAATAAAAGTTCACTATTACAGGAGATTTGTCGTTAGCATGGAAAAGTAGACTAGAAACATATGTGTCATGTTCATTTACTTGTTGAATAATTAAAGTAAATTTTAAGTAATTTCCCGTAGATGAATTCTGGCGGATTTTCGATAGATATTGTAGCACATATTATTGAGACTAACCACGCAGAATTTGCTTCTGTTACAATTTTTTCAAGGTTAGCTCTATTTTTTCATAGTTTGACCTGACTAATATAATAAAATAACCTTTAGAACTGCTGTGCGCCATTTTAATTTAAGATATAGAGTAAGCATAACCCCACCTGCTCATCGCACTGCACTTTTTGAACGTGCATTTTCTTTTAACATTTATATATAAACTATACTCAAACTCATGTCTGTCTGATTGAGACCTTCAAGAATTATTCGGTGAATTCCTTCACGCAGCATCTGCGTAAGATCTTTTTTTAAATGCAATCAAAGTAAAAATAGAATGACTTTCTTTTCTTTTCCTATAATCTCGCCTTATTTATGCCTTTTGTATAAAAATATTAATTTTTAAATTTCTTGTAATAACATGCTCATCATAATCAACATCATGTTCTTTTATTTAATAAAATTACTAGTAAATTGATTACAAAGTACATTAATAGTACAATTTTCCTTCAATTTGTGTTTTAATCTCAACGCATTTCTTATATATAAGATTAACTGCAGAGCTTATTATTTATCAAAAATAGAAATATTTTTAAAACTATAAAATAAAAAATTTTAATCACTTTCGAAAAATGTTTAAAAGAATCACACATTAAAGAAAATTCAAAAAAACACGTTGCGATATTTCGGATACAGCACAACACTTTGGTAACAGGATCACATACGCTGCTGAAGGTTTAAACTACCAGAAATCATTTTTAATTAAAAAAACGTCGATATTGCAATACGTTCGCCATCTGCTGTTCACTAGATAAAATCATACTTCATCTACTGCAACTGTGAAACTAAGATGATTGTGGATCCAAACCCCCCTACATTTATTTGTATTAGTTTGGCTAGTTAACAGCAGATGGCCACCGTATCGAAAATCAAAGTTTTTTTTATTAAAAATTATTTCTGTAGTTTAAATCTTCCGTAGCTTATGTGTTTCTGTTACGAAAATATTGTTCTGTCTCCAACATAGCGCAACGTATTTTTGTATTCGCTCTAATGTGATTTAACTTTTAAAAAAGTAATTTTTAAATAAATTGCATCTGCGCCATCTCCAACTGCAACTGTGAAACTAGAATAATTGTAGATACAAACCCCCCTACATTTCCATGTATAAATTTATTTAACAAACAGCAGATGGCGTCCGTATTGCAAAATCAAAGTTTTTTTTAATAAAAATGATTTCTAGTAGTTGATACCTTCAGCAGCTTATGTGATCCTGTTAGCAAAGAGTTGTGCTGTCTCGGAAATATCGCAACTTGTTTTTGAATATTTCTTTAATGTGATTTTTTTAACTTTTAAAAAATTTTCGCTAGGATTTCAATCTTTTATGTTATAGTTTTCAAAATACTTCTATTTTTGATAAATAATAACAAGCTGTGCAGGGGCGTTAAAATTAACGTTGCCCAGGCACCAGAGCTCAAGATTTTGCAACCACCATCATATAAAGATTTTTTATTGGAAATCGCAGGGTCATAATTCAACTACATTAGTATTTGTAAAAATAAAATATATAAAAAGGCGCTGAGATTAACACACAAATTTAAGGAAAATTGTAGTATTAATGTACTTAATGTAATCACAATTTTCTATTAATTTTATTAGATAAAAGAACATATATTATGATCCCACGGCTAAAATTGATTGAGCAAGTATTGTAAAACATTATTTTTTTATAAAACGGCATAATAAGGCGAAGTTATAGGCATAGAAAGGAATGTCATTATATTTTTGTTTAGTTTCCCAGCATTTTTCTAGTACATAGTTTTATTCCATAATTTACATTTAAAATTTAATATCACTGCATCTTGATTTATTATATTTTTGTTAGGCATGTTAGGCACATTTTATGTACAAATGTAGAATAGGTTGCCTACACATTATTATCAAATAATATAATTTTCTTGAATTATTGCATTTCAAATGGATTTATGTCACAAATTACCTTTTAAAAAATTGCAATTAAGTATATCCAATAATTAAAATTCTTCACGTTGCTGTTAATATGTATTGGACTTCATTATAGGAACTGTGAAACCTTCTTAACCTTTTCTAAACAAGTTTACCTATTACAATAATTATGCCTCAAAAGCAGCTATAAAATAAATAATTTTGTACGTACAAGTATTACATTCATAGAATATTTCTTAAGGTAAAAAGATGTAATATTTTTTGCAAAATAAATAAGTAAAGGTAATGTATCGAATAAATAAACAGTTAGTAAATAACTCTTTTTATGTTTTATTCGATTATTTGATTAGAATATTTAAAATGTCTATAAAGTTTATAAGCTTACCTTGTGATTTTTTTATTTTTCATAATGTACCCACCATACTATAACACAAAATATAACAAGACTATTAAATGGATTTTCGGCAAGTATAAAATAAATATATTATTGTGATTAGAGTGTTATAGCTAGACCATAATATCTCTTGAAATATTAAAATACAAATTTTCAACTTCAACAAATTCTTTTAAGTACTAATTTCAAGAAGGAATTCTTGTTGCTTGGTAAATAGTAATAAAGCTTAAAGCATGTAGTATGTTGCAGCTTCTAAACAGAGGTAATGGATTTATGTACTACTACAGGTACCACATCAGAATATATCAATAAAAAAATATTAACCTGACAAATTATTCATTGTTAAATTGAACCTGATTTGAATTTTTTGATTAAAATTAAATTGTCTATAGCTAACTAACAATTAGGTAATTTTGCAGTTGTTTGAATTACTTTTCATCTTTAAACTTTCCTTTTCCACTTTTTTCCTTGTAGTTTAAATCACCTGAATCGAATACAAAAAAAAGGTAAATCGCTACCTGAAAACTCCTCTTTGAATTGACTCCTTGTCTTGAATTTACTCTTATAACTTGTTCGTCGAAAAATGTGCTAATTAACTGAAACCTATTTCAAGCCTAATTTATTACAGGTTCAGTTATCCAGTTTCTGAATAATTTTTCTTGTAATCTGGATTTTTGAAGCTCTCTTTAGAAATTCAAATTTCTTTCAAATAATTTGTATTTTTTTTTTGATAAACCATAATTTTAATAATCCGGATTTACAAAAGAAATACATTCGGTAAAGGGAAAAACCATAGCTGTTTGGTTGATATACTATGATAAATTCTTTCGAGGAAAATTTTGATGAGCAGAATAAATTTATCCATTAATTAAATGAAGTAAACGGAATCCATAAAGACAGATGACACAACTAAAGAAAATATTACGTTCCTAGTTTCTTCCTAATTTCTATGTGCTCAGACATTGTACAAAATAACACTTAAGGGGAAATACTAATCTGGTTTTCATGAACAGAAGGTAACAAAAAAGAAGTCGAACAGGAGAACCAAACTTACCTACTAATACCAGTCTATTTGTGATTCAATCAACTGAGTACATCGTCTTCTGTGACAGGAAACATGACAGTGACCAATGTGGAGAAACCAAAAGAATAGCATATGGTGATTACAACAGAGAAGAAAGTAAGCTTTTGCTGCCTTGTGTACTTAAGTGTGCTTACACCTAAGTGTGCTTAAGAGTTAACATAAAAACCTGCGATGAAGAGGTTTTATTTTGTATTTACTGTGCCAAAAGTGTCACGTGACTTCGTGACTATAGTGAGTACCTCTGTATGAAGATAGATTTTCATAGAAGGCTCAGGAATTCTCAAGAGAAACAGATGTAACAGTACTGCAACTACACACAGCGTTATACACTACACCTTCACAAGATTCTTCAGTGTACAGCAACAGCAACTCAGTTCAATACCAAGTGTACTGGAGATATTGACAACAATTATAGTGAATTAAATAATATTGATAGGTCTAAATATAGAACTGTAAGTTCACTGTGTTCTGATCTCTAGTGAGCGGCAAGCAATTGTGCGATTTGATGGGTATATTTAATATATAAGATCTACAAGCTTCGAGTTTTCCTCTTCAGTTTGCATAAGTAGATTAATCTTATTCTACGAGAAAGACTCCATCTGGCGATGTAATCTCCAGGAGTTCCAGTTAGTCCACCTTCAGTGTCAAGGTACATATGTGACTGATGTCGAACAAAGCAAATCGAAACTAAGAGACATATGTAGATATACGTATTGAAAGTGATTATCGGAATACTGGTGTCATTTAGAAATTATAAAATGGAATGGATGCAACACGAACAGTTTTTGGTTGGTCATTTGGCGGTCTAGTTCCAGATATACAAACTTATGAGGGTGAGCCTATCTAATAGAAGCTGGAAGCGATAGGCATTAACGATTCAATTACATCATACTAACAGAGAAAGAAGAGGAACCGAATGCATTAGTTATTAGTTATTAGTTGTTATTTGAAGCAACGTTGATGGACGTTACTCAGTTAGGCTTTCATTGATCGATACACCTCAAAATCGCCCAACAAATTGATTTATAGCAGAAAAGAGACTTTATCCCACCAACTGAAGACTCGAACAAAAGGTCACTACGAAACCTACAGCAAGATTTGTTATGACTGAATGGACAAAGAAGATTCATCGTAAAAGTATCAGAGGACCATACTAATTGTTACGATCTTCCCCAGTAGCTATCTTTAAGAATAGTGAGCACTCCTATTAAACTGGTCTTTGACGACTATTATACGACAGGCAGGCATCTCTTACTAAACGATTTATTAAACAAGGGGCTTAACTTATATTTAATTGCTTTCCTCAACGATAATGACATTTGGGGACAGAGGACAGGTTGGAGTTTTTGTGAACATTCGCAAAACTTTCTAGATGATGGGAGTAAAGCAAGGGGATAAAAACTACCTGAAGTGCTTATGGTGGAAGAAGAAATACCAAAATATACTAGTCTTTCGTCGCAATCGTGTTACTTCAATCAATAAAAATGCGAATTTGAAGATTTTAAGACTAAAGCTATTCGAATTATGCACAAAGTAAGGATGGACTTGAGGCAGTGGGAGAAGTCTCTTGGAAACCGATCTGGAGTCAGACTATCTATAAACGAAAAGTGCGAATAGGAACTAAAAAAACAAAGACGCCAGCAAAAGCCTTGGCATGATTTGGAAGAATAGATGTAATACCATTGGATGCGTCCAACACACCGCTGGAAATGCATCGCTGCAGCAACTTTCACAGCCGTCTTAGATTTAAAAAATTACTGAAACAATAAAATCGTATAAAAATAACGTTTTTATTCCAAGTAAATACGTTGCGTCTTGCTTGTGTTAATTTGTTATTTTTTTAAATAAGCCGTATGAGATTAAATGCAGAAACACGTATTTCCTTATTTTTTTTTTACTTTTGATTAACTATGGATTTACTTATGATTTACTTTTATTTAAAAAAAGAATTTTTGATACGACCGACACGTCAGCTGTAAGCTTCCATTGTTAGTATAATAACTTTAAAGTATATATTTTTGTTCAACTAAAGTGACAATCATCTAAATCATTTAAAGTACTACTTTAAAGTAGTACTGAAAGTTCCTACCACCAGTCTAAAACCATTGCTTAGCCCTTTAAAGTCATGGAACCTTACAGTAGTATTGAAAGTAAAACTTACGTTTTTGCTACACAGGAGAATCACTTGAAAGTGATTTTTCGTAAACTACTCTATCTCCATATTTACTTGTAAAATGTTGGAAGCCATTAATCAATTTGCAATTTGTTATGATTGTTAATAGATGTTTTACTATATAACCTTCAATAAAAATAACAAATTGGTGCCAAATTGTGCCTTGGGAATACAATAAAAATGGTTTCTATCATGTGTATCAACTTATAAATATTTTTGTCATATTTTATTAGACATTTTTTATTAAAAAAAAATATAATTAAAGAAGGCACGTTGTTATTTTTCGATCTATCATTATCACGTTTAACAGAAAAGTTGCAATGGTTTATAATTTTGATATACTGGATTGACAAAATAATTAAAAATTTCATCGCCTTTTGTATTATCAGGTACGTATTACAAATAAAATAGTAATCCATTTTGTGAGACGATCGCAGCATTAGTATAGAAATTCATACAATATTTGCTAAGTTACAAGAGTAAGAGAGCAACCACGCGGCACGATGTGTCAAAGAGAAAAGAAGTTCCACGAAAGTAGCAATTACTACGCCGCCACGTTTCAGCTACGTAGCTGGACAAGTTCCAGAGAGGTTACTGCAACGTATCTGCTAGCTAAAAATTGTTCCCCATTTTGGTTCGAGGCACGTACCAAAACCGTAGCAATTACGTGCTTGCTACTAGTGGCAAAAACATAATAGTTCCACCGGTAGTTACTGGTACGTAGCGATGACTAAAATGCTGCTTGAGAAGAAACATAATAAAAAAATAGAAATTTTAAATGGTTAAAAGACGGCTGTTAAAGCTCCTGCAACGCTGCATTTCCAGCGGTTTGTTGGACGCATCCAATGAGTGCGCTTCTGCAACTTTCACAACTGTCTTAGATTTGAAAACCAACGTTTAAAATTTTTAGCTTTTTATTATATCTTTTATCTACTGTCGAAATGCTCTGACATTTTAATGAAATAAATAAAGATTATTAAAAGTTTCACAGTTTTATTAAAATATACCTGACAATATTGTTTCGACAGCTATGATTGACATTTTAATGATTGACATTTATTAAATCAGTCGTCTAGTGTTACTTGTCAACGCTTTAAGCATTTTTTGCACGTCCTATATATAAGGCTCTACTTTAGTCCCCCAAAAGAGGGAGTAAAGTAGCACTTTTACTGCCTGAGGGAGTAAAGTGTTTCCATAACAACAACAACAAGTAAATAACAAAAAAAGTAATCGCGGTTAATGTTAGTATTTATTATCCTAAGACTATGTTATTTTGGCGTTTACAGAGTTTAATTGTCAGAATGACATGTAACGAAATTATCGGAAAAAACCTTTGAAATTTTGAATTTTTGCGATTAAGTCCTTAAGGACGTGAAAAAGCGTATATACCACTGGTCTAAAGTGCCTGGGTATATAATATACTATTTTCTACTAATGATATTGAAATCACTCATTTTGCAATCGATAACAATGGTTGAAATCGCATTTCAACCTCTAAAGGTTGAAATAATCGGACTACCGCGATTTTGAATTTCAAACTGTTCGATATTCAATTGCTGACAAGAGAAATGTCACTTTAATGTCATGTTTTGTCACTTAAATGTAATATTTTCTTCTAAAGTGCATTAATTTACTAAAAATTCGAAGAAAAAATAGTATATGGAACGCGTGGCTGATAAAATTTCAACGTCTCGAGTTACTTGTTTCAACTTGCTATCGCTCATTGAAAAAACCACTCTCAACGTTGAAATTTTATTTCAACCACTTGTCCCATAATATACTAATTTTCTACTCATGACATTGAAATCACTCATTTTGCAACCGATAACAATGGTTGAAATCGCATTTCAACCTTTAGAGGTAGAAATTATCGGACTACCGCGATTTTGAATTTCAAACTGTTCGACATTCAATTGCTGACAAGAGAAATGTCACTTTAATGTCATGTTTTGTCACTTAAATGTAATATTTTTTTCTAAAGTGCATTCATATACTAAAAATTCGAAGAAAAAATAGTATATGGAACGCGTGGCCCGCGCGTGGCTGATAAAATTTCAACGTCTCGAGTTACTTTTTTCAACTCGCTATCGCTCTTTGAAAAAAACCACTCTCAACGTTGAAATTTTATTTCAACCACTTGTCCCATAATATACTAAAAAATTATATGTATAAAGCGATGATGTATTTCAAACGAGTTTATTGCTTCCGTGGTTTTAAATCTAAGACGGCTGTGAAAGCTGCTGCAGCGCTGTATTTACAGCGGTGTGTTGGACGCACCCCATTAGGTTGGCGAAAGATTTGCTTCATTGCATGCTGCAAAAGTCCACACTTGCTTATGATGAGTTGCGAACCTGCCTAATATTCGTCGCCTCAACCATCAACGAACGTTCACTTAGAACTGTTACAGAAAACCCAATGACCTTCAGCCTTTGTCTCCTACAATATTTATAAAAGGCACAAAGGTGGTCTTCATATCCTGAAGGCATTCTCATATATTTTCAGGGACACTAAGGAAAGGTTAAAAAAACGAAAAATTCGAGTATATTAAAAATGAGACAGTTAAGCACTTGTGGGATCAGACGTTATAAGACTGCTCTTCTGGACACTTAGAAGAATCTGGCAATGGCAGCAGAATAAGGACGGTGAGAGTCAGGGCAAGTTGTGGCATAATCGTTTACTCCAACGTATTTACTGTCTTCCGGGCACAAGTCTGTTCCAACATTGGATGTAATAGTTAAAAGTGAACTGATCCATATAAACATTTTAAATTTGGTAGAAAACGTAATAAACCTTTAAGATACAATTGAAGTGTAATTTGAGGACTGTTGGCTAAAGTCTATACGTTGTCGATTTAACAATGGGATATTATAATCAGATCTCGCAGATCTATTAATAATTTGTAGATGTATAGTTATTGGTCGAAGACAGTAGTCAGGAAGCCATATATAAGACCTGAGATCTGGACTATAAGCTGCAACTAAAGAACTCAATGCATTGTATACTGGACATTGTAAGCTGTAAACTGTTCTATATATTGATAATTACAGACAGAAAATCGAGGGCTGTAGACTAATCGTTTACTCAGGTCTAGAATCGTAGATTGAGCATGGACCTTTACAGTGGAAGCATAAATTCCATTAAAACATTAATGTTCGTGTAGCTCCAGTACCGAAATGGTTCACTTTAGATACAACCTTAGAATACAACTGTCAAATTGTTGTTAAGTTGGTTATTATTATAAAATTTTGGAAGTGAATGTCAATTCTTGATATTGGCATATCTGGAGTTTTTGTAAATGTCACAAAACTATGAGAAAATAAAATACAGATTTATGTCCTCTTATTCGGTTTTTAACTAAAATACTCTGTTAGAAATTCATTAGAATTAGTAGATAAGCTGCAAAACATACATCTTCCACCACATTCAAAACTTGTTAGTTTTGATATTTGCAACATGTTCTCCAGAATACCACCACAAGAATGTATTCCTTTATTAGATAGTTTCTTGATCAATAGTAATATAGAATTAGTTAAAAGGTTAGAGTTAATTCAATTATTTGACCTTTGCATAAGTCAAAATTATTTCACTTTTAATAACATAATTTATTTACAAAAGGATGGTTTACCTATGGGTAATTCTCTAAGTCCTCTATTAGCTAACATATTTATGGACAAGTTTGAAGATCGAATATTTGAATTAAACCTCTCTAAACACATTATCTTCTGGTTTCGTTATGTTGATGACATTTTAGCTTGTTTTGACAGTTCTTTTGAGGTTATCAATGAATTTTTAATTCTTATAAACAATATCCATCCTAATATAAAATTTACACTAGAAACAGAACAAAACAGGGCTATAAACTTTCTAGACTTAAATATCAAGATTAACGCAGACAATCTTTTTGAATTTTCCATATACAGAAAACCAACACAAACAGACATAACAATACCAAATGAATCTTGTCACCACAATACACATAAAATAGCAGCATACAGATCATTAGTACACAGAGCTTTAACTATTCCACTAACAAAATCAGATTTTAGCAAAGAGATATCAACCATTAAACAACTAGCACATGCAAATCATTATAATCCAAACATGATTGACACTTTAATTAAACAAAACGATTATAGGTTAGCTATCAAAAGAATATATCCCATTGACAATCAAACAGAAGACACAAATTACATATCTATACCATATTTTGGCAAAATATCAGAAAAAATTGCACATATACTAAGAAAAACCAACAATTATAAAATAACATTTAAAACCAACACTAACACTTTTTCATTTTTATTTAATGCTAAAGACAGAACACATGATATCATGAAATCGGGCATTTACCGTTTAAATTGTTCTTTTTGTAGTTCGGTATATATTGGACAAACACTTCGAAATTTTGACATAAGATATAAAGAACACGTACGTCATTACAAAAATAAACATCCTGAAAAATCAAATTACGCTAAACACCTTTTAGAACAAAATCACACAATGACTCCTCAAAATAATATTAAATTCCTACATTTTTGTAATAACAAACGCAAATTAGACATTTTAGAAGCCTTTGAGATATACAAACACAAACTCAGGGTACCTTTAATGAATGAACAACTTGAGCT
Source organism: Agrypnus murinus (assembly GCA_929113105.1). Taxonomy (NCBI): domain Eukaryota; kingdom Metazoa; phylum Arthropoda; class Insecta; order Coleoptera; family Elateridae; genus Agrypnus; species Agrypnus murinus. The sequence continues at coordinate 3,374,314 of OV816028.1, read as the reverse complement.
CAGTAATTCTCCGTTACTGGAAGTATTAGATGTTTAATTATGATTTTTATTATTAATTTTTATTATTATTATTATTATTTTATCCAGTTACCTATTTTGTATCTACCTTAGCGACGTGTTTGTTTATAATTATATTACCTTTGATAATGACAGCATAGCTGTCGAAACAATATTGTCAGGTATATTTTAATAAAACTGTGAAACTTTTAATAATCTTTATTTATTTCATGATTATATTAATTACTCGTTAATAAGTAGACGATATTTGAACTTGAAAATAAGAAATTTTTCAAACTGACGGGTAATACAGGACTCTTAACTGTTTCATTAGTACCAGCAGTGGGTCGTCTTTGGAACTGTAAGAGGTAACAAAGTTTCATCCATTAGAGGACACCAGTATTGCATTATATATTTATTTAAATTTTCAAGGTTTTCAAAAATTAATTACTTAAAATTGGTAATTGTTTAATGCATTTATAACTGATATTCTAACTAATTTAGTAATGACGTTTATGAAAATGCAAGAATCTCCTCAATTAACGACATATGCGTCTTCCCTATTCGTCACAGTCCTTACCAAGGTCTACCATGGTAGCTAAATGAGGTTACAAACGAAATTAACTAACGGTATACCGGCACTCCGGCAGTAGTTGTGACCGTTGTGACGTTTGAGGTTACAAATAACATTTTCCAAATTTTCTTAAATAGTTAATAATTTAAAATGCTGGAACAAATATGTATGTTGCCTTTTACAATTCTAGAAGTTCCTAATATGAAAATAAAGAAACCTTCATGGGTACAACAACCTTCAGCTATGGTTATGTTTTCCTTAGTGTTAGCTTCTTATTTTCTAGTGACTGGAGGTAGTTTTTTTTAACGGTTTGTAGTAAATATCTTAATAAGCTTGTATTTTTATAGGAATAATCTATGATGTAATAGTAGAACCTCCTAGTGTAGGATCTACAACTGATGAACATGGACACTCACGACCAGTAAGTTTGAAACCAACGTTATGATTATAGTGATGCCAATTGTGCTATTTTAGGTTGCCTTTATGCCCTATCGAGTTAATGGGCAATATATAATGGAAGGTTTAGCATCTAGTTTTCTATTTTCAATGGGAGGCCTTGGATTTATAGTATTGGATCATATACACTCGCCTTTAACTCCTAAGTTAAACAGAATTCTAATTACTGCTGTTGGTTTTATCTGTGTTTTGGTATCATTCTTCACCACTTGGATATTTATGCGTATGAAATTGCCTGGTTATTTGCAATCGTAAAGATTTTAACCTTGCTTCCATAAAATGCAATTATTAACCGCTGATTCTGTTAATCTCTTTATGTTTAGATGTATGCGTTTTTTATAAAGATTAATAAATAAAAATAAAAGTTTTATTACAAACAATTTTATTAGAGTAAATCAAGTATCACAAACTGAATATTGTGCTAATAACGTTTTGTGCTATAATTGGAGAATATCGAATCGCTGTTATGGCAAAACATGTATAATAAAACAGTTTAGCCTGGATCTGTAAAGAAGGATATTTTATAAACTAGGTTTGTCCATTACAGAGTGTTCTATGCAGCCGATCACAAGTTATTATATATGAGCAAGACATTCTGTATTTTAAAACTGGATATTTGAGCTGACTAAATGATTTTTATAGTCTAAAAGATGTTTTAATGAAATCCCTACATGCGAAATAGTATATTGTTGTATTACGAATAAAAGTATTACTTGAACAAGCGTGAGTCTGACATCTACAATGGGCAATAGAAAATTTTTTTACTTTAAAGATAAAAACCTTCTATAGCCCATAAAACTACATGCCATTTTTTTAAATAGATCAAACAAAAAATAATCATTTTTTTTTAATTACTGAAAGCATTAGAACTATTAATTCAACTTTCTTATTGTTGGCAGCAATAAAAGTACTTTTAATAATAATAATTTTACAGTAGCAAAAATGTAAATGTTTAGCTTTTTGTATCAGGTAACGAAATGTCAGGTTTTCTTGACGTTTGAGGAAAAGTTTTTCACTCTATGCCCAGAATCTTCGATTTTCCTCTTGCAAAATAGTAAGGAAAATTCATTTCTCCTCTCTAGTGAGGAAAAGTGCAAAATAGTGAAAAAGATTCATTTTCCTTATCTAGAAAGGAAAAATTGCAGTGGAAAAAGTCTTATAGTGTGGAGACAATTCTTTTGAGGCATGTTGTGAAAAAGCTGTTGTGCCTACGCGCTTCTCACGCTTGCTTAAATGCCTGACTTGCCATGTTGCAGAGGTACACTTCGACACACTAGGATATTTATATTTGACGTCAAATGAAGCGATTGAAACGATATCCCGTTTTTCAACATTTATTTCCACCAACGGTCCCCATCGTGTCTAATTTTACTGGCCTATTAAGTAAAGGCATTTGATTTTCTCAAAATCAAACAACTTTTAAAAATTGTGCCGATCTATCTTATAATGTATGTCAACTAAAATTTAGCACATGCAAGGGTAGGTAATTACAACAATATTTAAAACAATGGAGGTTTATCAATTTTCAGTCTCAATATATAACAATACCAAGCTTGACTAACTTAACTTAACTTAAGTAACTTTCTGGAGGTGGTAATGATGAAATTATAATTGTCTAAAGATTGAAACTTATCTTAGCAATAACATTATGTTATGTAATTTACAGTTATTTCTGAAAAAGCCTACAGTTATATGCATTTTGTACGCGATTTCTTATTAATGTAAAATTAGGTTTTAAAAATAATAATTCAAAAATTCTGTTGATTTTATATGTTATATGTCAACCCCAGCAAGTTTACTTGCTAGTATGTCAAAAACAAGAAATTATACTTTGCAGCATTGTAGTGTTTGACCTCTTACGATTAATATCCAACTTTAAATGCCTAGAACGTGCAGCATTCAATAGGTCTTTGTTTAATAAGTCCAAATAAAAAAAAAAGGACTTGTCCTATCAATTTTTTACGTAGGTATTATACTGCCATGCTAAGCGAAAAAGTCCTATCTGCAAAACTGCAATGTAGAAATGTACTATATAGAATGCTAATGTGCGCTAAGAAAAGATATGGTATATTTCTGATATATGGTTGATGTTTTGCAGATAGGACTTTTTCGCTTAGCAGGGCAGTATACTACAAGAGTCAACAACATTCCCGACAAAATTTCAAGATTGTTGACTGAAAAAGGTTTTGATTGCAGAATCACAAAATTTAGCGGCAATTCAGTCAACTGAAAAAATCTTCACTCATTTATTAGTGCATTCTGGCTGCATGTAACACAACTAAAAAACGGTATCGGTTAAAACATTGCAAAAAATATCAGTGATTTGCAGGTCGAAGCATTGCAAATAGAAAATAAAAATTCAATGTTTGGCCAACCAACCAGCAAATAAGGATCTAGTGTTATAGGTAAGGTTAGGTTTTAGCTTACAATATTTTAATATTGTAAAGGAAAACAATGACATAATCAGGTTTGCACCATTTTTAAGAGTTTGGTGTCAAAATGTTGCTAGGCCACAGCATTACAAATAGAAAATGAAAATTCAATGTTTGGCCAACCAGCCAGCAAATAAGGATATACTGTTATAGGTAAGATTACGTTTTAGCTGTTACATGTTAAAGCATAAATAAATTATGCATTTTGTGCTTACGGAATATCGAATACAAAAATGTTTAGGTAAATAAAAAATTGTGATTTACTAGGATTCATATTCCTAATAGTAAAGCTCGGCCAGCCGACTCCAGAGTAAAGACTGTAGCAAACACGGCAGATGGTATGTAGGCAATAGTGCATTATTTGGTTAACATAAGGGGGTAGTAAGCCTAATATAAAATTGTTGGTTTGATGATTTTGTGTTGGGATGGTGCACGTATTAAAACTTTTTTTATCGCGGTGGAGAACGTAAACGTTTAAATTCCATTGACACAAAATAAACGTATAGTTATTTTTTTACTAACCATTATTCTCTGGCCCGTCACACATATGTGAAATGGCATAACCTTAAAAAAGTTTCCCCACCACTATACTAGAGCTTGATTTTGGCCGACCCACATCAGGCCTAGGTATCAATTCTGAGCTAAGAGATTAGAACTACAGAGTTACTAAGTACTGACCAGCCAAGTCAAAATAATAAACATAAGCATAAACTTAATCTGAGCGATTTTGACCAAATTATTTAAGATTAGACTAGCCGAAGCAAAATGGCAACAAAGTATGGTGTAAGTATAGCGACGCTACAAAAACTTCATAAATTCCAAATTTCCTTAACCCTTTGCGTCCGGAATTAACTCATTTTTATGATATTTATTTGAAACTTACAAATACAGTCACAAAGTGATTACAATAACTAAAAATAGGCATAACAACATTAAAATGTCAATATTTTTCCAAAAAAAAGGTGGTCACCACACAATACCAGTAGGACTATTGGCTACTATGATAGGCCAAAAAACAGTTTCTTTTGTCATTCAGACATAATCCTACATCGCATATAGTACAGGTCCACATACTCCTACGTGTTTCTTTCTTTGTACTACATACAGCACAATGTCTAGATGTTGTGTATATAGGCATGTGAGCCGCTTTATCCGTCCTCTTTTCAATAGGAACAAATTTCTTGAAATTATTAACGATTTCTGTAGATTTCCGTCCTCTTTTCTTGGCCACATATCCACAACCAATCAATCCTGTGGCAACATTGACTCTAAATTGCTTCAAATCAAGGGTGGAACCGCTGCTTCTCTTTTGAAACAGAATATATGCGTTTACTAGAGTAGTATCAAGAAAGTGCCATACTATGCGATGATACCATTTTTTACTTTTTCTATCTATTGCGTAACACTTCTTGAGCATATCCGCTTTGTCAACGGCCCCCATATGTTTGTTGTAATCTACGACAAGTCTTGGGCAATCAACTTATTCTAGAGAGCCATCTTTATTTCGCCGATTAGTGGTGAGTGGGTCGTCAGGATTGTGGTAATTTGACAAAAAATACACAGGTTTTTTATCTTTCCATTTCAAACATAACATATCGTTGGTCATACGGCAGTCATATTGTCCTCTTGTGAGCCTTTTGTCATCGATAAAGTCTTCTGGTAAATGCCTTTTGCCTTTTCTGAGTGTTCCACAGGCAAAAATTTTATCTTGTTTTAGTTCCCATAGTAATGGTACACTCGTAAAATAGTTGTCAAAAAACACCCTATGGTGTTTATTTTTTAGTTCTTTTGTTAGATCTCGCACTACTCTTCTACCCAAATCTTTTTCAGGCTGATCTCCCACTTTTCCTGTGTATATTTGAAACTCACATACGTAACCGGAATCATCGGCACGTACCCACACCTTGTATCCACGCTTTGTCGGTTTTGCCGGCATATATTGTTTCATTGATGATCTGCCTTTGTATTTGATCATGCTTTCATCAATAGCCTGGAACTCCCCAGGTAAATAGTACTCCTTGTACGTTCTAGAAAGGGTAGTCAAAAGAGGGCCAACTTTATAAATTTTATCATAATTTGCCTCCCCTTTTTTTGGTTGTAGGGTATTGTCCGCAAAATGTAAATTGCTTAGCAGCCAATACAACCTATCACGAGAAATAACTTTGGAGATGTAGACGTCCTTTACTTCTTCTTGAGATGACCAGTAATCTTTCAAACTGGGAAGTTTTTTTACACCCATTAGGATATTTACTCCAAAAAACAACTTTATTTCTTCACGTGTAGTTGGCTGAAACGGTTTATTTCCTGTATTCATATGTCTTTGGGTAGGATATAAATTTGTATGGAAGGCAATAGAGTCAAACAATTGATCCGGAAGCAAGCACAAAAAGACATCTATAGGACGCTCAATAGTTTCGTCCATATATACCCCATTAGGAGCATCAAAAATTGGAGGTTCCTGATATAAATTATCTTTTGACCACACAACTGGTAAGAACGTTTGTACTGGGGTACCTAATCGTTCACGAATACGTGCAAGCGGTTCATCATCGCTGTCGGATTCAACATCTTGAAATACAATATCATTATTGACCACATTCTGCTCAGTCAACAAATTCTGATCAATGTTTTCAACTAGAAGGGCCGTATCATCTTCATCTCCAGACAAATCTGCTAAAGATTCGTCATCTGACGGAATTCCAACCAGGAGAGCATTTACTTCATCCTCGTCCATCGCTTCCAGTTGAGCAATGACCATTTCTGGAGTCCTGTGAAAAAAGTTTGTTTTTTCGTCTAATTTGTTGATAGTTATGGTTAGGTTCTCGTTGTCGCGTTGAGAAAGTGTAAAAATGTGTTTGAGAAAAAAAGTCGTACAAGTCCCATATATTCCTGGTGGTAGCTTCATGCAGCCACCACTTTTTTGGGCGATGTAGAAGCCAAAAACAAAGGAAAATTCTCAATTGCGTCCTCTAGTATGTAAACATGCAGTAATTTGAGTAATACTTACCAGCCATTTAGCCAAATCAATCACTTTGTTTATAATTATAAATAACTTTGTGTTGTTGCTCGTGAAGCTGCCAAATCTGATAAATTTGTGTTGAAGCAACTCTGTAATACCATGGAATATCCTACAGTTGATTTTTATTCTAGTAGATGGCGCCATAAGTATTACATTTACGCAGCGGTTTGATGATCGCACCGGCAGGACTGAGCCAGCTAATTTATAAAAAGGTGGTTACGTGAACCGACCAGTAGGGCGGAAAGGGTTAAAAAAAAGTAAAAGCATGAAGTTTATAAAAATGGTTCAAATCAGCAGTGAGATCGCTGTGGTGCCCACAATGTCAACAGTTTCAATTGCGAACAAAAAGATGAATCTTGATGATCATATCATAATACCGTGTAGCTAAATTCACGACAGAACAATAAATGAAAACGAGGTTATCTTTCAATTTTGGATGTCAAGTTGTTCATAGGACCGAGATTAAGCATAAGTAACCATAATATACAGAACTTTTAGTAATAAAATGATTTTCTTATATACATTTGTCTTTTATTTATATCCTATCGGAGGTTGAAAAAAAGACGACCCTCGTATATATTAAAATAATTTAAGTCTATTGGAGTGCATTTATTTAACTGTAAATAGGTTAAGAATTATGGCAATAGCGCAAAGAAAATCAGTCGATTTTGTTGACAGCAATGTTTGGTTTCTGCTTTCAGAGTTTGAATTGACAAGAAGCGTCCTAACCTCTATACATGTAAACAAATTTGTAGAAATGTCAATCCCAAGATGTGTGGAAAAGCAAGTGGATAACTGAGAAAGCATACAAACATCAATTGACGCGAATTGAAAATGTGAAATTATACAAAAAAAAGCATTGATTGATTTGGAGGAGAAAATCAGACACTTTTGAAGGTCACCGGATTGTTGATATTTCTCATTTATCTCAAACCATGAGATGTACAGATGATTATTGCAAGGAACGACTGTTTTTTCTTCAGACTTGGTTTAGCATGTGTTTCACGTTAAGTGTAAAAATTGTTTGTTTGTAAATACTGCGTCCACTAGAACAACTAGTAACTAAACTAGAAACACATACATCAGAAATAAGTGGTCATCAAGTATATCAATACGATATTTCAAGCTCATACATTATGACATATCACAAATTTTTCTTGATTTGAATTTGTGTGCTATGTGGAAAATTCTTGTTTTGTTTACTTCAAATTATTATTGTGCGTCAACTATAAACACGATTTCAAAAGTATTGGGCAACATTGTTCTTCGAATATAAAAGTATGTTTTTTTTAGTTTTTTTTATTAAATTCTCTACATTTTTTACATCAGAATGTTTAGTGAAAACAGTAGGTGAATGAAAATGGAGATGCATGTAGTTTACATCAATAATGTGTCAATGTTGGAATGTCTTTGTTATCATACGCCTTGTTCCGAGGTGGCATAATACTCTGATAGAGAGAGGCACACGAATGTTTTGTAAAAACACAATTGTGATAAAAAATTCTAAACCAATTTTTTTAATTTTTGGTAATTATCTGATATACAGTCGCCTAACATACATTTTTACAATAAAAGTTACACTTACCAAAGAAGGGAAAGGAAACGCTTTCCCTTTAAAACGCTGAAATACTGTGCGATAAGGGGAAAAACTTCATAAAAACAGGTAGAAATTATAAAATATTCTTGTCAGATGACACAAACACAATTTTAATTTAGTCATCTAAAGTCATCTTAGTTGGTCATATTTTAGTCATCTTTTCACTAACTATGAACTGTTTTTTTAGATTCTTATTTTCTATATCTTAATATTGGTTTACCTGGGTTGAGAGGGGACCAGATATCAAATAATTAATTTATTTTCTATTGTACCTCATAAAGATTTTGAAATTATTTAAAACTGTCTATACAATTAAAAATTTGGGTTATATTCAATGAACGTATCGTAATTGGTCAGTTGATACATAACCTAGGATTTCAGTTAGCTCTCACACTGAAGCAATGCACAATTAGCAACTAGCAATAATCATATTACAACAGGCAATATTATTGTGATCATCTCTCACACAGGAGCAACTGGTTTTTTTTAGTTTGTATAGCAATCTCAGTAATCATGTCATCATCTGACGGCTCTGATGATGTGATTTTAATTTGGTGGCATTTAAAGGAACAGAAGGCGCAAAAGAAGGTAACATTGGGTAAATTCAGCATTTGCAGAACTGATAAATCATGGTGCAAATATTTATGCCAAGGAACTCAGAGTCCATCCTACCCAGTTCAAAACTGTTATATAAATAGTTAATATACAAGGTGTCCACTCTTAGTCAATCATACGCAATTAACATTATGCATTTTACTTTTATGTATTTTGCTGTACTTCTACTAAATCAATACATATTAAAGTAACGGACAGTTTAAATAGTCATTATTCAATTCAGTCATACGCTAAAATGAAATAATTCGATAAGTATGGTTTGTCATACTTAACAACAGTCAACTTTTAAATTAATATTTTAAAATAAAAATCACACTTAATATTACTATTATCATTTGATGCACAATAACTTTCTCTTTCTATTGATACCATTATATAATAATAATAATAATAAATTTATTTCTACAATTTTACAATTTATAAAACATACAACCAAATTACAGGAATACAAAAATTGTTATATGACCAAAAATACAGGAATAATTTAAATATGTAGATCTTGCACCTAAGTGATCAAACACTTGTGTTGTGCTTTGAACAAATTATCTGTTGTTAGCAATTACAGAATTATTTAATTCCAGAAGGCAAAATTAATAAAAAGTAATATTTATTTCTATTATATTATATTTCTTGTATTTGAAGTTGTCGAGCAGGACTCAGCAAAAACATTCAATACAATGTTAAATGCAAATATTCGAGTTTGAGAATGAAAATGCTGTGTAATAATAGTAAATGATATATAAATAACTGTTATACTGTTATACATATATATAACTGTTGTATATAAATTACACAAAAAATACAAGAAAATGCTACTTTCTATTTATAATAATAATGCAGATTGCTCTATTGATACGATAATATTGGTTTTCGATATGCAGCTCATATCTCTGGCAATATATATTGACGCAACCGATAACAAGTTGCTCTAGTGTGAGACTCATGATTAAATTCAATGTAAACCCAATAGCAATAATATTGCATGTTGCCAGTTGCTTCACTCCGAGAGCCGCCTAAGAAATTAATGAAACTGTCCAAAACATAACCTATAATAGATATTGTGCATCGTTCTATTAAAAAAAGAATAATAGAAAGATTAAAAAGTATCATTACTTAGCTCAATATTAAGTTACAATACAGAACGCCTTGACACAACTCAATATTAATTAAATCAAGCTTGTTCTGCCAAATTGTCTTTTACGTTTTTCTTTGGGCTCATAGAAATAAATCTCTGTGTTATCACTATTAATACTGATTGGACATTTATAAATATAAAAAACTAAAATGCAGATCAGGTATCAGTCTTAATAAAACGAGTAACTTAGGATACATTCTTCATAGACGTATACGAAATACACTAAAAAAATAAGCAATTAACAAAAATCACACACACTGCATTATTTCAAAAACTTACTTGGCAAAATCAGAAGATTTATCAATAATATGTTCAAATTCAGCAAATGAAAGGGCACCATCGTCATCCAAATCAGCTTCTTCGAGAATTTTCTGTATTAAATGTTGCATTTCTGATTCCAACAACTGATTACCACCAATTAATCTTTCTACCACTTGTCTTAAATCAGATTGACCCAACATATCATCACCATCAAAATCTGAAATAAAATCTTTAAAAACAGTTATCATTTAAAATGCATTGCTTACCAAATATTCTGAAAGCGTGTTCAGCCTTTACAGCTTTTGGTGCAGCATCGCTAAAAACTGACATCATATCGAGAAAATCTTCAAATGTGCAATCGCCATCATGACTAGAACTAAATACTTTGCATATTCGATCACCGAAAGGATTCACTCCTAGTTCTGGATACTGTAATATCTTTGACATTGGCAGTTTAGCATTTTTATTGTGTCCGACTTTCTCTGGAGCCAAGGCTTTAAATTTTTGGTGAGCACTGCAAAAGTTTATTATTTAAAATTAGGCGAACAAAAATATTTTTAGTACTCACTATAGAACTTCCTTTTTTGTGAAATATGTGAGATCCTATGGGGAAAAAATTGATGATTTAGTAAAAATTACTGTTATTATTAGAAACCTGTCGTCTCACCTCATAATCTTGTAATTCTTCTTCAGAAAACTGGCTTTTTCCTTGGCCCATTTGTTTATTGTTTGAGAGAAGTTTTTTTTAGTTGGGGTGTCAAACTCAAAAGTGACGGCTACTTTGCTGGGCGAAATCTATACCAGTCAAATAAAAGTGTTGCAACTTATTCATACAGCACACTTGTTATATCTATAGGGCCTTTCGTAGCAACGAGTGCGCATGCTCAGTTGTTGAAACTGCATAGTTACCTAAACGGTTCATAGAGCGCGTTTGAGTCAAAAAAATGATCTGGCAACATTGTCCAGCAGGACATCGTCAACTGTCATTTGAAACAAACACAACAACAAAAAGATGGCTACTTCCTTGCCTTTTATAGTGTTACTTTAAATGAAAATGACGTGCCTGGTGCATCATTGGGAAATAAGAGACCATCAGAACTGACAAAATTGCAGCTTCAACGGTTTTTAAAGTGTAGAAATGTTTGTACAAGGGGAAATAAAAACGAACTGATTGTGAGGTTAGTATAAAATTGTTGCTTCTTATTAAACATTACTATACTCGGGACACTGAATAGATATAGTTAAAAAAAATCAAGACAGCACAGATTGTTCTGATTGGTTTTATGCGAAAGTTAAATTTACAATAGAACATTTTTGCATATGAATTGTCAATTCGTTATAAATGATGTCACATCGAGAAATTTATGCTAGTATAAATAATAACCATACATTTTAAAAAATTGCATTTTATTAATTTAATAAAAAAGCCATGAAAAGTTCGCGAGTGCTATGTGTTTACACATATTATAATATATAATAAATATATTTTACAATAAAACAAAGAAATTACATACAAACATACTATATATACGTCTGTAACATAAAATGTTTTATACAAAATAGAAAATGCAGATTCCAAAATACCAAATACATAAAAATATACGATATGCAAAATATAGAACTGTAACTGAAACTACTAATCACTGTAATTTAAATGTGGTGTTTTCTCGAGCTAATTCACCTTTAATTTGTGCCCATATTAGAACTCAATTGGGTTGAACTCGCAGTGGTAAGGTGGCAACCTCAGAACAGTTCTGTTGCTTTCCTGTGTTAATTCGTCGATTACGTTAGTACTGTGTTTAGGTGCATGCTGTTTTACTAAAGATAACAATTCAGCTCTCACCATACTGCCCTACTAAGCGAAAAAGTCCTATCTGCGAAACATCAACTCAGAAATACACCATATCTTTTCTTAGCTCACCTTAACATTTTATATAAAACATTTCTACATTGCAGTTTTGCAGATAAGACCTTTTCGCTTAGCAGGGCAGCATATTGTCTTCGTAGGGGATAGTTTTTTTTTTCTGCAGCCAGTTAAGTATGTCAGCTTTCCTTGTGTTGCTAGACGGAAATTTCTCAATTTTTCTTGTGTGATAACTTTCGTTATCCAAGACGATAACGCAACCTTCTTCAAGACTGAGCAAAATATTTTAAACCATTGTTAAAATGTATCTGTAGTCATTTGTTTTCTTGGATTTCAATAACAGTTATCCATTATCTACAAAACCGTCATCAGATCCTATATGAAGGGTGATGAGCCGCTTTCCTTTCCCCGGTGGATTTCTCAAGCCAGTCGATAACCCTCTTAGAAATGCATCTCGTGGATTTGTTATGGACATCTCAGCCCACACTTTTTTTACAGTGTGGCCCACGTTTCATCTAAATAATAGATTTTCTTCCCATCTTGGAATTTCGTGATTTCGCGAAGATATCGTCTTCTCCATGAAATGATATCATCCTTCTCTATCAAAATGCTGTTTCTAGATCTTGCTATGAAACTACAACAATCTTTTTTAGATACCGTAAAAATTAATTGTTTTAATTCCCTAAAGTTAATTTATTTTAAAAGTTTTCTTAAAGTAGACCGTTTAAAATTGGGAAGATCTTCATTTTCATTTAATTTCATTAAAACTTTGTCGAGAGTGGGAGGTTCATTTAAAAGAAAAAAAGCTACGAACAAGCCTTCTAATGCCATTTTTGTCTTCTTCGGAAACATTGTCCAAAATAGCTCTTGGTCTATGATACACCTTAGAAGCATCAAAATAATCAGGATGTTGCTTGTGCTCACGAAGTATGTTGTAAACACTGGCCACACCAATTCCTAAAATTATAGTAAATAAGCAGTTGGATTGGAAGGTAAATTAAAACATTACCTATCAATCTAGCAACATTTTCCACTTTTTCGTGTTTTTCCCACTGAGGATGCTGCTCTTCACACACTTTAAAAGCGTTAAATTATTTGTTTCACTTCTACAGCAAAGTGCTTTTTTTGCCGTTTTTTTATGGTGACAACTGAATATTGTTGACGTTTTCATCATCCATTTTAATTAATAATTTTGCAGTATGGAAAATTCTACAAATTAACCAACTCATTATTATTATTAACTTTTCATATAATTATAACCTACTTATTGACAACCGTTCGTGTATTGAATAGTGCGAGTCTTAATAAAGACTTGTAATGTACCAAATATGTAACACAGTTGGAAACACTGACGGAACTTTCAAAACAACTGACGTAAATGCATGCGCAACAAGCTGGCGTTTGCCGTTTGTGTTTGTATGTGTAAATGAGACTTTTATCGAGTACCGCCCCATTTATTTCAACCAATGGACATTCAAGTTTCAAGTTGCATCTGAATGTCTCTGGTTTTTCATTACTATATCTGTTGGGTAAACGGAGATTAATGCACATTTTTCTTATGTAACTGCCGAGAATCGAGTTAACATTTAATCATTATTCAAGCCAAGTGGTGACCTAATTAAATGTATGCGAGATAAACGCCTCGAAGCGGAACGCCCACGATTGCAGGTGCAGTATCAAACCCACGGCCACGTGTGTGCATAACAAGCAGCTGCAATACTCAGAACTGTATCTAATGCATTTTCTATGGATTCCTAGAGGAAGTAGAACGCTATCATCACGTAGGCACAGCCCACGGCCACGTGTGGTCACTTGGAGGACTTCACACCCACAGAAAGGGTATATAAAGACCAGCACTTGATGGGACAGCTCAGACTGAGTTACAACGTAGCTTGGAAGATAGAAACGTTAATTGATGTTTACCTTCTTTCAAGCAATACTCCCAGCTTTAGTTAAAATTGTATAATAGTATTTAAGTGATTATGCAAGTGCATATTGTATAAATTCACTACGAATAAATATCCTATTGTACTTAACAATAAACTGTGTTTATTTTGTAACTTGGGCTCCGTCTTTTGCGTTTTTAAAATAAAGTACCATTTTTAAAAACGCCCTTCAACGACAAGAAACGTTAATTGGCGCAGTCGGTAGGATAGGCAAAAGGGCTCAAGACACCGTTTTTCGAAAATTAAAAGCACCGCCGAGTTCCTTGGCTTTTAAGTCTTCATTTGCCTATCGAATCAGCATCTGGGAACCAGCGATTCAAAGGACAAACATCGCCTGAGACCGTAGCCGTTTCCAGAGCATCACCTGTACGTAGCATCGCCGTTTCCAAGGGACAAGCATCGCCCGAAGAACGCATCGCTGCTGCAGAAGCCTGACTATTGGAGTCATTCCTGACTATTGGAGTCATTTTAACGGCAAAATTTAAGCCAATAATGAAGATAGAGTAAGAAACTAACTATCAATTATTATTGTTAAAGGCGCATTGCGCAAACAAATATCAAACAAGTTTACAAATTATATTCAAAAATCAAACAAGATTAACAATTTATTAATTTTAAGTTTAATACATACTAAACCCTTTAGACTTAAGATCACGTTGCTTGTAGTAAGCGAGACGGATTGGTGTATCAACTAGTGATACTTAATTTCCAGCCCACTTGCAAGCAATGGGTAGGCACCTTTAGATTTAAGATCACGTTGCTTGTAGTAAGCGAGACGGATTGGTGTATCAACTAGTGATACTTAATTTCCAGCCCACTTGCAAGCAATGGGTAGGCACCTTGAATAGGTCCTTACTAACATAAAAATCATTTTTGAATATTTCAAACTTTGTTAACAAATTTATAGAATTTTTAAGTATTTATTTTTAAAGTGCAAACGATTTACTAATCGTTTTCATGATTAATACTGATACGTCATCAGATAGCGAAACTGAATTACCAATTAACACAACTTTTGTAAGATCTGCATCACGACCGATAAGTTTACGTCCATCTAAATTATCGATCAGCAAGCAAAGCCATACTACAATGGCACAAGGTAATCAAGCTCAAGCACAACCCCAAGTAACACCAGCCCCTATTGTCCAACAATGTGTAGGCTACCCACCTGGCTTTCATACAAGCCTTTTAAATGAAATTCCAACCTATGACGGAAACCCCGTCGAATTATCTGAATATATTCGAGCTGTAGAAGACATTTTCTGCCAATTTTGGCAACCACACGATCCAGTGGCTTATATCAACAGACTTTTACTTTCCTCAGCACGCAACCGCTTAAAAGGCCCAGCCTTAGAGGTCGTAACTGGACAAGTATTTGATTCATGGTATTCTTTAAAAGACACCCTTCTTAGTAATTTTGGGGACCAACGATCGGAACCGAACATCCGGATCGATCTGTCTCGTATGAGACAATTATCACGAGAATCTCCCGTAGAATTCTATAATCGAATTAGATCCTTATTAGCCATACTAAATTCTAAAATTGCACTAGGCTCGGAAATACGAGAAATAAAAGAGTACCAAGCCCGAGATGCTAAAGATTTAGCTCTCAAAACTTATTTAGGAGGACTTTCCGAACCTTTTGGAAGCTTCCTTCGTAGTAGAGCACCAACATCGCTCGAAGTAGCCTTAACTTATATAAAAGAAGAACTGGACATACGATATTTTCAAAATACACAACAAAATAACTCACAACCTAAGTTTTTACCACAACCAGTTCCCCTTAGCAATTTCAATAAACCCCAACCAACTTTACAACCCCCTCAGTTTAAACCACGATCATACCAGAACGTATTGCCACAATTTAAGCCTAATTTTAATCCCACTCATCAATTCAAACCAAATATTAATACTACAAATCAATTTAAATTTAATCCAGTAACTCAGCAGTTTGGAAATAATTCCCGACCTAATGTGTTTGCACCCAAAAGAGATTTTCAACCACAAAATCGGCCAGAATCAATGCAAGCTAGTACCATTAAACCGAG
Organism: Agrypnus murinus; assembly: GCA_929113105.1. Lineage (NCBI taxonomy): Eukaryota > Metazoa > Arthropoda > Insecta > Coleoptera > Elateridae > Agrypnus > Agrypnus murinus. The sequence goes on along the minus strand of OV816028.1, from coordinate 3,358,370 downwards.
ACCGATACATCCTAATACATCCATGAGAGCCCCTAATCCAAATTTCAATCGAAATAATAATCAACCCAATTTTAGTCGACCAAATCCCCAACCACGAACGTTCATTTCTGAAGAATTATATTCAACAGAATTTCAAGAAGAAATCCCACCTGTTAATCAAATTAACACTGACTTTGAATACGACCACTACGATGAGACCCACGGAGAAGAAATTAACGAAAATTTTCGCGAAGAAGCCTCGGAAAACAATTAAAATCTTTTACATTTAACCCTAAATCATCTACACCCTTTATAACTACACCCCAAACAAATGAAAAACTCTTACTAGACACAGGGAGTAGCAAAACTATCCTTTCACCCGAATTTGTTTATAAACATTACCCCGAATCCATTTTTGAGTATCCTTTTGAAATTACAACCTCTTACGGTACAACGTATCATAATCAAGTAGCAACAGTTCCTATTTCCCTTTTACTCGATAAAATAGAAGGAAAACATTTAGTATACCTTCTTAATTTTCATTCCAATTACATTGGCATTCTTGGAAATGACTTATTGCAGAAATTAGGAGCAAGAATCAATTTTCGTGGAAATTATATCCAACGGAACGGAAAAACCCTAGTACCATTCTTTTTCAACGAACCATCTCTTAAAGAAACTATATTAATACAGCCATCCTATTTCGAAAATCCCGCTTCAAAGAAATCCAAAATTTTAAATACTTCAAACAACTTCACTCCGCAATTTGACCCAACATATATTAGTTTTAATCAACGTGAAAATAATTTTCCTTCACCAAATCTGTCGGAACAACATAAAAATGTTCAAGAAAAATCAGCTTCAAACAATGCTTATTATAACGACTTCGAAAATATTTTTCATTTTCCAAATTTTCTAACTCAACCAAATAGAGAAAACATTGTCCCGACGATAACTCAAGAATCAAATCCGAAGGATCAATCAAATTTAAATGATACAGAAATCTTTATTTCAAAACCTATTCGAGTCAAAATCAATAACCTGGACAGCTATAAAAATCAAAATTTACGAAATGGTCCTAAAAAACGCAAATCTTATGAAGCGAAACTTGACCCAAAGTCAAAACGGATTAAAAGCATACAGACCCCAATAAACAAACCACTCAAAAACAGCTTTCGTAAAACGAAAAGGAAAATACATGCTAGAAAATATAACAATAGTTTACGCAAAACGAAGAAAAATACGAAATCCAACAAAAATTCAAGTCGTATTAACAAGGCCTGGTTGAAAAAAAATAACCAGCAACTAATGGAATACCTAAAATTTCAAGATCAAAATAAACAGATAATCCCCCTTAGGATCAATAATAGACGATTTACATATTTAAAGCCCAAAATGAAAATATACAACATCCGAACCTAAAACCCTTTAAAAATTAAAATGACTATTAGCAAAGAAAATTGAAAACGATTTGAAACTAAAATATTTTTATAGACCCATCTACTTATTATATTATGTAAATGTGATGCTAATTAACAAAATTCCCTTCTGCAAAGTTAAAACTGCATATAGCGCAATGATAAGAGTACAGTACAGCAATTAGTATATACGCTAAATCTCGGAATGTGACCTTCAACAATTACACTCAGCAAAATATATTTTAAAAGGAGACAGCTGTTCAATCCCAAGTTACTCACTGATAACAACAATGCATTTCATTGCATTTCATTGCAATAACAGAAAAGATAATTTTGCTGCGAGGAATTATTACATTCAAATGCTCTGATAAAATAAATGAAACTTAATAATTAACCATTTAGTGTCAACAAATAACCCTTTCGAGTAATTTTAACAATTCAATTTTATAAATATTTCTAACTCAATGTCAACTCCAGACAACTAATTAACCCAAAAATATTTAAATACATATAATAACATACGTAATACATAAGTAATACCTTCTTCAAATTTGCTTTTAAAATAAACCTCATAAATTTTAACGTCAGTTAAAGATGAAATTAAATTATAGCTGAAATTGTAAACCCAGTACTACAGAAATAATTATTAGAACCATCAATAGAAAAACTTTCCTGGAAATCATTTCCCAATAAAGCAATTTTTATTTTAACATAAAAGGAACAATTTGAACTTATAAACTTTTTGGACTTCAAGCATTCATCTATACAATGTATTTTAACATCGCCATACGTGATAAAAATTTAGTTTACTGCTAGCAATACAACAGCAATACCCCCCTTGATAATTAATGATGATACGAAATAACCATAAAAATAATCAAAAACTCCAGAACTTAATTCTGACCTATACAGTGTATACCTGACAGACCAACTCCATAACCTAATCCTCACCTATACAGTGTAACTCTAACAGATCAGACTCACAAGATCTAATTTATTTCTTTGTTATCCCTACGATTAATCATGAAACTACATAATCAAAAAAGATCCATGAACATGACACATATGACATATAGCATGAACTACGAAAGACATTGCCATCAGCCATGATAATCAATTACTACTAATACGACAATATTTAGACAGAGCCGATCAATTAGTCAATCAATTCAATCTTTACAACTATTTATCACCACATGTATGGATCTCGAAACCTCGTTAACCTTTGCCCAAAACCATCAGCTACATTTATCTTTAATTGATAACAACGATTTGTTATCGATACTATCTCAAATCTCAAACACACTACAAAGACTAATCCCATTTCCTGCTGCTCACAACAACCAATTTCAAATGGTCATTCCCATCTACAACACCATACTGTTTAATACCGACTTTAGCATTCCCATCACCGATAATCAATGTATGCAAATAACCCCTTCACATTATTTCTGTTCACAAACAAATTACTTCACAATCCCAAATTCCAAATTGTGCGAAACACAATTATTAGCCTTCAAGGAAGCACAAAACTGTCAACCTGTCATATTTGAATTGCATACGACAAAAGTAATAAAAATAAATCGATCCACCTGGATCATTAGTTCCCCTAATAAAACGATCATCGATAGCAGATGTATCGACTCTATAACACGAAAGACCATTACTGGATCAATATTACTCCATCTTACCAGTGGCTGTTCCGTTCTAATCAATCAAAACGAACTTTTGGCTACATTTCAATCATCTTCCCTAGAAGAGAAACAAATCGCTATGGCATCCATCGGACAATTGCAACCCGATTCAGTCCATGTACCCGAAATTACAAAAATTGACCTATCACCTATCAGTTCATCAATTAATCCAGAATCAAGCGAAATTAACAAAGGACATGTCTACACTCGAACGTATCACTCCTATCAGATACACACCATTACATTATGGCCCTTTAATTCTCACGCTGATCATGACTATCATAACAATAAGTCTTATTTTCTTTGTATACCACAAACGCAGATTATTTGCCACCAAAATGTATCAACTAACGTCACCCCTTAAAGAACCCGACAATGTAACTTTTAACCCAACTTCAAGTCCCCTGGTCCACTGCAGATCACCTTTAACATAACTATTATTGTTATTATCAATACTAACCTAATTATAATGACACATTAGTATTAGTATTATATATATATATATATATATATTATCATTGTTACTCTGTTCTATATTCATATTATGTATTCTATTATGTATCTATGTAATCTCCATATACTAAGTACTATTTTATTTACTGCCTTATTATGCATGCTTGTTATTATCAATATATTTGTGAAATGTGACACCTCCTACTTTTCATTTAACCAGTCACTTTATTATGACCACTGAAATATTCTTCTTCAAAGCATATTTCATTCTTGCGTGGGAGGAGTTAACATTTAATCATTATTCAAGCCAAGTGGTGACCTAATTAAATGTATGCGAGATAAACGCCTCGAAGCGGAACGCCCACGATTGCAGGTGCAGTATCAAACCCACGGCCACGTGTGTGCATAACAAGCAGCTGCAATACTCATAACTGTATCTAATGCATTTTCTATGGATTCCTAGAGGAAGTAGAACGCTATCATCACGTAGGCACAGCCCACGGCCACGTGTGGTCACTTGGAGGACTTCACACCCACAGAAAGGGTATATAAAGACCAGCACTTGATGGGACAGCTCAGACTGAGTTACAACGTAGCTTGGAAGATAGAAACGTTAATTGATGTTTACCTTCTTTCAAGCAATACTCCCAGCTTTAGTTAAAATTGTATAATAGTATTTAAGTGATTATGCAAGTGCATATTGTATAAATTCACTACGAATAAATATCCTATTGTACTTAACAATAAACTGTGTTTATTTTGTAACTTGGGCTCCGTCTTTTGCGTTTTTAAAATAAAGTACCATTTTTAAAAACGCCCTTCAACGACAAGAAACGTTAATTATCGCGAATTACTAATGCATGTGCAAGAGCAAGTGCAATATTATTTTTATTATTTTCACCGTTTTCACCATTTAACCTAATACGTTTGACAGTTGTCAGTTAATCGCAATCGCCAATGTTGCCACATTTCTGCAAACATTCATAAAATTCACTTTCGCGCGGCGCATGCGCCACTAATATTTCTGTAACGAAAGGCCCTATTAGTTTAAACAGTTTTAAATTTTAAAAATATGCCATATTTCCTTATCTTGTTTGAATACAAATCAAAATGTTATCATTTTTAACTCAAATGCAAAATTTCTTTTTTATTTCCTTCATATTTTTTATTCTGAGCAACAAATCGGGAAGGTGAAATATTTTTTTATCTCTCGTCACCGATCGCTTTAATTTTAATCACAATATGCCTGAGCTTACTAAAATTTAGCTTAAAATTACTATAATTGGGGAACGCTAACCCCATTAGAGATATTTCTAAAATATACCAGCATAGGGCACTGGGGCAAGAAACAACAGAACATGGCAGAATAGGATATTCTGTAACGAGGTTAGAAGAAATTCGATGCGAGTGGAAGATTCCGAACGCGAACTGAAAGCGAGCGTGAGGAACCACGAGCATCGAATCCATCGAATTTCAATTCTAACCAAGTAACAGACCGTGCTTTCTCTAAGACCACAAGAAAATTTAAACTTAGCAGTATTTACAATTTGAAAACAAGAACAATAACCTTAAAAAGTATGACATTTAATGTAAAACAATGAAATCAAGGCTAACCGTTTTTTTATTATACTGTTACAAAATATTCATTCCATATCTAGCGATGGAATGAAATGCATGTAAAACAATAAGTAGGATAGTGTTTTAGAATATTTATTCTAAAACAAGAGTTAGAATATTAATGGCCGATTTCAGAAAGCTTGATTAAGTTCTGATTAACTTAATTGTCATTAAATTTGAAATCCATGAAATTTCATTGGCTGAGATTTAACAGACCTTGAATTTTATCCAATCATATTTCTAGATTTCAAATTTAATCACAAATAAGTTAATCAGAGTTTAATTAAGCTTTGTGAAACCGGCCATAAGTTTTTATTATCAAAATTAATTTCAGAGTTTACAAATTCCATAGTGGTCGTGGAGAAAATCATTTTACAAATTTATCTGCGTTAATATCAAAGTGGCCACTGCACCATCTAAGAACCGAAGCATTTTTTTCCGCAATTATTGCGTTATTAAATCAACATACCTTTTTTATTCATTAGGTAAGATTCGTTTGTTCTGATGTTCCTTATTGTAAGTTAGCTATCACGTGCGAATAAACAGTGAATTCGATTAAATAATTATATATAGCGATTTAACACTGTGGTTGGTGTGTTAGGGCTATATTCATTAATTCTTGTAGAAGGAAATAAAACGCAGATTTACTTCTATGAATTATTTATTTGTAAGTTAGCTATCACGTGCGAATACAGTGAATTCGATTATTTGTTGTGTGGAAAGTAAAAAGATTTTGGATATACATATTGTTGTGATTAATGTGGGGGTCATAAAAAAAATAAATTTGTAGTGAATCATACCCTCTGCAACGCTTGATGAAATATAAAAGGTTATAAATTCCAAAATAAACCCGTTATTGTTGAAATTCACAAACACAAAATCATGGTAAAACAGTTTGAAAATATACACAACTAAATATCACTTACCTTTATAAAAAAAATTCTCCGGCTATAATTTCTAAAGTGGAAAACAAGCATGAGACAAAATCAGGCGGGTCGCTAATTAATTAGGAAGCTATTTAAATTATATCTGTAAAACGTTATTAATGAACCGGACACAAATAAATGGACAAATAAATTTCTTTTTTAACATTTAAATGGATAATTTTATTTATTAACAAAGAAAAGAAATCAAAATTTAAAATTCCATGAAGAGAAAAGAAAACGACTATTAAAAATTAAAATAAAAAAAAATCAAATTAAATCTCGGTGTCAAATAGATTTAGCAAAATAAAAATTAAGAAACATTCTAATTCTCTTTAATTCTTATCTGATCAATCCAACAATCTTAAATTACTACTAATAAATAAAAAATTAAAAATTGAAAATTATTTTAAATTTTAAAATTATTAGGCGCCACACAAAGAAGTTAATCACCGTAACTTGAAAGTTAGCAGATTCCTGTTATAGTTGGTAAAATTACCTGCTTATTTGTTGATAAGATGTTCACATTCCATGTTATCCTTCGAATGGTTTTTATTTGTGATTGTTGGAGATAATTATAATTATTAGTTGTATTATTAATTATTGTATTATTAAGTTGTAACACGTATCTTCCATGACGTGAGTACATAAAATAATTCGGTTACTTGCAACAAGATTCCATTAATTCATTCCATACACAATAAAATTTCCAAACATTTCTCTAAACAACAATACCAGTCTGATCACTAAATTCTAAAACGCTGCACTTTCGTTTTATTTCACTTTTAGTTCACTTTGATTGTTTATTTAAATTATTAAGGACTTATGAAAAGATTTAAAAATAAAACAAGATGACATTTGTCGTAACCTCACTTTGTTGACATTTGAGTGACGTAAAATTCACCAACATAACCTCGAATTTTATCAAAATAACGTACAAACTGACATGGCTTCTGCTCTATATAAAAATTTAAGAGAAAGTAACCAAATTTTCGTGCTGTTTTTATAATAATTGGAATGCAATTGCGAATCGCTAGTGATTTTGCTAGTTGGAACTAGAAACAAAACAACATCTTTTCCATCAAAAACCTTTCTAACCAAATTGTTGATAAAAGATTAAATTAATTGTTTACATAAATGTTATAAAATGAAAGAGGATAATTTTCCCTTCATTTTGGTGCCTAATACGGCTATTAAAATGCAAATTTAGAGTTAGGACTCATTGGCAACCATCTTGAATTTTCTAAAAAACATAATTTCACAAATATTTAAATAAAAACATTTTAACATTTTGATACATCTTTTTCTTATCACAAAATTAATCCTAAGATCCTATCAAAAAAATTACATAAATTTTGACACCAAAATTATGAATATAAACTTTAATTTTAACGTAAATTTTAACATTCTAGCAGACCCTGCTGAAACGTTACAATTTTGGGATTTCAAAGGCCTAACCCAAGCAGCATTTTTAGTCACCGCTACGTACCAGCAACCACTGGTGGAACTATAAAGTTTTTGCCGTTAGTCACAAGAACGTAATTGCTACGGTATTGTTACGTGCCTGGAACCAAAATGGGGAACAATTCTCGGGTAGCAGATACGTTGCAGTAACCTTTACGGAACTTGTCCAGCTACCTTTAGGCTACGTAGCGGCGTAGTAATTGTTACTTTCGTGGAACTTTTTTTCTCTTTGACACATCGTGTCGCGTCGTTGTTCTCTCTTACTCTTGCAACTTAACAAATATTCTTTCACTTTCTCTACTAATCGTCGTCACAAAATGGATTACTATTTTATTTGTAATACGTACATAATACATAAAGAGATGAAATGTTTCGTTATTTTGTCAATCTAGTACACCAAAATTATAAACCATCGCAACTTTTCTGTTAAATGCGATGATGATAGATCGAAAAATAACAACGCGCCTTCTTTAAATATATTTTTTAATAAAAAATGTCTTGAATAAAATATGACAAAAATACTTATAAATTGATAAACATGATAGAAACCATTTTTATTTTATTCCCAAGGCACAATTTGACATCGATTTGTTATCTTTATTGAGAGTTATAGTAAAAGACTTTTTAACAATTGCAACAAATTGCAAATTGATTAATAGCCTTCAACATTTTACAAGTAAATATGGAGTTGTTTTGAAAATGTCACCTTAAAGTAGTATTAACTGTAAAATGTGTGTCTAAAGTTTGTGTCGCTTTATAAACAGTAACGGGAACTAAACAAATTCTACTTCTAGGTTGTTGTTACCACGAAGTGTAAAATACGGTTTCCGTAGCCACTTTCTAGCTCCTAATGGCACTGCAAAATTCCTATTGGAACTTAACCTCAAATTTAAACGTCAATCGTAAACAAACAACCAATATTTTTATACTGATTGCTACTTAATAACAATTATTATTTAATTATGGCTCATTTTAAAGTTGTAGCGACGAAAGAAAAAAGGGGAATATATGTCACCCTTGTTTACTACATGATGGTTTGTCAGTGATCTCATCCCTAATTTTTTCTATTTTGTATTGTAAACAGTTGATTTTGTTTCCACTGATTTCACCTAACTGCTGTTCTAATTTTCTATAAAAGGTGGACGTATATCTAAAATTCTTTTTTTCTTATTGCATTTGTCTTTGACATTTTTATTAAAAACTCGCAAAACTACTACCACTGCGAAAACACAATTAACCTCCAAATTCCAAACTAAAATTACTTTCAAGTGATTCTCCTGGGTACATAAACGTAAGTTTTACTTTCAATGCTACTGTATAGTTCAGTTACTTTAAAGGTTAAGCAATGGTGTGTTTCAGACCAGTGGCAGGAACTTTCGGTGCTACTTTAAAGTTTTAAAAACTTAAAAGTAGCTTCGGGCAAGTTACTGCTACAATCATAATATCACTTGAAGTTGCAACAACATTAAGGTAACTATACTAAGTAGCAATACCGTTCCAAATACTTTAAAAAGCTACTTAGAAGTAATGTAACTACATAGTTCTAATAAATAGTAGAAGTAACTACATAATTACTAAAATATTCCAAATTGAAGTAATTAAACCTAAAAAGTCATAAATTTAGTTGTAGTTACGTAACAGCTACTCAATCAAGGTTCCGATCTCAGTTACCGCTACTTAGATGCTGCTTGGGAAACCTTCTCTATACAAAGTTCCCTACTTTAACATTCTAGTGTCAAATGCACCCTAGAACCTGGTTAACAATATTGCAGTAAAATATTTTACTTAGAAATACAAATAACGTTGAAAAATATTCATTTACTATGGAAAATTATGAATCGTCAAAGAAATAGAGCACTTTCTTGAAATTCAATAATAAGAATTGTAAGTAAAGTAATAAATACTTGTGTATACCTATGCCTTTAATAATTTTCAGGTAAAAACATGACATAAAATGGCTTCAAAATCTCTAAGTGTGAAAAATTCAACCAACGACAGAAAATCATTCCTCTTGAAATTGAGTTTGTGAAATTCAAGTAAAAAATTTGTTTATAAATCATTCCTTATCACCTCACAGTGTTGTAGTGTATGTATTGAACATAAGCAAAATTTTATTATTTTTAATATAAAAAAAATTGTTAACTCTCTTCGCCTGGAAGGTAGACAACACATCGTGCATACTTGTTATGCGGGATGCCTATATCACAACAATATGTAACGGGTGATTATAAACCCTCGACATCTCAGTTGCTGTGAAATTTCATAACGTATGTGTTTTATTATTCCACGACAATATGTATATTTTCAGTATAGCGTTACGTTCTATTTTTCACAGCAACCGAGATGTCGACAGTTGATAATCACTCGATATATATATATATCACTATAGAAGCTGTACCTGGAGGTATGTTCTTTTTATTTTAATAGGTGTAACCTTTTCAAAACAATGTTTTATGAAGATTTTTTAGTTTATACAGCACTTATTGATAAACCGGTTCTCAGGTGCGTTTCTTTATTTCAATTAAACTTCAAGTTTACTTCCGGGTACTTACGGGATAAAAATTTTATATCAATGTAGCTGTAAGATATCCGAGTTTTTGACACTGTAAATAAATCTTGCCGAAGTGCACTTATTTAGAAATAGTATATTACATTACTAGTGTGGCCGAGTGCGGAAATCACACGAGTGCAGAAAAGTCACTTTTCAACGTGTAATGTACAATATTTTTCCTACAACCCCTTCAAATTTCAAATGTTTAAAAAATGTAGATTTTTTAAATTTTCAAGAATATAATTTTTGAAGATTTTAAAGCAAAATTTTTATGGTTAGGTTTAACAAAAAAAATCACACTTAAAGCTAATTTTCTTAAGCCACTTATTTTTAGGATATAAAGTTTAATTTTTTAAACAACTTAGTTTTACAATATGAATAATTATAACGAGATTTCTATCAAAACATTTCCAGAAAAATAAAATTAAGTTATCTTGATAACTTAATTTTATTTTTCTGGACCTGAATAAAGTTAAATGTAAAAGTATTGTTATGACAATTGTTAAAGTGAATGGGTGTTTGTTAACATTTTATTTAATAGATTCTTTTACTAAATATAAATTTCAATTTTAAAAAATCATATTTTCATAACATTTAAAGGTTTAGCAGCAAAGTTAATTAAATGAATTACTATTACAATTTATAATATAATTTGAGAGACACATAATTTATTTTTTCTTTATATTCAATAATATCTTCATAATTAACAAATATAAGTTCAACTATTTTAATAACATAATGCCATGTGTAAAAGAGGTTGCCTAACTAAATTATTACTTTTATTTTTCTCCCATTTGGCATCGCTGATTTTAATCTTGGCAAACTTGCTTCAATAATTTTCGTGTATTATAGTGAGGTTATGTTAGGTGTAATCTATTAGATATTTCTTTTTGATAGCTAAAATAACTAATTAAACAATAATTAAAGTTATATTTATAAGAAAAGAATAGATACATAATGGTTAAAATGCTTCTCAAAATTGGATTAAACATTAATGTCATCATTTTAATGTAAACAAAATTCATGGATTTCTAGGTATTGCTTAGCGTTACGTATTTTCATAACACACACGTGTGTTATGTTCCTAACATACGCGTTAGGAACATGACTCACTTTCTTAATGTCGGTAGCGTTTGCTATTGTTCACTTTCGTATGGGGTCGTAGGAAAAATAATTATAAATCCAATAGTCGTACTTTACTATTACGCACTGGGAATTGACATGCATATTTTACATGCATATTTCATATTAACACACTATTAGATATTGGGATGTTGATAGTACATGAATACAAAATAATTTTATTTTTATTTGCTACCCCTACATCGATTGTGTTAATCTTGGAAACTGGAAGAATCACGAAAAAACTTACATATGAAAGTTGATTGGTACAAAACAAATTTTTATTTTATAATATTTTTGTATATACAGGGTGAGTCGTTTTGATATGGTTACTGAAACACTCTGTATATTATTCAACAATAAATTTAATCTTACTAAGGTGTAGTACATACTATTCGTAAATACTTGAACTGGGGTTTTCTTGAAAAAGTGTTATTAAAATAAAATAAAATACAAAAAATTTTAATATTATTGTAAAAAGAATGGTCTATCGAATGATAGCGTAAAATTAACAAGTTCCCATTTAAAAGAATTTCACGGAAAGGCGTAACTCAAAAACAATTGAAGCAAAAAAAATCATGTATTCTCAAATGTAGATAAAAATTTCTTAAAAGACTTTTGTATTGCACATTAGGTCCTCAAATGAATATTAACGACAATAAATCGCCGTCTCCATATTTTTAACTAACCCTGTATATTAGGATTCAGTTTTTACTTCCTTTTAGCTAAAGACACATTAGTGGAGTAACCTTACGTTTTTATCTCGGAACCGGTCCAAACTACTTCGATTTGAATAATTTTTTTTCTAAAGTCTTGTAAATATAAAATACTAAAACCTTTACAAATTAGAAATTGACGCTCAGAACGGGAAATGTGGTGAAACTCGAATAACCTAAAAATCTTCCAAGAGGTCTCCCGCACCGGTTGCTCGACCATCTCAGAACAGGATAATTTTTGGTGTGTTATCACATCTATGTATTGGTAGTTCGAAGCCACTATTAATTTATTTTTATTCTTTTTGGTTTAAATACGGCAGCCATATTTGTTTCGTGATGCAAGACGTTTCTTGCAATTTTCTATGTAAACGAAAATCTTGATATCTCAAGAACAGTTGGTCGTAGAAAGCCGCGGTAAAAATCATTGCATTGTTCACATTTCGAACTACATTTGTTGTTCTAAACATAAAATTTGTAAGATGCTTCCTTATGGGCACAAATTAAGTCCGAAGTTTAACGCTTTCTTGCAGAATTCCGGCTTTTTAGAGTGTCGTATATCCAGACAATGGTGAAGTATCAGCACTCATTCTTTTTAAAAAAGTACACAGTTAAGGCTAGTTTATGTTTAAAATATTTCAAATCTGAAACTTCACTATTTTGGTATTTATGGGCTTTTGAAATTCTCGTTTTCTTCATTTTTGAGCAACTTTGGACCTCAATATCTTTGAGGGGCATAAATGGATTTTTTTATATTATGTGTGAAGTAGTATATGATGGTAAACTATGCAAAAATTGACTCTACTACTAGGGCAGAGCGAAGGGACTCATAATAAGGTAACTAAAATAGTGTATTCCTTTGCAAAATCACATTTTAAACACTTCTCGACTCTTTGAGTTTTTCTCTAAAATCAATAGAAACGGCGTAAATCGCATTCTCAATCTCAAATGCCGTTATTTTAGGACCGCCATTTTGGGTCCGCCATTTTGGATTTTTTAATTTTCTCATTGGATTCATAATCATCGACTCCAAGAACCCTCCCAACATAAGTTTCGCTCAGTTTGGTTGCGTTATTAAATTAGGGGTACAAAATGGGGGTTTCAACCCCCCGAGGGGGCGTGCCCCTATTTTAAACATATAACATTTTATATTGGTCCAGTACTGAAGGTATTACAAAAGATTTCAAGTCTCTATCTTTAGATAGTAAAAAATAAGAACTTAATGCAAAAATTGACTCTACTATAATCCAAACGTCCAATTGTTGACTACAATGTGTGCAGTGTGGTAGCAGACAGAGGAGAATAATGTCATTTTCTATTGCAAATTTCAACTCAATTCAAATTTTACATGCATTGACATGCAAATGGAAATGCTTCACCTATATAAGGAAAACCTCAGCAGCCATTCAGTCCGACTCTTAAGTACGACAAGCGAATCTTTTTCGTTGGAAAATATGTGACATAGGGATAAAGCAAACTTCTGCACCAGCAAGCGCACCCACTTGTTGTCCACCAGCTGTATTTCTTGAGGCCTTTTTTTCAGTGGGGAGGACAGATCCCGCTTAATCTTGTTATGCTTTAAAAATCTGTTAATTTGTTATGGCTGGTTCAGGATTTCGCAGCGCTATATGTCTCATATTGAAAGAAAAAATCGCTGTTTCTGTAAGTCGAAAGGCAACTTCTAGAAGTTCCGCAGAATAAAACAGTAAAACACCGGTTACACAACAAGGTATAAAGTGAGTAAACTGAAGAAAGTGGTTGTGAAAGTTACCAACAATAAAAGCCAAACATCTAACCAAAGAATACTTAGTTATTAGTTTTATTATGCATGGCCAATGTTTCTTATCCTCATCCGCATACATTTGTAATTAACAGGTATAGGATTTCTATGCATTTGCATGTTTTTTCTGCTTATAGCAAACATATGCAGAGTTATATTTCTACATGTTTAAGCCGCATATGAATCACATATGTCAATTTGAAAGTGCATATAATATTTTGTAAGAAAGAAAAAGTTTCAACTAAAATCTAAATACTTACATCCTGCGGTATTGTAATAAATAGATATTAGGAAATTCCAAAGACCCTTTGACAACTTCCTGTTCATAGAAAAATTTGCCTGTACCTTTGTTTACTAATCTTGTAATCTTTCAATTAAGACAGTTCAGAAATTGCAAACTGCATTTCAGTTTGAGATTTTAGAGTGTAAAGATGGGTAAAGAAAAACGGTCTGTGTCTGTTACACTTCGAAGTTATGTTAAGGAATTCAGTGTTCTTACAACTGACGATAAGGTGTTGTATTGTACAGCGTGCGACGATAAAGTGACTGCAACGAAACGCTTTCAAGTTACACAACATCTGAACACGGTTCGACATCAAAAGTGTGTTGCCCTGAAATCAAAAAAACAAACATTGTTACCGGGGTAACGTAATAATTCGCGCGGTGAGTCCAACAAATCAAACGAATTTAATAAAAAACTATGTAGTGCATTAGTGGCTGCAGATATCCCGTTAAGTAAAATTAATCAGTCAGCATTTCGTAATTTTCTGGAAGAAATTTCAAAAATGCCAATACCCAACGAGTCTACACTCCTACACAATTATTTACCTCGTTTATACGAAGAGACCATAAAATTAATTAGAAAACATGTAGCAAATAACTACATATGGGTTTCCATTGACGAATCTACTGATACTACTGGAAGGTGCGTAGAAACTTCATTTCCTTCGTTTTGTTAGTAAAATTTAACTAATTAAAGACAGCAGAGCAATTTACGGATGTTTTATTTTCTATTTTGTTAGTTACATATTTAATCACAACAATATTTTTGCTTGGTTAAAATATAATTTTTTTTAAATAACTGTTTTGCGCTAATTGTAAAGGATGTCTAATTAAAATAATTTCTGTAAATAAAATGTAAATAACGCTAAACAGTTTTTCTAATAATGAAAGTGCATATATTTATAAAAAATTTCTAATAAACGCATATTTCATGATTTTTAAGTGCATATCTCACGTTTTTATAGTGCATAAGTGCATGGATATTTCAGCATTTTTAAGTGTATACAAATCCTATACCTAGTAATTAAGATATTAGCGACCTGTTTGGGACACTTGTCAATAACTAATAATAGTCGCTGCGATAAAGGCTTTGGTTGGAGAGCTAACGATTCTTGGAAAGATATTTCAAATTCTTAAAGAAGAAAAGTAACTACTATCCATTTTTTTCTAGAGTCCTCTGACTTTGAAAGCGTATTGATCGTAAACTACTGAACCAAATTAAATATTTTAAAAACGAGCAAATAGTACATTTCTTCTACATACAACAGTAACACATTAGGTTTCTAAGTGGTATACTTTTGTTGCGTATCTGACGATACGATAATTTCTTCCTCAGAAAGTATCAAATGGATGACCACCGAAAAATATCTCGAAAACTAAAAGACTTAGTCGGCTGAAATTTTACAGGCAGGTGGGCTTTACCCCAAAAGGGTGCATGAGTATATTTTTAATTTTAAAAACCCAAGGGAGTCGCAGAGGGAGGCATTTCTTCAAAAATCATTATGGCTACATATCTCTTGAATGGTGTAAGCTACAATCTTCAAATTTGCACAGATTATACTTGAAGCAATTCTAAATGTACAAAAAGAAATACAGAAATTACCGACGTCTCATCCAGGGGGGAGTAAGACAACATTCCAAGGGGAAGGGGGTTTTCCGAAAAAGTAATTATTAAAGAAACCTTGATTGTAAGTAATCAGCAAGAGATACATATATGCCACCACGGACTTTTTTGTAGATATTCTTGAGACCTACAATTCGTTCGCTTATAATTTGCCTTTATCTGTTACCGTATTCGCAGCGTAAGACATTTTGTGTATCTTTAGCCAATTTTATTGATTATTTCTTTTACATGTTGCTCATTATACGACTGTCGAAAGACCTTTTGAACAATTATTACATAACTAAACATTCTTGTAGAAACACGCTATCGAATTGTGAAAACGGCATTAAAATCTATTCAGTGATTCTCGAAATTGAGCAGCTTTTACAGAGACATAAGTTATTAGTAATTATTTGAGTGCGCGTGCACCTACGAATGATGCGTAGTATGTGGTATGCACGCAGATTGCCGGTGGCGATGTTACCAGCAGCTCAACTTTTGTAAATCAATCTCTTTTCTTACTACATTGTTAGTTGAAGCGACCAGAGACTGGTACCGTTGATTTTTCAATGGAGGTTATGTTGGTATGTCATATCCATGAGATTTTTGTAGGGGTTAGAAAGAAACCTTGCGGTCCTTAAGCTATTATCAATTTTCAGACAAAAAAGCATTTTATTTAAGATTTATATGAAATAATAGCCAACTATGTTTTCTTGTTTATTAATAGAGATAACTTTAATATTTCATTTTATGTTATTAAGTGTTGATTTTGCTAAATCAACACTTTTCATATGTAGACATCATTTTTCTTAAAGAAATGTTACTAAGTTTAACAATAAAAGTGCAATAACAAAAAAAAGTTTTTGTCCAAAGCGCTTGTCGCAAAAAACCGTTTTTTTGTTACTGCGTTTTTATTGTTAAGATTAGGAACATGTTTTTGAAGAAAATAATATCTACATATGAAAATCTGGCTGAAGATTAATAGCATAACAACCGCAAGGTTTCTTACTAATCCCTACAAAAATCTCAGATATATGGAATATACTTTCTGAGAATAATATTATTTAACTTAATTTTATTACATATCGTCCAATAAAAACAAAAGTATACCACTTAGAAATATACAGCCTTAGTTATAGTCATTTACATCGCATGTATATCTGACGTGGATTGAACGTGTATGATTTTACACAAAATTCATATTCATAAACATTTTACACGGAGTTGTAAATTATGGATGCGTGTAAATTTTATACGCATTCCGACCATAGTTTAAGTTACGTGTAAAGTGACAGTAGTAAAAAATTTTTGCCTTTTTTATCAATTTCATAAGAGGTAGGTTCAGATATCGAAGAGATTCAGAATTAATTAGATGAAATTGTTGGTATACAAGAAATGGAAAGACCCAGAAAGACCAAAGTTAATAAAATGAGACAAGACCCCTTTGAGACGTATACGAAAGATGAATTCAGGCGAAATGATCGGTGATTATTAGTGGTAAATCGGCGTTTGCTTTTTCTTTTGAAACACACTCATTTTCCTTGTCTTTATTCCCATCGCAATTAAATTCGGAATAATCATTCTCAAAATCAGCTGGAGCCAGATATCTAAGGATCCAGTCAAAATCATTAGATGAATCCCTCGTCTCTTCTCCTGTTTCCCATTTTTCTTTAAACATTTGCGAAACGACTTCTCTTGTTGTTCCCAGTTCGACCTTCTTTGGCCGTTTGATGGTTTTCCATTTTCAATTTGATAAAAGGTTATAGCCGAACGAGTGTAACGACTAGCATGCTAAACTTAGTAAGCTCACTCAAGCGGTCCGGTATCTACTCCCGGTATCGGCAGAGCTGGTTAAGACTTTTTGCAGATTTCGCTGTAAAACAAAAATGTGAGGCTTGTGCTATACCATCTGTAAGCCAGTTGCAGCCGCACATTGGCCCTGCGTAATGATAATAATAGCCTCTCCCTCCTTCACAAGCTTCATAGCTTCTGGGGACTGGTTCGCCAGGCAATGAGTAGTAGCAATTATTATTAGGTAATCAATTTTAAAAATAGCAGCGTTGCCAAAGATTTCTGTCGTGTAATTTATACGCGTATAAATCATGTGGAATTACCTATATAACTATGAACAAATCCACGTGTTATCCACGCGTGCATATCCACGCATAGATTTGAGATTTACACATCATTTATGCGGATGACTATAACTAAGGCTGATAATATTTTACTGTTATATGTAGAAATAAATTTAATATTTGCTCGTTTTCAAAATATTTAATTTGGTTCAGTAGTTTACTAGCAATACGCGTTCAGAGGACTCGGGAAAAAATGGATAGTAGTTACTTTATTATACCAACCATCATAATATTGTAATAAACGAGAATAACTCCTATACGCCATCGTCGAACATTCGAGAGCTCACGTGAGTGGTGTGGACGCATCGACGGCCGGCAGTCGATGTGCTGGAGACTTCTAGAGGATTCTACACACTTCCGTGTGGATATATACTGCAGCCGCGTAAAAGAAGGGATCGATCATTGTTCAACCGGTAAATTGAATATGTGCATTGTTTAATTAGTAGTCGAATATAAATATGTAGTAAGTAAATGTGTTATAAATAAATAGCCCTTAAATAACCTACTTTAAGTTTGTAAATATCTAGTTTAATTTCGTTAACAGTTTATAATTATAGTGTTTGCAATTAGTGCATGTAAATAATATTTCTCTTGTTAATAAACGATTAAACAGCATTTGTGGTATTATTTAAAAAGAACGTTACAATATTATCAGTGCAAGATAGATTCGAAACCTCACTCTTTGGGTTTAACAAATTAATATCCTTTCCGTTAACACTCAGAGAAAGTAAAGCCGCATTACATTTTTTCGTGGTGAACAGACCGAGCTACTATACTTCTGTATTGTACTTATGTAACTTAGACGTGTTTACTTGTTCAAAGGAATAGTTCAGACAAGAAAGTCTTTTAAAAGATTGATCAAGCTCTCAAGAGATATCTGAATCGACCTTAAAATCAAGACTAATCTAAACGCAGTAAAAGCTAAATACCTTTACCTTCGTTTATTTTACAGTTGCGTTTACAAAAATTTACAAAAAACAAAGGTAAAACATTTTTTACTACAAATACAAAGTCGACTTATACATACCAGGTGATTTATTGCACTGGATACAAATTTCAAGGGCGTATTAAGAATGCAACTTGTGATAAAAAATCATCTCATTTCCGAAAAATTAATTACGCATTGGAAATTTTTCTTTCAATGATAATACCGTTATGGTTTGAATCTTCAAGTACCTAGTGCTCTGAATCACCCAGTACAAGAAGATTATAAGTAAAAAGTATCCAACGTGTAATGCATTTTTTCATAGATACAGATCTTCTTTACATCGATCCATAAGTGAACTGCTATTACCTTCTTTTCGAGGAGAATTGAGGTCATTTTTCTTCTTGCGGCATTCTTTTTCGTTTACCTGAAAAATAAATTTTGTTAAACTCAAAATAAAATATTTAAATAAAATGTATACTTTTATCTTTTATTTCAGAGCAGGTCGTGTTTTGTAAATTAATCATTTTAGGTCCTGCCATGGGATACAATTCGCATACAAAAGGTAACTCTTGTTTACAGTTCACTACCCTCCAGACACTATCAGAATCTACAGTGACGCAGTCATCTTGTCTTTGTTTGTTTCTTGGTTGACCTGGACCCCACGCTCTAAACTTGAAACACGTTAGAGGTTCCCCCATGGGATTTTCAAATCGCCCTTCTCTTTTCCTATCATCGAGGCCTACATAGGCAATCTTGAACCATTCTGCTAAATTGTTTTTTACTAAACTGGATATTCCATTCGTTCTAAATTCACTTACAATGTGGGCTAAATCTCCATCTATTGCTTGACATTTTGATATAGCATCAGTATAATTTAGCTTTTCTGGAAAAAATCGAAAGAGTCCAACGGATTTAATACATGAAGTGTTTGTTAGGGCTAAAAATAGTGAATAGGGTTAGGTAACAAAAAAGATAAAAATGTTGTGTAATTTATTCCAAGCCATTTTAGATCAGTATTAATGCAGCGTCGATATTTATTGATATTTTTTCAAAGATTAATAGCAAGAAATACCAAAAGTAAAGAGCATTAAGTTTATTAAAGTTCATACGTGGATTCCTTCGATGTTGCCCTGCATGCTTAGCCACCCTTGACAACATTTGCGACGGTTACTCGTTTTCAGAGTCGCAATGTAACGTGGGTTTTGAGGTTTGGACTAAGTACTCGAATATTCTAACACTGATGGTTTGGAATTAGGTTTCGTTTTTTGCGTTTTTTATTGCCAATTGGTACGTGAGTCAAGCATATTACGACGAAATCCTTTTTGGCATAATTTGAGACAGTTTTTCTTAACGGGCTGAACGAGCCTCTTGCAACTTTTTTCACATGTGCCAATAATGGTACAATAAATATCCACCCTGTATTTATATCTATATTGGTGAACCTCTTGATGAGATAATCTTGACTGACCTCTTCTCTGTATTCTCTTAGTTTATTACTAACATCCTTAAAGTTGCTGATATAACTGTATATTTCATTTAATCAGTATGCATCTTAATCAGCTGCAAAGCTGTGTCTTTCAGTTTCTTGTACAGCCCTCCAAACTTATTTCTAAACACTACTACAATTCCTCTTGCCATGCGAAGATCCTCGGAGACGCAGTGGGCAATGGAATAATCAACAGCGAGGTCTTGCTGATGCTTGTTGCACCCAACGAAATGTTTACATTTGTACACATCTAAATTTCTGAAAACCAGTCGCGACGAAAGGTAATGTGTCTCGACGCACCACTACCACTAATCCAGATATTTTAAAACTATCTATAAAACTAACCACTCTCACCTAGAGTCGATTTAACCATTTCATTTATATTCTTACGGTTGACTGTCACAACAAAAGCAGTTTGATTTGATAATGGCCCTTAAGGTTAATTTTCTTGTTTTGCTCTCTGATTATTATACTTCTTTTTACGGCAATTACGTGTCCTTTCTTTTTACAGTAAAATCATTTGACCATTTGATTGGGACTTCAGCTAGAATTTTCTTTATATTCCAATTTCTTGGTTGCACTATTACGTTTTCCATTTACCGACATTACAGTTTGGGCATTTGTTGATTTCGTCATCAATTTCTAACCGCTTTTCCTCTTTGACAAGGCGCTGCTGTAACTTAAAGTAAGTAAGTTAAGTTTGTCAGTTTTATCTTGGCTCATTTTGTATTAAAACGTAATTGATTTAGTTTTTTAACCATTGTACCCTTGCTAATATTAAACTGCATTGTGCAATAAGTTTTACTTACTTCAACCATATCCAACCGGCTAATCGTATATCGGAACATAATCAATCGCATGTAAATATGTGCGTTGTAATCTATGACAGGAGTCGATGGATTCTAGGAATTTCCATAACTTAAAATCGTCTACAAATAAAACACACCCGAATTCTCTGCCCTTTCAGACAAGTCATTGATAAATACAAGAAATAGTAATGGTCCAAGGTGTGATCCTTGCGTAACTCTTGACACAGCTTTAAATCTTTCAGGCACGTAAGTTTTAAACAGTTTTATTAATGGTTCGGAAACGCCTACTTGATTAGTATATTAAACAATAACTAATGGTTAGCTTTATAAAAATCCCTGACAAAATATGTATAAATTACATCTACTTATTGGTTTTTATCCAACACTTCTGATATATCTTGCGTTATGGCTGATAAAGTGGACCCTTTTTGACATAAACGTGCCTTTGTTATACTTTAGCTGCGTTCGGTTTTACGTTTCAAGAGCAGAGTAAGAGGAGTAGATCATTTAGTCACGTCACCAGCAAGTATATCGAGTGCAAAATATTGTCTAGAACGATATATAGCACAAATGATGACGACACTGATAATAATAAAATTCTAAATTTTAGCGTATAAATAGTACCATCAACAAATGGTAAACAATTCAAAATTTCTATATAATAACTATAAAAAGTTACAATTATATTAACCTACTTTTAACATTGTGTTGCGTTATTATATACTGGTATTTCGTTTTTATCAAAATTTTGCAGTTCTGCATTCTGAAGATTCAAATAATGGTCCCGAACCAAAATATCTATTAATATTAATAGAGACGTTGATTTTAGTAAAGCATAAAACCAATATAACAGTTTTGTCTTGCTAGAATCCGGTCTCAACCCTGTGTGTGGCGTGACAAGTTTTATATAACAGCTTTTGTATTTTTAAACTATATGTCTTGTAACTTGTAGTGACGGCGCTTATGAAAGATGAGCTAATCAAGAGATTTTTCAGACAAGGTCACCTAAAATGCACATCTCTAAATATTAAAAAGAATTACGACCTTAAAGTGTGTGTACTACCGCGGCTAAAAAACCCGAAACTTTTTTGCTATTATAAATGGATATATTTTTATTATATTTGTCAGTTGTTACCAAAAGTCTCTGACATTTGGCCAGCAAAATTAGACTTGAACTTCTCAAAGATTCTGAACAAGTCAAATTTTTGTATGCAGCCTTATTTTGAGGTTGTAAACAAGCCCTCAAAAGTCCTGACGCATGTCGCGCGTGCAACATTTTTTATAAGGAGGGGGGGAAAGGAAAAGTGCCTATTATAGAAACTCTTGCTAGTAAAACGCACTACAAAAAAGTCCTATGATTTTTCTTCATATAACTAACCATTTTAGAGAAAAATGAAGAACAATTTCGTACTTCTGCAAAAAATGCCCTCCTTTCCACATCACTGCGGAGGTAAAGTATTAGGCGCGTAAATGTAGAACAATTTTATTATTCTAGTTTCTCATCAAGTTGTAGATCATTTTCGACTTCTTCGTAATTTTTCTGCGTAATTTTTGGACTTTGTGCCCCTTGATACTTTTGATATACACATTAGGGACTATCATTCATCAAAGTTTCAAGAATTTTTGTTGAGAGCCAATTCCCATAAGGATTCTGTAGGATTCAAAAATTGTTATCTTCAAACGGCTGTAATTCGAAAACTATAAAACTTTGTGCCCATTGACACTTTTGATCCACACATTAAAGACTAACATTTAGCAAAACTTTAAAAATTTGGCCCGTGAACTATTTCCCATAAGGATTCTGCGGGATTCTTATATCAGTACTTTCAGACTCTTATAGAACTAAAAGGGTTTTGGTCATACTACGGGGGACTCAACTGAGGAGACGAATCGGCAATGGGCGTTCCAAACATTTGCGTACCCAATGGCCTGTATTTTAAAAAATTTTCGTTAGAGGGCGCTTCGGTCCTTGACAACGCTCAGACCACGCTGGCCATTGTTGACAGTTCGCTGGAGTGCCATATGGGTCGCAATGTTTCATAAAAATTAGCCAGATTTGCGATAAAATTTGCGATAAATCGCATAATCTGTCAACACTGTCAGCGTTGTCCAGAATCGTAGCGCCATCTAGAAGTAACGTTCAAACTTGAATTAACGTTCAAGGTCGGGGACGCTTTATTTGACTCGTTTCGTCTCCTCAGTTGAGTCCCCCGTAGGTCATACGAAGAAAAGTCGTAGGACCCCTTTTGCAGTGTATCTTACGAACAACAATTTTTATTGCTTTCGAAAACCTGATAATTTTCGAGATAATTGGAAAATAATATCCCCGACCCCCTATAAAAATCTTACACACGAGATATGCGTTAAAACTTTTGAGAGCTTGTTTACAATCACAAGATAAAGTTGCATGCAAAAATTTGGCTTGGCAATTTTTGGGAAGATTCGTCATTTTTCGATCGAATTTTTCTGACCCAAATAACCTTTTAAATAATTAAAGCACTAAACCCCACTTACAGTATGTAAAATTATAAAAAAGCGTTAACCTGACTAACGCTGGCGTTTCTATTTTCTTCGTCATGGTTGTACATCATTGACCTAAATTGGTTTGGAAAGAGATATCAACAATAAAAAAAATCTTACCGCTCAAGTTACCAAACAGGCTATAATAATCAAAAGTAGTATCATTTACTAATGTTGTCGAATTATTTATTTCAGGGCATCCTAATATCTGACAATTTACAAAATAGTAATCCTTGTAGTATTTGGAAATGCTAGCCTCTGGTGGGCTAAAATTAATCGCCAAACCACCCCTTTCTTTGGCAAACTCCATGCATTCATTTAACGATCTTACATTTACTCTCGCTATAACCGGAAGGTTAGACCGATGACACTTTTTAATTATATAAAATTTACGAAGCGATAAATCATTTAAATATTCACATTGCTGATTTGCCCTATAAAATACAAGATAAAATACTAAAATGATAAAAATTACAAGCAACAACTTCATGTTGGACGATTTATTTACAAAAAAAATAATACATATCTATTACATTTCCGTTCATAACGGAAATTCAAGTCGGATGTAGCAAAATTAACTTTGCGTGAAACAATTAGAATTTAAAAATTTTAATTTTATAACTCTTGCATCATTTGTAGTTGATCATTAAATGAAGTTGAAGGCTTAATGTTAAGCCGAACATTTATGGCAGCTTCAATTCGGCCATACACATCTCCTGGAGGTGCGTCTGTATGAATCTAAAAATCAAAACGATATGGTTGTATTCTAAAAAACAGAATCTGAAATTCTGAAAACATACTTTTTCCATTTTTGCTCCAAATTTAGATACGCTATCTTTGACTTCTTTAATATAAGTTTGAATTTCCCTTTTGATCGGTTCCGCATCAGCTCTTCCACCTTTCTTTTCTTGTGTACGCTGTACCAGTACTTGTGTTTCTGAGTAAAGATAGACGACAACATCAACATCCCCAATTTCCTTAACAAAAAGTGCAGCTTGCCTATTTGTTCTTGGAAAACCATTCAAAACGAACCCTTTTGCATTGGCTGCCTTTTGCAACATTGCTTCTTTAATTAAATCAACAACTAATGTCTATAATAAATTTTAAAAAGCTTTGAATTTTGTAATAAATATAATTTCGTCAGTTACTTACGTCAGAAACTTTCCCTCTTGGATTATCTAGAGTTTCTTTAATTATTCTACCACGATCGGTTTCCTTCTCGGCTTCTTCCCTTAATAGATTGGATATTTTAATATTTTCAAAACCTAAATTTTCAGAAAGCGCATTGCCCTGTGTTGTCCTGCCTGAACCTGGAGGCCCGACTAACCAAACAATGGGTACGGGATTTGATTTTAAAGGTGTCATATCATATTGCAATCTTTGAAGATCTGGAACCTAAAAGGCGGGTTTTTTAGAATAAGTACAAAATCCTGCAGGTATCTTACCTCTTCTACACAAGTGAATACCCCGCCCATTTTTATCTTTTTCAATA
This sequence comes from Agrypnus murinus, assembly GCA_929113105.1. NCBI lineage: Eukaryota > Metazoa > Arthropoda > Insecta > Coleoptera > Elateridae > Agrypnus > Agrypnus murinus. Next base: position 3,333,401 of record OV816028.1, on the reverse strand, counting down.
ACGACGTGACGCTAAGTAATTTTTTAAATAGAAAACCCACGAAATTGAAAGCTCTAAATTAGACAGTTGAGATGCATATTTTTTCAAACAATTTAAAAACAATGTATTTTAGGTATGTCTAGGTGTTCTTGATTTTTTAAATACTTGAGAGTGTACTTCAAGGAAATGGTGGCTAACTACAGTTTATATTTTTTTCTATTTGCAAATTCAAGATCACAACATCTAGGGGAAATGTTGCATTCCTGATTTTGGCCCCAGAACAACAATGGTGATATAACAATCTGGTTACAAAAATTGTCACTAAATCAAAGTGACAGTGTAAACAATAATGTCAACGAATTCAAAATTGCAATTGAACATGGAATAAATTATAAATAAACGTAATGCAATAATATTATTCGTGTGAAAATAAACTAAAATATTAAAAATAACTTATTAAATTGTAGGTATTCTGTCTTTTTAATTGTAGTAGCTAGAAAAAGTACTCGTCCAACAACTAACGTTCAAAGTTGCTATTTTCTTTTCTACCAATATGAAGAATGAAAAATTTCAAAAAAATCACATTCAAATCTTGTACCAACTTCATGGCAAACAAATATAACCTTGAACTGGCAAATAAAAAAAAATTAAAAATCTCGGATATTGTTCAGTCCCGTGTCAATGGGATGTTTGGCACTATAAAAATCCCTACTAGGAGTGGAATTTCCCCAGATTCGGCAAAATTCTAGTAGGGTCGGTAGTAATCGGTGCCGTGAGGTACGAGAGATGTTCCGCCATCCCGATTCCTTGCGCAAAAATAAATAAATTAGTAATTAAATTAAAGGAGGCAACTTCATGTTAAAATGTATAGTTGAGTATTTCATTGAAATTTTATAACCTTTCACGTCTTTTGTTTGTCTAACGGAAATTTAAATAATGGGGAACATTTTTTTGGAGTGATTAGAACAGGTTAATGTTGCGCTTCTGGACATTTTTTAAATTTCAAAATATTTTGCAGGAGTGTGAGACAAAACAGTATTTTATATTTTTTAAAAATTGACTTGAATCACAATAAGCATATTAAAATTATTTTTTCTATTTTGCGTCTATAATAAAACTGTTAAAGCACCCAAAGCACTGTTAAGCACCAGTGCGTTAATTGCTCATTTGAGTGCTTGAATAGCCCAACTTTTTCAAAGTTGGTAGCATTGAAAAATAATTGAAAAAAAACAGAAAATTGACAAAAACTTCACTCAATTTTCTGTGTCAATCAATGAATTTTCAAATGCCACATCAGTGTTGTCAACTACCAAAAAATTCCCTAAATCTTGAAATTGCGATTTTTTTTTTATTTAAAATGGAATAAAAGGCGCAAAATAGAAAAAATAGCATAAAGAAACTCGTTTCATAAGTCATTATTGCACTCGTTCTTTATTTAAATTTGGACTCGTACAATAAATCTTGCCTTATGAAACTCGTTGTTTATAGTTATTTAATAAATTAGTTTGTTAATGAAAGCGATTAATGATCGAAACTGTTTAAAGCACGAACGAGCGATAGGGAGTGAGTGCCTTTAATAGTTGAGATCATTAGTTGCTCATTAACAAACGAATTGATTACAACAGTTTTTCGTTGACCGTAAAATTCTTCGATTTTAAGATAGAAAATTTCAAATAATACCGAATCCATACCGAATCAAAACTTGTGCGTATATCTAGTTGCCTATAGTAAAACATCATCAAAACGTCAAAATCACAAACGGGTTTATTAATGAAAAAGAGTGTATTAATGAGGTCCATTAATGCATCCTTTTTTCACAAAACAGTTACTTAATAAAAAAGAGTGTATTAATGACGTCCATTAATACATCCTTTTTTAGAAAAAATCATTCATTAATATTGACATTAACAAACGGTCAACGAAAAATATACTATTATAAGCTTAAATTTTTATGTTTAAGATATCCACAGTTGTTAAAGTTACGTTATAAAAAGAAATATATTGACAAACTCGCTTTTTTAATCTTAGAAACACGTTTGCATTTTGCGCCATCACATTATAGTGCTGCTGCCAACTGTAAGAAGTTTTCACTGGGTATTAGCTGAGGAGAACGAAAAAACGGAACAGGTTAAGGGAGTTAAGGGCAAAGAGGAGAAAGACAAATGGGGGTACTACAATATTGGAAGCTGCTTTGGCAGGAATTGACAAAGAAGAAGAAAACGCCACACAGTTGCTACATCAACGCTAGGGGATAGTCATGGTGGGTTTGGAAATGTAGTTTTAGGCGTGAAATACATGCATATCGTACATATGGTACATCAACTACAAAACACCAGGGAACGTAGGAAAAAGATACTTTGGGAGATTAAAAGTCTATGATGATATGGGGTATCACGATGGATCCTATTTATCGTGAAAGACGGAGAAAGTTCCAAATTACGATGAAGATCTCCTTCTCAAGTTTAGAAGATTGTGGATAGATTCAGTTGCATCAGCAACTTTACTCATCACGTCGCAAGGAGACATTATACGATTTAGCAGAGAACACAAAACAAGTTTGTTGGAGCGAATAATGAGCTAAAGAAAGTCCTGGATTCTGTGCATCTGCATTGAATGGAGATTTATTGCTCCAGCTTCTTTTTACATGGGAGGCGCATGGAAACGTATGATAAGAACGGTAACGTCAGTTCTCTCACGTACATATCTGAGTTCTACTAAAAACGACTACCCATGGATGAGATTCTGAGGACTGTTACTGGAAGTGAAAAGTTTAGTAAACAGTAAAACGCTAGACCAGGAAGCATTACCACCAACCCTTCTTCTTGTTGGCTAACAAGAGGATGGTTTGTAACAAACGAAAAATAAAACCCCACGATCAGGCATCAATTGTAACAAACTCTAAAACTTCACTGAAAGAAAAAGATGGATAATTACTGTACTTACTTATGCACCGATGGAGATATCTTTCTGTTGACAAATTATCATTCAGGGGGTAGGTACTAGTTTCTTAAGCTCATAGATTTTTAAAGAAAAAAATAAGGTTTTAGAAATAATAACGAATATGGGCGCCATCCACTTGAAAGGAATTGTATCATAGGATCAGAACCAAAAAGTGAAAAAAGATTCCGATTAGATTGATCAAAATTAATTAAAAATTAAATAACTAATCATAATTAGTCAGGTTGACGTTAAAACAGGTTAATGTGAATAAATAACTTCCACAAATGATTGAGCCAACATTATCACAATAAGGTATAGTTTAAATTCTCATTTATTCGCTGATAAAAAATATGTTGTCTAAAAATACAATATTAAAAACAATCTTCATAATGTTCTAATAAGAATCCTTAGTTAGAAGAGCATGCTTCCTTTACTAGCAAAAAGTTTTCATAGAAATGATACAAATAAATTTTATTTACAAACTTACATAGTATACACTCTATCAGCTTATCCTTTATAAAACAGTAAGTTTTATAGTCCAATAAACTACAAATAACATCATACAATAATACCTTATTTTATTCACTCACAAGTACCTCATACCTGTAAGTGTAGAACTTCAGATTACTGGTATCGATGGTAAATTTATAACCGTTGATTATTAAATAAAATTTACCATAATTATGTCTTACATAAATTGGTAATATCCTTTTACTAGGAAAGATTTGAACCAATATAATTCTAATAAAAACGTTCATCATTTAAAGATTTTCCACGCTGACACATATTTAATTATCAGAAGGTTGTATTATCTAGTTTTGTTTGTTTTTGGGCGAGGAATCAGGATGGCGGAGCATCCTTCGTACCTCATGGCACCGATTGCTATGATCATTTGGCCGACCCTACTAGAATTTAGCCGAATCTGGGTGAATTCCATCTCCAGTAAGGATTTTTAACGTGCCAAACATCGCATTGACACGGGACCTACAGATTTACTTCCTATCCGAGAAGAAGGCATGTTTTTAATTTTTCTCCGCTATGAAAAATTACCAGCTCGGCCGGGGATCGAACCTGCGATCCTTGGATTATGAAGCAAACATGCAAACCACTAATCCACCGAGGCTGGCTATTATCTAGTTTTAAAATTCAAATTATTATTGCATTCCCTTTGAAAATTGTCAACTAACGACACACTGTATTATTTATTAATTTTACTAGAACAAAGTACTAAACTTTAATCTAAAGCCCTGTAATTCCTTTTCGGTAGACGGAAAGGGAGAACTCAAATTTTACTTGACGATCTGTAACAAAACCTCCCGTCGGCTTGGAGAATTATCCAAGGCATCCATGCGTCTTTTTGGTCCCTGTCTTTGACTGACTATTTCTCTCTGACTTACTACTTGGGGATGCAAAACTATCTCTATTTATTTAAACTAAGAGAGGGAGATGTATAACACCCTATCAAGCATCAAAATGACACATTTAGCATCAATAGGAAAAAAATCCTTCTAGAATATTAGATGGATATTTAGAACATCCAAGATTTGTTGCTTATCGTGAAATCTGATATTTAAAAGGGTATTGCAGGCTTGTTTTTTATCGATATATTTTGGAGAATCTATTCAACAGAAACGAAAATAAGCACGTAGAGGATACATAAATTTAGCTTAAATGCATTTATACATGCCATTTTATTTAGAAAATATACGTTAGAACGCCTAGACAGCCTTTTCTGTTAACGAAAAACATTAGGTTCGGAATAAAGTCTGCAATTTTAAACTAACAAAAATATATTTATATATACAGGGCTGTACTAAGATTATTTGCCATAAATACATTTTCAAATGTATGAAAATGGATCTAGAATTTTTAACACGTTACAGGTTGTTCAACTTGGTTAAGTGGAAACCACGGCCTCTTGGATTTGAGAGACGAACGTCTCTTAGGCGGCCAGTCACGTTGGAATAGTATATGTTTTTGACAGGTCTCGTATAGTGGCGCCATCTGTCGAGTGCTGTAGTAATTATTCTAATAAATAATAATAGTTATTTATGTATTAAGGGCATAAAGAAGCTTTTATGACCAGAAGAGTTATTTCTAGCCTGAGGCATCAGCCGACGGTTAGAAAAAGGCTGTAGGGACATAAAAGCAAGTTATGCCGGCTATACATATACTATTTATGCACAGATTAAGTTTTTATATCAAATCTATTATTGTGCAAAAAATGAGTAGGTAGGTACATCAAACCGCTGTGCGTATACTTATGTGCTTATACGAAGTACGTTACTATAGTTACTATTCCAAAATATTTAATTTCAGCTTATTTTCATTGGTGATAAGTTTACAAATTATATTAAGAACCAATCAAATTCTACAAAAACAGTTCTGACATTTAATTGACGTTTCCTTATTGCCCGTCGGACCATAAAGTGTATGTTTAGATGAGTCTAGCAATAATAGTCTAATTATAATGTATCTGTGCATAAATACCTTAATATTATTAATACCCGAAACTTATTTTGTAAAATGGGAGACAAAATTTAATAGCGCCTTTTGGGGTGGATGTGATGTGCATTTACTTTGACATTTTTAAAATATTTGAAGTGTAATTAAAAAATAAACACCGTGATGAAAGATTGAATAGTTTAGATAAATTGTAAAAGTTTATATATGCCAGCATAATACACAGTGCTATTTTTTAATTAAATGCAGGTTACTAATCGAAAAAACTGCGGTTAGTAAGCACACTTATCTGCGAGGCGTGAAGATGGCGCTTCAAAATGTCGCCTATTTTCATATGGTAAAGTATATGGAATTTTTGATAATAATAATAAAGTATTTGTAAATCATAAGTTTAAAAAATTTAAAAATTCTGTTTTCAATTTCAATTTCTGTTTTTAAGGCTTGAATTCTTTATAAAGAAAAATATTTTTTTAACTGTTCGACTGACGAGGGTTTGATATATTTTAACTTTTCTTTTCATGTTTCATTAAATTTAAATACTGATTTTGGTACATATAATTTCCCAGAACAACTAAGAAACATTTAGAACAAATATTTCGAACTGTTATTTTTGAATTAGAATTGTGTTACATTACAACAGTGCTCCATGCTAAATATTCGAGAAAAAAATTACTGTGTTATTGCATCTGTCACATCTTGTAACTTCTAGTGCTGCAAAACTAGTCTACAAGAAGAAAGATCGACAGTAGATATTGGTTTGAGTTTTATATTTTCTTATTTCATAAATATCGCCTAGATTAAGCGCCAGGATGACGTTTAACGTTAGTGACGTTACTTACATTTTTTGATAAGCAAAACTTTGTATCCACGACTCTTGTAGTCCAGTCAATTAAAACAATTTTTTATGAATAGCGGAAAGTTGAGGTAAGTCCTTGGATTTTTGTCGAGATGAATGAGGTTAGGTAAAATCAAGTTAAAAGAATTTAACCTACATTGTCCTGAAATATTAAAATTAATTCGTGGAAATTTAAAAAAGGAGAAATAATTCTTGAAACAATTTCTTGTTATGTTAAAAGGTTTAATTATTTTATAATAATATTCTATTAAAATAATTTAACCTACATTGTCCTGGACTATTAAAATGAATTCATGGAAATTTAAAAAGGTAAAATAATTCTTGGAAATATTTTACAGTAGTACTCTATTGAAAGAATTTAACCCACAGTTTTACTTACTAACCTTCATTCATTGCCCTTGCCCTCGAATATTAAAATGAATTCTTGAAAATTTAAAAAGGGAGAGCTAATTCTTGGAGCAATTTCTTTTTCTGTTAAAAGGTTTAACTATTTTATAGTAGTATTCTATTGAAAGAATTTAACCTACATTGTCCTAGAATATTAAAATAAATTCGTGGGAATTTAAAAAGGAGGAAATAATTCTTGGAGCACTTTCTTTTTCTATTAAAAGGTTTAACTATTTTATATTAGTAGAAAGGCTGTACCCACCGAGGAGTAGCTGCTATCCCTAGAATAAAAACAAAAGAGAATAAAGCCCTCTTCGAATTGATGCGTATGTGTGGCGGGGCGGGATGCGAATTAGTAAGCATATTTTAGTGACTTATAAGAACAGTTTTGCAACAGTTTTGAATTTATTTTGTAAGAAATCGTCGTGTTTCACTTTGCCCCACACCTCGAAACTAATATGAGTTGCCCCCCTCTAGTTCAGATCCTGGGTACGACCTTGTTAATAACGTCTTCATTTTCTGAAACCGATAAACTATTGAACAAACCACGGTTGTTATGAATCATAACAAGCCTTAAATGTCTTAAAATTCAACAAACATCTGCGGTAGTTATGATACTCTTTATGATACCTAATATTTAATCATCGTTTATGTTTTGAAAATTACAATCAATAATTTTATTTTTTTATAATTAACTTTCCAATAATTGACTTTCAACATTGACTTCAATGCTTCAGAATATTAAGTCGTTGAGATTAATTGTAAGAAAGTTTGCGTTTTTATAATTGCGACGCACTAAAACTTGGCAATTACCTAGTAGTTCTTTAATTGTATAGAATTAAATATTGAAGATAAAAGTGTATATTTTAGTGAAGAAAATAAATAGTACAATAATTATAATTATTAGGTAACATTCTTAAAGTGTTTATGTGCCATATATTTGTCAACAATTTGTCCTCTAATTCAGATAAAATTATTTAGATGCCACAAGTGGATCTAAATAAGACTCCACCTCTTCGAAAATTGCATTTACGTCTCTTTCAGCATTAATCTAAAATTATTAAAAAATATTTATAATTAAAAGATAAGCAAAATTATTGTATTCGCAATTACTCACTCTTTTTAATTTTTCAGTATATTGGCTAATCACTTGGTCATTATGAGTATTAAAGGTATGCAGTCTCTTTTTAATAGTTTCTTCGTTGTCATCGACTCTTCCAGAAGTTTCAGCTCTGCCCAAAAGCCTCTTCACTAAAGTTTCTTCAGCGGCATCAAAGAACAGTACGAGATTAACAGGAGCAATATTTAGCTCAAACATTATGCCTTGTTCTTTTTCGCGAGGGTAGCCATCAATTAAGAAGCCTTTTGAGTTTGCTAGGCTCTTTAAAATAGCTTCTTTAAGCAGATCTAAAACGACCTGCATAGGAACTAGTTCACCCTTTTCCATTATTGCCGATAATTCTTGGCCTCTTGGAGAGCCACTGCTAACCTAAACAATAGGAAATCAAATTTCTTCTGCTTGGAGAAAATAAGTAAACTATTACCTCGTTTCTCAAGAGGTCCCCTGAGGATAAGTGTGTAAATCCATATTTTGCAACGATTTTGTCGCATTGTGTTCCTTTACCAGATCCAGGTCCACCCAAAACCCATATAATGGGTACATTAATTGAATTGCCACTCTAAAGAAATCAAACAAGTACGTATTAGTTCATTCAATTAAATTAATCAAATAAAAAATTAGATATCGGAATAGAATAATTGTTTAGAAATTTAAAAACAATTAAAATTTTATTATCGTTCATTAGATAAGTTAAGACACCTGTTGTTGCGCGATCTAAACAATTACGTAAAGTAAGCACCAATAAAATTTACTCACCATGCTAATGGCAAAAATGTGAGTTGCGAAAAGCAAACTAACTACTGCAAATGAGAATTTTACCAATATTACTACAACTACTCAATGACAATGGGTCACGAGATATAGAGATCACGACCAGAATAAACTTCCCGGTAACAGTGCAGCAGAAATTCTCTTAAATCGTAGTGTGCGATGGCAGTGCAAACGGAATGGAGGACCTTGACTATCTAATTTAGATAAGCAAACTATATATAAACACATAGAGCAGGTTGTTTCAGAGGTCTATTTCACATTATTATTTTGTGACAAAAATTCGAATTAGAATGTAAACATAGTTTAAAAATAAGTTTCTCGTTCTCTAAGTTAAGTATGGTTAGTTTTCGAGCTATTTGTTAGTATTCATTTAAGCATGACTTATAACTCGCACTTGACGTACGTACCGTGAACGAAGCCAATTTATTTTATTAGCAGGAAATGTACAATTATTATCACTTCATTTTAAATTGTCACAGTTGGATACAAATTATTACAACAATGCTATTTAAAAATACTGTATCGACTCGTATTAGTTTTTATGACAGAAGTTATGTAATCAAAATAAATTATGTTAGTTCTCTTTGCTTCATTATTAGCAATTTTAACTAAAAAATATATACTTTTATGATTACTCGCAACGCTTCTCGAAATGACAACACTCCACAGTCTTGCACTAGTCCAGAAAGAATAGACATAAAAATATCCAAAGTTGGAAATAATTTGTAACAAGCTAGATTTTTGTATTGGGGTTCTAAATAATATGCGACAGTTGAGTGTGGATCCGACACCCGTGAGGTTAATTACGAGGGTCCAAGGTCGCGAAGAACGGTTTTTTTGCAAATATCTCGAAAACGGCGAACTCTTCGACAAAAACATATATATTTGTAGCTGAGACAATCTGTTACAAAAACGGTCTGAAAAGTTTTTTCGTGGGGGTAACCGTTTACGAGATATAGCGTGTCAAAGAACCGCAAGTGTCACTCTATTATGTAGACCACTCACGGTCGTCCGCGACCACATCCCCGACCACATCGCGGACGAGGTCGGGGATGTGGTCCTGTGAATGCCAGGAATGTTTACATTTGCTTTAATTTATTGCATAAACAACTTCGGTGTCGAGCTGTTTTGTATATACAATAAAATTATAAGATCGTATTTCTTTAAAACATCAAAATGAAAGAAAGCATTATTGAGTTCATAATAAATTGTGTACTGAATCTCTTTCTTTAATTAGAAGTATTTCGAAATGCTTATGCAATTAACAAAACTTTTGATAAGCGTAATAACCTTGACATCATCCATCGGTGGAATTACAAATCAATCCTTTATTATGAAACGACTACTCTAGTTTTTTCTTAATTCCATTCTAACTTTAGTTTAAAAATGGATATAATTAATTAACGCAGGATTAAGGATTCTGAGTTCCAGTGTGCAAACGATGTAAAATGATTTCCTATGAAGGACTTTCCATAAAAGAACAATTGTAAAAATCTGCTGATTTTGGTATCGGAGAGGTCAACGGACAAATTATTTCTCAAATATCATTTTGTTCGTGTTGATATGTAGATTTTAAAATGGTACAAACAGACAAACAAAATCAAGAACGGGATCCCGAGGGAATGGAAGTTATTTCTGCGTTTACACGATAAGGTACCTTACGGAAGTAATCCATAGGACTGCTTTTTCCGCCACACCTTTTAAATGGCGGGATATCAAGTATCAACTTAATCAAGTTAATATGCTGATTCTAGTAAAATAAATATTTTGTCACATTTGTAGAGACCGTTTAATAAATTCAACCGAATTTGATGTAAACTGATTCTTAATTTTACAAATCATGTTTATAATATGTGTCATAACCTTGGAAGATAATTACAATCTGTACTACTAATTTGTCACCTGAACACTTGATGCCAGCTATTTTCTTGTATAATAGGAAATAAATACTGAGAATTTTATACTTTTTGAAAAATTAATTTTATTTATGTATAATATTTTATAAATGTTGAAACTACAGTATTATTTAGCCAACTTACATGTTCATCAGTTTTTCATTCGGTGAATCAGTTTATATCAAATTCGGTTCAATTTATTAAACGGTCGTATTTAATAGATGTGACAAAATGTTTATTTTCCCAGAATCAACATAATGAGTCAAGTGAATATAACGTAGCAAATGCTTTTATTACTATTAATAAAAGATAACAGACATGACTTTTAATTAATAAGAATAAGAGAGATGCATAGTAAAAGCATTTATTACTTACTATATTTTATACACATGAAAAGTTTTGTTAATTGCATAAGCTATTTCGAAATACTTCTAATTAAAGAAAGAGATTTAGTACACAATTTATTATGAACTCAATAATGCTTTCTTTCATTTTGATGTTTTAAAGAAATACGATCTTATAATTTTATTATATATACAAAACAGCTCGACACCGAAGTTGTTTATGCAATAAATTAAAGCAAATGTAAACATTCCTGGCATTCTCAGGACCACATCCCCGACGTGATCCGCGATGTGGTCGGGGATGTGGTCGCGGACGACCGTGAGTGGTCTACATTAGTGATTGTATGTATTTTTTTACACACCACCCAGTGTCGGATTTACGTACAAGCGGTGGAGACGGTCGCCTCACAAGTCGGGGCCCGAAAAGGACTCTGCTAGGACAGTGGACACGCACAAAAAAATACAAGTATATCAATAAAAGATTAAACCTAATAAAACAGTAAAATTCATTAATAAACAAATTGCGCCCCATACATTACAACCAAACTTTTTAGGTAATATGTTCAACAACAAAGCAATAGAAACCACTAATAACCATACACAAATTAATAAAATTATCACTTTACCATATGTACCACAGTTATCAGAAAAATTAGGAAAACCATTAAAAAAGCAAATTAATTTCAAAATTTCATATAAAAATAATAATCATACAAAAAAGATTTTGAATAATTTAAAAGATACCGTATATAAATTAGAATGACAAAATTGCAATGCACAATATATTGGATAAAGTAAACAATGGTTAGAAAGAAGAATACAGCAACAATCAACATTCAATTAAACAAAATTTAAACAACTCCACTGCCTTAACTGAACATTGTATAAAAAGTAACAACTTCAATTTTAATAAATTAAAAATTTTACATACAGAAAAAAAATATAAAAATAGATTAACTAGAAATGATAAAAATCAAAAAGCATAAAAATTCAATAAATTGTAGAACTTCTATAGAAAATCTTAATTCGATATACTATAACCTAATATAAATTTCAAATTTAATAACATCACAAAATTACGTAAACATCCGCTTACTATTAGAGTCTGTCCAATTTTATATCACAATATTTTTAATATAATATTTTGACTTTGACATCCTAATTTTATATACACAACCCAGTATTTCGTGTTTTTTAATTGAGTGAAATTACCGTTCACATGCGTGCCAATATTAGGTAGGTATTTCTGTACTTTTCAAATTTGACGCTACGTGTTGTGATGTAAAATGGCTGCCTTGACCTCTACCGCTTACTAGAGTTACTACATCTAGTCACTTAGGCCGCGCTGGTCGATCAGAGTACCGCAAGATGCCGTCTTATTGGGACAAAAGAAGCACGAAATTGTTCATTATTTTTATCTGTATCGAATTTAATCAAATCCGCGTTTAGTTATTATGAAGTTATTTAGTTCTTATTCTGAAAGTTCAAACCTCTATTATGCCAAATACGTAAAACGTAATTTTAATTTATCCATTATTAAAGATCACCCTTCTCTGCCCCAATATGGCGGCGTTTCGCGGTACTCTGATCGACCAGCGCGGCCTAGGTGACTAGATGTAGTGACTCTACCGCTTACTAGAGTCACTACATCTAGCCACCTAGGTCGGGCTTCATTTAGTAAAGAAATGAGGGTTGCCCGTTTTTTATTTTTATGAAACTGTCACCACTGACAATTTTTATGATCTGCTAATGGTTGTACAACCTGAAAGCAAGTTTTTAAAGCAGTGTTGTCTGATGTCCAATCATATTACTTATGAAAATTAAAAATTAAGAAGCTTCTACAGAATATCTATTATCTGTTTCAATATTATTTAGTTTATTCCATAATAAAAATATGAACGAAATGAAATCTATTACAAATTTAGTAGCTCTAGTATTTTCATTGTCACAGATAAAAATTCTAAGAAAATGGCAGTGCTGTTTTGCTGCCATTATAGCCCCTCGATTTCAAATAGTAGTGACATCGTGGAGCAAACTTGACACAAACTTTAATAAAGACAAAGTTACTACATGCAAGTTGTTAGGGAAATGTAATAAAAAGTTGTTAAAAAATTACAATTACGTAGGTATATATTATATTAATATGATGGTTTTTACAGAAAATGAATGTCCATTATCAATTAATGTTGAATTGTAAATATCTTTGTACATGATCATTATTAAATCTAAGATTTTTTGTAAGACGGACTGTCAAATCTGGTAACATTCAATGTCGCCAATATCACAGATAAACCTAACAGATGCACAGCCAAATGGGGTAAAATGCGCTTGCTTTTTAGTTGCAGTATTTTTCGACAGAGTGCGCTACATATAGAATTGAAACGAAATTTAAAGAAAGAAATAGGTTTTGCACGAGTGAATATTTGAATTCCATCGTATTAACCACGCGGTGACGTAAGAGAAGAAAAAAGTGTGAGACAATTTCTTTAAATATGCAATATGGAATAAAGTGGAACCTATGTAATAAATAAATTCATTATAACCTTTCTAATTAATTTTTTTGTTAAATATTTTGAAAAATTGATATTAATTAACACCAAAATTAAATTATTATAATTTTATATACGTAGTTATTACAGTTGATGACAAAGATTGATTTCTTATTACCAGTTAACTCCAAACTTAATTAAGATGATTTTAAGTACATATATATAATTTTCAAAGTTGTTTTCATCAAGTTAACTATAAAGTATTTATTATGGTTAATAAATGCAAAAATATTGTTGCAATTAACATAAAACATAAAATTATTCAAATTTACCATTGTCATATTGTGATGATATTTTTCAGTCAATTTTGTCAGCTACATTTTCATTCTGAACGTTGATGCCCGTAAAATTAATACTTTCTGAAATATTAGCGAAAAAGCAATTTTGTCTGCCATTTTACCATGATGGCGCAGCCGGCTCATCACCTACGCATGGAGAGTTTTGATGGTTTTTAGCACCACTTTTTAAGCCTATATACCAATTTTTAGCTTTTCCCCAATTTTTTCCTTTATATTGCTGAAAATGATTTAATTTACCTGGGCTACCGTATATCCAACAGTGTTGGACAAAATTAAATCTTACTGGCAATTGACAATTAAATTAATTAATTGTGACTATTTTTTACTTTGCATGATTACAACTAATTAATTGTTAGTCGATCTGGCAATTAAAAATTAATTAATTCTTAGTTGCTCCGACAATTCACAATTAATTAATTGTTAGTTAAAATTATTAATTGTAATTGTCATTGCAATTAACAATTGATATTCATTATGATGACAATTAACCTGATATTTATTAAAAAGATGGCAGATTGCTATATAATAATGCATCCCTTAAATAATCAGATGTTTTTTATTTGTAACTACAGCTGGGACATACGTTTTCTTATTAAAAGCTTTTTACGATTTATATTTTTATAGAGATTGTGCAGATAATACATTTTTAATAGTTTACAAAGTTTATTTGTGCAGCCAATATTACAATACATGCATAAGGATATTTCAATTGCTCTTTTTATTTATAATAGGGTTTGTTTAAAAGTCTGGGACAAAACTGAAATGCGATCTGCTGTTATTACAAAATACTAGAAGGATCTTCATAGTTATTTTCCACGAACAAAAAGTTCGTCTCTGAATTCGTGAAGTCGCTCTGTCTGTCTGTCGGTCTGTCGCCTTTTTCCCTGTTGACTTTTTTGAATTTTTCTTGGAAAATCTCTTTTTCGGAATCTTATAGTACATTGGATTCTAAGAAACTTTTGGTTGAAACATTCTTTTGTATCTCTTCGGGAAAGTGGTCAAAATGACCACCGAAAATTTCGGTAAATTTTTGAAAAATGAAAAATTTTGTAAATTTACGAAAAAATAAACATTTTTAGCAACAAAAAAAATTTTGTTCGTCATGGCAATGCTAGCTATGCGCATTCTCAACTGGTTTTATTTAAATTTAAAAACTTTCATAAAATTGCAGTCTGCAATTAAGAGATTAATTGCGATTAAATATAATTGCAACTGAAATATCATAATTAAATCTTCAATCAACTGATTGATTAAAAATTTAATTGATTGATGCCCAACTCTGGTCTCCAGTCGTTTTTACGATTTTTTACGGAACTAATTGTTTTATGTAATTTCCATAGAAACGCTGTAACCTATTCGCCGCCGCCTTTCTATTAACAATGAATTAAATTGTTGATTTTTTAAAAGCAATAGAATTTGTAATTACATATTTTTTAAGCTTGCACAAAAAATATTGTGTATATCTTGTCCGCGAAATTATTTAAGCTTAATAATCTGAATAAAAATATAAAGAAAACTTAATTGCGTGAAATCCCAAGTGAATGCCCATCTAAAAAGTTGATAGGTACTTAAAGAAAGTGCTATATGAAATATTTAAGCAATCTAATATTTGCTAATGAACTAAACAATATTCTAAACGAAGCTAAGCAGAAACTTTTTAAACTAAAACAAATTAAGAAGAAATACGTATTTACTAATCGACTCCGCACAAATACTGCAAATTCAGTCAATATATCAAAGCCAAACACACTAAGAACTGCTCCGCTGTGAGACAAATAACATTGTTAAAATTTCTTCCCTTTTATGAATTTAACACGAATAATTTACCACGTATCAGTCACCACGTGCATCAGCTTGCAGGCTGTAAGCTTACGCATGCTATATAATAACGTTGCATTCGACCAAACAATTAATGAATATTACTTCATTATTTGTATGGACAAATGTAGTTGCCCAGAGCTCAGTCACGCCACCTAGTTCAGTTGCACGAACTAACCAAAAAAGTAAGCGTATTTATTTTCAAGAGGCTGCGTATCTGTTTATTATCTGTGCCAATATCGTTCTAGTGCTTTTGCTCCAGCGGCAAGATCAATCGGTGTCGCTACTATTTGAAAATAATGGGACTATAGCTGCCATATGATTGTCGAAATTCCTAACCTTACAATTTGTGACATTGTCAAATACTATACAGAGGGTACTCTGCTTGTTTTAAGCAAAATAACCCTTCACAATTGATTTGTTCTCCCTTGAACTCATCAGAAGGAGAGGTTCTGTTTGGAATACTGCTCTGAAGATGGTCTCCCTTAGAACACGAATCACATTGTTAAGAGAAATTCATTGAGGATATCCGTCAGTCACACCCTATATTATCATAAGAAAATACAAAACCACACAGATCTAGAAAACGTTATTGGGCTTGCTTACCATACTTTAATCTAGTATTAAAGTGTTATAATAATAATTATTAAATTCTCACGGAGGCTTAACTGACGTCATCATGGAACAGTATATATTTTTTATTGTATATAAAGCGAAAGCTTGTTGAAACAGTATTTATACGCACGATATCAAATTTTCTTTGGAAGACAATATTTAGAAGTATTACGCGCGTACCATTCGCAAAAGGGTACAAGCAGCGTATAGTAATAAGAAGTACGGACAGTTGCTACCGGCGTCTTTGATGTTCATGTACCCAATTTCAATGGCCTTCAAAGGCTTTGGCGTGTAGGTTCAGCTAGCAGTAAAAGATGTCGCTGTAAAAGGAGGCAAATTCAAGAATTCGATTTACATCCACAATCAAATTAAAGGACCTAGGATAACGCAGGTTAAAGAAAATAAAAAGGCATTTCCACATTTTGCATTAATAAAACAAATAAAACTATCCTAGTTTATCCTAGGTCCTTTAATTTGATTGTGGATGTAAATCGAATTCTTGAATTTGCCTCCTTTTACAGCGACATCTTTTACTGCTAGCTGAACCTACACGCCAAAGCCTTTGAAGGCCATTGAAATTGGGTACATGAAAAACGAATAACTGTCCGTACTTCTTATTACTATACGCTGGTACAAGCACTACATTCAGAAGGTGATTCACGTCGATAGGAGCTTTGTCGCTGACTTCTCCACAAATAGATGAAAACTTTGTTTGACTTAGTTTTTGTCATTGTGTATTAAGGCAGATGAAGCTACTTTTACTAGAAATATAATTAATAACAACTAATGCATTAATAATACACATTTATGTATGGTGTATAGAAGTTTTCAGTTTTAGTGTAAATATTTGGGGCGGTATTCTTTATAACAACAACTACAAATAATATACTATGAACCATTACACACAAATAAGTACGCCGGATCTTTTGACAACAAATTACTTGATTTGAAGATTTCGCGCTTATTGCAAGCCTATAAATGTGGCACCAACACAACGGCGCACCACCTCATCCAGGAATGGAAGTAGTACAATCAATTTTTTGGCAGATGGTCGTGGAAGACTATCACGGTATAAAAGCAGGTGGACTACATATTCAGCTTTTTTTTTAATAATTAATTTTATGTTTGTTTTATTTGTAACTTTTAAGTTGGCAATTATCAAAACTGTTTTCTATTAGTTTGTGTATTTTTGAAATAAAAAAGGTTAAGTACAATTCATTTTTTAATTTTTGCATGGGAGAATTAGATTTACGTGAACAGTTCAACATCTTGTAGGGTGTTCTGGGTAAAATTTTAGACAGGAAAATTCGAGGTAATTCTTAGACAGGTCATGTACTCGAGGTCATTTGCATGTAATCAATACTTCTTTTAATTAAAACAAAAATTTCTATTATATTTATCGCCATCTAACTCATGATTATATGGAGATGAGAAAAGTCCTTTGCTATGTTTTTGCTATGAACATTTTACAATTTTGAACATTTTTAATACTACAGCAGTATTAAGGTTGTTTTTTATGTTTAGCAGAACTAATCCTTTTCTTCATTTTATCAAAGGCTAGCGAAGAAACATCTTCAAAAGCTACAAACTTAGATAAGAAAGGATTTACTTGAATATGTTTAAATTTTGATGTCACCGGATAATTTTTAAAACCACTGTCTAAAAATTATTCCCAATGGCTGTGGTAGTTCTTCGACGCGTTTTTAACTTTTTTTTCTTTAAATATTACGAAACAGGTTCAAGTTTATGTAGGTCTACATTAAGAAACTTGCCTGGTGAATAGTGGTAAAGTATCCCAAGAAAAAAAATTTAAAAACGAGTATATATTTTTAAAGCCACAAAAATTAGAGCAAAAGATTACTTTTATCTAAAAATTACCTCAGGGCACCCTAGCTTGGCAAAGAGGAGGAATTATAAATGGAGGAAGGAAGACATTATAAATGTTTTTTGCTTTTAAGCACAATAACTTCCTGTAAGGGTTTTACCGACGTAAGCAAACGTAGATTATAATTACAAAGCGTTTTGGTAACGAAATACAAATTAAGAAGTTAACAATTCCATCAAAAAATCATAGAAAGCAAGTATTTAAACATACCCAAGCATGTGCCTTTTTGTAACTACATTTTCCTTCTGCTGCTTTTCTATAACCACATGACGTCATGGTACTATTTTTCTATAACAAACAGTAACATTCATGCACGTTCAACACTATCTTTTCTCAATGATAATTTTTAAACTGCCAAGAACGTAACCATTAGTCACATTTCTTCAGTTAAACTAAAGTAATTTAGAAATTATGGGTTAGAACACAAAACAGTATTGATATGTCAGGTGTCAACGTACTGTTTTTGACAGTTGCAGATTTGACATGGATTTATGTAGGTTTTGTTTTATTATTCTTTAGTTTTATGCAGTATGGTATTGTTACCCCAATTCCCGTCAATCCATTACTGAACATACATAGATCTTCAACGAGATGTCTCCATGGGATTCTATTTTTGGCGATCGACTTAATTTCGCCCCAGGCTTTTCCCGCTAGTCTTTTCCCCCAGGGTGATTCTTTCCAAGTAATTTTCAGGCATTATCTACTACGATTCCCTTGTGGGTTCCACTCTAGTGACATTCTTGAAATATCATTTTCTTGTCTTCTAAGGGTATGGCCCAGCCACCCCTATCTGCGTTTGCGTATTTTTATGTCAACAGGTTGCTGTTTTGTTCTCCACAGCTCTTCGTTCGTAATCCGATCTGGCCAAAAATATTTAATATTCTTCGTATGCATTTCTTTGCACACTTGTAGAGCCTTAAATAAATTATCGGTTGTTTTCCAGGTCTCACAGCCATGTAGGAGTACGGGTTTTACGATTGTATTAATATACGCAGCTTGTGTTAGTTGAGTATGTTTTGTTGTTTGCGTTTATGTGTAGACCAACTTTTTTCGCTTCCTCATAAAGGCACGCATTTTTTGCTCCATGTCATTAATGAATGAGAAAGTAAGCAGATGCTGTCGGCGTAATGTAGGTCTTCCAGTCGTTCATTGATGCCTCATCTGAATCCGCTGGCATCATTGTTAGTCTTGTGAAGTACTGTGTTAAACAGCATGAGTTATAAAACACATCCTTGCTTAACCCCATTCTTTACTGTGATGGGGTTACTAGTTCTTCCTTTAAAAAATACTGCAGGTTGGGTCTGTATACAGTTCTTTATTCTAACAATCTTGTCTAGTATTGCCTATTTTAAGAATTTCCCACAGGGCAGCATGTGAAACGGTGTCGGATGCACGTTCGAAGTCCACTAATACAAGTGCCAGTGTCCAGTGGCGTGTGGGAGTGGGACTTTACAGAATACAAATTGTTCTATGATTATCCGAACAATAGTTAAGTTCGGCAATAGGGGACTTCTATTTAAGATAACATGCAATGGAATGACTCAACCCTAGTCCTATCTCTTGCTAATATGGCTACAAACAACAACGAAAATATTTAAGAATTTTATTAAATTACACTACAAATACTTGCGAACTCAGAGGTGCTTTCCATTGAACTGATCTACTGACCCAGTGTTACCTAGGATCATCTGGTTTACTTATTTGTTGTTCCATCGACCCTGATGCTTGATGATCCAATCTGATTTGTGTTACCTTCCTCCTTGCCCCTCAAGCACCTAGTGTTTGAAGTGTGTTTAATGATCTGGGGGAAAATAATATCAGCTGGTAGTAGATGTCAGAAAAATTATATTTTCTTGTAAAAAAACCTTTAATGTATTATTCGCCTCGTTTATTTACGTTGATATTATTCATCATTGCAAACAAACTTCATTCGCAGCAATGAAAAAGTTGTTTGTTCTGTTGCACTTATAGGTTAGCTTTCGTGATTTGTCAGAATTGTGATTCAAAGCTGTTCCATTGGAAATTATTTTTTGTTATGAACTGATCTTAAGCTAATCTGATCTGCAAAACTGGAACTGTTTTGGTGGGATTACTCCATCCAAGACTGCTTCTATTAATTCCTCGATTCCTAGATGTTCAATTCAGTCAGGAGACTTTCACTGTAAAAGGTAGCATGACACACTAACGTTATCTCAAAGCAGTTCAAAAAAATATATTGCAAAAAATCTTATTTGCGGATAGCAAGAACACAATATTGTCAATGATAATGGTCTAAATAATGTATTTATGCCAAATGAAGTTTGCTTCTATTTATCTAATACATACATTCTTACAATATTAGATTATCAGCTACATACAGTTTACACGTTTCTAAGAAAATGCGCCTTTATCTCAAGAAGGTGGCTGAGTAGGATGCTCTCAGTCGGAATCAACCAGTGGAACCAATCTGCTGAAGGGATTTAATTAGGGAGTGTGTAACGCCTGTTTGAAACAAGAAATAAGGGCAATTTTTATTCGCAGTCGTTGCGCAGAGTTGCTCAGAAGGACCTGATGGTCAAAAAACAAGGTAAAATTAATGAGAAAAATATATATGTGAATATATGGCGCCACTGGCCCAAAAAACTATATAAAATGATCCTTTAAAAGGAGATTCTGTAGAGATATAGATTCTTGAATATTTACTTCAAGGTAAAACTAGGTTCTTTCTGGCATAACCATAGCTCCTCGAAAGATGCTTCAACGGCAGATTATTTGACGTCAGCTTCAGGAACTCAAGTAGACCCCTCTAATAACCAGTAACTTAGTTAAATCTGCCAAAATGCGATTCAAGATTCTCCAAATTAGGAAATTTAAAAAACAATTTTAACACATATCAACTAGGACATAAAACGCAAAAATTTTTAAAACAAAAGCCAGAAGAAATCTAGAAAATCTTACCAATATTCCAACAAATCGGTAACAATTTTACCACTAAAGTAAAATTAAATGCAGTTATGTTTTGTTCCATAGGCTTAAGTTGGAGCAGAGGATTACAGGAAGTATATAAATCCTTTTCAACGCCCTAATGTTTATAATTACGAAATAATATTTTTTTATTCGCACTGCTGGTGGCTAAAGGTCAATTCTTTATCATAACTTTTTTGATAACAAAAACTTATAGAGCTGTTCTTCTATATTAAACTTATCTATAGAGAATAGGATGCCTAAAGTCGTGTGCATTATAACTCAGGAATCGATCAATTGAATTGAAATTGAAGGTATTGTAATGATCGGGATTAACCCCTATACGCCGCCGTCGAACATTCGATCCTGGCGGCTGAATGTATCATTCATCAACAGCTGCATGGAACACAATACACCAACCAGTTTAATCTAGCGTTTTCTAGAAAGATTATATGAGATATATAAATCGCCTCCGCGCAAGGAAGAGCCAGTCATTAGTCATTATTAGTGAACCAACGAGATAAATGTTGTAATAAATGGTGTATTGTAAATAAATAGTCTGTAAATATCGTTTAATTTCGTTAACAGTTTCTAATTATAGTGTTTGTAATTAGTGTATGTCAATAATATTTTTCTTGTTATTAGACGATTAAACAGCATTTTTAGTATTATTTAAAAAGAACATTACAGTATTCAACAAAGTTACAAAATCTTTTTCTTCTCGACCTGCTCTGGTTTTCTGTTCGACATGTTTCTGTTTCTATTTTTTTTATTTATTTGTGGTGTGTACGCAAATTATGTTAGCTAATATGCCCAGTGTAAAATAAGTAACAGTTTGACAAAACATTTGTGTATTATACCGGCATATAAGAAGTTTATATTAGTCGCGTTCACATCTGTTTACTCTAAGAGCCCAGTTTCTATGGTAGCCATTGTTGTAAATAATTTTAACTATGACAAAAGAGCGTTCAGAGTAAAAAGAGTTGAAATACCAAACCCAGCATTTAACTTACAAAAATTGAGCAAGGGCATAAATTCATAATTGAGGTAGAAGCTCAAAAAAACCTCAATATTTGATACATGCAGGTTTTTGGTCGTTGCCAAATTTGAATTAATCTTTATAGTTTTATCATGCCATTCATAATATGACAATTAGGCATCTGCATTGATCGTAAGAATTTAAATCAGTAGTGTTCCTAAGCTAATGTTTGCGTAAAGATACCCAAGTCACTCAAGTGTTTTGTTTCAAAGTCCTTTGTCTAGATAAATACAGTATCGATGTTATTCCTGCGATAGTTATCCAGGGTGGGAACTCTTTAAATTGTAAGGGTTGAATATTACTTATTCCAAATATCTATTTTATGAATTATTATAGCTGTTTGTAAAATCTTCTCGAAACTAATTTTAGTCATAAACGTGGAAAATATGACAAGTACTGCATAAAATATGTGCCCATAAACGTTTCCCTTCTAGACTATTTTAATCGCATTTTAAAGTTAGTAACTCCAAGATCAATACATTTAAATATTCACATTATTGCGTCTTAAATTATACTTCGTATCGATACCCTCAATTAAGCTTCAAGTTATTAATTTTTCCATATCGTGAACATCACTAATGTTTGTTAATGTAAACGCTCTAATTATAAGAAAAGTCGTTTGAACACTTATTAATTAAAACATGAAGTTATTCCGCTATTGATTAGCGAGTTGTAATGCTTTCTTAAATGTTTCAATCATTCATTTGATAATGATAATGACATATCATTTAGTACCACTCTATTGTTTAGTTGCAATTGTAATTCTCATTCATTATGGAAGACGTCTAATAAAAGTTGGTTATCTCGAACGAACGGCAGCGGCAAACGGTAATGGCAGGGGTGCTTTATAAACGCACACAGGCATTTAAACCTTTTCATGTTTGAACGGGAACGGGAACGGTAAGCGGGAACGGCAACGGAAAAGCTTATAAATCAAGCTTAATACCTATGAGTTTTTTATTAACAAGCTAAATTTTACTTTTATTTATTTTAACCTGAACTTCTATAATAGTAAATATACATAACATACAATGATATTAAATTATACAAGGGAAATTTGATGGTAATAAAGAAACTTTGAAAATTTTACAGATTTTACAAAGTTCCCCTCTTAAAGAAATTTCTAGAAATACCAAGTAGAAAGTCTCACGATAGGATTATTGAAATATTCACTTCAAGGTCTAGTTTTCTTAATTAAATATTTAATAAAATAAAACGGAATAATTACGATAAGTGAGGGTTGTGAGTACAGAGAAACTGCTGTCGTAACCTGTAATTTACCCCCTATATCAGAACTTTTTGAATAATTAATTTTGAAAAACCTCTAGTTCATACACAATTTCTCAAACATCGTGACGGCTGTATTTTTCCTTTGGATTATGATGTTTCTTTTAAATAGAAATGACATTTTCTTTTGTTTTCAAAATATTACTCCAAGGATAACTTTTATTAAACTCCTGCCTCATATTAGATAAATCTTAAGCTGTTTTAGATTTACATACAACATCCTTAGTAAATAGACTTAAGAAAGTAAACGGTAACACAACTTGTGCTAACAAAAATAATACAGTTAGGTAGAAATAACTACATAATAATAAAGATAAGAGAAAATACTGACAAATCTGGCGTATATAAGATTAACTGTCAGTACTGCGATGCGCCAAATATTAGCCAAAGTGGTAAATATATAACTACATACAATAGAAAATCGCCCGGAAAGACCTTTCGCTGCTTTGATAATAATCATTTCATATACCTTGATAAAATAGATATAATGTCTACTGAAAAGAAATCAAAGAGTCGAATATCTAGAGATTAAAGAAATCGCGAATTAAGTTTAAATAACCAAACACATTTTACAAATGAGACGTTTTCCTACCTACATATCTGCTTTTGGACTGAGAAAGTCCAAATAGGTCGAAACATAATGTGTAGTGTCTACCAAAATGTTTGAAAACATTGAAGTTTAAAGAGATTTGAAAAACAGTTTCTCAGAAAACTATTTAACACAATGCTTCACAAGGAGCCTACTGCGATTTTCATTTCACTTATTGATACTGGCGTATTTAGCAAAAAAGAAATTTTACAAAACGCGGAGTATGTAACACAAAGACGTTTTCGCAGAACTGACAAAGACTACTCCAACAATTTCCAGTATATCAGCGGTTTAGGAATAGTAGAATATCATATAAACGGCCAAGAATTGGCTTTATGTATGAGTTGTTCCAGTGGTCTTCTTTGTATTGTGAACTACCTGAATTTAAAATATTACGTTAAACTCAAAATGCAAAATTAAAGCAGATCAGTGGTCTCCAAATTTTAAACTTAAAACTCCTTAAAAATTTGAATGATATTACGGATCCTCGACGCTACATCTCCGCCATCCTATTTAGTATTTCTTATGGGTATGTCCTATTAGTTCTTGAGTTATGAAAATGAGCTAAAAATGTTTTCTTAATATGGCATGGTGTGTATGTGAATAAATGATTCTGTAATAATTTGGAAATCTTTTCAATAATTATTAATAAAAAAGGAGTTAACTAAAAATCTTATCAGTTATACAATGCATGCCACGGGCCTCACTCTGGAAACGTTCGAAGTATAGAATTTAGAATCTAGAAAATACTTTCGATAAAATTTAAGATATGTATTTGTAATTGTAATCTACAGTCTATAATTTCAATTTCAAGTTGAGAGGAATTTCTTTAAAATTTCAGATGCAGGTCTGAGGTTAATATGGAAAAGAGTATTAAGAAAGAAATTGTATTTATTAGTAATAATTTTCAGTTTACAGTTTTGAATTTTGAAAGCACGACAAAATGCTGTAGACTTTAAATTATTTGAAATTTGATGAAATTTAAATAATTTGATTTTAGAATTTAACTTAATTTTATAAATTTATTTAGAATTTAAAACTTATATAATTTAAAGCGGGCTGTGGGCTTTCAAGTATAAAATTGTAGTCTGCAATTTAGATTAACTTAATTTTATTATTAAAATATTTTTAATTTAGAATTGAACATATTTTTAATTTAGAATTGAAAATATTTTAATCAGTGAAATTGAAATCGCAGTAGGCTCATTGTGAAACATTGTTTATATAAGTTTTAGGAAAAACTGTTGTATTTAAATGTTTCCATAAATTATGCAGAATACTCTATATTATGTGTTTCGGTCTGTTAAACCTTTTTCACAGATTGCTCTTTAGCTTCTAACTACATATCCGACACCCCGGTCGGCCGAACCTTTTAGAAATCCCAACCATATGTTTTTAACTATTTTTCTTAGTAAACCAATCTACCAAGGGGGTGTTTATGAAGCTTGTCTGGCCATTCACCATAAATGCTTTAATATTATAGAATTTTATAATTTCCTATAGCTCTAGCAAAACTAACTTCTTATCTTTCTTTTGTACATGCAATAAAGTCAATCTACGTCTATGAAATGATCAGGGACGTTGGAAGAATTTTCACTTGTAGGGGGGGGGGCGAACTTCGATTTCACAGATAAGATACACAATAAATGAGAACTGAACATATCGCCGAAAGTGGACAAATCTCTGAAAACATAAAACGACGCCGAGTAGATCGAAAACATCGATGTGGACCTCTCAACTTTGTCGAACTCACAGGCAGGCTGCTCTGACCAATCTGCCGAAAGACATCTATGTACAAATCGTCGAACGTGATCAAAACTCTAAAACACATCTGTGGACAAATCGCCGAAGGTGGTTAAAACGCTAAAACTGATCTGTAGATAAATCGCTGAAAGTGGTCAAAACACCGAAAAGTATATTTGGACAAATCGTCGAAAGCGGGCAAAACGCGTCTGTGATCAAATGGCCGAAACGTATTTGTGCACAAATAGTCGAACGTGGACAAAACGCTGAAAAGTATAAAACGATAGAAAATAGATAAGCTGTCTACCAAAACTATAATCTTAAATACCAATACTGGATCTTTAATTTTAGAAAACATCTTGTCTCAAGTTTTCGGAATAATATCTTGACTTTTATTTTATTACAGAAAATATTAGAAATGCTATAAAGAAAATGTAGTATGTAAGATTATTGTTTAAAATAATCTTAATTTATTAAAATAAAATTTTGTGCGGAGTTGAGAGGTTTATCTTAACATATCCTAAAATTATTAGTAAAAGGACAAAACTCCCTTCGAAGTGAGTGACTAGAATAATATTTTATTGAATGTTATAGTAACATTTGTCACTAAACTTCTTGCTGATACATACCTGCAACTGTTAGCAGCATTTAGCGAAAATTATTTATTAAGGCAAATAAAAAGTGTTCGAAATAGCAATGAATTTGTTTTTCGGTTTTAATTAGGGTGGATCCTTTACTTTGGGCTTTCGTATTGGTGCAAAATTGACTTTTTTAAAACAAATAAATAATTTGAATATAAAGTTATTTGCGTTTAGGATATTAGGATCTTAGAAACCCACACGATAGACAGAAAACGAAGATTTAGAAAAAATTAGTTAGATAAAGCACAAATCCCTAATATCTTGTCTTTATAGTTATAATTAGAGCTGGGAGCAGACGTCGTGCCGCGTCGAGACTAAGGTTTTCTATTGGCTTATAAGAATGTAAAAAACAAAATTATTACATAATTAAACAATTTAGAGGTTTCTATTAGAGATAGAAACAAAATTATTATGAAACTTTTTTGTATGGAACTTGCTTAGCTTTAATTTAGTACATAAGTACTTTTTAGCTACGACCAATTGTGTTTGAGATATTTGGGAAAAAACAAAAAAGGACCGTTTTTCGACGAAGTAACTTTAGCTCTAGATGCCCCCAAACAGCCCAGTAAACACTGACATTCCGATCAGAGTTTGGTTATTATGCTGGCACTGCTGGGCGAATGTTAGCAACGGCGAAGTATTAATAGGCCAGTATCACGCCAATTCAATGTTTAACTAGGGTGGCCCATATTTTGACAAAGTCAAAATTTTATCGATTTCACCCATATGGTTTAGTTTGTTGAAAAAATTTGATTCTCAAAATATAAAAGTTTTTAGACAAGAGTAACCCGTGCCGCTAGAAGGCTGAATTTTTACATGTATTTTAAATGGGATTTTAGCGTTTTTAGAGAATATAAAGCATAACTTTTTGAATTTTCAATGTTTTGACTTGAATACTTGTACCTTATGGTTTTTCGGAACGCTGAACACGAATTCGGTGTGGTCAAAAATGACTTTGACAGATGAAAATAGCCTGAAAATGCCTCTAAGTAACTGTTTTTTAATGGATTTGACAGCTGGCATGGTCACCATGTCTGGTCACTTTATTTATGATTGAAAATTATAGAATTTTTGCATGAGATATTTCCTGAACTGTATTTACCATTATCATTAATTAAATTCCTTATAAATCAATAGTACTAGATCAGTACACGACAGTTATTGGTATGCAGTACTTGAGATATAATAATAATAATAACAATTGCTACAACCCATAACCTGGAAACCAGGCCCCAGAAGCTATAAGCTTGTGCGGGAGGGAGCCGACTTACAGATGGAACAGCGCAAATCTCACATGTGTGTCACAGCTAAGGAAGCTGCAGAAAACCTTAACCAGATCTGCCGGCACCGGGAGTGGATCTCGGGCCGCTTGGGTGAAAGTCCAGCACACTAGACATTACACTACCAAGGTTGATAGATATGCTATAAGTATTTGTCAAATAACATTTCTTGTAATGACAACATAATGACTGTATGCTGACCAACGACTAAACCCTGTTCCGTGCCAGATTAAGCCCTGGTCAGTATTAAAATGTTTGTTGGGAAGAGTACAAAAAAAGAAAGCATTACGGATCTTTCCGCAAAAACGCCCTTTCTGAGCCATCATTTACTGGAATATAAAATTTAATCAAAATAAATGCATATATTTTATATTTTCAATCTTGTTCCTAGGGGGGGGGCGACGCCCCCCTGTTCTAAAGTAGAGGAAGCTATCCGCCACCTGTGACTCATACTTCCGACGCCCCTGGAAATGATTATTATTTATACAATGGGTGGCTATTCCAGACGATTTCGATATAAAATATCGCGTTTGTGTTCCGCTAGACGTTTCTTCCACTTTGTCCGATATAAAATACTTCGCAGTCTTGACAATAAATCTTATACACGCCCGATTTGTTCGTCGTTTCCATTTTACCTTTATTATTAATTAATACTTTCCCTATGTTATTTTTATTGGCACAAATTCTATTAAGCTTAAGCTTAAGCAATTTCTTAAGCTTGTTTACTATCGTATCACTAACGTGGGGGATATAGTAGATAAATTTATACATTTCTTTAACTTGAGGATGACCTATAACATAGTAGGCCGGGGTGCATAGCCTCCTAGCTCAGCAACTCTGAGGTTGGTTTCAGCCGGGCAGTGCAGTCGTGTGTTGTGGGAGAGGCCCACATGCTGGGCTAGATTTTGACCGTCATCGAACATACGGATAATTTATAAAAAATGTACAAGTAGATAGTATAGGTAACACAAAATCTATTATGGCCTATAAGCAAATCCTGGCACGACTGGAGTTAATGGCCTAATTAAGGTTAACTCATCAGTATTTCGCGTCCGTTACATAACATCCACTTGAAATTTACAGGATTTGTAGAGAAATACCCGTACTTCAAGAATATCCTTGTCAGCCTTACCCCATCCTGACAGAAGTGCCCAGTTGACCACCCCGAAGATGTGGTTTTGCTTCATCTCTCGTCCGTGATGGAATATGCACTTGATTTGTTTCTTAAATTAAAGGTTAAGCTGCCCAAACAGCAAAAAATGTTGTCAGTCTGAGCAAAACTTGGTATAAATGTGCTTTTTAAGGAGTAGTAGTTCTGCAGCACCTTAAGAAAACCGATCTACCGCGTATTTATACCAAGTTTTGCTCAGGCTGACAAAACTTTTTGTTGCTTGGGTAGCTGAGCCTTTAATTTAAAAAACAAAGCAAGTGGATATTCCATCACGGACGGGAGATGCTACAAAATCACTTCTTCGGGGTGGTCACTGGGCACTTCTGTCAGCATGGGGTAAGGCTGACAAAGATATTCTTGAAGCTAGGATATTTCTCTAGAAATCCTGTAAATTTCACCTGGATGTTATGTAACGGACGCGAAATACTGGTGTGTTAACCTTAATTAGGCCATTAACTCCAGTCGTGCCAAGATTTGCTTATAGGCCTATAAGAGGTTTTGTGTTACCTTTACTGTCTACTTCCACATTTTCCATAAATTATCTATATGTTCGATGACGGTCAAAATCTTACGGTCGCCGCTTGGACTACTATCTCGTTGGAGAAGGATCCCGTCTATCTATGCGCTAATCTAAAACGCAGGTTACGCACGTTAAAATTATTGTGGATCTGAGGCGCTAGATATCAACAATTGCTGACGGTGAACATGGATGAAGCTGTTCAAGATAATATGATTGGCGCTGAATTAAGAGTCAATAAAAGTCGCGACCGTCGCTACAATATAAGTGGCGTGAAATTTAGAATAGTGAATGTATACTAAAAATAGTTATTTAACCTCCAAGACTATCTAAAGAAATAAATCTACTAATTGTTTATTGACATTATAATAACTGTATACAAGTTAGGCATATAAATAATTCTCAAATTAAACGTAATAAAGTAGTTTACGTTCGGTATGATAATAATAAATATAACAATAATAATAATTCATGTCATTGATACTGGAACCCTTGTTATACTTTTTGTTGGGAGGTTAACTGTTGTTGCTGCTGTTTCTGAGGACTAAATTTTGCAAAGCACAAGAATTTCCTTTAATAAATCGCCACCTAGCTCTATTTTTGCATTGAAGTGAATGAATGAAAAAGTAACTAGAAAAACTAGTTTATATTATTAAAGAGGTCAAGTATTGCGTAATTATTAGTAAATTTAAATCTATAACTTGCTGGTAATGTATTTCTTATGAATGCTACCAACTTTGTAATTATACGATTTCTCTTCTCTTTAATTTAAACCTCAGGTTTCTACTTTGTCTATTTTCCCGACATTTGGCGTCGGCACTGATTTTCCTTTCTTCTAATCAACTAATAAGGAAAAAAATAATCATTATATAAAATATTCATCTTAAAACAAAATCTTTGTTCATGTATTTAACCATTCTTTCAAGTAAAAAATGTATGTATTTCAAATATTTTACGTAGCTCGGTTTTGACGTTTATATAAATACGCAGGAGCTGTTAATTCCAGATTTTCTTAGATTATCCAAGCTCGAATGTTAGTTTGTTATTTTAGAGCAGATCAGCTGCTAAAATGATAAGAAGTGACAAAAAGATATGTAAATAATTTACAAAATTATTTTTTGTGTTATGGTTATGGATGGCATAGATGAAAAATCTACAGAAGAGAAGATACCGAATAGAATTTGAAATTAATGATATGATTAGTATGAATTTTTCTTCATTCTCATCCTGCAGATAAAGCAATGGATTACTCTAAGATAATTACGTAATAAATTTCAAGAATATCGTAAGTACGTTATATAGTATTGAGATTAATGTTGAGTGCATGCTAGTGATGCATTAAATTGAACTTGGCCAATGTGGTTACTATTTCTGTCTTTCACCTTTACAGAAGTAATTTAATAAAAACGTCAGAAACACTAACCCGATCGTCCATTTCAGTTTTGGTAAACGTCTGTGTTTTTGTCTTAACATAAATAGGCAAGAAATTTTCAAAGTCGAATCTGAACGGTGTTTTTTAGTATTTGCTGCTCCCCATACTTTACAATTCGGTATCATCTGTTTTTTTCCTAAGCGTCGCTACAGGGAGTGTCGAGGTACCCCTAATGAATCAAAATTCAAAAAAATTCTTATTTCTTAATTTTTAATCAACAGAGAATTCATGTATTAAACAATATGTGATGCTCGGATTGGAAAATTTATATAGAAGTGAATTCAGAACGTACGACTGGGGTATGGTGTGGAATATTCTTACGAAAGTTGTTGCCAGCTCAGTAGCAGTCGATGGAAGTAGGAATTTTAAAACTAAAAGAAACCCAATATCGTATATAACACTGACTATTATAACTCTGACAAAACAACATTGTCAATAAATAATTACAACAAAACACGGAACCAATCAATATATTTAAATGCTCAAACAACGACTCCACGCCTCTGCAATTTGCAGCGTTTCATAAATACTCAGTAGTTAAACTAACTCTGATAATTTAGATTCTTGTATATCTCCTGCAAATAATAACATTTTTGAATAAGTGGCGATTCGAACCACGTTATTAATTTGTTCAGCAATGTAACAATAATTTTATAAGCAGCTTGTTTTCTCATAGAACCAAAACACGTTTGAAAGAATGTTTTTGTTTCAATTGGCTAGTTGTTTTAAATAATTTAAAATAATTTAAAAAGGTTTTATTATTATTATAGGGATTATTATTCTTTTTTATTTTTAATTTATTTTATTTTTAAAAACTATCAATAAACTTAATTTAAATAATAAAGCTATAATATCTAACCACATACTTACATTTGTATTTATAACTTTGTTTCAATTATATATTTTAAAATTAGTTCCACACTCAACTTCGTTTACACACTTACCCCGATTGTCCCTGCATAAAAAAGATAAAAAATCATGTAAACTTCCTAAATCTAGACGCAAGCAATTTATCAAAACAATTTTCTTTTTATTCATCCAGTATGTATAAATGTACTTTAATATTATACAGGGTTATGATAATGTAATGCACAAAATTCATAAAACGTACAACGATTACTTTGGAACAAAATGCAAAAACACGTCAAATGTTTTTTTTTATTCCGCATCTTTTGACATAAGTTACAAAAATAACACGTCAAATTTGTCAAAGTTATGACGTCATTAACATATTTTTTTAATGGGAAGCTAAGATTTTTATTACATTATTGGAGAAAGCTTGTTTTGTTACACTAGGGAACAATAGTTGCAGTAGGGCTCACATAAGAAAAAAAAACGAGAAAATGAATAAAAAACGAAATAAACGTAAGTTTCATAATAATCGTTGTACGTTTTATGAATTTTGTGCATTACATTATCATAACCCTGTATTATAAAAGCCCATTGTATACTTTAAAAATAATTTATTTATTAATTTACATCTGTTGTACAAACATAAAAGATTTTAAAACATTTACCTTTTTATCAAAAATCAACTTTGACATCATTTTTGACATGTATTTGTAAATGCAAAATTTTCATTTTCTTTGTTATTTTAATAAAAATAATATAATTTTTAAAATGTAATTGTGATGATTGCGATGTGTTTTATACAAAAAAATAACATTAATGTTTTTATTATAGAGTCTTAACAAATATAATCTTTCTAAAACATTTTATAAAATTAAAAAAAAAATTAAATATGTAACACTTCCAATAACGGAGAATTACTGAGCTCAATCTGTTTATTTATCATAGTTACTCTGAATTTAGGTTTGTATAACTCAAAAACTTGGAAAATAAGTATCTAATTTGCGTGTGTTATAACAAAAATGTAGGAATTTAATATTATTTTGGGTGTACAGGATATCAATAAATCGGGCATTTACCGTTTGAATTGTTCTTTTTGTAGTTCCGTTTATATTGCGCAAACACTTCGGAATTTTGACATAAAATATAAAGAATACGCGCTCTGTTGCACAAACAAACATCCAGAAAAATCTAATTATGCCAAACACCTTTTAGAATAGAATCACACAATGACTCCCCAAAGTAATATTAAGTTTATACATTTTTGTAATAACAAATTAGACATTTTCGAAGTTTTTGAGATATAAAAACAAAATTCAGGTTATATTTAATGAATGAACAGATTGAGCTCAGTAATTCTCCGTTACTTAATATGTTAGATATTTAATTTTTTAATATTTTTATCTAGTTATCTATTTTTGTATTTACTTTAGCGTCGTGTTTGTTTATATTTATATTGACAGTTCAGCGCTGTTGAAACAATTGTCAGGTGGATTATAATACATTTGTTAAATTTTTTGCTAATGATTTTGATTTAATTTATTATTTGTATTTGTTTACACATAATTGTAGAGATTGAATTTATTATAAATTTTAAATACATAAGCGAAAAACTGTATATTATAGTTATATACAATATTATGTGTATTCGTTTACATAAAATTGTAAAAAGCATTAATTTATTGTACATTCTGACACATGTCAAATTATGTTCGTAAGGAAAAAACTTTATATATTTAGTTATATATACCACTCTTTAGGTTATGTATGTGACAAAACGTGTACAAAAAAAATTCGCAATATGATGATGATTCGCTTTTATTGAACGCTATAATAGTAATTTACATTGTAAGTCCGGTAAACTAATGTTTACAGTAACGAGGTTTGTTTCTGAACGATGCAACGTAGGAGCCGAGTCTGGAATTTTAAACGAGTTACTGTAAAAGTTTAGTGGACCTATGACGTAATGCATTTATTTCATAGCGCAATTATTGTTGAATTAGTGGTTCAATTTAAAAAAAGTATATAAAGTAAATTTCCAAATTCAAAATATGGACATCTATAAAGAACGAGTGTTCATGGTAACTGAATAATAAATAATTGTTCAGTTGATTTAATTTTATATAAATTCTGTAAAATTTGTTTGCAGTCATTCTCGACTGTAAAACCGCAATTTTTGGATTGAAAAGTTTGACGCAAAACTAACAAATGTGACACAGTATGGAATAAGAATATTAATAATATCAATATCAAAT
The DNA here is from genome assembly GCA_929113105.1 of Agrypnus murinus. NCBI lineage: Eukaryota > Metazoa > Arthropoda > Insecta > Coleoptera > Elateridae > Agrypnus > Agrypnus murinus. The sequence goes on along the minus strand of OV816028.1, from coordinate 3,299,734 downwards.
GTTAAAAGATTATTTTAATAAAATTAATTTACATAAGTATTGAAATGATGTATTGAGAAGAGATTAACGTAGCGTTGTGAATTGGTAATAATAATATTTTAGTTTGTGGCTCGTCTATAATTTTTTATTTTTTAATATTTTTACTATCTTGTTATTCTTGTTTTATATGGTTGTTGTTGAATTTTTGCATATTGATTTATAAAAGTTTGTATCATTAAGCAATTATAAATGTTTTATTTATCATCAGATCAGAGGTATTTTTTCAAAAACTTTAAACTTCAAAGAAAAGTTTGTTCATTTAACGTTTCTTGGATTAATTTTTCTGCAAAAAAATGGCAACAATATTATTTGTTTATGTTCCCACCGAAAAAAGTTTTCAAATAAACACACTGTATATATATATATAGTTATAGTTATAGTGAGCGTCTTTCAATATCACTACCAAATTATTCTAAATAAAAAAAATTGCAAATTTGTGGTTTATTGCAATCTTGTTACTTCCGGAATGAACCGATTATATTAATAAATTCTCGAAAAAAAATGCTGTCCTACCTATTCAAAAATCTAAATTAAATTAATGTATGGATGTAAAACCAGTTTTGATACTGCACTCTCAAAACAAAAATAATGCAAAAATAGGCTTCATACTAACACGGATGCTAGACGGAAATAATTCTACTGATTCGGGGTTTTAATAACACATCAGTCTTGAAAAAGTATAAAATTAGTTACTGACTGTTTGTTAAACAATATTGAATATTTTTTAGTTCTTTCAGTCAATTAAGAACTTTTTAGTATATACCTACCTATATTTCGATTATTTTTATAATCTTCGTCAAGGTATATTGACTGTTATAACTTGAAAAAGTTTCGAGAATTTCCACGTTATTAAAACAGGTGGGGACCTCAAATTGAAAATTGAATAATGAAAGTAACAGATAGGTTAAATTGAAACATGTCATTAAATAGGAATATTGCTGTGAGATTCAATTTATCATTAATGCGTACCACGACCACTTTTTTTTATTGATTCATAAGAGGCTGCATAATACATTGTTCAATAAAACTTTTAAAAATAACCCAGTAAAACACTTTTTTAGTAATATAATCCAGGTAACAAAACCGATTTTTAAAGATCAAAAAGTAAAATGAAATTTAGAATTAAATAGTTTCTATTCTCTAAAAAGCCGCCTTTTTCTCAAAACTCATATTTGTAGATGCGCTACCTAAAACCAGTATTCTACATGTTTTATTGGTCCTTCAAGCCGGTTCTGGCTTTGCTGGCCTAGTTAACAGTTCAAGTTACGTAAAGAGGCAACTTATTTAACAAATGATATACGTATTTAAGTCTGAAGAAAAAGCAAAAAGCATTATTTTAAATAAGAACAAATGTACCTACATTTAACTTTTCCTAATTTAAGTTTTCATTTTCCTCGTATTGAAACTTTTAAAAACAAACAGAATTACATATTTATATATCTTTCCGTTATATGTTCATAAAGAATTAAAGTGATGTTTTTGATATACTCCTACAATCTAATCTCTCATAAGTAGTATTTAAAATCAATAATTTCTAAATGTTAATTTCTTATTAAATATTAAGAATCCCTTTGCTAGATTACTGTAGGTAGAGGCATAAATATGTATATAAAACGATTCAAAAAGTGACAAATTTTTAATTTCATTAATAAAAATGAAACGGTACAAATATTCTTTTCTAAATTTCTGAAAACTTCTGCCCTACTTTTCAGGATACTGAAATTGCCTAAAGGCCACGACGACATAACCTATACGAAGCAGCAGCGAAAATGATGCTGTAGAGATGGCGTAATAACATGGCTGCATGCCAAACTAAAATTAGTGCACACGTTTGTTTATTGTAATATTAAAGGTCCATGGTGAATGAAATAGCTACAACACGATTTTTGTAAGAAATATATTACGGAAAAGATAACTTACCTCGTCTGCTTCCATGACTCGAAACAAACTAAAACTGTTTAGTTCTCTGGATTTCTACAATCATGAATAAGAAGGTAATTCTATGGAAGCGATCGATAAAGGCCTTTGTACTGTTTTGGTTATGTAGACGCTCTACGGTCTACACAATATCAGAAAAATATTAATGGAAAACGTGTCAAAAATTAAATAGAAATTAAATTAGAACGTCTTTTGAGGTTTTAATATTCGGGAATTATATTTAACATTTTTTGCTGATTGAGTGAAGGTTACTTGTTAAAAGATTTATTTTTTTTTAACTTAACTTTATTTTTTTTAATTAATTATTATTGAGAGTTGATAAAAAACAGTTAAGATTTATTTATTTAAATGCTTTATTACGCTAAATAATAATTATAATTATACATTTTATAATTATTAACACATAACAGGAAAATAATCCTAAAATAAATTATTAATAGTTGATTGATTAATTGAAATTAGTGAAGATTAATTATTAATTTGCTTAATAAACAAGTTGCTATAAAAATATTATATAGTACATAGTATTTGCAACTAATTTACATAATAGTGCATCATATATTAATACTTAAATACTATAAGGGTACTTTTTATATATATAAAAATACTTATTCGGTAAAACTGGCAACGACAGTAATAAGAATAGAACACTACCTCACAACAGTAAAAAAATGATTTTTTATCTTTTCTTATTTTTATTCTTTTATGCCTTATTTTATTATAAAAGTTTGTATTGTTGTATGAATTCCAGGCACTTTTCTATTTGTATTTATGTAATTTATTAAACATAATATTGTGTTATTTATATTTTTAATTTTTTGCTTTTTCAACTCTATGAAATTTGTGCCAGTGTAGTGCTATTCCCATTCACATTAATATTACAAAAAGTGTTTAAAAACGATATATTTTTCATTTTATTCAATCATTAACAACAATTCATATTAATAAAAGGTGCAAATTCCGACCAGCAGAAAGTGACCAATAAAGGCATCGAAAAATTCGTCCACTAAGTTTTGATATAGCACTTGGAAGTTACACTATTGTATTTTGTAATAAACAATCGTGTGCTTATAGTAGGTATAACTTAAAAATGAAATGAAATCAATCTTACATATTATTATACGAATGTATCAAATCTTAATCTCTAAAAATACTGTTTTGTCTCTAATAATACGTAGCCTTCTGCCCTTATTAGCACCACCTTAATATAACCTATTTTACAGTTTCCTTCAAGGCACGTAATAATAGTTATAAATAATTTTATTTGAGCTTACATTAAAGTCTACATTACTATTTCTAATTTATTAATATTAATAATACAATATATTAATGTTTATTATTATTAAGGTATCACATTTCTACGATCACTTATTAAGATTCTTTATTTTACCTAACAATAGTCTCTCTTTTAAATATGATTTATTTCACTATACATATTTCTAATATTCTCTCTTCTCTGCATATCCAAATCGGCATAATTTGTTGTTTTCCCTACAGGCGTCACTCTGACAGGACCATGTCCATTAGCTACATTACCATTAATACTGCTAGCAATCTGATTAACACCGTTCGCCATATGATTAACACCATTCGCTACTGCATGAGCTACACCATTACCTACTTGTTGCACTCTTTTACTTATCGTATCGATGGTGTCCGAATCATATTCGTTATTGTTATTGTTATTTGACACGTTGTTAGGTATGTGACCGTTCATTTGCATCGCGTTTCCGTTTGGCAACGATTGACCGTTATTATCTTGAGTTGCGTTCTGTTTGATGTAATCGATGTGTTGATCCACGACGTTTTTGAAGTCTTGGCGTACTGGGATTGTGTCTGTGTCACCATCAACCTGTAAAAGAAATAAAATTATAACAGTGTTCTGATTACAAGCACGAAAGGTGTACAAGCTATTAATTCCAAATCAGGTAGTCCAGAAACAGGCTATGTTTAGAATCCGAAGGTCAACGGTATGACAATCTAAACTCATCAAAGAGGACTACAACTTCAGAACTTTTTAATAGATGAAATAATCTAAGAAGACCGACAAGAGAACAATCTACTTTATGGTCAAAAAAAGTTCAGAGATAATCAAAAATGCGTTTAGATAATTCCAGAATAAATTCCGATGAACCTAAAACGCTACTTAAATATAGAACAACTTATTGAAAAAACTAACTAGAAGCCATACTAAAAAGTATTTTTAACTTAAAAAAGTAAGTATCTTTTGCGTGACATTTCTAAGAGTAATTCTCAAGAGAAACATATTTCGGCTGCCTATCATATGCACATAGATGTCATATGCAAAGCGGAAGTACTTGATCAATCATCACCTTCATGAAAGTAGCGGAGTCTTAACGTTTTGATAAAATGAAAACAGGCCATAATGATAATCGCTAAATGTCAGATCTGATTATCCCGGCCACTTTTAGTAGACCTTTTCCTAAATTCTGTCAAAAATCTTTTTTACAAGAACATTATCAATATCACTATGTATTAAATAATAATATGATAGTAATACGATGTAGTAGTTGTTACGTGCTAATTTCATAGCACCCTCTATAGCTATGCTTTTGTGTTAGTTTGTATAGCGTTTAGGAATTTTCGCATTCTCTCTCCTTTTAGTTGCCATTTTTGTTTTACAGTTTGTCTTGTCTTTACATCAACAACTTCCTGTTGTTGATAAGAGATTTTGTCACTTCGTTTTAATCGTTCGTGTAAAGAAAAGCTAATCTACAAACTTACGAGAACGTGCCCCTAACCTTCAAAAAAGAACTAGTGGTAAATCCCTTACGGTACCAATAAAATTGGAAATCATGACCAAAAATTAATTATCAATCTGCACAAATGCAATTACCACTTCACAAAAATAAAGGGAAAATTAATTTAACGGTGATGCCACTAAAATATTGTTTTTAAAGAAGTAGCTGCACAACCAAACGAAAACGAAGTGAAGTATCTTATCAACCTTATCAACAAGGAAGTTAGTTCCAAACAAAATGGCAACTAAAAGGAGAGAGAATGCGAAAATCTCTAACGATATACAATATAACACAAAAGCATAGCTATACAGGGTGTTACGAAATTAGCATGTAACTTAGTAAAGTAGGTAACGAAACCAAACACAAAAGGTAAACTCAATTTAGTGGTCCTTTTTGATTATGTAAAAAACTCATCTTTCAAATTCTCTCTATAGCTTCCTAGAACAACGTTTTATTCAGACGTATTGCAACTCCTACACAATTATCTAAATCTCAAGAACATCTCAAAACGAGTCGGACGAAACACTATTAATTCTTCTTGAGGCTTGTGCAATTTCCAATGCAAATAATTAAAGATGCATTATTAAAGAAATTTTTTGTTTCTGAAGTTCTTAATCGGATTCTTAAAATAAATATCTAATCTTCAAAGAAAGGGCAAAAATCTCATTGGCTAGAATCGAAGTTTTCTTCAAAATACTCTCTTTGTGTTGGGTGCAGTTTCTAAATCGATCAATTATTATTTTTTATATCCACAACACCTGAATATTACAGAACATACCAAACATTTTGCCAAAAGTTTTCTCAAATTAAAAGTATTGTATCTTTGCGATGCCGTTTCTTAAATAATCAAATTGTTTGACTGAAGATCTTTGAAAACAATCTTTGAATTTAACGAAAAAAAACACAATTCAATTTTAAAGGCTTCTGTAATTAGTTCTCTTATCGCTTTCCGAAAAATTCGAAAATGCCAAAAACTTTGTAAGAAAATGCAACGAATTTGAAGCTTCTCAAATTATTCTGAAATTCACTTGAAATCCGATATTGGACAATTTGAAATTTCAAGGGTTGGAAGTCTTCTCGAATCTATCTGCACTTTTATGGCAGGCGGTGCATGCACCTTTATGGCAAATATCACTTGCCGGAAGTCTTTAATGTTTAATATTTAATGTCTGGAATGTTTAAAGCCCTTCTTTAAATTACTTATTCTTTTCTTTATATCCCAAAATATTTTTCCAAACAAGCAAATTTAATTTAATAAAAGTTAAAAATGTTTAAAACTTTTTAAAATTATTCCTCATGGGCTATACGTATACACTATACAATCTTTATGTTAAATAGATTATAACCTTGAAAATAATTAATGTAGCTATGCTAATTTCATCAAAATTATTTTATTGTATTTAAACAATGATGTTTTGGATGTTCAGGACACGTGATCTTTTGAATATGAATTCAAAAGATCACGTGTCCTAGTTTTAGATAATAAAGGTAGGTCCTTTTTCTGCAAAGGTTAAACAAAAAACTATGTTGGAAACTTAACTATACATTAACTTTTTTACCTTTTGTTAAAATTCACATTGATGGGTAAAAGCATACCAAGTAATCAAACCTTACTAAAATAAATTCTTTATTGATTTTGATTATACATTTTTGAGTTTTAACTAACACTTCCAGATCAGACTTTTGAATATTACTTGTAAATTGTAATCATTATCTCCCATGCTTGCTAATGAGGTAAACCAATCGAGCTAATACCAAAATCAACAAAAGAGTTACTTACTATAGTCAATCGCCCAATGTTATCCATGGCCTTTAACATGGGTAGGGATGACTGCCTAAATATCTCCAACCTTCTGCGAAACGCTGTAACGCTATCATCTAACCTTCCTCGACCCAGCTGCAGTTTCGAACAGTCGAGAAGGATGACGGTGGGACGTTGTTTAAACTATAAGAAACAAAAAGTTATTTCTACATTTTTCGTTTTCCCAAGTAATTCTGATTTTAACATTAGCTTTATTTAATGTACTTAACAATTTCCAGGAATAGAAAAGGCAAAGACCAAAGTACATTAATATTTAATTGGAGCTAAAAGCTAAATAAACTGGACAAGGTTTTTCCACTTAACGATTAATAACGAGAAAACTCGTTTAACAGCTGTAAAATTCCCTTTTGTATCTAACTTAATTTTAGTAGTAACGGTTTAATTAATTGATGACTGACTTCTTACAGATGGATATTATCAGAAATCAATTTGTCCTTCTGTCGTTTTCATTGTAAATATTTTATAACAACCTCCTAATGACAGAGCAATTCTAAAGTATTGTAAAATACAGTTTTATATACTTTTTAAGTTCTTATGAATTGTAAGTAGTATTCACTATTCATGTTTATTGATTAAATATTGTAAACGTTAATTCTACTTTAAAATTCAAAAACAAATAAAACAACTTGAACTTGAAAATGGAAAAAGTGTTGATTAAATGAACATCTTACCTTAGCTTCGAATTCTGTGACTTGCGTCATATCTCTAGGGTACCCATCCATAATGATTCCTTGGGCATTATTGTTGATTCCCATTTGGTTTTCAACAATTTTCATAACTATATCGAAGGGTACCAGCTCACCCGCGCTGATATTCTCCCTTATGGTTTTGGCATCTGTTTGGTTTCTATGTTCGGACGGTTCACCCGCTGCTCGTAGAATTCTTCCTAAACTAACATGCGCCCATCCTGTTTCCCTACAAACTTCATCACACAGCACAGCTTTGTTACTCCCAGGTCCACCTATTACCCATAAAACAGCCGGCCATCCTTGTTTCACAGGAGACTGGTACATGTTTTGGGGTTGCGACGTTACTGATATTACTTGAGTACGAGGTCGTTGTGGTTCTTGTAGATGTTCCGATACTGGCTGAGCCTTTAAAAAATGAAAAAAATGTTATTGTTAAATGATACATCTGTAATGTATACATAAAGTACACTCTAAATTGTTTTTATTTATATGGCCTGTTTACGTTTAATCAATATCCTGAAAATCGAATCTAGGTTCATTCATGGCGTTTTATATAAATGTATACCACTTACGCTTATCAGTAGATGTATCGGTATAAAAAAGTATCCGATTATAACAAAATTATTGGTGTCACGATGATGTAGAGTTGAAACAAGATATGACTTCGAATTATGTTAAAATAGCCTGAAAACTCCAAATATAAAATTGCCAAAAAAATTAATTGCCTAGATATGTATGTATATTAGCTGTTTTGTCGTCATTATATTGGAGAAGATATTTAAAAAATTATTTGGACGTAATAGGGTAGAAAATTATAGTGAAGGTATTGCATGACCGGAAAATCATATTACATCCAAAGGAAATTTGAAAACTACCACGATATCATCATTTATTTAATTTTATAGCATTTTTAAGCGAGAGAAGAACTGGAATTGCACGTTATCTAATACTTGAAGTATGATTTATTATTGGAAAAGAATACAAAGGAATGCCTGAAGTCGGTTAACGGCTGCACAATAAAGGGAAACGGAAATAGATGATTGGAAATAATGATACGCGAACAACACCACCACTATCATGCTTTGTTTCATTGATACGGAAGAAAGTACCATCACAAACAGATTTTTTAAGTAATACGTAATTTCAAAATCTTAGTTTGATTTGTAGATATTTCATATTAGAGGAATCAGGCGAGCAAATAGACGTCGTGCCTTATGACACAGATTGCTTTGATGATTTGGCTGACTCTAGTAGAATTCAGCCGAATCGGGGCAATTTCTTTCCAGTTGGAGGTATCTAACGTGCCAAACATAACATTGACACGAGGCATACATTTTTAGAGTCTTATCCTAGAAGAAGAAATCTTCCTTCGTTATGAAGAATTAATATTTTGGTCGGGGGTCAAACCTGCGACTCTTAGATTGCAAGATAAACATGCTGATCCATCGAATCCCACATCACGCACCCCTGACACTTTAACGGTTAACATATAAACTGCTAAGTACTAAAAATTAAGAATTAGTTAATAAAATACGATAAGTAGAAACGGAGAATGACTGATTCACAATCGAAAGTTCAATCCGCACAAACAATTTTTTAGAAAAACTTTCCTTAGTAGATATGTTACGGTCAGTGTAATTGACACTTAATTATTAATTGAGGGTCTTAATTATTAATTTTCAAGCCGCAGATGAGATTAGGTTACCGTTAGTTAGTTTACCGCAGTGGCGTGCGGTGAGAATTTAGGCTAGGGAAGCAACCACGATTTTAATTATAATACACCTAGGTACAGGCGCGGATTAACGGGGAGGGAATAATCCCCCCCCTAATTTAGAAATAAGTTTACATAGAATAGAAACAAATAATGTCTGTTTAATTATTATTTATTAAAACAATTATTTTTCCAAAGATTTCCCCCTCAAAATACTTCTCTGAATCCGCCCCTGCTAGGTACAATAAAAAAACAGTGTTATAATTATTAAGCTTAATAGTTTTTGAAAGAAGCACTTTTACACTTTATACTTATGGAATTTGTTGACTATCATTCTTTATTAAAAAAAAAAAACTACTACTACTAAGTATCAATTTTTCGGTCTTTCTTAGCAAAATACCGGTACAGGTTTTAATCTTTGTTGTTAAATTTGAAAGTTGCAGTTTTGATCTGCTTTTCTTAATAATTTGTAATTTCTCTCCAAAACTGTATGCGAAAAATTCCTTATTCATAATTTACAAACTGAACAAAAAATCGTCCCGATTCGGCTATATCGAAGGTACTCGAACCTTTCACCGAAGCAGCTGAATTTGCAGTCGTGACGATAATGCAATTTTAAATTTGCATACAGGCAAACTAAATAGAATTATTTGTCTTTAAAAAAATCCAACTTATAAATTAAAATAATAAAATGCGACAAAAAAACAGTCTCATTCGCAGATTTACATGACTTAAGTAACATTAAATTTAACAAACACTAAATCGAACAAATAACCAAATTATAATAAATAAACATTTGGGAACGAAGCACAATAAAAATAACGACCAAACAATATTAACCAGCCAAACAGCATCGTCTACTGTATCACCCCACGCTCGCTGATTCACGCCAAGGCTAAGAGAAGAGCATTTGTAAGCAGTGCTTATATGCAGTGTATGTAACATATTTGAATCGGTATCACCTTTCCGTGCAAGTTTAATGAGCCTAATTTAAAATACTACTCTTAATAATTATACTTTTTGCTGTACGGAATTGATGTTGAGCTTTAAGTTGATTAAATATTACAAATTTAAATAAACGATTACCATAATTTTATAAAAATATTTTTGTTAGCATTGGTTTTATTTTTAATAAATTCTCAAGGGAAGCATTGCTTCCCTTGCTTCCATGGACCGCACGCCACTGGTTTACCGTTAGTTTTACGTTATGAGACTGGGTTAAGCATGTTGGGCGGTTTACTACATTGACCGTAACAGATACAAAAATAAAAACTGCAGTAAAAACTTGAATGATGCACATCTCCCCTCCACCAACCAATATCATAAAAGTACGTAAAACACTGCTATCTTTTTTATAATGTTGAAGTAGATCATTCTTTAACTTTCTTTATTTCCGGACGTCAATAAAAAGATATTTAAGTGTATGTCTTAGTCAATTTCTTTAATTTATCATATTGTTTATAATTTATTGTGCCTAATAAAGTGCAAAGGTTTTAACATAATAAAATAGGAGCAGTCATGTAAAACGTGGCAACAATATTTGTTAAATATTTCTCTAGAATCGATACAAAGTAAGATACATAAATACACTATACAGAAACTGTGTCAGACACGTGTTGCTTTTTCATACTACCTCTTGCTGTTATCACTTATAAATTATGACATAATAAATACGTAAGTATGTATTTCTCATTTCCTTTTTAATTCAATCTGCAATAAGACGTAGATTATAAAACGTAAGATATTTAACGCCTCTACCTAGATGCAAGAGACATACATACTGTAACGCTTTTTTTAAAATAATACCAAAAAAATGCTGTTTAATCGTCTATTTACAAGAGAAATATTATTTACATACATTAATTACAAACACTATAGTTATAAACTGTTTAACAAACTATTTAAATGCTAGATATTTACAAACTTAAAGTAGGCTATTTATTTTTTAATACAACATTCATTTATAACACTTATTTATTCACTTACGATAGGGTCTTCTCGTGGGTGCAACGGAAGCTCTTCGTTACCGACCTTCAAAACACCCTCCCTCAAGTCCAACGTAAAACCAAATTTTCTCAGGAGCTCCATTCCCAAGATGAAGTCGTCAGTGATATCGGCTACCAGCACCTTATGATGACGCTCTTGACCTTCAATGCCAATCTTCATCTTCACCACTCCGCGTGAAGGTACTACTTCACCTGTCGCCGTACGGAGTTGAGTAGTTGTCTGTAACAGCTTCATACTTGTTCGTAGAACGTCAGGGCGTATAATGGATTTTGTCGTCCCCGTATCAACAAGTAGTGGAACAATTCGACTAGCAATCGTCCCATCTACAAAAACTGCCGGTACTATTATTTGATGTTACGGCATGGATGGTGATCTCCGAGGCATCTCCACTCAAGGTCAACGTTCCCCCCCTCTCATCGACCTCCTTTAGTTTTCCGACGGCTGAATTTGTTTTGGTTTAGGGCAACGAAGTCGTATGTGCCCTTGTTCGACGCAGTTCCAGCAACGGGGTCCTCGAACTTCTTGAAGATTCTTCTTACGACTCTCTTCCTTCTGAAGGACTCTCATTAGTAACTCCTCTAAGCGATCTTTGGAACCTTCCTCTTCTTCGGCAACCGTGCGAACTCGCCCGTGGCCTCGGGACGCTTGCTTTACGGCTTTAAATTCTATGGCGTGGGCAAGCGCATCATCAGTCATTCTTGGTCGTGCTAGCCTCAATGATTGTTAGGTTTCTCCGTCTCTTAGTCCATCAATGAAGGTCTGCACAGCGAGTTGTCCCAGAAATGAATCGGGTGCCATAGGGTACGCCAATCTAACCAACCGAGCAACATCGGTTTCAAACTCTTGAAGACTTTCTCCATTCTTCTGGACACGATTTTTCACCTGCGCATGGTACACTTGTTGAAGATGCGCGTCTACGTATCTCATCTCTTCCAGCGTCTTAGTATTTTCCTTTAGCCTTTCCATTAGCAGAATTATTTTCGGACTTTTCCAGTAATTCTTCTTTTAACACTCTAGAACTTTCTAGAAGTTTCTAGTAATTCTTCCTTTAGGATTCTAGAATTCTTTTTCGGACTTTTTAGAAGTTTCTAGTAATTCTTCCTTTAGCATTATTTAAGGCTCCGTATTTGGACCTTTAATGCTCACTTTATCGCAGATTTATCTCCACAAATTCCAACAAGGTTTCAATGTTTGCTGAGCACATAGTTTTTTTTTCAAACCCGTTGAAAGCTGCATAAACTCTTAGCCTCATGATATTGACTCTTGATAAGATTCGTGAAAGGTTGACATTTTTATGTTATTCAAGGTTAGGATCGGCGATTATGACACTTTGAGGTTATTCGAGGTAAGATTCGGGTCTTTGCAACAGTTTGGAGTTACTCCAGTTACTTTTAGGTTCGGTACCTAATGACATTTGGAAGTTATTCGAGATTAGGTTGACACTTTAAAATTATTCCAAGTTAAGTTCGGTGCATTCGTCAGCAAGCACAATTAATAATTTTATTATTGTTAATTTATGATAATAATTTCAACTTTCCGATGTGCAAGTCATCTTGCAGGTCTACGATCCAAACTGACGGCTCAGTCAGAACGGAGCCTACATGTTATTTATTTCATATTTACTAATTTCTCCCATAAAATGTCTAGTTAATTAGGCTCTTCTCTCCTTTTTGTAATTATGTGGGCGTCCTCATTTCTTTCTTTCAATATTTCTTGTGTGTTTTCATTTAATTTACTCTTATTGCTCTTTGGTGTTTTGCCTAATACTTTGCTGGCTGCTATCCTAACAGTTTTTACGATTTCCTCACTTAATTCATCTACGCCTAGTTTTTCTAATTCACTTGACGTATTCCGGGTTCTTGTTGGTATATTTCTTTCTTTTTAGATAGTTTTCCAATGTGGTAGCTGCTAATTTTCGTCTATGTAACGTGTGTTGACGTTTGCATTAACGTAATCAATTATAAGTTTGTAATGAGTTAGAGTTTTATGAATTACTGCATCTATGTCGTCATATAACTATGCTATTTCTGCGTCTGTATGGGGTGCATCTGCATGCACACCTTTACTTATATCTTGTAGATCTTTTGGTTTTATTATGAGATATATTACCCTGGCTGAGATCGCATCTATTCTTACTACGTTTGTGCTTTCTTTCTCCTTTGTAGTGCAATTAATATTCTGATTTCAAAAAAAGTTAGCAAGCCTCCGTCTTGTTTCGCTTAGACCTACCTAGGCCCATTTTACCCTTGAACGATTTTCTAATTCGGTGAATTTATTTTCTCCTGAACAGTGATTGTTCAAAATATTAAATGTGGTCTAAGGCTAAAGTTGAGGTAGTTAGTCAGCCAAACCGGGACTATCGAACCAGGGATGCCTAATTTCACAAACTGTTTACCTCCCCTTAAGTAAATTTAACTCTCAGACGGCGTAGACCTGGTACCCGCACGGCAATTGCTTAGTGTCCGGCGATCCAGCACGCTTTTGGTTAATGCTATAAACGTTTCAACAAATTAATTATTAAGTTTTACAGGTTATAAGTTGTAAAAATAAAGCATAGAATTCCGAAGTTGACAATGAAAAGTGTATAATTTCAGACTTGCAAAATTTGCTAGTTTCAAAGCTTTAGAGTTAAGATTATTATTCTTCTAAAAAGTTCTGAGATTCTTTTAGTAAGGTTATTATAACCTTTACTGTAATTTGTAAATTAAGTTATGCTTATCAATCTATGGGCAGCGTAATGACCGCCTTACCAACATTCCAAAGAAAAATAAATCTACTTGTTATTCATCCGCTTCCATTAACCTAATCCACTTGCAAGTTTTTTATTTTTTATTTTTTATTTACAGTTCGGTACAACAGTACAAGTTCGGAAAATTAACAGACTTAAAGTCCAATAACAAACTTCCCTGGTTTTACAAAAAAAAAATACTAATTACAAAGTGAGTATGAACTACAAAAAAGAACAAAAAGAAATAAAATCATACTGTAGTACATGTGTATCCAGAATAAATTCTATAATTACAATTATATAGGCATAATGTTTCAATTACAAATGGAATGAAAAGATTAAGTAAGTAGACTAAAATAGGTTGATTGCAAAAAAGTTGTTACATGGAGAATTCATATTGAAGTTGGTGTACAGATTGCGTGTTGTACATTTGGATTTTGGAATATGGGATGCCTATAGACACAAATGCATAGAATTCTTTGCATTGAATAAGGTATATCTATTCAAGTAGGTTCAAATTTGTTTGGTAATCAAAATGCTTTTTCACATGTTTTTTAAGATGACAGGAAGTGAGTTAACATTCATTCATATAGGTATATACTGTAATGAATGGGGAAACCCCTATACACGGGCGGCAGAACATTTCAGAGCGACAGCGTCATACATCCGCGAGAACATTCTAGTATGTTCTCTACACTTCCGTATCCATATATAAGGGCTGACGCGCGATAGAGAGAATCAATTAGTGTTCAACCGGTGAATTGAAATGTGCTTTGTGTAATTAGTAATCAAATATATTAGTGAATAAATAAATGTTTAAAAATTGTTGTAATAATAAATAAATAGTCCTTATATAATCTACTTTAAGTTTGTAAATATCTAGCATTTAAGTTCGATAAACAGTTTATAATTATAGTATTAATAGTCGGTTTCCTAGAGAAAAATTCCTCGGAATTCGCCTTTTGGGCACCGATTTTGATCATTTTTTTTAAATTGTAGGTAATCGACTATATTTCAAAGTCTAAATGTTGGATTTGTCCGATAATGCCCTGTTTAAGGGCCCGTTATCATAATAGGAAGCTTCATTAACTATAAACACCTAAAGATGGCACTACGGTCTCCAAATCGGAATTAATTTCTTTAAAACTAAAATTTGAAAATCGCAGTTGTCTGCTCACAGTGTTACCAGACATGCGTGAACTTTCAAAATATTTTAAGTTTAACTGAAATTCTTAATTTTTAAATGCCAAGGAATAATTTAAGGTAGTTAAAATTAAAAAGGGGAATATAAAACTGCTAAATATCTTTAAAAATATCAGTTGTTCTTGCTGGTTTTAAGAAAAAGAAAAGTATTACTATACTAAAAGTATTAAAATATTGAAAATATATATTCGTTTTAAGAAATTAATCAAGACTAATTAAGAGTGAAATAGTTTATTCAAAAATTAACCGTCACATGCTCTTAAGTAAAGAAAAACAACATTTACTTTGGTAATTTATTAAATAATAGTCTATAATAACTATTGTAACTAATAATAAAAGATTAGGAAAGTTAAAATATGGGAAGGGATATAAACAATAATCTGTTACTTTACATCGACAATCACAAAAATATATGTAACAATAACGAAAATGCGTTATAGTATATTACATTACTAGTGTGGAAAGTGAAACTTTTCGCACGCACGAGTGTGAAAAGCCGAGTGCGGAAAAGTCACTTTCCAACGTGTAATGTACAATATTTTTCCTACAACCCCTCCAAATTTCAAATGTTTAAAAAATTTAGATTTTTTAGATTTTCAAGAATATAATTTTTGAAGATTTTAAAGCAAAATTTTTATGGTTAAGTTTAACAAAACAAATCACACTTAAAGCTAATTTTCTTAAGCCATTTATTTTTAGGATATAAAGTTTAATTTTTTAAACATTTTAGTTTTACAATATGAATAATTATAACGAAATTTCTATCAAAACATTTCCAGAAAAATAAAACTAAGTTATCTTGATAACTTAATTTTATTTTTCTGGAGCTGAATAGAAGTTAAATGTAAAAGTATTGTTATGACAATTGTTAAAGTGAATGGGTGTTTGTTAACATTTTATTTAATAGATTCTTTTACTAAATATAAATTTCAATTAAAAAAAATCATATTTTCATAACATTTAAACATAGTATAAAATTAAACCTTGGGTTTAGCAGCAAAGTTAATTAAATGAATTACTATTACAATTTATAATATAATTTGAGAGGGACATCATTTATTTTTTATTTATATTTAATAATATCTTCATAATTAACAAATATAACTTCAACTAATAACATAATGCCATGTGTGAAAGAGGTTGCCTAACTAAATTATTACTTTTATTTTTCTCCCATTTGGCATCGCTGATTTTAATCTTGGCAAACTTGCTTCAATAATTTTCGTGTATTATAGTGAGGTTATGTTAGGTGTAATCTATTGGTATTTCTTTTTGATAGCTAAAATAACTAATTAAACAATAATTAAAGTTATATTTATAAGAAAAGAATAGATACATAATGGTTAAAATGCTTCTCAAAATTGGATTAAACAATAATTAGTCCAGTCAAACGAAAAACGGGCTTAAATTGGAAAATGGAAGTACATGGGATTTTTTTCTTCCAGCATATAGGGGGGGGTCTAGAAAAGCTTAACTTGAAGTTTTCGACCTCAAGTTCATATGAGCTTTTTCCGCCATTTTGAAAAGAAGTGAACTTGAAAGTTGATGAAAGTTTGAACTTTTTCTTTTTTTATATTACGCAAAAAAGTTTCAAATAAAAGTTGTAGACGATCGTATTGACGACAAAAATGCTTTATACAAATTTTTGTCGGACCTACTGTTACAGAGATAATTTCAAAATAACACTTCACCCTTCTTTTCAAAATGGCGGAAAAAGCTCATATGAATTTGAGGTCGAAAACTTCAAGTTAAGCTTTTCTAGACCCCCCTACATGCTGGAAGAAAAAATCCCATGTACTTCCATTTTCCAAGTTAAATGTTTAGTTTGACAGGACTATAATGTCATCATTTTAATGTAAACAAAATTCATGGATTTCTAGGTATTGCTTAGCGTGACGTATTTTCCTAACACACACGTGTGTTATGTTCCTAACATACGCGTGTTATATGACTCACTTTCTTAATGTCGGTAGCGTTTGCTATTGTTCACTTTCGTATGGGGTCGTAGGAAACATGTATTAACAGTCAAATCAAACTCGTTGAAACTTCCCGCTTTTTTAACTCGATCCGCGTACAGCGCGCTCTGTGAGCAAAAGCCTGAACTAAGAATAATAGTTGTCAGTTACCAAAATGTTTGAATAAATGCGGGATATGACCTTTTTTTTAGTTCATACAGTTCTTTTTAACTGTTGTATATTCGGGCATTTTTATCTCAAATAACACTTGAACGATAATTTAGGAAGTACACCTTACCATTTTTAAAAGCTCGCTAGTTATAGTTTTTTTTTAAATATAAATTTATTACTTTTTTATTCGCTAAGGAAATAGCTTTTGTAATTTTGTATTTGCTATAAAGCATAATATAAACTAGATAACACTCTTAAGAACAGATCTCATGCACAATAAATGTAAACCAAGTGCAATTTTTAATTGCCATGAAATTCTTCAGAGCTGTTTAAGCGGTACTTTACCTACGCGATAACGGGGCCTTAATTGTTATTAACAAATTATTATTTTTTCTATAAGGGGCTAATTAATAATTAAATAATTTCATCAAATTTTTATTATAAGTGAATAAAATTAGGTAAGATGGCGGCTACAAAATGGCCGCCGAGGACAGAAATTTATTATTTGAAATTACTAGGGGATTAAGGGGATATTAAGTACTTACTAGGAGATTTTTCAAGTCGGAAATTGCGATGTTATAGTTATTTACGTATTAAGATCTGTTAAGATAGCTATAACGGTCAAGGGAGCTGTTTGAAGCCCGACGAAGGAGGGCTTTAATGCTTCCGTGGTCGGAAAATCGTTGACGCCGTTGTCACCTTGGCAATGAAAATTTTGAAAAAAGTGGGTCGTTAAAAAAGACCGTCTGTTAAAACCTCTTTTAACATCCCAAATCGGCCCAAAGTCTAACATGGCAGCTACAAAATGGCCGCCGGGATCAAAAATTTAATATTTGAAATTTCAAATGAAAAATAGTAAGAACTAAGAATTTTTAAAGTTGACCGATTTGTTAATTAGTGGCTACTGCACAAGTGCACATATATAAAATCTTGGCTAGTAGGTGGCCAAATTGTTAGGAAAAAAACGATTTATTTCTGCAACAGAGTTTAAGAACATTCAACTAATGTATATTGAAACAATCTTTAGACATATTAATAAAGGTCGCTATTATGGCCTACAGGCCGTTATTTCCCCATGCCTGGCTATAGACTGTATTGGTCTATAGATAAATATAATATTTTTAAAACAGAATACTAAATTTTTAATAAACCCTTTTTCAATAAAGCTGCCTTCGTGCCTCAATTTGTCACTGACCTTAATGAATTTTTGATAGAATGGAAAAGATGGACCATACCACAGATTTTAAGAAGTGAGTTTAATAATATGAATAAGGAACAGTGCTGCCGTCCTTAGCTAAAGAGCAGTATCTCCACTCCGAGTTAAATCGAGAAATTGGCAAAATACACTAAATCGCTTGGGCCACCATTTAAAGTTTTCTTTAAAATACAACTGACTAGTTTAAGCATTTCCTTTTTAGAGGCTTGTGTTACTGTATCACTATGAAGGTGATTTATTCAACATATATTTTGAAATGGTAGATACTTCTTTCTTGTGTAGCACAAAAGCTATTAGATTTTAAATATCTCAACATAAAAAGCAGTAAGTGATAAAAACAGACAAAATAAGAAAATTAAAAGGCTTCGGCAGAATATTATTATCAAATCACTACCCACAACAGTCGTTATAACTCGATCGTTTTTCGGTTTATATCCCAAAGGGTTCTAAATTTTCCAAAATATTTGAAGGTTTTGTTGCGTTTCCCACCTTCTTCGACTAACAGAAATCACAAAAACGTTAGAAGCTATAAAAATACGCGTCTATAACCAATTAACTTGCCAATATTGTTCGTTAATTGTTACCCAATGGTATTTATAATAGTTATTTGTATCATTAGACCAGAAACTGGATTTTTTCGAGTGTGAGGAAGGTTTGCGGGCCGAGGCCGTAGGCCAAGGCCCGCAATTCCGAATACTCGCAAAACAGTTTCTGGGCGTATGATACACACTATTTTTTGGGCCGACAAATACTTATTTACATTTATTATAAATTAATTATTCATGCTAGGGAATTTTTGTCGCCTTTGGTTGACAACACAGAAATTTTGAATTCAAAATCAAGTAGGTTCCAAACTTTTGACATTAGTCGTGAACGTCGTGAAATTTGTAAATTTCTTTAAATTAATACAATGGATACACCAGCTCATATTACTAAAGCAGCCGACAGAGTTATAAACAATTTACTACCATCAAAATCTTCCAGTAGATATTGGAAGGAGTACGACTCGTTCGTAAAGTGGTGCGGAGCAAATTCAGTCAAGATGGGTAATTTTCACGAATGTGTTTTATTGGCGTATTTTGAATGGAAAGCAAAAAGCTTGAAATCTTCGACGCTATGGTCAATATTTTCAATGTTAAAGTCAACATTAAATATTAAACACGACATTAATATTGCCAATTATTCGAAATTAATTGCCTTTTTAAAAAGATCAAAAGATAAATACGTCCCTAAGAAGTCCAAAGTTCTAGAAATTGAAGATATCGATAGATTTATAAATGAAGCGCCAAACGAGGATTATCTCCTGATAAAAGTCAGTACTCCGATTTATGTTAAATTCTTTTCTTGATTTAAAAAATCCATCTTTTTTAGGTAGCTTTAATAATAGGTATGAGTGCTGCTTGTCGAAGGCATGGACTGGTAAATTTAAAAGTTGAAGATATCAAAGATCGAGGGGATGTTATTGTAATAAACATTAATGACACAAAAACTAACAAACCCCGGAGTGCCTGTATTACAAAACCTACCTGGATTGAAATTATCAGAAATTACATTCACTTAAGACCAGACACAGAAATTCAAAGATTATTTTTATTTTACGCAAAAAATATATGCAGAAAACAACCTGTGGGTCTTCATACATTCGGCAATATGCCATGCAAAATTGCAACCTATTTAAAACTTGAAAATCCAAAACAATATACAGGGCACTGTTTTCGCCGAAGTAGTGCCACAGTGTTGGCAGGCCATGGTGCTGATATTACAACCTTAAAGCGGCATGGGGGCTGGAAAAGCACTTCAGTCGCCAAGGGTTACATTGAAGAGTCTTTGAAGGCAAAAATAGCTACAGCCAATCAATTGGTTGGAAGAACTCAGAATGAATTAAACTTTTTACCACAGCCATCAACTTCTACTACTTCTGTAGGGCATAGCTGCAGCACCACGGAAGTAATGAGCAATGCACAAACTGACAATTCTTCCT
Source organism: Agrypnus murinus (assembly GCA_929113105.1). Taxonomy (NCBI): domain Eukaryota; kingdom Metazoa; phylum Arthropoda; class Insecta; order Coleoptera; family Elateridae; genus Agrypnus; species Agrypnus murinus. The sequence goes on along the minus strand of OV816028.1, from coordinate 3,279,512 downwards.
CTATTCAGAATGTTCAGTTGAAACATAATGATGGTAACTCTGCAAACATAAATTTATCGAACTTGCAAAACTGCACAATTAATTTTAACTTTAAATAATTGATCTAGTTTATTAGTTTTCGTTGTTGTTTTTTATTTAAAATAGTTTTATGTTGTGTATCTGTAACATTATTAAAGCGTGGCACTTGAGACTGCCACAGTAATTTTCCTTAACCTAAAAAAAATGTTATTTGACTTACCTAGTTTACAAATAATTTCAATTATACTTACCTATAAAAAAGAAATGGGCCGGGTAGTGGCTGTTAATGTGTTAAATCGTAGCAATTAATTCATTTTTTGAATATATTGGCTTAATCAGTCATCTGCAACTCTGCATGTCAACAACAGTTGACACGGTTGACAGCCAAACGGGGATTCATCATGGCCGAATGCGGTAATGCCAACCTTTAGTAACTTTTTTGCCGGTCTAGACCTGAAATAGCCTTGTTTCATAGCCGGTGTAGACGCATACAATGTCATTAAAAATGGACGGAGGACCAAAAAAATTATTGTTGCACTTCCGTTTGCAGTGTTTGTCAGTTTCTTTGATTATACCTTATAGTATTTCTCCTTTTTTCTTGTGTCGTTTTTCATTTTTCCTATGCTGTACGTACTTGTACTAAATTTTCTACGTTTCCTCACGGTTCCTTTCTTTGTTAATGGGAATAATTCATTCTCTTTATCATTAGAGGTAGTCTTAGACCTGCTTCGTCTCACAAGCTTAGCCAAGGGCAAATCTTCAGTTGAATCAGAGGAATCGGTTAAATCGTAGACAAACTAACTTTTAACTAGATAATTTTAAAAAGTAGTACTACAACTAACTAATTTACTAGATACTGTGTTTGAATTCATCGTCAAACTAAAAAAAATCGCAATAATTCTAAACGTTGATTTTAACTGACACAAGACAAAAACTCATTTGATATTTCGTAGATTGTATATTATAATACCCACTGAATAAAAATGTGTAAGAAATTCTAAGAAATAGTATAAAAGAATCAGCGTCTTACAAATTTTGACTTTCTAGCTTATGTTGATAAAATTACATAAAAATCATGGTTAAAACAATGGAAGTATTCAATTAGTTAATCTTTCTATCTATTAAATTTATTAAATAAACAATAATTCCAATTTATTATCCTTTCGGAATTTTTTAACACTTTGCAAAAGATAATAGTAATTTATGTTACAAGCTAATTAAGTAAGATATTATCCATGAATGAAAAATTTCCCCACCAATGCCGTTAGGCTCGAGCGGCTTCATTCTGTTTCTGAGTGGATAATATCCTTAACTAACGTATGCCATACAACTCTTATACAATACCTCTTCAATTAAGTTCAAATATTGAATTTGCAATTTATAGTTATTCTGTAATTTTTGACGGTAATAAATTTGATACTCTAGAGACCGATGACTGGATTTTAATAATATTAGGCAATGTAAGCTGGTGATTGGTTGCTACCTACAATAACAGCCAATCATATTTTACAGTAGGTAAAAAGTGTTTTATCCACAAGTGAGTAAACTTCAGCTTTAATTACTTAAAAGTATCAAGATAGCAGCACCATTTTTCTTTAGAGGTATTGGATAAAATGTTTATACTGCTTTTTAGCGTAGTAACTGGCATCATTTGAATTATACTGCAAATTTTATAAAGAGTTTTCTGAAAAGGGAAATAAATTTGAATGATCCTGATTGAGAATAAAAACAACCTATTACATTGTTTACACATTCAAAGCATTAACAAAAAAATCATAAAAATGGAGTTACTGCTTTTTAGTTAAGGGCGGCAGAGTGGTGCATCCTGGATGTTGCCTTGGGGGTTGGTCATTGCCACAATAGTTTTTTCTATCGTTATACCATATTGCCAAAAAAAGTTTTGGAGAGGGTTAGTCTCCCCTTGGTACGCTCATGGCGAAGAATAAATTTCTTGTAAAACAACTATTAAAAAAACATTAAAAATAGAAAGACTTACCATGGTCGGAAGCTCTGTTGTAACATCTGCTGGAACTTCAGGTGGCTGTCCGCTACTAAAAATTGGAGGATTATCTTGCGTTCCTAATATCTTCATGACGGCTGCTTTGAAGTCTTTATACACATCTCCAGGATGTCTTTCACCATTAACCTGAACAATTAATTAAAATCATTAATTGAGAAACTAGTTAAGGTGTGGTAATGTGATGCCTATTAATAACATTCAGACGCTAACTTTAAAAATGGGTATATGCAAGTAGGTTATATCTACGATATAAATATAAATTTATATTTTGTAAAAGATCTTTAATTAGATGATAATCTAATTTTTTAACCTGTTTGTAAGGGTCAAATAGTAGGAGACAGTTTTATTTCTTAAGGGTAGGATTTCTAAACATTCAAGCTGTCGTTTATGAAACGGATATGCAATATATTATTCATACGATCTAGAAGCCAGCTATATATATATACCATCAAAGTACATATCGATTGATTTTGGTCTGTATTCTAATATTTTCCCATACCTATCGCAGCAACCTTGGGATTATTGAAATAATATTTTACTGTTATATTCAGCAAGTTGTGGAAAGAACAGATTAATCTTGTAAAACATTTTTATTGTATATTGTATATAGTTATAATTAACATCAATATCAATATACATATATGTAAAATACACAACCTTTTAAAAAAATTAAAGAAAATATAATAGTATATAAAATAATGTTGAACAAAAATAATAAAAATATTTTTTCTAATTGTTAACATATTATTCTAAATACCATTTCATAATCCGCACCATCTTTTAAATGTTCTACCTCACTTTCCGGTACACTTACATGTTTACCCATATCATAATCGAATCTACCGAATTTTCGCACCAAATTACAACTGAATTGAAAAGAAAGTTTCTCTTCTGTAAATGGTTTGAGAAATTCCAACTCTGCCTTCACTGCTTTCTCTTCCAAAGGCATCATATAACAAACTTGGCAAACTATAGATCCACTTCTATTCTGATGTGCTATTTGTGTATAAAATAGTGTATCTTTCGTGAAAACCAAAAATGTGTAAGTCGTTTTTCTAAAAGTGAAATTTACTTCATCTGTTAAAAACACGTTCGGACCATGTTCCACCATGCAGTGTTTCAACTCTTCGGAAGCTTTTCCAATCCACTGACACTTTAATTCGCTTGTACAAAAAACGCAGTTCTTCATCAAATTACTTATGCACTGATTGTCATGTTGTTCTAAACCAGTTAATGTGTCCACATAGTCGCAGCCACCATGTCGAAACCAACAAGGAAACTTGGCATGATTAACTAGGGACTCCAGAGACATGGAACGAAAAGGTAATCTATCTTCGTTGCATAGTGAGCATTTTTCTTTAAATAAAGTGCAGTGTTCGCAAATTCCATGCTTGTTTGAACATTTGTATATTGGAGGTTTCAAAAATATTTTGCATGCAGAACACTTTAGAATGTTTGTACCAAAATCACCAATTGCAAGTAAGTCTGGCTGTAGTTTTAAAACTTCACTGGATTCTAAATAGCAGGACATTGTAAAGACTTGAATAAATGTTGTAAATTGTCAAAATTATTTAAAACAGTAGAATGGTAGCTACGTATGTGTAGGGTCACTTAGTAGAATTTGGAATAAACTATGAATGAAATAGCTTGTAACGCTTTGCACAAATGTATGTATTTTGAATTTTCCTTTCCTTTCAGTCAGAAGTAAATCTAGATACTGACAATTTCAAAATAACACACACAGTTCTGTATATTATCGCTGTTATACTTGGAAACCTTTTTTGAACATTTGTTTTTCGGGTGTAGAATTCCTCCTCAGTTATTGAGCGGTAATCTATTTGAAACAATTCTTCTTTTTCTGAGAGTGCCGTGCTTTGTTGCAAAGCTTTGGCATTTCCCTCCTATACTTGTGTTGTGTCCAGTGATCAAGTACAGAGTAATTCAAAATGAGTGAGGACGATTTGAATTTTTGCAACATTGTACCGGGTTTTTATTGAATTCTTGCTTTATTTTGCTTGTTTTATTATAATGGTATTAATAACATGATATTAATAGATAATTAATCATTTTTAACGTAATTTTCGAATATACCACTCTTTTTTGAAACGCCATTGTAAAATAAAAGAAGGATAAAAATGTCCAAAAAGTATTCACGTTGCCAACATGAGAATAATTTAACGTTGCGGTACATTCAAACTGTTCGGGGGGGATCTAGAGCTTAAGGTGGACTCGGATCACATCAAAGATTTGAACACTTGGATTTTTTTTATAATTTCAGGAATATTTCTGGGTCAAGTATAAACCTCGGTAGCTTGAGAAAGAGATTTTGAAACAATTACAACCTAAAATTGAGAAGTTTAAGGAACAGAATTAAATTAAGGAAACTTAACTTGAGGTTAAGCAAGTGTGTTGGTGACGTTGTTACACACGTTGTCTTGTCTGAATCATTTTTATGTCAATACATGTTAAGAACTTTGTTCTTGTATTTTATTGGGTTTAACACTAAAACCACAGTTACGTGCTAATTTCGTAGTACCCTGTATTAGCCCAGTCAAACTGTACGAAAAAAGGGCTTAACTTGGAAAATGGAAGTACATAAGATTTCTTTCTTCCAGCATGCAGGGGAGTCTAGAACAGCTTAACTTGAAGTTTTCGACCTCAAATTCATATGAGCTTTTTCCGCCATTTTGAAAAGAAGGGATGAAGTGTTGTTTTGAAATTATCTCTCTAACCGTAGGTCCGACAAAAAATTTATATGAAGAATTTTTGTCGGTAATACGATTGTCTACAACTTTTATTTGAAACTTTTTCGCGTAATATAAAAAAATGAAAAAGTTGTGAGGGAAAGACGTTGAAAATTGAGGGTGTGGAAGTTGTTGCTTAATTTTGTAGATGGTATAACTATTTCATTATTAGTGGAGCAAAAAAATTATTCATTCGTTTTTTTGTAGAGAATTTCATGACGAACAATTTTTCCTAATGACTTTTTTTATTCCGTTTATTGGTATAGGTCAAGTCAACGCTCGAAGGGAGGTTAGTGTACGTGAACTGTTTGGTACGCGTCGCGTACTATCGCATATTGTGCATCGTAAACCTTTGTGCATGTGAACAATTATCGTCTCATAGTTTACCTAATTTACATTATCTTATTTAATACTTACACTTACTATAGTACATGTAATTGATAATTCTTCATCGAGTCTTCATCGATAGCTTGGTCATATTTAGTGACGTTTTCGCAGGTCTGCGCACTGCAATGCAGACAAGTAGTGGAACACTTAACGCCTGCTTTTCTTCACCCGCAAGCTGCTTTAGATTTCCCTTTGCATTTGCAAGAGATGAGTTGTAAAAGGTTACCTGGCACGGGTTCGGCGGCGCTTGTGATAGGTTCAAGACCTCGATGAGTTTTTCGCCAACCCCATTCCTCCGGATCCTTTTCAAATCCTAACCACGATTGAACCCGATGGTAAGTTCGGAAAATATGCTGAACGCAGAGCTTTCGGTGGGTGGTATTGCTGACAAATTAAATGTTTTCTTTGCCGCACTCGTGCAGAATTTTTTGTACCTCAGTGAATTTAAGGATTTCTCGTTCTTATCGGACCCGTATAAGGCCATCAAAAAACGCTCTCCAGTGGGAAGTAGAACTTAGACGTCGACAATTTTCGTTTTAAATAATTGAAGCGTTGAATGGAATTCCTCGTGTTTGAGAAGACATTGACCTGTTGATTTTGCTCACTGGACTCGCAGGGTGAACGGTCAAGCAGTCGTTAGAGATGTCGTACTTCATTACTAGTATCCGAGACTAGCCCGAAGATAAAGGGAGGGCAGTCGTTAGAGGTTTCGGGACACACTAGGATTCGAGACTAGCTTGAGGGCAGACCACACGGCGTTCAATTAAATGTGTGGTAAAGTTATGCCGAAGTGTTTCGTTTACGTTTCACCGAAGTGTTTCTCGACGATGACTCTAAAACGTTGCGGAGGGAGCTCTGCTAACAAGGGGGTCCGGTGTGGGTGGATTGAATCTTACCTGACGTAGGGTCTTTTATGGAGCTAAGTATCCCGCTGTCTGGCCTAGACGAATGGAGGAGATTCAAGTGAGGTTTATCTCGGTTAGGGAGTTCGCTCGCTAACCCATGAGAAACTGCATGCCACCAGGTAGCGTTTCGGAGGTGACAGTACGGGGGTCTGGCATATGCTGTCAGTTCCAGCGTCGGATTCACAGAAATCGTCTAGAAACCTACACTTAAAGGACGTTGATGCGAAGATACATAGCCTCTCACGTTCAAGACAACTTCACCTTAACGGGTAAACACCGGGACGCTGCTTTCAAAGAGCCCTTAAAGTAGCCTCGAAGCGAAGCTCTGTCGAAGGCGCAGCAGGCCTATAACTAGGAAATCGGGGTGGCGAACTCAGTTAAAACCAAGTCCCACCACATTTGAGGTTGGATTCGATCGGGCAGTGGCCCCAACCCCTGGCCGGGGAAGAACTTATGAAGGTATAAAAGAGAACTGGGGGGTTTCTTCTATTAACTGAGCTAAGTTGGGGGAATAGTCCTATAGCTGGACTAGGTACTTAGCCCCGTATGAAAGAGGACGGGAGGGTGCCGGCGGGTGAGCACGTGTTAAGTCAATCGCTCCGGTACTAGCCTGGATAGCTAGTAGAGGGTGGATAGGCAACCTCGCTCCGACCAGTGAGCAACTGGGAGCAATTGCTACGCAATTGCGCGCTGATTGAGCTTATCTCAATTACTTCCTCCTTTGGACGGAACGTGGGGGTATGTTGTTATAGGAACCCCACGTAAAACACACATGTAATGGACTCGCAGACAATACATGTAATGTGTTCTCCAGGAAACCGGCGAAAGGTAAATCTGCCACCACAATTTTTATTTTTGTTTCCCTCACAACTTTTTCATTTTTTATATTACGCGAAAAAGTTTGAAATAATAGTTGTAGACAATCGTATTGCCTACAAAAATGATTTATACAAATTTTTTGTCGGACCTACGGTTACAGAGATAATTTCAAAACAACACTTCATCCCTTCTCTTTCCAATGTTTTTTCCTCATAACTTTTTCATTTTTTATATTACGCGAAAAAGTTTGAAATAATAGTTGTAGACAATCGTATTGCCTACAAAAATGCTTTATACAAATTTTTTGTCGGACCTGCGATTACAGAGATAATTTCAAAATAACACTTCATCTCTTCTTTTCAAAATGGCGGAAAAGCTCATATGAATTTGAGGTCGAAAACTCCAAGTTAAGCTTTTCTAGACCCCCCTGCATGCTGGAAATAAAAAATCTCATGTACTTCCATTTTCCATTTCAAATGTTTAGTTTGAATGGACTATATAGCTATGCTTTTGTGTTAAGTTGTATAGCGTATAGAGATTTTTGCATTCTCTCTCCTTTTAGTTGCCATTTTGTTTTGGACCTAACTTCCGGTTATTAGCAGAACATTCACTACGTTTTCGAACGCTTGTCAAGCTAGTCCTTTTAAAAGAATATTTTAGTGGACATCGCCGTTTAATTAATATTTTCCTTTGTGTTGTGATTTGGGAATTGCATTGGTGCAGATCTGTAATTTATTTGTCGCGGTGCTTTTCCAATTTAGATTGGAATCTTTTGGGGATTTTCCACTGTTCTTTAAAGGCTATAGAAACGCACGATCTCGTAAGTGCTTATAGGTTAATTTTTCTATCATTCAGTCTCTTATACTTAATTCTTTTGTTAGTTTTCGATATATAATCGTCGTTAGCCGCATATTGGAGGCGATGTAATTATCTCTTAAAGTCACATTACACCGAAGGTATTTAACACGGAAGTGTTTGCTTCGTACATTCTGGTAATTTGATTCTAATTGTTACAGACCTTTTTTTTCTTTTGGGTTTACCTTTACTCATTTTATAACTTCCTGGTTGTCTTACAATAATTACATACACTACGTTGTATATTTGGGTTGTTAAAAGACCATTATGCAGACTTGGTTGCTGTTGTCTCGTTGGATCACGCTACGTTCGACCTGGTTGGTGACGTTCTTCAGTTCGAAGAACACACATCGGTATCGTGAGTTAGTTAAATTGTAGCAACTATTTACAACATCAATAACGTTCGACAACCTTTATTGTATATATAGCACTACTGTATATTTGTATATTATAATTTTATGTGTTAAATGGTTTTATCTCTAGTGTGCGTGTAGCACTTATATTTACGTATCTATTTGATATATAATATTTTATCACCTTACTTTGTTAGGAATATTTGCGAGTGAATATGTATAACTTTGGTCCGTAATGAATTGGTTAAACAATTAAAAATCTCAGTTACCGATTGCGTAATCTACATCACAGGTATTCGCGTTAATTTACCATGCTTGTTACATTTTTGAGACTTTAAGTCAAGTCAGTTTTAGAGTAAATAAATTGCTCGCATCAATCCTCACCCAGATCAAATTTGTAAATAGAAATCAATAACTTGCATTTAATTTTTGGCAAAGCTAGTTGTCCTTGATTAAAATATAACCATACTTGATTGATTTATGTTAATTGATCTACCTGATAATTTGTCTAGTTGTTAATAAAGCACTCGTACATTCCTTACTTGAAGACTTATTATTTATATGTTTGGTATTTGTGGTTTATACTTTCAGCTATCGAGGAGCCAATATTGGGAAAAGTCGACCACATTGGTAGTAGTCGCAAATGTGTTGTTCTTTTCAGATTTTGTCGGCCAATACTGTAGCTACGAGGGTGGTTCAAATATAAACCGGAATTTTTGAATAAACGCGCGAAGAAGTTAGTGTCGTTAAAGTGGCTGTACTGGATGTTAGATTGGTCTGTTACAAAGCGTAGAGAACAGCTGGGACCGCGTAATTTCGCTTGTCAGTGTAGTTGTAGCCCTTAGTGAGAAGGACGTACCAGTGTCTGTTGCGCAACGCATTATTATTCGTTTTTTGGTCAAAGATAATGTAAAAACCGCGGAAATTTATCGGAAATTGCTCGAGCAGTTCGGGAATGAGTGCCTCTCCAAGACTCAAGTGTATGATTGGTGTTCCGCTTTTCGAAATGGCCAAAGGAAGCAAGAGGAAGGCGCGCCAGTTAAAGCGAAGGTTACACTGTCAGCGGGAAAGGTGTTGTGTACCGTGTTTTGGGACATGAGAGGAGTAATTGCGGTCGATTTTCTCACTGAACAACGAACTGTGAACGCGCAGTATTATAGTAACCTTCTAAAACACACGGTGAAACCTGCCTACAGATCGAAACGACGCGAGATTCCAATCCGAACTGCGATATTGCTGCAAGACAACGCCAGACAGCATACAGCTCGGCTTACGATGGAAACATTGCACGAATTAGGTTGGGAAACACTGGAACACCCTCCTTATAGTCCCGATTTGTCGCCATGCGACTATTATTTATTCGGTCCCTTGAAAGAGGCACTTGGCGGACAGCGATTCAAAAGCAATGCGGAGGTAGAATCTTTCGTGCGAGAATGGTTACGTGACAAGCCGAAAGATTTTTACGAAAAAGGCATCCTAAAGCTTCCGGAGAGATCGCAAAAGTGTGTAGAGTGTGACGGAGACTATCTAGAAAAACTGTAAAACATTTCAGCTCTGTAACTTAATAATAAAATTTTTTACAGCAAAATTCCGGTTTATATTTGAACCACCCTCGTATTTTAAATGATTCTTGGCGCCCATTACAGAAAAACGTTAGTGAGACCCACGACCTCACACTAGTTAGCTGGCAGCCGACAGATTTAACTGCGGTTGAAGGTTGTTACCGTTTCCCAGTAAGCAGTCCCCATTTTGTGGGTAACAACACTACTTTTGGAACCCAACGTGAAGAGCCAACTCTAATTGTGACACACAACGTGCAGGGCCAACTGTTATTTTGGCACACAACGTGAAAGGCCAACTGGAATTTTTGTACTCAATTTGCAGGCAACTTTTTATTGGTGCCTGAAATCTTTGTCGTTGAATTCTTTGTTGAATCATTTGTAGAGATTTATTATTATTTACTATTTGATTGGTTATAGTTTTAGTGGATTATTTTATTATCGATTTTTTATAAGTTTGATGATTATTTGTTTATTAAAGGTTATTATTGGTTATTATTATATAGGTGTAGTTTGGGTTGCGTATCACTGAGTTTGTGTCATTAGTTTATAGGATTGTTACTTTTGGGTATACTACATCAGTTACATCTGTTCTTTATTAGTTTAGAAGTGTTTAATTTTTGATAGTTAGGTACACATGTTAGTGTCTTTCTACTCTATTTTCGCTTTTGCAGATTTTCTGTACTCTTTTTGTTTATTTTATTTTTCATACACTTTACGGTAATTTTAAGCCCGAGGTATTGAATGAGCTTAGACTTGTTATGTGCTGTGGGTAAGTCAGCTATAAGTTTATGGCTGCGGTGAACCAGATGCTTGAACGACGTATAACCTGAGTAAAGTGTCTCAATGGCTATTAACCGCAACCTTGACCTGAGTGAAAGCTTTTCGTGAACCTAGCTGATGTGTCCTGGCTAAGGGTCTGTACCGGTGAGAAACTGTGCCGGCTATTACTTACTTTAACTAGGTGAGTCTAACGATAAAACCATGTATTCACTGATGACTGCGATCATGTCTCGCTGAGACTGGGCGAGAGAGGGGGATCTTGGAACAATCACCCGAATCTAGAGGAGACCACTTTAATAAAAACTTAAATTATATGTCCACGCTAGGGGGCCATGGTCGTCTAGAAGATCAGATGCTACTGGATCCTCTCTTGAGGCACTGGGTGCACTTCAGATTATTTACCCATTATATCTTAAAATGTCATATAGGTACTTGAAATTATGGAGAGAAATAACAAAACGTACAAGGTAAGGAACCCAACGCTAAACGACTAAAACAATAATCACTAAAGGAGGGCGTGCGCAAGTAATGTACTCTGCCAGTACAAGACAAAGCCTCAAAGGAATTGAAGCGACAATATACTTAGAGAACTCGTCTAACTTGGAACGTGACACCGTTGACTAGCAAAATAATTAAGAAACTTCTTGCGAGTCAACGAAGGAAGATATGAGAAGCAGAGAAGATATCAGCAGGTGCTTGGTAGACCGATAAATCTGACACTGAACTAGCAATAAAGAGCGGTCACGGTCAGACTCCAGATGCAGTAGCAGAAAGCGAAAAACCCAAGGAGCAATATCCCGACTTAGCCTTACAGTGCTGTTGCCAAAGGCCATAAGATCCAGGATAAAATCTTTGAAGTTTTGGGACACGACATAAGAGAAGATAATCAGGGGATCAGCAGAAATCCCCTGGTGATGGCGTTTAGACTGTATAATTGTCAGCCAAAAACAACCACAGCCTACTCTATGGACGAGGCGTTCTTCAGAGCTTCAGAATAGAGCCAATCCCGGGCTTACTGTATGCTCTGAAGGATAGTATTTAGTGTTTTGAGACCGAGATTATCCGATGGTGATAAAAGTACGTAATTAAAAACCGGCATGTAATTGATGAGATATCTAGTTCAGATCGCAGACACATTAGTTTTAAATTAAAAGAAATACAATCAAAGATTGAAATGTAAGTATGAAAATCCTTGTTAGACCAACTTGGAAGTCTATAGGGCAGACCTTAATAGGGAACTGGTTTGTGTTTCAAAAGTTATTAAAATCCAAATAGAGCTTGAAACAATTGCGGATCAAATTATAGACGCAGTTGTTTTATTATGTAGGTACATTGAAAACTGTCTCTCAGTTACAAGAGTAGTCCACTAGTAATGTTCTATGGTGGAATGGTGGACTTGCTAATCAGAGGAAAAGAGGAGGAAGTGGGATGATTATACTGCGAAGTTATAAACGAGACCTCAAAGTGTGCTAGACTTCAAACGATGCTCTTGAAGGGCCTCCAAGCTCTATAAGCTCCATTAATCAAAGCTATTAATGGGAAATTACTAAAACTGGGGAAGAGACCTTAAAGTCTTTAGAGTATACTTTTCGGAGACTACAACCATTCAGGGATCCTTGAAATCCATATGCGTGGAGCACTGGAGTCTCCTTTAAATATAGTAATTACCGAAGTCTAACATTTAGTGAGGAAGCTGAAATTTAAATTCTCGAAATCACTAGGACCGGACAATATTTATCCAATACTGTTAGAACAGAGTAACTACCTGCTATACAGTCGACTCTGTTTATGACTGGCGCTGGGTTATTTACCAAAACTATGGGGTGCTACCAGAGTAGTATTTATACTAAAACCTGGAAAAACTGAACGGGATAGGGCAAAGGCACTCGACTTATTAGTCTTATATATCTTTTATAATTAAGGCGTTAGAAAAAATACTTCATAAGGGCGTTAGGGGGGATATACCTGTGGAGCAACCACTACATCAGTACCAACATGCTTATAAAACAGTAGTATAACATATACTGAGACACAACCCTTAAGTTATTCCGACCAGTGGAGAAAGTTCTAGATAATAAAGACATACTATTACGCGTTTATAGAGACTGTTTTGCAGCCATCATATAATGTGGTTCTTTACTGTAAAAAGGCTTCAAAGATATTTAAATTTATTGCCGAAAGTTTGAGCTGCTTTTCTATGTTTATTGCTTTGAGTCTTCGATTATTAGCGGATATTATTAAATATTTTTAAATGAAAGGCTAGCGAATGTTATGCGATGCTGAAGTTTATGCTTTATTTTGTATTTTCGATTAATATTAATTTTGCAGGTTTGACCTTATAATGGTTGGTTTATAGATTTGTTCTGTTCTATTAATACTTTTCAATAAGAGTAGCATGTGTTAATACTAAACTTTGAGGAATACCCCGAGGGTTCCTTTTCCACGTCTACTTCATATAAGGAGGCTCTGACACTACCGACTCTTTATCAAATTCGGTATTATCACAAAAACTAAACAATCCCATCGAGCATGTACGAGTATATTATCTAATACCTACTATTCTATTCAGAAAAATGTTTCTCAGTACATTCTCTAATAGTTATTTATGTATTAAAGGCATAAAGAAGCTTTTACCGCCGGAAGCGTTATATCTAAATTCTAAATAATATGAATAACGTAAATAGGCTCGTGGGCCATAAAGAGACGTTTATGTTATAACAATAATAGTCCAATTATTATGTATCTGTGCATAAAAGATATTATAAGTTAACACGAATTTAAAAATTTAATACTGCTATTTTTCCATAAAGAAAAATCTGGAGAGCAACATGCAATGTCAGGGAAGTTGTAAAATCGGTTATTTGCAATGTTAGTTAATTACTGAATGAAAGCTAGGTTAAGTCTGATCACAAAGAAAGTAACACAAGTATTCATACCCAGGGATTTCCGTTGTTAGTAAATTTAGAAATTTCTTTTGATAGATATCACGCAAGTCACGATATGTATGTGTATATCCAAACGTTTTACTACCACTCTTTACGTGCAATTTACTTTCATTAGAAAATTACTTTGGAAACTTGAGCATTTTAATTTATGATAATTTAAAAATTTGATAAGAGAAAAACTTTGTAAATGTGGTAAGGGTATTTAATATTTATAGTAATGTATTGTTTTCACCCATATGGGAATATGTTATTTATGGAAAAGGTACTTACCGCGATAAGCATGTTGCTCTGATCAAAATAATCCGCAACAGGCATAACATTTTTATAAAAATTGTTTAGTTCCATGCGAGCCAGGGAGAGAACAACCTGGCCCAATTTGGCACCATAGTCTATTTGTCTTTCTAAGACCTTTTGTCTCCAAGATATCAAAATTGCTCCATTGATCACTTGTATCTGCAACAGATAAAATAATAATAAATAAAATGTTTCTTTAATTTTCACGCAATTGTAAATACATACAAATTGCCAGTTTCATTAAGGTAACATTAATTTGTCATTGAATCTTAACAATTTAAGAATACTCTAAGTATATATTTAGTATATAAGTCTCTATATCTGTGAAGACAATTAAAACATGACATGTCTCTTTTTCATCTAGAATAGTTTGCAGACTGAAACTGTTACAATCACGCGACAGAAAATGTACGAAAACCTATTAACGTCAAAAAATTGAAAAAGACAATTCCAATACGGCAAGTTCAAATGTGGTAGTAAGTTAGAATCTTACTTTATCTTTATTTATGTAAACATTTCAAAATGCATTAAGCAACGAAAATTTCTATTTTGCTAAAACCTCCTATCCAATGTCAATAATAGAGAAGCAAACATGCTAACTGTGATTAATATTAAGAAAATTGACATTTCTCTACCTTAAAAAACAAGGTTTTATATAACACACATGTGCTATGTAAATAGAACCTTTTTATTCTAGAAGATAGCGATTTGTCTAATAGCTTGTGTTGGTGTATATGAAACAATGTACGTATTTAGGGAGCCTCAGTCACTGAATAGCTGACTCAGCTGTTTCTCTGAACGAACTCGACTAACAGCAGATTGTTAAAGTTAGCAGGCGACGAAACTGCTCAGCTTAATATTTTCGATTACTGAGGTTAACGGCGATTATTATGGTTAGTTGGGGGTGGGGGGTAACTCGTGCGTAAAATACAATTCAAATCACCCAGCCTTCGAATATATAAAATTTGCATTATTAGATAAATACCCAATAATATTTATAAATTCTTCATAATATTAAAAAATAGTATTTAACTGTTTTTAAATTTATAACCTCACAATCAGAAAGCACAGCTAAGTTCGACAATTGCATCTAATTAATCTGATTGCTAACGTAGCTAGAGAGACGATTGTCTTAATAATGGTTGCTATAGTTACTCGAGTAAATAGATTAGTTGGATGTAATTGCCGAACTCAGCTCAAGTAAACGAAACAAGGATATATATAACAAGGTTCTATCTCTAATAGACCAGGGTGCCATACCGGATGCTGAATGCACCTATTGACAAACTGATTTTCACGCATAGGCTACTCTTATTAGGTTTCTTAAATCACTTTATAATAATTTTGTCAACAAAATGAATGGATTGCAGACTTTTGCAGTGGTCACAAAATATGCTTCACGTCAAATAAAGCGCACTTCCTTCAGCTTATACTATAGGTTACTTGTATGTAAGAATGAGACTTTATATAGAAAGTTTTAGATGTGTGGATATTTTTGAACCGGGCAGCTTTGTTCGTAGTCTGCATTTTACTCATCTCGAACTGACTTTGATACAGCTCGATTTTTGCATATGCATAACTGTAAATAGTTACTCTACTCCTTTCAGTGTCGTCCAAAATTAAACGCATCAAAGTAAACGTATTAAGGTTATGGTTTCATAAGTCCAAGAAAGTCTTTGTGATTAAAAAGTGTTCCACGATTCCAAAAAGTTTTAAAATATTGTACCCTAATCTAACTTAATTTTACTAACCTTCATGTCTGACTGAGTTATCTAATATAACTCAATCTTTAATATACCTAATCTTATCTAGTTTGATGGGTAATGTAAATAAAATGTAGTAACAGCTTTTACTATACATCTATCTGATTCTGATTAATTAAAAATTATAACTGCTATCTTTTATTAATAGTAGTAAAAGTATTTGCAAAATTTTATTCACATGACCCATTCTTACATCCAACTTTATATACTTACTCATTAACATTTTATTATCAAAGCTTTCATTTTATGCAACCTAACCTTACTTTCCTATCTAACTTAACCCACCCTAACTTCACCGCTTCTTCTTATCTATTTTATAACCTTCTAATTTAACCTAACTTTACCTAATGTAACCTAGCCGGTAGCGGTTTTTTAGGAGGGTGAGAAACTAAATATATCCGAATCCAAACTCTAATACAACGCAGCATATCTAATGCTTAGTTAGGTTAGGCCAGAGATGTAGTCAAGGTGTATTAAAAATTATTTATCTACGAGGATGGGTTGATTAATTCACGGCCTACCATAGTAGGCCATGGTTTTTCTTTTTAATTTTTATGTTTGCATCTAGTAACATCCTGTCACAGTTTGACATTAAAGTTTTGTCCGAATCTGTCAAGTAGTTTTCATTTAGTGTCTTATCGAATTTTGTAAGTTGTCGGTGTTTGGAAAACTGAGATTCAAGCCGTGATAAAATATTGTTATATTAAAGGTTTAACACCTACAGGTTAAAAATGAAATCTTCTCCAGCGTTCAGCACGGTTAAAAAGTGGATGGCGGAGTTTAAACGTGGGCGTACAAGCATTAAATATGCACCACGTTCAGGAAAACCGAAAACCGCGACTTCTGCTGAAATGGTCGAGAAAGTCCACAGAACAGTACTGCAAGATCGCAGATTCAAGTTGGATGAGATAGCAGCTATTGTGGGGATTTCAAAAGAGCGGGTACATCATATCCTTCATGAAGTTGTGGGCATGAGAAGATTATCGGCGAGATGGGTGCCGCGACTTCTTACCCCTGAAGAAAAGCTCATCCGAAAAATCACATCTGAGCAATGTTTGGAGCTGTTTCAGCGCAATCCAACAGATTTTGTGCGCCGATTCATAACAGTAGATGAAACTTGAATACACCATTATACACCAGAGACCAAACAGCAATCCAAACAATGGACAGCAAAGGGTGAACCGGCTCCAAAAAAGCGAAAACAGTTCTTTCTGCCGGAAAGGTGATGGCGACGATTTTCTGGGACGCAAAAAGAATTCTTTTGGTTGACTACCTTGAAAAAGGAAAAACAATAAACAGCGAATACTACGTGAAATAAATAAAGATTAGTAAAAGTTTCACAGTTTTATTAAAATATAACCTGACAATAGACTCCTCAAAATAATATTAAATTCCTACATTTTTGTAACAACAAACGCAAATTAGACATTTTAGAAGCCTTTGAGATATACAAACACAAACTCAGGTTACCTTTAATGTATGAACAACTTGAGCTCAGTAATTCTCCGTTACTGGAAGTATTAGATATTTAATTCTGATTATTAATATTATTTTATCTAGTTACCTATTTTTGTATCTACCTTAGCGACGTGTTTGTTTATAATTATATTACCTTTGATAATGACAGCATAGCTGTCGAAACAATATTGTCAGGTTATATTTTAATAAAACTGTGAAACTTTTACTAATCTTTATTTATTTCATGATTATGGAGTTCCACAAAGTAAGGCTGGAAACAATAAACAAGCGAATACTACGCTAATCTACTAGAACAGCTCTACCAATAAATTCAAGAAAAAAGATCCGGGTTGGCCAAAAAGAAAATCTTGTTTCATCTGGACAATGCACCATGCCACAAGTAGGTTATCGCGATGACTAAAATTAATGACAAGGGCTTTGAACTGGTACCTCACGCACCCTACTCCCCTGACTTGGCCCCGTCGGACTTCAGCCTATTCCCCAACTTGAAGAAATTTCATGCGAGAAAGAAATATGCTTCAAACTTGGAAGTGATTGAAGCGACAAACAGTTATTTTGAAGATTTGCCAGAATCTGCCTACAGGGATGGGATAAAGAGTTTGGAACATCGATGGACCAAGTGCATTCAACTAGAAGGAGATTATGTTGAAAAATAAAAACAAATTTATTCTTCTAAATTATTGTTTTTTTTGTTAGGCCGCGAATTAATAAACCCATCCTCGTATTATATCAACAATACGTGACTTTCCATTCCATTCTTGACAGTTTACCATTTTACATTCCGAAGATATATTATGAGTATCTCTTGAAAGTATATATCATTTAGTGTCTATACAATACGTGATAATAGCCCAAGGGCTGGCGTCCAAAAAATGTAAGAGTTTTGTAAAGGCTAATATTTTAATATTAGCTTATATTTAGGGTGTAAATAAATATCCGACACAAAATAAACTCGGATATGGGGACAGTCGGCGTCAGCGC
This sequence comes from Agrypnus murinus, assembly GCA_929113105.1. NCBI lineage: Eukaryota > Metazoa > Arthropoda > Insecta > Coleoptera > Elateridae > Agrypnus > Agrypnus murinus. The sequence goes on along the minus strand of OV816028.1, from coordinate 3,261,607 downwards.
CGCTTGAAAGTTGTAACAAGAATAGCGTCATCTAAGTGTTTTTTAAAAGCTGAAAATTGATCACTAAGCAGTTTATGTACAGTTTATGTAATAAGAAACTGGAAAAAACTCAATTTCAAATTGAGGTAACTTCGCGCCAAGTCATCGTAGGTACTCGAAGTTTTGAGAACTTTACAGAAAAAGGGCTGAAGTTTATTGCCCCGGCGCGGCAGTCGATTGGGTCTACGATTTTGTTGGTACACCGTACAAGCTGTTAAAGTTTGAAATTTTTTGAATCAAAAACTTTTTTTTTCTGCGGGCGGTCGCGATCGGAAAGGCCTTTACGTAACAATTGCTCGCACGCCCTTAAGCTAGACACTTTAAACTTTTTATCACTCAAAGGTTCATCCATTTTCGTCCAAAATCCGCCGAGTTATGACGGTTTGAAATTTTGGTATTTTTGGTGCGTTTTCAAGTGGTGCGTTCTTTTCCTCGAGCGTATTTAAATAGGTTATTAATTCAAAGGTAAAGGTGTTTTAAAATAAAAGGTAGTTACCAATTTGAAAGCTTCTAAAATGTCTAATTTGTATTTGTTGTTGCAAAAATGTAAGAATTTGATGTTATTTTGAGGTCTCATTAGGTGGTTCTGTTTCAGCATAATTCGATTTTTCTGGGTGTTTATTTCTGTAAGAGCGTGCATGCTTTTTGTATCTTATGTTAAATTTTCTAAGTGTTTGTCCAATATAAACCGAGTTACAAAAGAACAATTCAAACCGTAAATGTCGGATTTCATGATATCTTGTGTTCTATCTTTGATTTGTTAGCGTTTCGTGCGGAACTGTAAAATCTTCGTGCGTCAACCAGATGGACAATCAAGTTCGGTACTAATGACGTCTGGTTTCGTGCGCTCACCCAAAATTTACCTGCTGACTTTGGATACTTTTTAATATAAGATTTCTACATACAAATTGTTGAGTTTCTTTTCAGTATTTTATTCATGTATGTTTTCACACCAAATAGAAAAATCTAAAGTATTATAAAAATTATTAGTTTAAACCAGATACGAGTAAATAATTTTTCTCTTAATTTTTTAAATAGTCATGTGATTTTTTAAACCAGTTCGATTGCTTCATCAATTATATTAATTTTCTAAATTCAAGCTATTGATTTTAGCTACTTTTAGATCCTAATTAATAAAAGGGAAATAATAATGGATAAGTACATATAAATAAGAAATTTATTAGATATTAAGAATAAAAATGTATCAGCTTTAACAGATGACAGTTTACAAAGCATCCACATCGACACTTAAGGAAAGTAAGGTTTTCCCATATTAGTGTTTCTTTAAATCCTGTATATTATGAATTGCTGTTTCACATTGCAAATATAGTTATGTTATGAATTTCAAGGAAATTGCAGATAATATTAGCGGTACATAACAAAGTAGGTATGTAGATCTGTATTATTCATCAATATTCTAAATTGAGTAAAGTTTCCGTTTGTTTTTTAGCGCTACTAATGGTAAACAAATGATGCTTAAGTAAAATAAACTACCAAAGAGAGAAGAATTTGCTTACTTTTTAGCTGACTCTGTGAAATATAGAATATTAAAGTTGATATTGTACTTGATATTCAGATAAGATCAGGTAAACATGTGCAGGTAATAACGCACGAAATAAGAAGTCATTAACGCCATCATTTTAATTCCGCACGAAACGAGAAAGTTTCAGGTAGATTTTCGTTGGCGCACGAAACCCGACGCACGAAACAAGAATATACCTCTATCTTTAGCATTGAATAAAAATGATAAAGTGCTGGTGTTCGTTTTATAAGTTATTTTGTAATAGAAAATAAGATAATATTAACTTCAACATACTTTTAACTTTACTTTTTGTGAAAATTAGTAATATTATCTGCGTTTGGCAATCAATGTCCCTGCATTCCCTAATTGCACTGAAAAAAGATAAACAAAAAGTTTTCGAGAAATATTGATATAAATTAGAGGTTACTAAAAGATATTCTACACTATTACCAAGGCCACAGAAAGAATATCTGTATGCAGATTGTTCAGTATTCAAAACTACCATACTTGGTGCTTTTCGAAAATGTGTCCCGCTGCCAAATATTTGTCTTTTTAGTTAGAAGCGTAAAATCTGGAAAACATTAATATAAGACGTCCATTAAATTTTACTCGAAATAACTTTCTATCATTCCCGACATAACAATTGCCACTTCTCACAGGTCGAGTCATTTTTTCAATTTTATTTCTGCGTCTAGTGCGCCATAAATCTCCTAAAATGCTTCCTTTTAATACCAAAACAGAAGATAAATACTGTTTTAGGGCTTTATTCAACCGATTTGAAAAGACGGCTGCCCATAACTGAGGAGAGCCAAAAGCTCGAAACAGCTGTCTTAGGGTGCCGTCTGTGATTTATACACATATCACTATAAATTGTGAGTATAATTAGTTCATTAACAAATTCTTAACTGTTATATTTATTAGAAAACTCGTTTAATTTATTAAAAAATTAAAACACGTTGTGTTTATTTTGTATTTTATTTATATTAGTAATAATAATAAGGATAAAATTAAAAAAGTCGGACATATCTGGTGTATATAAAATTTACTGTAAAAACTGCAAAGAATTCTACATCGGACAAAGTAGCAGAAACTTAAAAAAACGTCTAGCGGCACTGAAACCACAAATGTGGTTACATTACAATAAGAAATTGCCTAGAATAGCCGCTGTAACAATATCTCAGGATCTTTCTGAACTAAATCAGATATAAGCAACTTAATATATCCATTTATATACTACTGCTAGCGGTTGATTCCTAAGTTTCTAACTTTGCATCAAAGCTTGATAGCTAGATTTTTACAGTTGCATTTCAGTTTAAGCAGAGAGCAAACTGTCTCATCTCTAATTTTGCTATTCAGATTTAATCGAGGTCTTGCAATTTTATCTGTATGAATCTACATCGTATTATTTTCGTCGTTAATTGAAACAAGTCTGTTTACGAATTTAGCTCAATATTTAATAATGGTTTTAAATATTCTGTAATTAAGGACTGCTATTTAAAATGTTAGTAACGTAGTTAAAACTTTCTATGGTTGTGTTTAGTTACTGTACGACTTGGAGATGTACAGTTTCAATAAGTTCTTCCCGAGGTTTTGTCTCGGTTCTGAGTGAACGTTTTACTTGTTTGTAGTTGTTGCTGGTATGTATTTACCTACCAACTATTCAGCCTTACGTTTGGACGCTTATAATCTCAATGCCAAGGCTGGATATTGACTTCATCTTTGTGTCCTATATGGCTCTTGTTATGTACATGTCGCGTTTAAGTGTATAAATGATAAAAATGTTTAACTCATGGAAGCTTTTTTTGAACCTTCAAACTAATTAAGAAGGAATACTTTTAGACCGAAAAATCCCTGTCTGTAATGGTGTGATCAGTGTGTTATCACAACAAACATGGAATAGTTATCATAAAAGCACGCCATCAAAACAAAGTAAAAAAGAAAATTGTTTCTAAAACACGAAATTGCTGTCAAGTTCACGGGCATATAATTTCTTTCTATCTGAAAACAACTTAAAAAAATTGTTTGATATCCTTTATTGATATCGATGCCATCCATGATGGTTCCACTTCGATGCGTAAACGATACTTTTATAGCTGTCAATTCTGATTATAATAGATGAGAAATATAGAGGACAGTTCAGCAGCGAACAGTTCCAGTAAATAATAATAAAATCGAACCTAACTCTAATCGCGCACACGTATTTTGTTGTTGCATGTGCGCGTCGTAGTCGTCCAGTAGATTCCGATTCAGATATCAGGAAAAAACCTTTAATAGTGTGTATACCTTCTATTTCATATGGCGGACGTTTCCTAGCGACAAACTAAAAACAGGGAAAACCTACGCTGTTAAATAGTTGAGTTTGTTTTCAAACTTCTTACGTCACAAGGGCAAGGTCGGGGGGTTAATAAAATTACAACTTGAATGAACTGAAAGCTGAGGTCTACTACCTTACATTAAGATTTAAGATGCACTGTAAACAAAGCGTAGGATGCAACTTTTATCATGTTATTACAGATTTAAATAAAAAATTTAATTAATTAAGTAAATAATTTAAATAGAAATTTTATTATTTAAGTTAATTTGAAATTTATAATTTTGTATACAAACTAATTAAAAATCAGATCGATTTTTAGTTAGAAAATTAAGCTTGAATTTGTTTAAAACTGGTGGAAATGTAAAAAAAAAGAATAATTGTGTTTAATATAAACGTATAGGAAATTTTGGTAATTTAGGTGTTATTGAGAATAAACATATCGATGGGTTCTTAAAAGCTAAAATTTAAAGAATAAATTTACTTGTTTTCTTAGACGATGTAAACGTTTATACGTATCGGTAGTTTTCACCACTTTTTTGCAACCATTCTTTCCGCTTTGTAAGTACAGTCTTAACTATCGAAAAACCATAGGCAAAACTGTAGCACCAATTGGCAAGGCTTGGTACGTGGAATTTAATGATACAATATTTAGAAACGGCATCAAATGGCTAAAACAGGTTAGTTTAACACTTTATATTAAACGGTGTTTCCTAACCACACATTGTATTTGACAATATGTTTTGATAACAGTGCACACTGGTGTAAAACTCACAAAAACGGTGCATAAGGGTAGAACATCAAGTTCTTGGATTTCTTAAATTATATGTCAGGTGTTATTAAGAATGAATGGGGGCATGTTTTATGCACGACCTTGGAACTGATAAATAGCCACGTACTGATATAACAACCCCGTACTTGGTCATTTCATTATAGCGCTTAAAGCAAGTACACTTGTGCGTTAATTAAATGTACCCCCCAGTTAAACAGAACGGTTAATTTGCTAGTTGAAAATATGGATTTAGATTTTCAAGGTAAATAGTTTTAGCCTATGTAACAGTTATTCCGCTTGTATTTATTACGATGTATTAAATATAGGTAAGAAGAGTATTAGTTTTTTTTGGTGATTTTAACAATAATCTGTCATAAGTTTCCATTCTCGTCGATTTCTGCGTTCTAATTTATACATCAAAGAGAATCATCTTTGGTGAAGATTTCCTGAAAATTTCAGACCCCCCTGAGTTAGTAATTTTTAAAGTTACTACTGCAATTTATAGTTTAATTAAAATTTAATATAAAAAGTGCAACAGATCATTCTTGAGATAATTAAACAAAAACTAAATGGTATCCAGGCTTTTCTTGCACAAGTGGAAATTTAATTTTAATTGTCGTTACTGCACAGAGAGAAATGTATTTAAATTTCATCAACAATTGTGTGGTATTGTAAAACAAATTGGTCTTAAAAAAGTGACAGGGACAATTTGTGTACAATTATAAAACAAGATTGTGTCATTTAGTTTGTCAAGATTTTGTGGAAGTCAATAGTAATTTTGTAGAATCAAATGAATAGTTGTCTATAAGTTTCCATAACAAATTGTGTTACTTATTAAAACAGAATGTGTAATGTTATTGCATACAATTTTATACAAAATTGTACAATTGATGCGCTAGTTGTGCCACATTTACTTAATAATATTTAACACAATTACTTGTTCACATTTATACAAATTGTGCAATACTCTGGCACAAATATTCTATACAGAAGGTTAGGTATCACAAATAAATATATATTTTTACATATATTAAAATATATGTAACTAATATGTATATAGCTATACAATGTATAGTATTTACATACTATACAACGTGTAATATATACACGTATAACACTAAAATTTCCTTTTGCCGTCGCCTGTTTATGTATTAATCTCGAATTTACATTAATAGCGATAATTACAAGTGGTGACATCTATAGGATGTCATCCATAAACTTTGCGAAACACAATAATTAGTAGCAAGCAGTTTGAACACTGGATTATGATTTCATTCAAACAAAATATTGTATTTTTCTAAACATGTTTTACAATTATACTTCAACATAATATGCTAGCTTATCCTCTACAACATTGTTCCAAAGAATGCAGAACTAAATCTGACTGTGTTAAATAATTGTCGTACGTTCCTGTTAGACAATTCAGTAACGAAAACCTACACAACGCTGGACAATAGGATTCTACAATTATAATATAAATTTCTCCAACGCCGTTTTGAACAATATTGTGCAAAGCTCTTATGAAGTATTTCTCTCAGTGTGCTACAAAACAGTTCAAACATTGGTAAAGAACGTTATTATGACGAGCATTGTTAATTGACATAAACGCGATGCGCCGGTTTTTCAACTTTTACACCACAGTGCGATGGTGGTACCTTCTTCTCGGCTTAAAACCGTCTTTTGGACGGTTTAGGTTTACGGTAAGTTTATGCAACAAGATTTGGTGAATTACTTGCTGCCAGTGGCGGATTTATACATCTGCCGCCTAGGAGCTACCGGCAATCATTGAACTATATATAAATAACTGCAATGGATGCCTTGTGTAAATAGCTGAGACAAATAAAAGTTTATGCAACCCGCCACAATGTAGGATCCTCATTCTTTTCTAACTCAATGATTCAAATTAAACATTTGGTCGCACACAAAATAAAACTTAATCTACGTTAAAAATCAGCAAAAAGTTTCACCACGTGTCCTTATAATGCAGGTAACATAAGTTAGAAAGAAACGGGAATACTACATTATTGTCTGTTGCCCCTGACACAACGTTTTCTGATTTAGCGTGCTTGCGCGTCCCTTCCAGTTATTTATATATAGTTCAATGCCGGCAATTTGCCGCCCCTACCCGTTCCCACTCTCTCCGCCTTACCAGCAGTCAGAAATGACTTCCCCTTAAAGAACTAACTTCCTCCTCGCTCTTTGGGTGCAATTGTCTAAAATAATCTTGTTTGTTGGCAGCTGTGTATTTGATGCGATTATTCTGATTTATTTCAATAGACTAACTGGTAAAAATGAAATGTTGCATTGATTCAACAACACACACTTCTTTAAATCAAGGAATTTTTTTCAAATAAAACAATAGTTTGTAAATCTTATAATATATTTTTTAAATTAAAAAATAAAGTTATAAAATCGAATACGCTGCTAACATTATTTTTAAACCACACTTTCGCTCCCTGCTTCTGCAAGTAACATAAACTAATGAAATGCTTAAAAGAATTTCCTTGGCGAACAAGAGTTTGAAAAGGAATGTATAATATCATCAAAGTTTAATCTTTTAGTAAGTTCCGATTCGATGGTAAGAATTGCCACATCCTGCAGGCGTTTTACGGTTATTGTAGATCTTGTATAATTTCTTATTCTTTTTAAGACGGAAAACGACTATTCTGCTAAACAGTTGGGCGCAGGAATCGTCAAAAGAAGTCTCAGTGCGATGTCAACATAAGAGTATAAATATTGTAGTTCGGTGTCATGCAGCACTTCGCAAAGTGTAAGTATTGATTTTGAAAAAGCAAAGGAATCTTTCTACGGGAATTCCCTTTTCGGTAACATATCTTATTATTACGGCCAGTTGGTTCACATGGGAAATGTCTGGCGTTGAGTCCACTACTAGAGAAAAATATTTTGCGGCTTTTATGTTTGTTACAAATTCTTGCGTGACTCATAATTTGGAAGAATTCTTCGTAGATAGAATCTGACAAGTAGGAAGTATGACCTTGACCTGCATTGCCGTACTTTGCAATGTGGTTGGCTAAAAAGAGATCGAATTCGGATATTAACTTTGCACTCATAATGAAATTTCCACAATTATGTAATGACTCAAATCTCTCACATTGCCCTCTTAGAGGTTGACCAGCAGCAGCTAGGGACCTAACAATAGCAATTACTCATTTCAAAACATTTCGCCAATATTTTTCTTCATCCTGAGTCTGAATCAAAAGCTGAGAATCAATTCTTTCTGAGATGGTCATTCTTTTCTTCATTACTAAGACGCATGACTTATGGTCTGATGAATTCCCCTGTTTTTTTTAAATAGTTGGCGTGCTTCCAATCATCAAAGCCTTCTTTTGATAACTTTGAAATTCCTCCTTGAAAAGTTGGCACGGTATACAAAAAAGTTTTCCGGAACTTTCTGAGTACATTCGGTAATTTCTGTCCATCGACGAAGTTAGTTTCAAACAGGGTTTGAGTTAGACACCGATATTGTGACACCGATAAAATGGATCTTCTGGAGCGGCTAATATTTAATTTGGAAATGTCTTGATTTATACCATTTTTTAGGACATTTTGAATTTTCGAATTTTGATTTAATATTAAATCAAAATTCTAAGAATTTAAAAAATTATTTTTAAAAACTTACTCAATTAAAATATAGTAAATAAAATATAGTATAAAAATATTTAATTTATCCATTAGGCGGATAAGTATTCCATAATTAATTGATTTGACTATTGCCGCATTTACTGAATAGCTAGCCAGGTAAGGCGCGCATCAGCTTGTAACGGATTTTATTATTAGATACTTTTGGCCTCTGGATTTCTTTCAGTGATTTCTTGTAATTTCATACGCCATTCAAATATGTTATTTTTATTTTTTAATTGATTAACATTTTTATGTTTTTGTTTTTATTGTTGTCGCATGTGCTTTTGATATTTTTCCAAAAATTTGTCGACCCTGGAATCTGCCGCCCTGAGCTTAGCCCCCCCCCAAATCTGCCACTGCTTGCTGCGTATTTATACCGTCTGGCTCTAGTAACGTGGAGTCGTTAAATGATCAATTCAGTTGGACCAGTAGCGCGTATCTTCGTTTTTGAGATGTCTAATCAGTACTTTTCACGCCTTATTTAGTCAATCTGCAAAGGCTCAACAAAAATTTAAATTCTATTTTTTCACAGCAGGATAGCTTTAGGCTAAGGTAGATTAGCTACACGTTCGATTAGTTAAAATAAAATATTAGATTAAAGGTTAGGTTAACTCTAGAAGTCAATTTACATTTTGGCTTGCTCTAGTAAGCATTGAATGCTGACAATTGCTACGGGAAATGTGATTTACTTTAATAAATTGTTTATTTGGTCCTTCACGACCTTTGAATCCTTCTATTCCTCCTTCAAAACGTGTAACCATTAGATTACTGGCATTCAATCTTATTGGCTCACATTTAAAACGAAATCATATTCAACAACTGCAAGTTAACAGCTGTAAGTTTGCATTTCAGTAGCAGTATTTTTTCTACGCCGCCTCTTTATATATCAGATGGTGTATTTTTCATTAATATTAAACTTTGAGCAACTGCATGATATTCCACGAACTTGAAACTTTGAAATTAATGTAAAAAAATGTAAAAATGACGAAAAATCAATTCTTCTAATCAAAAATTTTATTCAAGTTAACTTTTTTATTACTAAAAACAAAATATCACTAAGTATGTAAACGCTAAAAAATAAATAAATCGTTCTAGAATATAAATAGATGATACGCTTGTAGAATAGTGACCAAGTGACAACGTTGCCTTAAATTGCAAAAAAAGGTTAGTACCAGTATTTCGTTTGTTGTCCTGATGAAAACAAATTTATGCGGTCAATGACTTTGACTTAAGTTTTGAGGTTATGTATGCATATATTATAAACATATTGCTAGGATATCAGCACCCTGAATTACATATATGCAGAATGTGTTGCCTATCTTACAGGCGACTTGAAAACAAAATTTTATTGAAAATTTAGTTTAAGTTAAGATAATTTTATTCATTTTATAAATGATACACTCTAAAACACGGTAAAGTAAAAAAGGATAAATTTAAAATTGATTCTTTTCTTAAATTTTGTCATTTTGGTTGGTAGAGTTGACGATCTTCTATCGTTGTGTGGAATTTGCACATAATTAGATTTTAAAGTCAGTTCAAGTGTGGTTTACATCTGAAACAGATACAAGGCATGCTGGTGGAGGTCTGTGCAAAGTCCAAAAGTCTTACCTGCAAGTTTAATCTTTCAAATTTATGAAGTTTCTTTGCATATCAACGATTTCAGTAATTTTGTCACTATTTTGCTATTTCTCAAGTTTAATTAATCTGTGAGTGCAAATATTTTATTATGATATTGTAAAGCAGGTTCTGGAGCACACTTGAGATGTAAATATTCATGTTTGCACTTTTCTTAAAGGAGATCTAGGGTTTTAAAGTTCACTTTTAGATGTGTTTGTACACAGTATTCTAAAAGTATAAAATTTGATATTACTTAGTAGGTTGGATACCTAAAACCGTGTAAAATTTGTGAGATAGATCCTGAGGAAGGATTTTCTATACAAAAAAGCATGCAGTTAACAAATGTAGATTAATTATTTCATATTTTAATGTGTAAATGGAAGCATTCAAGATGGATGCCATTGTTTAAGCTAAACCAACTTATTAGTGGATTGATTTAACATTGTAAAATATCATTTTATAGGGAAGATGTTCTTTACAAGATTATAATATTAATTTTGGATTTTACTAATAACTATAAATAATGTTAAAATAATATTTAGTAAAAAACTTGCATTTGTTATCTGGTGGATAATCACTAAAAATCTGTCAGCACATTCATTTGTTTATGAAAAAGGTATATAAACAGACCAAAATTTGGTTACTTTCTCTGTATTTTTATATCGTTCACCCAGCGTGTTTGTTCGCAGAGCATAAATTCAAAAATCTTAAGGTTAAGCAAGAGAATTTTATAACCGTTGACATGTGTCAAAGATTTAAGGTTATAATTTTTGTTATGTAAATTGGTTGTCATTTATGAAAGTTTTTTAAAAGTTAATAATGGTTTATAATAATCAACAAATGAAATTATTTAATTAAAAAGTGTTGTGAAAGTTAATAACATTTTAGAAATTTTATTTTGGGAAAATTGGAACATAACCTTGAACAAGAAAGATTTCAAAGTTTAATGTTTGGATTTCGATGGATGTAAACGATTTCTCACGGCATAATGATACATGGATTTACCTTATGGAAGAGAAACAGCTATTATTATTGATTGTAAATTTATCCAGCATCACAATTAACTTTTCTTTTAAAAGACAACAAAATTTGGAACATTACTGCCATGTAAACAAACTGGTGACAGCTACCAATTTTATAGGGATCTACTAGTAGGTCGGTTATTTTAATTAAGACGCCAAATAGTTGGGAATTTTAATTTTTAAAGTAAGGTATTATTTTTTTAGATTTTAAAGTAATTAGTTAATAAACGAAATAGCAATTAATAAGGTAAAGAGAATTGTACTGCTTTTTAATTCTCTTCTTTTATTATAATTTAAGCGGTATCCAACATTTTCATTTGTGTTCATTTAGTTTTAAAAGTTCGTTTAATTTTTTGTTCCTTTATTTTTTTAAATTTTGTTGTTGTTTATAAGAGAAATAAATTAATTCATTTGAATTTTTGTAGTAAACTTTGATTTTTATTTATTTGTGTTTGGAACAATTAACAATGTTTTGCAGGTATAGTTTAAGTAGTGCTTCAATTGTAGCGACCTGCCTGAAAGAGTTTCAAGTTATTAATGGAACTTGCTTTCCATTATTATAGTAAATAATTGCAGGTGCTTTTTTTTCTTCAATGTTGAAGGTAGGTGGTTAGTTTGTGTACATTTACATTGTGTATTAGTCGGATGTCTGTTTTTTGTGTTAGTAAAAATAAATTTTTGTAAATCAATTTTAAAATTTTACCATTTACCATTCATCATCGACTATATTTGAATATTTGTTGTTCTCAATTGTTCATTTATATAACCATCAACCTCATACATATCGTAGCAATATATGTATATAAAACGATGGATGAAACATATTATTTACTCAGATTCATTTAAAACGTAGCAGTAAAAAATTTTTTAATCATGTATATTTTTATTTAACACAACTGATTTTGTTTTCGTGATGTAAATTACGAGCGGTCAGTGGGGCTGCATGTAGCTATATAAAACATGTAAATCTCCCGCGTTTACCTTACTGCGACGTTGTTAGTTTGCGAGTTATATGAATCGATCAATCGACAAATTCTTCGTATTAATTTTTTTGGAAAACTATCCTCTTAGCAAGTGTTTTCATGTAAAATTATTTTCATCATTTTTTATGAAGTTATTATAATAAATGATACTACAACTTATCATTTTGCATAAAATTGGGTGTTATTTTTAAATACAATTTTTGCAAACTTTCTAAACATTAAAAATTTTTCAGGAAAGAATTTTGTGCATTAAAATCTATCAACTGAATTCTTTTTTTTACATTTTCAGCATTTCTTTCTAGAGTCACAACTTCCTTAAATCTGTCAAACACTAACATTTCTTAATTCAGTAGAACAGTGGCGTGCCGTGAATATTTAACCAAGAGAAGCAACCAGGATTTTAATTTTAATATACTTAGGTACAAATAAAAAACAGTGTTATAATTGCTTAAACGTCTTTTAAGGACGAAGTTTTACATTATTATTGTAAGCGTCTATTTTAAAATAACCCGGTGCAGGTTGTAATCTTTGTTGTTAAATTTGGAAGTTCTGGTTTTGGTATGCATTTCTCAACAATTTGTAATTTTTTTGCCAAAACTGTATGCAGGAAATGCTTTATCTAATAATTTACAAACTGAACAACAAAATCGTCGCGATTCAGACGTATCGGAAGTACCTTCTGTCAAAGAGCATCAAATTTGCAGTCATCTCGATATAAGCAATTTTAAATATTGCGTGCAGAGCAAACTAAATAGAATTAATGGTCTTAAAAAAATCCCAACTTATATAAATTGAAATAATAAAATGTTCCAAAATCAGTCTCATTCGCCGATTTACATTGCGTAAGTAACATTTAACAAACACTAAATCGAATAAATGACCAAATTATAATAAATAAACCGTCTAGCACGGAGCTAGACAAAGAAGCTAGACTCTAAAAATAACTTGACCTTACGATGTCAATCATATTACCACAACGCATCGTCCGCTAAGCTAGGACGGAAAAGTGCAGTAAGCAACTAAATCAGTGCTTATATGCAGTGCATGTAACACATTTGAATATGTATTACCTTTCCGCGCAAGTTTAATGATCCTAATTTAAAATAGTACCTACTCTAATTATTCTTTTTTCTACAGCTGTCAAACAATTATGACATTTTTTTCATTAATATCTGTATGCAAAATGCCACATTGATTTTGTTTACTTGACAACGTGCACGAAATATTTTTCGCTCTAAAGTGAATATACATTATGCGATTTATGCATATTTGAGCAATTTTATTTCCGTAGTAATAAGGAAACTGTTTGCGCTAAAATAAAAACTTCCTTGTTTTTTATGATTTTTTCTACTTTTTCGATTATTTCAATAACGCTGTAAAAAAAATATTCTGTGCAATGCTTGACTATGGTGGTCCCGAATGAGTTTATGACTAGGCTGCGCCTCGTCAAAAGACTTTCATTCTTTACTACCAAAGCAGCATTTTGCGACTAGATACACAAATAACTATTTACTGTATGGAATTGATATTGAGCTTTAAGTTGATTAAACATTACAAATTTAATTAACTATAAGCATAATTTTATAAAAATATTTTTGTTAACTTGTTTTTTATTTTTAATAAATTCTTAAGGGAAGCATTGCTTCCATGGACGACACTCCACTGCAGTGGAACTCATTTTCATGGATATGTATTTCTTATTTTCCTTAGTAAATTAAAAAAAAAATGCTGATCGATCTCAGGCCAACATAGTATTGAAATTACTACTACTGAGAATTTAGTTTTCTATTTTTTGAATTATTTGCCCCAATCTGCAGAAGTCACTCATAAAAGAAACAGTCGATGTATGAAACTGTGAAGATCTGAAAATGTTAATATCCAAATCCTTAGTACGTTAAAAGTCTGAAACGACGAGAACTCTGAAACCCTTCTGAATTTTGTAATTTCATGCTGGGATGTTTTCAAGGTCTGAAACTAGGAATTTCTAAAGTAACCTAATTAATAAGAGTTTGTAATTAAAGTCAAGACAGTTTTAAGTTGAAAGCTGCGAAATTGTAAGAGTGTGAAATGGAACGTTTGGGGCACCCCGACTATAGATCGTTACGCATTCAGAAGTTTTAGATCTAGTGGAAAATCTAAATATAAAAAAAAAATCTACAACCTTTTGTTAGCGAAAATTTAATACTAAAAAGCAACACTTTCTTGCAATGAAAGCTTAAAGGTTTAGAACTTTTGAAACTTTTAAAACTTAGATTCTAAGAGTTTAAAATCTAAAGTCTAAATCCGGAAACTAAAATTTTAAATATCTGAATCTCAGAAATTTAAATATCTAAAACTTAACTTCTAGCTATTCCATATAGTCACATAAGTTACATAAAAAGGAATGTGTACTACATATAAATGCCCATATGTAGTACATATGAATGTTGAAACTATATAATTTTGATCATTACAACTACGAATCTCTATAAATAAATTCAAAGTCTTATAAGTTGTAAGTCTTAATCAGAGGCTTTTGAGACTCAAATCGATGGATTATGGTAGTTATAATACTGAACTCTCAAATCTTGACACTTATAAACCGGATTCTTTAATTTTTTAAATTGAAAATTCAATTGGTTTTTCATCTCTCTCCGTGATCATTGTTATGCTTTTATCTTTTTTAAATAGGAACTTGTGCAACAATGGACGATAGTTGGACTTTTCCTCTTAATGGTGAAATTGATCGCCCGACTGCAGTGTGGACGACAAACACACGAGAGGATGATTTTTTTCTACCATTAGAACACTTAAAAAAAGATCTTTTTCTACTACTTTAACAAAGATTTCCATTTTGCTACCCGAAATCTGACTGTAAAATAATACTTGGCCTCCCTAGAGAGGAAAAGCGCCCACTTTGTCTGCCTAGGAGGATAAGTATCATTTTACTCTCTAAATAGACCAAGATTGTACAATAACCAGAGATGAGAAAGTTAGTAAAATCTTCTTATACATAATAATGTTATACAGTTATGTACCCGTTTTTATTAATATAGACTTTTTGAGGTTTGTGTATTTCAATTGACTGTATACTTTCAGAATTAATTTGTAATTTGATTAGTTACAACGATACAATTTTCTTAGAACATGTATCTAAACTACCAAATTAGTATAAAACCACAATTTTGAAATGTTCTAAACCTAACTCAATCTCGAAGCTTTTATTGCTATAACATTATTTTACAGATATGTAAAAGGGCATGCTATTTTACCTTAATGTTAGTAATACCCTTTTGTTCGATTTTATGCTTTTCAATACCATTAGTGATGCACTAATCTAATCATACTCTTAATCTTATTTTCCAATAAAAGGTATATAGAAAAGCAACGCCGAAATACATAGAAGCAATTTAATGCGACATAAGTGCAACTGTAATTTGCTCTCTATTTGAATATTATATCTAAAAATCCTTATACTACTTTCAACAAAAAAAGGAAAATATACATAAAAAATAAGTAGACAATATTTGTGAATATTTATTCCTAAAATAAATAGAATTCAAACCTGCAGTCGTTCATTTCGCAATGGACCAGATCTCGTTCGTTAATGTTAAAACACTATGGAGTTGTACATAAAGGGCATAAACAATGATAACCAGCAATAAAATGTAAGAAAAGACACTGGCAGGGATTATGCGAGTAGTAGAGGCGTAAGTTTTTGAACTACCTGCCCAGTTCGTACTCGTTCAATGTTCTCCCAGGACAATCCCAATTTTGCACGGAATCAAGGATCTTTGTGGTCGTTCTCGTGACTAGATGTATCCTATCCCGCCCTCCCTATAGATACGGGACGGCAAGTGCTTCAATCGGAAAGCCCGTGTTTTAGGTAATGGTAACACCTGGTATATAAAAGTATTAAAAGTATATAAAAACGTTCACAGGTTTATTAGAGTTTTATAATATTCATACAAGCTCTAGATATATAATGAAGTGATATAAATATACACCTTACCATTTTATAAAACTTATTATATATGTTACCGCAGTATATATTTAAAAAAATATATATAAGGTTTGCTATTTGTAGAGTATATAGCTGTGTTGTTAACTACTTTTATAAATACTGGATGCTATAATAAAATATGGCGGCACCATGTTTTCTATTTCTGTTCATAAAAATTATTTATTGAATGTTGTAATTTAGATAGAAGCTTATTAAAAACTTGAAAAAAAGTTAAATACTGCCATACATCTAAACGGAAAGTTTCAAACGGAAGACTTTCCTTATCCCACACCGAAGCACAATGGTTAAAGACGAGTGTTTACGGTTCGGCTCTTTGTTTGTATAACTTCACATCACATTATCAAAAGATCGTCCACACATAGGCGCCCGCAGAAATTTGTCCAGGGGGGGGGGGAAGCCTAAAATGAACGTTATGCTAGGTGGGGGCAAGTCTAGAATAAACGACATGCTAGGGGGGGCAAGTCTAGAAAAAAAACGGCATATTATACAAAATTATTAACAAAAGGACGCGGCTATACAATAACCAGTTCAAAACAAAACAACCGCTACCGTATAATCCACATACAAACCACAATAAGAATTCTGGATTTATTCAACACTCACTATTATTATAGTATACGTACACTGTCCATAAAGTATGGAACAAATTCATTATCTGCTTGAAACTTGGGGATTACAAATTCAAAAATAATATCGATGTTGTTCCTTCACCATTTTAACTTTAATTTTGTAACTTTAATTGAAATCACATTGCCAACAAACAAATCCGATTACTATATAAGTTCCGAAATTGAGCTGACTTGGACTTGGATTTCAAAAATTACCAAATTTGACAATTGACAACATATCTATATATATTTTCTTGTCACATCCAATCTCAGTACCCATTTTTAACTTCCATATATGGGTTTTTCGGACTGTTATTTCAGGCCACGATGGCCGATCAGAGTCCAATTTGGTCTTATTTTCTACTCTGGGCCAAGACCTTTCCAATGATACCAATTTCATCCAAATCGGTCCAGTGGTTGCGGAGAAAATCGCATACATACATACATACATATATACAGACAGACAATCTTTTCCTTTTATATATATAGACTAGCAAATACCCGGCGCCAAATCGGTCCAGTGGTTGCGGAAAAAATCGCATACATACATACATACATATATACAGACAGACAGACAGACAATCTTTCCCTTTTATATATATAGACTAGCAAATACCCGGCGCGCTTTGCTGCGCTTTTCAAAAATTTAAAAAATTACCAAATTTGACAATTGACAACATATCTATATATATTTTCTTGTCACATCAATCTCAGTACCCATTTTTAACTTCCATATATGGGTTTTTCGCTGTTATTTCGGACCACGATGGCCGAGGTCAGAGTCCAATTTGGTCTTATTTTCTATTCTGGGCCAAGACCTTTTCAATGATACCAATTTCATCCAAATCGGTCCAGTGGTTGCGGAGAAAATCGCATACATACATATATACAGACAGACAGACAGACAATCTTTCCCTTTTATATATATTTATAATAATCATATATTGAGTAATTTTGCATTATTGCAGTTAGGAAGAGGCAAGAGATCACCGTGTGACTGCTAAAGAGATAATGAGAAAACAAAAATGGCTGATGGCTTAATTAATTTTTATATTTTAGATTATTGTATCTATTATCAATAAACTAAAATTTAATATAATCTAATATAACATTAATGAAACATGCCTAACTCTTTTATTATTAAATTGCGATTTGCGAGTAAACACTGCCTTTAAGAGATTTCACTCGAACTCAACTATCATTTTTATGTTATTATTGATATGGTTATCGTTATTACGTCATCATTATTACTAAAAGAATGACACGTTTTATTATTGTATCACTCCATACAATGCGTAGACAGAAAGTCCGGTGTTACTTTTAGTGTCGGCTGTCTACAGCTATGGTCTACAAATTTTAATTTAAAAATGGGTCATTGCTAATATGCATAGACGATAGACAATTTTTTGGAACCCCGCTTATACAATTGTACATACATAAAAGAAGTGGGTGTTAATAACGTTTATTACAACTATACCCTCTCTCCCCTCTATTTAATTTATAGTAGCGACATCGTTGAGCAATCCTGTCCTATAGTGTCCTGTCATGTAGTGACTCCGAAGTCACCCTGAGAATCAACATTAATCATCCTACCAGATTCGACATTATAGCTTAAAGAAAGATTGTTCGAAGTTCGAACCTAGGTGTGAAACAAAACATTTGTTGAGGTAAAGAGGAATTAACCAAAAAATCTGACTACTTTTCTTTTTTTTTTGTTTCAAGTTTGTGTCAGGTTTGCTCCACAATGTCGCTACTACTTGAAATAGAGGGGTTATATGCAGTGTTGTAATGTATCTAGATCTTTTAAAATTTTGTAACTGATTTGGATCTAGGTACATTTTCTGTAGTATCTGTGTATCTATATTGTGCAGATATTATTTTAATATTTTTATAATTTTATAGTACAAAAACTATCTTGAAATAAACCGCCGAACATAATAAAACTAATTTTTTTATTATGGAATTGTTTTGAAATCTACTAGATGGTAGTCACCTCGCTAAACAATTAGAGTCACTACATCTAGTCAGCCAGACAAGTTGGTGTATCAGAGTACCGGTACCGCAATCGACGCCATATTGTGGACCTTTTAAACTAAACGTGTATTTAATTAAATTCAGTGGAGGGGGGATGGGATAAAATATTTAACAATTTTGGGTTTTTTTCGCCCGAAAATGGCGTCGTTTGTGGTACTCTGATCCGCCAGCATGGCCTGGCTGACTAGATGTAGTGACTCTATAAACAATGGGTATTGTTACAGAATGATGATGTTATCGAAAGACGCATTCTTGTCCGTCCAGGATAGTGTTGCCAATTGGTATGGTTCTTATACAATAATTTACAGATTGTACCAACGTACCACAATTAGATAAAAATGTACCAGATATATAACGTTTTAAAGGGTAATTTCTAGACACGACATAAGGATCATGTAACAGAAGTTCGTAAATGTTTTATCTGAACCTCTGGAATGTACTTTCTGGAATATACTTTTTTCTTATTTTTAGAGAATAAACATTATTATTATTATTATACCATAGACGAGCAGAATAAGTTGTTAAGTAACTTCGAAATGGGTAGATTAGATAGTATCTCGGATGCATAATCGCTCTTCTACAGCAAAAGCAAACATTATAAATCATTATAAAACTATGTTGCCCAGCGATAAAGATTTTGATCAGGTCGAAAAAGCCAGAAGCTCATGCTTACGAGAATACATCGCATTGATATACGATATTCTCCTTTTTTTTCTTCGGTAGCGTTTTATGTTCATTTCTAAATATACGCCTTCTCGTCAGTCTTTCACTGATCTCTATTTGCTACCCTTTTCATTCATTTTAATCCCGCTGTTAACTTACCGTGCCTTGTGGATGGTCTACCTCTTGGGCGTCGTCCGTATATCTACTAGAAAATTGTTTCATCTACCTACGTCTTCTCTTCGACTACATAACCAGCTTACGTTTATTTTAATGGGGCTGCTGTAGCTGCAATATCTATATTATCTTGTTTTTTATCTCCTTATTCTCTGTTTGTCCACGCAAACAATAAAGAAATGTGCTTGAAACGTGACTAGCCAGTGACATTGTCGACGGGGACTCCAAATTACCGAAGACAGAGTAGGTGAGAGCGGCTAGGAACCCACTTTAATTAATTCCTTGATACCGAATACTGATTGCGAAACTTATTCACGACTCGTGGCCAACGGCCATAAAAGATTCCAGGTTCGGCTCGTTCAAGTTCAAGACCTTCTGTCTGTTGCAAAGGGCGTTGGATTCAATCCATGACCAACAATTCAGATCTTCGAGAATTTTGTCTGGGATAAACTCTAATTTTACTAGTCTATAATGCTCCGAAAGTAATTATCCTGCAATATCGGCGGAAGGTCTTTGATGTATTTCTTGAATTTTATTTCTTAAAAAACTTAAAATTCTTAAATTGTTTTTAACATAAATAAATAACAAAAAAAAGCCAGTCTCGGTGGATTAGTGGTTTGCATGTTTGTTTCATAATCCAAGGATCGCAGGTTCGATCCCCAGCCGAGCTGGTAATTTTTCGTAGCGGAGAAAAATTAAAAACATGCCTTCTTCTCGGATAGGAAGTAAAACGGTAGGTCTCGTGTCAATGCGATGTTTGGCACGTTAAAAATCCCTACTGGGGGTGGAATTCCCCCAGATTCGGCTAAATTCTAGTAGGGTCGGCCAAATGATCATTGCAATCGGTGCCATGAGATACGAAGGATGCTGCGCCATCCTGATTCCTCGCCCAAAAATTAAATAAGCAATGAAATACATAAATAAAAATATTACATAGACGTTAATTTTTATTTTGTTTAATTAACTTTTTACATTAAATTATATTTTAAATGCAAATCCATATAGAAAAATTATCACCTTGACTGGGGGACTTTCCGGGCGGCATCTCTACTTCTGAGTTACCTGAGGCGACTTCCAGAAGAGTGATAATTTCTCCATATGAATTAGATAGTAGCAAACAAGCTTATAAAGTGTACTAAATTCTACTAGATATATTTGCTTTTGATTTAATTAATAGATCGGCAATGTCGTCGACAATTTCAACTAATATAGCATCTAAATTTATTTAAATATTTCTATAAGGAAATTTTATAAAGTATTAATTAAGTTAATTTTTATTGTTTTTTTACGTTAATTTAATTAATTAATTATATTCAAATAAAACATTAATTGAATAAATATTAACGTCCATCTAAAATTTATAAAATGAATTTCCTTATAGGAATATTTAAATAAATCTAAATGTATTTATAGTTTATATTGTCGTCGGTGAAATTACCGGTTCATTAATTAAATCAAAAGCAAATATATCTAGTATACTTTATAAGTATGTTTACTACTATCTAATTCATATAAAGAAATTATCACTTTGCTGATAGTCGCCTTAGGTAGATCAGAGGTAGAGATGGCGCCAGGAAAGCGGAAGGTCTTGGGTTCAATTCCCAGTCGGGGTAATAATTTTTAATACGGATTTGGATTTAAAATTAAATTTATTGTTAAACATTAATAAATAAAAACTAGCGAAACCTCGTCAAAACTTGACGGTCAAAAGACTAATCTATTGAAAAATTTTCTTATATGAGTCAAAATTTCTCAAACGGATCACCCCAATTCGTTTGAAAAATGTTTATAAACGTTAATACATTTTTTCAATAGTATTCAACATGCTCAACATTAATCCAGATGCATTTTGCGAAAATATTTTTTTTCTAAATAATATTCGTCATTAAAGTTTATGGTCAGTTTTTTGAAAAAAATATGCTACAGACGTTCTAATGAACAAAATTTTCTCATTTCATGGTTATTTCAATCATCATTGGTAGTGTAAGGTAGACAGCCTTGGTAGTGTAATGTCTAGAGTGCTGGACTTTCACCCAAGCGGTCCGCGGTCGATTCCCGATGCCGGCAGATCTGGTTAAGGTTTTCTGCAGTTTTTCTTAACTGTGACACAAATGTGGGATTTGCGCTGTTCCATCTGTAAGTCGGCTGCAGCCGCATTTAGGGCCTACGTAATAATAATCATCGCCCCCTCCCTCCCGCACAAGCTTATAGCTTCTGGGGGCTGGTTTCCAGGCTATGGGTTGTAGCAATTATTATTATATTATTATTATCATTAAACACATATTTGTAGTGATTTTTCCTGATTTGAAAAGTTGCATCTTAGTCAATTATTTATAAGTTTGTTTATAACAAATTCAAGTAAAACTATGTTCTGAGTCTTATTTCGACTCGAAAGAAAAACGACAAATACTTCGTTTCTTAAAAATATGCCGTTGAGAAAAAAAATGGCTCGAAGTTAAACAAAAAGTTATTTAAGTTTTTTCATCGTCGCGCAAGGCTTGCGAGTAAGTTGCGACTTGTCATGCTCGCGTCTAAACTATCCTTCAACCAAAAACAGAATTATGCAAAGGCCATGCTGTAATCTAAATGATAAAATAAAAAATAAATGAGCTAGAAAGATTTAGCAGCGGCACAAACTGATTTTATTAAAACTAAATCTAAAATCAACAATGAAAATCTGTTGGTTGTAGCATATGTCACTTAATTTTTAGCAACGTGAAAATTGCACTCGTATCTTATTTCTCTCCGGGTCGTATTCGTTTATTCAGGTGTGATTACGAAAATGACTCAGTTCTTGTATTTACCCTTGAAATATAGATATGTCCATTCTTCCACAATTTTCGTTTATGCTGATCTATTGTTTACCTGACTTACTCATTTCGCTTTCAGTCGTCGTACTGAAACGAATGTGTCTAATTAAGTTAATCTATTTTAAATATAAAATGCCGCAACCAAATTCATGCTGTAACCCTTTTAATAAAAAAAAGTCATAGTCGCGTTTATAGAAAATTCGATAAACGTGACTATGACTTTTTTGCAAATTTCACGTTGCTAAAAATTAAGTGACATATGCTAGAACAAACAGATTTTCATTGCTGATTTTACATTTAGTTTTAACTAAAATCAGTTTGTGCCGCTACCATAGCCGCCACTAAATCTTTCTAGCTCATTTATTGTTTATTTTATCATTTAGATTACAGAATGGCCTTTGCATAATTCTGTTTTTGGTTGGATAGTTTAGACGCGAGCATGACAAGTCGCAGCTTACTCGTAAGCCTTGCGCGACGATGAAAAAACTGAAATAACTTTTTTTTTTAACTTCGGGCCATTTTTTCTCTCAACGGCATATTTTTAAGAAACGAAAGAAGTATTTGTTGTTTTTTTTTCGAGTCGAAATAAGGCCCAGAACATAGTTTTACTTGAATTTGTTATAAACAAACTTATAAATAATTGACTAAAATGCAACTTTTCAAATCAGGAAAAATTACTACAAATATGTGTTTAATGATGATTAAAATAACGATGAAATGAGAAAATGTTGTTCATTAGAACGTCTGTAGCACATTTTTTTCAAAAAACTGACCATAAACTTTAATAAATATTTTCGCAAAATACATCTGGATTAATGTTGAGCATGTTGAATACTATTGAAAAAATGTATTAACGTTTATAAACATTTTTCAAACGAATTGGGGTGATCCGTTTGAGAAATTTTGACTCGTATACAATGTACGTTGTGTGATTACAATCTTTCGGATTTCCAAGAGTGATTATTTAATAGTAACATTTATTAAATAAACGCAATAGAACAAAAACAGTTGCAAATACTAAGCTTACCATTCTCAGGTGAACTTTTGAACGCGTTATTTAACAAACACCTCCTTATCCCTCGACCACCAATTACGATTTATCTTACCTTCATCCTTTAGTTATCCCCATCTTACTGCTTTTCCCTTCTTACCCCTCCGACTTATCTCATCCTCAGACTTACCTCCCCTCTCCCGGCTTACCGCCCGACTTATTCTTATAATAAAATTTTACATTGAATTCATGTATCATATATGCATGTTTAATATACCAGCTTTCGAGACTTTGTCGATTATTTTGTCCATGTTCCTTAAGAGATAAAACATTAGTTCTTAGACATTCCTATTCTACTTTTTCATCAAATATCCCAATCTGCAAAATTTTAAAACTTCGAAACAACGAACACACTGAGAAAGGCAGAAATATCGAATTTCGTGAAAATGCTCCACAGTAAATACTGTGAAACTCGACTGAGAACTGTTGGTGGCATAGTAAGCAGATATAGGAAGATGTTAGTACCAAAACGTGACGAAGCAATCGGCCTTGGGAATATTGAAATGCATCGATTACAAATATTGCTTAAAAATTTAAATAATTAAAAAATCACAAAACTAAAACTTCACAGACTAAAAAAAGGACGGTTTTAAAAATATAAAAGTTAAATAAAAATAAAAAGAAAGTAGTGTTGACTAATCTACAGAGTTGAAACTTTAATATAAAAAAGAATAAAGTAAATCGGTCTTGTAGAACTCGTAGACGAAGTGGAACAAACATGAGGCGTGTTTTAAATATATAGATTAGTAAATAATAATTGACCTATTCCCTCATTTGCCAGTCTATTCATTATCAATGGACATAAGATTTTCGTAATATAAAGCAGTGTTAATGAGAACACGATAAGTTTGATCGCCAATAATGAAATCTTTCTTTATAAAAATCGCTCCAGTCATTTATAACTTTTGTAATAATTTGTAAACGTATCTCGCAATGATTTGTTTTGTTCAAACAATATGAAACAACTAGGTATATAGATAAGCGATTGCCATCATCTAATATTTGAACAATTTGTTTGCTTTCCATGGTTTTCAACTAATCCTAAATCAACCGTTCACCGCAAGTGGTAGTGGCAGCAAACTTTTATAATCGTGAATAGTTCTAAAAGTTACAAGTGTGTGCAAAGTGAGATGGCGCCGCAAGTGAATGTTGGATCCGTGAGTCTCAAATTAAACATGTTATACTTATTTAGATTAAAAATATAAATATTAAAAAAACATAAAAATTAAATAGTGTTGACTGATCTACACAGCGAAAGCTTTAATATAAAAAAGAATTACGTAAATCGGCCCAGTAGAACTCTCAAATGAAGTGGAACAAAGATAATTGTGAAATAAATAAAGATTATTAAAAGTTTCACAGTTTTACTAAAATACAACCTGACAATATTGTTTCGACAGCTATGCTGTCATCAAAGGTAATATAATTATAAACAAACACGTCGCTAAGGTAGATACAAAAATAGGTAACTAGATAAAATAATAATAATCAGAATTAAATATCTAATACTTCCAGTAACGGAGAATTACTGAGCTCAAGTTGTTCATTCATTAAAGGTACCCTGAGTATGTGTTTGTATATCTCAAAGGCTTCTAAAATGTCTAATTTGCGTTTGTTATTACAAAAATGTAGGAATTTAATATTATTTTGAGGAGTCATTGTGTGATTTTGTTCTAAAAGGTGTTTGGCGTAATTCGATTTTTCAGGATGTTTATTTTTGTAATGACGTACGTGTTCTTTATATCTTATGTCAAAATTCCGAAGTGTTTGTCCAATATATACCGAACTACAAAAAGAACAATTTAAACGGTAAATGCCCGATTTCATGATATCATGTGTTCTGTCTTTAGAATTAAATAAAAATGAAAAAGTGTTAGTGTTGGTTTTAAATGTTATTTTATAATTGTTGGTTTTTCTTAGTATATGTGCAATTTTTTCTGATATTTTGCCAAAATATGGTATAGATATGTAATTTGTGTCTTCTGTTTGATTGTCAATGGGATATATTCTTTTGATAGCTAACCTATAATCTTTTTGTTTAATTAAAGTGTCAATCATGTTCGGATTGTAATGATTTGCATGTGCTAGTTGTTTAATGGTTGATATCTCTTTGCTAAAATCTGATTTTGTTAGTGGAATAGTTAAAGCTCTGTGTACTAATGATCTGTAGGCTGCTATGTGTATTATGGTGACAAGATTCATTTGGTATTGTTATGTCTGTTTGTGTTGGTTTTCTGTATATGGAAAATTCAAATAGATTGTCTGCGTTAATCTTGATTTAATTTAAGTCTAGAAAGTTTATAGCCCTGTTTTGTTCTGTTTCTAGTGTAAATTTTATATTAGGGTGGATACTGTTAATAAGAATTAAAAATTCATTGATAACCTCAAAAGAACTGTCAAAACAAGCTAAAATGTCATCAACATAACGAAACCAGAAGATAATGTGTTTAGAGAGGTTTAATTCAAATATTCGATCTTCAAACTTGTCCATAAATATGTTAGCTAATAGAGGACTTAAAGAATTACCCATAGGTAAACCATCCTTTTGTAAATAAATTATGTTATTAAAAGTGAAATAATTTTGACTTATACAAAGGTCAAATAATTGAATTAACTCTAACCTTTTAACTAATTCTATATTACTATTGATCAAGAAACTATCTAATAAAGGAATACATTCTTGTGGGGGTATTCTGGAGAACATGTTGCAAATATCAAAACTAACAAGTTTTGAATGTAGTGGAAGATATATGTTTTGCAGCTTATCTACTAATTCTAATGAATTTCTAACAGAGTATTTCGATTTGTAACCTATCGTGTTAATAATCTGGTTCAGTTTTTCAATCGCTTATTTATATACCTAGTTTCATATTGTTGGAACAAAACAAATCATTGCGAGATACGTTTACAAATTATTACAAAAGTTATAAATGACTGGAGTGATTTTTATAAAGAAAGATTTCATTATTGGCGATCAAACTTATCGTGTTCTCATTAACACTGCTTTATATTACGAAAATCTTATGTCCATTAATAATGAATAGACTGGCAAATGAGGGAATAGGTCAATTATTATTTACTGTTTTTGTTTATAATTATATTACTTTTGATAATGACAGCATAGCTGTCGAAACAATATTGTCAGGTTGTATTTTAATAAAACTGTGAAACTTTTAATAATCTTTATTTATTTCATGATTATGGAGTTCCACAAAGTAAGGCTGGAAACAATAAACAAAAAAAAAAAGATAATTGTGTTTTAAATATATAGATATTCCATATATTTTGTTCCTCGTAGCGTTATGTTTATAAACTATTTGGAAATCTTTTTACCATTGTTCTCCATGGTAGTTGGTATTTGGTGCTATTCCAGAATAGCACATGAGGCAGATGAAGATAACGAAAAATGGAGATAACAAATATAAATTTAAAAAATCTCAGACATGCAAGACTCACTGAATTTGGACATATTAAGATTTGGAATTCCTATACATGTAGAGACGAAGTGTTAAAATAACATTTAAATCCTCAATGTAGTCCCGGTTTCCAGTCCCTGGTGTAACGTTGCTACTTGGGTTACGAATCTAACTGTTCTAAAAAAATAATACTTTTTATCTTATACTGCATTTATTGTTTTATTCTAAGAATTATGTAAGGCGAGATAAAAATATGCAATACAGAGGAAATATCTGTCTTTTTGTAATTGGCTAATCGTGACGTAAGCCGAATGTTTCAGAATTTTTGATGATTCTCTTTCTTTGTTCAGCCGATGCTAACGGGTGGCAATTTCTTTTCTTGTGAAATTCAGAATATGGGGTGATTAATTGTTAGTTAGAACACACCGTAGGGTCGGGAGGACCCTCCATAGTGTCTGGAGGGACGGATCTGGCACTCCGTTTAAAAAATTAAAATTAAGTGAGAATTCTGTTGGAATTTACAGTACCGTTAGACTATACGATATATGCGCTATGGCGTGTTTTAGGATTTTTTAAATCAGTTCTCCGGCGATTGAATTAGACAGACTCCTGTCGTACTGTCGGAGGGTTATTAATCTAAATTTAGTTGTGATATGTTCAAGTATTTTTAAAGTTTAAAAAGTAGTTGAATTCAAATTAAATTCTGTTAAATTTAAATCAAGTGCTTTATTTGATAAATCCACTTACCAAACATACCTAAAGTGAGTTTAAAGTATATTTTGTTCTGTTTCTTTATAAGTTAGAGTAAATGACTTTCCTAAAATCACATCCAGAATACGATTAGTAATATGAAGGAGAGTCAATTAACCTAAAGAACTTTGGATTTCTTGTGAACAACAATTTAAAGAGGCATTTTAGGTGTTGAGTTTTTAAATGTAGTCCTGTAATCTTCCAGGTATTACGAGTTTTTGTACAGAATTCGATGCATTGAAATTCTCCTTTTTTTATTTCTTAATAGAGATTATTTAAAACCGTTTTATGGCAACCAACTAATATTGTCGACAAATTTTTTTTATCAATGTACGCTATGTTCTTATGTACAAATTTTGCCTACAGGGTTGACAAAAGACAAATAAAATGTTTTTAAAAGATAACATTGTAACGTTTGGGAAACATCAAATTGCTTGTTGGGCAATCTTTGTAACACTGATAATAATTTTGCACGTATTGATTTAATTTAAACAACTGATTGATTTTCGCCCTTTGCAAATTGGGGTTAGGTGGGTGTTTCTCCCGAAATCCACAATTTGGATGTGAAAAATTCTCGGAAAAGAAAAATGTTGAAATCTGTTTTTCTAAGAAAGAGTATTATTGTTTGTATAGAACACATACTGCTGATTAGTAGAGCTTAATCTGGACATTTTCGACCTTTACAGTGTTTAAATCCACGTAAATGATCCAAATAACATGCAAATGACAGAAAAGATTATATTTAATAAAAAAACTGAACTTTAATATTATAATAAAAAGATGTTGCTAACACGATAATGCTTAATAATGGCTTAGTAATGGATAACAAGTAAAATAATAATTAGTAATTTTTATTGTAGGTGATATGACAGTCGTCATGTTTAAGCTTTTCCATTTGTTTCTTTTTTGGATCATGTTTAATTTTTTCCAATCTTTTCTTCTCGCATTTTCTTTTTCTCTTCTTCTTTTCCACATTTTCTTTGCATCCCATAATGTAAGAACATGAATGTATGTAGGAGTTGTCATTTACGTAGACAAGTAGTATTCCGTGTTGTTATAAATTCACGCAAATGACACAATGAAAATGGCACGCGAATGACTATTAGAGCATTAATATAACATAGCGCCTAGACTATTTTCTTTGAAGGCTTCATGCTAGCTATAATGAAAGAACACAAGTAGTGTATTTACTTACGAATCTTTTTTCTAAATTCAACGCCAGTAAGAAATTATGATAACCACGTGAATGACACGAAATAAATGAACTCTTACATCAAACCATATAAACTACCTGTATAAAGTTTATAGATCAACTGAACAAGACACTACATGTTGATTTCATTAAAATTACATATGCAAGCAATACATGCTTATATTGCAGAAATACTGATACTATACGTGAAATTTAATAATGTTCTTCTCTCTTAGTTAGATCCACGCAAATGACAAAAATATCAGGTACAACATTTTATTGATTGTGTAGTAATCGATGCTTAATATTTTGTATATTAATTGACTCTAGATGAGAGCCCTATACTCGTTTTAAAATTCTCCTTAATTACAACAATAACACTGTGCGACACACTTTTCTTGACATGGGATTTCTCTTCAGGAATGGCAAGATTAGGTGCCAAATAGCAATTCCCCATCGGCATTTTGCTAGGTTAGTTAAAATAAGAGCTTTTCAATTTTAAAGATTGAGAACTATCAGGGTATCGGATTGGCTTGAAAAATTTGGAAAATTACCTAAAAATATAGTTTTCGAGGTGTTTTTGGGCTTGTTTGAAAGGAAATTGAAAGTAGATATATAAAAAAGATAGACAAAAACAAACATAAGTGAAATTCTTGCATCACCAGGGGTCGTTTTAAAAAGCATTTAAAGCGCTAATTTGAAAAGGGGATGGGGTAGAGAGGGGCAGAAGGCGTTTTAGTTCACAGAAACTTTTTTTAGTGTTTTCTATTATAGTGCAAAATTTCAGCCTGATAGCAATATTCATTTTTTCATTTGTTTTAATTTCTCTTAACAACAAACAAATTATTATTTAGATTTCAGCATTTATTTTTTATTTTCAATGTTTTTTTATTTTTTATATTGCATGTCGTACTGCAAGCTCAAATATGTCTGTGTAATGTGCAGGATGAACACAGTATGAAAGTCAAAAATGGTGAAAAATGTACAAGATAAAAGTACGAAGCATTATAAACGTCTGGTTGCCCAACACAATCATTACGCTACTATTAGCTAAAATGAAAGGGTGCATAAAACTGACTGTCCAATCCCAATTTCTTGATAACGATGCAAGAAATGATGATGTCACAAGAAGGTATCAATTTCACTGTTTTGAATTCGACATTTTACAGTGATGTACGGAAAGATATTAATCACCCTACAGTTTCAAAATGCATAAATTTATACTTATAAAGATGCAAGTTTCGTGATATTCACAAGCTTATGAAAAATTTTGATTTTGATTTGGATTTTGACAAATATCTGAATGAGGACCAGTCGATTGTTTGGAATGCCATTAAGACCGTGATTCTTCATTTCTTGGGGAAGCATCGGGCAGAAAATTACCGTGACTTGATAGCTGATATGAGAACAGGCATATGAGAAATTGAATTGAATTGAATTGATATCAATGTCTCTCAAAATACATTTCCTTAATAGTCACCTTGGCTACTTTGAGAAGCAGTTAGCTTCAGGGTCTGATGAACATGGAGAGGGATTCCATTAGGTTGCAATGCCTATGGAAATTCGGTACAGAGGCAAAAAATTGAATGCCATGTTAGGGGATTTGTGTTGGTGGCTAAAGAGAGATGCTGAGGATAGCGAAGAAGAAACGAACGAAGACAAGAATGAAAACAGTGACAGCGAAGATGATGTCCACGCATCCAGCTCAGACATACAATTCAGGGAGGAGAGCGAAAATGAGAAACCAGCGCCCAAAAGGAAGCAAATAGATCAGTAGAGATAAAGTTAACATTGTATTTGTTGAACAAAATTAAAACAAAATAAAGAACATGAATTCATACTTCTGAATTTAATTCAAAAAACTCATTTTTCTACGAAGAAACATTACTCTCAGTCCGGCATTTTGCGGTATAATAGGGGACAATTGGAGAAAAGCTTTTATGAAAAAGGAACGCCCTCTGCCACCTCGCTACCCCATTCCCTTTTCAAATTAGCGCTTTAAATGCAATTTAAAACGACCCCTGGTGTTTCAAGGATTTCACATATGTTCGTTTTTGTATCTACTTTCAATTTCCTTTCAAACAAGCCCAAAAACACCTCGAAAACTATATTTTTAGGTATTTTTCTGAATTTTTCAAGCCAATCCGATACCCTGATAGTTCCCAAACTTTAAAATTAAAAAACTCTCTTATTTTAACTAACCTAGCAAAATGCCGTTGGGGAATTGCTATTTGGCACCTAATCTTTCCATTCCTGAAGAGAAATCCCATGTCATGAACCAAAAGTTGAAATTTGTCGCACTGTGTAATCATTAACTGATGCCATAGAAAAACTGCTTTTTACTTTGAGAATACATACTAGGGACATGCCACGTGAATGACATATGACGTAATAAAACTTACTTTTTATTGTTAAAAAAATAGTTTAGTTGTTAATATATACCTGGCTAGGTAGACTGCTATTACCTCTTCACTGTACTGAACTAACAGGTAAAAAGGTATTCGTAATATAATATTAATCAAGCTGGGACAGTAAATTTAATATTTCTGAAGAATTACCCAGGAATGAATGTAATATGAATTATTAAATTACGATAATTTACATACAATTTGGTGGCGCCCAATACAATGTTTATTGAAATAATTCGTATTCCTTCTAAAATCTAAAATCAGTGAAGTTTTTAATTAACACCTTCGACCTGAAAGCAATTTGTTCTAAAAAGTAAGGGTCTCCGTTTTAAAAAGCATAAACCTTACGTAAGGCGTTTGTGTTTATCTAACGTACACTGGATTCCGCGCTGTTATCTGCAGTGTTTATGAAATTATCATTATTATTAAAAACGCAGTTCAGTTACTGCGGTTAACTGCGCAGAGACCTAGAGGTTGGACCCCGATCCGGGGCTACATCATGAATGCGTAAGTGTAATAGTGTAACACTAGTATTCCCGATCTGTATGCGCAGGAGTTCAACTCCTTCATATGTCTAATGTTAGTAGCCGTTTTGCATGTATTATCTTTGTTACTGCGATTATCTTAACGAGAGTAAATAATTTTTCAAAACCATACCATGTTGTTTATATGATTTTCAGCGTAAGAACTACTAATAAGCTTAATAATCTTTTTAAAACGTGTGTATAAGTTAAGTGTAAGTAAGTTCAATTATTCGAGGGCGATATGGGTATTCCACTCAAGTTGTATTTTTTCTTCGGCTAAGCAAACCAATTAAAAAATAGTTTACTAACACCTCGCTCCTACAGACTGAGCTATAAAATCACATTATTCTACTTAATTAAATGATTTAATATTTATGTATATTTAATTATAAAAGTACAATTTCACGAAAGCTTTAACTATTATTGGAAGAAGAAATAGTAGATTGTTTAATAAGTAAAGAAAAGTGATGATTTTCCAGCGAGTGTAATTGTTTAATTCACGAGCGAGCGCTAGCGAAGCGAGTGGATTAATAATTTCACGAGAATGGTAAAGCACTTTTCTTACGCGTTGAACATGCAATTTTTTCGTGTACTTGATGGAAATCACGTTTATTTTAAAAAATAAATATCATCAAAAATAATTTTTCAAAGTACGTCAAGCGTGTGCTGAGATGGCTGACATGGTAACAAAACATCTAACAATAAACAAGTAAAATAATAATTTGTGAAAAATGGTTCATTTAAAATGAATCAATTAAAAGCAGATAATGAAGATATTTTGCAATCAGTATCAGAAGCGACGACGAGTTTGTTACCATTGAAGTCCAGAGAAAAATACGAGACAACTTACCAACAATTTTGTAATTGGAGAAACGCAAAAAGTGTGCAAGGAGCTAATGAAAATATTCTAATTGCATACTTCTTTGAAAAGGTTAGTCTTATTTATGAGATTTATTACATACAAACACCAATATTTAAATATTCTTATGCCTAGGTGAAAACTCTTAAAGCTTCAACACTTTGGTCAGTGTACTCAATGCTGAGAAGCACTCTACAAGTAAATGAAAACGTGGACATTTCTGCGTATAAAAAGTTACTGGCCTATCTGAAACATCAAAATGACGGCTATGTATCCAAAAAATCGAAAGTTTTCTCGATGGATAATATGAAGGATTTTTTAAAACAAGCCCCTGATGACAGCTTTTCTACTTATGAAGGTAGTGACGATTATTGCGTTACACGGAGCCTGTCGTAAGGAAGAATTACGGCTATTGAAGGTGGATGATGTAGAAGATTCCGGGCGTATTTTGGTGATAACATTACATGACACGAAAACAAAAAAAGCGTGTCTTCACAGTTACATCGGAAGATGGAATGAATGGAATTGAGCTCTACAGAAAGTATTTGAATTTGAGACCCAAACATGTGGACCATCGCAGATTATTTATATTTTATAAACAAGGCAAGTGCACGGTACAACCAATTGGTATAACACTTTGTACAGTGTACCAAAGAAAATTGCTGTGTACTTAGGGCTACCGGATCCAAACAGCTACACCGGACATTGTCTTCGGCGAACGTCAGCAACTTTCTTGGCCGACAGTGGAGCAGATCTACAGGTTTTGAAGAGACACGGGGGCTGGCGATCAAGTGGAGTCGCGGAATCCTATGTCGAAGATAGCATCGGCAACAAAGTAAAAATTTCGTAAAGAATATTTAGCGGTTCAAGTGAAGAGCAACCGTCCACATCAACAGTACCAGCAAGGTTGTCAGTTGCTGAGTTCCAGTCACTATCTTCATCTTCCTCTAATATAACTTTTAATAATTTGAACAATTGTATATTTAACATTTCTACAAATAAATTGAATGAATGAAAAAAAGTGTTGCTAACAAGAAAAGTGTTGCTAACAAGAAAACTACCAATTTTCTTTATGATTTTTGATTGAACAATCTGTTTCATTTCCATCAAGTACACGAAAAAATTGATTTTACATACTTTTACTTCTTTTTTTCTAATGACAGGAGTTGTCTATTACAAATAAAGAAGTGTCAAATTGAACTCCTTTGATTCGTTGTTTTCATATCCACACTCGCATAGATATGAAATTATATCCGTATTGCTTGCTGGAATTGCCTACTTTTCAATTGAATGAAATATGAATAAAACAGATGATTTACATGTAGGAGTAGAAAAATAGTAGTTTGTGCAACAAGGGTGGATATGATGCCTATATCGCAGGAGAACGAAGTTTGAGGCACGACGCCGAAGGCGAAGTGCCTCAATCGTTCGAGGGCGATATAGGCATTCCACCCAAGTGGTACAGTATCTTTTTTCTTCGACTAAGTAAAACAATTACAAAATAAATTGCATGTCTCCTTGAGAAATCGAATATATGGATTAACCTATGCTTTTATCCATGCTAAAATATGGTTTGTAAAATCCCTCTGTCATTGTAGAATTTTTAAGAGAATTGTTAAAACTTTGCAGAAATTAACATTTTCGAAGAAAAATTATTATTTTAAATTTTGTTTTATAAAAAAAAATAAAAAAGAATTATTCTCCCAGCTGGAATTGAACCTACGTTGGACAGCTTCAGTTTATTTATACCTATCTTCTACAGACTGAGCTACCAAACTCCGTCAAAACTGCGTCTACTATACTTATTATAAAAGTAGGTTGTACTTATTTAAATGATTTAATATTTATGTCTTTTTAATTATAAAAGTATTATTGTTAACGCTATAATTTCACAAACCACGTTATTTTCAAATACTTTAAGTGTTATTGAAGGAAGAAAACATTGATTTAACTTACTTTTACTTCTATATTTATGACAGGAGTTGTCAATAAATTAATTATAAATAAAGAAGTGTCAAATTGGACTGCTTTGATTGGCTGTTTTCATATCCGTACACTATACGGATATGAAATTATATCCGTACACCTTACTGGAATTGCATACATTTCCATTGCGCGAAGCGTGAAGAAAACGGGTTATTTACAGGTATAGGAGTAGAAAAAATATCATTTGTACCGGGTCATCGGTTTGTAAATTTTGTGCGAATGTATATAAAATCATTACCTACTAAAATTTACTGTTTATTATATAATAACACATAAAAACTTAATGTTCTTGTAATGGCCGCTGTAAAAACTCTATTTCTTGACATCTAAAAGTGAAAAGAAGCCCTAAATGAAAATCAAACAGGGATGTTCTGTATTTTAATGTC
Organism: Agrypnus murinus; assembly: GCA_929113105.1. Taxonomy (NCBI): domain Eukaryota; kingdom Metazoa; phylum Arthropoda; class Insecta; order Coleoptera; family Elateridae; genus Agrypnus; species Agrypnus murinus. The sequence continues at coordinate 3,226,835 of OV816028.1, read as the reverse complement.
TCATATAATGACGATTATACGAGAACGATTACGAAAAGTGGATACGTTTTTATGGAAAAATTTAAATAGTAGTATTAATACGTATTATTTTATTCAACAAGCTCAAGAGCTCATTTACTGAATAAAGAAAAAATATATTAGGGTGTTCCTTATTTCTACATGATATTTTTGTTTTCGAATTTACTAGGTCTCGCCTCCTAAAAAGTTTACATATTGTATAAACAATTAAAGACACTACCTACACAAAAAATTTCATTGACTTAAGTTAAATCCTTCCCGTGCCGACAGGCGCTTAAATTGTGAAAAACAGGGTTTTAATTTAATTGGCAGACGGTTCCGTGTTCCCAATAATAACAATATCTGAAAAATCTTTTTTCAATATTTTCAAGCTTTTTCTTTTGGTACCTATAATAGGGATTCCAAACAACTGCACAATACTCAATTTTGGCTCTTACATATAAGAATTCAAAAGTCGGATTATAACTACGGGATTAGTGAAGTTTTGAGTATGTCTAATGATAAAGCCTAGTTTCTTGTATGAAGTTGAAATGAGTTCGCCAATGTGGGTCTGAAAGGAGAGTTTTGGATCAAACAAGATACCAAGATCTTTATCTAAAGTAGCTCGTGTAACTAAGGCGGAATCCATATTGTAATCATAGACCAAATTTGATTGTTTTCTGGAATAGGCATTTGTTGATATTGAAATTTAGTTTATTCTCTACTGACCAACTGTAAATGGAATTAATATCTGCTTGTAATCTTTCACAGTCTTCTATACCTTTGACAGTTTTAAAGATTTTTACGTCATCAACATATAATAGATAAAAATACATAAAACTGAAAATTAGTTGTTACGATTAATGCATTCCAAAATGAATTACACGTTTTACATTACATGACACTTTAATGGAAGTAAATATTTTCCAAGTAAATCGATTGGAATAGGAAATAATAATACACATGGACATGTGTTAGTTGCTCTTGACCATAACGTTCAAGGTTAGTTCAATAATGTAAAAGGAATAGAACACGATGATTAATTAAATTTTCGACTGCCAAGACGATCAATTATTTTCTAAACTAGTAATTAAAGAAAAACTTACCTTTTCTGAATACTCCACCACGTCTCTCATGTTTCTTGGATATCCAGAGACAAGATAGGTCTTCGCATTTGGCGACATTTTCATTTCTAACATAAGCACCTCAGTAACCGTTTTACTGGATAACAATCCAAAGTCTTGCATGTCTGCAAACAAAACGTTAATTTATTTGCCACCTACAAATAAAATGCATGCTTAAGTGCAATTTCATCCCTAGAACACGCAACTTGTGTTTATTTTCTCCGGAGTCTTTTAAAAGCTCGCGAACCCCATGCATGTCTGTAGTAAGTATTTTATACGTACTTTTTATTACGCATAAATAAAAGTGTACAAGGTAAGCAGTTATTACTATGACTTTTTTCCCAATCATTAGAGCGGAAATAACACGTAAATTCTTAGTTTGCATAGGAAAGGTAGGTACTACAAGATAAAAATGTCAGTTTTACGTGACGTTTGCTTTTTAGGTAGTACCCATTATTTATCGCAAATAGTAATGTAGCAATAATTTGCTAGATTTAAAAGTGGCTATAGACAAATCCATTTTGCTTTAGCCAAACATAAGCCAAAACAAAGCTAATAGGTAAATGATTTTTTCTTCAGAACAACCAAAACAACATCCAAACTCTATGCAATTTACATAGCGAAATGATCTAATAGGCACACAAACAAAATCATTTTCTTATGTTTCAATTTTTTACCTTCGTGACCAATAGTACTGAAATTGATTAAACTGGTTCGTCCATCTATATTAAAGAGAATTCCTTGTTACTACTAAATCTATCCATAATTTGTCAAATTAGTCTTCAATGCCAATGATATAATTTAAAATTGAGCAGCAGCAATCAATATTGTTTTGAAAATTGATTTATTGATCTACATAATAATGCAAAGCTTTTCTCTATCACTTCTACGTGGCATTTGCAAAAGGTTATTGCAAAAAATTGATTTTATTAAGCTTACCATTTCCTAACGCGTACTGCTGCAAAAGATCCGTCATGTTGATATGGACTATCCCTTTCTTCTCTTGCATCAGGTTATCACAATGAGTCACCTTCCCACTACCGGGCCCCCCTATAAATAAAATTATTTAAATTAATAGGCGATAATGAAGAAATCTAATTATATATACAGTTTAAAACATGACGAGGATTATAAGAATTAATTCTGGTAATTCGATTTGTAACTTTTTGGCGATTTTCGTACTTGCCTATTTACACAGTTTATGGGAGACGGAGCGTTAAGCGCTACTTGGCAGTACTCCTCAAAAACAATTCAACGGTACAGGTTTCATCGTCCAGAGACGTATAGTTGCACGCCCGAAAGCTTCCATGTTAAGGCTGTGTGAGCTTTTTCAATGAAGCACATTAAATGATTTTTTTAACATGTTTAACCTAACCTTCTTTCGGAGCTAACCAAACCTCTTTCCTAACTGTAACCTAATCTTTAATTTTACTTTAACTCAAATCTAACCCAACTTAACAGCTACCTAACATCGAACACAATCTAATCTCTAACCTAACCTAACATCGAACTTATCCTAGATAGTTATAGTGACAGAGATTGCTACTAAAATGATGTAATGCAGACAAAATGTAATGCTATAAAAGAAAAGCTCAATGAAATATAGCAATCAGCCAATCGTTTATTGAATCGATATTTGACAGCAGTAATGGCCAAATATTATTTTGTTTGTCACGATTAAGGAAACGTGTTACATTAGAGAGTTTAAGTGGAGAATTGCTGATTCAATTCTAAGGAAATGAGTCTTTCAAAATGATGGTGAGATAAATGTTGAAAATAATAGCGCTGTATTTTGTTACTAATAAGTTTTGATTTCCTTATTGAAACTCAATCACAATGTTATAACAAACAAGTTACGATTAATCTTCTTAGGGAAATGTTCAAAAACGGTTTCTATTAATTGCTAATATTTTCGATAGTTTTCATCGTCTTGAGTCGTATGGTTAAAAAGTTTCACATACCGAAAGTGCCGTAATTAATTCTGTGAGAAAACTTTTTCATTGAAAACGCAACAGATTAAGTCAAAGAGATTAGGTTTAATTAAATTAGGTTAGTAGTTAGAATTGGTTGGACATTAGGTGAGAGTAGAGGTTAGGTTAGGTTAGATATTAGGTTAAGTTAGAGGTTAGGCTGGACTAGAAGTTAGGTTAGAGAATAGGATAGATTAGAAGTTAGGTTAGATTTGGGGAACAGTTAGGTTAGGTGATAATCTTTAAAAAACTCATGGGAGCTTTCAGTACGTGTTGTAACGGTATATTTTTACGAGCTCTGAATAAATGCAATTTTGTTAATACATGTACAAAAATCGTAAGTCCGGTTCTGCAAATTTACGTTCTTTTTCTAAAGTGTAATCTTGTGTTAGCATTCGACACAAACAACCCCATAAAATTTTTCTTAAAAAAAGGGTCATGTTTCGACTTTCTTAAAATTATAAAGATCATTTGGGCAATAAATTATATCTTTCTGTACGTTATTTATGCACGCATACATCGGTTAATGCAGTTTCTTTGTTAAAAATCCTGGAAAACTACTGAATATAGCTCGTGATAAACCTAACTTGAGCCACTTCTATCGAATTTTGTGCTTGCTATGTATAAAAAAAAATTAATTCGACGTGTCTGCAGTTTTATAATAGTATATTGTGTTACAAGTGCAGAAAAGTGCCAATTTCTCACGAGTGTGAAGATTTTGCGGCATGAGACGTAGTCGAATGCCGCAATCATACGAGTGAGAAATTGGTGTTTTTGCACGCGTTACACACTATACTTTATCTACGACAACAAAAAAAGTAATAAACCACCAACAGCTAAGAAAGTTTTTAACCTAGAATTTATACTCGCATTCATATTTTTTACGTGAAATATTTGGCAATAAATTAAGAGATGTAATGTGAGCCGCTTCCACGATGTTTGGAAGTGTACGAGTGTACACCCCAATTTTCCTTCATCGGATTCACTCATGATACATCTAGAATTTTAAAAACGACAAAAGTAAACATTAAATTTATAAAGACAATAGTAATAATACGTTTACAATTTGTATAATTTCAGTCAATCTACTATTTAGTACTTACAGCTAAATAATTATGTTATAAACATAGTAGTTAGGCAACACCGATTCTAGCCCAAAATCCCATGTTATTTCTTATGGAGGTCCAAAAACGCCGAAAACGTGACAAATGATAGTGCGCCGACTCGCGACTCGAGGTCATCCGCGGTTCATCCAGACACGCGGCAGTAATTTCATATTACCTTTTTAATAATTATCTGTTATATTAATAATAATAATAAAACATTTAATATTTATTAAAATCCCTAAAAATTAATTCCCCTTCTCTTGGTAGATGTCTCATATAAAATTATTAGATTTTAAAATACATTTTCCGCGACTCGGTCCGGCGCGCGTATTAACAAAAGTGTATATATTCTTTCTAAGTGTTAACAACAAATCAAGGTAATCTTTATCATCAGTTTTATAACTTTCTTTTCTAAATACTATTGCATAACTATTATAAATATTATTTCATCCATAGATCCGAAATATCAAATTATAGAATTATATTAGTTGAAGCGTCTGTAATATTACGTTTTCCATAAATACTAGATATAATTAATCAACTTCATTATAAATTAAGTAGAAAGCATTATATTTTTCAAGTCATTCCTTTTTATGAAAAACAGTTCGTAATAGAGTTTACTTTAAGGATACCTTATAACTACGCTTATCGAAAACAAATATAGACAAGCAGGTAACATTTTAAGAATTTTGATCTAATAAGGTACTAAACTGATTAGGAGTCCTTTACAAATTTATCAGGCTGAATGTAATTAGAAAATATATTCTATTGCTTACCAATTAGATTATTATATATGATGTTAACATATAATAAAGACACTAAAGTACTTTTACTATTATATAAAATTCGAAAAAAATGAAATGAATTGTATTGAGCAAACATGAATCGCTAGGAAAACGTTTAAAAAATCCCTTTTTCAACCTTTGCAATGTAAAAGCATGCCTTCAAAGCAATAAATAAATAATCTTTCTTTTAAAATAAATTAAAAAATAAAAAACATGTAAATATATGCTAAAATGTTTCAGATATGATTAATTAAAACATTCAAGTTTCATCACGTCTATAAGACATGTGACCCTATGACGTAAGATCATGATATTAGATATACGTTAGATAGCTTAAATATGAGAGTTTTAGAAGGATAAACTATTTAATAAAGCTATAAACGATAAAAATTATCGAAACAATTCTCAGATAGATTGGCATTTACCTGTAGAATTTGCCTGTCAGAACAAGATATTAGGCGGGTCATTAACTCAGTTGTGTATCTAGCATTCAATAATATTATAATTCTAATTCAGAAAATATATAGACTTACCCCTTTGCGTATTTGTGCCAGTACAAACTAAAACGGGAAAACAATAACTTAATCACCAAGAAGGAATATTACACTAATCATCTTTTTTAAAAATTAAAAACCGGTCATTGTCTATACAGTGCAACGTACCGCGATAAACTGAACTTATTTTCAAATCTACCTTACCCTCGACGACAAAAAGGGAAACACCCTGAGGCAATATACATTCTTTTAAAAAGACACGATTTGACCTGTAAATCACTAGAAATTTGAGGTTTTATACCTGCTTCGAACCCCCAAAACAGGTGATTTTTAATGGATCTTTCTGTAAAAATTCTCCCTTTTCAAACTTCTTTAAAGGATTTTACTGTAATCAATATCATCTTAAAACTCTTTCTTGATATTTGCCACTTGATTTACAAAACAACATTTGGAGTGTATAAATTTCACATTTTAAATTATTATTTACATATGTTGATTCCGTTTATAAATGAATCGTTGCTTTGGACACCCCGTTGCATTACTTTTTACATTTATTTATGATATGCTATATAATACACCAGTCACATTGAATGCATTATTACCTGTCCAGATAAAAAATTATTAAAGCATAGCATATAACTAAGTAGGGGATATATTTAACTTTTCATTCTAATCAATTTACAACAAATTTCATAAAAGTATATTACAAGCAGCAAAGGGTAGACCAAAAAAAACTCCAGAGGGCTGACTGAAATATTTGTTAACAGAATAATGATAACAATTAATAAAACATATAGCTACTGACCACGGCCTATTTGATAAGTTAACTAATTCCCAATAGTTTTCTCTCTCTAGTAATTAAGCCTTATCCACAATTAGTTTGTAACAGCTGATACACCATCCATCTTGAGATTTAATAACCTTACATTTAAAAGATTCAACATTTAAAAGTATACAAAAGCAGAATCTATTAGTCATTTCATTTAAATCTACAGCATAATAAACAGTTTCCGCATAGCATTTTAATATATGAACTGAACTGATTTATGTATCGTATTATTTAAATTCCACCTTATTACATCCAGTAACTCGGTAATTTTTCCTAGCTTTTAGCTGTTTTCTCGGCGGTACGTGTAAACGGGATATAGAACGAAATTCTAACTCTAGATTTCAGTCTCAGTGCAGCAACTGAACGAGTAACACTTATCTCTCTTCACATCCATATTTAACCTTTATAATAAAAACATGTCTTTCGCCAGCGAACTTGTTGAAGAGTTAAGGAGACTTGTCTACGACTCACAGATAGATGATGATAGTAATGCTATCCTCAGAGCCTTAAAACAATGTACCATAACAATAAGAAAACTTAATAAGGCACTAGATTCAGCGTCATCATTGGGAGCGAAGAACCATCTATTAGCCTGCTTGGCTCAAGCGAAATCTTATCGAGAGACAGTCAAAGCCTTAAAAACTGTAGGCGAGGGATATAACCAGCGAAAAGAGACAGCCTGTAGCCGAGTCAAATGGTCAGACATGAAATCAGCATTTAAGGGACGTATGCGAACTGCTGCAATAACTAACATCAGGCATATTGATCCGAAGACTTTCATGGAAGACTGTTTAGTCATTTTTCAGAGACGTATGCTGAATGCGTTGAAGAAGGATGCGGCGTTAAAGGTGAACACGGCTTTAACAGGCATGTTTGAAGTCAAAAAAGGGGATACTATTATGGAAGAAATAAAATATATAAACACTAAAAATGTAGCCATATACCGATATAGTAATTTAGCCCAATGGTTCAAGATCAATATTCAAGATCCTATCCTTAAGGATCTCGAAGAGTTTCAAGTAAGTATAGACATTGTAGAAAGTTAGAAATAAACTAACACACATATATTTCTTTATCTAGCAAAAAGATAGCGGATGGACGCTTAAATCAATCATTAACCTCCAGCTCAATATCAATAAGTATACCCAACAGCTCGGCTCATCCTATTAAATCTGAAGCTCAACATAAATCACATAATACAGCGAGTGTACTTGAGGTCCTCTACAAGCGTCCGAAGAAATTGACGAAGATACAAAACTTGTTTAAAAGTGTTTAAAATGTATATAATTTAGATAATTGTTCTCATATTTATCCTGTATTAATAAAACTCAACAAATGTTTTATTGTCTTTTATTTTATTTTTATGTTTTATTCTGTAAGTTACTACAAGTCTACGAGTAATCAACTTATGCATTGCATTCGATGACCTAGTGACGGGGAGATAGGAGTAGGTACAATCGGTTTATGTTATGCTCCCTCGTAGTCTTAACAGAGTAATTATACTATGCAGGGGTAAGCACTATCTTTTTCCTTGAGGTTATGTTTTAGTTCGAGTTTAAGCTTAAATAACTTTACTATTGACGGCATAGACCCTTTATTTTCATATAGTAGCGACAACGATCGATCTCGCCGCTAGCTCAAAAGCATCAGAACGATGTTGACAACATTGACGATGACTATCTCAGTAGCCGTCATAGAAGCTTCTGCAGGTCTCGGAAAACTCCTGCTGCTGCTGCCTCTGGTAATGCTATGAAATAAAAACGTATCAAGATGATGGAGGAACTCAAAAGGATCATCTACCAGAACGTTTACTGTGAGAGGTAAAGAAATAAGAAACATATATAGAATGTATGTCGTTTATTTTATCATCAGTGTTAAAATATCATGTTACATATAATTAGCAGTACAACAAGATCATTTTACATAGTACAAATTAAATATTTACTTATTCTATGATTTTTCTCGTTTTAAGCTCTGTGATGACTGAAATTATTTCGTTGTCGTTTTCGAGATTGCTGCTATGAGCTTTCTTTGTGGCGTACAACAATTGTAGTCGATCCACTAGTTGATCAGGCGTACTCTGATGTATCCAATTCGGTTTCATCATCTTGTTTAACTTTTTGGGAAGACTAACCTCAAAGTCTGTAATTCTGTATAAATTTGGTCTGATTACATTTTCGTATTTCCAATGTTTAACGCTTATTAGTCGACCGTTGCGCCTATAGTCTTTCTTATGAGCATTAGTAAGTGAGATTATTTTCATATAGTTGTCGATATCTTCCTCTGTTGGACTAGGAGAGCTTATTCGTTTAAGCGTTAGTAAATTAAACAGGCCGGATGTTCCATTGAAAAGGTTGTTTTTAATTAAAATATCTTTTCCCTGAAACTGTACTCGCGAACAACCAAATCGCCACTCATCGATGTCGTTATATAGAGCGTACCTAGTTTTGTCTACGTTTTTGTTTTTTCCGCTAACTAATAATGCTCTATAATGGTTAGAGAATTCGTGATAATCTTTTAAGCTAGAATCGCATTCTTCTTCTTCATCATCAGCAGATGTAGCGAGAGATGATTGTTCAAGCTCTGGTGAGAGATTGATAGCAACGGTCTCCGATCGCGGTATAACACGATTATCATGAGGTTCTGCTTTATCACAGTGAAAGTAGGCTAATTTCTTACGGATAGCATTACGAGCGTTTATTACTTCATCATCATCATCGAGCCTTATTTCTTTATTTATGTCACAAGGTTCATTGGTATGCATACGTTTCAGATTCATGTCTTTAAATATTTCATTATTTCTAGGTGACGACTTATTATCAACAACTATGGTATTATGAACTGTGTTCAAATGACTTCTATAGTTATCAAGGCGTGTAAAATACTTTAAACAAATAGAACACTGAACTTTATACCCCTGGTGTATCTTCAAATGGCGAGCAAACCCTGAGCGTAAAACACTCATACAACATACGTCACACTTGCGTCGCTGGTTCATATCGACTAATAATTGATCATGAACTCCTATTTATATAACATGTTCTTCAGGTCACTCTTAATTAACCCTAGCACTACGTCTATCATCACCCGGTCAATCTTCCTTTATCATCACTAATTAACCCTGGCTAGCCGTCCTTAAGCATGAATTCACCCTTGGCACGGGTCAATGCTTCGATAAATACCTGAGAAACCCAGGTTATGAGTAATAATAATAATAATAATAATAATGTTTATGCGTCTGTTTCTCTAATCTACTAACTTTATCAATAGATCTCTTTGGTAGAGCTATGGAGAGCATGACGTCATCAGATGACAGTTACAAGCCTTCAGGGATACATAGTTTAGAACCAGTGCATGATTCTCGTACACGAGAATTTGCAGACATTCAGGGTAGACATAATAGCGCCACATACAAATTTCTTTTTATACTCCAAATACCATCAGTATGAGATTCCTGTAATCAAAGATGGCTGCCAACAAATCACAGCGTAGTAGGCGTGATCCAAGATAGGTTAGGTTAGAACACGTGATGTTTCATTTACTAGCACGACTAAGGGCGAAGGGTGAAGCGACTAGTATGACTAAGGGTGAAGAGACTAGCATGACTAAGGCTGAAGGATGACGAGACTAGCATGGCTAAGGGTGAAGGGAGAAGGGTGACTATATATAAAAGGTAGATCGTTATCAGCGAGAGAGTACACGAATAAAGCCGAATCTTTCCGATGGCGAACATCCTAGGTTACAGAGCTGGTAAGTAGTCATCCTATGAGAGAGAAAGAGTTTCCGCTTAGTGAAAGGAGAATCCAATCCCAGAGTTAGCGCTAAATCTAGGGAATTCCAAGATGGCTCCTTCAAATGACAAATTCAAAATGACACATGCAAAATTGTCAGATTTAATAGGTTAGGTTAGAACACGTGAGTTCATAATACCATAGTTGTTGATAATAAGTCGTCACCTAGAAATAATGAAATATTTAAAGACATGAATCTGAAACGTATGCATACCAATGAACCTTGTGACATAAATAAAGAAATAAGGCTCGATGATGATGATGAAGTAATAAACGCTCGTAATGCTATCCGTAAGAAATTAGCCTACTTTCACTGTGATAAAGCAGAACCTCATGATAATCGTGTTATACCGCGATCGGAGACCGTTGCTATCAATCTCTCACTAGAGCTTGAACAATCATCTCTCGCTACATCTGCTGATGATGAAGAAGAAGAATGCGATTCTAGCTTAAAAGATTATCACGAATTCTCTAACCATTATAGAGCATTATTAGTTAGCGGAAAAAACAAAAACGTAGACAAAACTAGGTACGCTCTATATAACGACATCGATGAGTGGCGATTTGGTTGTTCGCGAGTACAGTTTCAGGGAAAAGATATTTTAATTAAAAACAACCTTTTCAATGGAACATCCGGCCTGTTTAATTTACTAACGCTTAAACGAATAAGCTCTCCTAGTCCAACAGAGGAAGATATCGACAACTATATGAAAATAATCTCACTTACTAATGCTCATAAGAAAGACTATAGGCGCAACGGTCGACTAATAAGCGTTAAACATTGGAAATACGAAAATGTAATCAGACCAAATTTATACAGAATTACAGACTTTGAGGTTAGTCTTCCCAAAAAGTTAAACAAGATGATGAAACCGAATTGGATACATCAGAGTACGCCTGATCAACTAGTGGATCGACTACAATTGTTGTACGCCACAAAGAAAGCTCATAGCAGCAATCTCGAAAACGACAACGAAATAATTTCAGTCATCACAGAGCTTAAAACGAGAAAAATCATAGAATAAGTAAATATTTAATTTGTACTATGTAAAATGATCTTGTTGTACTGCTAATTATATGTAACATGATATTTTAACACTGATGATAAAATAAACGACATACATTCTATATATGTTTCTTATTTCTTTACCTCTCACAGTAAACGTTCTGGTAGATGATCCTTTTGAGTTCCTCCATCATCTTGATACGTTTTTATTTCATAGCATTACCAGAGGCAGCAGCAGCAGGAGTTTTCCGAGACCTGCAGAAGCTTCTATGACGGCTACTGAGATAGTCATCGTCAATGTTGTCAACATCGTTCTGATGCTTTTGAGCTAGCGGCGAGATCGATCGTTGTCGCTACTATATGAAAATAAAGGGTCTATGCCGTCAATAGTAAAGTTATTTAAGCTTAAACTCGAACTAAAACATAACCTCAAGGAAAAAGATAGTGCTTACCCCTGCATAGTATAATTACTCTGTTAAGACTACGAGGGAGCATAACATAAACCGATTGTACCTACTCCTATCTCCCCGTCACTAGGTCATCGAATGCAATGCATAAGTTGATTACTCGTAGACTTGTAGTAACTTACAGAATAAAACATAAAAATAAAATAAAAGACAATAAAACATTTGTTGAGTTTTATTAATACAGGATAAATATGAGAACAATTATCTAAATTATATACATTTTAAACACTTTTAAACAAGTTTTGTATCTTCGTCAATTTCTTCGGACGCTTGTAGAGGACCTCAAGTACACTCGCTGTATTATGTGATTTATGTTGAGCTTCAGATTTAATAGGATGAGCCGAGCTGTTGGGTATACTTATTGATATTGAGCTGGAGGTTAATGATTGATTTAAGCGTCCATCCGCTATCTTTTTGCTAGATAAAGAAATATATGTGTGTTAGTTTATTTCTAACTTTCTACAATGTCTATACTTACTTGAAACTCTTCGAGATCCTTAAGGATAGGATCTTGAATATTGATCTTGAACCATTGGGCTAAATTACTATATCGGTATATGGCTACATTTTTAGTGTTTATATATTTTATTTCTTCCATAATAGTATCCCCTTTTTTGACTTCAAACATGCCTGTTAAAGCCGTGTTCACCTTTAACGCCGCATCCTTCTTCAACGCATTCAGCATACGTCTCTGAAAAATGACTAAACAGTCTTCCATGAAAGTCTTCGGATCAATATGCCTGATGTTAGTTATTGCAGCAGTTCGCATACGTCCCTTAAATGCTGATTTCATGTCTGACCATTTGACTCGGCTACAGGCTGTCTCTTTTCGCTGGTTATATCCCTCGCCTACAGTTTTTAAGGCTTTGACTGTCTCTCGATAAGATTTCGCTTGAGCCAAGCAGGCTAATAGATGGTTCTTCGCTCCCAATGATGACGCTGAATCTAGTGCCTTATTAAGTTTTCTTATTGTTATGGTACATTGTTTTAAGGCTCTGAGGATAGCATTACTATCATCATCTATCTGTGAGTCGTAGACAAGTCTCCTTAACTCTTCAACAAGTTCGCTGGCGAAAGACATGTTTTTATTATAAAGGTTAAATATGGATGTGAAGAGAGATAAGTGTTACTCGTTCAGTTGCTGCACTGAGACTGAAATCTAGAGTTAGAATTTCGTTCTATATCCCGTTTACACGTACCGCCGAGAAAACAGCTAAAAGCTAGGAAAAATTACCGAGTTACTGGATGTAATAAGGTGGAATTTAAATAATACGATACATAAATCAGTTCAGTTCATATATTAAAATGCTATGCGGAAACTGTTTATTATGCTGTAGATTTAAATGAAATGACTAATAGATTCTGCTTTTGTATACTTTTAAATGTTGAATCTTTTAAATGTAAGGTTATTAAATCTCAAGATGGATGGTGTATCAGCTGTTACAAACTAATTGTGGATAAGGCTTAATTACTAGAGAGAGAAAACTATTGGGAATTAGTTAACTTATCAAATAGGCCGTGGTCAGTAGCTATATGTTTTATTAATTGTTATCATTATTCTGTTAACAAATATTTCAGTCAGCCCTCTGGAGTTTTTTTTGGTCTACCCTTTGCTGCTTGTAATATACTTTTATGAAATTTGTTGTAAATTGATTAGAATGAAAAGTTAAATATATCCCCTACTTAGTTATATGCTATGCTTTAATAATTTTTTATCTGGACAGGTAATAATGCATTCAATGTGACTGGTGTATTATATAGCATATCATAAATAAATGTAAAAAGTAATGCAACGGGGTGTCCAAAGCAACGATTCATTTATAAACGGAATCAACATATGTAAATAATAATTTAAAATGTGAAATTTATACACTCCAAATGTTGTTTTGTAAATCAAGTGGCAAATATCAAGAAAGAGTTTTAAGATGATATTGATTACAGTAAAATCCTTTAAAGAAGTTTGAAAAGGGAGAATTTTTACAGAAAGATCCATTAAAAATCACCTGTTTTGGGGGTTCGAAGCAGGTATAAAACCTCAAATTTCTAGTGATTTACAGGTCAAATCGTGTCTTTTTAAAAGAATGTATATTGCCTCAGGGTGTTTCCCTTTTTGTCGTCGAGGGTAAGGTAGATTTGAAAATAAGTTCAGTTTATCGCGGTACGTTGCACTGTATAGACAATGACCGGTTTTTAATTTTTAAAAAAGATGATTAGTGTAATATTCCTTCTTGGTGATTAAGTTATTGTTTTCCCGTTTTAGTTTGTACTGGCACAAATACGCAAAGGGGTAAGTCTATATATTTTCTGAATTAGAATTATAATATTATTGAATGCTAGATACACAACTGAGTTAATGACCCGCCTAATATCTTGTTCTGACAGGCAAATTCTACAGGTAAATGCCAATCTATCTGAGAATTGTTTCGATAATTTTTATCGTTTATAGCTTTATTAAATAGTTTATCCTTCTAAAACTCTCATATTTAAGCTATCTAACGTATATCTAATATCATGATCTTACGTCATAGGGTCACATGTCTTATAGACGTGATGAAACTTGAATGTTTTAATTAATCATATCTGAAACATTTTAGCATATATTTACATGTTTTTTATTTTTTAATTTATTTTAAAAGAAAGATTATTTATTTATTGCTTTGAAGGCATGCTTTTACATTGCAAAGGTTGAAAAAGGGATTTTTTAAACGTTTTCCTAGCGATTCATGTTTGCTCAATACAATTCATTTCATTTTTTTCGAATTTTATATAATAGTAAAAGTACTTTAGTGTCTTTATTATATGTTAACATCATATATAATAATCTAATTGGTAAGCAATAGAATATATTTTCTAATTACATTCAGCCTGATAAATTTGTAAAGGACTCCTAATCAGTTTAGTACCTTATTAGATCAAAATTCTTAAAATGTTACCTGCTTGTCTATATTTGTTTTCGATAAGCGTAGTTATAAGGTATCCTTAAAGTAAACTCTATTACGAACTGTTTTTCATAAAAAGGAATGACTTGAAAAATATAATGCTTTCTACTTAATTTATAATGAAGTTGATTAATTATATCTAGTATTTATGGAAAACGTAATATTACAGACGCTTCAACTAATATAATTCTATAATTTGATATTTCGGATCTATGGATGAAATAATATTTATAATAGTTATGCAATAGTATTTAGAAAAGAAAGTTATAAAACTGATGATAAAGATTACCTTGATTTGTTGTTAACACTTAGAAAGAATATATACACTTTTGTTAATACGCGCGCCGGACCGAGTCGCGGAAAATGTATTTTAAAATCTAATAATTTTATATGAGACATCTACCAAGAGAAGGGGAATTAATTTTTAGGGATTTTAATAAATATTAAATGTTTTATTATTATTATTAATATAACAGATAATTATTAAAAAGGTAATATGAAATTACTGCCGCGTGTCTGGATGAACCGCGGATGACCTCGAGTCGCGAGTCGGCGCACTATCATTTGTCACGTTTTCGGCGTTTTTGGACCTCCATAAGAAATAACATGGGATTTTGGGCTAGAATCGGTGTTGCCTAACTACTAAACATAATGAAAAGTTATCATCTCTGACTGGGATTCGAACCCAGGACTCTCTGCTATCCAGGCAGATGCTCTACCAACTGAGCTACCTGAGACGACTCCCAATTGAAACGACAATTCTTCATATAAGATGGAAATAATGTTAACAAATGAAGTATACTAATTATTTGCTATGTATAAATTGATTGTTCGCTAATCCGCGACTCGTTTTTACCAACTATCACAGCTGAATTAGATTTTTCGAAATATTCTTCAATTGGGAGTCGTCTCAGGTAGCTCAGTTGGTAGAGCATCTGCCTGGATAGCAGAGAGTCCTGGGTTCGAATCCCAGTCAGAGATGATAATTTTTCATTATGTTTATAAGTTCTTAAACTAATTTGCAGTATTTCTGTGATTATCACAATTAATTTTCATTTACTATAAATAATTATGTACTTGTTTTCAAAAAACAATTTATATGTACAAAAATTACAATTCAATTGTCAAGGTTATTAACCTCTGCGCAAAATGTAAAATATTCTCGCATTATGTAGCAAATTATAAATGTTTTCAATGTTTTTATTGTAATTTAGCAATAATAATAAATAAAATTACATTAAAAATTATTTAATAATGTAAAACGTTAATTAATTTTACATTTTAATTGAATAACAATCATTGTAACTTGAGTTTTAATTAATAAGGAGGTTAGTTCCTTAGCTGATAACCTTCACTTTTTCTAAATTTATGTTTTATAAAAAACATCTTCAGCTTTGGTGGCGCCCAAACATATTATTATTTATTCCTGAATCCATTATTATATCAGAAGCTTTTAGGGTTAACACCTGCGACCTGAAAACTTAAGAATTTGTAAGAAAGAGCTAAATCTCAAACCGTGGTAATTTTTGAATATTTTTTCGTAAGTATGATAATTTTTAATTTGTATTTCGTTTGTGGGATTTTGAGTGTT
Organism: Agrypnus murinus; assembly: GCA_929113105.1. Classification (NCBI taxonomy): domain Eukaryota; kingdom Metazoa; phylum Arthropoda; class Insecta; order Coleoptera; family Elateridae; genus Agrypnus; species Agrypnus murinus. Next base: position 3,210,736 of record OV816028.1, on the reverse strand, counting down.
ATAAATTGACGGTCTAACTTGGGCCAGATTTTTGTTGCTATAAATTGGCGCTCAATCGCGGGGCATTATTGCGTTTACAGATTTTTGTTGCTATAAATTGGCTTTCCCAACTTGTGGGGCTTTTCGTGAAAGTTAACCTAAAGGCAAAAATGGAGACAGGAATAATAAATATTTAAAATAAACTTTGCGGGAATTGTATTGTATTTTTTTCAGGAATTTACGTGTTTTTGTGTTGAATCTTTTGATAGGTTATTATGATGTATTGATTTTGTAATGGATTTTGAACTATTGATCGCGTATTTACAGGTATTTTCGAAATTTTAAAGGAATTTTGTTTTTATGTTGGTTTCCCGTCGGAAAACGGAATCATGTGAACCATTTACAGTTTGATGAATTTAAAGTTTGTAATGTATTGAGGATATTATGAAATGCAATAACTTCCAGGATATGTTTTTCAGTATATTGATAAAAGACTTTCGTATAGTTGTTTTTGATCAGCAAGTAAATAAATAATTACGACAAAGTTGCTAGAAATAAAGAAAATATGTTAGGAGTTTTTCAGATAACATCTTTTGATATTTGAAAGATTTTGCGTACCGTACCGTATCGTTTGTTTGCATTTTGCAATTATGTTTGAGTTAGAAGAAATAATACTCGGGAAAATCTAGTATAAAATTTATGTTTGATATTATTAGGATATATCAGATTATCGTTTATTAGTTTTGAGATTTTTTGAGTTATAGATTTCACGTTTCTTCCCGAGTGTTTTCCCGAATTAATAAGAAATTTTCTTTGTTAAAATTTACAGTTGTGTAGAGTTTTCAGTTTCAGTTGAAAGTTTCAGTAGATATCGATAATAATTAAAGGTTATTTAAATTACAGAAATAGGTGTTTGATGATATTTCAGGGAGTTTCTTTCTTTTTTGTGAATAAAATTTTGATGTTTAAAATCTTTGTAGCAATATCGTTTGGTAGCTTTGGTTTGCGTTTCTAAAATTACGTTTTGTTATTAGTAGACAATAATTAATGAGGAAAAATTATTATAGAGATTTGAATAAATATTATAGATGAGTTTATTAGAAATTATTGAGCGCTTGGTTTGTTTGAAAATTTATTGAGGTGTAAAGATTCTCTCTGTTTAAATTAGGTTATCGATGTGTTAGACAAAATATTTTTTTGGGTTGTGTTATCGAATTTTAGTAATGTTGATTACGATTGTAGTGATCTAAATTTTTTTGGTTTCAGTAGTGTGTTTTGTTTCTAGATGAATAAATTAAAATTTTCTTTGAGATATTTCATGATGATGACGATTTTTTTCAAAATAATCTTGGCTACTTATGGTTTCGTTTGGCAAGTATACTCGCGTATGTATTGAAGGCGCCAAATTTGATGATTGGGAATGCTTGATGATGTAAGTTGCTGTATGTTCTATGATTGTGGTCCCGGGCAGATGAATGAATTTCTGCACGAGATGATAGGAGAGTTCACTCGACACCAAATTAAAAAATTAAATATCTACAGTATAAAAATTCCTGTTTAGGTCACTTTTCTACTTTCGCATTTAAATCTTTTTATGCTTATTGTTAAGTAAGTTTTATCTTTAAATAATATTAATTAATCCCTTTTGTGGCGTTAATTCTTTCATGGTTCTGACAGGTACTGTTGTATTTCTTTCATTCTCTTAGTTGTGGGAGTTACATAATACAATGATAGCGTGATTTGTTGAGTGCCCTCTTCTTTTTAAGTGATTGAACATCTTCATGGAAATCTTGTGTGGGAGTGTGATTGAGTAAAGCGTTTACTGGGGATACTCTTTTATCCCTTGGGTTTTCTGGGTAGGCTGGTCGGAACTCACGCAGGGTGTAAGACAATTTTCCCGATTGTATCCAGTATATTTCCTGATTTTGACATTTCTGTCTATTTAGAAATTTTTGTACTTTGCGTTCACAATGGGCTCATTGTGACACCGAAAACGATTTCATAATAGAGGCTATTATAACATCGTTTTTGGAGACTATTTGTTTTGTAAGATTGGTAACATTTGTTTTATATTACATATAAACACATTTAATCTTGACACATTCTAACCTCACAAAACGCGAAAAGTCATTTTATAGTGTTACCACATGTTTGCAATGCAATGCTTTTAATAGCTTGAATTTACAATTTCTATAAAATTAATGGCGCAAAGTACAAAAAATAGTATATTATACTTGTTTTATAAGACGTATTGTAGCACTCGTTCCTTTGGAACACTCCTCGCTTCTCCCGTCGTGTCCCAAACAACTCGTGCTACAATAGACTGTCTTATACAACTCGTATAATAATATACTATTGTGTGAAGTTATTACTTTATATTGAATATTCAGAAAACATAATAATCTGTTGGGATTTTGTGTGCTTGTGCATTTTAAGTTCGCTGAACTTCCATGAGCTTTTTCTAAAAGCTAAATTATAAATCTGTTTGAGATCTATTAGGTCTTGTAGTTTTGAACCATTTTGAAGTTTGAGTGTGTTAGGTTTTGGTGATGTCGTTCTGTTTTTATTTGTACCATTGGCATCCATCATTTACCGATTTGTGTATCGTTAGTGATACAGTTTGCAGTACAGTTTTGAATCGTACTGCGTTTTTTGGGCGACCTATTTGGTCCCTTTACAGTATCGTTTTGCAGTACAGTTTTGTACCGTACTGCTCTTCTGGGAGACAGTTTCTGTCCCTTTACCATATCGTTGGCAAGTGCTATATATCGTTCCGTGCCGTTCAGGCAATATCGTATCGTACCGTTAGTAAGTGTTATTTACCGTTCCGTGCCGTTCAGGCAATATCGTATCGTACCGTTGGTAAGTGTTATTTACCGTTCCGTGCCGTTCAGGCAATATCGTATCGTATCGTTTTGCAGTGCCGTTTTGTACTGCGTTTTTGGATAAAATTTGAGTCTCTTTTCCGTATCGGTTTGCAGTATAGTTTCATAATGTGCTTTTTGGAGGCATTATGGTCTCTGTTCCGTACCGTTTCGTGATTTTGATTACCGCCATTACCGTTTTGCTTTTTGAAGTACAGGGTGTTTCGTATGTACCGTTCAGTACCGTTATTGTTTGTTGTGACAATTCAGTATGAGTGTTCCTGTGTTGGAATTTGTTTGACACTCGAGAATTTAAGAAGGTTTTTGTGACCTTATGGTGTTCAGTTTCAGTGTGTAATAGAGAACTGCGTGGTGGTATAATTTGCCCATTCACAAAGTCCTATTGAGATATTAGTATTTGACCTAGAGTCTGCAAATTTTGAGAAATTTTGTGTTCAGATTTGGTTATCGTATCAAGCTTTGAGGTCGTGTTCTTTTCAGAAGAAGCTTTCGGGTTATGACTTCTTTTGTTAGACTTTGTCTATCATAGCGCGGTGGGATGCGCTGTAGAAATTCCTTCACCGATGACGGGTTCCAGTAAGAGTCTGGTAAAGCTATGATGGTCCCTTTCTTACCATCCTTTGGCCACTTTTCCCCTAAGGACTTCTGGTCCTTCAGAGCATTTTGTTGACCAATCAAATTTGTATGTTTCTTTTATGAAACAGTCCCTCCCCTTCCAGAAATTTATATTTCTTTAGACCTCCTGTTTTAGACTTTGTCTATCATAGCGCGGTGGGATGCGCTCTAGAAATTCCTTCACCGATGACGGGTTCCAGTAAGAGTCTGGTAAAGTTATGGTAGTCCCTTTCCTTACCATCCTTTGGCTACCCTGAGGAACTTTGGTCCTTACGGTCATTTCGTTGGCCATTTAATTTGTTAGTTCTTTTTATGGAACAGTCTTTCCTCTTGTGAAAACCTTGTGTTTTCCACTTCTTGTCGATTTTCGACCCCTCGGTCTTTGTAGACCATCCTAATTTGTGTGTCCTTTTTAGGTCACATCATCCCTTTTGAAACTATCGTCTTCCTTGATGGATATTTATCCTCTATCGTACCCCTTTGTGTTGGGTTTCAGCGTTGTTATAGTTGTTTGTAACGTCTAGTATGTTGGTGTGTTGCATACCAAGCTATCGTCGTTCCTTTGAACGAATCTACAGTTTCGATGAATTGTTCTTTTCAGAATAAACTACCGTGTGCTTCTTCTGTTTTGGTGTTTGCATAGCTTTTAACACCTTGTCGACCTTGGACACTTGGTCATCGTGGACCATCCTTTACCATCTATAGTGTGAGCCCTTTTGTCCTTTGACATAAGAATTTGGTGAGGCTTATACAATTTTAAGCCAGTTTAATATGAATAGGTTTATTAACCTTAAGTCTTACAGTCGATCGTTGCAGTTAACGAACTTCATTTAATATAAAAGGGTTTTAGTAACCCTTAGGTATTCAGTTGATAGTTACGACCTAACATATTTTGGAGACTATTTGAAAAGGTTTTAGTAACCTTAAGTCCTCCAATTGACAGTTATAATTTAATATATCCCATCCTGTAAATATAATGAGGGTTTATTAACCTTCTTACATTACAGATTTGAATAGGTTTAAATAACCTTAAAGATTTAACGAGGTTTTATCAACCTTAAGTTATTTAGTCTACAGTTATAGTGTAACTTATCTTATCTTATAATTTAAAAAGGGTTTTAGTAACTCTATATTGTTTGGTGTCAGTTATGGTTTAATGTACCTTACAGTTTTGAAAGTCGTTTCGTTCAGGTATCGACCTTGAACTTTATTTTTAGTATATCGTTTTGAGTATACTTATTTTGGGATAGGTATTAAGTGTGAATGAGGCTGTGAATGGGTAGTGTTGACTACGTTTTTGAATGTTTAGACACTTATGGTCTAGTGGATTTGGTCGGGAATTTTGGTTGGACGATAAAATGTGGTTAAGGTATTTAACATTGTTATATTGTATTGTTAGTTTAGTATCATTTGGGATCCCGAAATTTTCATTCATTTTTTTTAACAATAATTTTAAATATGATAGTTTTATATTTTGATATTACAAATAGTTTTACTAGTGTAACTATATTTTTGATGGCTTTATATTTTTGAATTTACAAAATTTTCATTATTGCATAATTATATTTTTGGTGTGTTTTGTATTTTGAACTTGCTTTTCATTGTTGTGTAACTATTTAGATTTATATTTGTATGTACCAGTTGTTGTTTTATTTTTAATATACAGATTTCAAATTTAATTGACCACTTGACATGGTTTGGCTAAACGGACTGCTGATGTTTTTTGTTTTCTTTGGCTAATCAAATTCTCTTATTGTTTGACTAAGGTTTTAATTAAATTAACTTCAAAATTAATAAGGAAGTTAGTTCCTTAGCTTGTGAACCTTCACTTTTTCTAAATTTATGTTTTATAAAAAACATCTTCAGCTTTGGTGGCGCCCAAATATATTATTATTTATTCCTGAATCCATTATTATATCAGAAGCTTTTAGGGTTAACACCTGCGACCTGAAAACTTAAAAATTTGTAAGAAAGAGCTAAATCTCCAGCCGTGGTAATTTTTGAGTATTTTCTCGTAAGTATGATAATTTTTAATTTGTATTTCGTTTGTGGGATTTTGAGTGTTATAAATTGACGGTCTAACTTGGGCCAGATTTTTGTTGCTACAGTGTATCTGCATAACCGTACATCTTAGAAAGATGAAACATACTATCAGCCAACATACCAGCCCTTAGCGGTGTGCCTGGTGAAACGAATTCTTATCAATTGTCTTTATTTTTATTAAATACTGTTAATAATTAAATGATACTTCTCTCGCTTTTTTACTTTTCCTTCATTTTGTTCGCATGTGACGATTTGAATGAAATCGGCCTCAAACAGTTTCTACTCAAGTACTTAATTATAATATTCTGATTATAACTTCTTTAACTTTTTTAGCTTTTTAGCCCGCTATGACTCAAACGCAAAAAACACTACTTGTAGTAAGGTTTAAAGAATTTCTTCTAACATTCACTCTCACACAAAATCTACGTAATACTGTAGTAGTATTTCACTGCTAAACCTTCAGTTACTTCAGTAACTCAGGAACCTTCAAATAAGTATGTTCTGTTCTGTATTTAGTATACACCACGGATTTAACTATCGCAAGATAATAACTACTTCAATAACTATTTGGGACATTATCAGTATAACAACACATGAAAATATACGACAGTCCGAACATACCTAATTAAATAGAAGGTTGGTCTCAAAAGGCATATAAGAGGTGAAAGTTGGTGCAAATCACATTTATATTATAGAAGCAAAGTTATCCTTGCCGATCAGAATAAATAATATACGAATACCTAAAGCAGACGGGCTAGAATTTGGAGATCTACTTAAAACAATCTGGCAATTAGATCACATCTTAGAAAATACATTCGTGCATAGCACCTAACTCGAAAATCTCCATAAAAGAATATGAACTTTAAAAATTAATGTAGACATACTTATGGGGTTCAAAGGCAAACTGGAAACAAGAGACAAACAATGATGCTACCAAAGTTAGTTCGATTTATTAATATAAATCATAGCAATAATAACGTAATACTTTGAACTCTGCTGAACCATCATAGTTGAAACAATGGAGTTTCTTTGCTTCTCAACAAGGTTTCTCTCAACAAGGAAATAAGTACTTTGAATGGATTGCAAAGTAGTATAACTAGTCATCTGTGAACAAGAGAGTTGACACATTATACAGTGTTTTTAGTGAAATGGTAAATTGATTTGAGGAATAATTTTATTATATTTATGTAGTTTTCCATCAGAAAATTCCATAATTAGATTGAAGGCTTAAGCCAATTTTTCAAACTTTAAATTAACTGTGCTAATGCAACCAGTATAAGGTGGAAATAAATAAAAATATTCTAAAATGAATAGCAAGTTGGTTATTATTAAATCAGGTTGAGAATGAATTGCAGTGAGTGAACCTTGTAAAGGCTTTTTTATGGCAGGATTTTAAGTACAAAGTGTGATCGATGGTATTGTAAACACTAGAAGTACTTCTTGCAGTTCATCCTAGTGATTAGGGGGTGCGATAATCTGAACTGTCAAACTGAAAGAGATATTTCAAGAAACAGCTACTTGAAGACATCTAGCAATATGTTAAAAAAATACATAAGAAACACAAATGACTGGTTTTCTAAGTACTCCAAAACTGACAAACGTCAAATCTACGTTGACATACCGGAGATACGAAGGAAAATAAGTTAGGCAATTGAAACAATTGAAATGGATGGTAACCTTTATAGTTAAGAATATAAAAGAACCAAAACATTTGCCCTTTCTCCAAAATATTTGAGATTATTGTTTGTTTCAAGTAACTTTATTTAAAAATAGCTGGCACACACCTTCACTATTGTCATAAAAGCCCTTACATGAGTTGCAAGCAGATTTACCAGTTATTCTTCTTTATTTTAAAAACTTTAAAATCTTCAAGCTTAATAATGTCAAGTGATAATATTGAAACAAATACACGGATTAAAGACAAACAATGAATTAAGTATTTATGTGAATTGATATATTATGTGATATAAGTGTATAAGAAACTTACCCAATATAAATATAACAGGTACTTTCGGCGTTTCAAATTGCACAGCAGTTCCATTATGCATGGGAAGTTGCCCAGCAGGAGGAGTATTGATGTTCCGTGCATCCCTTGGACTGTTTTCGAACCAGCTATCTTGGCCGTCTTCAAGATTCTGTGATGCATTACTTTGTTCTGAAAGAATGAAATTAGCAGAAATTAAATTAACAATAATTGATCAACTATAACTTAAAATAATTTTGAAATTCTATAAAAATTTTATCATGTCGAGGTATGGGTAACTGGCATGGTATGATTCTCTTCTATGATAACTTGGTTGAGATTTTATAAAACATTCCCGAAACTGGCTTAATCATTGCAAACAAATTAGAAGCGTCAAATACCAGAGATTATGCTATATAGCTCTGCCATGCTTGCATAATTGGAACAAATGATTTCTATACCAGGCGTTGGGTGGTAAAATGCATTATAGGAAATGTAATAGTAATGTGAAAGTATTGGAATATTACCGTCCCAGGTAATTGTAAAAGGAAATTCTTGTAGAGCAAAAAATGAAGCATCTATTAACAAATATTTGTCTTAATATCTTCCATTCTCAAGCAGGACTTTTCTTTTCTCTTTCAGTGCATCAAGTTACAATATTAATTTTGTATTTTTTTTAAATTTAAAATACATCATCTAATTTCTATACGGGTTTTTGGGCACGTAGTTTTTCTATTAATCATAAAAGTACTTTTAATGCTAGCGCAAATAGAAACTCTGAGATCTTGGAGCACATTTATGATAAACTAAAAATTTTTTTAGTTACAATAAAGTAAACCTAAATATAATTCGCTGCTTGCCTACCATTTTATGATAACGCTTTTTAACGATGTGTTAATCTAATTAGTAGAATATTGCATTAATTAATTGCGAGTATACTATACCATTGCATGATTATCGTTAATTTCTACTTTGTATAAATTTAATTGAACAATTAAAAACTAATAACAGTATCTTCTTTTTCTTTTTCCAATGGTTTGGTTCCGTCCATGTAGTTTTGTGTTTGCGTTATTGAGGATTTTTATTTTTTTTCTGTTTAATATTTTAATTTAATTATCAAAAAGGCATAAACAACAAATTAATACATAAACTTAATGTTATGTCGCTTTTGCCCGCTTTTTGACGTTATGCTGTAAAATATTACAATATATAACTTGGGGATAGCTTCCTTAACCAAGTCCGTCCGCATAGTGGTACGCAAACGATTTGGTATCTTTACTGTATTAAATTGTTACTCTGAAATTATTTAAAATTTTGGGACTTGAAGCTGTACTAACAGTGAAATAGTGATTACAGTGGCTTCCCAATTAGACGTCCTGAGCTCAGGATAAGAAGACCCACGCGACAAAAGATAAAGGTAAGGAGATATTCTCTTCTCCCCTATCTATAATTTCATAGTCCGCGATTTACTCATCGCTTAATAAAATTTCACAAACAGAAAATTCATCTATTACAAATTTTCAAATACAGTCCACTGAATCGCAAGTTCAAAAGAACAGGTTTAACTATACTGATGTATTTTTTTGTGTCTGATTCAGGCGTTAGAATTCAATTGAATCCAATTAGGATTCAAGAATTTGAATCCAAAGTAGTTTAACTGACAATAAGAATGCATCTGCTTGACCTTTAAATTATTAAATCAATTAAATTGCAATTAAATCAATCAGTATTTTATAACAATAATTAAGCAATTGCTAAAATGGATCAGTACCAATAGTCAGATCTATTTTAGAGCTAAACAGAAAAATATCAAAAATTGTGTATTACTTACACGATACGTTTCTGCAGAAAAAGTAGCATTTAAGTCTTGCAACCGTGTAAACGTTCAGTTATACCAAACAAAATGCAATAACAAAGTTTGTATATTTAACACATAATCTTAGAGAACTTACAGAATATGGAGTAGTCACTAAAGATGTCTAATTAAAAGCATAACTAAACAAGGAATGACAAGATTAGATAATAATACAGTGGGGAAAAGCCTTTTACGAAGAAAATTTTTAGGTTAAATACTAAAGGTGAAATCAAACTGGGGGAAGCCAAAAAAAAAGTAATACAATTGATCAGTAAGTGCTTAGTGAACATCAATAAATTAAGCTTAATTTAATAGCCAACAATAAATATGAAAAATAACTGTACTATACAAATGACATAGGTAATCTACTTAAAACAATATTTTTATCTTTTGTTTATAACCTTTTTTGTTTTTGTTTGGTTCAACTTTAATATTCTTGCCATTAAAACATATGTTTTCCTGGAAGTATTGGAACAATATTAAGTAATTGATCTGATCAAGCTTACTGTTATTGTTTGCTGCTATAGAACATTACGATGTAATTCTATAATTTCAAAATTGCTTTTATTATTGTTAGTGAATAATTTATCATCGAATTAATGATCTATACTAAGGAATAGGTAATTTATGTTATGGCTTCCATTGGAAAAAAAGTGGAAAAGAAGAAAAGTAAGTTTTATTATTTCTCTTATAACTATATTATTAGGTTAATCAATATCTGTAAATGAATGTTCTGTATAACCAGTTTAAGATTAGACCTTTGTGCTAATTTTATTTTTCCTTTTTTAAATATTCACTGTTTACATATATCTAGTTTTGTTTCGTATGTTAACCGGAATTAATAAAAATGATTTATGAAATTGCTCGAAAGTGTACGTCCATAACCATGGAAATCGATAAAATAAAAATGACCTTGTGTATTGAAAGACCCATTTGGTTTTGTTATATTATTTTTATTATATTGAGTTGATGGTTGTATGGCATGTTAAAAAAAGCATGTGCACCTAATGAGGGAAAAGCAAATACATAAAAAGATGCAGAAAAAAGTGTATTAAAAAACATAGTTTTTATCAATTGCTAAAAGGAAGTTTCTTTAAAGATTTGAAATTTGACTTGAGGGTTGGAACAAGCTTAGGAGACAAAGAAAATCGTCGTCAATAGCTATTTATAGTTACATATATCTATTTTTATCAACAAAGTGTTAAGAATTAATGATGGTAACTATAACGTGAGGTAAGGCTGAACAGAAAAAGCTCATGTAGTTGATGAAGTGCATAAAAGTCACAGTAATCACTAAATTGGAATAACTGTGTCTATAATTCAGGAAAAGTTATAGGAAAGCGAATCATAAGAATAAATATCAAACATATTATTTCAAATATTAAAACGAAATTTTATAAATACCTAAAAAGTAGATTAAAGAAGATCTGGAACCAAAGCTTTTTCTCAAAGCATACCGCTACTGGTTCTAATTCTATACTTCTCAAAATAATCACCTTCAAAACATAACTTACCGCTGAGGATCTCTTTCGCTAATCTATGCTCAAGCTTATACGGTAATGGCGAAAACAAAACCACAAAAAATAGTACACACTATATGCTTTAATGTTCCCCAAATAAATATAATAAATAAAAAAAGTGCTTAAATATCAAAAATTGTCAACCAACAAACAAATCTAACCAAATATAATTAAATCAATTATAAATAATAGATGTAGGAAGTTAGCGAAGTACGTATGATCCCTTAATGAAATCTTTTGCGATAAACATAAAAACTACTAGAAATTGCTAAGGCCTTGCTATTTATCGCTAATTTATAGCTTAATCGTACCAAACATCGTACACAATTTAACGCCTCATTTCCAGTTTTTCATTGTTGAAATTAGGATCCAAAAATTACAGATTCGTTACAATTTTACAATTTTGGAACGAAGATGGTTTGTAGTTAGACTGCAGTCATTAATTTTTAGGTTATACCTAAAATATTAATTAATATTAATTTATTGGCATTTGTAGATACATATTTGGATATAACGTACATAAATACGACAAAGATATATTACAGTAGGAATTAGAGGAAACCAAAATATCCTACATATGTAGGTATAAGATAATTCTGAGTTTACGTAATATTTACTAATGTCCCAATTCTTAGACTAGAAACACCTTAATAAGTACATGACATCCACAGTATAAGTAAGTACAGTTTCATTTTTCGCAAATTACAAATGTTCTTTTGGGTTTTGTAGCAATTAAGTTACCACAGTAGATGATGTAGACACCTAATACATGGTATGATTAGATTCAGTATTCATGGAATGAAGAAATCTCACTGTGGCAGTCATTACTAAAAATAAATATCTTTTATACATAAGAGCTGATGAAATCTACTTGAGTCTTAAGACTAATCGTTTCAGTAAAATCAATATAAAACTGACAAAATTTGTATCATAAGGCATTACCTTTATATAGAATTTGGTTTATATGATATAAATCAAAAGCGATGTCGGAGAAAGAATTTAGAAATTCTGAACGGTGGTTAAGGAATCTAGATAACGAAAATTAAACAACGATTTTGGTATCATGTCTTAACAGATTTTAAAAATGATGAAGTGTTCCAGGAAGAAGATGGAGCTAGGCATTTTTCTGCAATAACTCAATGCATGATAATCTATACAATCGTATAGAATCAAGTCAATACTATCAAACTTTTACACAGTGTCGTGCTATACGAGTCTGAAACTTGAACAATAACAAAGAGTGAAAAGAGACGTATACAGGCTTTTGAGTTATGGTGCTATATAAAGATGCTAAAGGCGAGATAGACTGACTGGCTTACATTAAACTATATTATAAGTTTAATGTAAAATATTGAGTAGTTGATATTTACTTTATACCAATGAATAACAAATAAACCTAAGAACTTAAAACACCCCAAAAAATACCTGTTAAGTGTCCCAACTCTTTATTTTACTTTTAAAAATAATGCTTATTTAGGAACTCTGGCCTATGCAAAAAAAGCTTTGACACAAAAGTATCGTCAATAATCAAGACCAGAAAACTACGAGGAAATGGATAAGTATTTGAAACACATGGTGCTTATCTATAATTTAAGTTGATAATTTTATTACTATAATGTGTAGAAATATGTTTTAATGATAGGTTTTGGCCTTAATTATTATATGACAATTTTTGTGCCAATAGTTTTAGGATCCAGGTCATCACCGAGAGAGACAACTACCGAGAAACCAACACCGAGAAAACATAACCGAAAAACCACAACCGAGAAAACCAAAGCCGGGAATGGAAACTACCGAGAATAACAAATATCGAGAATGCATCCATGCATTATGAAATAATAATCACTAGTTAGTAACTTTGATAGATTAACAGTGACCGAGGAAGATAATTAATTAAGTAAGTAATTAATATTAGAATATTAACACTCACTCGGCATAACGTGTCCTGTTAAAGTTAATCTCTCTCTCTCAGTCACCACGTTAACTATTGGAATGTATCCCTGTTAGACCTATCAAATTTACTAACTTATAACCTAACCTCCACTAGATAGCGTTTTCTATACGCCGTTGGCCTTTCTCTTTCTTCCCCCTCCCCTATGTATTTTCCTCGGTCTCTGTTGATCTATCAAAGTTACTAACTTGTGATTATTACTTCATAATGCATGGATGCGTTCTTGGCAGTTTCCATTCTCGGCTTTGGTTTACTCGGTTGTGGTTTTTCGGTTATTTTTTCTCGGTTTTGGTTTTTCAGTAGTTGTCTTTCTTGGTGTATGACCGGATACGATACTTTTATTACATGCGTTAGTTGCACCTATCTGATACCAGCAATCTAATGCCAAACAGGAGAAGTTAAGATGTTATAGGTAGTTGACAGAATATTCCGATTAGATGGCGGATCTGCAGCAAACTGAAAATTATTTACATTAGGCCGCCAGCATAGTGTGCGGCAAGAGCTACCTGGATTTTATGACATAATCCCCCGAAGTTGTGGCACGATTGCTTGCTTGTTTTACACTTGTATTATTAAAATAATATTTAAAAAATAAAACATAATATAATAGATATGTTACCAAAAATAACAGTCTTGGTAAATAACTATACAATGATGAAAGTTTAAATAATTACTGTTATTGTTTATTGTTTCCAGCCTTACTTTGTGGAACTCCATAATCATGAAATAAATAAAGATTAGTAAAAGTTTCACAGTTTTATTAAAATACAACCTGACAATATTGTTTCGACAGCTATGCTGTCATTATCAAAGGTAATATAATTATAAACACGTCGCTAATGTAGATACAAAATTAGGTAACTAGATAAAATAATAATAATAATCAGAATTAAATATCTAATACTTCCAGTAACGGAGAATTACTGAGCTCAAGTTGTTCATTCATTAAAGGTACCCTGAGTTTGTGTTTGTATATCTCAAAGGCTTCTAAAATGTCTAATTTGCGTTTGTTATTACAAAAATGTAGGAATTTAATATTATTTTGAGGAGTCATTGTGTGATTTTGTTCTAAAAGGTGTTTGGCGTAATTAGATTTTTTGGAATGTTTATTTTTGTAATGACGTACGTGTTCTTTATATCTTATGTCAAAATTTCGAAGTGTTTGTCCAATATATACCGAACTACAAAAAGAACAATTTAAACGGTAAATGCCCGATTTCATGATATCATGTGTTCTGTCTTTAGCATTAAATAAAAATGAAAAAGTGTTAGTGTTGGTTTTAAATGTTATTTTATAATTGTTGGTTTTTCTTAGTATATGTGCAAGTTTTTCTGATATTTTTCCAAAATATGGTATAGATATGTAATTTGTGTCTTCTGTTTGATTGTCAATGGGATATATTCTTTTGATAGATAACCTATAATCTATTTGTTTAATTAAAGTGTCAATCATGTTCGGATTGTAATGATTTGCATGTGCTGGTTGTTTAATGGTTGATATCTCTTTGCTAAAATCTAATTTTGTTAGTGGAATAGTTAAAGCTCTGTGTACTAATGATCTGTAGGCTGCTATTTTATGTGTATTATGGTGACAAGATTCATTTGGTATTGTATATATACACAAACTGACATAACAATACCAAATGAATCTTGTCACCATAATACACATAAAATAGCAGCCTACAGATCATTAGTACACAGAGCTTTAACTATTCCACTAACAAAATCAGATTTTAGCAAAGAGATATCAACCATTAAACAATTAGCACATGCAAATCATTACAATCCGAACATGATTGACACTTTAATTAAACAAAAAGATTATAGGTTAGCTATCAAAAGAATATATCCTATTGACAATCAAACAGAAGACACAAATTACATATCTATACCATATTTTGACAAAATATCAGAAAAAATTGCACATATACTAAGAAAAACCAACAATTATAAAATAACATTTAAAACTAACACTAACACTTTTTCATTTTTATTTAATGCTAAAGACAGAACACATGATATCATGAAATCGGGCATTTACCGTTTAAATTGTTCTCTTTGTAGTTCGGTATATACTGGACAAACACTTCGAAATTTTGACATAAGATATAAAGAACACGTACGTCATTACAAAAATAAACATCCCAAAAAATCTAATTACGCCAAACACCTTTTAGAACAAAATCACACAATGACTCCTCAAAATAATATTAAATTCCTACATTTTTGTAATAACAAACGCAAATTAGACATTTTAGAAGCCTTTGAGATATACAAACACAAACTCAGGGTACCTTTAATGAATGAATAACTTGAGCTCAGTAATTCTCCGTTACTGGAAGTATTAGATATTTAATTTTGATTATTATTATTTTATCTAGTTACCTAATTTTGTATCTACCTTAGCGACGTGTTTGTTTATAATTATATTACTTTTGATAATGACAGCATAGCTGTCGAAACAATATTGTTAGGTTGTATTTTAATAAAACTGTGAAACTTTTACTAATCTTTATTTATTTCATAATTACTGTTATTAATTAACTAGAAATTAAGCTGGAAATGCCAATTTGGAAAATAGTACATATTTAAGAAGTAAGGTCATGAAGGTCAACAATAGTTCCACGACAAAACAACAAAGAATCTAATAGACCGGACTCTCCCAGTCAAGGAGTAAAACTCAGTAGGTTATAATACATACACAGTGAATTGGAGGCGGGCTCCAGAGAACACCTGTAAAGATTTTAGCCCTACCAGACTCGACATACCTATAATTTAAGTAACCTTAAACGACCTAAGGAGAAAGAGACAGAAAAGACAGAAATAGAAATCTACGCAAGTGCCATGTCCCATCTCAAAGCCATAACTACGTAGGCATTAGATTAACCTATAGATGCTGAGAGAGTGCGTTTCACCCTTCGCAAGATCGAAGTGTAACGTAACTCCCACAATCAATAAATGACTACCTAGACGGCCCACTGTCAAGGTAGCAGGAGACTACAAAACTTAAAAAAGTACTCCAGGTGACCATCAGAACGACCTGCTGGAGGCTACTACAAGCCTTTCCATAAGTAAAAAGAAGAACCGAAAAAACACCAAAAAGGAGAATATATCAGAGCCAAAGTATCTAGAAAGAAATGGTTCGATTCCACACCTTAAGTGAAACCTCACAACGGTTGGGAGTACTACCCCATACATCAACCAGATAAACAGTCAATTATTTTAATTTACGAGAAACATGAGTCGACCCAATTTGATTAACACGAAAGTTATTGGACAAACGTAATAACAATTAACAGATAGACTTCATAATCCAAAAACAAATATTGGAACAATTATCACTTTTATAAGTGTATCTGAATATTCTAATGATGTAAAACGAAATAAGGTATAATCTTTCATACGCAGATGTTTTATGGAGCAAAAGTTTAGCGGCATTTATTTTTTTGTTATGCCCAAATCACAGTTTAATTCCATTTAAAATGCATTCTTAAGTATTACTCAAAATAGCAAATATCTAGATTAATAAATATTACAATTTACTTTATTTTGTGCGAAATCCTTTTGCAAACCCAGGAATAGGTATGTACATGAGATTCAGACGTTTTGCAGATGTCACATTAAATAATATTATTTAAATTTAAAACAACAGATTTTAAAATTTCGAAGATGATGGTTCTGATGGATCTTAAGGTTCTAGAGCTCAGAATTGTAAAATTTTCTGATTTTTAGAAATTCCAATTTTAGAGAATCTTTCTTGAACACTGCAGTAATTATTATGAAATTAGAAAGTTTTCGAATTGGGATTGAATGGGTTTTAAAGATAATGCTTATCCAACCTTTCTATATTAAATATAATAATGCAAGTTTCAATATTTCTGAATTTCAGATTCTCAGCTTCTAATAACAAATTCTATCGAATAGTTGAGTTTATCACTTACAGCATTATTTCAGAATATAAGATTATTCTGAGATCTGAGTGTTAGGGTCTCCAGAGTGTTTTAAATATTCTGTCTATAGTTCAGAGTCTTAAAACTACAAAGTCAGTACGTTTCAGAATATTTGCTTCTACTTACAGTTCCAAAAACTCAGAGTTTTCAATCAACAATTTAAAGTTTTTAGATCAGAAATCTTAACATTTTTCTACGTTACAAATTGCAAGCCTTAAAATTTCTTAGAATTGAAACTTTCTGGTGACAAGAAGATATTAATAAGAAAATCGTCTACCAAGTAAATATAGTATTTCCTGTAGTTTCTAGGTTTTATATATATAAGACAAAAATGTCCAAAACAAATGTTAAAAGAACTAAAAAAAATTAGATTTTAGTTTCAAAGTCTGTATCAAGCTTGTTTAACTAATGTTGATGTAATTTCTGCAAGATAAATGGCCCGTCTAAATGCAACAGTTTTACAACTACCATTCCATAAATAGCTGCTGTAATTTTATGTAAATGTATTTTAGGCAAGAAATAGTTTACAACCTTCTGCAATCTGTGAATGATGTAAGTCGTATCATATCAAAGGACCCCGTTTAATGCAAACAACATGGAAATCTATGCAAAACGAATTCATGAATGAAATATGCTCGCTTTTGGTAATAGAAAATAGAAGGTACATATCTACATTTTGTAATGTCTCATTTATTTACATATAAATTTCAGGAATTAATCTGAAAAAATAGTACAAGCATAACTGGTCAAGTCTAGAAATCATTTTCTTGTTTTGTAAAAGGGTAATTTGTCTTTGTTGAATAATATTAACTATATGCTAAAATGTTCAATAAAGGTCGTCTTCGTAGCAAATATATTTATTCCTTCGTGCTTTCTTGTTGCATCAAAGGTTAAACGGACAATAAACTTTATGACGTCATTCTTACAATAACTTCCGTATTATTTTCATAAATACATACATATTTCAACAGGTATCTAAAATCCATTTAATTTTACCGGAACTCATCTGCTCAGAAATTACCCCTGTCATGGGCGAATCACGTATGCTACGCAACCGTCACGCACTTGTGTGCGTTAAGATTTCCTTGACCAGGGAATGGTTGTAACTGATATTTGCTATTAGTTCCGATATCCACCCTAGGATAGTTTCTATCCTACATATATTTTATTATCAGGAATTCTTCAATTTTCATTTTCTGGGGGTATTTTTTTACTTCACAATAAATAAAAAAATTAAGTTATAAAATTTATTCCAATACTGGGTTTCTCTAAACTTTAAAACTTTATTTTAATCTACGGATTCTAATAGAGTTATCATTTGAAGGAGGCCGTTCTTTTTTTCTAGGACGTTTGAAGCCACCATCTAAACATCTTTGTGGTGTGCTAAGTTTCTTTACCCTACGGAAGTTAAACTATCACGAAAGAATGGCAAAGTCTTATACAAAAGCATTGTTGAGAATGAGCGTTAAATCTCAATTACTAAACTATTTATAATATTTCCTCTACTCTGTAAGTACTTACTTCAATTATGGTTCTTATTAAGTAGGGAATTATTTACTTACTGAATTCAAATACCATGTATGCTTACTTTTCTTTTAAGCCTTAAAGATTATTAATTTTCTCAAAAATTATTATTGATCTTGGCTAATTTTGAAAATAATGGGCGTACTATTGATTGAGATCATCTAGTCTTGAAATATTTAAAAGTGTGATTAAGCAATATTTTTTGTACTGAAATGGAATTTAAGGAGCCATTGTAACTCATGTAATTAACTCCTTTTTAAAAATTTATTTTAACATTTATTTGTTACAACAAAGTAAACTTTCACACGTGTTGGATTGCGAAATTTTACTAATCAGGGCATTTTCAAACAATCGTTTATAATGTTTATATTGATATTTAAAATTCCGCATTGTGCACGCACTTATGTTAAAGTGAGACAATTTAGTATTCAATAGCTGTGAGTTGTATTCTATAAAATTAGGTTATCGGCATCCTTCGTGCTTAATATTTATATAAACTACAAAATATTAAAATGAAAGCTTACCTGTGTCGAGACAGATTCCCATATTCTTATTAAGTTTAGTTGTAGATAAGTAGACGCGTGAACCGCGTTAAGTTATGAATTTTATTCATCGAGACTTATAAACTGGCAACTTTAACTTTGTCCACAGTTAAAGAATATACCACACCGCACGTCAGTTATTACACAATTATGTGAAAAGCACACACGCTGGTCTCCTGTATCGATTGATGGTTATACCTGAAAATGAAAATTTATAATTAACAAAATGTTTTCTACTAACATTTTAAATGCTACAAAATTAGATGTTATAAAATGTTTTCGTTAATAAATGTTTTGAACCGTTTAATAAGATGTAGAATTGTTTGGGAAGACAATTAAAATAAGCACTATATTAATTTAAATTGCGTAGTGCTGACCTGGATTTATTTTGATTTTAAACGCTAACCCTGCTAGAGACGATTTTAAACTAGCTAATCTAATACATTTTGAAAAAATATATCAATCCGAAGATCTAATTTTTTTTAAGGGAATCTAACGTAGGAATTTTAGGAGAATGCCAGTTTTAAAGAAAAACCATTTGAAATTCAATTTCAAACCCAGAAATTTAGATGAACTGAAGGAACAAATACGGCACAACATTCGGGAAATAAATCATAATCTATTAAATAATTTGTGGGTCCATGGATCCACTGATTGGAAACATCCAATTGTTTAGAGCTAACTATTTATAGAGGACGATCGACAATTCAAATATTTAATTTAAATTAAAGTTTTTCTTATTGATTTATTTTTTATTTAGTACATATTTCACGTACCGTTTCAAGTACCGGAGATTGGGAATTTTAAAAACACAGAAATCCAGCAGAGAAAATGTAAGAGATTTTAAATAGATTCAAATTTTGCAGTTTTTAAGGTACATCGAAAGTCCGAAATGAGTTTCTAAACACTCGGAAACCAAATTTCAAAGTTCGAAATTAAAATATTTCAAACTAGAACAGCTGACTTAAAACAGGAATTTATTTTTAGATTTTAAAAATTTCGATATTTTAAAATTTTCAGAACTGGAAACTTTAGACATCTTTCAGAAATTAAAACATCCAGAGATCGAACGTGTCGAACACTAAAATACATTTGATTTCCATATTAAATAGGACATACACGGTCTTCCCTGACAACGTCGGCGAAGACGTCGTCGACGACGTCGGGGACAAGGTCGAGATAATGAGGTAATGTTTACATTTACTGTAATTTAATGCATAAACAACTTCTACTTCCAAGCTGGACTGTTTATAATAAAATTATGAATATCGTATTTCTTTAAAACATCAAAATGAAAGAAAGCAGTATTGAGCATAATAAAATGCGTACTGAGTCTCTTTCTTTAAAGTATTTCGAAATAGCTTATGCAATTAACAAAACCTTTCATAAGCGGAATAATATTGATATCCATCGGTAGAATTACAAATCAACTCTTTATTAGGCAACGAAAACTCTTGTTTTTTATTTATTTCATTCTTAATTTAGTTTAAAAATGGATATAATTAACGCAGGATTTAGAATTCTGGTACGCAAACGATGTACAATAATTTCCTATAAAGGACTTTCCGTAAAAGAACACTGGTAAAAATCTGCTGATTTTGGTATAGGACAGGTCAATGGACAAATTATTATATAGGTATCAAATATCATTTTTTTCGTTGTTCATCAAGAATGTGCTGATTCTAGTAAAATAAATATTTTGTTGCATTTGTAGAGACCGTTTAATAAATTCAACCGAATTTGATGTAAACTGATTCTTAATTTTACAAATCATGTTTACAATATGGGTCATAACCTGATAACCTTGGAAGATAATTACAATCTGTACTACTAATAATTGTCACCTGAACACTTGATGCCATCTATTTTCTTGTATAATAGGAAATAAGTACTGATAATTTTATACTTTTTGAAAGATTAATTTTATTTATGTACAATATTTTATAAATGTTGAAACTACAGTAGGTATTATTTAGCCAACTTAAATGTTCAACAGTTCTTCATTCGGTGAATCAGTTTATATCAAATTCGGTTCAATTTATTAAACGGCCTTATTTAATAGATGCGACAAATTGTTTATTTTACCAGAATTAGCATTATGATTCATGTGAATAAAATGTAGCAAATGCTTTTACTACTATTAATAAAAGATAACAGATATGATAAAAATCAGCAGATTTTTACCATTGTCCTTTGGTAAGTGATAATCTTTCTTTTGGTTTCGGAAAATTGTACATCGTTTGCACACTGGAACTCGGAATCCTAAATCCTGCGTTAATTAATTATATCCATTTTTGAACTAAATTAACAATGAAATAAAAAAAAATAAAGTTTTCGTTTCATAATAAAAGATTGATTTGTAATTCCACCGATGGGTGACGTAAAGGTTATTACGTTTATGAAGACTTTTGTTAATTGCATAAGCTATTTCGAAATACGTCTAAATAAAGAAAGAGATTCAGTACACATTTTATTATGAATAATTATTATCAATAATGCTTTTTTTCATTTTGATGTTTTAAAGAAATAAGATACTCATAATTTTATTATATTCAGTCCAGCTATAAATTACAGTAAATGTAAACATTACCTCATTATCTCCACCTTGTCCCCGACGTCGTCGCCGACGTTTTCGCCGACGCGACGTCGTCGGGGAAGACCGTGTATGTCCTACATTACAGTATTATGTTTAGCTAAAGAGCTTAAGTATTTGTTGTTTTTTTCCGATACATAACATAATGTACAGCAACACGTATTTTAGGGGGTAAATCGTAAACACGACTAATTTGTGTGAAATATTAAAGCTTAATGTTTGTGATAAGTTTGATGGGTTTCTCGTTCGATAATTCCCAATGGTATCAAAAATAGTTTCTATACAGAAATACACGATATGTATATATGATCTATTTCCGAACAAAAGATAATTTCATAGGTCATAGAATGAAATTTTGCGCTATTATGGCGTCATATCAAACTTAAGTAGTCATTTTTGTACTAGTATTAGTTAGTGGTATTAGATTATGCCATTGTGAATCAAGGTAACTTCAAGGGTCATTTAAGGACATGAATAGATTATGAAAATTCCACTCTTATTCAAACCACCAACAGGTAGATAAAGCGCGATAATAATTGTAAAATCGTTTCTAGGTAATGTTTCCTCGACGGAAATTGCCATTTTATATAGTTGTTCACGTACAGAAATTCGATCGACTGACTGAGTTACTATTAGTCATATTGGAAAGCTTAATAAAATAACCTTTTTTAGAGCGTTGGAAAGGCAAAACAATGAGAGAGAATTGCTCATAATTGTCATTACAAATATTGAAGTAGTATTACAATACTACAGCTCTCTATAGGCTACAGCCCTATACATCGTTCTGGTGGATGGTGCTTTAACAATTAGTAACAATTGATAAATTGAGTTGACAAACGAAAGATAAAATTCTTAAACTATTTTACACTTTAAATGTTTCAATGGTGTGGTGAAACGTTAGATACGGCAAGAATTAATATTGAAAACGGAGTGATGTTTCGATAAGCAACAATACCTAAACACCTGATATATCTATGCATAATTGGAGATATTAACATAAAATGTGACGAAACAAACAAACAAAATTCCGAAACTAAATTGTAAGGGGACAAAGCTTCAAAACTTCGATATTTGATATCCGTGTTTGGTCAGATTTCCAGTTTTGTATAGTACCAGGTTCTTAGTTAGAGCTCCACAATCCCTGATCTCTTTTCTCTTAGCGAGCACCGAAGAAATAAAAAAATCCTTGCTTCTAACGGAATGTAGAGGCATCCGGAAAGTGCTTTGGGTATGCTGAACTATGTGCATTTTAAAAGAGAATCTACTTTTTCGAAATAATATTCTATAATCTTTAAAAATCTGTTTCTCAAAAATAATTATTAAATCGAAAAATCAGATATTATAATTTTATACAGCATGTCTCAAAAATAACGGACAATACGTGAATACGAGACAGTTGATGATGTGTAGAGAAAGTTTTTCCCATAACTTTTTTTTCTAAAATATTTACTTTCAGAGTTATTTAAGGTTCAAGTTTTGAGTCCGGTCCTGCACGTTCTGCTCCACAATCTTCTGGTGTCGCATAATGCAGAGGACTGTAGTTTGTTGAACTTTACAGCATTTGTCAATACAGCACAATTTTGTCAATGCCGCAAAATACCCGAATGAATTGAACTTGAAGAAACTCGTAAATAAGACACGTTCCATTTCGCTCATGATGCAGTTTGTTTATTTTAAAATAAATTCAAGGTCTAATAACAGCTTAAAACATCTCATTTTTAAAGAGAGCATCTGATATCATATTTCAATAAGTTAATGGGAATTCTTTATGTGTGGCGGCGTTGAACGTAATTTAAAAAACATAAAAAGTGTTGGGCTTTAATAAGAAAATTACATTACTAGTTCTTCTAATCTGCGATGCTAATACATTTTACTAGAATCTGAAGCATTAATATTTAAAACTAATAGTAAACCTTTTCATTAAAACTGAAATAAAATTTTACAAAAATGATCTTGGGCTCGAAATTTCTCAATGAACGTAAGTCAATAATCAAAAACTCTCTTTGTTATAAACATCCCCTTTCGCAGACTTTCCTTATTTATAGCAATTCTTTCTTTCGTATTCTGTGCTTGTAAATAAAATTTTGGACTAAACATTCCGCAAAAATACACATAGTGAAATTTGATCTATGTAAAATAAACCAAACGCAATTTAAAAAAAGGATACAAAACATAAATATATTTTTACGTTCTGTAATAACATTCGAAAATAAACAGAAGATAAATTAAACTTTTAAAAAGAACATTTTCATAATTAGGGCGCCGCCAGGTTGAATTTGCGGCCCGATTGTGGTTTACTCAAAAAACTACAAGGGTCGCAATTTATTAAATAAGAGCAATTTTTACCATTAATCTATTTTATTTAAAACGGAAAACACCTTCAAATAAACTCTTGAGTCTTGATAATAAAAATTATTAGTTTGATGAACTATCATCAAACGTTTGGGACTTTTTTGCAACTATGCAGTTTATAACAAAACGCTTATTACGGTGATATGTCATGGTGTTTATAAAGACGTAACCTTGACCAATATACTTGTTTTTAAATCGACTTCTCCGAATTTTTGCTTAACTCTACACATATCGCTTTACAATGTTTTGACTATCCCAATGCTGGATGACTTATTATTTATTATCAAATTGATGCAAAATATAACAGGACCGTATTAGCAAAAAGTATTGCAAACAATTTTTAACAAATTTACAAAAAAAATTTTTTTAAGGTAGAGTTTTTTTTTCTTTAGGTTTAGATTCTACCTCGGACGCTTTTTAACCCTCTGCGTTATTGTTCGTTATTTTTGAGACACCCTGTATATAAAGTTTCGTTATGGTGGTAAATAATGGAAATTAAACTGCTGAAAGGTACCTATATATAATCCATTAAACATTTTTATTTACATAATAGTAACCACAATTTTACGATCGTTAAGTTTATATAATTTTAATTTGTATAATTTAATAACGGTAACATTTCTGTTTTTTTATAATCCCTTTAAAGAGCTTAAACTCACTAGTTTATAAGGGTTGCGAACACCTTTATTTAATAACGGCATATAACTTCAGAACTTATAAACAATAGTAATAGTAGTAACGTTTTTGTTACCACTATACAACATCTTATATAGCCGCATTTTTAGTAAGGAAATGTAGTTTTGTATCTGATGCTGTGTTGATAATATGTGGATTACCAAATGTTCATTACTCTTTCCATTTCACAAGTACATCTTTTTCATTCTTGAATACATATTTGTAATTTTATATTATCTCACTTTCTGGTCTTCTTTCTAAAGCTTTTGGCCTACACTTTATTTTGTTCGTTAAATAAAATAATAATAATGGACGTGTAATATGTGCATGATTACTTACTTTATTTGTAAAATTTTTGTACAAAGAAAATTTTGAAAGTATAGGTCAAAATTTTATTGTGGGATTTTTATTATAAAATTTCCTTTAAAAACTTAAGGGATCCTTAAAATATCGAATAATATAAAGCCTAATTTACCGATTTGGAAATTATTTTACATTTTTTTTAATGTTCATATTAGAAAATGTTTAATAAAAGTGTTCAATTTTAAATAATGCCCATTAAAACGTGTCTTTCATTTTTACATATACTGTGAAGGCGGAAAGCAATTAGAACTCTTATAAACATAGAAAATTGTAATATTACTCATAAATAAATTTAAAAAACACTATATGTATCTTTAAGTGATATAACGTCACTATAAGTGTTGTAATTGTAGTGTTTTGAGTTCGATTTTTAAATTTACCGCCTTAACCAAACAGTTTTATTTCAGTTATAATCTATAACTTCTGTCAATTGTCATTCCAATCAGTATTGCCGATTAGGTAGGGTTTGGTCGGTAAATATTAAGAAAAAAATCATATTAAGTATATGGAAACGATGAGAGCAAAAGGTCGACGTTATGTTTTTCTACAGTGTATTTTGTTAATAGTAAAATGCCCATTAATAGTTATTTATGTACCAAGGGTGTTATGATGGGAATAATGCTAAGAGGGCAAAAATGTTTCAGCCGAAGGCCTGAAGGGCCCGATGGACGGAAGTCGCCCGATGTGCATTATCATACAAGATTTTATTTTTTACGAGAAAGCTTTATCTTTCTACTTGTTCATAGAAAGTCCAATTTATAATTGTTGGCGTTAATTAAATAGATGTTTCTTGAAAACCTTGCAAAGCGAATTTTCGGTTAAATTTGCTCGCGTTTCCATAGAATAGGCATGCAGCCAACAATCACCACCAATGTCTGCAATATACTGTCTCGCTTTGTTGAACTTCAACATCATGATTGACGATTTTCTTCACAAATCACTTATGACCGACGAAGCCCATTTCAACTTAACTGAATTTGTGAATCCGCTCAGAACTACCGTTTCTGGAGAACAGAACACTCTCGTATTTGTCAGAAAAGGTTGATACGATATGGTGCGGCATTTTCGGGAAGGATGTAATCAATTCGCATTTGTTTGAGGACGATGAGGGACCACTGTTACAATCTACGGCAAGCGCTATAGCGATACCCAACACTTTCTTGTCACTCCAATTACAAAAGCATGACTGGCGTATATATGATTATAGCTTGTAGTCATTTTTAGGAACATATTTCCTGCACGTCTAATTTCTTTGATTTCTTGATTTGATGATTTAGCATGGCGTGACAGCACCTGATTTTTTTATGGAGCTACCTCAATGTAACGGTATATGCCAATAATCCTCAGACCTTAGTGCTGCTAAAAAATATCCGTCACACCAAATTTTATTGTTTCTTTTTTATTACATTATAATTGGCGGTCACTTCAAATGGATACTTCATTAGGATCTTCCCTATATTTTCAAGCAATTCGGTGTTTCAAGATTCATAAGGACTTAATCTTGAGATTCTTCTTACTTTTACTTTTAATAAGTAATTTTTTATTTATAAAATTAACTGGTAATAAAAAAGTTTTTTTCTATAGACGAATCGAGTCTTTGTTATTCGGATTTCCGTTACATACTTAAAGGTAATTCGATAATTCCTTACAGCATTTTCACGGAAGTCTGCAATGTTGTCCAATGAAGATTCTTTTCTTGATAATCTAACTAGTATAATCTGATGTAGTCACATCAACGATTAACATTATTTTTTACATTCAAGAATGCGAACCCTACTTAGATCATTAATTTCCTCCCTTACTCATTGGGTTTAAACGTAAGAAATTACCGACTCATTCTAGCTTTAAGAAATATTGCAAAAAGGCTTAAAATGTATAATGAAAAATAACTAAAAAAAACAAAATCCTCTTAGTGTTAATTATTTCTATAGCAAAAAATGATTAACTGTATCAAGTTTCTCACGAACGGTCACTTTCGACAATGCAGTCAGATTAGTACCCTATAATTCACCTTTAAACATTGAACTTACTTTTTAACTGTGAAAGATTTCATGATTAATTTTTGCTGATTTAATAATCCTTGTAATTCAACGGTATTCAACCAGGTTCAAGAAAGTTCTTAGTTGCAATCTGAGTTTTTGTAGAAACCGTTTTTAGACTGTGTCTCAACGTATTCATGGGAGAAATTATAGACCCAACCGCTGCTGATTAGAAACCTTTTGTAAAAGCTGGCGTTACCACCAAACTTTCGTCGGCTAACGGTATGTACTCACATACGAATCTCAAGCTGTCTTTAATTACTTCACACCTTTCAGATTGATCTATGTCCTTCGAATATTCTTGATATTTGCAGAATCTTTTTTAGAATCGCCTATGGAATTTGACTTATTCTATATCGCGTGTCTTATTATTCAATCAGCATATTACTATGTAGCGTTGATACATATATCCAAAATAATTTTATCAATAGATTTTCTTACGCATTTTTTTATCGATAATCAGCAAATTTACAATCTACTCCTGTGTATTTAGATAAGAGTATTAAGTAAATATGTTGTCCGTCGAGGCATGACAGGGTGCTCATCCAGCGACCAGTCCCTTGAAAATTACTGGCATGACTTAATTTGCTTATCCCGTCAGGTCAGTTTAATAGGCCATTTTTTGTTCAGCCGTCTTGTTGGTAGAGGGTCCATAAGTTGTAGGATGAGGAGTTGTCATCTCCGGGTAGTCTTGCAAAATAGCTTGTTGCGGATTTTTCTATTACGTCTGTCACGTACGGGATATTAAGCTCCTCGTGGATGGTTTAGTTACTTACGATCGATAGATCGAAGAATTTTGCTTTGTGCTCGTTGAATAATGTTGATGTTGGATTTTTTGGCGCATCCCCACAGTTGGATCCCAGATTTCCAGATGGGCATAAGGATTGTTTTATAAAGAAAACTTTATTTTTAGTTGAGAGCTTGGATTTTGATCCGAGTAACCAGCAAATATTTTAAAAGAGATTAAAAAATGCCTTGAAACCTTTAAGCGGTCGTAATTAATTTTGGTCAGTATTTCATAATATCAAACAATAGTTCCATTACCAACTTTCTTTTGAGGATCTACTTTTCTGCATTTAAAACATACTCCACAGTTTATTTAGAGGCGAAGACAACCTATTCCATAATGCAACCCTCCATAATACAACAACTACATAACAACAATATGACAATATAATACAACAATATAACAATTAATTGCATACATTTAATCTGAGAAAGACTACTATTCGTCTTTAAAACGAAAAGCAGAAATAATTTATGTAGAATGGAAGTATTGTTTGGGAAAGATAAAATTCGAAAAAATTATCAAAATCACACTTTAAAATATTCTACATTTACAAAATCAAGATATTCGAGTTGAAATTATTTAAAACCAAGTCTCACAAAACTAGTTCTAGGAAAACGATAATGATTGTCGTAGGACAGTAATTTTATATTTATTGATTGTTTTGGAGTTGTCATAATGGCGCCATTTTGTTATATAGGAGATCCATATTATATCTTATCATATAAGAAGATCCTTCTATACATCCTCAAAACTAAGTAGTATTTTAGATTTTTTAGCATTTTTATCAAATCTTCCTTTAATTTATTTCATTTAAAAAATCCAAATAGTGTGCCAAAGACTATTTGATTTGATGAAAACTATTGAAAAATTGTTATAATCTAACAAAAATAATTTAGTTAACATAACGCGTCTTTAGAAAATCATTACCAAATGTACCATTTGATACATCAAAATTACACATCAAAACATTTAAACTTACATCTGTAATAAAATTCCTTTTTTCTCTTCATTCACGCAACAGTTCTTGATTAGATCAACAATTCAAAGTTATCAAACAGCAAAACTCTTCAGACATAAACAATTAACCGTTTCAATCAAAGTATTTACCGGTTGTAAGAGTGTAAAGTTTATTTTCAATCGTGAGCGAAATGTAACAATAGTACGAGAGTGCGCGTTAACAGCTACTAAAAGACTGACGGGTTTAGGTTTCCATAGCCGTGAAAATGCCGGGAAATTTTAATAATTAATATATGTGGCTATGCTTTGCTTGACCACGACGACGTGGGGGTTGAGTTGTCATAGCAATGCGTCGTCGCTTTGAGGGAACTTGACCATATTGCCCATGACCCGCGCATATGTGTTTCCCATGGGCTTACAATTTAATATGATATTGGAATACAACGGTTTTTATAGTACCATCTAGTACCTTTAATTAATTGAATGAAATATCATTAGCTAAACCTTTTATTTCTTTAGATCTCTTTGTTCGAACTGAACGACTATAGGATTTTCGCGAAGCGTGAAGAATGAAATTCATTGAAAAACACAAAGATTGATTAAACTTTCTAACAAGCAATTTATTATAAATTAATTTCTTATAAAGGAGTTGAATATGCTTATTTAAAAGAGGCTTGGTTATGAAACCATATATCTATGTCAAAATTTCTGTAAGGTTTATAGATAGGCAGTATTTTGAAATATTCAAAGAATTCGTGCAATTACAAAATAGTAGATAAATCTAAATTGATAAAATTTCTTATCTAGTAAATTGATGTCCTAAAACAAATTCATTTAGAGGCCAATAAACTGAAATGTTCCTATTAAAGAGTTCATGATAGTTTTTTGAATATGAATTATTCACAAGGGAAGACGATGTCATTAAAAGCTGGTAATTTAATTAATAATTGCAAGAATATTAGACTAGAAAATGTCTATGAAATAAGTAATAAACAACTCGTTTTATTCCACGTTACACTTTTTAGCGTTTCAAATCTATTAAAAATAAAGATAATGATGCAATTCTAATAAATTCTCTTTTTGACTCCTTTTAAACTTGTTTTTATTTCAAACTATGATTTTAGTTCAAAGATTCTTTAAGTATTAAAATTTGTGGCAAGAATATTAAGCTGTCGTTTTTATATTTCATTCGTGATTAACACATTCAACATTCAACTATTCTTGAATCTTTCTGACAATTGGCATAGTTCGAGATTCTGAATACAGGCATACAATGGAACAACGGGACACGTCCAAGACGTAACAAGACTGATATTTTTAATTATTAATACTTTTCTGTTACTGTACAGGTTATTTTAAGTTTTAATGCATTCACTTTAGTAAACATTAATTTTAGGTCAAAAGTTTTCCTTTAACATAGACCACCAGTTTGCTATGTAATTTATTTATTGAGAAAGTAAACAGGCATTAAGACCACTTACATTCTTTTATACAAAAAAATACATAATAAATATATAAGAACAATACAAAATTTATAAAATTAAATTGTCAGTTAAAACAAATTGAAATTTGTTAATAATAAAGATCTGCCAAATTGACGCTGTGACCATATAACAGGAGTATATTTCAAGCCTGGAAGCACGAGTGCAATAGTATATTATATACCCAGGGACTAAAGTGCATCTTTTAATCCCGAATGTGAGGGATTAAAAGGCACTTTAGTCCAGTGGTATATACGCTATTTTTTGCACGTCCAAAGGACTTAATCGCAAAATTTCGAAAATTTTTTCCTAAAATTTCGTTACATGTCATTCGGATAATTGAACTCTGCAAACGCCAAAATCACATAGTTTCAGGATAATAAGTCCTAACATATACCGCGATTACTATTTTTTGTTGTTTACTTGTTGTTGTTGTTGTCATGGAAACACTTTACTCCCTTAGGGAGTAAAAGTGCTACTTTACTCCCTCTTTTGGGGGACTAAAGTAGAGCCTTATACATAGGACGTGCAAAAAATATGTTTTATAAGATTGTACATTTTGAAAGTGACTTGTTATTCTAAAACTAAAACCTAAAGTGGAAAATTGCTTTTATACAGACGTTTTCTATATGGCTTCTAAAAGATAGCGATGAATCAATTAATAAACCTAAATCTGATACACATTCAGTTCTCTGTAACATTACTCCGTTTACAGAGTAGTTGTTTAAGCTTGGATTACGTTTATTATGCAATGATATAAGATATAACTTAACATTTGTTTGTGCTTAGATACATTAGATTATTTGTACACCATTTGTGTGCTTTGCTTAGATCTGCTTGTATTATTTCAGTATCATCATTAGTGTCAATATCTTTATATATTTTTAAGTCGTCCGCTTAGAATAGCAATTTAGAATTTATAACAGATCCCATATCATTGATAAAAATAATAAATAATAATGGTCCTAATATTGATCCTTGTGGAATCCCAAAAGTGCAACCTATATTGGTATATTTAACATAAATCCATTTACCACAATAATCTGCGATCTGTTAAGAATCTAAAGACATTAAGCCTTGGTAGAGTAATGTCTAGAGTGCTGGACTTTCACCCAAGCGGCCCGCGGTCGATTCCCGGTGCCGGCAGATTTGGTTAAGGTTTTCTGCAGTTTTCCTTAGCTGTGACACAAATGTGGGATTTGCGCTGTTCCATCTGTAAGTCGGCTGCAGCCGCACTTAAGGCCTACGTAATAATAATAATCGCCCCCTCCCTCCCGCACAAGCTTATAGCTTCTGGGGCCTGGTTTCCAGGCTATGGGTTGTAGCAATTATTATTTATTATTATTTATTATAAATTTCATTTTATTCCGTATTTTTCCAGTTTTAATGTTAATATTTTGTGATTAATTTTGTCGAATGCCTTTGAAAAGTATGTGTATATGGCATCGATTGATTTTCTTTCAGAACCATTATGCTGTAAAAATGATACATACTCACATAGGTTTGCAACTGTTGATCGTTTCTTGGAAAAACCAAGTTGTTCAGGTATAATTGCCGCATTAACATGAGCATATAAAACATGATGCACAATTTGTTCGAATACTTTAGAACAAATGGAAAGAAACAAGTTTATAATTTTTAACATCGGAAAAAAGTTTATAATTCCTTTTACTTGAACAACACAATGGTGGTGGTGAAAACAATTCGTCTATTAATATTCACTTTTGCAAAAAGTTATATGAGATGTAAATTTGTAAAAACTAATAATCAGTAACGACACACCACAAATGATTTATCCATTGATTTAGATTATTTTAAGATGGACAATGGAACTTTTTTAGAACCAGAAGCAGTTGGAGACAGTTTAACGTTCGATTTTATAAACAGCATTTTAATCGACGATTCAAGGTTGACACAATACTTAAATTAGCTTGTAGATAATTATATTGAGACTTCTGCAAAGTTTCCTGCAAATACCTATTTTGGCTGTGCGGAAGCTGCAGTATAAGAACAACAAATTGTTGTGAATCTTTTCATTCGGATTTTAATAAAAGCTTTTCTATTCCCGATTCCGATATTTTTAAGCTTATTGAAGTTTTGAAAGAATTTCGAACTGAAATATGTATTAAAATCAACAGTGTGAGTATCCCAGCAAAAATAACTAACCAAAAATGTAAATAACGAATCTTATGAAACAGAACACTTTGAAAGGTTTGAATCTGTAAAATATTTACTCGTATCATACCTATCACTATAACAAAATAATGTAACACGTGTGTATTTTATAATACCTAAATGCATATACATAATACATATGCATAAAATACATGTATTTTGTGCATATTGTAACGGTATGTTTTTCTTCAGCTCTGAATAAATGTAATTTTGTCGATATATTTACAAAAATCGTAAGTCCGGTTCTACAAATTTACGTTCCTTTTAAAATGTAAACTTATGTTATAAAAAAATCTCTTTGGTTACTCATATAAGCGTTTGCAGTCTTAGAGGAAAAATCAATACTTGCTGTTGAGTTGCTGTGCTCTGATTGGTTAAGCCAAAACACGCGATTCGTTGATTGGGTACTAAGAAAAATCAATACTTGTTCTTGAAGTGAGACCTCGCTATTGGCTAATTTCGATTTGCATCTGGTAATGTATTTCTACGCGAAAAAAGAACCCTGAGTTTTATTACAACACTTCCGTTCGGTGGCTGGTCCGAAATACTTCCGTTCAGTTGGTGGTCCGAGACACACGGGACTTCAGTTTCGATCTCTATAGAATACAGTCCGGCTAAAGTTTTTGTGGGATAGCGTGCCCCGACCTCGGCGGGGTACAATTACAAATATACATCCCGTTAAGTGAATTTAACAATTTTCCGTTTGAGTATGTGTTAGTACCGTTCAATTTGTTTATTATAAAATAACAAATTAACTATTTAAAATGCCGTCTAGTTTTTCGTGTTGTTCGAATAAAAATACAGTTTTACAGTACCGCTTAATTACAGTTATTTTGTGATTCTTCATTTATTGAAGAATGTTTTAGTTGCCGGACATTTGTTAGTAGAACTCAGTGTTAATTCCCATGTTTAAGAAAAGGGGATTTTCATAACGTTACATTGTTCTTGCCGAATCATAATAATTTCAACAATCACTTTGAGCAACATTCAAGTAATTACGAGTACCGTTCCAGTCAGAAGAATAATTAAGAATTTATTATCGGAGGCAGTTATTGCAAGTAATTAAGTTAATGTTTGATGAATCCCGTTAATAATATTTAGTTCAGAATCCAGGAGACATCTTCCCGCAACGTTACGCCCAGCAGTTTGTTATTGTAGCTTTGTTAAGGCTTTTAAGGTGTTTTGATTGTCAAGAGTTTGAATCCTTCAACTTGTGAAAGAAATTTTGGTTTGAACACTACTGTGGACAATAAAAAGTGGCTAAGGTATTTAATTTTGTTAATATTGTATCGTTAGATAAAATTTAATCATTTGGGATCCCGAAATTTTATTTATTTTTTGGAACAATAATTATTTTAAATTGATGGTTTTATATTTTGAATTTACAAATTTTCATTAATGTATATCTATATTTTGATGTGTTTTGTATTTTGAACTCGCTATTTTTTTAATGTGTAACTATTTTGACTTGTATTGTATGTACCATTTTTTTGTTTTGTTTTTAATACACCGATTTCAAATTTAATTGACTACTTGACATAGTTTGGCTAACCGGACTGCTGATGTTTTTTGTTTTCTTTGGCTAATCAAGTTCTTTTATAGTTTGATAATTGTTTTAATTAAATAACTTCTAAATTAATAAGGAGGTTAGTTCCTTAGCTGATAACCTTCGCTTTTCCTAAATTTTATTTATGTTTTATAAAAAAACATCCTCAGCTTTGGTGGCGCCCGACATATTATTATTTATTCCTGAATCCATTATTTAATCAGAAGCTTTTAGGGTTAACACCTGCGACCTGAATTAAAATTTGTAAGAAAGAGCTAAATCTCAAGCCGGCAATTTTTGAGCATTTTTGATATACAGTAAGTATCGTAATTTGTGTCCTCAATTTAGTTTAATAATGTGAATATTTAAATTGAAATATTTATCAAATTAAAGCTCAATATCAACTCTGTACAGCAAAAAGTATAATTATTTAGAGTACTATTTTAAATTAGGCTCATTAAACTTGCAGGGAAAGGTAATACCGATTCAAATGTGATACATACACTTAATATAAGCACTGATTACAAATGTTCTTCTCTTAACCTTGGCGTGAATCAGCGAGCGCGGGGTGTTATAATAGACGGATGCTGTTATTTGTTCGATTTAGTGTTACTTAAGTAATGTAAATCTGCAAATGAGACTGTATTTTGTCGCATTTTATTATTTTAATTTATAAGTTGTAATTTTTTAAAGACAAATAGTTCTATTTAGTTTGCCTGTATGCAAATTTAAAATTGCATTATCGTCACGACTGAAAATTCAACTGCTTCGGTGAAAGGTTCGAGTACCTTCGACATACCCGAATCGGGACGATTTTTTGTTCAGTTGTGATTATTCCCTCCCCGTTAATCCGCGCCTGTACCTAGGTGTATTATAATAAAAATCGTGGTTGCTTCCCTAGCCTAAATTCTCACCGCACGCCACTGGAATTTATACTGAATCTGAATATTTCTTAGTACATTTTATTGTTATTTTTCATTCTAAGTGCATTAATCAACATAAAGTTCCATTAAGTCAATTGTGGGAAATATATCAATACGATATGAATTCAAATTCAAAAGCTGATTCAAAATTTCTTGACCAAGGCTAGGGCGAGTTTGCGGAAGCTATTTCTGAAAATTTAGGGGCCTGGCCACATCGGCCAATGACCACAACGGCCAATCGCTATTTTGGCTGTTGTGGTCATAACCACAACAGCCTTCGAGACCATAACGGCCAACAGCCACAACTGCCAATTTGACCATATCGCCCATCTCGACACTTGATCATAACGGCCCCCTTGACCACAACGGCCAACTAAAAATTCCACCTCATCCGCCATTTTGACCACAACGGCCACCGATGCTTATGTATTGGCGTCGCTGGCGACGATGACCACAACGGCCAACTAGGGTGTGCGACCACAACGGCCAAAATGACCACAACGGCCAACTGTGGAGTGTGACCACAACAGCCAAAATTTTTTTCAAATACATCACATGTAACATATCCTATATCAAAACTCATCTGTTTTCGAGATATTTAAAGTTTAAATTTTTTTTCCAAAAACGTAAATAAGATTGCTAACAATATAACATTTCCTATTTTAAGGAAAAGGGCAAAAAAAGAAAACGATTGTCAGGTCATCAGTTCCGCCAACATAGACGGCAGAAAATAGAAGAGAAGGAAAAATTAGCTGATTCTTTGAAGAAATATTTGAAACCGTCAGAAATAAGTGTTCTTCCTGAACTTGAAAATACCGACGATGCTCGCCCTAGTTGTTCCTTAGCCCCAAGTTCCTCATTTATTTCTGATTGTAATAATATAAATAGTACCCAGGAACATCATACTGAAAACGTTCCAGCAGCTACAACATTACTTTTTCTAACTCCACCGTAATATCTGATGACCCTGGAGAGTGGCCCGAAATAATTACATCCGCAGATGCAAGATTTTTAACGGAAAAAGGACCCCATCAAATTACGAATTGGATCTATCCAGTAAGATAGGTTTGTGTAGTGGTCCAGTAGAGGTTTATGATGCTCTTTTAAAAGTAATGGATGCATCTTCATCTTCAAAAGATTTTAGTACATCACACCTAGCTCGATCGCTCGCAACAAAAATCAAAAACTACAATTTTTTATGCTCTGTAGTAATCTCGTACAATATTTTATTTAAAATATAATAAAAATAAAAGGTAAATTAATCCAGATTCAAAGCATAAATCTAAAAGCTTGTTTAGACTGTCTTAACAAAATAAAAACATATTATTTTTAGACTTAAGAGATGATAACAGATTTAGCAAACTTCTTGTAGATGCCAGGGAGCTGGCCAGAGAATTAGAAATTGAACCAAATTTTTTATCTTCACAAACAGTTCGTCAAAGAAAAAAGAAAAGACAGTTTGATTATGAAAGTACTGACGAACCAATAACAGACCCGAAAATGAATTACAAAGTAAAAGTATTCTTCTCTATACTAGATACGACCTTATCATCTCTTAATGAAAGATTCAAGGGGTTGGAGCAATTTAATAACATTTTTGGATTTATTTATCAAATGTTCAGCTTGAATGAAGAAGAATTAAGAAACTCGTGTGAAAATTTATCATTTCACTTGAAAGATGAAGCACGTAAAGAGTAAGATATTGATGCAAATGACTTATTTGATGAAATTATTTGTTTAAAATGCCACTTACCAGAGCAAAATGAGTTAGATTCTCAGTTAATTCTTCAACACATTTTAGAGAACAATTTAAATTCAACATTTCCAAATACTGCAGTGGCAATACGAATTTTTTTAACGCTACCAGTATCTGTAGCATCGGAAGAAAGGCCTTTTTCAAAATTACAATTAATAAAAGTTTTTTACGATTATCTATGGCACAAGAGACTCAGTAATTTGGCAATTATGTCCATAGAAAGTGGACTTATGGATTGTATTCCTTTAGACGAGTTGATTAAAGATTTTGCCGAAAAAAAGGCAAGAAAAGAGTGCTTCCAATAAGTTATTTTGTTCTTTTTTTTTCTGTTATGTAACATTTTTATTGTTTTGTCAGTTTTGTTATTGCTTTGCTTTTTTTTACATTCTTCGTTAATCCTTATATCTAAGACTTGTCAAGATCTTCTAAATGTTATGGGGATGAGTAGTCAGGTATCATGCTGATTAAAATCAGTACACTTTTTTTTATTTGAGCTTTCGGAAATAATCATTTCTTTTATTTGCAAACATCAAATGATAATGATGATTTAAAATTATAGATTATACATTATACGGTATATAAATTAACACATATTTCATTTCAAAATTAGATAAGTAATAGCGATTATTTCAATTTTCTGTGTACCCCCTTATCTGATGTATCAGTATCAAAATTAAATATAGGTATTAGCACGTATTTTAATTTTATTTATGTGTACCCACCCATGTATAAATTTTTACTAAAAAAGGGGTAAGGGGTGTAAAATTATATTTTGCACACAGGCGGCCGCATGGCTTGGCGCGCCCCTGAGTGTATTGAGAAGTATCTGTACCAAATTTTCAACATTTATCTTTTAATCTGCCTGAGATACTTACCAAGAAAATAAGAGAGAAAAATTTCTTCAACTTCACGGTGATGCCGTTGTATAGAGGTGCATTTTTCAATATAGGCAAGTCACGTTAAATCGGCGCTACTTTGACATCAGACCCCGCTGTTAAATTCTGGACGTGCCTTATTGAAATAAGTGTTGAAATAAGTTAAAAGAGAGAAATGAGCTTCAATGCAACCAAAATAACAGTATGAAAACAGTTGGCCGTTGTGGTCATTTTGGCCGTTGTAGTCACACACTCTAGTTGGCCGTTGTGGTCACGCGCCACAGTTGGCCGTTATGGTCATTTTGGCTGTTGTGGTCACACTCCACAGTTAGCCGTTGTGGTCACACACCCTAGTTGGCCTTTGTGGTCATTTTGGCCGTTGTGGTCATCGTCGCCAGCGACGCCAATACATAAACGTCGGTGGCCGTTGTGGTCAAAATGGCGGATGAGGTGGAATTTTTAGTTGGCCGTTGTGGTCATGGTGGCCGTTATGGTCAAGTGTCGAGTTGGGCGATATGGTCAAATTGGCCGTTGTGACTGTTGGCCGTTATGGCCACGGAGGCTGTTGTGGTTATGACCATTACAGCCAAAATAGCGATTGGCCGTTGTGGCCTAGACCCAAACTTTCAAGAACACCATAACGAAATAATTTCCCTTATTTCTGATGACACGGAATTTAAAACTCTGGTCAAAGACAGAATCGAAGCTGATAAATATAAATATGTACGCCATACAGAGTAAGGAAATTGCTCTTACAAATACTAGCGTCTCCGCTATTTCTAGGGTAAATAACTATAATAACCCTTCTATTTCTGGAGCTAAGCTTCCGAAGATCAGTAACTTTCAACGTTTTCGCAAACCAGGCTAACCTGGTCAAAAATACGTCTCTTATTAGTTGCCACGTTTCTCTTGAACCTGTAATCGACTTCACGCTTCAAACATTTTGGGAAGTTGAACAACATTCCTTTATCACCTGATGATATCAAGTGTGAAGTAATATACAAGAAGATTTGCCTGGCAAGCATACCTAGCCGGACTTCGAGGATTCCTATACACAAGCCTTGCAGCGATTTATATATCTCGAATCTCGTCTCTATAAGAACCCCGATCTTTATGCATCTTATTCAGATTTTATAAATGAAGATATACAAGAAAATTATATTTCTGAAGTTCCTCGATCAGATTATCGGGCTTCTATCTGCCTCACCATTGTGTCTTAAAACTAAACAGCGTCACTAGCAAACTCCGAATAGTTTTCGACGCTAGTGCAGCGGGCACAAAGGCATAAGCTTAAGCGATGCTTTTTTTTTCTGGTCCTAACTCCAACAAGATTTATCTATTATCTTATTGTAATTTCATACTTTTCCAGCTGTTTTTATCCGACGGCAAGCAGATGTATTGTCAAATACTGGTCGAACCAGAACAGGAAATTCTAAAGATTTCTTTGGCGCTTCTCTAGTACAGAGGAGATTAGAGAATACACTCTTGAAAGAGTAACTGTCGGTATATCATCCGCTCCACACCTCGCTCTTAGTACCCTAAAGGAGTTAACGACCTTTGAACAGGATATTCACCCACTAGCTTCTACATGAGTCTGTCTATATGAACGACTGCGTTAGTGGCGCAGACTCAGTTGAATCAGTTCTTCACCTTCAGTCGGGTACTTGCATGGCATTTAGATTTTGATATAACTTGTATATTTTATTAGTATAACTGTTATCTAATGTGTAGGTCCACATAAAATCGATAAATGCATTACGATAACTTAATAAAACGATTTTAAAGTTTAAACATTTTCCGTCATTTTCTACACCGCTGACGTCATAATACTATTACTTACATATTTTGTTTCAATACAGCGCATGCGAGGATTATGACATTGTTGTACTAGAAAAGGAAAGAATAATTTAAAATTGTAAATTGAATATTTCGCTAAAATGCATGTAAATTTGAGTCCAACAGATGCAGTTACACAATACATATCATGAGTTAGGGAAACTAGTTCATATTGATAAACACCATGTAAGCAGCGTATGCATATTGTGAAGTTGTAGAATTTTGATGTTTAATTTTAATTTGATTTTATTTTATCTGCAATCACACAATAAAAGAATTTTAAAATGTTTATTTCAGGGTCGATTTTATTATACTCTGCTTTAACTCTGAAACCAATACTGAACTCCTTTATGGGTTCCTTTTAAGAATTCAGTGTTTTGTTGTTCCGGGATTTTATATAATGATATTACTATAATATGCAATGAGAAAATTTAATAAATGGGAAACCTTTTATCCCCATGCACTGTCGACTTTGACATTTACTTGAAAGAAAAAATATTTAACCTCACTTATGAAAACACTCTGACTAGGTCATGACGACTCTGATTAGGTAAGTTTTAATTTATATTTATTACTTTAGTACTTATCTTTAAAATATGTATTCTTTAAGGTTATGGGATGATCACTTACGGCTTTTACAAATTAACTTTTCAATTTGCTGGTAAGTATATGCAACTTTTAATTTTGATTTTCTTTCACTTTCCTCTATATAGCTTTAATACTGAGGAACACTATATATACCTTGATACTTTTGTTTTCACTTCCACAAACCTTATCTTGTAATGCACATCAATTTCCTTTCCAGTGGTATGGTGCCTGGTTCTACGCCCTTCAAGAACTTTCTTTCGGCTGCTATGGTCCCAATGCGTTACAAACTGGATACCTGTCGAAACTGAAATGGGTGAGGTCAACTTCCTTTTCTCTTGCTACTGATTTCTTTGATGAAACTGTATGTGTAATACTAATAAATAATTTTCTTTCTTCTTCTTTAACTCTTTTCTTTTTTTGTTATTATTACAATTAATGAGACACTGTTAACTCAGGATAACTTCTTGAATATTTTATTTATTGTTTTCTTTATAAAACTTTACATTTATTTTTGGATACATTAATTTTACAACCATTTCTAATTGTTATTTATTTTTCATCTCCCCTTTTACCTAACTACCACATGAAAACCTTATATATTGTTTTTATGCAATTATTTTACATGTATTTTGATAGTTTATAGTTTTTATTTAAAATAGCTTGACCTTGCTCATTATTTCTGTAGCTCGGTAATTTTATTATTGTCTATTTATCAATTGTATTACCGACTAACTGTTTATGGTCGTCAAGACTATTTCTGAATTGTTGTTGATAATATTTGTAATGTTTTGTAAACCTTTATCACTGATACATTTTATTTTTCAGATTTAACTGGAAGTGATAATCCTGTAAACCCCAAAGTTGTATTCCTGATAAAAGTTTGTTACTATATACATGTATTCAATATATAAAATTAACTCAAACCTGAATCGTTTTAACAATTAATCATTTTAAAAATTCAATTTATGATTAGCAACACTGAACGTTTTTACATGGGTAACCAAATTAGAAACTCATGATTTTCAAATAATTAGGAAAATCATCAGAATATGTAGCTCTATGTTTTAGTGAAGAAATATTACTATATGAAGACTTGCAACGCCGAGACAATTTTTGGAGAGCTTTGATTGGGTCCTGCAGAGTATAAGTTTGAAAAGATAGCCTGAACTGACACGTTTGATACACAAAGAGTCTAATACTGGAAGTGGAATTTCCACTTCATAACATTTTACACGCATTATTTTTGGTTTATAAATATAACTTTTTTTACACGCAGTATTCAATGCATCTTTTTTTTGCATTTCTGCATGCATTTCTTGCGCAACTTTTTTATGACTATGAATGTTCAGAGCAATAAAGAAGAAATAAATTAAACGTTGGTAATGAACCCTAAGTCGTATT
Source organism: Agrypnus murinus (assembly GCA_929113105.1). Classification (NCBI taxonomy): domain Eukaryota; kingdom Metazoa; phylum Arthropoda; class Insecta; order Coleoptera; family Elateridae; genus Agrypnus; species Agrypnus murinus. The sequence continues at coordinate 3,169,559 of OV816028.1, read as the reverse complement.
AACGAGTGGAGATACATGTTGGTGAATAAACATTATTTTTTTAATATGTGAATAATAAATTACAGGAAGCACTGTAACCTTCGTTCTATTCTTGTTTTTGCACAGCCCAAATAGAAATGTCAACAAACAACGCTGATGCACTTAAATAAATGCATCATATCTACTAAAATTATCCCTATTTATTAGTATCTGTAGATACTAATAAATGTTATAATGTTATAACTATTATAACTAATAATAAATCTAGAGAAAGATTCAATCTACAATTTATTTTTAGTAATTTTCCGCAAGCTACTATTAGGTAAGAGCCATCAAAAAGGCTTTATTCAAAAACGTTGTATTCGTTGGTAGCAACATTTAACTATCATCGAGAAGTAAGTGGTTTAATTATTGTAGTGAATATTACAATAGTGTTTATCGATGATGTCTATTAGTGAATCATCCCTTTTAATTATCATTTTCTGTTTAAAACTCTTTTCAGTATGTATTATTGAATATCCTTGATATGACCTCCCTCTATTGAAAACTCAAGTTTTACAAGAAAATTGGCGACCTATTTCTCATTCCTAAATAGAGGTTTTTCTAAATTTTTTATGGATTAATTACAAAGCGTTTAAATGTTCCACCTACACGTCAAGAAAACCGATAATCTATTACTTATCGTAAAGCAATAATTTAAATATGACATTTAATGGCCCAATTATTGTTGGTTCAATTAATATTATATTTTAACTTCTGTTAACACCCTGTTATTATCCTCCCTATTCTTTCGTTAAACTGTTCAATAATTCAGTCTAATATGCTATGACACATTTCTTTTGTATGATCGAATGTTCCACAAGTGTATCATAATAAGAAATAAATAAAGACGTTGTATTGTACAACACATTTCCAGTTTTGTTTTAAGTTAAATATTGAGCTTAAATATTCCGACATTGAAAGGTTAAAACTAGAAAATAATCTAAATGTCTTTTTACTACGTAGCGTAGTAGGTCAAGTGAATTTAACTAGTGTATGGTATTCTGATTTGTTCGCTAACATAATATCCTTCATAAATGGATGATAGTTAATAAATAATTTCAATAGTTCCGCTTAATTAAAAAATATATAAAAAATTAAGAATTTTACTATAATATTAAATTTACCAAAATGACGGTTCTGAGCAGAGTTCTGAATAGCCCCTTAAGAGTTCTATACAGATCTATTAATAAACAGACGCATTAACTAAAAATTTCAAAACTTATAAACAATTTAAAGGGGTCATTTTCGATAATCTCGTAACCGGACAAAGGGTGACAAATTCGACTCGAACAACAGTTGTAGATCACAACAATTCTCAATTAAGAGCGTATAGTACCCTAGCCAAAAACGCTCGAAAACAGGATATCGAAGAAAACGCGTAACAGCCTTATTTTGATACTTAGAGAGGTCTAGTTTTCACGGAGGTTTAGAAAAAAGATAAAACTACGTTTTTTAATTTGTAGATTTTAAAAAATTAAATCACAAAACGCCTTAATTGGCTTTAAAGGTTCCATTAACTTTGTGCATCAGTTTTTCAATATTATTTGTTAATATTCTAAAATCTACATTATAATAAACATAGATTTATCCTTTCTGAATATTAATTTAAAAAAATTAGATCGATATCTGCCAGATTAACTTTAGTACGCGTTTTCTACGGTACCGTGTTTTGGAAGTTTTATAGCGTATTTTCTTACTGTCCGGTGTCGCCACCACGGGCAGCCGCAGCTACTTGTCGCTTGTGATGTTGGTTCTTTCTCTATCTTTAATGTAAACATATAGTACGTCTTCCTCTACATTTATATGGTTTTACTTTACCGTATATTTGAATATCCTTTTTCCTATATTGAATTAACGATCGAATGTACTAATACAAACGTATTAAATTTTAATTCGGGATAGAGACGTCATTGGCACCCGTTAAGAAACATCGAATGGTTATTAAGTAAAAACGTGCAATAATAAGTCTTCTCCGAGCAAATATTTTGTTGATAATGTTATATGTTATTTTTGCGTTTTGTTTTTTGTGCAGTTGTAGCATAATTTATTTTATTTAACACTCGCTGTTTGTGACAAAAAATTGTCTACTAGCGGAATTATCGTGAAACTACATTTCAAATATACTTACGGTAAATATATTTAATATATAGAAAATCAATCGTGATTTAATGATTTGCAAAAAACATTTAATACTTACCAGGAAATTAATAACAAAGCTTCAAGACGAAATAATCGAACTAGTAATAACGAGATGCACTATAATGATTCAATCTTAACGGATAGGAAAGATATTGCAAATGGTTTTGCCGACTATTTTAAATCAGTTTATCGAAATAATAAAGCCAACTATGACATCAATTATATCTATATTGCCTGCGCTTATCTTGACTTCAATTACAGAGGAGGATGTTCTTGAGGCTATTTCTAAACTAAAACCAAAAAAATCAGTAGGCCCGGATGGTATTCCACCGTATTTAATTAAAGGGTTGTCTGAATATCTCATGAAGCCTCTAACAGATATTTTTAATTTAATTCTGCCTTTCCTGCAGAGTGGAAAACAACTAAAGTTTGTCCCATTTATAAATCAGGAAACTCTTCCGATATTACTAATTTCAGACCTGTGGCCCTTCTGTCTACACCATCGAGTTTTTTTGAAATGATCTTGCACAAATATTTTTTTAATAATGTGAAAGGGAGAATTGATTCCAAACAACATGGGTTTATGCCCCTCAACTATCAACGTCTACAAATTTAGTACAATTCACTCAGGAATTAACTGATGCCGTCAACAATAATTTTCAAGTTGACGTTGTTTATACAGACTTTTCAAAGGCTTTTGATAGATTCGACCATGATATACTTTTAAAGAAACTTCACATGTTTGGTTTTTCTGATCCGTTGTTAAAATTAATGATATCATATTTACATGATCGAAAACAATATGTGGTGTTTAATAGTACTGCTTCGGTTTATTTCCATACTTTATCAGGGGTGCCTCAAGGATCTAATCTCGGACCACTATTATTTTTAATAATAATTAATGACTTACCAAAAAATATATCCTATTCTAACTACCAGCTATTTGCAGATGATTTCAAGATTTACAATACTATTAAATCACTGTCTGATTGTAGTAACTTACAAACGGATTTAACAAATATCAATCAGTGGTCTGAAAAAAACCATCTTGATTTTAATATTAACAAATGTATAGTCATGTCGTTTAATAGGAAAACTACCACCTATATTTATGACTATAAGTTGGGAAACATTGTTCTTGAAAGGCAGACGTATGCAAAAGACTTGGGCATATTGTTTGATATAAAGCTAACCTTTAATGACCATATAACCCAAGCGATAAATAAAGCTTATCGAACATTGGGATACATAATAAGAAATTCGAGGCAGTTTTCGAGAATTCAATCATTCATTACACTGTATAATACACTCGTAAGATGTCATTTGGAATATGGTTCAGTTATATGGTCCCCTTATTATTATACTCACATAAACCGAATTGAAATGGTACAAAAAAAGTTTCTACGGTTTATCTACTTTAAAAAATATGGCCAATATCCTTACGACATTCGTTCTTCTGTGTTGCGTCAGGAATTTCAAATAAGTACTCTAGAAAGCAGACGTAAATTTACTGATGCCTTATTCATTTTCAAACTTATTAGAGGACTTATAGACTCGTCAAAAATACTTAATAAATTAAACTTCAGAATTCCACAATATAATTCCAGAACGTCTGAAATATTTTACATACCTTGTCAAAGAACAAACCATGCTTTTAACCATGGCCGGATTTAGGCTTGATAAGGCCATAAGCTATTTGAGATATGGGGCCCTTTATAAGTCCGGATATTATATATCAGTGCCAAATATGATTTTCGGATACCTAGAGGGTATCCTTGGGGGCCCCCAAGAAAGTAGGGGCCCTAAGCTATAGCTTGTGTAGCTTATACGTAAATCCTGCACTGCTTTTAACTCGCCTTTATGTAGAATGCGCCTTTTAATCAACCAAATAACTAATTGCGATATCTTGACAGTTTCAGTAAACGTATTTAAGAAACTTGTCAGATTTTGATTCTTTCGGTCCAAGGAGCCATTTAACGAATAACCATATCAGTTAGTTTGTATTTATTATAAAATTTACTTATTATGAATTTCCGATCACATAATTATTTTCACTTTGCACATTTTAGAGGTATTTACTGAATAGATTTACTTCTATTTTTCTATCTATTATATTATTTGTCATTTTTTATGTATCTGTATTTACCTATATATCTATTAGAATTTATAATTGTCGTAAATTGATGAATTTATAATTATTTTCACTTTGTATATATAAGGGTCATTTACTGAAGGAATCTACTTCTATCTATTTTTTTTATAATTTTTTATCTATTATTATTTATATCCATTAGAATTCATAATTGTTAGGAATTGACATTTTTGTAATTATTATAATTTTGTATTGTTACTTATAGTTTTATCATGCACTAAATCATTTTTAGTTTAATTCACTTTTTTATTGTTTGTCATTACTTATATTATCATTTTTATTATTTGTTTTTTTCATGTGTATACATTTATTTTTGTGACCTGTAATTGGTTTTTTTTGCGAAAATTCTCTGGATGGATGAATTTAATTGAGAATTGTTGAACTTTGTTTCCAGAAAAAGTTTATAGTTCGGATAATATACATCTAGCAGTGCTGAAAAATAAAATTCTAGGAATTCAATACGTGATCATAAAATTAAAACGTTTGCCATTTTTAGTACATTTGTAGCCTCTCAGAATTTAAAGACAATATTCCAGCTGAGTGAGGAATAACAAAACTTTAATGACATCTGTATTCATTACTTAGGAATAAATTATATTTGGAATAAAATATAATCTTAGCTAAAAATATAGTGTTACGATCTTTTAATTAAAACTCGGATTTCGCGTGAATAGCAAAAGAAAGTTTTATAGTAACTAACGTTTAAAACTAATTAAAACACACGAAGACTAGTCACTAAAGGAGCTTAATTGATTTATTTAACACGACAATATAACACTTCGTTTCGCGCGCGCGATATTTTTATGGTCTAACCCAACTAATATTTCTATGTTCTAACCTAAAAGATATTTGTATGCTCTAACTTTAATAGCGTTCTGATATCTAGCATAAATTAATAAAGTATTGCTTCATCACTAATAAAATGACTAATAATAAAAAATATTTCTAATATAGAACTTTTATTGTGGCTACAACAGTTTTTATTAATATTGCTCGAAGTAGAAATGAATAAATCTGAGACTTTCGCGTATAACGAGATCGTGAATAATGTTGCAACAAAACTACTGTATAAATGTTTGAGATCAGAAGATAACGCAAAAGAATCGTATTACAATGTTAAAAATAGAGGTATTATAGAGGTATTAATGTTATTTCCGGCTATGTATAAGCCTGGATGATGTGTATATAATTCACAGGAGACTATCTCTAGCTGATGAGATCTAAAAAGATCGAAACAGCTGTCCTAGAGTGTCTCCTGTGAATTATACACATCTCATTTATATTTGTGGGTTTAATATTGTCACACTTTGACTTATTTTGTAAAATTTCTTCACTTTGAATTTTTAATAATGCAAATATTTTGTATTATAATTTTTGATTTATAAAGATTTATTATATAAAGTTGCTTATGGATAATCAAAAAGTTATAGGAGAAACGCTTGAATCAGTAGCAGTTGCTTCTGCTACGCGATAAAACTCTTGTCCTATACAGAGAGCTTATAATGCAGACTTATAACACAATTTAATAGTAGCACTTCAGCGTAGTAGTCCTTTTTAAAATATTGTTAATTAAAATAATAAACAACACTAATAAGCGTGAGGTTGTTAATGACATATTGCATAGAAGTATTAGTTATATAGTTAGTATATATGTATATAATATTTAATTTATAATTGTACTATGTACGGTAACCAACAGTATTTCTAATACTATTTATATGTAATATGCGCTTTTTAATCACGAAAATATAATAAAAGTAATAATTGCTACTTCCCATTTCCTTGCAAACCAGGACCCAGAAACTATGAAGCTTGTGCGGAAGGGAGGGGCGATTATTACTATTACGCAGACCTAACGTTCGGCTGCAGCCGACTTAACATTACATATCACAAATCATATAGCACAAATCCGACATTTGTGTTACAACTAAGGAATAAATAAATAAAAAGATATATTCTATGAAAGCATTGATCTCTTACAGTTTTTCCGTATGCATTACATAATACGCAACAACAACATACGTAATAATAAGACATTTTTTAATAATATTAAACAAATAGCTTTTTGAAAAATTCGGTAGTACGAAAAAACCTAAAAATAAGCAATATACCTTTGAATATTAAAATAATAATTTGTAATAATAATGAAAGACTATTATTTCAAGGCTTCGCGATTTTATACTTATTACTAGTGTTGGAAAATGCTCCATCATTTATTTTTGGAGAATATTCCCGGAGCACAAACGTGAATAAACCCTCAAAAGTCAGCAGGACTGAGAATATACCATTAACTTGCAACGATATACCCAAAATAAAGATAATTTCAAAAGTTCTTGAAAGTTATCAAAATGCTGAAAATGCTCGAATGTCCCCAATTTTCCTCTTCTCTTTTATAATGCTAAGTAGTTGTAATGTGTTGCAAAATAATACAATAATAGAGAATTGGAAATATTAAACTCTTTGGGCCATATTTAAATCTCACTATTAAGTCAATAACGTGTTTAATTGCCATGGTGACCAATTTTAATTTTTTCCCACATATTATAATGAGATAAAGCTATCTTTTTTCTTGTTGATTTTAATGAGAACTTTAGTTAGAGACACCTTTAATCATGGCATGTGACTACTTCCCATTATAGTTAGATTAGGAGCTCAGGTATTAACCTTTACGGCTACCTGATAAAACGCTGACCGCGGACACTTCGCCGACCGCGAACATTACGCCGACCCTTAAAATAAATCTTGCTACTGAACATGTAAGGCTAACTGTCCGCGAAAAGGTAACTGAATCCTTCTCTACAGTGATCTATTAGCCTATTACCTTTTAAATATACAATAGGCCGTAGTAATTGTCTATAAGGTATTTGATTCATGACTAATTTTATGAACGTTATGGGTGTTCCTTCCCGCCTTTAAGACGAGCCGAAGCTCGAATAATTGAGTTACGCTCAATTAGCACGCATTGTCACTACACTAAACAATGCTACCAGTATTAACTCACTGGTTGGAGCGAGATACTATCTATACTCTACTGACTCTCCAGGTCAGTACCGGAGCGATAAACGTGCTCACCCGTCGGCTCCATCTCCAAGGAGGCTGTGAGGGACGTATCACACGACCAAGGAGATTTCACCTAGTCTAGCTTCAGACTTTTCTCCCAACATACTGTCCCTAGCTGTTGGGAGCCACTGCCCGATCGAATCCAACCTCAATTGTGGCAGGACTTGGTTTTTAAATGGTTTTGCCACCCCGATCTACCAATATATAGGCTTGGTGGGCCCTCGACAGAGCTTCGTCCATGGGTCTACAGCTAATAGACCCCCAGTGTGTACCTAGCTGAGGTGAAGTTGTCTTAATTGTGAGAGGCTATGTGTTCGCTTCAACAATTCTTAAGCGTAAAGGCTTTTAGAACTTCTCCCAGCCACAGTACCCAGCTGCAGCCCGGATTATAGGGTGGTCGGGATAGCTCCTAAGCACAATTACCTGGTGGCATGCGGTTTCCCATTGGCATGAATTTACCCCTTCACACCGGGATAAACCTCACTTCGCTTCTCCTCCTTAAGATTCAGCCAAACAGCGGGTTCCATAGGTGACCATAAATGACCGAAGTCAAACAGCGGGTTCCGTTTGGTGACCATAAATGACCTCCTCCAAGGCGAGACTCGAATCCACCCACACCGGTATCATATTACCAGGACTCCCCCTGATCGGTATGAGTAACCGTCGAGAATTCTCAGGAATTTCTCTACCACACACTTGACCTGACTACTTCGCCCATTGCCCAGTCATGTTTCCATGCCCCGTATCCAGGTTCCAAGGATAGGGTAGAAGACAGCCAGTTTTACGGGTGTGCGTCATGTGGTCTCCCACACACCCTACTACTGAACACTTTGCAGACCGTGGATAATACGCTGACCACGCAAGGTGTCTTAGGTCGCAGTAGTGTCTACGGTCGGCAAAATGTCCAAAACCGCCAGTCGGCATAGGTTCCACGGCCGGCGTCCAGTACCCAGCCACCGCATGCATAAGTAATACATGTTAATATAACACAGTTAAATAAAAAGTTCATATATAACGAAAAACAAAACAGGTGCTTACGGGCGGTAACTCAAATTTATTGTCAATGATGCTTTCAGAGGCATAAATTGTGCGCAAACTATGCTTATAAAACGGTCTGTCTTTTGAACACCCGACGCCGACAACAGCTGCGAGTAACACGTGTACATTTTGCGTGAACATGCGGTTTAAGATCGTTTAGTTTCGGTTTTATTCTCGATTTTTAATGTTTTTGTTTATGCTCGTTTGTGCTGTATTATTCTGAAAGTTCTCGAGAATTATTATGAGAACGTTCGCAAACGTGCTTGATTATGCTCCTAGCTGCTGCGAGTAACACATGTACATTTTGCGTGGGCATGCGGTTTAGGTTCTGTTAGTTTCGGTTTTATTCCTGATTTTTAATGTTCTTGTTTATGCTCATTTGTGCTGCATTATTCTGAAAGTCCTCGAGAATTATTATGAGAACGTTCGCGAACGTGCTGGATTATGCTCTCCAAGAGAACGTTCTTTTGATACGGTTTTATCGTTCGCGAACGTTCTCATCAGCATTTTCAGAACGTTCTTTCATTTACAACACTACTTATTACATAAATAATTTTCGATTGAAACAGGCTTTTAAAAATTCGGCATAACCTAAACCTGAAGAATAGAATATTTGTAAAAATAATCAAAGACTAACTATTCAAAGGATTCACCATTTTACAATTTTTTTATTAATACTAAATAAACAACTCCCAATACAAGTTATTAGTGTTTTATTTACAAGTATTGATTATTAAAATATTAACAGGGTTTTTAATAAAGGTAGTTAAGGAAATACAGTATCTGCTGTAAGTGCACTGGGTAATTTACTAATTCCAAGAATGAAGAGACATTTTGATAATACTTATCTCGGAATGACATCATTCGGGGATATTAAACAGGTGTTACATGACATCAGAGAGTCTATAACCCATAATGAACCCCCTACTGCAAATACATTTGTTTCATCCTGCAATAACATTTTTTATATGTTTTCATGGTATACCTGATTTTCTTTTTGAAAGTTATTGAAGAAGTAATTTAATTAGATTATTAATTATTTTTAGAGAACAGTAATTCAAATAGTGTTGAAAAGTAATTTGAGTAAACATCGAGAAGTTAGATTTTGTGTATAACACGTGGCCAAGTAGGCAGCGAATAATTTTAGTGCTGAAATATCCGATCTGTTTGGAACAAAACCTATTTTAAGCCTCTCAATTTAAGAGAATCATCGCCTGGTTTTTATAATCCAAATCACATTGCAAGGTGCAAGTTTCAAATATCGTTAGAACTCCCGCTGGCATAACTTCGCTTGGACTTTAACGAAAATCTTCTGTAATTTCCTTTAGCAAGTTGAAATTACATATGATTACGTAATTAACAAAATAAGACCTCGTTAAATATTTTGGAATATACTAGCAAGTTGCATTTGTATACTAATGTAAGAGATCATGTTTGTTATGTGTATCGTAAGCGACGTCCACCTATCGTTTCTATACATCAAATAAATAAATAGTAGATAAATTAGTTGGGCAGTTGCTTCATAGTTGTAATGCAGTAATGATATTTTTAATTGAATTTTTTTTTGTAGTATTGTTACTCATTAAAACATTAAAACAAACTACATTTGATGAGACTTATTAAAAGTATTGCAACCGAGGACGATGGATCCGATAAAGATCAGTAAATTATATTTCATAGTTACAAAGTCTTAACCCTCAAGTACTATCGTGGGGTGTTTCGGCACCCCAGGCACCATGTTTTGCTTAATATCTTTTAAATTATTAAACTCGCGCTCTTCAGCTTCTAGGTATTCTTTTACAAGAACAACGCCTTCAAATCACGATTTGCTGTTTTTTACAGTTTTTGAAAAACAATAGGTCTAAGGCGGTGAAACACCCAAAAATGTCAACAGACAATTTTTATATCTGATGATAATGCCATTTCTCTTTATCAGGAAATGAAGTCACACCTTCGGGCACCATCCAACAATAAATTAGTCCACGAAAAGCGTATTTTTTGTTTCAAACATATTTTTTATGTACACATGTACTTTTATTAAAAAAATGTATACTTTTATGTGTCTCGAATTTTCTTTTTCGTTTCAAATAGAATCTTTGCTATTTTAACGTCAGTAGTAAGCTAAAGACTTGTTTTATTACCTAAAAACAAAAAACTATGAAAACACATCTATTATCACAAAAAAAACTCACTATTGATAGTGGGGTGTTCGAACACCCCATGATAGTATATACGTTACTTGAAAACATGAAAGTACTTGAGGGTTAAGGCAACAAAATAACACAAACTGTCTAATGCTGAAATAATTTATTTTCCAGTAAGTTATTTATAATTTAACATTATAACTACCTATTATTATAAGCTACTTAATAAATATATCGGAAGAGTTTTAAACAACATCAATAATATCACTGTAATGAGTAAAAACAGAAACAAAACAGCAATAACAGATAACTAACCAATAAATTATTAACTATTTCATAGAAATATCTTACTGCGAAAAAGTAGTCATCTATTGGTGTTTGAATTTAAATTTTGAAGGTTCTCCTCGAAAAGAACTTAGAAACAGTAAAACAACACACACCACAATTATATAATTAATAATAGTCGTTTATCTAGTGCTAAAAATTCAGTTATCGAAACGCCTAAATTTATCGACATACATACACAGAAATGAGGTATTTTAATTTTGGAATGTTAGTTTGAAAATCAAACTTGCAAAATAAAAAAGGAATTGTCTGATGGTTTGTGATATAAGTAGACGTTTCAGCAATAACTGAAAACTAACTCAACTAATCTTCAACATATGTATTGAATCCAGGCACTGATGTATGGAAAATACTTTTATAATCAGTCCAGTGTATGTACAAATGCGTGATATAACAAAGCTGAACAGCTACAGTTTCGAACACGAAGCAAAAATGTTTTTATACAACAACTACCCATGAAACGTATCTCAAACAGAGATTGCATTTAGGTCAAAAAGATAATAGTACTATAAAATGGTTTTGGTAAAAATTATTTGAGCAATTTATATCTATATATGATAATTTGATTTGTAGGTAATGAAATATTCACACACGGCGGAAACAATAAAATACACAGAGAATTGTGACATAGATGCAATCAGCTTTAATTGCGTAACCAGATTTTCAAAACTTGGCAGACTCAATTCAGGAACGCTATGTCTTGATGTTAACTATTGTATCTTTAATTTCTTAGTTGTCTTAGCAATTCTAAGTCGGGTGGGCTGTAAAGGAAGAAAGATACCAGATCCTTTGTATAAAAGATAGAACAAGATAAAGTAGACTTTACTTAGAATAGCTAATTTAGAACTGCTAAGTAAGTTATAATACGTATAAACACAATTTTAAAAACTGTTTTTGCACTACTTGTATGATAGACCATTTTTATGTAAGCTTTTGAAGAGTTCTATTCCAACATTTTAAAGTGTTATTCGCTTAGTGCTTTTTGGTGATCGCAAAGACGCCGAACAAAAAATCAGCAGAAAGACATTCCAGATTGCCAACGCCGATGCTACCACCACCACAACGACCGACAGAGTATCATTGTACAGTAGAGAGACGCATTTATAGAAGATTTAGCATTATGTAGGTAGGCATTTATGTGTCAGAATCCGAATAGTAATTATAGAGTTGAGGTTCTTGGCAACAGCGTGACAAACTAGTAGTCGATTTTCTTTCTCTGTCAAATCATTAAGTTAACCATCATGTTATCTAGATCTTGCCACATTAGTATGCATTACTTTCTGATATACAAATACACTTAAGTGTAGGAAAATTTAAGTTAAAGTAGAGTTGTGATCTTGAAAAACGGTACCAAATGGTATTATAACTGGTTTGGGCGTATGCAGAAAATTAAGATTACTAAGATATAGGTATAGAAGATATACTATATATCGAAACATAATTGCCTTGGAGCGTCAGACAAAACGTATTTGATATTGTTCCCAGTAGCTAGAAGTGCTTACTGTTTTAATACTTGAAGTACTACTTGTAAGCATCAAAAGCTACTAACATCAAAAGTTCTTTACAAACAGCATGTACCGAAGATGTACATTAGTAAGGTAGTTGCTGTAATAATAGGAAATACTTACTTAGAGTCATTTTTGATAATGGTAATAACTGACTACGAGATATCTTAAATATTTAAATACATCAAGTATTTAATATATGAGTATTACCAGGTATACATTTGTAAGTAGCTATTTAAAATACTAAATAATTAGCTTACTTTTAGTTAAATATGTGAATTATTTATGTTAAGTGGAATTTCAAATTTTCTATTATTTTAAAAAGAATTCCAAGTAAGCAGATCAGAAAGTATTTGGTGTCACAGTATATTTGACTTATGTTGTCACCAGTAAAGGCTTAGGCAGGATTTTTTCTCTGAGATCACCTTGCAGATTTTGACAAAAGTTTGAATAGGATTTAACGTTTTATTAAGGTGCCTCCCAGAGGTCACAATAGTTCAACAAGTGGCCTTTAACAAACCTAAATAAGTGAGGTGTCTTTTGACAGCCTAACGATTAGGGAGCCTGAGAAAATATCTTTTATTCATATAATTCACCCTGGTAATCCAGCGAGATCATAGTGAACTAGTAGCTAGTCAAAAAATCTAGGAAGTGAGGTCCTTTCCGATTCCTTATACACTATTGAGAATAGGGATGATATTATTTCCTTGAAGCATTAACGATAGTGACCTACAGTTAAAGATCATTTTCTGTAAAAAGACATCACATTCGCTGCAACTTACCTAGGCAAATAAATCTCTCTGAATAACAATAGATTATTCTGATTTACCGGCCTGCCTAGTTGCCTGCTCAAACTGTACTCGCAGGAATATACGGTGGAGGTTACTAGATACAGATTCAGTAAAACACCAATTTGAGTAGCATTCACTACTAACGTGGATGGTGATCCCCCAAGACTGGGAGATTTTTACAGATGTAAGCCTGGTGCTAGAACAAGAGGATGATGTGCTCATGTTTAATGCTTTCTTTGGTGAATGCCTTCGAATACTGTTCCAGATGTAGTCTTGATTGTCTCACAGACGTAACTAAATCTTTACTACATCTTGGATGTTGATAAAGAAAATGAAGACTATGAGCACACTCGCACTTTTAAGAGGGGCTGCTGTGTGTGTACAATCTAATTACCCAGAATGCGTGGGCTCAAGAAACCTACCCGCTCGTTGCGTAGCCTATAAATGCGTAGGTGGCTAAAAGGTGGGTATCGAATAAGCTTAAAGACATGTTTATACACTAGCTAGTTATTTGAATTTTGTATGTTTTCCATGTGTGCTAACTCCTCAGAAGTCAAAGGAATCCTCACTTGCCTAGAAAAGTTGATGTAAATTTAATGACATTTTACGACCACTGGTTGTTATCAATACTTAAAAAAAATACTATGTTTTTAATTCTCTCCAGTAAATAAGAATTAGACTCACTTGCATAGGTTCTAGCGGCGAACTCTACCACTTAAATTTTGCTGAGATCAATACGTCGGTCTTTGAAGTTGACCTTTAACAATAGTTCAAGCTAGTCAGTCTACCTGGAAAAGTTGGCCTAGCTGGAAAAGTGGAATCTTTTTTCAAACTTACATAAAAATCTGCAAGGAGGTGTATCCAGCACATAAGAAGCTTTGCTTAAGCGTTTCTGTTTACACACACTGTTCACCTTTAAAAGAAATAACATTGATATAGTGATGAGTTTCAAGAACTTTTCAAAGTCTATGGTTACTCAATTAAATTTATCTGTTTAAAATAACATTGTACGTTACTTTATCGATATAAGCAACACTTATTACAGTTAGCAATATTATATAATTGAAAAATTATTAATAGTTATCCTTATATATACAATATTAAAAGTCACAGTTAGAATTTTAATGCCTACCTTCTAAATTATAAATTAATCATAATATCTATACAATATATTATAATGCTATTATTTAAAGACAGGCATTATTAAGTACATAAATAATTAATAATAAAGTATTATTTTCAGTACTAAAAAGGATCATGCATAAATCCAATAGGTATGTAGACGGAGAGGATTAATTAATAAAATAAATAAAATTAATGGAAGATGCTAAAAACAGTACTAGCATGTTTATATTATTGTAATATATTTAGTTATAATCAGTGATATTTCATTAAAGCTCAGATTAAACAGGGTTAGTTAGTATACGGAAGTTTTCATATACAAAAAATATTTTTAAATTCATTTTTAAAAACAACGTTTGGTATCTTTCTATCACGCAATTCCATTTTTCTTTTTTCACTGAAAAACATTTTCCTTTATTCTTAGACTGCAGAACTTTGTCTTTTTTTATCAAAAAAAATCACCCTCAAAATACTGAAAAGGGATGATATATTTATATATTATTTTTTATATATTTAGAATATACTCTTCTTTGCAGCCATTTTATACTTATAGTAAACTAGCCGCATTCACTAACAAAAATTTGCATTTGCATAGTTTTAATATTAATTAATAAATAGTTAGAACACACTACAAATTTACAAATATCTAAAAACAACTTCAATATGTTTTTTCTTTTTTTTAAATACATCAGTCATGTAAAAATCACACAATATAACAACCTGTATTGATACAATTAGATTTTTTTTTAATGTTAACGAAACAACCTATTAAACCTATATTATTTATACTCTTAAATCTTACTAGTCATCCCAGGTAGGAAATGAATCTTGACTAACAAAGAGGTTGCTGCTTGTTGGTGGAGGAGGCTTCGGTGGTGGATTTTTAGCTGGAGGAGGAGGTACGGTTGACTTGCTGATAACTGAACGTGTATTTTTACTTTGGATATTGTATTGTTGTTCTACTTGATATTGCTGGCTATTAGGCTGACTTGGTTGATGTGTTTGAGTTGCAGGTTGTGCCCATGAATCAGTTTGGTCCCACGCGGCGGTCGGGTCCCAAACGTATGATGGTTGGTTTTGACTGGAAACGGAAATAAAATGTTAAATAGAATACTTATCTGATGTCGTTTGTAACAGATTAAAATTTTAAAAATCATGTATCTTTTAAAAAATAAAGAAAAAAACAAGGGTTTATTGATTAAGCGGTAATTATAATAAATGAACATTAATATAAACTTATAATAATGTTACAAAGTGTTAACGACACAATGCTTGATTATATACTGGCTGCAGAATACCTATTAGGTCACCAGTAGGTTTTTTTTTGCTTTATTACGTAAAATTAGTATTACGTAATTCTTACTATATACTGCTATTTGAAGATGTTCTTTTGCAAGATTAAGACTGGTAAAATATGTAAAAAGGTTCATCAATTCTGGGTAAGAAATAATACTGCTAAATTGATATTTCAAATAAATGCACGGTAATCTACACACAAACTCATTCCCTAGTTTTTCTTTTTCACTTTAAGTGTACGGCTTGCGTATGGCGATTGATTTTTTTGCTTATCTTGTTTTCTAGCATATCCTCTCCTAGTCCTACTCTTATACACGTTTCGAGAATCGTATTTCGTAGAGTCTGTAAAAAATTTGCTTGTCATCACACGCCGATTGATTTTCCAAGCTCATTGGTTTTCATTGCAAAGTAATCAAGATAACTTTGAGTTTAAACAACGGTCAGGTAGATTAAAATGAATTTGGGAAACTTTTTATTAATCAGATTTATTGATTTCATGATTATCGAGTTTCATCAAACAAAACTCGAAGCAATAAACAGTAATTATACTGATAAACTCGAAAAATCAGTAAACTTAGAGGAAATTTAAAAAGTAATTATAAACTTCTACAAAATCAAATCCTTTTGCATATTGAAAAAAAAGCAACAAAAAGTCTTAAGGAAAAGGGAAAAATAAAATTATTTATGAAAATTAAACTTTAAACATGACAATGTTTGTATCCACTATTTACTAAATCCATTAAGGAAGCATAGAACTTCTACATTCTCTGGATTTCTTGTGCAAATACAGTTTTAGTAAGTAAACAAGACCGTAATTGGCCTAATGGTCTGCAGAAAGTCAAAATTCTCCTAGCTATAGCTTTAAGCGAAAAGTGTTAGTGGTCTAAAAAACCAATCTTCCACATTTTCACTAATTAAACAACTGCAAAAGTAAATTACTTTAATAATTTATGTCAATATAAAAAGCAAATAACGCAATCAAGTAGGTTTTATTTTAGAAATTTTTTATTATAAAAGAATATAGATTTACACAAAATCACAAATTCATAACTAATCTTTTTTGGTTGCTCTTTTTGTATTTCTTACGCAAATAATTACACTGTTTAGTTCTGTTTTTGGAATTTTTCAATTATTTGTATTACGAGCACCGCCACTTGTAATTTTAAAGATTTGATTTACTTTAATTAAAAGATTTCATAATTTTAAGTTCTAGTTCTAATAAAGTATATACTTATTTAGTTATTTTAGTTAGTTATCCGATTTAACTGACTTAGCCGATAATTTTAAATGATTAAATGATACTTCAATTTTAGTTCTTGCACTGCGGATATATTCAAGTTTATACAGAGTGGCCCACCGAAAACAAAACGGGCTCTCGAAAATCCGCAATTTTTCGAAAAACGGCCGAACACGACAAATTTATTAGGAAGGGGGATATGTTATCTGGATATTTCCGTTCAGCTATTTTCAATTTGCTTTACAGTAGTATTTTTATTTTTTGGATTCCGATTACTTATTAGTTCCCTCGAAAATGCAATTCTAGGAAACAGGAGTACAATTTCAAATTTAATTTCACATTTGTAGCATTTGTCGAGTAGTATCACAGCATTTTATTTATACTATTTTTTTTTCTGTGCTTATAGCATAGATAATATTTTTGAAATATTCAACAATATTCTTCCAAGATTGAAATATACAATAGAACATGAAAACACAAATTTCAATTAACTTTTGAGATTTAACAATAATTTGAAATTTAAATGGAACAAATTGGTATAGAAAAGAAGTTAAAACTGATAGTTATTTAAATTATTTTTCATACACATATAAAATATAAAAAAGTTTAACTAATAATTGAGTAGACAGAGCAATTAAATTATCTTCAACAAAATTCCAAAAAGAAAACAAAAAATTAAAGTAATGTTACAAAAAACAATGATCCTTTAGCCTTCATAAATTTAAATATAATCAAAAAAATAAAAATTCAAAATTCAAATCAAACAATAAACTTAGAACCAAATTTTTTAGGTAAAGAATTTAATAATGACCAATATAACATAGAAACAAACTTAATAGTTCTACCGTTTGTTCCTAAACTATTTCAAACAATAGATAAACAATTAAAAAAAATATATAATTAATACTGCGTGAAAACTTTTAGACATGTGCTTTTATAATAATATTTTATAAGTGACAAAAAATAGAGAAAAGAAAAGAAAAATCAATCCAAGAATAAGTAATTATTGCATTCTTATTTAATAAAAAATAACAAATTAAGATATTTAACAATATAGATGTGGTGTGTTAATTCCCCTACCAAAATATACTTTTAACAACTTTATATTCTTTTCAATATTTAAGTATAAATAAAAAAAAAATCTCACATACCTAAACTATTTCCAATGTCATAATTTTTATTGCAGATTAATTATTTTTGTAAAATATTTTATGAACTAAAGAAGGATAAAAACTAAATATATTCGAAATGGTCAGTTAGAAAAGAAATTGATTTTTATATATGCGACTCCGCTTTAAGAATTTTCCTACATCAATTACTAATAAAAAATAAGCCATTATATAATAATTTAAGCATATTTAAATATTAGATATTAAAAACAGAAAATGCTTTTTTTAAAGTTTATATTGGTTAAACTGAGATAGAATGCACAAAACCAAAAGAAGACGCTAAATACCGTTCCACACGTGGTAATTAAATACTTATATGTAATCACGTACACATATAAAAGATTTCTGATTTAATGCCCTATTTATAACTAGCCTGTATTTAAAATGAGCTGCTGCGAGCTTAGCTATAGTTCTCAATTGATATTCGAAGATGAACCATCTCGACTAGCACTGATAAGTTCTTGAACATTATTCTAAGCGTGCTATAGTGTTATTTAATAGAATGATTTTTAACTTGTTTTTGTCGCATAAATTTATTTAAAATTTATTTCCCCAAAAGGGTTTTCTTGAATATAACTAAGGTTTTTTTTTGAAATAAATTTAAAAGCAGCAACTTTTAGAAATATCTATTTACTGCCAGCATTATTAAAAATTTCATCATTTCTTACTCTTGAAGTGCATGCATTGTGTTTTCATTCATTCATGCATGTGTCTCGGTAAATTTTTTCTGTGGAGACAGCCAGCGCTATCTAGCGCTGGATGACCCAAACCCTATTGAACTACGCGATGTAAGAGAGAGAGGTGAGGATCCGAGCTTGAATTCTTTTTTCATTTAAATTTTTCATTTCGTTAGTTACTAAAGCTTACCCATTAGGGTAAGCAGTTGGCACCTATAATACTTAAGTTTATGCAATGAGTTTTTTATTGGATTTATCTCAATATCTATATTAAGATTGATTTTTTATTTAATATTTTCTTTTCTTTTTTCAAGTAGGTGATTTGTTCATATGTAGATTTTAAAAAGAATTTTTGTAAGGCAATATTAATATTTAACAAGGAGTATGAAGCTCCACTGACCCAGAAAGATATATTTGGATTTCATCTTAGAAACAATTACACGTTAGTGGGTTCAACGAAAACATGATGAAGTTTGCCTTATGTTCCCAGTAATGGTTCCGACATGAGAAACTTATTAATTAAACCCTTCCAGGGAGCTAATATTGCGAAACGTAAACCGAATGAGAGGTCTATGAAAACAATTATCTGTCTACTAATTATATTTACCTGTAATCATAAGCCGATGCTGGAGAGGGAGTGTATTGTGGTTGAGGACTAAAGTTATCTACTTTTTCGTGATCAGTCACAGTAAGCTCTATATTTTGATCTATATCACCTTCCTCCAGCGTGCTATGTTTGATCCCATAGTAAAAATACATGAGGAAACCTTAAAAACCAATCATTTAAAATAAAGCTCTTCAGAGGATTATCGTTTGTATACTCACCTAAAGTCATCCAGATAGTAAAACGAACGAGTGTTAAAATGGATAACTTAAAAATCAGATAAATATTAACAGTGACGGCAATGGCAGGAACAAATGGTAACCCTGGCGTCATGAACATAAACGTATTTCTGCAATTAAAATCATAATTAAACAAAAGAGAGTTTCCAAGAGTATATCTGCAGTTACCTATTTTGTGGTTTGCGTGAAATCGCAAGGAGCACTCCTATTATAGCAAAGAAAAACACAAAAAAGAAAAATGTCGTAGCTCCTGTCATGTTATGCATAGCGCAGACAATTATGAGATCAAAAATTATAATGAGCAAATATAAAATCCCCACCATCTTCATAACAAACATGCCGGATTCCTCTGTAGCTGGTCCTGTATCAACCCATGGAAATATAGCAGGACAAAGGTATGTCGCTGCCTAGAAATATTGAGATTATGAGAATTATTTTCTTTAGAATTAAAGTATTCGAACTTACTTGTAATCTACGACCTAAGTATCCTAAACTAGGTCCTACTGTAGCACCTACCACACCACCCGTGCTTGTTGCACTACTAGCACCGTGTAATGTGCCTGCATGATAAGAATTTTGCAAATACTAAAAAGAATAATAATAACATTATAATAAAAACTTACCATAAAATTTATTTTCAGTACGATCCGACACTAAAAATTGGTCGTCCCTCATGGAAAAGTCTTCTTCGGGTTCATCTCCTGGTAGGGTGTCATCACTATCCGGAGAGCTTTATATAAAGGGGATAAGGCACGTAAAGAAAAGTTATATAGGTATCTTAAAACATGTTATGTACCTTCTAGTAACTCTTCTAATCATCACGCGCTGTATCGGTTGAGCAGGAAGAGGAGATGGAACAGGGGTTGGTATTTGCGTGTCTATATTCGTATCTAGAGCATGTTTTAACGTATCAGGATGCAATTGGTTTCCATAAAGGGCTTGCCCATTAGGCGCTTGAGCAAGTGTTTCCTTTGTTGGTGATCCTCTAAGTGGTGTTCTTAAACTTTGCGGTAGTAATTCGACGAGATTCGTGGAACGGGGTTGATATCGGAGAATTAATACACATGTTGATACTAGCGTATAGGCCAAGAGTGTCCCTAGAGATTAAGAAATTATTGGATTATTATATTGCATTTAGTGATCAGTATTTGTGTATGTGAACCAACCTATAGACATCATTTCAACAAGGACCTCCAACTGTATAACCAAGGCAGCTAACGATGCAGCTAAACCGCTCAAAAATGTAGCAATTGCTGGTGTACCAGTACTGGGCCAAACTTGTGCAAGTTTTCTACAAAACATTTCTTCTAAATCAATAAATTTTTACAATAATTATGTGATCCTACCTAAAAATAAGGCCATCTTGCGCCATGGCGTATACAACACGAGGCATTGGAAACATTGAGCCAAACATGCTAACAGTTAGTCCTGCGAGTGCTCCAACTGCTACGATATATTTGCAATTGTAAGCACCAACTTGACCAAACATCTTTACAAGGGCTGAATCTTGATCTACCTCATCGTAAGGTACTAAAAATACATTTGTTTATTTTTTAACATTCTTTATACGGAGGATACTTACCGATTAAAGTTAACATCATAGAACTAGTAACGTATGCGGTAAGTATTATAATTAAACTAGAAATAATTGCCAAGGGTATAGATTTTTTTGGATTCGTAGCCTCTTCTCCTGTGGTTGCAATTATGTCAAAGCCGATAAATGCATAGAAACAGGTCGCAGCACCAGTGAAAACCTATAAAATGTTTCAGACAGGCGTTAGAGTATTGATTAGTAATAGGAACCTACATGTACTAAAAATAAGTTTAAAGAAGTTTCGCAACAGATAAACTTTTAATAAAGGTAAGTAACATAAAATTCGATTTTCATTCCTAATAATGAACTAATTCACTCGCAGCTGTAAAAAGCAGCACGGTAATTTAGAGTCGAGACCCTTTCATGAAAGGTAATTTTTGTTGGTTATATAGCTTTGAGAGTAATGAACTTGATAGTACGACGTAAAAATGGCGTTAGGAAAAAGAGTTGGGAAATGTTGTTTATATTATTCTAATACTAATTACTAATTGGAACAATAGAAGAGGTTCTAACATTTGCCTTTTTAGTAAAGTACACACACAATGCGACTACTTAAAGGCAAGTCCGGTTTTCATAAAATGTAATATGATATGACGTCTATTTGACGTCACATTGATGTTTAAAAAATCGCTTTTGATAACGCACTTTTGTAACTTTGACTTACATCATGTCAGTGGCGGATTTAGGCACAAGCGTTGGAAGCGGCCGTTTCAGACCCCACAAGTCAGGGGGCCCCGCAGAGGAACTGTGCCCAGGACCGCTGTGGACATGCGATAAATAAGAATTATTGGCATGGGAACTCACTTTGTCGCGAAGAGTGAAACATGAAACAGTTCATTTCTTGTACAGGCTGGTACAAAAGGTGCACGATCGACGCAATAGAGCTTCGTGCGAATAGGCACGCATTCAGAGTGATAGGTAAAGTTTTGTAACGGCATATACTGTTTAGCAGCAGACCTGCAAGAAATGTATCATCTCTGTTGTTCCGAATGATTGCCTTCAATGCCTTTTAACAAAATCTGCGCGTTCTTCCGACTTGACATTCTGACTTGACAGGGTAGCTGTACTGCGCTTTCGAATGGGTGAAATTCCTTAATGCCATTTGTAAATTATCAACATTTCCCAATGTTGAAACAATTTTAAAAACATTTTTAAATATTACCAATATGACGATATGTAATTCAACTGGAGAACGATCTTTCTACGTTCTTAAACGCCCAAAAGATTATTTAAGAAATAATCTTTGACAAAGTCATTTAAAAAATTTATCAATAGTGTTTATTAAAAATGACATTACGCAAAATTTATGTTTTGAAAATATTATTGATAAATTTGCTGCTTTTAAAAGCTGAAAAGTTCCATTATAAAAGAACTGATTATGAAATGAATGTATTTATCTACAACTATAGAAAATAACACATTTCACACAGTCTATTAACCATGAAAATGTCTCATTGCTACAATCTCTAAACTATACGGAAATAACCCTGGGAAATAATTTCGCATTTTCAGTGATCCTATTAAAATACCATAGATGTCAGGACATGCAATATTTCTAATTATTTGAAATGTATAAAGTTGTAACTTTTAGAAAAAGGTTAATTTATTTTGTTTAATTAATGTTTTACATTAAATTATATTTTGAATGCAAATCCATATAGAAAGAATTACACAGGCCTGTGAGAAATTTGTAATTAAACTACGTATTTTGTTTTTTTAGCTTAGTTGGGACGTATATTTAATTAAAACAAATCCATTTTTGTTTCCATCACGTACATTTTTTTTGTAAATCAATATTGTGATATTTATTGTTGCTCAAATTAAATTACATATTTATATCATTTCCGAAAGTTCTAGAACAGAAATACTGATAAACTTTGGGCACACTTAAGGCATTGGTTTGAAGGAACAAGAAAACTCTGCGTTTTGGAATACTACCAGTGGTCTGGAGAGAACCAAGAAATCACACCCACCGACGACTGGTATTTTTGCTTGGTGATATTAAGGGTAATACGTAACACAAGAACTCTTAAATATATTAACTTAAATATATCCCAATCTTCAGTCGGCATTTTTAAACCAACTTTTTAAGAAACTCTAAACCGCAGCTATTTTCTCAAGACGATCTAAATGACTAAATGGTATAGATTTAACACTTCCAAAAGATCTTTTCGAGAGTTTAGGATCCATCTAAACGAAAAAAATCGCTTGCTCCAAGAATTTTTTTTTTGTATCGCATAAAAACTGAATATAGACGAAAAACAACGAAAAGAAACTTTTCCAAGGCAGGAAAGGCTTTCCAAAAGATAAAGGAATAGTGTATGTTATTTTTTAATTTTTTCTATGATTTTTGTAATTTTCTGTTGCCCTTGTCACTTTGCCTTTTTACCCTAAATACATATAAATAAATATCTCTATTTTTGCTATTGTTTTACTAGTTTGTTCAAAAACCTTACGTGATAGAGAAAAACCGAAAACAGATTTGAAATCAGCGCCACTCAAACACCCAAAATCAGTTGGAAAACTCAATTCACATTTTATAAGGTATTAAAATGCAGGCCTGTGTTATCACCCCGACTGGAAATCGAACCCTGGACCTTCCGCTTTCCGAGCGACATCTCTATCTCTGAGCTCTATATCGACTACAAGCATATAAAGTTATTACTACTATATAAAGTTATTACAAAATTGTTATTGAATTAACGTGAAATTGATTAATTCTAATATTATTATATAATTGTTAGTATATATTAATATTATTCTTTATTATTGCTAAATTACAATAAAAACAATAATAGCTTTTATAATTTGCTAATTCCGTATATTCTGAAACGTAAAGTGCGTACATACAGCGATCGTGCGTACATACAGCCTTAGTATCTCGGCAGGTCACTTCGGTCGCGGCCGTAATATGTACTTACTTAATTTTTAATAAAGTAATAAAAGGTATATAAATTGTAGTAATTGATTTATACTATGGGACCCCAAAATTTGTAACGGTTCAGGCCCCTTAAGTGTTAAATCCGCCACTGCATTATGTTGATAACAATATTATTAAATGTCTCAACTATCAACTTTGTAAGCGCTTGCCCACCCCTCGGCAAAACATCCCGGAAAAGAGGTGGCGGATTGCTAACAAAGTCATCAGCGTCAGTAATTTTAACGTAAATGTTAGTACTAATCCGTTAAGCCCACTAAACCAATTACAATCTCAGTACGACAGATCTGTTTCACATTTTGTAAATCTTTCTTGTGTCAAATTCAGTTTTGCATTTTATAAAGATACTACTAAATACAAATTCATTAATTTATTAAATTCTATTAATTTATGTATTTTTTTAAGAAATGTAAAAACGTTTTTAGACATACTAATCACCAAAAAATACAAAACAGAGAAAATGTATTCAGCTAACACAATGAAGTAGTATTTACATAGGTATTAAAGATTTTTACCACTGAAGCATATTCCCTTTCGATTTATGACATCTTCAGTGGCGACTACTACGTGTCCTTTTAAATGTTCTGTTAGCAAGCGACAATCACATTAACAGATTGCTTCGCGAACACTTACAGGGGTACAACGTTTTGCCGCTCGCTAACAAGAACATCCAAAAAGGTATGTAGTAACCGCCGCTGAATAGCTTCAATACATCTTGATATGATATTATTGATATTGATAACATTTTCGCGATATTAATTAGTGAAGCATGTGTAAATTGAAAATTTTGCGTAAATTAATTAAAATTTGAAATTCTGCCTTTTAGGATTTAATAGGGCCAAACTACAAAATTTGAGAAATTTGAACTCAACATTAAAGATCTTGGCGATTTTGAACTTTGAAACTTTGCGATTGAAAGCTGTATGATATTTAGATTTAGAAACTTTGAAAAACCTTGTTATATAGAACATGGATATTTTAAAAAGTATTTTTAATGTTTTAAGCTCTGGAGCTAAATTTAAAACTAACCTAACCGAAACCTAAATGAACCTGGCATATTTTACTATTTAATCTTCTACAGTTTATAAATTGTTGAGAAATGGTAAATATATATGTTAATATACTGGTGTCCAGAAGTATGAAACTTGATTTCTACAAAGGTTTAAACCTTTAAATAGTTGAAACTTAAAGTAATATATTAAATCTGAATCTGAAACCCCGTGAATTTATTCTACATATATCTAAGACGCTGGTACTCTTTAGCATCCAAAAATTTGAGTTCCTAAAACCTTAAGGCGTGCTAGGATACTTAGACTTTTTGATCCTAATAATCTTTTTAGGTATCCTGAAAGTCTGAAACATAAAACCACAAATATGCGAGTTTAAATTGTCAGATAGTCACTGTATGATACCCCTGAAAAGATATTCCACGGTTGCTAGTACCCATAGCAACTATTATAGTAAGCGCCTATTATAGTAGTCACCTGTAGCACTATAAACAACAATTCAATATAAACAATGGTTACTCAGTTCTCAAAATAAAATTCTAAAATCAATCTTCTAAAGCATTTAAATTCAAATTAAATAAATCAGTAATTAATATCAATAAAAAAAATCTGAAATAAAAAACAAACAGTATCATTCAAAATTTACATTATCCAACAGATCTCTAATAGGGTAAGAACATCAAGTGCTAAAACACAAATCTGGCAACTGTGTAACTCAATCACGATAATTAAATCTAAATAATAGCCAAGTTTATATGTATTACAAAACCTAAAAGAGAAGTGAAAAAAATATTTATGCAGTTAAAAGGGTGGGCAAAAATGTGTGTATTGTATGGAAGAACGTTGTGTATCTTGTCTTCTTAATATATGTATTTGCTTGTGTATCTGGACTCAATAATACACTTGTTGTTTTAACTGCTGTAGGTTCTTCTGAAGGGCAGCCAAAAATAAGGTGTTAAAGAAAAATATAATGATAAGTTTTGTGTGTTCAAAAAATATATTTTTGTTCACGCGATTATACAACACAGGCTAAACAAAACCACTCTTGTTCATATCGAAATGAACATCTATTTTTGAACAGTTATTATTTTGTGGTGGTACGTAACGTCGGTACCGTCACTAAGAATCCAGCTAGTTTCCAAACCCGTCGAAATATACAGGGTTAGTTAAAAGTATGGAGATGGCGATTTATTGTCGTTAATATTCATTTTAGTAAATAGTAATGTTAAATACAAAAGTTTTTTAGGAAATTCTTATCTACATTTTAGAATACTTGAAAATCTTTTTCTTCAACTGTTTTTGAGTTACGCCTTTCCGATTTTTTTTAAATGGGAACCTGTTAATTTTACACTACCATTCGATGGAACATTTTTTTATCTTTACAATAGGATTAATTCTTTCTTTATTTTCCAATGAAAAATCCTGAACTTAAACATACTCAACTTAGGAGTGACAAGTTTGATAATAACACCATGGAGTAAAGCCTTTTACTTCAAACCATACATTATTAATGGAGGTCACACATATGAACAGTTTTTGTATAAGTAGGTTATTGAAATGATCAACGCCACTGCACTGCACTGCTACTGCACTTTTAGTGTTAAATACTGTTAGTAATACATCTTTTAATTTTAGTCTTATACTAAGCTGTCTAAAAAATGAGTGTTAATAACTACGCAATTAAACTTTTATTTATTAAATTAGTAAAATTAATTTGCGTTGCTATTAAATACTGAATTTAATTAAAAAAGAGAAAGCTTTTTTAAAAAGAAAGTGTCATCATTTGTAAAGAAACGTTTTTGTTTTATCTTTTGTGAGATTTAAACGCTCGCCCTGTCACTTACTTCAGAACATTTGTTTACTTCCTTTTTTGAAATTTTATTAAAATTAGTTTGCATTTAGAAAATATGTTGTTTGTTTAAGTTATTTGTAAGTTTGTCTACAAGATGATAATCTCCATAAATTTTACAAAAATCCACGTGCTACCAACTATTTAGTTTTTATTATTTTTAACCGTTATAGACTTCATTAATATTGACCGTAATTTCTCTATTCCTCTGTATATCAAATAATAAAAAATTGACAAAAAGTTCAGTACAAATGATGGAATGGGGTAACCATAATATGTATTACGGTCTGACTTTTATATTGTTACAACCCGTTGTACACGGAAATAACACATTAAAAAAATATTAATAATTTGTTATCAATTCAAAAACAATGACAAAGTTTTCCTAACAAATAAACAATAAATATCTAAATTTAAAGTCTACTGAACTGTCATTCAGCAGAACACGGATTTGTTTTGACGAAAGCCGGCATATTTTAAATCGTTGAGTAATAATTCATGAGAACCTCTGCTTTGTATGTATCGATCCTTTGCAGGAATATCCAAGCAATTAAACACATTATGTACATGTATATCATGCCAGAAGAGCTTTTTTAATTTTATAAATTGTTTCATTTATACGATTGATCATTATTTTTGTATGTTGTCTAGGTTAATCGTCTGAATAAAAAAAGTAACTACTTAATTAAATGTATTGATACCCATTCAAATTATTTAGTTAAAGCTTGTTCGTATCATCGTAAATGAATACTTTCATAATAATGTGTATAATTACAGAAAAGACAAATGTAATCGATTTTATCCTGAGCGGGAGTTGCAGATACGAAAACAACCAGAAAAGCAATTAAAAATGGTTTCAGCAATTACAAAAAACACACACACACGCAACTGCACAACGCAGCTTCCCATTTATGT
Organism: Agrypnus murinus; assembly: GCA_929113105.1. NCBI lineage: Eukaryota > Metazoa > Arthropoda > Insecta > Coleoptera > Elateridae > Agrypnus > Agrypnus murinus. The sequence goes on along the minus strand of OV816028.1, from coordinate 3,141,717 downwards.
GCGATTTATTAAACGACTTTTTCAAATTAGAACTGTACTTCAAATTATTTGTATTGTGTATTCGGTTAACAGCTTCTCAATTTATTACAAAGCACAAAGATAATAATTGGAACAAAATTCACCACATGTGATATGCAGAGGGCTCTAAAGCATAATGTAGTACGCATACATAATACGTTTTCTGAAATGTTTTTATTTTGTACCGCAAAAATGCAATTAGGTATTAGTATTTAAAAAAGGAGTATTAGTACCTACACGTCGGCGTCGCGTCGTTTCCACAGAGAAATTTTTATTTTTATTTGAAATAAGTATCAGCGGGGGCGTAAGCTGCCCTACTTTCCTGTGTGTAGGAGAAATAATGTCCCGGAACTATAAAGCGCATGTTCAAATACGGTTAATGTTCACCAAATTTCCTGAAAGAGGAAAAAGTTTGGATAATTATGTGCGCCTGCGGAAGAAATGTAAAAGGGGGGGGGGATATTATTACATACTCGTTCAGAGTATTATGTACGAATCGTTTTGATTCTGGTGACAATTTTAGAAATAAAAGAATAAGCAAATGTTGCCAAGCTGCAACCTTTCTGTGAAGCTCTTAAGGGGAAATAATTATACTCATTATTTTATATTCATATACTCATCATTTGCATCTTCTCTCATATCTCTACGACGCTAATGGGACTATGTCAGCTGCCACTTGTCTTTTCGAGTTTACGTGTAGGATTGCGCAAACGTGTGGACAGATTGTGTCACGCAGTAGCCCAATGTAATTTATAGCCGGATGAATATGTCATAAAATTGAAAATGAGAAAATGTGCATTAAAATCGTACGAAGCTTTAACCATATAATCCTTGAATTTATAAGGGTATGAAATTCAATTTTGGTGATACATCTGCATATGTTTTGATTAGATTAGAAACAAGATTACATAATGATGTATAACCAAAACGTTTTTGCCTTTATGCTACCTGCTGTTTAATTAGCAAGTGAAGAAGAAAAGTTTGCAAAAATAAAAGGATAAATGACATAGAAGTATGCACTGCTAATAAAGTAAGATAAAGAAAATACCATTAAGTGACAGAATTCACCTTTGTATACCTTAATTGAATTGGTCAAAGCAGAAACTGAATATGTCCCAACCACCTTGTTTTGAGAAAAACAAGAAAAACTGAATTACTCAATGTTGCTTTTATGGACTTTCGTGACTTTTTGGGATATGAAAGAAGAGTATCTATTAGGTAAGATCACATGGTTCAATTTAGTTAAAGTTTTGTATTCTAAGGGCCGGTCTATTCACCTTCAGGTAAAGTTCTCAGTAGTTACTGGTCAAATAAATTAACAGGTAGCAATTACACAGTTTGAGTATATTCAAAGGATTATATCTTGAAAGTAGTTACTGGAATGTTTATGAGAAAGGTCAACTTTTTCACACAGATAGTACATGCAAGAAAGAGATGGGTAATTGACAGAATAATGTGTAAGAGAGAAAAATCAAACCCATTCACTAGTCCACTTTTTAAAAACTGGCGGAATTTAAAAAAATACTGTTATTTTTCAGAAATACCTTCTAAAAATTCAGTTAAACATTTATTTATGTTCTGGGCTTTTCCAAAAATGTTTCATTTAGTTTTGACTATGTATATTTGTATACCTAAACCATAAATATAAGCAATGTGTCAGTACAAATCATCTGGGTAACAGCAGGGGACTCCCAACACTTTATTGCATTCCATATAGTGTTTTTTCTTAGTTCGCAGTTATTTTGTAAGTAAAGTTTTTAATGTTTCATGATTACTGCGTGTGTTTGTGTAAAATAGTGATTTCTTGACTTTATTCAGTACATTTTTAATAATATAAACATGGAGAACTCTCCAGCAATTGATAATGGTAAGTCCTAGAATAGTTAATAAAAAGTTATAGCAATAATTGTGCAATGCTTATAGGTGAAAAGAAAAGAAGGCAAAGATCCATCAACTTTTCTTCTACTGAAACAGTCACCCTTGTGGAAGAAATATTAAACCATGCAAGCAAATGTAATCGAGTGTAAACAAACCGATGCAATTACGTGGAAGAAGAAGGATGAGGCTTGGGAGACTGTTACCAAAGCTTTTAATGCACGACATAATAGAACAACAAAAATGTTAAAAATAAAATATGAAGGTTTAAAAAGAGGTTTGAAAAAAAATATCTCACAATAAGTTCTAAATTATAAGACGGGAGGTGGAGTGGCCAAGCCAATTCCAATTATGGACTGGGAGGAGCCTTTATTTCCCATAATATGCAAAACTGAAAGAGAGTTGAGCAACAGCAGAGACTGCGATGCGGGTAAGTGCAAGATGTATTTTTGTTTTTGCTTTTATACGGTTTTATCTGATTACAGAACTGCAAATCATATTAGAAGAGGCTGGCACTCCTAACAGCAACGTGCATCAAGCTGCATTAAATGCAGAGGACCGTCCAACACCAGGAACATCTGCAGATGTTGTAAGCATCCCTGATGACATTCTAAGAAATGGCAATGGTAACTAATGTTACATTTTGTAAATTAACTCCTTTAATAAACATAATGTTCTTCATTTTCGATTATGCAAATTCAAATGAAAATGGTAATGCAAACAGCAGTAAGTATTTAACTGCTCTTGTATGTAAGATTATTCAATTAATTTTCATATTGCCCTTAAGGTACTTGGAAAAGTTGGACATCACATCCATTAAGCGGCCCATTAATAAAGTACTGAATAAAAAGAGGATTCAACGAAGACCTGATGTTCATGAAAAATATTCATCTCTTGCAGACACCAAAAATGAATTAGTGCAATTACAAATGTATTAATTAAACGAAATCGATTAGAAATGCTGGAGGAGCAGAGTGTGCAAGAGGCAGAAAAACATGAAAAAGTAATGTAGGTGTTGAATTTAAAAAAACAATTTCTAATAAAAATTAAATATTTGATAATTTTTATAATATCATATTTATATAATAATCTTTAATAATCTTAATACATTTATTACATAAAGAAATGCCTATTACTTTGTTAATTTCTACCATTATGTAATTGCCTAAAATATTCCAGAAGTTCCCTTCCGTGGTTATTGTTTTGAATATTATTTGCTGGAATCACAGGTATGCCATCCAGAGGTTCATCTTCTGGACCTGGAATATGATTTTCTTGATTTCTACAAGCAATATTGTGTAGTATTGCAGTTGCAATAATAATATCCTGCACGAAATCAAGATTGCAACGCATCCCGATAGATAATACAGGAAAACGCCTCTTTCATATTCCAAATGTTCTTTCTACAATAATTCTGGTTCGAATAAGAGATTCATTAAATAAATTTTCCACCTTGCCCTGTGGATTATTTAAAGGAGTTATAAGGTAGCGTCTGAGAGGATAAGCACCATCACCAAACAGTAGACCATCTCCCATTTCATTATTTTCAAATCTCATTCGAACCACGGAATTGTCAAAAATATTGGTGTCATGACTTGAACCGGGCCAACGAGTCACAAGGTCTCTAATAGAGTAGTCAGCATCGCTTACTACCTGCACGTTGAGGGAAAATAACCTTTTCGATTTCGAAAGTGCTCTGCATTAGGACCACCTAGAACATTATTATTATTATTATATTCAACTTTATTTTTTTTAATCTTCTTGAAGATACTTGGTGATTGAATACAGATCCTAAATACAAATAAAAATGTTTTTAAACATTGTCTGCTTTCACTGCATTGTCTTCCTCTTTCTCTGTCATAAGCCATTTTAGGATAAAATTGCTGGTAAAATTCGTCTAGTTCTTTCTCAATGTTCTTCATAAATCTTTCGGTTTTAGAGAGGTTGTGGAGTTAGTGGGAAATACCTTCAACTGTTTCCTAGGTTGTTCAGTTTTACTTTCTTCTTCGTAAACACTGTTACTATATTCCGGATACTGAACACATATAGTTAAAAAAAATCAAGGCAGCACAGATTGTTCTGATTGGTTTTATGTGAAAGTTAAATTTACAATACAACATTTTTGCATATGAATTGTTAATTCGTTATAAATGATGTCACTTAGAGAAATTTATACTAGTATAAATAATAACCATACATTTTAAAAAATTGCATTTTATTAATTTAATAAAAAAGCCACGAAAAGTTCACGAGTGCTATGTGTTTACACATATTATAATATATAATAAATATTTTTTACAATAAAACAAAGAAATTACATACAAACATACTATATATACGTCGCAGTGATAAGGTGGCAATCTCAGAACAGTTCTGTTGCTTTCCTGTGTTACTTTAGATAACAATTCAGTTCTCACTATTTTTTCTTGATTTCGCTAAGATATCGTCTTCTCCATGAAATGATATCTTCCTTTGCTTTCAAAATGCTATTTTTAGATCTTGCTGTGAAACTACAACAAGCTTTTTTAGATACCGCAAAAAGTAATTGTTCTAATTACCTAAAGTTAATTTCTTTTATAAGTTTTCTTAAAGTAGACCGTTTAAAATTGGGAAAATCTTCATTTTCATTCAATTTCATTAAAACTTTGTCGAGAGTGGGAGGTTCATTTAAAAGAAAAAAACTACAAACAAGCATTCTGATGCCATTTTTGTCTTCTTCAGAAACATTGTCCAAAATAGCTGTTGGTCTATGACACGCCTTAGGAGCATCAAAATAATCAGGATGTTGCTTGTGCTCACGAAGTATGTTGTAAACACTGGCCATACCAATTCATAAAATTATAGTAAATAAGCAGTGGGATTGGAAGGTAAATTAAAACATGACCTATCAATCTAGCAACATTTTCCACTTTTTCGTGTTTTTTCCACTGAGGATTCTGCTCTTCACACACTTTAAAAGCGTTCATAATTATTTGTTTCACCTCTACAGAAAAGTGCTTTTTTGCCGTTTTTTTGGTGGTGACAACTGAATATTGTTGACGTTTTCATCATCCATTTTAATTAACAATTTTGCAGTAAGGAAAATTCTACAAATTAACCAACTCATTATTATTATTAACTTTTCATATAATTATAACTTACTTATTGACAACCGTTCGTGTATTGAATGGTGCGAGTCTTAATAAAGACTTGTAATGTACCTAATATGTAACACAATTGGAAAAACTGATGGAACTTTTAAAACAACTGACGTAAACGCATGCGTAACAAGCTGGCGTTTGCCGTTTGTGTTTGTATGTGTAAATGAGACTTTTATAGAGTACCGCCCCATTTATTTCAACCAATGGATATTCAAGTTTCAAGTTGCATCTGAATGTCTCTGGTTTTTCATTACTATATCTGTTGGGTAAACGGAGATTAGTTGATTTACACATTTTTGCATAGAGAACTTCCCTCAACAAAATATCATTTGCATATGTCAAAACGACGCGACGATGGCTTCATTTGATATCAGCTACGCTGTTTTTACTTCAGCGCATCCTAGATATATAAGACATACCGCTACAGAGATTAAACACGTCCTACGTTTCTTCAGTTTCTGTACTTATATTCTGTAATATATTTGCACTAACAGGTCTCCAGTTATAACTGCGAAAACTTTGCAATTTGAAAAGGTACTAAAATTAGCTGAAAATTAAAATTTTTACAAATCTAAACTTTTTGGTCTAGTCAATATATAATAATAATAATAATAACTTTATTGCTTCTAAAAAATACATACATATATGAAATATATTTATTGCAAGTAAGAAGGTTGGAGATGTTAAAAAAGAGAGAAAAAAATATATATATACATATACATTTACATATAAATTTAAACAGTGGCGAGTATAATTAGTTAGTATAATTAGTTGGTTATTCATTTAATATAAATGATCTGATCTTAATTATGTTAAGAATGAACTTTGCAAACTTGGTTGCGAGGGGTGGAGTAACTTGATTAAAAAAATTTATGAGTTCATTGAGGTTAGTAATATGCGATATAAATTGTGGTTTTATTTCTTTATAAATGGGGCACTCCAGGATCATGTTCACTATTGATTCCGGCTGGTTTAGATTGCATATATTATTTCATTTTTTGATTGTCATGTCAAATCTGAGGAGGCACTTAGCTATCAAACCTAGCATATGTGCAATCCTCCTATCCTGTTGAAACCATGTCTCATACTTGAAGCCATAGAATTCCTGTTTGCAGGAGTAAAATATCCTTAATGACAAAGCATTACGTTACTGTTGACACATAAATACACATTTCAAAAGTGTCCTTCCATACAAGTAATAACAGCAAGATTCTAATATTGCTTTTCTTATTTTCAGAGAGGACGGCCAAACTTTTGGAACATATCTCATAATCGATGAAGTTACAAAAGAAGACTATGGTGAATATATCTGCACTATAAGCAAGCCAGGCAAAACCATGACCTTATCGACTTATCTTTCTGAAACCAGTAAGTACATCTAACACTTAATTAATAATTAATGTCTACACAAGAATCTGATCTTAATGTCTGTTTCTCTCTTACAGCAAAGCTAAATGAATACATAAATCCCAACCCAGTGCCATTCAAGAAGATTCTTATATGGGGTTGTATCATTTTAATAGTTCTTATCACCATGCTTGCTCTCAACCTAAAATATGGCCTATTTATTCGTGTACATATGAAAGACCGATTTGGAAAACTCCAAGACAGCGACAGCAAAATAAATGATGTCCTAATTGTTTATTCTTCGAAAGATCATGAAATTGCCATGGGTGTTCTACTTCCACCGTTAGAATCAAAATATAATTACAAATGTGGATCGGAGAAACTTTGTGAGAACATGAGTTTATGTAAGTTTATTTTTATTAATTTCATTACATAATTTAATCTGATTTTCTTATTAGGGTATACAAATCTAATTGGAGCAGCCCAGAAAAGTCGTAGGGTGGTAGTTGTATTATCACCAGCCTGCTTGGACGAAAAATGGGAATCTGAAATAATCTATCAAGCATTAAAACAGCTGCACAGTTTGGATCCTCAGCTTTGCTGTGTTACCCTTAAAGAAATCCCTTCCAATGAGAATCAAGTGAAGAATTCTCAAGGCGAAACCCTATCTTCTGTAGTGCGAGCCATAAGTGTGATAAATTGGGAAAGATCCAATGACGAGAGGTTTTGGCTGTCGTTACGTTTAAGATTGCCACCGAAACGATATAATAATGTGGAAGCTCCTAAATTAGAAGATGTAAATTCAATGATCCAAATTGATAATTCGACAAGACTGAATAATATAAACTCCCGAGGTAGTCTGGATATTTTTGTGTAAATAATTTATTTAATAATTTTATAATGTTATTATGTAAGACTTAAACATATACTACTTGTTCCATTATTATTATTATTTTTATTCTATTATTATTATTATTGTAAAGAATATTTGCAATGTTCATTCAAAGGATTATTATTTTCGTTGTACGATTGTAGTTTTCTATCTTATAAATTAATATAAATGCATTTGCAAAGTTTCAAAAACTTTATTTTGTGTGTTTTATATATTGATATAAGTTTAAACAGTGCATTATTTAAAAAATAATGTTGCAGTAGGTACCCTTCCAGTACCTTGGCAATCAAAAACCCCCCGTAGAAATATTTATTTTATATTTGCGTGCCCTAATGAAGCCATGAAGTTTTTTAGAATACTGGAAACAGTTTTTGCCGCCATAATTTTCTTGCGACAGAAGCGTTCCAATGAAGATAGCTTTTAGCAAAAGTGCAAAGATACAAAGGAGCCCACAAAAACAACAAACAGGTGAAGTAACTCAAGACACCCCAAAAAGAGAAGAAGAATTAGAAGAAATGGAGGCTGTGCTGAAAAAGTTAGATGAGGTTAAGGAAGAGCTAAAAAGAGAAGCTAACAAAAAACACATGGATGTCATGGCTGAACTAGGGAAGGTAAAAGGAAGGAATTTCAGGCGGCAAAAGAAAAATGGGAGAAGGAAGCAGAAGAATGGAAGCGACAAAAGGGGATAATGGAAACGAGAATTAGTAAACTCGAAAACAGGCTAGAAAAACAAGAAAAAGAGAAACGTAGGAATAACGTTGTGATAAAAGGGATGTCAATAGGAGAAACCCAGATTTAAGGAAAACTCGATCAGTTATTATTAATGGATAAACTTAAATCCACTGCAAAAGTTAAAAAGGTATATAGTATGAAAGGGAAGGATGGAAAACAAATAATAATAGCAGAGATGCGCTCGTGGGAGGACAAAAAAGAGGTCATGAACAAGAAAAGTATACTAAAAAGCACAAACATTTTTATTGATAATGATTTAACAGTAGCGGAAAGGAAAATCCAAGCACAATTATGGAAAATTATGAAGGAGGAAATAGAGAAAGGAAAGAAGGTGAAATTGGGATACCAGAAGATAATTATAAACGATGTAAGGTATGACTGGGACTGCATTAAACAAGGGATAGGTGTACACCAGTCAAAAAACTAGATGTGCAACAGACGGATGGATTAACGGAAACGAATTTGGCAATGAAAATGGACTGTGCAAAAAGGGGATGAGGGTACAAGCAAGGGCAGCATTACAAGGGAACCAGGAAAACTAGAAGGCAAGAGTAGGAATAATAATATAATGAGAATAGAAACGTGGAATGTTAGAGGCACTTACAGAGAAGGAGCAATGAAATCCTTAGTACAAGAGGTTGGAAAATATACACTAGATGTTGTTGCAATACAAGAAACTAAGCAAAAAGAGAATACAATACAAGACTTGGACCAGTATACGTGTGTTTTTTGTAAACGATAATATAGGAAATCCAATGGAATTTTATCATTTTCCTCGTAAGTTTGTACCCTTGCAAATGTAATTAGAAATCTTGGTATCAATCGAAAGAAGAATTCATTTTACGTCAAAAAAATATTAAACTTTACGAAGAAAACCAAAATCGATTTAGAAAAAGACTTAAAAAGCTTCTTGATTTACTGCTTTTGGTAATAAGTTATTAAAAAAAATCTGGAACCTGAACGCCGATTGGTGTAGCGGTTAACGCTTCAGATTCCTAATCCAAAATCGCGAGTTCAAACCCCGTCATCGTATACTTTTTTTTTAATTGTATTGCTTACTAATTATTATTTTTAGAACTTTATTACAAGGATTATTAGTTTTATGCCCTTTTTTCATTTGCCTTTCTGATAGGTAGTTAAAATTGTACAAAAACTAACGGTAAACCCCCGTAGCAAAAATATCTAACAATAAAAAAAATTAATAATCGTTGTAATAAAGTTCTAAAAATAATAATTAGTAAGCAATACAATTAAAAAAAAAGTATACGATGACGGGGTTTGAACTCGCGATTTTTGATTAGGAATCTGAAGCGTTAACCGCTACACCAATCGGCATTCAGCTTCCAGCTTTTTTTAATAACTCATTACCAAAAGCAGTAAGTCAATAAGCTTTTTAAGTCTTTTTCTAAATCGATTTTGGTTTTCTTCATAAAGTTTAATATTTTTTTGACGTAAAATGAATTCTTCTTTCGATTGATACCAAGATTTCTAATTACATTTGCAAGGGTACAAACTTACGAGGAAAATGATAAAATTCCATTGGATTTCCTATATTATCGTTTACAAAAAACACACTGTATAATGTTTAATAGCGGGAGCTCAGAAAGGGTATTCAGGGTAGGTTTCCTGATAAGGAAAAAATGGAAAAAGGCAGTGATAAGATTTGAAGCAATATCAGACAGAATCTTTTCAAAAACATAAAATTTAAAATTGCCTTCTAATAAACAAAAACTTATGTAAATTGAAAAGAAAAGATTTCTGTATAAATATCAAAAACACATGTCATGTATGAGCCGATAAATACGGGGTGTTAAACAATCTCTCTGTTAAATTGTAAAATTTATAAATTATGTAATTACAATAAAAACTTACTACAATTCTACAAAATTTTTAAATTAAAGTCGATGTTCAAATAACGTCCATTTGCTGCTAATCCATAACTAATTCGGTATACAAACTCACTTTTATCACGGGTGATATCTGCTGAAATAAAATGACTATTGCCATAAAACCGTTTCCTGGCAATTCCACAAAAAGAAAATTAATTGGAGGTAAGTCCGAAGGTAAGTAAACGAATCGATTGTCTCCAGACTATCAATCCAGTGTCGAACAACAACGCATTTTAATAATGCCTTACATGAACAGTGTAATGCGGTGGAGCACTATCCTGCTGAAACCAGATGTTTTCCTCAGGCATGTGTATCGGGTGGCCACGTTAAGCAGTCGGTCACAGCAACCACGCAAGCACTTACGTATGGCTATCGTGAAGCATAGACTTCACCATATACCACCCACAAATATGTATACTGTATAGTTCTATTAGTGGAGTAATCTTATGTTTATATCTCGAAACCGGTTGAAACTACTCGGATTTTAAATCTTGTAAATATAAAATAGTAAAAGTTTTATGGGTTAGAGACTAGAATCGAGAAATGCGGTGAAACTCGGAAACCTAAATATTTTCCAATCCTTTTTTAAGATGGTCCAGTACTGGTTGCTGGACCATCTCAAAAAACTACTATTAATTTATTTTTATTTCTTTTGCTTTAAATATGGCAGCCAGATTTGTTTTGTGGTGAACGACGTTTCTTGCAGTTTTTTTATGTAAATGAAAATCTCGATATTTCAAGAACGTTGATCGTAGAGATCTGTGGTAAAAACCGTTGTATTGTTCAGACTTCGAGCTACTGCTTTTGATGTTAGAAGCATAAGCTTTGTAAGATGCTTCGTTATGGATGTGCAATTTAAGCCCGAAGTTTAACACCTTTTTGCTAAACGCTATTTACAGTTCCACATTTCCAGGAAAGGGAAAGTCTCAGTGCTTGTTTTTCTAAAAAGGCACACAGCTAAGAATAGTTTGTTTAAAATAATAACCAACTTAACAACAATTTGACAGTTGTATTCTAAGGTTGTATCTAAAGTGAACCATTTCGGTACTGGAGCTACACGAACATTAATGTTTTAATGGAATTTATGCTTTCATTGTAAAGGTCCATGCTCAATCTACGATTCTAGACCTGAGTAAACGATTAGTCTACAGCCCTCGATTTTCTGTCTGTAATTATCAATATATAGAACAGTTTACAGCTTACAATGTCCAGTATACAATGCACTGAGTTCTTTAGTTGCAGCTTATAGTCCAGATCTCAGGTCTTATATATGGCTTCCTGACTACTGTCTTCGACCAATAACTATACATCTACAAATTATTAATAGATCTGCGAGATCTGATTATAATATCCCATTGTTAAATCGACAACGTATAGACTTTAGCCAACAGTCCTCAAATTACACTTCAATTATATCTTAAAGGTTTATTACGTTTTCTACCAAATTTAATTAAAATGTTTATATGGATCAGTTCACTTTTAACTATTACATCCAATGTTGGAACAGACTTGTGCCCGGAAGACAGTAAATACGTTGGAGTAAACGATTATGCCACAACTTGCCCTGACTCTCACCGTCCTTATTCTGCTGCCATTGCCAGATTCTTCTAAGTGTCCAGAAGAGCAGTCTTATAACGTCTGATCCCACAAGTGCTTAACTGTCTCATTTTTAATATACTCGAATTTTTCGTTTTTTTAACCTTTGCTTAGTGTCCCTGAAAAGATATGAGAATGCCTTCAGGATATGAAGACCCCCTTTGTGCCTTTTATAAATATTGTAGGAGACAAAGGCTGAAGGTCATTGGGTTTTCTGTAACAGTTTTAAGTGAACGTTCGTTGATGGTTGAGGCGACGAATATTAGGCAGGTTCGCAACTCATCATAAGCAAGTGTGGACTTTTGCAGCATGCAATGAAGCAAATCTTTCGCCAACCTAATGGGTGCGTCCAACACACCGCTGGAAATACAGAGCTGCAGCAGCTTTCACAGCCGTCTTAGATTTAAAACCACGGAAGCAATAAACTCGTTTGAAATACATCATCGCTTTATAGTTTATACATATAATTTTTTAGTATATTATGGGACAAGTGGTTGAAATAAAATTTCAACGTTGAGAGTGGTTTTTTTCAAAGAGCGATAGCGAGTTGAAAAAAGTAACTCGAGACGTTGAAATTTTATCAGCCACGCGTTCCATATACTATTTTTTCTTCGAATTTTTAGTAAATTAATGCACTTTAGAAGAAAATATTACATTTAAGTGACAAAACATGACATTAAAGTGACATTTCTCTTGTCAGCAATTGAATATCGAACAGTTTGAAATTCAAAATCGCGGTAGTCCGATTATTTCAACCTCTAGAGGTTGAAATGCGATTTCAACCATTGTTATCGATTGCAAAATGAGTGATTTCAATGTCATTAGTAGAAAATAGTATATTATATACCCAGGCACTTTAGACCAGTGGTATATACGCTCTTTCACGTCCTTAAGGACTTAATCGCAAAAATTCAAAATTTCAAAAGTTTTTTCCGATAATTTCGTTACATGTCATTCTGACAATTAAACTCTGTAAACGCCAAAATAACATAGTCTTAGGATAATAAATACTAACATTAACCGCGATTACTTTTTTTGTTATTTACTTGTTGTTGTTGTTATGGAAACACTTTACTCCCTCAGGCAGTAAAAGTGCTACTTTACTCCCTCTTTTGGGGGACTAAAGTAGAGCCTTATATATAGGACGTGCAAAAAATGCTTAAAGCGTTGACAAGTAACACTAGACGACTGATTTACTAAATGTCAATCATTAAAATGTCAGAGCATTTCGACAGTAGATAAAAGATATAATAAAAAGCTAAAAATTTTAAACGTTGGTTTTCAAATCTAAGACGGTTGTGAAAGTTGCAGAAGCGCAGCGCACTCATTGGATGCGTCCAACACACCGCTGGAAATGCAGCGTTGCAGGAGCTTTAACAGCCGTCTTTTAACCATTTAAAATTTCTACCGGTGGAACTATTATGTTTTTGCCACTAGTAGCAAGCACGTAATTGCTACGGTTTTGGTACGTGCCTCGAACCAAAATGGGGAACAATTTCCAGCTACGTAGCTGAAACGTGGCGGCGTAGTAATTGCTACTTTCGTGGAACTTCTTTTCTCTTTGACACATCGTGCCGCGTGGTTGCTCTCTTACTCTTGTAACTTAGCAAATATTGTATGAATTTCTATACTATAATGCTGCGATCGTCTCACAAAATGGATTACTATTTTATTTGTAATATGTACCTGATAATACAAAAGGCGATGAAATTTTTAATTATTTTGTCAATCCAGTATATCAAAATTATAAACCATTGCAACTTTTCTGTTAAACGTGATAATGATAGATCGAAAAATAACAACGTGCCTTCTTTAATTATATTTTTTTTAATAAAAAATGTCTAATAAAATATGACAAAAATATTTATAAGTTGATACAAATGATAGAAACCATTTTTATATTATTCCCAAGGCACAATTTGTTATTTTTATTGAAGGTTATATAGTAAAACATCTATTAACAATCATAACAAATTGCAAATTGATTAATGGCTTCCAACATTTTACAAGTAAATATGGAGTTAGAGTAGTTTACGAAAAATCACTTTCAAGTGATTCTCCTGTGTAGCAAAAACGTAAGTTTTACTTTCAATACTACTGTAAGGTTCCATGACTTTAAAGGGCTAAGCAATGGTTTTAGACTGGTGGTAGGAACTTTCAGTACTACTTTAAAGTAGTACTTTAAATGATTTAGATGATTGTCACTTTAGTTGAACAAAAATATATACTTTAAAGTTATTATACTAACAATGGAAGCTTACAGCTGACGTGTCGGTCGTATCAAAAATTCTTTTTTTAAATAAAAGTAAATCATAAGTAAATCCATAGTTAATCAAAAGTAAAAAAAAATAAGGAAATACGTGTTTCTGCATTTAATCTCATACGGCTTATTTAAAAAAATAACAAATTAACACAAGCAAGACGCAACGTATTTACTTGGAATAAAAACGTTATTTTTATACGATTTTATTGTTTCAGTAATTTTTTAAATCTAAGACGGCTGTGAAAGTTGCTGCAGCGATGCATTTCCAGCGGTGTGTTGGACGCATCCAATGGTATTACATCTATTGTTCCAAATCATGCCAAGGCTTTTGCTGGCGTCTTTGTTTTTTTAGTTCCTATTCGCACTTTTCGTTTATAGATAGTCTGACTCCAGATCGGTTTCCAAGAGACTTCTTCCACTGCCTCAAGTCCAGCCTTACTTTGTGCATAATTCGAATAGCTTTAGTCTTAAAATCTTCAAATTCGCATTTTTATTGATTGAAGTAACACGATTGCGACGAAAGACTAGTATATTTTGGTATTTCTTCTTCCACCATAAGCACTTCAGGTAGTTTTTATCCCCTTGCTTTACTCCCATCATCTAGAAAGTTTTGCGAATGTTCACAAAAACTCCAACCTGTCCTCTGTCCCCAAATGTCATTATCGTTGAGGAAAGCAATTAAATATAAGTTAAGCCCCTTGTTTAATAAATCGTTTAGTAAGAGATGCCTGCCTGTCGTATAATAGTCGTCAAAGACCAGTTTAATAGGAGTGCTCACTATTCTTAAAGATAGCTACTGGGGAAGATCGTAACAATTAGTATGGTCCTCTGATACTTTTACGATGAATCTCCTTTGTCCATTCAGTCATAACAAATCTTGCTGTAGGTTTCGTAGTGACCTTTTGTTCGAGTCTTCAGTTGGTGGGATAAAGTCTCTTTTCTGCTATAAATCAATTTGTTGGGCAATTTTGAGGTGTATCGATCAATGAAAGCTTAACTGAGTAACGTCCATCAACGTTGCTTCAAATAACAACTAATAACTAATAACTAATGCATTCGGTTCCTCTTCTTTCTCTGTTAGTATGATGTAATTGAATCGTTAATGCCTATCGCTTCCAGCTTCTATTAGATAGGCTCACCCTCATAAGTTTGTATATCTGGAACTAGACCGCCAAATGACCAACCAAAAACTGTTCGTGTTGCATCCATTCCATTTTATAATTTCTAAATGACACCAGTATTCCAATAATCACTTTCAATACGTATATCTACATATGTCTCTTAGTTTCGATTTCCTTTGTTCGACATCAGTCATATATGTACCTTGACACTGAAGGTGGACTACCCATAGACTAACTGGAACTCCTGGAGATTTCATCGCCAGATGGAGTCTTTCTCGTAGAATAAGATTAATCTACTTATGCAAACTGAAGAGGAAAACTCGAAGCTTGTAGATCTTATATATTAAATATACCCATCAAATCGCACAATTGCTTGCCACTCACTAGAGATCAGAACACAGTGAACTTACAGTTCTATATTTAGACCTATCAATATTATTTAATTCACTATAATTGTTGTCAATATCTCCAGTACACTTGGTATTGAACTGAGTTGCTGTTGCTGTACACTGAAGAATCTTGTGAAGGTGTAGTGTATAACGCTGTGTGTAGTTGCAGTACTGTTACATCTGTTTCTCTTGAGAATTCCTGAGCCTTCTATGAAAATCTATCTTCATACAGAGGTACTCACTATAGTCACGAAGTCACGTGACACCTTTGGCACAGTAAATACAAAATAAAACCTCTACATCGCAGGTTTTTATGTTAACTCTTAAGCACACTTAGGTGTAAGCACACTTAAGTACACAAGACAGCCAAAGCTTACTTTCTTCTCTGTTGTAATCACCATATGCTATTCTTTTGGTTTCTCCACATTGGTCACTGTCATGTTTCCTGTCACAGAAGACGATGTACTCAGTTGATTGAATCACAAATAGACTGGTATTAGTAGGTAAGTTTGGTTCTCCTGTTCGACTTCTTTTTTGTTACCTTCTGTTCATGAAAACCAGATTAGTATTTCCCCATAAGTGTTATTTTGTACAATGTCTGAGCACATAGAAATTAGGAAGAAACTAGGAACGTAATATTTTCTTTAGTTGTGTCATCTGTCTTTATGGATTCCGTTTACTTCATTTAATTAATGGATAAATTTATTCTGCTCATCAAAATTTTCCTCGAAAGAATTTATCATAGTATATAAACCAAACGGCTATGGTTTTTCCCTTTACCGAATGTATTTCTTTTGTAAATCCGGATTATTAAAATTATGGTTTATCAAAAAAAAAATACAAATTATTTGAAAGAAACTTGAATTTCTAAAGAGAGCTTCAAAAATCCAGATTACAAGAAAAATTATTCAGAAACTGGATAACTGAACCTGTAATAAATTAGGCTTGAAATAGGTTTCAGTTAATTAGCACATTTTTCGACGAACAAGTTATAAGAGTAAATTCAAGACAAGGAGTCAATTCAAAGAGGAGTTTTCAGGTAGCGATTTACCTTTTTTTTGTATTCGATTCAGGTGATTTAAACTACAAGGAAAAAAGTGGAAAAGGAAAGTTTAAAGATGGAAAGTAATTCAAACAACTGCAAAATTACCTAATTGTTAGTTAGCTATAGACAATTTAATTTTAATCAAAAAATTCAAATCAGATTCAATTTAACAATAAATAATTTGTCAGGTTAATATTTTTTTATTGATAGGTATATTCTGATGTGGTACCTGTAGTAGTACATAAATCCATTACCTCTGTTTAAAAGCTGCAACATACTACATGCTTTAAGCTTTATTACTATTTACCAAGCAACAAGAATTCCTTCTTGAAATTAGTACTTAAAAGAATTTGTTGAAGTTGAAAATTTGTATTTTAATATTTCAAGAGATATTATGGTCTAGCTATAACACTCTAATCACAATAATATATTTATTTTATACTTACCTACAGACTTGCCGAAAATCCATTTAATAGTCTTGTTATATTTTGTGTTATAGTATGGTGGGTACATTATGAAAAATAAAAAAATCACAAGGTAAGCTTATAAACTTTATAGACATTTTAAATATTCTAATCAAATAAAACATAAAAAGAGTTATTTACTAACTGTTTATTTATTCGATACATTACCTTTACTTATTTATTTTGCAAAAAATATTACATTTTTTTACCTTAAGAAATATTCTATGAATGTAATACTTGTACGTACAAAATTATTTATTTTATAGCTGCTTTTGAGGCATAATTATTGTAATAGGTAAACTTGTTTAGAAAAGGTTAAGAAGGTTTCACAGTTCCTATAATGAAGTCCAATACATATTAACAGCAACCTGAAGAATTTTAATTATTGGATATACTTAATTGCAATTTTTTAAAAGGTAATTTGTAACATAAATCTATTTGAAATGCAATAATTCAAGAAAATTATATTATTTGATAATAATGTGTAGGCAACCTATTCTACATTTGTACATAAAATGTGCCTAACATGCCTAACAAAA
Organism: Agrypnus murinus; assembly: GCA_929113105.1. NCBI lineage: Eukaryota > Metazoa > Arthropoda > Insecta > Coleoptera > Elateridae > Agrypnus > Agrypnus murinus. Next base: position 3,124,407 of record OV816028.1, on the reverse strand, counting down.
ATATAATAATTCAAGAAGCAGTGATTTTAAATTTTAAATGTAAATTATGGAATAAAACTATGTACTAGAAAAATGCTGGGAAACTAAACAAAAATATAATGACATTCCTTTCTATGCCTATAACTTCGCCTTATTATGCCGTTTTATAAAAAAATAATGTTTTACAATAACTTGCTCAATCAATTTTAGCCGTGGGATCATAATATATGTTCTTTTATCTAATAAAATTAATAGAAAATTGTGATTACATTAAGTACATTAATACTACAATTTTCCTTAAATTTGTGTGTTAATCTCAGCGCATTTTTATATATTTTATTTTTACAAATACTAATGTAGTTGAATTATGACCCTGCGATTTCCAATAAAAAATCTTTATATGATGGTGGTTGCAAAATCTTGAGCTCTGGTGCCTGGGCTACGTTAATTTTAACGCCCCTGCACAGTTTGTTATTATTTATCAAAAATAGAAGTATTTTGAAAACTATAACATAAAAGATTGAAATCCTAGCGAAAATTTTGTAAAAGTTAAAAAAATCACATTAAAGAAATATTCAAAAACAAGTTGCGATATTTCCGAGACAGCACAACTCTTTGCTAACAGGATCACATAAGCTGCTGAAGGTATAAACTACTAGAAATCATTTTTATTAAAAAAAACTTTGATTTTGCAATACGGACGCCATCTGCTGTTTGTTAAATAAATTTATACATGGAAATGTAGGGGGGTTTGTATCTACAATTATTCTAGTTCACAGTTGCAGTTGGAGATGGCGCAGATGCAATTTATTTAAAAATTACTTTTTTAAAAGTTAAATCACATTAGAGCGAATACAAAAATACGTTGCGCTATGTTGGAGACAGAACAATATTTTCGTAACAGAAACACATAAGCTACGGAAGATTTAAACTACAGAAATAATTTTTAATAAAAAAAAACTGATTTTCAATACGGTGGCCATCTGCTGTTAACTTGCCAAACTAATACAAATAAATGTAGGGGGGTTTGGATCCACAATCATCTTAGTTTCACAGTTGCAGTAGAAGAAGTATGAATTTATTTAGTGAACAGCAGATGGCGAACGTATTGCAATATCGACGTTTTTTTAATTAAAAATGATTTCTAGTAGTTTAAACCTTCAGCAGCGTATGTGATCCTGTTACCAAAGTGTTGTGCTGTCTCCGAAATATCGCAACGTGTTTTTTTGTATTTTCTTTAATGTGATTGATTCTTTTAAACATTTTTCGAAAGTGATTTAAATTTTTTATTTTATAGTTTTAAAAATATTTCTAGTTTTGATAAATAATAAGCTCTGCAGTTAATCTTATATATAAGAAATGCGTTGAGATTAAAACACAAATTGAAGGAAAATTGTACTATTAATGTACTTTGTAATCAATTTACTAGTAATTTTATTAAATAAAAGAACATGATGTTGATTATGATGAGCATGTTATTACAAGAAATTTAAAAATTAATATTTTTATACAAAAGGCATAAATAAGGCGAGATTATAGGAAAAGAAAAGAAAGTCATTCTATTTTTACTTTGATTGCATTTAAAAAAAGATCATTCACCGAATAATTCTTGAAGGTATCAATCAGACAGACATGAGTTTGAGTATAGTTTATATATAAATGTTAAAAGAAAATGCACGTTCAAAAAGTGCAGTGCGATGAGCAGGTGGGGTTATGCTTACTCTATATCTTAAATTAAAATGGTGCACAGCAGTTCTAAAGGTTATTTTATTATATTAGTCAGCTCAAACTATGAAAAAATAGAGCTAACCTTGAAAAAATTGTAACAGAAGCAAATTCTTCGTGGTTAGTCTCAATAATATGTGCTACAATATCTATCGAAAATCCGCCAGAATTCATCTACGGGAAATTACTTAAAATTTACTTTAATTATTCAACAAGTAAATGAACGTGACACATATGTTTCTAGTCTACTTTTCCATGCTAACGACAAATCTCCTGTAATAGTGAACTTTTATTTATATTTTCCAAAATGACAAAAAGGACAAAATGAAGTAAAATGAGCAACAAAGAATCGCTTTTCTACATTATAGAAAAGCAGGACATGTTATATTTTTGCACCATTCCATCGGGCACCCTTGAATTATGGTGAATTCATGTATAACCTAATTTACACAAAAAGTGGACATAGTCAGTTTCTGCATTGACAGATTCAATTGTTCGAGTATACATTTGTAACGGTATTACTTGGGTTACGAGTTTAACTGTCTGGGATTTATTTAATAAACCTCATATTATAAATATCTGATATTAAAGTAAAACCTAATACGACCTGTATTACAATGTTTCTAATTTACTTCTCACGCTTTGCAGTTTAATTAATACAAACCTGGTATTGCAGTATTTTAAATCTGTCTCTTGCTTGTTAAATCAAATTTAAAATGTATTGCATTTGATTTATTATAGCTATAAAAATGTATTAACTTGGGAACGAAACATTTTAGGGTATAATAATGAACACATTTTATTGTCGGAATTCATCTATCGAGATGTAAATTTTGGGTTTTTGTCATTAGTTATTCAGGACATAAGCCAAATATTTCAGGATTCTTGACAAATCTCTTTCTTCGTTCAACCCGTGTTATATGGTGTACTTCCCCTGTTGCGAGATTGAGATGTGGGGGATTAATTGAGCCGACAGCTAGAGCAACGAGGTAACTTCAGCAAAATCGTTCATAGAAGATGGACACGTGGTATCACACATAATTTGCACGGTATTTAAAGAAGATTCTGCTGTAATTGTTTAAAAATTTGCCCGAGGTTTAATTTTTGAAGTTAAACAAGTTCAAAATAGTGAACGACAAAGTCCCAGATAATCCTCTGTAGGATTCCAATACAAGCTGTTTCGTTAAAGTTAACAATTTCTTACAACATCCGTTAAGTTCTGAACTAAATCGTGATGTGTAATTTAAAAATCTAAGAATTTAATCGAAAGTGAACTGAAAACATTTACTTACTAGTTTGCTTGTGTTTAATGCTGCTTTTTAACTAAATGATCACGAGTTAATTAGTTCGTAATACTCAATTAAACAAGATTTTTAGTTACAAAAGAAAAACCTAAAACAAAAATGTATATATAATTGATCTTACCCCGGACCAGCCGAAAGGAAGGAAGCCTTTATGTTGCGACCAGTTATCAGAATTAACATAAAACATACCGGCACCCATTATAAAGACCCATACCGCTAAATTAATGGCATTTAGTACATTATTAAAAATAAGCGATTTCTTAACGCCGGCTGCTAGTAAAAGCATCATTAGCAGCGTTATCACAAAGGCTAAGAAATCTGGTGGTCTTCCTGGAAAAATTGATTGTAAAGCAGAGAACATTCAATAACCTTCAGCATCGTTTCTTTCAACGAATCAAAAATAATCTACTCACCAAACATTGTTCCAACACTTTCTGCAATAGCGTTGCTGATAGCATCGTTTGTTAAAGCATTAAAACACGCGCTCAAAGCGCAAGCACAGGCACTAGTACCTATTAGATACTCGAGGATCATATTCCATCCTATAACGAATGCGATGAACTCTCCTACAGTTACATAAGAGTACATGTACGCTGAACCCGTTGTATGAGGTACTCGAACTCCAAATTCTGCATAGCATGCACCTGAAAATAGATCACAAGAATAATCAATTTCAATACAAGTACAGCTTAAAGGTATATTGATCACTTACCTGAGAAAATACTAGCAACGGCAGCAATAATAAAGCTGAAAATAACTCCAGGACCTGCATAATTTCTTGCTACCATTCCTGATACAAGATACATCCCTGTCCCAACACAACTTCCCACACCCAAAGACGTAAGATCGAGTGTCGTCAAGCATTTCTGTAACAATTCGATTTAATTAACATGAGGAAACTAATCCATAGGGAGCTGAAGATCTAATAGTTAACAAGTTACCTTATAGTAGTATTGTTTTTAGAATAGAAGAATCGTGAAAAGAGGATTTAATGGATTAAACTACACAGAGGATTGGAAAACGAGAAGAAATTTCAGCTTTAAGAATGAAAGACTCCAGGAAGCGCAAAAATCCCTTTCGATACTGCAAGGTGTACACTAATCGCTAGATCGTTATTTCCTGTTGATTGGCTTTATAAATAGTAGTACAGTTCACGATTAAACGAGTTAAGAACTTGACAGATTAACACAGCAAAAGAAAATTCCCAAGTGCAACTGTCCAATTTTTACATTTATAAAAAACTTTTATTTCCTAAATGTTTCCAGAAAAGGTCCTAATGAGCTTCCTAAAAACTTTTCTTTTTGTTGGACATTTATTGATAAAATGTTGTTTGGAAATCTTTTTGACTTTTTCTTTTTATTAAAAGCCAAATTTTTTTTAAGCACTATCTGGCAATCACCAAAACCAAAACACGCAAAAGATTAAACGTGATATTCCAAGGTGTTTATGCAAATAAAAATCGGCTAATTTGAGAATCCGGCTTTCGTGAATATTTTAATCGAATTAGCGTCATGTTAAATAAACTGATCGAGTGAACTGACTGACGGCAAACAGAATTTTTAAGAGATACCTATCTAGGATAAAATTTTATATTCCTGAACATTTGCAGGAGCTGAAAGCCGTACCTAACTACTGGAACTATCGAAATAAATCTATTATTAAATGTTTTTGAAAAAAATCCTGGAACACGTCGATTTTTATGTTAAATGTTTTACGACATATTTTAGTGTAATTGTTATTTGTAGATTGTCTTTTGTTTTTGGGTTATGGCTATAGCAAAAATTCTTCTGAATCGAAACCCTAGTTTTTTATGATGAATTTGGAAAGATAATGAAATTCTAAGACTAAACATGCTAAAAAGTATGATAGTGTATCAAGAAATTTTCGAGATGATTATTTTTAAAGTTTTAAAACAAAAATTGGATAACAATTAAGAGTTTTTAATAAAAAAAAATGAAAATTCTGCGAAGAAGTGTCATAATTTTAATGCTAATTCGATTGTTACATGGCTAATTGATTTTTACTATTAAAACTTGGAACTCTTGATTGTTATTCGACTTTTTAGCATCTTTGGTCTCAATTTCATTTTCTTTCTAAATCCATCATAAAAAACTAGGGTTTCCATTTAGAACAATTTTCGCTATTGCCATAACTCAAAAAGAAACGACAATCTACAAATAACAATTGCACTAAAATATGTCGCGTTTAAGATAAAAATCGACGTGTTCCAGTATTTTTTTCCAAAACATTTAATAAAAGACTAATTTCGATAGTTCCAGACTTTATGCTCGCACTGTATTACTCTGCCCTGTTCAGGATAAAGTATCTGCATAACTGTAAGTTTTGATAAACCAATAAAAAACTAATTGTTATTTTGCCATCCAAAGTGTTTTCTGTTTTATATTAAAGTTGTTATTGTATATAAAGTTGTTATATAAAATAAAAACTTTGTTAGGGTTTAGGTTACATATTTAATTATTTATTGTATCATTGTGTCTTCCCTTAATTGCGTTATAAATTTACGTTAATAATTATGTTATTGTACAAATTTGTTGTTAAGTACATTTATTCGGCTATGTTCGCCTATCGTCGACTTAAGCATGTTTGGGGCTCATAGCTCAAGGGTTACTTGTCAGGGAGAGGGGTAGAACAGTACATTTTTTACTTACTTGTATATAAGTTGCTGTCCTGTACAGTCCAACAAAAATCATTAGTTCAAATAAAATTATTAAACGTTTAACTAAGAAGTGTTTTTTATCTTTTAAACATTGGTCCTTCGAAGTGGATATTTATGTGAACCACGTGAAATAAATAATTACCCGGTGTTATATCGTGTTACCATATTCCGTTGTCAATACTGTAAAATCCAACGTGAAATAGTTAAAGTGTATCCAGTGGTAAAATCCAACGTGAAAAAGTTAAACTGTACCCAGTGGTATATCGTGTACCGTTGTCGATACCAAAAACCAAAGACATTATCATTAATACCAAAACATCACTTGAAGTTATCAAGCTGTTAAAAAATTCGAAAATAAAGAAGGACGCACAAAAAACCGTTACTTTGAGTTTCAACAAGCCAGCATCGCAAGAATACCCTTTTGTACTTCAGATACCTGCTTACACCGGTGATTCATCCTACCAGGAATACCCAGCGCTTTGTCCACTGCTAGGACAACAACAGCAGCTTTCTAGGAAGGATTAACGTAAGTGGGCTTTTCCTTGTACCTCAATACTCATTGTCCAAAACCTGTTGCTTTTATTTGAGTTAGAAACGTCATACTTATTCAAATTCTTATTCTCATTAAGAAATGGAGGAACTAGATTTAAACAGTTTAACAAGAAAACGCGGCATTCTCAAAGGCCATATTACTAGATTCCAAAATCTAGTAGACGCTATAAAAAAGGTTCCGAATCCTGATGAACTATCATTATCACAACTCAGTATACGTTTGGAGGCAGTACAACCTATTTTAAATGATTTTAACGATATTCAGTTTGATATTGAATCCCGTCAAACAAAAGCAGAAGAAATACAGGCAAACGAAAAAGAAAGAGAAAATTTTGAAAATTCATATTTCACTAACCTAGCATTAGCTCAAACTCTTTTAAAGAAGAACAATTCTAATACATTTTCACATTCAGTGCCTCATACTAATTCCAACAGCAGCTTCGATCCTTTAAACCTTTTAAATAAGGTGAAGCTACCTACAATTAGTCTTCCCACATTTGAAGGGAACTACGAGAATTGGGTCGAATTCCGTGACACCTTTGATTCACTTATTCACAACGTCAATAAAGCTAGCACCCCCACTTCAAAAAAATTAAAAAAAAAAAGTCTATAATTTAGTACTAATTAAGGATAAATTTGTACCAAAAAAATTAAATTTGTACCAAGCACCGTTTGGGCGCAATTCGCATTTGAAAAGTGGGAGTGCTGGCTTGAGCTCAAGCTAGCACCTCCACTTTAACAAAACTGAAAATTTTCTGCACTACCATTTAGTTCTAATTAAGGACAAAGGACCAAATTTTTTTTCTCGTAATTACAACCATATGGCCGCTATTCGCATATAAAGACTCGCAGCGTTAATTGACAATCAAGCTAGCACCCCCACTTTAATAAAAATAAAAAATTTTTACAGTACCATTTAGTTCTAATTAAGGACAAATTTTGGACCAATTTCTTTTTCTCGTAATTACAACCATATAGCCGCTATTCGCATATCAAGACTGGTAGCGCTAACTGGCAATCAAGTTATCACTTTAATAAAAATAAAAATTTTCTACGCTATCATTTAGTTCTAATTAAGGACAAATTTGGACCAATTTTTTTTTCTCGTAATTACAACCATTTACTTGTCAGCGCGAACTAATAATCAAACGCGCTTGTTTAAGCCCCCACTTTAATAAAAATAAAAATTTTCTACACTACCATTTAGTTCTAATTAAGGACAAATTTGGACCAAATTTTTTTTCTCGTAATTACAACCATATAGCGGCTATTCGCATATCAAGACTGGCAGCACGAACTGGCAATCAAGCTATCACCCCCACTTTAATAAAAATAAAAATTTCTACGCTATCATTTAGTTCAGATTAAGGACTGAACCAAATTTTTTTTTCTCGAAATTACAACCATATAGCCGCTATTCGCATATCAAGACTTGCAGCGTTAATTTTCCAGTCAAGCTATCACCCCCACTTTAATAAAAATAAAAATTTCTACGCTATCATTTAGTTCAGATTAAGGACTGAACCAAATTTTTTTTTCTCGAAATTACAACCATATAGCCGCTATTCGCGTATCAAGACTTGCAGCGTTAATTTTCCAGTCAAGCTATCACCCCCACTTTAATAAAAATAAAAATTTTTTACACTACCATTTAGTTCTAATTAAGGACAAATTTGGACCAAATTTTTTTTCTCGTAATTACAACCATATAGCGGCTATTCGCATCTCAAGACTGGCAGCGCGAACTGGCAATCAAGCTATCACTCCCACTTTAATAAAAATAAAAAATTTCTACGCTATCATTTAGTTCAAATTAAGGACAAATTTGGACGAAATTTTTTTCTCGAAATTATAACCATATAGCCGATATTCGCATATCAAGACTGGTAGCGCGAACTGGCATGCAAGTTATCACTCCCACTTTAATAAAAATAAAAATTTTCTACGCTATCATTTAGTTCTAATTAAGGACAAATTTGGACCAATTTTTTTTCTCGTAATTACAACTATTTACTTTTCAGCGCGAACTAATAATCAAACGCGCTTGTTTAAGTCCCCACTTTAATAAAAATAAAAATTTTCTACACTACCATTTAGTTCTAATTAAGGACAAATTTGAACCAAATTTTTTTTTCTCGTAGTTACTACCATATAGCCGCTATTCGCATATTAAGACTGGTAGCGCGACCTAGTAATCAAGCTATCACCCCCACTTTAATAAAAATAAAAATTTTCTACGCTATCATTTAGTTCAAATTAAGGACAAATTTGGACCAAATTTTTTTTCGTAATTACAACCATATAGCCGCTATTCGCATATCAAGACTGGCAGCGCGAACTGGCAATCAAGCTATCATATTATTTAATAAAAATACAAATTTAACAAAAATACAAACCTATACATATACATAATCATAATGATGTAAATACCTAAAACTATTCCAATGTTAACCACATCCTCAGGATTTGAAACTGTATGTATGTCTAATACTAATAGTTGTGCTGTATACCATTTTTAATATAATTTTAAGAAAGATAAATCTTTAGTAGGTATTTCTATTTTTTGTAAATTCTTTAGCTTCTATGTACATATAATAAAGGCAAGCTTTTTGTATTCTTTTTATATTTTATATTCAAGGGCGTTTGGTCTGTTAGATCCAACCCGTCTATTTATGTTTTTCAAATTTGCTAAAATAAACCTGTTCATATAAAATGTTAATTTTTGTAAATTTAAAAATGTAACGTTTTCTGTAATAAATGATAACTTGATAACTTCTAAAACAATCTTTTCTTGCGTACATTGTTTATTTCATCAGTGTAGTGTTAACTATATTGAAGTGTTGAGGTATAAAAGACTGTAGCAAATTCATTCAAAACATTATACATATAGTGTATTAGCACTTACAAGCAAACGGATGATGGTTGCTTAATATAACGATAGTTTTCGTACTATACCGGTTGAAAACGCGTGGGCTTGGTATACGGATATAAACGCGTGGGCTTGGTATACGGATATAAACGCGTTCATAAAAATAGGAAAACGATGCGATAAAGAAGAAGAATATTATATAATATAATATTTATGATATTCCCCTTCCTTATCGCTTCGTTTCACTATTTTTATGAGCGGCTTTATATCCCTATACCAAGCCCAAGCCAATACTTAAAATATTATTTTCATATATAATATAACAAGTGGTCTAATTTTTTCCGGCAAAATTTGTCATTTCAGATATAAGTAGCTTTTGCAACGAGAACTACACGAGTCGACGCAGGAGACGAGTGTAATTTTCCAAAAGCAAAAGCTACGAACGTCTTAAATGATAAATTTTGCAAGAAAAAAATAGACAACGAGTTGAATTTGGCTTGACAATCCATCGAGCAAATTTTTATTTAGCGTGTGTAGTTAATATTAATTTAATTAAATTTGACATTTCATTTTGACATAAATTTTTTCACTAAGAAAAAACCACTAGTGGTTTTTTTCACTATAAAACTAATTTCATTGGTCCCAATTTGAAAAATTCTGTAATTTGATTGGTTAAAAATTTTCGAGTTGGATTGTCTAGTTAAAACTAATAAAATTATTTCAAATTGTAGCAGGTTATAGTAGTTGTTCATAATATTTGTAATTGATAAATAAAAAACTAAATGTATATTTTACTTAATAATAACATTAAATAAATGCATATGGAATGAACTTATGTGAATTTTTAATTTAATTTTAAAATTTAAATTCGATTTTAATTTAAAACAAAAGCTTTTTGACATAATACTCTTTTTAAAAAGTACCACTATTAAATATATAATATTGATTATTGAGAATTTTTAAATAAATACAGATGTTTTTGATTTTTTCTTTTTGTTTACACTTGATCTCTGCTGGAATACCTTCAATGCAAGTTCCAGTTCCGAAAAAATCAAACAAAGGAACATCCCTATCTTTAGCTTCAGTTTTGTAAATAAACAATAAATGGTTTTACCCCTACACTTTTATTATATTCAAACTGTGTACTATCCATGGACCTGATATTTTTTTAATCGTAAGTAGAAAGAAAGAAAGTAATATCTTGCTGTGCAAGCAATAAAAAGTGGTAAGTAATTAATAAAACAGCAAAGAAAACACGCAAAATGCTGCGTTTTTAAATGATACAGATAGGTAAATAAAGAAAAGAACCTTAAATAAGTTATCCAATACTACTAAAGTTGATTTGTATGTGTGTCCGAGCCCCATTCTCGCGTTCTATAAGGGCTGGAGAGATGGGCTTGGGCTCATTCGACGCGTAATTTAACGCGAGGATAAAACCCGCGGCGGACTCCTGTAACCGCAACCGGGCGCGTCCCCAGGTTGCGGATAGGGGGTGCCCTTGGTGGGACGAGTTTTCTAAGACCACCTTGGGTTGGAGGGTTAAAAACCTCCCGCGGACCAACAGGCTTGCACTTGTTCACACACACTAACACGAACACCGAAAACACGCACAAACACGACACAGACACGGTAGAGAGAGAACCTCACATTCTACCGTACCATGGTAATCAAGGCGGGGGCCCAGAGTAGGGTTGAACTGGCAGTGGTAGCTGGCTTAGAAACCGGGGTGACACACCGGGCCGACGGGTAGTACAGGGGCCCACCCTTGCCTAACCAACGTAGGGGGCTGCCCTATCAACCGTCGAAAAGTCCCGGGACACGGAGCAGTGCCAGGTGGTGCCTGGATTAGGGCCCGGCTGCGTGTTTCCGGGGGGCTTCGTCAGCGGCGGCCCAGACCTCCCAACTGGGATAAGCCCTACCATGATTTTCCGGTGGGAAGGGGATGCTGGGGGACCTCTCATCCAAAACCAACACCCACGAAACACTCACACAAACACAATACAAAACATACAGAAACAAACAACACACCCCTTAAATAAACTTTCAAAGATGGATCAAGATTTAATAGAAATAATGATGATAGACGTGTCCAATGAAGAGGAGCACCCTAGCTCTAGGGGGGAAGGAAGCCTTTCCCCCATTAAGGAAGAAGAAGCCGATAGCTTGGCTAGAGAGGAAGAACTCCTTGGGTCACTTAGCGGCAAGTCTGAGGAGGGAACTGCGGTTCCTTCCATGGACAAGGCAGCAAAAGAGGCCCTTCGCAAAGAGAAGCGAAAGGAGCAAAAGAGAAAGGTAAGAACCCTTAAGAGGAGAGCAGAAAGAGTGGCAAAGAGGGAACTGCGGGAGAGCCAGGGCCAAACATCCCAGGCATATCCAACAGCCCAACCCTCGACTGAAAAGGCCAAGGATCAAGTGGCGGCAAGCTCAGATGACTCCTCCGGGAGTCACCAGGACAAACCGCCCAAAGATTCAAGGCCTACAAAGAAGCCAACATATAAGTTAAGAGGCCCAGAAGCAAGAAGGGAGATGGCGGCAGCCAAACAAAAGCCCATTAAACTTCTGACGCATTCTATGGGAGAGGTCAGGGTTACAGAGGGACAACCTGGTCCCTCAGGCACCCAGACAGCGACCAAAAATGTGAAAAGGCCTAGAGCTGACAAGACACCGCCTGAGGCCCAGAAAAAGCGGTCAAAAGGAGTAACGAAGCAGGCAGGGAAGGCCGGAGTCTCACCTATGCTGAGACATAAAGCCACCCAGCAAGCTACGGAGCCCGCACCAGTAAGAAGGGAAAACCAAGTTGTCGTAACATCAGACAGACAAGGGGGAACCGTAACTCCAGCAGAGGCAGAGACCATACGATCCAGTATAGTAACGGAGATGTTAAGGGCCATGGCCGGACCCGAAGGGGGGGAACGAGGCCCAGAGCTCCGATACCGAAATTCAGGGTTGGTAGAACCTGGTTGGTTCCTGGTCACAGCGCAAGATGAGGCATCCATGAGATGGCTTTTAGATTGCTGGAATCCCCTAGTTTTGGAGGGCGTGACTTTTGCTCCAACCAGAGCATCAGAAGCACCATGGCCAGAAAGGATAGGGTTCTGGTTGAGAAGTCCAGAAGTCGACCTCGCTAGGCTGCGACAACTGCTCCCGCTGCAGAACCGCACATTAGGTGTGGAGCAATGGAGGCATGTCCAAACCTCAGGAGGACCAGGCGGATGGTTCTTGACTTTTATGGTCAGTGGCGACTCCGTGAGGTCACTGGAAGGGGCTGGGTGGCAACTCTACTACGAGCTGGTTACTCTTGCAGTACGCAGAGTGCCTTCTTGGAGTGGAGCAGTCCGCCAAGCACCCCCAGAGGCCGGTGAGTCAAAGCAGGCCAAGAAAGACTAGCCGGCCACCACCCGCACATTGATTCCCCACAATGGCTCTACTGCGGGTAAGTCAGGTAAATCTCCAGCACAGCCGAGGAGCTACAGCTGAGCTGATAAGCACCCTGGAAGGCACAGGAGAAATAGTATTAATTCAAGAACCTTATATTTACAGAAACAAAGTAAGGGGACTAGGAGGACCCAACCACAATATCCTGGTGGGAAAGGAGGTAGAAGAAAGACCGAGGACCTGCATGTTGGTGTCCAAGGACCTAAATGTGGTGTCACTATCACAGCTGGGTACCAAGGACCTCACGGCTGGGCTGCTAGAATATCAGGTGAGTGGAGTTAATAATAAGGTAGTGTTAGGTAGCGCATATTTCCCTTATGAGGAACGCGTACCAACAGAGGAATTTGAACGGTTAATTTCGTTTGCACAAGAAAGGGGTCTACCGGTAATAATCGGATGTGATACCAACGCTCATCATACAGTGTGGGGTAGCACTGACATTAATGTCAGAGGCGAATCCCTGCTGGAGTACCTGGTATCAACAGACCTAGAGGTAATGAATAAAGGAGTGGAGCCCACCTTTATCAATATAAACCGGAAGGAGGTAATTGATATTACAGTGGCTTCCAGAGGTTTATTGGTAGACTTGGAAAACTGGAGAGTGACCTCAGAAGTCTCGACATCTGATCACAGGATGATCAGACTAGAGATAAAGCGGGACAACCCACCAGAAACCCTCACCAGAGACCCCAAGGCTACAGACTGGGAGCACTATTGTACTGCTCTCGCAAGCCAAGGGGGACAACGGGAGGAAAGAATTGCTACCAAAGAGGAACTAAGCGGGGAAGTAGATAAACTTGCAACTCTGATAGTCTCGGCATATGAGGAGGCGTGTCCAGCCAGGGTGGTAAAGGTTCGCAGGGTTGCATGGTGGAATGGCGATTTAGCCGGTCTACGTAAGCAATCCAGACGAGCCCTCAACCAAGCCCTTAGGGATAAGACACAAACCTCATGGGATAATTTCAGAACGGCAAGAAGAGTTTTCAAAAAGGAACTACGAAGAAGAAAGAGAGTCAGCTGGAAAAAATACTGTGGAGAGCTTAGCTCTATATCAGAATCAGCCAGATTAATGAAAATCTTAAGTAGCGAAACAAGGCAAACGATAGGAGTCTTAAAAAAGGCAGATGGCACATGGACCACTTCCAGGGAAGATACATTGCGTTACCTCCTGGAAACGCACTTCCCAGGCGATGGCACCACCCAAAACACACCCACGGCAGAACAACAAGGAGCTCCTAACGAGAACTGGCTGTTTGCCGAGGGGGTGATAACGAAGGGTGCAGTCACGTGGGCAGTGAACGAGTTTAAACCTTTTAAATCAGCTGGGCCAGACGGAATTTTCCCGGCATTGCTACAAAGGGGCCTGGAGATCCTTATTAGTAGAATGATGAGGATCTATAGGGCTAGTGTGGCAATGGGGTATACACCGCAACAATGGAGGACAGCTAGAGTGGTTTTCATACCCAAACCGGGTAAGAAAGACTACACAGCTGCAAAATCCTTCAGGCCCATAAGCCTAACGTCCTTCCTTTTAAAAATCTTGGAAAGGATTGTGGATAGGTATCTTGTGGAGAGGGTGATGGTGGAGAACCCATTCCACAAACATCAGCACGCATACAGACGTGGAAGATCCACTGAAACAGCACTCCACGCAATCGTGTATAAGGTTGAGAGGGCTCTTCATTATAAAGATGTAGCCCTGGCAGTTTTATTCGATATCGAAGGCGCTTTTGATAAGGCTAAGTTGGCTACTATCGACCAAGCCCTGCAGGCCAGGGGACACACCCTTCCGTGGTCAGGTGGGTTAGATCGGGGCTAGAAGAGAGGACGGTAACAGCCGCTTTGGGGGACTGTTCAGTTGAAGCAGGGGTGAGGGGAGGTTGCCCACAAGGTAGCTGCCTATCACCTCATTTATGGTGCCTCATAATGGACAGACTACTAGGGAGGCTAACAGAAGAGGGCTTCTACGCCCAAGCATATGCAGATGACGGCCTGGTACTAGTAACTGGGAGGTTTTTGGGCGTCGTCTGCAATAGAATGCAAGTAGCCTGTAGAATTATAGAAAGGTGGTGTGAAGAGGACGGCCTCTCAGTCAACCCACGGAAGACAGAGATGATTCTCTTCACCAGGAGGAGAAACTTGGAAGAATTCAGAGCACCCATTATGTACGGAAGACCTCTAACACTAGTGCAGGAGGTTAAGTACCTAGGGGTGACTCTCGATAGCAAGTTAAGTTGGACGAAGCATGTCGACAAGGTGGTCACCAAGTCGATAGCAACCTTCTGGCAGCTGCGCCGGGCGGTATGTAGGAATTGGGGGATGAGTCCTCGAATTCTGTACTGGCTCTACGTAATGGTGATCAGACCTAGAGTCCAATATGGCTCAGTGGTATGGTGGCCTAGTGTAGAACGGACTACCATCTCGACCAGGCTGGCTAAAATCCAGAGGTTGGCATGTATAGGCATTACTGGGGCAATGAGAACAACCCCAACAGCAGCACTTGAAGGGTTATTAGGACTTCCTAGTCTTGATACCTGGATAAAGAAAGAGGTCATGGCAGCCCATTTGCGAATGCGAGACGCAGGGTTGTGGATAGGCCAAGGAGTATGCACGGGCCACGCTAGGGTAGCTGAAATAGTGACGAAGGAGTTACCCTTGTCTAGTTGTAAAGCAACCGAGGCAGAGGACAGGTTAAGGATGGATAGAGGATATGCTCTTACAATCCCCTCTAAAGACGAGTGGGGGCAAGAAGAGCTTAAGTTTCAACCAGGAGCCTTAGTGTGTTACACGGATGGCTCAAGGATGACTAAAGAACAATGCTCCGGAGCAGGAGTCTATGTAGAAAATCGAGGCATACAAGAAAGCATAAGCTTAGGGAAGTATGCCACGGTGTTTCAAGCAGAAGTTTTTGCTATCCTAACGGTAGCAACCAAGGAGGAAATAAAAAGGTCAACAGAACAGAAAATATACATCTGCTCTGACAGTCAAGCGGCACTGAAGGCAATATGCTCGCCCAGAACAAGATCACCACTTGTTCAGGAGTGTGGCGATGCCTTAGAGGAGCTGGCAAGACATAAAGAAGTCGAACTGGTTTGGGTCCCTGGTCATGCAGGAATTCGAGGCAACGAGAGGGCTGATGAGCTAGCCAAACGCGGAGCCATGGAAACATGCTTCGGACCGGAACCCTTCCTAGGTATAACAAGGAAACATGTCTCAACAAGTCTATGTGAATGGGCCTACGAGACATCTAAGAAAAGATGGGAGAGGAGCAGAGGCTGTCGCCAGGCAAAGTACCATATAGCGGGGTTCAACTTACAAAAGTCTACCTGGCTACTGGGAAAAAGCCGAAGGGTCCTAAACCTATTGGTAGGGATTCTGACAGGACACTGTAAATTGAGGAGACACCTATCCTTGATAGGAGTAGAACAGAATCCCATATGCCCAAGATGCGGAAGGGAGGAAGAAACATCCTACCACTATCTGGGGGAATGTGTAACATATGAGCGGTTAAGATTTAAAACCTTTGGGGCAGTTACGCTCGAAAAGGAGGAGTTACACTCCCTGGCGTGGACAGACATCCTGAGGTTCATTAGAGAATCCAGGAGGTTCACGGAGGGAGATGAGGTAGAAGAAGACGAAGGCAGTGAAGGTGATTAAGGGGACGAGCGGGGGTTGGTAAAAAGGGCCCATAGAGGCCTACTTGCTAGGCTTAGGTCTCCCCATAATTACTACTACTACTACTACTTGCCGAGGATAATGCATAATGCGGTGTAAATTTTTTAAATTAGGTTATGTTTTAAAAAATCGATAAATGCTGATTCTATCGTACTATTTAGTGCTATTGAGTGTTATTTGGTACTAATATGTGCTCTATCGATAGAGAATCGATTGGAGATTTATGTAGGTCATGTAAATACTGACCTACTTTAAAAAAAATCGATAAATGCTATTTCTATCATACTTAAGTGCTTAGGCCCGTAGGGCCCATTATCCTAGTTTACATTAAATTACATTTTTATAAATTATAACATTTCATTATTTTGTCAATCGAGAACACTTAACTAACGTTTCATATTTCGTTCATGACGACTCAATTAATTCTAACGCATACTGATTTGTATGAAAAGATTTTAATTTCTCGATCATTCGATTTATAAAAGCATCTCTTTCGATCGTTTGTACTTCAATTCCTTTAGTTTTTAACAAAAAGCAATGCACTTCCAATCCAACCCATACCATTTTATTGCTAGTCATAAATAATAACCTTAAAGTACAAAGGGTCACGTGCAACCGCCCGCTGCCAGCTGGAATATTATTACCACAAACTGCACTCCAAATAATATGCTTAAACTATTACGATTTATTTGTATCTTTTTTTTTAATTGTAAGCAATTATGGACACTTGACTTAATGGTCCGAATTAGTCCTTAATTAGTACTAAATGATAGCGTAGACAATTTTCATTTTTATAAAAGTGCTTAAAAAAAATTTGGTTCAAATTTGTCCTTAATTTGAACTAAATGATAGCGTAGAAAATTTTTGTTTTTATTAAAGTGGGGGTGATAGCTTGATTGCCAGTTCGCGCTGCCAGTCTTGATATGCGAATAGCCGCTATATGGTTGTAATTACGAGAAAAAAAATTTGGTCCAAATTTGTCCTTAATTAAAACTAAATGGTAGTGTAGAAAATTTTTATTTTTATTAAAGTGGGGGTGATAGCTTGTTTGAAAAATTAACGCTGCAAGTCTTGATATGCGAATAGCGGCCATATGGTTGTAATTATGAGAAAAAAAATTTGGTCAAAATTTGTCCTTAATTAGAACTAAATGGTAGTGTAGAAAATTTTTATTTTTATTAAAGTGGGGGCTTAAACAAGCGCGTTTGATTATTAGTTCGCGCTGACAAGTAAATGGTTGTAATTACGAGAAAAAAAATTGGTCCAAATTTGTCCTTAATTAGAACTAAATGATAGCGTAGAAAATTTTTATTTTTATTAAAGTGGGAGTGATAACTTGCATGCCAGTTCGCGCTACCAGTCTTGATATGCGAATAGCGTCTATATGGTTGTAATTTCGAGAAAAAAAAATTTGATCCAAATTTGTCCTTAATTTGAACTAAATGATAGCGTAGAAAATTTTTATTTTTATTAAAGTAGGGGTGATAGCTTGATTGCCAGTTCGCGCTGCCAGTCTTGATATGCGAATAGCGGCTATATGGTTGTAATTACGAGAAAAAAAAATTTGGTCCAAATTTGTCCTTAATTAGAACTAAATGGTAGTGTAAAAATTTTTTATTTTTATTAAAGTGGGGGTGCTAGCTTGATTGCCAATTAACGCTGCGAGTCTTTATATGCGAATAGCGGCCATATGGTTGTAATTACGAGAAAAAAAATTTGGTCCAAATTTGTCCTTAATTAGAACTAAATGGTAGTGCAGAGAATTTTCAGTTTTGTTAAAGTGGGGGTGATAGCTTGAGCTCAAGCCAGCACCCCCACTTTTCAAATGCGAATTGCGCCCAAACGGTGCTTGGAACAAATTTAATTTTTTTGGTACAAATTTGTCCTTAATACGTACTAAATTATAGGCTAATTTTTTTTAATTTTTTTTGAAGTGGTGGTGCTAGCTTTATTGACGTTTATTACAACAATAACAGCATTAGCAATGTACAAAAATTTCACTATTTAAAAGCATCATTGAAGGGTGAAGCCAGTCAGATTATACAATCCTTGCAGCTTTGCGATGCTAATTATGCAGTAGCATGGAACGCATTATTAGATAGGTATAACAATAAGCGCTTGATACTTAATAATCATTTAAATCGTTACTCAATTTGCCGACTTTGTCCAAAAAATCACATGTTTTAATACGCCAACTTCTAGATGGGATTTCAAAGCATTTACGATCATTAAAAATTTTAGACCAACCAGTTGATCAATGGGATGGGCTATTAATCTATCTTATAGTCTTAAAATTCGACATGACTACAAAGCGTGAATAGGAATCATATAAAATAAGCGAGGAATTTCCTACTATTGCTGAATTAAAGGAATTTCTAAAAGGTAGATGTGCATTATTAGAAACATTAAACATGAGCCAGGGCAATGAAGTAAAGTATAATAATAAACCTAAACCATTTAAATTTCAAACCCATACTGCATCTAATACGTTCGTAACTACCAACGAGTCAAACGCAAACAAACAACCCATCTGCGTATATTGCAAAAATAGCCATAGCATTTACAACTGTGAAGAATTCAAATCACTGCCTGTTCAGTCAAGAATAGCTCAAGTAAAAACGTATAAATTATGCTACAATTGTTTAAGAAATTCGCACTCCACACTCTGTTGTAGATCTGCTGGATGCAGATCCTGTAGGAGAAAGCATTACTCACTCCTACATATTAATAACAACCCAGTTGCCGGAAATTTTCCAAGCACGGCAGCCCAAAACATTTCATCAGCAACAGATAACAGTGCAATTCTTACTGAAGCTAATCAAGTTCCATCCACTAATATTAATCACGTTTTAAACGATTACAATCAACAAGTGCTATTGTCCACTGCAATTGTAATAGTTGTAAGTAATTCTGGATCGTATTATAAATGTAGGGCTCTTCTGGATAGCGGCAGCCAGTCAAATTTTATAACTCAAGACATGTGTAATATATTAGGCTTGCAGAAAACCAAAATTAGTTTAGTTGTTACTGGTATTGGCCAAATTTCAACGCAAATGACTCATAAAACGGAGGTAGCAATTAAATCCAGATTCAACAGTTACGAATCTTCCTTATCGTGTATAATTGTTCCAAAAATCACGGGAAATCTTCCCAATCATTCATTTAAAGCAAGGTCCCTGGAAATACCAGAAAATATCCAGCTAGCGGATGAAACATTCAATATCTCAAACAAAATAGATTTATTAATAGGGGCTCAAGTATTTTGGAACTTAATATGTTTCGGTCAGTTAGAGCGAGGGGCTGGTCAATTAACACTTCAGAAAACCAGATTTGGTTGGGTGCTATCAGGTTCTCTCAGTTATCAGGTTAATCATATCAATAATCCTCAGTGTAATCTGAGTACTGCTAATGACAACATTGAGGTTCAGAACCAGATAGTTAAATTTTGGGAATTGGAGGAATGCCGATCTATAAAGGCATTGTCACGCGAAGAAAATTATTGCGAGGAGAATTTTATAAACACAACGTCTCGCGGTAAAGACGGACGATTTTACGTTTCAATTCCTCTAAAGGAACCCGTTGAAATGTTAGGCGACTAAAAGGAATTAGCAATAAAACGGTTTAATTCACTTGAACATAAACTTCAAAAAAACCCCCAACTAAGGGAATCGTATATAGCTTTTATGGATGAATACGAGCGATTAGGCCACATGGAGAAAATTGAAGTTCCAAACAAACCTGCTATTACATATTATTTGCATCACCATGGTGTTTTTAAACAAGAGAGTATCACCACCAAGCTACGTGTTGTTTTTGACGGATCTGCTAAATCAAGTACGGGTATTTCTATAAACGATCTTCAAATGATAGGCCCCACGGTTCAAGATGACCTTTTTTTAATTTTAGTTAGGTTCCGCCAACATAAATACGCTTTAACAGCCGATGTCGCGAAAATGTACCGACAGGTGTTTATTCATCCAGAGCAAAGAGATTTACAACGCATCGTATGGAGGGCGGATCCCTCAGAGCCATTACCACATTACATGTTGAACACTGTCACCTATGGAACCTCAGCGGCATCATTTTTAGCAATTAGGTCGCTCCATCAATTAGCATACGATAATATAAATCAGTACCCACATGCATCGGAGATAATTTTGCGTGACTTTTACGTCGATGATCTTGCTCAGCGGAGCAGATTCCATTGAAGAGGCTATTACTATCAAAGAACAAGTAACACAAATTCTCAAACAAGGCAGTTTTGAACTACGAAAATGGGTCTCTAACGACAGAAGAATTCTTGAAGGATTACCTGACTCATCCAATACGAACATTATTCAATTATGTCCCGACCACAGTACCAAGGCATTGGGACTCTTATGGCTTCCTAAGTTAGATACGTTCGGCTTTAGTATAAAACTTGAACAGTCTCGGTCGCCTGTAACAAAGCGACACATTTTGTCAACCGCGTCAAAAATATTCGACCCATTAGGTTTAGTAGCTCCTGTCACTATTATTTCAAAAATTCTACTGCAAAAATTCTGGCAATGTAATTTAACTTGGGACAAATCCGTTCCTATGAATTTGCATACGGAGTGGCTACGCTTTCAGGACGAGTTGGGTGCGTTGCAAGAAATAAAGGTAAAGAGAATAATAATTGAAATTCATGGCTTCTCAGATGCATCTGAGACCGCTTATGGGGCGTGTGTTTACATCCGCAGCATCAATGCATCGGGAGACTCCGTAATCCAATTGGTTTCCGCGAAATCTAAAGTCGCACCCCTGAAACAAACGTCGATCCCGCGATTAGAACTTTGCGCAGCTCTTTTACTTGCCAGACTTATCGAAAAAACCCGTGATGCTCTGGTCTTAGATGTAAACACGGTTAACTGTTGGTGCGATTCGACAATCACCTTGGCTTCGATAAAAACGGCTCCAAATTTATTAAAAATATTTGTAGGTAACCGCGTCGCGGAAATTCAAGATCTTACTTCACAATATGTATGGAGACATGTTGATTCGAAGCAAAACCCTGCCGACTTACTATCGCGTGGCGTCAGGCCGCTTAATTTAATCAATGCCGAACTTTGGTGGCATGGCCCGGTATGGCTAGCAAACTTTTCTCCACATATCCATCCCGAAGATTATAAGAGTATCGAAAATTCTCCTGATTATTTAACAGAACGGCGACGTCAGATTACTGTATTGGCAGCCAAAACTGAACCTCACATGCTTTTCGACAAATTCTCGTCACTGAATAAGCTTCAAAGGGTGGTAGCATATTGTTTGCGTTAAGAACAATGCAGTCAATCCAAAAAATCTGAGAGTTATAGGTAATCTAACCGTTCAAGAACTAAAGAATGCTCTACAATTATTAATAAAGATAGCCCAACAAGCGGAATTTAAGCAAGAAATCTCAGACTTATGCAAGCACAAACAAATCAATTCTAAAAGCAATTTACTAGCTTTAAATCCCTTTATCGATCGGAATGGACTTTTAAGAGTTGGTGGTAGGTTAGCTAATTCCCACTTTTCAGACAACAAAAAACATCCTATTTTGCTGCCTAAAAATCATAAGTTGACATTGCTTATAATCAGAAATATGCATGAGGCAACTTTACACTCTGGTCCGCAAGCCCTTCTGGCATATTTAAGAGAAACATATTGGCCAGTCTCGGGTCGTAATCAAGTTAAAAATATTGTCCACACGTGTGCACGATGTTTTCGAGCCAATCCTCGAACTATTGAGACATTGATGGGACCTTTACCTAAAGAACGCCTGGAACCCCATTTTCCTTTTGAAATTTGCGGGGTTGATTATTGTGGCCCCATCTTAATGAAAAACAAAAAGGGTCGAGGCTGCAAGAGTGTGAAGGTTTATATTTGTATATTGATTTGCTTTGCTACCAAGGCAATTCATACTGAATTAGTCTCTGAATTCACCACAGAGGCATTTTTAGTGTCTTTAAGGCGATTTTCGTCTCGAAGAGGAAAACCCTCAAAAATATACTCCGACAATGGCTCCAACTTTGTTGTTGCAGATAATTGCCTAAAGCAATTCCTAACGAGTCTAAACTCTCCTGCCAAAAATAATAATTTTCTAAATTCATTAGTTTCTGAAGGAAGGAGGCCGGAGTCAAGACAATAAAGTTCCATTTAAAACGAGTATTAGGTACTGCTTTGTTTACCTACGAGGAATTAGATACTTTACTAACTCAAATAGAAGCAGTAGCAAATTCACGTCCTCTCTCTCCCTTGTCTAGCGATCCTACCGACCTTAATCCTCTGACTCCAGCCCACTTCTTAATTGAAAAGAGCCTTGTTAGCGTTCCAGACCAGGACGTTACGCATATAAAAGAAGGAAGGCTATCGCAATTTCAAAGAATTCAAAGGGTTATGCAAAACTTCTGGAAGCGATGGTCGAAAGAATATGTCAGCGAATTACAAACTAGGGTGAAATGGAAAACAAGCAGCTCAGGATTGATTCAACCAGGTAAAATGGTTGTCATTCGAGAAGATAACGTTCCACCGCTTAACGAACGGAATAATAAAACGTGCCATATCTAAAGTGTGCGTCCTTCCAATAGACAATTAGTATGGAAGTAGTGCAGCGAATTGAACTTTTTCTCATTAGAATTTTACGCATTATTTAATAAATCTTTGTAATAGTTAATAGTAGAAATAAATCTATTGAAAGAAGAGCCTTTCAAGGTGGGGGTGTATGTTAGGGTTTAGGTTACATATTTAATTATTTATTGTATCATTGTGTCTTCTCTTAATTGCGTTATAAATTTAGGTTAATAATTATGTTATTGTACAAATTTGTTGTTAAGTACATTTATTCGGCTATGTTCGCCTATCGTCGACTTAAGCATGTTTGGGGCGCATAGCTCAAGGGTTACTTGTCAGGGAGAGGGATAGAACAGTACATTTTTTACTCACTTGTATATAAGTTCCTGTCCTGTACAGTCCAACAAAAATCATTAGTTCAAATAAAATTATTAAACGTTTAACTAAGAAGTGTTTTTTATTTTTTAAACAAACTTTAATATAAAACAAAAAACCTTTCGGATGGCACCATAACAATTAGTTTTTTATTGATTTCTCAAAACGTACAGTTATGCAGATTCGACCTTTATCCTTAACAGGACAGTACTATGCGTTTGGTACGTGCAAGTTATAAAATCTTCACGTTTATTTTTTAGCTACTAGCAGCGTCGCTGGCAAAAATTATTTCGGTGAATTTAATTATTCTAAAGAATATGCTAATTTTAATGCTTTTTTAATATTCCATCTAGATTTTCTGCACGAAGTTTATTTTTCTTCAATTCTAAAAGCTTTTATTTATATTAAAAATACATTAACAGGAGAAATCTGTTCGTATTTTAACTCGGTGTGTTTAAAATGTTCTTTATGTAATTTAACAGATTACTGCTTTGCATATTACAATTTAACTTCGCTATTATCGTTTATCGTGACATAATAAAGACATGTCATGATACACGACAAACATTTTGCACATATGGATGAATTTGACTATTTGACTTCATTCTTTTATGAAACGATTTAATGAAATTTTTCTTTCGGATTTCACGTTGGTCTTGTGTTAACTGCAACACGGCTTCCTCGTTTCTGTGGAAAGTTCCACGATAGATATGATGGTACCAAGCGATGTTGTTGTGATATTAATTTAATTTAGATATGTTTTATAGGAAACAACTCGAACTTGTGTCACTAATATGTCGGCTAATAGTTATTAGCCGGTCTTATGTTGTAACTTTATAACGCTTTCCAATTTAACTGGTACGTTGGTTTCAGCAATTATTTAAAATTTTTCTATAAATTAAATATATTATTATAGAACGTAAGCAAGCTTTTTATACACATTATTCTCTCTAAATGTGTATGTGCTCTATTTGTAGAATCAGTTTATTTAGTACACCACTTACCGGTATTCGGCTCTACATCTTTAGAAAATCTTTCGATGAGTTATATTATATTTTGATTTTTTTCCGACATTCTCTTCCTTCTCTTATCGAACCAAGAAATTACCCATCAATCGGGAGCCCAGTTATCTAGATTGTTGAAAAATCCACCTTTTTGCTAGAACTGTTGGTACCAAACCTTGCAAGCGCAAATATAGAAATTATAATACATGTTGTTACAAGCAATAGTGAAAGTGCTTTACTGTTTATGTTTTTTTATTTTTTTTTGTATAGATCAGTGGAACTAAAAAGATAGTTCATAATCTATTTTCAAGAATTCACATTATGCATTATGCCACCGGATTGGTGCAATAAGAGATGTGATGGACCAAAAATTTTTGAATTTTGATGTAATATTTTGGGATGAAATCTTGCTTGGTACGAAGAAAATTTTAAGTAGGTTTTTGGTTTTTGAAAAATCAAGTCGGTCTTGGCAGTTAATCAAAAACTTTTTTATTAGATAAAAGACGTCGTAATACGACAGAATATTATCTTTTTCGTGAGATATGTTATTTTAAACTAAAACAAGTGTGTCACTGCATTTAGTACGTATACACAATTCTGCCACAGTAACCATCTGCATGAAGGCATGTGCCTAATCATTGGGACGTACGCACTGGCGCCGACTCCATGGGGCTTGGGGGGCCCGAGCCCCCCAATCTAGTCGGCAGGGGGAATATTAAGATGCATCTGACTAAATAACATATAACTAAATAACAAACCTCGATAGCAAACACTAAACAATCAAGACGAAAGACTAAGCTATACTTTGCGGAAGGCACATACTTGTACAATAATAAGTAGGTTTAATCAATTTAATAAAAACTCGTACGTCTTCGCCTGTATTCCGGCCCAGACGTGTACATTACGATTCGATGGAAACATACTTCGTAAACACTCGTGCATCTCCACCTGCCTTAGGGAATTTCAGGTCACGAACATCGACGGAAATGAATTTCGTAAACTCCCGTGCATCTCCGGGTTCCTTCGGGCCAACCACGAAGATCGTTGAAAAACAACGTCGAGTTCGAACATACTCGTAGGCCAATGGCCAACGAAGATTGGCGGACATACATGAG
Source organism: Agrypnus murinus (assembly GCA_929113105.1). Taxonomy (NCBI): domain Eukaryota; kingdom Metazoa; phylum Arthropoda; class Insecta; order Coleoptera; family Elateridae; genus Agrypnus; species Agrypnus murinus. Next base: position 3,099,127 of record OV816028.1, on the reverse strand, counting down.
TGTTTACGAATTATACAACTGTTGCTTGTTACACTGGCCATTCATCTCCATTGCTGACAGTGTGCTAGTTATTTGAGAGTGAGTGAAAACAACTTTTCACGTGTAATGTTCCCCGGGCCCCCCTTTTTTGCTGGGAGATTTGTGGGCCCCCCAATGTATTTTACAAGTCAGCGCCACTGGACGTACGTGACTGGAAATACGTCAGCATGCTATACGTAGTATGCACCTAATAGTATTTTATTTATAACTATTTGTAGACTTTCTCTTGATTTTATTATAGTTAAAATCACTTTTTTTATTGTAGTCCAATAATTCCATGTGTTTATTAAATTGCATCTAAAACTGCTCATGTTGGAGTGTTCGTTGTCATGTTACTGTACATCTAGAAACAATTAATGACTCCGCTAGCACTAGAAAGCCGTTGAGACATTGGTCGAATAAGCGTATATTATATATTCATATACCTACTTAAGTATTCAAAAAAAATTATATGCATAATCATAAAAATTATCAGCAATGAATTAATTTTTATACAATTATATCACTAATTATTAAATCTTTCTTATAAATCATACTCATAACATTTAAATAATCTTGCCACTCTTCTAAATGCAGGCAACAGACAATAATAAATGTATATCTGTACGCCAGAGTGTATTAAGTCCACTTTTTTCCAAAAATGACATTTTATATGTTTCCCGCCTAAAATTGTTCGCTCTTTCCAATGGTAAAGAGTATTAAGTTCTACGTCGTTTAGTTTTCGATACAGCAGTGTACTATAAATGATATTAAGTTCACACCTTGTTTTGAGCCAAACAGTGTAATGGACTATTGGTATCTTATGGATCTAGCTAATTTTATATCTCTAGTGCTTTTTGTAGTAGTAAGTCCCATAATACTGTTTGGCTCTGTGATTGTGAACTGTATTATGATATTAAGTCCATCCATATGTAGGACTTAATACAATGTTTACCATTTCTTCATATCAAGACTTGTTTTAAGTCCATTCAGTAGCTCGAAAGATAGTGCGTGACATTGTTGTTCGTTGAATTGTTAGCAGATTCAGATCCACTTTACTCCTAATAACTAAGAAAAAGTACAACGTCTTACAGAAGCTTTTAAAATGGGTGCCAAAAAGATTCCATGGGTACAAGTTTTTACAAAAAACTTCCCTACGGAGAATCTGTTGCTGAGGATGACAATTAAACAATCAGTATGTTCTCACAAATTTACTTTATGTTTTTTTTTATTACAATAATATTACTATGGATTTTTAGAATTAATAATTATTTTTATACTTAGTTTATTTTGCCTTGTTCTAAATTAGAAATTATTTTTGTATTTTTATAAATAAAATTTCATTATCTGTGAACTATTGTTATCATTATTATCAAGAAATACTCGAGAAATTTCGATACAATTTTGAACTTGATACCCAGTTCAAAAAAACTTTAGGACCAAACAATTGTAAGTCCAGCTTTAATTTTGGACTTGGAAAATACTTCAGAGCCATATCATTCTAAGTCCAGTTTTATGATATTAAGTCAACAAAAAGAGATATATCATTGGAGCCAAACAGTATTTAGGCAAGACATTAGCAAATTTTGATATTAAGTCACTTAAATATTAAGTCCAGCGTTAGAGCCAAACAGTATCAAGGCAATTTATTTTTTATTTTTAAAAGCAATAATATCCACTAAACAATTTAATTTTCAAAAAATGGAATGATACATTTTTTGTGTACGTTGAGAAAATTACGCAAAAACCTCTAGTTGTTCCAAAGTTAACACGTTTTTAAACTTTGATTTTGCTCGCCTGTAAAATTTTAAAAATGTGACTTAAGACAGTTTGACTCTGGGATACAGATATATAATAGTGTAAATAAGTTATCGTTGAATTTGCTCACTTGGTTTAATAAGAAATCTACAAATTAAATCAATAAAAAATACCAACCCGCAACAACTGATGTACCTACTAAAAGAAGTAACTCTTAATAAATCTGTCAAAGGTTTGTCAGAAGTGTGTTAACTTTGGCACCACGGTCGCAGCAGATAGAAGGGCTCGCATTATCCGTTGTTGTCTATAAGGAGTAAAGCACGATTAGTAGCAATGTACTTTCAAAGGCTGCAGTCAAATCAACCCCAATTACCTACAAATCTGAATAAGTTGACTCAACCCCAAAATCAAAAACAGCTTTGAAGGAAAAACCAAAGCTATTCTTTCTCTCAGCAAATAGTCAACTTTTTAACAGGGGGCTTCCAACCACGCGACAGCCCGAAAGCTGCCGATTACAAAAAAAAATAATATCTAGAAATCGGACTACCTACACAGATAGGAAGAATAGAAGACAGAAAAAGAACACAAAATTTAGATGTAATGGTGGGGGAGTATGTGTGGTAAGGAAAGCGAAAAGTAGACATACCCCCGATTGTGCCAACCCAAACACTTCCAACAAATCACTCTAAAGGCAACTTATAACAATTCTAATTGTTATACCTTCCAAGAGAATTTTTGATTACTACAAAAACTGAGAGGCGGTGTCATATACTTCAATTAGAAATTTTATAAAATAATCGTATCTATTGTAAGGATTCACTATTCAGTGTAGTTAAAAATTCATTATTTTTAATAAATTAAAATTAATTTATAAGTGTTTATTATTATTTAAGCCATTTCACGAAAACATTTTAACTTTTACGCTTTCCTTATAAAAGGCAGGCTGTTAAAGCAGCCTTTTGGAAGTTATTGTTCAAAGTGCTGTCAAACCATCAATATTAATAATAAATAATTGTCACCCTCGCACTAACAATAACATAGAGCAATTACCATGTGAATAGGGTCTTTATAAGCTGCGCTTTATCAACTCTGAATCAATATCCATCTAATGTATGTAGTACATAGTTTTATGCATAGTTTCTGAACTTACAATCAAACTTCGTACCCCATCGCACCGATTGCTATGATCATTTGGCCGATTCTACTAGAATTTAGCCGAATCTGTGGGAATTCCACCCCCAGTAGGGATTTTTAACGTGCCAAACATCGCATTGACACGGGAGCTACAGTTTTACTTCCTATCCGAGAAGAAGGCATGTTTTTAATTTTTCTCGGCTTTGAGAAATTACCAGCTCGGCCGGCGATCGAACCTGCGACCCTTGAATTATGAAGCAAACATGCAAACCACTAATCCACCGAGGCTTATATATTCTAATATGAAAAACTTAAATTTGGAATTAGATTTTGTCTAGCACTCTTGATTTAAAAAACAATTAGGTTGATGTCGAGCATTTTAATCGAATTTTATACAAAATAAATTAACAATATTCACAAAAACTTGCAGAGATTTAATTTTTTTTCTCTTGTCTTTTATAGTCGCTGGGGGTCTCGGTAATCAATGTCCAACAATTGCCAACAATAGTCTGCTAGCATAGATGCTGTAGATCTTTAAAGCTGCTTCCATAGTTTATATTTTTGCGAACGACAAATTAGGTGTAAAGGAGCAGACAAATGAAAGAATTGTAAATCGTTATATCAGTGGTGTATTTAAGGGGCTAACGGGTTGAAACTCAGCGAATTTTTTAATAGTCCAGGTCATTTATGTCAATATCTAAGTATTTTGATTTGTAATTTTTATAGAGTAGCCACCCCCTAAGAAAATTCCTAAATACGCCACTGTGACGTATATACGTATCTTCAAAATAAATAAAAATGGGATCAGCAAAAGCGAACTAAATAAATAATTTTAAGAGTACCGGCAATAGTGGTTTAAAATATACGCAAGTATCAGAAATAAAAATATTTTAAAACGGAGGGTGCTACAACAAAACTACTTGCACTTCTGAAGACAGCATTCAAAAATACAATATATGCACCCGCTTTCAAATCAACAAATTTTTCACTTTTGTACAGTGCTTAGATAGTTATTATATGGGATTCATTAGTAACTGTCAATACATTTCACGTTTCTCTTGCAGAAAAAACTTGCAGATAATTAAGCTTGTTGTGATCACGAGTCTGGGAGACGAGAGAGCCATGGAGGTCCTTGCCACCACAAACTATGATTTAGCAATTGTTAGGGCAAAAGTCCGCGTGAGGCACTATCAGTCGGATTCTTTGCTGACGGAACGTAATATTATGACGAAAGAGCGATGATATCCTGATTGAAATCTACTCGGTTAGCTACAAATGTCTTGGAGTTTAGGAGTCATCCAAGCGATCGTATTGTTAAACGTGATCTGTTTCTTCAAAGCATCAATGAGACGTTCCACCAATTCTTCTCCAACACAGCACCGCACAATTCCAAACGTGGGATGGAAATTGTTTTGAGGAATACAAAAACCCCAAGTTTTTTTTGACGGCTTAGTCTAAATTAATACATCTAAGAAATTTTAAATTTTAAAGTTAAGGAAGTTCCAACTTAAACAAATTAAAGTTATTGATCACTGTCTCAGGAACATTGGATGGGTGAAGCAGACTACACTGCACCTACCAATAGAATTGGCACCGGTAAATCCAATCCCAGGAATCTGGGCTACTGGTTGCTCAGGCCAGAAGTAAATGTGTGGTAGAGTTATACGAAAGTGTATCTCGACGAATACTCATCAACGTTGATTGACTTAAGGTTAGGGAAGAGGATTGAAGTGAAGTTTATCCTGGTTAGACGGGGTAACTTCTGGCCAATGGGAAACTGCATGCGACTAGGTAGTTGTGTTAAGGATACTATTCGGATCACCATATGACTTAACTGCAGGGAGTCATGTCAACTGAAGAAGCTCTAGAGCCATTACACTTAAGTTGTGATGAAGCGAACACACAGCCTCTCACGCTCAAGACAAGTTCAGCCTAACGGGCACACACCGGCAGTCTAGAACGTGTAGACTTATATACAACACGCTGTCAAGAGCAACTATGTTGGGGAATAATCCAAAAGCTGGACGATATGCCATCTCTTAAAGAGGGTCCTATAGGGTGACACAAGTAGAAAAATACATCGGTCATGGGGTTCCAATGAAGACCTAAAACTTTAATAAAGATAGGTTCTTCTTTGTCGAATTGAACTGGCGTTTGGACATCAGCCGATGGTACAGCTGCAATAAGTTCCGGACAGTTACTTATCCACTTTCGCAACTCAAATCCACTGGATAACAGAACCTGTATTAACTTTAACTGAAGTTTCTGGGCAGAACCTACAAAATCATATCCCCAAATTACGTCATCAATATAAATATGGTTATTCAACGCATCCGCAACATTAGGATACTTCGATTTCTCTAAATTAGCGAGTTCTTGAATGGTTCGCAAGGGAAAGCAAAAAGGGGAAAGAAGATTAGCTTCAATCGCCGCTATTGGTCAGGTGCAGTCGAGTTGAACAGCGACGAGTTGAACTATTGCTACTTTAAATATAATTTAATTGTTGGTAATTAAGGTTCAACCGTGCCCTAGGGCTCTTCGAGGCAACTTTATAAAGGCCTACCAGGAAACTCCCGGTATCCAGTCGGGCCAGCACGCTTCTGACTACAGGCGTTAATTATGAAATTATTTGGAATGCATTAGTTAAAAAATATGATGATAAAAGACTATTAGCAACGTCATATTTAGATAAGATTCTAGATATTTAGTAAACCTGTTCAAGGTCATTATACTGATAATTTAAATACTTTTTTGTCTTATTTCGATTCGTCGGTTAAGGCTCTTAAGAACTTAAAGTTAAACATAAAAATTTAGTAGACTATAATTTTGCTTATTTCGAGCTTAGAAAGTTGGACGTTGGAAAGTAGGGAGTTGCACGAAAACAGATGTCACGTTTTTACTGATGGTGTCAATTTCTAAAGAACTTGCATTTATTTCTATTCGACTTAACAACACTGGCCTGAAAACGTCGGGCAAAATTTTCGATATTTTCAAGTTAATTTAATTAAAAAATGTTACTAAGGTTTTATGTTTCTAATGACCAAAGAAGCTTATCCTCAAAGTCCGATCATTAGGTACTAAATCACCGTGTATACAAGCCTTAGTCGTAGACAAAATAGTGGATAGATTACGGCATGCTAATGTAGATATAGATTCTTTACAGTAAGTTAAAGATCTACCTTTAGCTAATGAACAATTTCATACTCCTAGTGCATTGGATGGAATTATTGGATCGGAACTTTTTGCTAGTTTGTTGTTAGTAATAATCATGTTAGAAGACCTCAAGCTTCACCACTAACTAGCATTAGAAACAACCCTGAGTTATGTAATAACGGGAAATGCACCGTTCTATGAAATTTTAATATATTAGTTAATAGTTTTTGCGCCTTCTCAAACAATTCATTAGAAAGCATAGTTCATAAATTCTGGGAGATGAACGAAATTCCCCCAAAACAAATTCCAAGTGTGGAGGATGGGGTTTGTGAACAAATTTTTCATCATCTTATAAGCGCCAACCATCGGGTCGTTATACTGTAGCTCTCCTTTTTTGAGATAATTCATCTTTTTTGGGAGAGTCGTATTCAATCGAATTAAAACGGTTTTTGTTTTTAGAATATTTGACTCACTTGGGTCTATAGCTCCGGTTACGGTTAAATTGAAGTTCTTCATTAAATAGCTTTGGACTTATAGTTTGGATTGGGATGAGCTTCCTACAGAGAGTTTTATTAAACAATGAAAACATTTTAAATGAATTAATTATCCTTGTTAGAGGACTTTTAAATTCCGAGACATTTAGGAATTTTTAAAAATTCTCAAGTAATGTTAGTGGGATTTGCAGACGCTTGCGAATCATCTTCGGAGCTATGGTATATTTACACGGGTATCTTTACTGGAGTCATTGCTTGTAACTTAGTTTGTGCTAAAAGTAAGGTATCTCCTTTAAGAAAATTATTGTCTATCTGTCGTTTGGAACTTTGTACTGCATATTTGTTAGCCAAACTGGTGGATTTTGTTTCGAAAACCATTTCTAGTTTCGTGTCTATAAATAAAATTTATACTTTTTCGGACTCAATCATTGCTCAATTCTCTTTTTTTTAGAAATTTGCATTTGTGCATTCTGAATGCTCTTGTTGACTTTTATGCAGACGTCTTCATCTGGATTGTTTAACAGAGCTTTAATAGTACTTGCCCCAAACTATATTTAGTTCGAAAATCTGCGACGCTTAGTTTACTATTAAGGGTTGAAATAGGGAGAGGGGGACTCTTTATCGATAACAGGTTGTTGGAAGTGTTTCCGTCGGCATTGTTCCACTTTCGACAAGTTGTCGTGGTAAGATTAGCTGAAAGTGCATTTATCGAAGAAAAACTAACACCACGACGCATCCCGATAGTGAACGATGTCTCAATACACACCGAGTCCAGGTCAAACGAGAGTGTGAGAACGTTGGTGTATAAAATGTCTCCTGGCATGGACGAATTCTATACATGAGATATCGTAGCTGGTAAGTGAGTAAACGATCTTTCGAGTCGAGTTATTACCGCTTTGCGAAGACCAGCCACGAAGTCAAGAGGTCGAGGAAAAATGTACCGTACCGTTCGGCGTATGTAGAATTGCAGCGCGGCAGTGTAAGTCGGAAATTCCTATTATATATCAAAATCGGAAAGGACTGAAGACGGTAGAATGCAAGGACCGCTCTAGCATGACCATAGACCACATCTTTTTCGAGATATCCTTAAATCGTGCAGCACAAGAGTGCACACAATCTACATTGTGTGAGAAACGTTTCTGTAATTGACAGGATATGGATCCGGTCATTTCCATTAGAGGTCGTCTACGGATAGAATTAGACATTTGCGCCATAGCTATTCGTTTATCCATAAAGATTCAATTAGCAGAGCAGGAGGAAAATTTATCAATGGAATGCTATACGCATGAAGTTTCTATTAATAAGGACGTGAAGTTCAGTCCCCGAAGAAAACTTGTATAATGCTTGAGAGTACTTTGTTATACTCTTTCTGAGGTTGTTTCTAATTCGTAATTCGATAATTAATTGTGGTTTTGCGTAACACCCTTGATTGTTAATTTTAAATTTTGAAATTATTAAAATAATACTGTTCGAGCTATTACTTTTACAGAAATTCTGTTAAACTACGCTATATTTAATGTAAAGTATATTAATATTATGCAGATATACATTATTTAAAAGGGCAGGATTATTTTCGATAACATCAATTTAGACGTTACTTAACAAAGTGATTATTAATTTAATTTTATAGAACGCAAACTGTGAACATAGGAAGTACGAGATAACAGTAGGAATTCGAAAAAACAAATCGAATTCTACAACAAGCTCTGCAACATTGAAATTTTAAGAAAATTCCCACTGGAATTCTCAAGCTAAAAAGAAGATCATTCTAAATACATCAACCAGTAAAATCCTCCCATAAGGGAAAAGTTGCAGCAGGATGGCTTCGGAGAAGCAATGTATTCGTAGTAATGCAGTTGCAGAGAGTCAATTTTATGTGCATTACATTGGATTTATACCTTATAAATTTACATAGTTTTCATTGTACACAATGTGCATTAACTTGCTGGGTATCTACATAATGTATTATGATGTGGGTATTAGAATATGTTTACGGATAAATTATAAAAAATCAATCACTATAAATATCAATTTATTTTTCAATGTCTATTTATTAAAGTAAATTAAGGGACAACAATATTTTATAGCAATTTGTTTCCTTTTATTGGAAACACTGTATATTCAATTCTAGATTGTATGAATAGAATTCTACCTAGTTTAGTTTAAATTTGACCAACTAAATGTTTCAGTGTCTGAAGAAACTGCACGTTATTCATATTGTAATGGTGACTTCCCCTTTTGTGTAGAATAGATAACCTAATATAATAAAATATTTATTAAACATTTAACATATCATTAAAATATAATTATATTAGTTGAACAAAATTTAAATTTTGTAATTTATGACAGATTTCATTATTAGATTAATGTTAAAGAGAAATATTATTTATTTATAAGATAAATAATAATAACTATTGTTATTATTTATTATTTAATTATTGTTATTAAATTGAATACCTAGCTTTCAACAGCCAGATCAAATTAACGTTTTACTCCCGAAGGTTTTATTTTTTACCAGTATAAATTTTATAAATATTATTTATTGTCAAAGTTTGCGACCGCAAGTGGAATTATTCCTAATATTTAATTTTTAAGTTTTTATGCTTGCACACTTCTTCCAAATAAATATCAACAAAAGTATTAAAATCTTTATTAAATTAATGCAGTTTCTCTAATGTATTAAATTTAAGTATTTAAATTTACTCAGTTAAGTATCTAAGTTTACACATTGACCTCTGAACAATTCTAATAATGATTTTGTTGCGTACGTTTGTAGAACGATTGTTTTAGAGTACTCATATTTATGTTAACTTCTCTCCCTTTGCCACTTACAACCCAAGCATTCTAACATTTAGCCGGTTACTTTACTTGTAAGCGCTTTTTTGATTTTGAAGTAATATAGAAAAGTAGGTAAATGTAATGAAACAGCAAAGAAAATTGAAGTGCATAATGCATTTAAACTTTACCTGAACGATTCCAAACTCTGTCGGCTGAAACAGAAATTACAGAGACGGGTTCCGGTTTCTATGTTATTTTATTGTCGATTATTTACGGTGACTATTAAATAAAGTAACTGGCTCTTATGTAATTTTTATCATATTTATGTGAGTTTATTTTGATCAAATCTTTCTGAATGAGCCGGAGCATCTACCCTTAATTGCCTTTGTGTGATCGACTGATATCACACCCCAAAGAAACATCACCTGGCTGTCGATTATAGTCGAAATGATTACACAGGCCCACAAAATAAAAAAAGTCAGTAGATATGCTAGGCGGGTTCGAGCGCAAAATTCCATGTATTTTCTTATGAAGGCCCGTTTGCATTTCAAGGTCATCCGCGAAATTCGAGGTTCATATGCATATCATTCGCGGGGTCATCAGTGGATCATTTGCATATCATTCGCGGTGTTATGTGTATATCATTAACGGTATTATTTGCATATCACGATCTAATTAATTTAATTCGCGGGGTCATTAGCGGATCATTTTTACATCTCATCTCCCTCTCTCTCCTCATTCCCAACTTGGATTTCCCGCCCATAGATTTGAATTCACTCTGCTGCCATCTATCGCTGACTTCGGACTTCGTCTGTAGATAGGCAACCCGCTATATTTTTTATAAAACCAATAGAGCCAGCAGGGTTTGAACGCTCGACCGTCTGGTTATAAGCCTAGGACTTAACTATTACACCATGAAGGTAATCTATTAAAGCACTGTAAACGGGTTATAAAAAAAATTGTTGACTAGCGACCACGTACTCATAACATAATACATGTCAGTAATTTCATATTATCAGATATGATATTCATTATTATTATTAGTTTTAGATATAAATCTAAACGTTATACATTATTATTATTAATTTTAAATATAAATGTAGACATTATAGTCGTTTAAAATATAGTAACATCAATTTATTTATTAAAATAAAAATAACCCAGAACTAAATTATTAATATCAAGAAATTTATTTTAAAAAACATTTCAATTCTAAATGTAACTGCTTTCAGATAAATACATAATAAACAAAACGCGCTTAAACAAACGCAAATCATTAGCAAAGACGTGTTATAGCTATAAGTTTAAGCAATAACAAAATGATTGGAATTTCTTATCATAACAAAAATGGAATAGCGTAATACGAAAATGCTTTTAAATTATGAGGTATCATTTGCATATCTCATCTCTCATTTACATATCTCATTTGCTTAGCTCATTTCTCATATGCATGCGCGAATTAAATTAATTCACGGTCTCATTTGCATATGTCATCTCTCATTTACATATCTCATATCTCATTTACATAACTCATCTCGCACATGCATACGCGAATTAAATTAATTCACGGTATCATTTGCATATCTCATCTCTCATTTGCTTAGCTCATCTCTCACATGCATACGCGGATTAAATTAATTCACGGTGTCATTTGCATATCTCATCTCTCATTTTCATATCTCATATCTCATTTGTACATCTCATTTTTATATATCATTTGTATCTGTCATCTCTCTCTCATAAATTTATTTTAAAATAAATCTTATGTTATCATTCCTAATTGATATTTAAATATAGATCTATACGTAATTAACATGTAGAAACATCTAGGTAATAATACGAGAAAAATTTATTTTCTAGTATACAAAGTACCTCTAAAGCTTACTGTCAATCACCAGACGGATTATCTCTATTGCATTCTGACATGTTTAAATATACGTCATAAACATTTAAAATACGGTTTACAAGTAAAGCAAAATTGTTTAAGAATTTACTTTCAAACTAAATGTTTTTGCATGAAAATACGTACAAGGTAATTAGTCACGTTGTTTTTTCGACATTCCTTAAAACTGCTTTCAACTATAAATAAACAAACGTTCTTACAGATGACTGATGAATTCAAAGGAATTTAGATTTTCTAAAATTTGTTATGAGATGTAAAAGCAATTAACAGGTTAAATCTTTGAAGTTATTTTGCTAAAAGTTGCATTAATCAGGGTCGTTCGTTACGGAAATAATTATTCAGTAACATTCAAAGGATTTCGTTCTTTAAAAACTTACCTATTTCTTCTTCATGTCACATCATATGACTGTTCATATCGAGCATTTCATTTTCTATATATTATTTGCATATAACATTTCAGCTACAGACATTCCTAAATTATAAATCTATTAGTCATAACATTTAAAATGTGTAACATAATTAACATGTAGAAACTTGTCATTTCACATTTTTGATTTCACCTCAGTTCTCAGAATAGGATCTATAAGGATTATCTCTACGCCAACAAGAAACCCCTAGTAAAATGTATTGTTTCATCCGATACCCGTCAAATATTTCTTATCATAACATACCATTATGTTCAAAACAATGCAAATATAATTACTTTCAATATAGTCACGTGTTTACCTTTTTAAATGATACAACATAGTATATTACAATACAATATGGTTTATTCAACTATTTTCACAATACATAGCATATACAATTTTAGATTTGAATAATTACACAGGGTACAGATTTATATCATATAATTATACATATCACATATACAATTTATAGACTAATTACTGTCAAAAAATAATTACATAGGTAGAGGCTTTATATACAGACTTATATAATATAGTTGTACATGTAAACTTAACTAGTTGCTAAAGTATGTTATTATCATTAGAAATCCTATAATTTCCCCCTAAGTTAAGGTATTTATACATATCACATATACAATTTATTACAGACTATTTACTTTAAAAGAATAATTACATAGGTAGAGGGTTTATATACAGACTTATTGGATCCGCAGTTAGAAACACGGGTCTGCTAAATGCCTGCAATTCATCTACGCTATTAATATGTCGTACAATGCAAACATTTAATATTATTATTAAAATTTTATAAATAAAACGATAAAAGAAGTTTATAGTTTTCATTTATTTTTATGTTAAACATATACGGTAGCAAGATCTAGATCGATGTATACAAATTCATATATGAGAGAAATGTTATGTATCTCAATACATACCTAAAACGTATTCTTCGTATATTCAGTAAGAGCTACCCATTTTTCTAGACATTCGAATTTTGAACAGCTTGATAATATGTTTTTTCATTTAATCATAATTAGGGTCAAGTTGAATAGCACAATAGTGTACATAAAAGTTAACAGGTTAAAATAGAAATTCCTTTTGCTACTTTTATATGTGCTAAGTAAAATAATAACAGATATTTCGAAAATTTTATGCATTCTTGAGAGAACGGGGTATAGTATTTAACAACACACTGTAGAAAACATATCAGCAGAGAAAGGGAATACATAAATGCAGTATGTTTTGTATGATGAGTTGTCGTCAGTTTAAAAGAAATAAGTTCGTTGCCATATTTAAACGTTATTTTACAATATATCATACATTTTCAATAGCTTCGAAATACGCTGATATGTAATAATATACTATATACTCTTGTAGTTTATTCAACGTATCTATAGTAAACTCGTATGATTAATAATAATCTGTAACCATTTTCGATACCTTCGAAATATAAGTCTATAACATATGTTTGTAATACGTCTTTATAATTTTGAAACACAGGGTAGTTACCTCTTGCAATATCTACAGTTATGAGAACCTTGAAGACCTAACCTGTAGAAATAAATCAGATAAATATTTTACTTTTTATTGAAACGATAACTTTTCATACTAATATATGAAAATAATATAATGTATATCGCCTGATAAATAAAATTGAAATTATTCTTATTCTTTTACAAGGAAATGTGTTTTGAAAGACACGATGAAACGTTATGTATATTAATGCAGGAGTTCTGTTAACGCATTCGTTATTTAGAGATTCACTTATAAGTACACTATCTATTTAGCTGATTCAATAAAAATTTCGTTATTTTTAAAATTCCTAACAAGGGTTCAAGGTTCTTTATCTGTTTTAGAATATTCAAAGACAATATATGTATAAATTATCGTGAGACTCCTGCTCTATATAAAACGCCATATATAAAATTAGAGATAAAAATTTATCCTGTGTATTGGTGAAAACTCAAATATTCATGGAAATATAACAATCGGTACATATGACGATACTAATCGGTCTGACGCGGAATATATATATTTTATATTATACAAACGGAGAGAAAAGAATAGGTACAATCGGATTATGTTCATACCAAGCTCACCATGATTATTATAAACATCTTAACAGAATAAAAAGGGCGATATGAATATAACTTATAGGATTTAATCAAACTAGAAAAGTATCGATATATATCCTGCGTTGAGAAAATAATTATACTATGCGTTTAAATGTTTAAGTTCATCATAGCTTGCATCTCCTAAAATATGAGCGTTATACACATGTTTGAAATTCAATTCATCTTGCTTAAAGAGAATAAGTAAGTTAGCGTTGTCCCTAATCAGATGTTTGGGAATTTTCGTATATGTTTGACCTAAATTGCTTTTTTTGCTTTCATGTTGGTAACAACAAAACATTTTAATTTAAATTGTCATATCTCTGTTTGACTTTTGTAGATTTAGTAAAAGTTGTTACCATCCGACAAACAAAAAAATTCCTAGCTTTATAAATATTTAAACAACGTCCTTGGCAACGCCAACAATATAACAATATAAAATAAAACTAATTTTCTACTTGTACAATATATTCTCGTGAAAAATAAAATTTTGTATACACCACGAGCGTTACTAGATGGTAATGCCCATCTGGCGACTTCCATCCCTCGGGCCTTTCAGGTCCTCGGGTTGCAACATCGTCCCCTCCTGGCATTATCATCATCTTAACGCCCTTGGTATATAATAGTTATTTAAGTATTAGAGGCGGTAGGTACGCTTTACCAGTCGAGGCTAATAGTGTGGAGACCGACGCGTAGCGGAAGTCTCCATATTAACCGAGACTTACAGCTTACACTATTTATTGCTCGATCGGATCTATGAGTGAATTTTAAATATATAGAGTAAACATTAAATACATCACACTGAAAATGTGAATTTTCAGTCGGTTAATGTGCCTGTTTGTTATGAAGTTGAATAAACAAAAACAATTTTTGACTCAATCCGGACGAATTTTAGAATGATAGTGAGTGTTTTTCGATTTAAATGACTAGGTACTTTATTACCGAGCCTTGGATGGTAAGTTGAACTTACCGCCCTGAGAGCAAAGCTTGTAAATGAACCAAAACGCCCGATCGGAGCGATATATGTATGTGACATACTCTGGGTAACTATTAAGAGCATAAGACGCGACCTCACTTAAAATTAATTTATCTTAACGTATTCCATATTCTATTTCTCAGAAAACCATCTATAGTAAAAAATACCTATCGTGCGTTACCTAATCGAACAGAGAAGGGCACTCGACTGCAACCGGCAGCTGATAGCGCCCGAAGCTCGCACACCGGCCACGAAATAGATACGAAAAACTTAACCAGTTGCCCAACTATGTGATTATGATAAATGAGCGACGTTAGTATTTGTATCTTATATGGGCGATTGTAAATCTTAACAGATATTTAGAATTCGACAATATACGACAATGATAGTGCATTAGCCTAATAACTAAGGGGAACTGAGATGGGCAATGCAGCTTTTTACTTTAATCTGGTTATTGTTATTTAATTAAACAAAATTTGCATAAAATAAAAATATGAGCAGCTACCTATATGTTTATAGATTATGTGAAAATACTTAATGCAATGCGGTTCAATTAAATGGAGTTAGTCTAGAAATTAAATGTTTTAATACATATAGCAACGAAGTTTTGTTTTTAATGCCATTTATTTACACAAATATTACAAATTGTTTAGTTTAAAATGTTTCACACATTCTATAACCCTTTAACTATCCAATTGACTTAATTTTTTTTCTAATAAACATTTTCTTTTTGCTATATTTACAGGTTTATAAAAATACAAATAACTCAGTCTATTTCCTTCTGATGTTTCGTATATCGACGAGAGTAGAAGTAGTCGCGACGCAGTACGCACCTTGTAATGATCGTTTAATGTGGGATAAGCGTGACTTATCACCTTAAGAATAATGTTATTGAATTTTTGAAATGTTCAGTTTTCTAATGAATAAGTTGGTTAGTAACATAGTAACCAGATAGTTTTCATGATATTGAACAAAGAATAAGTGATTACTAGTAGTTTATAAACCGTCGTGTTCATTTATTTATATATTTTGTAGTGTGTTCATCTTTTCGATTTTAAACGAAAGGACACTGTGCAATCGTTCCACAGGCTAAAATGTTTTTGGTACACCAGGTGGCTGTTTCTGGTTATTAAAGTGAGATGATGTCCATGCACTGCTCCATGCTAGGTTTAAATTCTATTGGTGAACTTCCTCACACCACTTCATTCTGCGTTCACAGATTTATATTATTATTTTGTGTTTCTGGCAGCGAAAAAAATGTTATAAAAAACTACAAGGAATGTAAAGGAGTAACATCCTCGAGTTTTATTATCTTCTGTGGCCGAAGCTTTTTTTAAAACTTTATTTATTGAATATAATAAAACACATTTATATATTTCGTTTGCAGTCGTAGAATATATTTTATTATTTTTAATCAAGAGAAAACTTTATCTCTTTTTAACATTTATGATACAAATATATTAATATTACCTTGTCAGTCATTATTTAACGGGTTTAAGACTAGTTTAAATAATTAGATTTGAATTAACACACTTAACAGAACAATTTTAGAATTCACATTTAAATGACATTAAGCAAAATAATTAATTAAAAACTCGAATGAGTCTTTATGTTTTACTAGCAGGACAATTTTAAAGTCCACACCTAGATAAATACTCACTCAGGATAAACACTTGTTGAAGAGACTTGTGAGTTGAATAAATACTTAATAAAGACTGAAGACTTAAAATTAAAACAGAGGTATTTATACCTTGTCTGCCTACATAGTTCTCATGGTCATGAGAGAGTAAATGCTAAAGAAGTTCTCATAGAGATAACGTAGACTTATCAGAAAAATGTAATATGATATCGTGCGTTCACATTCCTAAACAATTCTCATGTAACATGATCTTAGCTATAGTGTGATTATACGTACGTTACTCTCGGAAGTAAACCGGTTTCGAAATAAACCCTCAGCCCGTATATACTTCCTCAAATGTTAACGTATGCTTACATTATTTGTGGCTTAAAAAGTATAATACTAGTAAAAGATGTGGAAATATTTGTTTTATAATTCTGGTTTTGATTTACTACTTTAAATCGTCTACGTCATAAACTTTCTAATATAGTTTTGCTCTACATATACGGAAAGTTTACGTTTAAATTACGTTTAAGTTATGATCTTCTTTTATATTTTGCAAATGGAGCATTTTACGGTTGAAAACCTTATAAAAAGACAATTATAATCAATACTGCGTATAGACTACTGCGCAATGGCGTTTAAGTGTGTTACAGTGTATTCTCTGAAAACTTTCCACCTTGAATATCTCCTGAATTAAACAAAATATCGATTTCAACAAAAACACTGCTGATTGCTGAGATACAGAGATAAGTCTTTTAACAATCCATTTTCAATATGATTTAAATTATTTCACATACAAACGTCTCACACGTTTCAGATACAGACTGGTGCCAAATTGTGGCAGTTCAGTCCTTTACTTACAGCCAACTCAAGTTTATTATTTTAAAAACTGATCTTGTTATTGAGATACCATCTTTTAGCCCCATCCTTCTGAAAATGTAACTGATCATCATTGACCATCATGTTTCCTCATGTTCCATTCATGTTTCCTTCATAATCATGTTGATTTTTTAATTCTTCAGCTATCAGTTATTAGTGGATCCTTTTTTAAACAAAGTAGGTCAATAATGACATTACCTAGAATTCCCTAGAGATCCCCCAACTTGAAAGTCCATTGGGAACCTTTGATAGTTATTGGAGAGACGAATTCGATAACACTACATAACATTCTCAGCTGCTGTAAAAGAAGTGTTGGATGAAGAATGGAATAAAATCACAGCAGAGAAAACCTAAATTAGTTTTAAATATGAATAAACGTTAGAAGTAATTAAACAAAAAGGATATTCTACAAAATCCTGAAATTTAATTTTATAGTTTCTTTCAACATTTATTTAGTATAATTTTCTACTCAGACCTCTTTGTTATTTATAAGTTTAGTTAGGTTTTGTTTTATTTTTTTAAATATATAATAATTAAAGATTTAGTACCTCTAGAGTCATTCGTGAAATAATTTTCAATATTATTATAATTTCATTGATTATAAATTATCTGAATCTCTTGTAAGTGCAACTGATATACAAGAATCTTTTCGAGTTGTTATTGTACCAAAGCATGTAACAAAATTATTCTAAAATAAATGTTCCTACTTTTCTTTGCTTTACGTTTCGTTTAAGATTATAATGGAAGCTGTTTTTTTATTTACTTTTATATGGAATTTATTTTTTTAAATATTAATAATCATATTGGAAAAATATTAGTAATTACAGGGCCTATTTTAGGCAAGGAACTTAGCGACACTGTGTATCCGACTTTTTGACTTAAATTGTTGCAACCTTAGTGGTAACTACAAGTTACCTTTTGACAAATTGACCTTAAGTGATAATGGTTCCATATTAAAGGGTCTTTTCCTTTAACAAGATTTTTCCATTTTTTGCACTACTAGTCACAAGTTCATCGTCTTTAATGCATTGAAAATATGATAATCGTAAGCATCAACCACAATTTTTTATAACGACTGCAAAGGACTCTATCGTGTATTATCGCATAATAAATAGATAATGCTGTGTCTTAACATTCAATGGAAACTAACAGAACTGTTACAACATATCAAGTAAAATAAGTGTACATAATTTAAGAAGACAGTTTAAAATTAACTAGTAATTTTAATTATACTAGTTTTTATAGAGAACAAATAAAGGAAAAGAAATAGAGTTCAAACATGAGTTCCTTTTCCAAACATTTTAATAGATATTTTCAGGGGCAGATTTATCATTAAACTATAAATAAGCTACAGCTTGGGGCCTCTGGTTCCAGGGGGCCTCAAAAATTACTAAATGATATTATAGATTTGCTAAATTACAATGGAGAAGATGGTTATATGTTTATGTAATGAGCAAAACGTGTTATTCCAATTAGTAACGTTTTTAACGGAGGTTACGAGTTGGGTGCCGGGCCAGGCAGGTAACACGGGCTGTGTTACGACTTGGGTGCGGGAAGGTTACGAGTTGGGTGCCGAAGTAATCACGTGTCGAATAAACTGATTTTAGATCAGTGATACTTGTAATAATGATAATCTAGATGCTGCAATGATAGTGGTATTTAGGCTATTTGCAATATTGAACTGCAACATTTTACATACATCGTTTCTTAATAAAATTTGACATTTACAGTCTTACAGGATGCATTATTGTCCAGAGCAGAGTGTAATTAAATATTAAAATATAATACTTTTACTAAAATAATCAGAAGAATTTTTGGACTTTACTTAAAATAATATAAATTCACATATTGATGAGTTAGTTAAAAAAGACAAACATTACAAAATAAGATCAAGTTAATTTTTACTATTTTAACATCCGCAATTGTTAACTTTTCTTCTGCTCTGTTAGATCTTACATCTCAATTCTTCACTAAAAAGCTTCATTGGGCGTTCTGTTATGTCCTCCATAGCTTTTCTCTTCAACTTTCCTAATAGGTGACTAATGGCATGGGGGATTCCGGATTATCGGCCGCACCCAACTCGCATATGACCCTTTTTTATTGACTAGGTAAAATGTAATTAGTGGCACCCAACTCGCATCTTTCCGTTTTTAATAATAAATATTTCACTTTTTTTCTCAAGTTGCTTTTTATTAAAAATGTTAAATTTCGAATATAAATATGAAATCTTTAGTCAAAAATGTAATTATTCCCTAAAACCATTTCTCACAATTAAAATGTTATTATGGACAATACAATGGGGGCCTCAAAGATGTTTTAGCTTGGGGCCTCTAATATGGTAAATCTGTGCCTGGATATTATACAATAAATTATTAAAGAAACGTTTTAGTATGATCAGCCTTCATTCATTGTTTCTGCTAATATGATTAATTGATTAATATGAACAAAAAACGCAAGTTGAATGCTCGGAGACATGTATACTTAAATAAATACTTATCGTACTCTGTCAACTCCGATTAGTATATATTGTATGTAGTTATCAGTTGTGTATGCCTCCAATGACGTTGTCTTCTCATAAGAGTCCATAAGGAATGATGCGTATACCATATGTATGTATGTTGTAAGTAGATGGATTGAGTGAAACCAAATAATTAATAACATCTTAAATACTAAATATTGTGTTACTTTATTTATTCATTGTAGTTTTAATTGAAAGATACCATTAAATTTCTATAATAGCTTAATTTTTTAACAACGAAATTTTGTTATTCTTGCTTACATATAATGTGGGTTATTTATAAATTAAAGGTTTGTCAGTAAAAACATTCATTCTTAATCTTTGGAAGTGATAATGGTTTATGTAACAGCGTTTTATTAAAACACTATGCCCCCAAGCATGGAACTTTTTAACGTTAGAAAATAATATAATTATGATAATTATGGTTATTTAATGAGTAACCCGCTTCTATAAATATTTTTTTGTTTAACGTGGTTTTAATATTTATTTTCGATTCTCAGAATTGACTACAAAATCAAAGGTTTCAGCACAAACAGAACTAAAAGAAACCGTTGAGATTAAAAAGTCGTAGAAAGTTAAATTCTTCACATAATAGCATTTTATTGTATACAACAATCGTTGATTCGGCGATGGCCAGTAATAATAAGGTGATACGTACTGCTGAGTTTGTGTTCTTCTTAAAATTATGAAGTCATCGTAAAATACTGCGCCTCTCTAGTTTTGACAGTATTACTTAACAAACTGTTGCTAAAACAAACAATTTGTGACAAAGCATTCTCAAATCGTGCTAAAACGTTTATGATTGTTTGGATTTAATCATAAAATGCAGAAGCAAACGTCTAATATAGCCTAATTACGCTTACAATTTTAATAGACATAAATATTAAACTTTATTTCATAACGAACAAAACTTTTTTGACAATGAGGTATTTAATATGATTTCCTAAATTCATTCCTATACTATAATAAACAAACACGAGCAGGACGTGCGAGGGCATTTGCATAGCAAAAGTATTTTGATTATTTTTGATTTTAATAATGTATACCGATAATGTATATACGAATAAACAGGGTCATTTCATAACAATTAAGAATTTTGCTAATTTCTGAAACAAGCTTTTGGTCGGTCTACATTCCTCAGAAATTTAAACAGGTGTTTTTGAAATATGATTATAAATTTTATGTGTAAAACTATGTTTCAATATTTACATAAATTACCCAAATCATACATAATGCAAGTAACCAATTGTAAAGCTTTTAGTAACAAAATTTTAGTTTCATTTTAATTTGTTGATCTTATGAAAAATCTATTTTTTAATAAATTTGAAAGCCCATGGTCAAGTGTATACAATAGAACAACGTCTTTTAGATGCACATAGGTAGGTTTCGCCTCTACGCTGTGTTGCCGCTAATATGAACAAAAAATGCATGTTAAATGTAGGGAGGTGTATAATGCTGTAACTTAAGTTAAGACGTATCTCGTATAAAGCGAAGGCGCCGCCTAGGGTATAACACGATGTACTAAAATGTATCTATGACTGGGTGAATAGGTATTTTTCGACTCCGACCTAAAATTTGGGAAACGGCATAATAAATGATTTCCAACATTTACATAGGATTTTCTTTCTTTTTTAGGTATGAAACCTTCAACTGATTGTTAAATAAATCGCATAAATTTAGTTTACAAGTAAGTAAGTTACAAGTAATTAATGTGGCTGATGACATGATGAATGTGGCTGATAGCGTAATTAATGTGGCTGATGACATGATAAATGTGGCTGATAGCGTAATTAAGGTGGATGATAGCATGCTGAATGTGGCTGATAGCATAATGAATGTGGCTGATAGCATGATGAATGTGGCTGATAGCGTAATTAATGTGGCTGATAGCATGCTGAATGTGGCTGATAGCGTAATTAATGTGGCTAATAGCATGCTGAATGTGGCTGATAGCCAATTCTATATGAAATTAAATTTCTATATGAAAATTCTATATGAATTTGCATTCTAAATATTATTTAATGTAAAATCATTATTCAACTTAACAAAAATTAATTTCAACTAGAATTTATATATAATTAATTTCCTTTCGGAATGATTAAAAATAATCTAGATACTTTGAATATTAATGTTGTTGTCATGCGACTTGCTGATCTTCATTAATAATATTCTAAAAAATATCTAGTTACTTTGTATGCTTAAACATCTAATTCATATGAAAAGTTTCTCGCTATGCTGGTAGTCGTACTCTGTAGCTCAGTTGGTAGAGATACCACCTAGACAGTGGAGGGTCCTGGGTTCGAGTCCCAGCAGAGTCGATAAATTTTTCTATATGAATTTGCATTCTAAATATTATTTAATGTAAAATCATTATAACAGATTAGGTGACCTAACAAACTCTTTTAAAGAAATGTTTATTTACATGTATGAGATAGTATGTAACATAATGTCCTTAAATACAGGGCTACGATTGAGAGGTAACAAAGTTCGCGGTCGACTAAGGTAAGGACAGTCAACGTTGCTACATTTTTTCCTACGTTTGTTGTTTGTGAACAAATATAAAGAATACAGTTATCTGTCAATAGTTTAAATAATGGGGTTTACATTTGATATGCAAATCAAATCGTCAATTCGACACAACAGTACAAACTTTCATTGTAATGACTACAGATACATAGAGTCAGGTAAATGATCTAAAGAACAACATTTTAGTAAAAGTTGACAAAGTAGAAGCCAACAATATGAATTTACTAAAGACGGTAGAAGAAACTCATTGATAAAATATAGGTTATACGTGAATCGTTTGCTGCTACTCAAACGTTAATAACATAAACAAGACAGAAATTTCAATTTTAAAATCAAATCGTCAATTCGACACAACAGTACAAATTTTCATTGTAATGACTACAGATACATAGAGCGAGGTAAAGGATCTAAAGAACAGCATTTTAGTAACAGTTGACAAAGTAGAAGCTAACAATATGAATTTACTAAAGAAGGTAGAAGAAACGGGTGTCTTAGTAATCGACAATTCTAAAACTTCATAGAGAGTTTTAAGGATTCTACTGTAGACATTAGATTAGAGCTCCGATTTGTAAGCAATATTTGATCAGATTAACTATAATTTGGTCAAAAGTGGAAATTAAAAGGTTAAGCTAGTGACAGATCGAATTCAATAGTCATCATTAATAAAGTAACTTTTTTCAGTCAGATGTATTTAGCTACTATACTATGTAACGTTTATAAATAAATAATATATCATTATAGAATAGTATTTGATTAATGCTCATAAACTGTTAACAATCTAACATTTCCTTTATATGAGCTGTTGATAGTATTAAACCTATGCATCACCGTTACGAATTTTTGATATTCGAGTAATGTTTTAAGAAATTCAGAACCGACTTACAACATACCCTTTTCTTCATGTACGCTCTCGTAATCTTACATCGTAGTTATATTGTGTGTATAAGGTATTCATGAATTTAGAGATTAGAGCTTGAGTCGGTCAACCCACTTTCTAATACAACTAAAGCATAATGCTTAATTTTACATGATTCGTTAATAGAATACAATGCGTTTGCTGAAACTATAACTAGACATGTTTCTCTGTTCTCTGTTTCTCGATAATATTCCGATGGTGATAAGAAGCATGGTAAGCTTTTACCTGTTTCCTGTAGAGCAATTTTGAGTATACCTTCTTCTTGTGGTAAAACTAATGCCTTGTTAGGTCTACTAATTAATGAAAACGAATTAAAATTTGAAAATATCAAAATATCTGAAAGTCTTTATTTCAACCTAAATATGGCGAAAACGATGATGTAATCACCCCTAATGATGTGAAACCTAATTCAGTATTCATTTTGATGATATAATTTCTGATAAACAAGAAAAAATAGACAATATTTTAGCAAGGGTGTTGATTCATTTTATTTAGGTCAAACATATACGAAAATTCCCAAACATCTGATTAGGGACAACGCTAACTTACTTATTCTCTTTAAGCAAGATGAATTGAATTTCAAACATGTGTATAACGCTCATATTTTAGGAGATGCAAGCTATGATGAACTTAAACATTTAAACGCATAGTATAATTATTTTCTCAACGCAGGACATATATCGATACTTTTCTAGTTTAATTAAATCCTATAAGTTATATTCATATCGTCCTTTTTATTCTGTTAAGATGTTTATAATAATCATGGTGAGCTTGGTATGAACATAATCCGATTGTACCTATTCTTTTCTCTCCGTTTGTATAGTATAAAATATATATTCCGCGTCAGACTGATTAGTATCCTTATATGTACCGATTGTTATATTTCCATGAATATTTGAGTTTTCACCAATACACAGGATAAATTTTTATCTCTAATTTTATATATGGCGTTTTATATAGAGCAGGAGTCTCACGATAATTTATACATATATTGTCTTTAAATACGAGGGTAGATCAGTATTTACGGTCTCTGACATAGTAGGCTTTGCATGATATCGTCACTCATTTTTCTATGAGAACTGTCATTACTAATTATTTGTTGTGTCAAGTTTTGCGTAGGTGCGTGTTGTTCTTTGAAAGTTATTAATAATTAAGCTGGTCGATAACAGACAATTTTTAAAAATGGAAAACAGTGAAGTCAGAGCGCTGATAAAGTATTTGCAAAAAAAAGGATTAACACCTACTGAAATTCACAAGGATATGACAGACGTTTTAGGGGACTCTGCCCCTTCTTACCAAGTGGTGAAAAATATGTCTCGTGAGTTTAGATTAGGCAGAACAACTTGCGAACATGCGAAAGGTGCGGAACGTCCAGTCTGTGTCACCGTTGACAAAAACATCAATTTGATCCATGATATGGTAATGGCAGATAGAAGACTGACTATTCGCCATATCGCCGAAATAACGAACATCTCTTATGGGTCAGTTGAAAATATTTTAAGAAATGTTCTTGATCTCAGAAAAATTTCGGCGCGTTGGGTTCCAAAGATGCTGACCGTCGATCAGAAACGCTCTAGAGTGCTGCATTCGGAAGCCAATTTGGAGTACCTGAAGGCCAATCGGAAGCAATTTCTCACTCGCTTTGTGACTGTGGATGAAAAATGGGTGCACCATTTTGATCCTGAGACGAAAAGACAAAGTATGGAGTGGCATCACAGAGGTTCTCCACCTCCACGCAAATTTCGAGTTCAACGGGCGGCTGGAAAGATTATGGCCACAGTGTTCTGGGATGCAGAAGGAATTTTGATGATCGATTATTTGCAGCGTGGACACACAATAACGGGTTCTTATTATGCAGGGTTAATTCCAAAATTGCGCGAAAGCATCGACCGAAAAAGACCAGGAAAATTGGCACACAAAATTTTGTTCCATCAGGACAACGCTCCAGTCCACAAGAGCTGCATTGTCATGGCTGCCATACAGAACGCTGGCTTTGAAATCCTAGAATACCCTCCATATTCACCAGACCTGGCACCCAGTGATTACCATCTATTTACAAAATTAAAGGAAAACCTGCGTGGAAAAAATATGGAGACGATAATGAAGTTATGACCGCAGTAAATGGCTGGTTTGAGGAGCAACCGGAAAACTTCTTCCTGAAAGGCATTGAAGCATTGGAACATCGGTGGACCAAGTGCATTGAAGTCCAGGGAGATTATGTTGAGAAATAAATAAATAATGTTTTAAAAATTCTTTCTCTTTCTATATCAGGTACCGTAAATATTGATCTTCCCTCGTATTCTAAAACAGATAAAGAACCTTGAACCCTTGTTAGGAATTTTAAAAATAACGAAATTTTTATTGAATCAGCTAAATAGATAGTGTACTTATAAGTGAATCTCTAAATAACGAATGCGTTAACAGAACTCCTGCATTAATATACATAACGTTTCATCGTGTTTTTCAAAACACATTTCATTGTAAAAGAATAAGAATAATTTCAATTTTATTTATCAGGCGATATACATTATATTATTTTCATATATTAGTATGCAAAGTTATCGTTTCAATAAAAAGTAAAATATTTATCTGATTTATTTCTCCAGGTTAAGTCTTCAGGGTTCTCATAACTGTAGATATTGCAAGAGGTAACTACCCTGTGTTTCAAAGTTATAAAGACGTATTACAAACATATGTTATAGACTTATATTTCGAAGGTATCGAAAATGGTTACAGATTATTATTAATCATACGAGTTTACTATAGATACGTTGAATAAACTACAAGAGTATATAGTATATTATTACATATCAGCGTATTTCGAAGCTATTGAAAATGTATGATATATTGTAAAATAACGTTTAAATATGGCGACGAACTTATTTCTTTTAAACTGGCGACAACTCATCATACAAAACATACTGTATTTATGTATTCCCTTTCTCTGCTGATATGTTTTCTACAGTGTGTTGTTAAATATTATACCCTGTTCTCTCAAGAATGCATAAAATTTTCGAAATATCTGTTATTATTTTACTTAGCACATATAAAAGTAGCAAAATGAATTTCTATTTTAACCTGTTAACTTTTATGTACTTTATTGTGCTATTCAACTTGACCCTAATTATGATTAAATGAGAACGCATATTATCAAGCTGTTCAAAATTCGAATGTCTAGAAAAATGGGTAGCTCTTACTGAATATACGAAGAATACGTTTTAGGTATGTATTCAGATACATAACATTTCTCTCATATATGAATTTGTATACATCGATCTAGATCTTGCTACCGTATATGTTTAACATAAAAATAAATAAAAACTATAAACTTCTTTTATCGTTTTATTTATAAAATTTTAATAATAATATTAAATGTTTGCATTGTACGACCTATTGATAGGGTAGGTGAATTGCAGGCATTTAGCAGG
The DNA here is from genome assembly GCA_929113105.1 of Agrypnus murinus. Classification (NCBI taxonomy): domain Eukaryota; kingdom Metazoa; phylum Arthropoda; class Insecta; order Coleoptera; family Elateridae; genus Agrypnus; species Agrypnus murinus. The sequence goes on along the minus strand of OV816028.1, from coordinate 3,072,510 downwards.
CCCGTGTTTCTAACTGCGGATCCAATAAGTCTGTATATAAACCCTCTACCTATGTAATTATTTTTTTAAAGTAAATAGTCTGTAATAAATTGTATATGTGATATGTATAAATACCTTAAGTTACGGGGAAATTATAGGATTTCTAATGATAATAACATACTTTAGCAACTAGTTAAGTTTACATGTACAACTATATTATATAAGTCTGTATATAAAGCCTCTACCTATGTAATTATTTTTTGAAAGTGATTAGTCTATAAATTGTATATGTGATATGTATAATTATATGATATAAATCTGTACACTGTGTAATTATTCAAATCTAAAATTGTATATGCTCTGTATTGTGAAAATAGTTGAATAAACCATATTGTAATGTAATATACTATGTTGTATCATTTAAGAAGGTAAACACGTAACTATATTGAAAGTAATTATATTTGCATTGTTTTGAACATAATGGTATGTTATGATAAGAAATATTTGACGGGTATCGGATGAAACAATACATTTTACTAGGGGTTTCTTGTTGGCGTAGAGATAATCCTTATAGATCCGATTCTGAGAACTGAGGTGAAATCAATAATGAGAAATGACAAGTTTCTACATGTTAATTATGTTATACATTTTAAATGTTATGACAGATTTATAATTTAGGAATGTCTGTAGTTGAAATGTTATATGCAAATAATATATAGAAAATGAAATGCTCGATATGAACAGTCATATGATGTGATATGAAGAAGAAATAGGTAAGTTTTAAAAGAACGAAATCCTTTGAATGTTACTGAATAATTATTTCCGTGACGAACGACCCTGATTGATGCAACTTTTAGCAAAATAACTTCAAAGATTTAACCTGTTAATTGCTTTTACATCTCATAGCAAATTTTAGAAAATCTAAATTCCTTTGAATTCATCAGTCATATGTAAGAACGTTTGTTTATTTATAGTTGAAAGCAGTTTTAAGGAATGTCGAAAAAACAACGTGACTAATTACCTTGTACGTATTTTCATGCAAAAACATTTAGTTTGAAAGTAAATTCTTAAACAATTTTGCTTTACTTGTAAACCGTATTTTGAATGTTTATGACGTATATTTAAACATGTCAGAATGCAATAGAGATAATCCGTCTGGTGATTGACAGTAAGCTTTAGAGGTACTTTGTAAACTTGAAAATAAATTTTTCTCGTATTATTACCTAGATGTTTCTACATGTTAATTACGTATAGATCTATATTTAAATATCAATTAGGAATGATAACATAAGATTTATTTTAAAATAAGTTTAAGAGAGGGAGATGACAGATACAAATGATATATAAAAATGAGATGTACAAATGAGATATGAGATATGAAAATGAGAGATGAGATATGCAAATGACACCGTGAATTAATTTAATCCGCGTATGCATGTGAGAGATGAGCTAAGCAAATGAGAGATGAGATATGCAAATGATACCGTGCATTAATTTAATTCGCGCATGCAGATGAGAAATGAGCTAAGCAAATGAGAGATGAGATATGTAAATGAGAGATGAGAAATGCAAATGATACCTCATAATTTTAAAATGTACTGTTGTATGCCGACCATTATGCGGATTAATTTAAAATCATTTTCGTATTACGCTATTCCATTTTTGTTATGATAAGAAATTCCAATCATTTTGTTATTGCTTAAACTTATAGCTAAAACACGTCTTTGCTAATGATTTGCGTTTGTTTAAGAGCGTTTTGTTTATTATGTATTTATTTGAAAGCAGTTACATTTAGAATTGAAATGTTTTTTAAAATAAATTTCTTGATATTAATAATTTAGTTCTGGGTTATTTTTATTTTAATAAATAAATTGATGTTACTATATTTTAAACGACTATAATGTCTACATTTATATTTAAAATTAATAATAATAATGTATAACGTTTAGATTTATATCTAAAATTAATAATAATAATGAATATCATATCTGATAATATGAAATTACTGGCATGTATTATGTTATGAGTACGTGGTCGCTAGTCAATAATTTTTTTTATAACCCGTTTACAGTGCTTTAATAGATTACCTTCATGGTGGTTATATTCAAATAATATATAGAAAATGAAATGCTCGATATGAACAGTCATATGATGTGATATGAAGAAGAAATAGGTAAGTTTTAAAAGAACGAAATCCTTTGAATGTTACTGAATAATTATTTCCGTGACGAACCACCCTGATTAATGCAACTTTTAGCAAAATAACTTCAAAGATTTAACCTGTTAATTGCTTTTACAGCTCATAACAAATTTTAGAAAATCTAAATTCCTTTGAATTCATCAGTCATCTGTAAGAACGTTTGTTTATTTATAGTTGAAAGCAGTTTTAAGGAATGTCCAAAAAACAACGTGATTAATTACCTTGTACGTATTTTCATGCAAAAACATTTAGTTTGAAAGTAAATTCTTAAACAATTTTGCTTTACTTGTAAACCGTATTTTAAATATTTATGACGTATATTTAAACATGTCAGAATGCCATAGAGATAATCCGTCTGGTGATTGACAGTAAGCTTTAGAGGTACTTTGTATACTTGAAAATAAATTTTTCTCGTATTATTACCTAGATGTTTCTACATGTTAATTACGTATAGATCTATATTTAAATATCAATTAGGAATGATAACATAAGATTTATTTTAAAATAAGTTTAAGAGAGGGAGATGACAGATACAAATGATATATAAAAATGAGATGTACAAATGAGATATGAGATATGAAAATGAGAGATGAGATATGCAAATGACACCGTGAATTAATTTAATCCGCGTATGCATGTGAGAGATGAGCTAAGCAAATGAGAGATGAGATATGCAAATGATACCGTGCATTAATTTAATTCGCGCATGCAGATGAGAAATGAGCTAAGCAAATGAGAGATGAGATATGTAAATGAGAGATGAGATATGCAAATGATACCTCATAATTTTAAAATGTACTGTTGTATGCCGACCATTATGCGGATTAATTTAAAATCATTTTCGTATTACGCTATTCCATTTTTGTTATGATAAGAAATTCCAATCATTTTGTTATTGCTTAAACTTATAGCTAAAACACGTCTTTGCTAATGATTTGCGTTTGTTTAAGAGCGTTTTGTTTATTATGTATTTATTTGAAAGCAGTTACATTTAGAATTGAAATGTTTTTTAAAATAAATTTCTTGATATTAATAATTTAGTTCTGGGTTATTTTTATTTTAATAAATAAATTGATGTTACTATATTTTAAACGACTATAATGTCTACATTTATATTTAAAATTAATAATAATAATGTATAACGTTTAGATTTATATCTAAAATTAATAATAATAATGAATATCATATCTGATAATATGAAATTACTGACAGGTATTATGTTATGAGTACGTGGTCGCTAGTCAATAATTTTTTTTATAACCCGTTTACAGTGCTTTAATAGATTACCTTCATGGTGTGATAGTTAAGTCCTAGGCTTATAACCAGACGGTCGAGCGTTCAAACCCTGCTGGCTCCATTGGCTTTTATAAAAAATATAGCGGGTTGCCTATCTACAGACGAAGTCCGAAGTCAGCGATAGATGGCAGCAGAGTGAATTCAAATCTATGGGCGGGAAATCCAAGTTGGGAATGAGGAGAGAGAGGAAGATGAGATATGCAGATGACCCCGCGAGATATAAAAATGATCCGCTAATGACCCCGCGAATTAAATTAATTAGATCGTGATATGCAAATAATACCGTTAATGATATACACATAACACCGCGAATGATATGCAAATGATCCACTAATGACCCCACGAATGATATGCAAATGAACCTCGAATTTCGCGGATGACCTTGAAATGCAAAACGGACCTTCATAAGAAAATACATGGGATTTTGCGCTCGAACCCGTCTAGCATATCTACTAAAGTCTTGTAGTTGAAAGGTGAGATAGCATACCGTATGCTTTTTGGAGTGCTGAGAACGAAAACTAAAATCGACATAACCTCAAAACACACTTCAAAAAACACCTCAAGAAATTTATAAGAATACATCTAAAAAAAATCCTTGGGTGATGGATAAATTCTGACCCCGGATTCTTTCAGCACACCAAAAAACATACGGTATGGTACCTCAAAACATATGGTATGGTACGTCAACTACAAAACTTTTTTGTTTTTTGTTGGTTTGTGGCAGGCCCACAAAATAAAAAAAAAGTTTTGTAGTTAAAAGGTGATGTACCATACCGTATGTCTTTTCGTGTGCTAAAAACGAATCCGGGATTTCGTTATAACCTGAAAGAACACTTCCAAGAATTTGTAAAAATATATTTTAAAAAAATCCTTGGGTGATGGGTCAATTCTATCCCCGGATTCGTTTTCAGCACACCAAAAAGCATACGGTATGGTACCTCACCTTTCAACTACAAGGTTTTTTTTTTTATTTTGTGGGCCTGTGTTATTAATCGCAAATGTCGATCTATCAGTTTGTTACATCTCTTATCTTTGCATAATTCTTGCAGATTTGATATTAATTGACACGATTAATTGAACAAAATCCATCCCAATAATTTTTTTTTCTAAAAGTAATCGTTTAAGTACAATTAATAGAATTTTGGTTTTCTAATCTTACAAAGTTATTACAGGTCTTTGTAACAAAAGTGAGATACATTAACCTAATTATTTACATATTTATTTGCACGCTTTATATATCCCTGTGACGGCGCTTGCTGTATTAATCCTTCTGTTCTCTAGATTAGAAACGTCAAGGATTATCAGAAGCCCTCGGCTTAGTGCTATGGACGCCAAACATAGGAAACCGCAATATAAATTTCTGTTTTCTCTTAAAATAGACAAAGTATACTTGATTAGGTTCGTTACTGATAAATCCGATGAGTTATAATCACAGCCTAAATTTCTGCTAATAGTAGCTCCGTCGGAGATAAATTTTCTTCTTTAAAAAAGAACTAGAATCTAGTTTGCTTTCGAAATACAGTGAATTTCTTGGATTTGACATCAAGGATAAAAATAACCGCTTTTCGTTCTACTCTTCTATCTTTCGTCTTCTACTTCATGAATTTTATGGATATACCCTGTTTTGTAAATAAATTGGATGTGCACCATACCTGTGAGCGGTTGACGTTTAAAAATAAACAGCGATTTGTCTATAAAATTCATTGCAATAAATATTTAAACATCATCGCCTACTTTTTCGTCTCTTGGAACCAAATTTTAAACGGATAAGTATAAATTTAATTTATATTCCCTTTCAAATGTCTACTGGAAAATCTTCTCAAGTTTATTTTATTTTTGTGTTTTTTAACGCAAACGTCTTTTATGTTTCGCTTGAATCAGCTTTTAAAAGGTTTCAGTGGTTTTTCAGATAATAATAAAATGCAATTTTCTTTGTATTCTTTACAAGTTTTGCGTGTTTTCGCAAACAAGCTAAAAACATATATTCGCGCGGGTGAGAGACTACAATGGTGAAAAGAAAACAAAATACTTTTATGTTTTTCTAGGTTTTTACGAATAAAAGCATGGTGGGAAAACCCCACAAACAAAACTGCTCTATTACTTCGCTAAACACATTTTCTCATCGTGTTGTAGGCGACAAAAGAAATTTAAAAGGATATCCTACTAGCTCTTGCAAATAGGAAGACATATGTCACCTTGTCTCTCTAGCAAGTAGCAACAGAAAGCAAGCAAGCAAGCAAACAATCTATATTAGTTGTTTCTTACACACGTGACGTTATTTATTACCTTTAAAACTTATTTGTTCAGGTGTTCATAGGCGGTTGATTAAATTTTGGAAGTATTAAGTTAAACACAAGAAAAAATAGAAAGCGAACAAAGAAAATACAGAAAAAAGGGTAACTTTTGTTGAAATGAAATTGGTAACGTTATAAAAGAGAAACTTGAAGAATGGCACAATCCATCACACGGATACAAGACAAGGTTAGAACAATATTCTTATTTAGCAACATAAAGAAAATGCTCTTGTTTCAGTGTAGGAGAGTTGGTGAAGTAAATACGATGGATGGGGATTTAGAATGGAAATCTGCTCGAGTGGTAGCAGTTTTATAATTTCGTTTTCTTATAACAGCTTCACTTTTCAGTTGCTTTAGTGCAATGAAAAGAGTTAATTAAGAAATTAAAGCATTATTTGATATACATACGCAATTTAAGTCCATTAGGATATAAATTTACAAAAATATTATCATTTTTGTAGATTTTTATTTTTTTTTGCTTTTAATCGATTAGGTACTATGATTATCTTTGTAATACTGCGCAATATTGAAGAGAATGACGAAATATATCACATCTGCCCACAACATGCTATAATGATCAATTGTCTATTTCTCTAACGAAATCTTCTTCGATTAGTGTTTGGCAATTTTTAAAAATAAACCGAATTCTCTCTCAATTTATGATAAGTGTTTCATATGTTTATGATGTGTATACATATCATTTATGTTGCGCATCACATGTTGCATCAATATAATGTGGTCGATCATTTTCTGAATAGATTACGTGTACTAAATAGTTGCGACATGTTGTACACTAATTTATCGCAAATATCATCTGGTCATCTCGTGTACCATTTATTTTTAAATTTTCACGCCAACAAAGTAACATATATGTCGAACTATAAACTAAACGAATTTAACAACATGCTTAGTAATAGACTTAAAGATACACTTAACGGACAAGCAAGCAAATGCTTTAAGTTGACTGAACGATGGACTCCCACATGGCGTCCTTGCACCCCTCCTATTCAATATCTATACAGCAGACCTCCCAAACACCAAGGCAAGAAAGTTTATAAACGCTGACGACATAGCCCTAACCTCCCAATCCAGAGATTTCGAAACATCAGAGACTATTCTCACAGAGGACCTAGTAAAACTGGACAAATACACGGAAAACAGAAACATGCTGCTTTCATCCGAATAACATTTACCACTACGGGTACTGTCAGAGGGAGTGATGTAAGAAGGGTACATAGCCTCTCACTTCCAAGACAACTTCACCTGAACGGGTACATACCGGGGGTCTATAACGTGTAGACTTGCAAACGAAGCGCTGTCGAGAGCCCACCAAGCCTATAATTTGGTAGATCGGGGTGGAAAAACCATTAAAAAATCAAGTCATGCCACAATTGAGGTTGGATTCGATCGGGTAGTGGTCCTCAATTCCACAGGAATTGGGGGATAGTCCGAAGCTGGACGAGGTACAATCTCCTAGGAGAAAGTGCCGACGGGTGAGCAAGTTTATAGCTCCGGTACTAGCTTGGAGAGCTAGTAGAGGATGGATAGTAACCTCACTCCAACCACTGAGTTACTGGTAGCCTGTATATGTATACATTGCGCGCTAATTGAGCGTATCTCAATTCGAATCCCTAAGGTGACCGTATACAAATAAAGATTTGGACATTCTGTCTGTCGTTATTGAGATGGGATGGGCCAATACAACCACAATAACCGTACATTTACGCATGTTCAACCACGGCCCTTTTTATTTTTTTATACAGATATTGGGGTAAGAAGATCAGAAAACACAAACGTGAGTGCGTGTGAGGTGGAACAAAAATTACCATTACGGTACTACGGTAGATACACCGTAGTACCACTGACAAATGAAAGGGTTTTAGAAATTCTAAATGGCGTTATGACATAGGCCTGTTTTAGTTATCAACCAGTGGACGGAGAAATGTAGGAACGCAGCAATTGATGTTGAGAAATAGAGTCGCAGAGAAGTAGAATTTAAGGATCCAGAAATGGAGCGATTATGACAGTAAGAGTTATAGAAATGTATAGACAGTACTATAATATCTTCTTTGTTTGTTTTGAGTTAAAGACGATTTGTGGTTTATCAGCTTGACTATTTTACTTTCAAATACTAGAGAATGAATGCTTTACTCTTTGTTTGTTGTTTTATGAATACTATGGGTGGCATTTGTTGTTTATTTAGTTGATCTCTGTTGGTATAACACGCAAGGCAGTGACTTGGTAAGCGGTAATTATTTTCTAAGTATTTAATATTTTATGTTTCACATGCATATTATTTCTTGTTTATACCGGTGATATGAACTATATAAACAAGTCCATAATAGCCAGGGCATTATAAGCAGACGGTATAGTTTATAACGCCCGCTCATGTTTCCTTTCGCAATCGGAGCCGGCCTTACGTTCAATAGTGATTTGAATCATTAGGGCAGAATGTATATGTTTGCGTACGAGTTTATACAGTATATATGTTTACAGCACAACGAATAAATTTAGTATTTGCTTCGTAGTTTTTGGGCGCGCAACCAACGAATTCTTTTGTGCCAGAAATTTATTAGATGAAATTAATTTATTCTTTAAATGACATGTGCTATTACGATTTTTCTGCTTTTGTGGGATGTTGGTGGCAACCAACAACAAAAACATTTGAATTTAAAATTTTATATCTCTGTTTGACTTTTGCACATTTAGTAAAAGTTGTTATCATCCGACAAACATAAAAACTCTTAGTTTTATAATTATAAATATAAACAACGTCCTTGACAACGCCAACAATTATAAATTAAAATTAATTTTCTACTTTTCACATATTCTCGTGAAAAATAAAATTTTGTTACAAGATGATAATGCCCATCGGACACATACTCACGGTCACCCTCTTGGCATTATCATCATTCTAACGTCCTTGGTACATAAATAACTAATAGTGCATTTATTTTTCTTGATGTCACAATTGCAGTAATCACGAGGCGTGACTCATATACAATTACTTCTTTAAATATTTTGTTGAAAATTATATTGTGTAATTATATGGAATAATCAATAATTATAAAATTGTCTTGTTTACTAAACTCTCACTCTTTCTTTACTCACATCCATTTACTCCACGGGAATAATTGCGAAAAGCAGGAATTTTCCAATTAAGACCACCTTATTTGTACAATCTCGACATTAATTGTAAAAATGTCAAATAGTTCATAGCCAGTAGAAATTCCAATTTCTTAAATTTCTTAAAGTCACTGTTGCAAAGTATTGAAATTTTCTGACTAAATTTATTCACAATAATTTTTATATAGATTTAAACTTTGCACTTGCCATTGCTGACTTATAATATAGCAGATAATCACTACTATTTAATCAATTTGCTTCTATTTCTTTTACTTTAATTTAAATTAATGTTTTTACGTACACTTATTAATACTCGATATGAATAAGGACTAATAGTTGAATTCTGAGTTATTCATTCATACAAATGTATGTATAATATAATTAAAATATATAGTATGACCTGATCTGTTACACTTGTTAAAACAGGACTTTGATTTTCATTGAAGCTAGAAATGAATTGCATTCTACTTTGCTTACTTTTTACATCATATCCTTCAAAAAATGAAAATCAATTTGTTGTCACTAACAGCTTTTTGCTATTTCAGGTTACAAATTTATGTGGAAATTTATTTTTGTACATTTTTCGGTTAGCACACAAACAGTAATACGAGCAGAATTTACAGAAAGCAGAAGGCTACATAAAATTTCTGGAGGTTAACACAGTCCGTAGCTTCTTACAATTTCAATTTACTAAGGCTTGAGCTATTAATAGTTAATAATACTATCATATATTATCATACTGATGGCTAAGAGTTTACCATGTTTTACAATAACGCCCATTAATCTACATACACTCTAAAAAATTCCCCTTGAAGTTGCCTCCATTTCTTGGGGTAAATTTACTTCAAAGTGTAATTTTCATAGGAAGTGGGAAATTTCAATATTATATATGCATGGCATATAATACCGAATTTGTTGAACAAATGCATTCTATACGCAATTAAACAATGATTCAATAATAATTCCATAGAATGTACCCTATTTTTAAATATTTATATTTATTGGACTTGACCTTATAGTGAAATTGTGCTCTAGAACAAGCACAAGCTTTTATAAAGTATACTTTGTTACCTCCATTTTTTGGGGTAAATTTACTTCCAATGTAATTTTCATAGGAAGTGGAAATTTCAATATTAGGTCAATATTAGGTAAAGTTATAACTTTACGCAGGTGTTTTAATGTTAAAATGAAATGTAAGATTGCATTGAGATCGTAATTTTAATCTGTAAATTTATTTAAAAAGGAAACATGACAATGCAAATTTAACCTAATATTGAAATTTCCCACTTCCAATGAAAATTACACTTTGAAGTAAATTTACCCCAAGAAATGGAGGCAACTTCAAGGGGAATTTTTCAGAGTGTAACTACTAATCTACGAGGAAATAAAGCTTACAATGAAAAGAAAAATTTATATACAATCCTTAACAGATAAAGTCAGACAAAGACTTTAAGAGTCGAATTTAAATGTTATTTCAATGAAAATAGTATTATATGGGTGAATATCTACAAAGTGACTCTTTCAGAGGTGATTTTTGGACAAAAGTTTTTGTTTTATTTCGAAAATTAAAATTATGGTATTTGATACCTTTTGGGGTCTTTTTCGACATAACACCAAAAAACGTTAAAAAAACGAACTGCAATACTGAATTGTTTACCGTTTTTCAAAACAAAGGCGCGCCGAAATGAACTATAAAGTATGGTAATGAAAAAGAGACAGCTTATCAAATTTATTTACTGAAAAATATAAAATATAAAAATAAAAATCACCTAATAAACTGTTAAAATAAAACTAAAAAAATATTCTTTGGCAAAAGATACATATACATATCACTATTTTTCAAATTTTTTTCGCCCCTCTTTTTCCCTTTCTCTTTTTTTCTTAACTTGTTCCTCTCTTGATGCTTTAAACTCTTTCTGCAAAAATAATCCTATTTAATTGGCCGTAGGTCCTATTATTTCACAAAAACATGCAGCTTATAATCACACCCTAAAAAATTACCGGTGAATTATACCCTAATAAATGGAGGCAACTATGTTGCCTCCATTTTTTGGGATAAATTTACTTCCAAGTGTAATTTTCATAGGAAGTGGGAAATTTCAATATTAGGTCAATATTAGGTAAAGTTATAACTTTACGCAGGTGTTTTAATGTTAAAATGTAAGATTGCATTGAGATCGTAATTTTAATCTGTAAATTTATTTAAAAAGGAAACATGACAATGCAAATTTAACCTAATATTGAAATTTTTCACTTCCTATGAAAATTACACTTTGAAGTAAATTTACCCCAAAAAATGGAGGTAACTAGTTGCCTCCATTTTTTAAGGTAAATTGAAGGGGAAATTTTTAGAATGCAAATGCAGTATTTTTAAACATCGAATAAGGGAACAATTTATTTGAAGTGGTAATTAATTAAAATTTTTAATGAAAAATATGTTTTTCTTTGGAAAAAAACCTACCACGGGAATGAAAGTCGGTTCCTTTATACACATGTTTGATACAAGTTGATAGCTGTTCGAAGTTCTCCTTTCAAATTCACAAGCACAATTGATGGTCTAACTGATTTAAAAACATATTAACAACATTTTCGACACGTACACAGCAAAAATGATAAAACCCTGTGACGTTAATAGGCTTTCATACAATGCGCACGGGAATGAAGCAACCTACCAAAGACAATTTTTGAACTTAAATCTTAATCACTAGAAAATATATAAACTGAATTTACTTTACACTTTGGAAAAACCCGACATTTGTGAATATAACTGATACACAAAATGAATTTAAAATGCACAACTTTAAAAAATATAAACTGTACTTTATGATTAACTAGGCAAAAGACATGCCACGGGAATGAAAAAATATACATTCAAATGGCATAAAATCCTAATACAAAAATATTGAGATTAATGAATTTTAACGACCTATTAGTACAGTAGATTATCTTCCTCGAAATCATGTTTATAAACACAAAAACTTATTTGGTCTTTGAATAGTGAGCTGAGACAAACCGGGGGTCACTTTCCAGATATTCATATAACAATAATAGTGTAATAGGAAAGAATTAAGCACTGTGCTAATGTAAAAGATAAGTATCCACAGTTGTTATACGTTATATGTTAACTATGTAACAATAAAACTCAAATGTACATGTTCAGTAATAATAATAAATATATTTAATTTAAAACTTAATCAATAATAGAAATTCATAAACTAAACAAAATCATATATAGTAATACTTCCTATTCCCATTATCTTGATATTTCTCGTATACGCATTAAACTTAATTTCAATTGATACACTAACAGAATTCTATAGAGTCTCGAGCATCTATCATCTGAACGTTACTTCCCAAATAATCGCTTTATAAGCTATTTATGTAATCTTTCCAAAGGGAGAATCGGCAGCATCATGCGAGCGAAGAGTTTCAAAGAGTATATCCTAATGGAAAACGTAGCACTGTGGGAGCAATATAAGGAGCGCGTGACCGTCATATAGTATATACTATAGTTAGTGCGTCACAAATTCCACTGCCATCACCTAGTGGACGATGTGTTGAAGATTACGAGAATGGGTGCTATTCTACGGCCATAAAATGGTCACATTTTCCACTGCAGAGCATAAATATGTCAAATTTTATATTCAGGATACGTACCTATGTGTTTATTCTGCAGGAATATCGAGTGATGTATTGTTATTAGATTTTCTGTTCCATTTTTTTTCTCATGCTTTTTCGTTTTTACATATTAAAGCTTGTTTCATTATGTAGTATGGTAGGTTGATAAGAGCGACTGATAAAAAATTTAAAAACATAAGAGTTTCGTGTCTCAATCTCGTCTACAAATTAAGGAAAATCTCTACTTCAAGTAATTTATCGCAAGGCAGCTGCAGAAAAAAGATAAAAAGCTCTTATATGAGATACGAACTAGAAGTTTTTGTGAAAATTTCATTTTAAGTTAGATTATTCTATATGAACAATGAATAAAATGAAACAAGAAGCGGGTAGATGGAAAAGATGAAAACTTGTTTAAGTGCTCCACACGTACGTGAATGTAGCATGTAGCAGAACGAAAAGAATATGAGCATCCAACGCTTGCTTCAATTATATTTAAAATGAGGAAATCGAATAGTTTCACCTTTAATATAAAAATTTCTTTCAGACACAGTTTAAACAGATATAAAAAGATTTCTATAATTTGAGAAAAACGAGCAAGATATCAAAAAGTGTGGAAATACTCTACTGATAATTGATGTCAAAGAGAAAAAAGAGCTAATGTGTGTACTACATAGAAGTGTACGCTGACTGTCGTTGAAGGTTTATAGCAAAATGTAAGATTTTAAAGTAATTTTTCATCTTCATTATTACGAGGCTGGTTTGATAAGTCCGTGCAAAAGGTAATAAAACGTATTTTTTGAGGAAGTTTTATTTTACTTTTCTACATAATCTCCTTGAAAATTCATACATTTGGTCCAACGATGTTCAAGTTTTTTTATTCCCTCCTTAAAATAAGAGTTATAAAACTCTGCAAAATAAGCGTTTGTTTGATTTATCACTTCGGCATTTGACCCAAATTTTGTTCCTGCAAGAAATTTCTTCATGTTTGGAAACAAAAAATAGTCCGAGGGTGCTAGATCCGGAGAATATGGGGGGTGTAGAAGAATTGCGTAGCGTAATTCTAATAGTTTAGCCGCGGCAATTGCACATGAATGAACTGTAGCATTGTCTTGGTGAAACAGGATCTTCTTCTTGGCTAAATGTGGCCGTTTTATCTTGATTTTGCTGTTTAATCTATCTAGTAAAGATGCATAATACTCTCCGGTTATCGTTTTACCCTTTGCTAAATAATCAACAAAAATTATTCCATGGGCGTCCCAGAAAACAGTGGCCATCACCTTGCCTGCCGAGGGAACCGTTTTCGCTTTCTTCGGTGCCCGTTCACCTGCTGCAACTCACTGTTTTGACTGTGATTTTGTTTCTGGCTGATAATAGTGTATACACGTCTCATCAACAGTTACAAAACGTCGCAGAAATTCAACTTGATTTTTTCGAAACAGCTCCAAATTTTGCATTGAAATCTTCACTCGTTCACGTTCTTGCTGAATTGTGAGCAAACGCGGCACCCACCTTGCAGCCAGCTTTCTCATACCCAAACATTTATGCAAAATGTGATGTACTCGTTCTGTCGAAATGTGTACCGCTTGATAAATCTCACGCACCTTCTATCTTCTATCTTCCATGACCATGTCATGAATCTTATCAACAATTTCTTGCGTAGTCACTTCAACAGGGCGACCAGAACGCTCGGTATCTTTCGTGCTTCTTCGGCCACAACGAAAATCGGAAAACCTCTTATAAACCATTTTAAGTGAAGGTGCAGATTCACCGTAATATTTGTCTAGCTTGGATTTAGTTTCTGCTGGCGTTTTGCCTCTTAGAAAGTAATGTTTTATCAACATACGAAATTCGTCTTTTTCCATTGTGATAGAAGCCCAGACATCAACGACAAAAACTTACTCTCACATATAAACTATGCGTCAGATCTGCATGAAACTTGACATGTGTTGTTTCAAGGCATGCTAGATAACAGAGCCCTGATAGTTCAAGTACAATGTTGCCAACTCAAGAACTTTTGCACGGATTTATCAAACCAGCCTCGTACATTCCTAGTTTCCAATTTCTGTATCTACCTACTGTAATATGACAGAAATGTAGAATTAGAGGGCTTGCGCTTCGTTGAAGCTTAATAGAATAAAGTGATACTATTGCAAGGGCAAAATTGGACGTTTGATATATATTCTGTGTGCCGTAAGCGGATTTGAGAAATGGTTTTTAATTAAATAGGCTGGATCTAAAATAGATTTCCATGATAGATACGCGAGGAAATTGCAAACCGGTATATAGACAAAGAAACGGAGGGTTGTAAAAATTATTAATCTCATTTAGTTTAAAGGAGTCTGATAGAAAGAATGAAATCTCTTTTATAAACGTTTAAATAGTGAGAAAGTGAGAATTTACGAGAAAGTTTTTTCTTTTGAGTAGAATTTATAAAAATTTATGATTTTAAAAGACAACCATAAACAGAAAAGTATTAAGAAGTTTCTAATCTAATGACCACTAACTGTAGATTTTCTCAGTATCAAAATTATACCGTGTGTCATGAAAAAACCTGCCTATCTATCCCAAGTTTTTAAGACGGAGTTAATACTTCTTGTCTGTTTTCCCATCTGCAAAGTTCGATCATAATTTTTCTTAGAAATTCTTCAAACCAATTGAATGACTTTTATATAAGACCAGATCTATTATCATATAACATTTAAGAGAATATGCATGCTTAACAAATTGTTACGTTTTTATTCTTTATTAAGCCTGGATTCCATTATTCGTGTGATTGGGAAATACGCCAATATTTGTGAATTCGACAAATATACAAGTGAACACTTGTGTAACCGCTCCCACTTCTTGTATATTTGGCGAATATTTGGACTTGAAGATATACAGTTTTAAAGAATATATTTGTCAAATAATAAATGTCTTTGATTTGTGTTATATTTCCCGACAACCGACGGGAAAGGACAAGTGGCGAACATTTTAACACTACATATGACTATATATGACCATATAGAATCAAAGAAAGACTAGGTCCCGCGGAGGGCGCCAATTTATAACCCTCAAAATCCACAAACGAAATAATAATTATAAAATTATCATACTTACTTTAACAAAGATGCTCAAAATTACCACGGCTCTTTCTTACAAATTTAAAATTTTCAGGTCGCAGGTGTTAACCCTAAAAGCTTCTGATTGAATAATGGATTCAGGAATAAATAATAATATGTTTGGGCGCCACCAAAGCTGAGGATGTTTTTCATAAAACATAAATAAAATTTAGAAAAAGCGAAGGTTATCAGCTAAGGAAATAACCTCATTATTAATTTTGAAGTTAATTTAATTAAAACATTAGTCAAACAATAAAAGGTCTTGATTAGCCAAAGGAAACAAAAAACATCAGCAGTCCGTTTAGCCAAACTATGTCAAGTAATCAATTAAATTTGAAATCTGTATATTAAAAACAAAAGAAAATGGTACATACAATACAAATCAAAATAGTTACACATTAATAAAAAATAGCAAATTCAGAATACAAAACACATCAAAATATAATTATGCAATAATGAAAAATTTGTAAATTCAAAATATAAAACCATTAATTTAAATTAGTTATTGTTCCAAAAAATGAATAAAATTTTGGGATCCCAAATGATTAAAATTTAATCTATCATTACAATATTAACAAAATTAAATACCTTAGCCACTTTTTATCGTCTACAGTGGTGTTCAAACCAAGATTCCTTTCATATATTGAAGGATGCGAACTCTTGACAATCACACACCTTAAAAGCTTTAAAACAAAAGCTACAATAACAAACTGCTGGGCGTAATGTTGCGGGAAGAAGTCTCCTTGGATTTTGAACTAAATATTATTAACGAGGTTCATTAAACTTCGACTCGACTGCTTTTTTGCAATAACTGCTTTAGATAATAAATTCTTAATTATTCTTCTGACTGGAACTATACTCGAAGTTACTTGAATGTTGCTCAAAGTAATTGTTGAAATTATTATGGTTCGGCAAGAACAATATAACGGTAAGAAAATTCCCTCTTCTTAAACATGGGAATTAACACTGAGTTCTATTAACAAATGTCCGACAACTAAAGCATTCTTCAATAAATGAAGAATCACAAAATAACTGTAATTAAACTGTACTGTAAAACTGTATTTTTTATTCGAACAATTCGAAAAACTAGACGGCACTTCAAATAGTTAATTTATTCTTGTTTATTGTTTCCAGCCTTATTTTGTGGAACTCCATAATCATGAAATAAATAAAGATTATTAAAAGTTTCACAGTTTTAAAAACTGTGAAACTTTTAATAAAAGTTAATTTATTATTTTATAATAAACAAATTGGACGGTACTAACACATACTTAAGCTAGAAATTATTAAATTCACTTAACGGGATGTATATTTGTACCTTGCCGAGGCCCAAGGAACGACAAACGAAAACTTTAACCGGATTGTATTCTAATAAAACGGTAATTCTATAATGTCGAGACCAAAATCGACTGTCTTCTCTGAAAGCTGGATCAAAAGTGTTTTAACATTTTGGACCCCTGTTTTACGCGGAGGAACTATGTTTTTTCGCTGAAGATGTAGATCGAACCAGACCAATCAAAAGCCTATATTATTTTGTAGGAGCGAATCAAAACTATGGCAAGCTTAGTCCACGTGGACTCCTTAGGGCGGATTTTATTAGTTTTTATGCGAGATTTTCGTCCCAATGAACAAAAATAGAACTGTAGTAGCGCGAGAGCGGGTACAGGGACGCTGTCATCCAAGGGCGTAACATCTGCAGGCTAGACATGCAGATCATGCAGTTTTCAAGTTAAAACGTAGAAAGACCAAACTGAATTTGTCAACACGTGTTAAATGTTATTTTCCAACAAAGGGAAGCTTGTTTTTTACACCTTTCTCAGAACGCAGACTGGAATATTTATATAAAGCAGTATGAACTTAAATGCGCCCTAAATTTTATCAAGGTTTTTCGACAACGCAACCAGTTTTAGCGGATACACGTAAACAAGCAAAGCACTAAAGACATAATTTATTACTTCAACGTCTTCTAATTTTATAGAAGTTCGAAAACAATCTTTTAAAATATTCTTTGTAAATATGTTTATACGAACAAAATTTTAGCTACAAGTAAAATATAGATTTGCAGGACCGAACTTTAGATTTTTCAATAAATATACATGCAAAATTACACATATTTGAGACCGATAGAAAATATACCGCTACAACCAAAAATATCCACGAATAACGAATGTTTGTCAAATACACGAGTAATGGGATCCAGGCTTTACGGTACGATTTATTGGAGTAGGAATATGTTAGGCATGATGCCGCTTTGAACCAATCAATGCACCCTTCCGCACTGCTTTACGTTTCACGTGGTGCGCGTGGTATGCGACGCACCACAGTATTCAAGAACAAGAAGTCGTAGGTGCAACATATAGTTGCGGTGTTAATAGTGGCTTGTTTTAGTTGTTACCAGAATTGTTTCATTTAAAAATAAAAAGAGAGTTTTCATCTGTTTTGTGAGATAGGGAAAACCTTCGGCGATTCGACTGAATTACGTTTAAGGTGAATCTGATGCTGGAACCGCCCGGTTTTCATGGTTGAAGCTGGATTTTGATGAAGCTTCTTCTGGTAATTCAATTCCCTGTGCCGCCTTTTAATTCTCCAGTTTAATTCAGCAACACCTTGGACGACCGCTTTAAAGAAAAGGTCAGCTATTTATTTTGCACATATTATTTTATTTAATGTCCTGCAGAAGAGGGCTTGCATTTATGCCATATTGTACAATAGTGTTCCCCCAAAGCTAATTGATCCTTACTATTCTTTACTTTCTTATTAAATTGTTAATATGATTTGGGATTCATTTGGAAGGGATATTAACGATGGTAATGTTAAAGATACTAACATTTAATGATTACACACCTTATCAGTTTTTGTGTTGTGTGAAATTAGAATTACTATCATTATGAAGAGTATTTTGTTATAAGGAAAATTAATAATTTATATTTGTTAAAAATATGAAATCAAAAATATAAAAAATATGAAAAAATACAAAAAATATGAAAATCAAAAATATGTCAAAAAATATGAACCCATGAAAAATATGAGTTGTGTTTTAATGATTAATTATTATATAATTAATTACTTTTAAGTGTTTATTATATCGAGCTTATACATTAGGCACCCATGGATTTTTATTCTATCGTATTTGTGAGATAAACGCCAGGGTTTGCCTAGCGAATTATCGGTAAATATCTTCGTTTCAATGTAGCTCTTACCTTTTCGTTTTGTTTTGTTAGTATACCTGCGTTTCAATATGATTGCCATTATTGTATCTTTAGCACTAGTTTACATGTTTTCGTATGTAACTGAGACTTTCAGTCAATATTGCAAGTATAAAAGTTAGAGTTTCGTTTAGTTTGTTGCATGTCTTGTTGAAAGATCATTTTGCTATCACTGAGCCAACTTGCTATTTTCGAATAAAGTTTAAAGCTGTCGTTGTCTACGATCCATTTGGCTGATTTTCAACTCGTAGTGGCACCCTCCCGATTGCGATTTCCATTATATCAGACATTCTTGTTTACTAACTTCACCCACTCCTCCTATTGAAGCTAGTGTCATGAGAACCGTTTTTGACACGTAACAAAATATATTACAAATTAAATATACAAAATATATCTAAAATGTCCACCTCAAGAACATAATTATTATGAACAAGATTTATGGCAAAAAAACTGTTAGGTAAATACTTTCTTAATCTGGATAGGTTTACTCAAAATGTAGTGCTAACAAAATATAAATTACATCAGTTTTCTAATACATAAGATGCGAGGGTTTTGGTTTGACAAAAAATCAGTTTCTAAAATCCTGCTTTAACCCCTAGGACTGTTATCTCATTTCCTGGGGATTTCTGTCTATTCCATTTGGTTATTTACCACTTCTGGGTCAACCTTTACGTCAATGCTTTGGTAGTTATTCGATCCCGACTGCAACACTTAAGTCCGGTGCTTCGCTTTACACTAACACGGGCCAATTGCTGAGTGCTATCATCACCGGAGCCAGACGCCGTTTGAGTAAAACCCAGGCTAGAAGAGAACACTAAATGGGTTAGATAAAAACTAGATGAGGTTAATTTATTTTAATCTTATTCAGCAGATTATATGTGAAACGAAGTTATCTAGAGGTCTAACTTAATGCGTTAGTCAGTTAAACTAAATTTTAAAGATAATAGAGACCAATCAATGACGAGAATTATGCTTTAATTTGCTAACCTAACCTAATCCAACCTAACCTAAATGTTTTACTTACTGTATGTTTTACTACTAGATGTTTTACTTACTAATTTTTAAGAAATAAAGTGTAGTATTTTTTGTTTGTTAAATCTATGAATATCCATATTGTTTTATAGATATTGTAATTATTGCGATTTATTAAGACTATTGTGTTGATTGAGTTGCATAGAATAAAATCTTTATCTAGTGATAGTTTAGTGAAATCTTCATAACTAGTCTGAATTATTTAAATAATTCTTCGCATGTATAGTAGCTACTAACTATTTTTTGCATGTGTAGAATAATATCTGTAAGCCAGTCCAAAATGTGCCACTTGTTTTTGGCTGTTGAATAATTTGATTATTTGTTTGTTTCTAACAGTTACCTATTTATATAACTACTTAGGCATTTATAAGTGTTATAATATTACATTAAATTTCTTTTATTTTGTTTTTATTAAAGCTCCAGCCTTCCAGCAGAGTTATACGATAAGTTTATCAAGATTTGGGGAATTACTTAGTACTTATCTATTCTGTCTGGCTTAAGCGGTGTGGAGCCGTTAAAGTACCTTTATTTAGCGGTTAGGTCATTGATATATGTTTTGAAAAACACATAAATATTATCCTAAATTGTTCTGGCAGTTTAAAACCTTATTGACGATCATCGATTCATTTTGAGCTAGTTATCCTCTCGTGGAAACCTTCCACGGCCTTAGTGATCTCGCAAAGACTCAATAGTAATCGAATTCCTGTTTTCCTTTTCTTTCAAACTGGCGATACATTAGGTAAGAAACCATTGCTCGTCACAATTTGGAACCTGGAAAGTATCAACTAAAACCGAACTACCTTAAGGTATGGAAGTATCCATGGAAAAACCTTGATCCTATAAAAAGAACCCAAAGCTTCAATTGCGACACTGAAAAATCGACATTAAGAAAGTACATTTACTAAAACACTAAACCAGACTAAAGACAAAATAAAAAAGGCAAAAGACAAAATAACTACTATTATTATTGGAAAAATAATAGACAATAAAAAAGGCAGAGAAACTCAAATGCGTGTAAATCACTGGTTATCTTATATGAGTGCTAATAACCTTGATATGGCAAATTCCAAGGAAGTGATTTATTCAAGAACTTCGAATATCAAAATTCCAAACAAGTGTTTACGAATTAATGTAACTTAATTATAGTACCGCTGTAGAAAAGGCAAAAACTTGTAATTCTAATGTATTTTCAGTTTTGGGACAACATCGTACTTTATCTAAAGAAAACAAGATTAATATGTTGTGATTACAGTGGATGTTGCCACAAGATTATATGCTGAGTCTGCTACTCACCATGAAGTAATTTCAGAGTAACTCTATACAGCAAGACGAACGAGGTGATGAAACAACTGAATAACTATTGAAGGAGGTCGAAGTTGGCAGTATAGCTAAAAATATGATCTACTCTTTGTTAAAAAAAACTTGCAAAGGGGAGCCCAAATTTGTAATGATGAGCACGCACATCATCGTAGTATAACTATGTTATCATCGGCGATATATGGTGCCTTTAAATTCCATTAACATGCCATTTAAATGAGGGTACAGCTGAGAGCAGTATATGAGACATACGTGCTAACATTTGAATACACAGTTAAATAACGTCAAGACAATGGGTAGATAGGAAGGCACTCACCGTGGGCTGTTAATATAGCTGACACGAGTCTAAAGTACTGTATAATTGAATGTTCTATCAGACTCGATGAAACTCTAGGAAAAAAGAAAGTGCTTTTCTCACTAATGATGGAAGGGCACAGGAAATTCTTGAACTAGTAACAATAATGGTAGATATTATAACCGCTGTTTGTGAATTACTCAAGAACACACCAACTGCTTCCTAAAATCCTTCTGAGACTAAGCAACGTTATATTATTATGTATCACACGTTATGGCAGTCATATCAGTAGGTATTGCCATACCTGGGCCGACCCCCACTACTTTTATGCAAATGACCCGCGACCTAATTAATATTCAAATGAGGGGCGATTAATTAAATGCGCGAATTAAATTCGCGAATTTCGCGAATTAAATTAATTGATCTAATTCAATTAAATTAAATTAATTCACGATATCATTTGCATATCTCATCTCTCATTTGTCATCTCACCTCTCTCCTCTCTCATTTGTCATCTGTCATCTCTCATTTCTCATTTGTCATCTCTCTCTCTCTCTCTCTCTCTCTCTCTCTCTCACCTCTCATCTCTCTCTCATAAATTTATTTCAAAATAAATTTTATGTTGTCATTCCTAAATGATATTTAAATATAGATCTATACGTCATCATGTAATTCTACGAAAACAATTTAACATGTAGAAACATGTCATTTCTCGTTATTGATTTTACCTCAGTTCCCAGAATTTATTCTATAGGGATTAACTACAAGTCAGTTCGTTATGACTTAACTTGATTGAAAATGTGTATTCATGCGCATGTGCGAAATCGCTATAAAACGTATTTCAGTGTAAAGCTATCAGTCATTAGAGTGCAACAGTTGATCGTGTAACAGTACCATGATGATGAGTTTAGGCAGTCCTGATTATTATTATCATCGCTATGAAGACATGTTTACAACAGTGACGAAATGGGTAAGAAAGAAAACGGTTTGTGTATGTATACATTTAAATAATTTATTTCATTTTAGATCAACATCATGATGAACCGGATCAATCTGCAAACTTATCAATTCCGGAACCAAGCAGTTATTTCCAGGGTCAAGACTACGAAGTGTTGCATGAAGAAATAGGTATGTTTTAAAAGAACGAAATCCTTTGAATGTTACTGAATAATTATTTCTTGTTTAGGTCCGAACGAACCATACTATGCAGACGATGCATCAAACTTACAGGTACAAAGTACAGATAATGTAGCAACACCAGCATCGTCGTTGAGTAGCGTCTATCCGGGTGAACACATGCAGTTGTTAGGATCCATACAATACCCTCTATTTATCGCGAGACCAAGAGAAGACTCTATTCATTTACATGATATCCTAGTAGGAATCATCCCGCCTGAACAACCTAATGAGTTTGACGTGACTGTTAAATTGGAATGTATCAACAACTTATGTGAGCATGGTGAAATTATGTTGACAGAAAGTATATGGTCCGAGCTGTATGATGTCCGAGTCGAAGCAATGTTCAAAGACTTCTTTTCCACGAAAATTTGGAACGATAAAAAGCTGAAATTCCATCTATGTACAGATTTTTACATAGAGTTTAATCCCAGTGTTTTTTACGGCAACACGGTGATGATATGTTATGACCAACGAAAGATAACCGTAAAAGATCACGAATTTCAAAGGATCGTGCATCTAGCACCGCTTATTAACCAGCATGCTCGTATATTACGTCACCTTAATTTCTCGTACTTCTACTACGCAAGTGTAAAGAACACTGCTGAAGGAGTGAGACGTCAGAGGAACGTGTCAAACGAATCGATTTTATTCTCAGCCGAATTGTCGTGCGGTAACTACTCGACGTTAAATTTAAAAGATCGCGGTAGATTGAACTCGCTCATTTTATTAGAGATAATAAAACTTTATTCATCAAAATTTATCAATGTCGTACACAGTCAGTTGCAGCCCAATCAGCAAGCACCAGCAATGTCATGGTCAGCAATTCACGAGACATCAACAGATGTACCATGAGAAGCTGAGGATGATTGAATATACAAATAGGTTAGAAAATTATATAAACGCTTTATATGTATTACGAAATGAAATAAAATCGTATTGTGTAATGAATAAGTTATATAAGAAATTTTCACGATTGTCTATTACAAATGAATAATGTATTTAATAAAGAATAAACGTATAAAAAAATTATTTGTGTTTTACTACCGCTAGCAATAGTATGAGACAGTAAGTTTTGGCAGAGTATAAATATAGATGCATCTGATCTCTTATCTCAGTACGTGATGTTGACTCACCAGGATAACAGTGTTGTTAACAAACTCATTAACAGGCTCCCGATCGAACTACACCTGCCTTACCAATATTGCGGACCCGGTACTAAATTACTAAATTACTACTCAAAGTTCAGACTTGGATAGTAGACATAAGGCAGATCGTGTTTTAGAAGAAGCTGCACGGAGAAGTGTTAAAGCTAAAGACTCTAAGTTAGGGGAAAATGCTTCAGCTCTGCTTGTAACCGGTATAATGAAGGTTAAACGAAAGTTAGGAATGGGTGTGAATAGGAAGACTAGTAGGAGAAAGACAAAGAAGATTGCAAATACAAAGAAAATTGTCACTTTTAAAGGAGGTATTTTAAAGAAGCTTGTAAGTACGATAAATCGAGCAAGTAAAACCCTCACTGGGAAGGATTTAATACACCATGCGTTGAACGACGCTAGAAGAATCATTAAAAACGTAGGATGTAGGAAAAACGTTGAAGTACCTCGAATTATTTCGGTACCTACGACTACAGAGGGTGTTTTACCTCTCATACCAATAATTCGAAATACGCAGATATGTAATAATATACTATATACTCTTGTAGGATATTCATCGTATCTATAGTAAACTCGTATGATTAATAATAATCTGTAACCATTTTCGATACCTTCGAAATATAAGTCTATAACATATGTTTGTAATACGTCTTTATAACTTTGAAACACAGGGTAGTTACCTCTTGCAGCATCTACAGTTATGAGAACCCTGAAGACTTAACCCGAAGAAATAAATCAGATAAATATTTTACTTTTTATTGAAACGATAACTTTGCATACTAATATATGAAAATAATATATTGTATATCGCTTGATAAATAAAATTGAAATTATTCTTATTCTTTTACAATGAAATGTGTTTTGAAAAAACACGATGAAACGTTATGTATATTAATGCAGGAGTTCTGTTAACGCATTCGTTATTTAGAGATTCACTTATAAGTACACTATCTATTTAACTGATTCAATAAAAATTTCGTTATTTTTAAAATTCCTAACAAGGGTTCAGGGTTCTTTATCTGTTTTAGAATATTCAAAGACAATATATGTATAAATTATCATGAGACTCCTGCTCTATATAAAACGCCATATATAAAATTAGAAATAAAAATTTATCCTGTGTACACTCAATTTGAAAATTAACAAATAACGAATTGTGTTTACATTGTGTCTTTTGGTACAGAGAATATCAAAACGAAATGTCAGTGTCCGAAATGATCCTCAGAACTCTATTCCTAAAATGATTGATTTTGTTCGAAAAGAAGATCTTCTCTTGTCCATTATCGGCAATTCTCCGCATTTTATTTTTTCTCGGGTGTACACTGTACAGGATTATTAATTATTATTTATATATCGACCACCCTTGTATTTTTTTATTATAATAGAAGATAAAAAAAAATTCGTATAAAAGTTGTATTGTTGTACGTATACGTTTTTAAACCGCCATACGGCAAAAATGGCGATACGAAATATTATATATGCTTCTTAAATAGAACATCCTATATATTTATTATTATATTTTCGAATATACATTTTTTCCTGATTCTAAATATATAACGTTGTATATATCTATTATAAATACTTTTAAACATGTTTGACTTTAAAGATGCAAAAAAAGCTTTATTGGATACGCACTCAAAGGGGCTTTTTCTGCCGCACCATAACCTATTTTGATTATTCCTTTAATCAAAAATAACAGCACTAATAAAACAAAAATACGTAAAACAATTATTTCCATTGCTTATAGACTACTCCTCTTCCAAAATATACTTTTTTGCATTTTTCAAGTCAAATATGCTCTATGTACTTCAATATACAGTGTAGTCAAGGGTGTACCCAGGATCTGAACTAGAGAGGGGCAACTGATATTACTTTCGAGGAAGCAAAGGAAGGGAGCAAAGTGATTTCTTGGGCAAAGCGAATGCGTACTTGCATCCCGGCCCGCCATTCATACGCATCGATTTGAAGAGGGCTTTATTCGCTCATTTTTCTTATAGGATGGCAGCTGCTCCCGCTCTTCGCTGGACACACCCTTGCTACTACTATATAACAGTTAACCCTTTTAATAAGAAAAAGAAAGCATTCCAAGAATTATCTCCCCCTTTTTAAATTTCCACGAATTCGTTTTAATATTCGAGGACAATGAATGAAGGTTAGTAAGCAGAAGTGCGGGTTAAATTCTTTCAATAGAATACTACTATAAAATAGTTCTACTTTCACACACTGTCACAGTTTCACTACTGTGAAATAGTCCAAGAATTATTTCACACTTTACTAAATTTCCACGAATTCATTTTAATATTCCAGGATAATGCAGGTTAAATTCTTTTAATAGAATGCTACTATAAAATAGTTAAACCTTTTAACAGAAAAAGAAATTGTTCCAAGAATTCTTTCCCCCTTTTTAAATTTTCACAAATTCATTTTAATATTCGAGAACAATGAATAAAGATTTGTAAATAAAAATGTGGGTATAAATTATTTCAAAACAATACTACTACTACTATAAAATAGTTAAATCTTTTAAGAGAAAAAGATATTTTTGTTCCAAGAATTATTTCTCTCTTTTTAAATTTCCACAAATTCATTTCAATATTCGATGATAATGAATGAAGGTTTGTAAATAAAAATGTATGTATAAATTTTTTCAATACGATACTACTCAAGGATGTACCCAAGATCTCAATTAGAGGGGGGGGAGGCAAAGTAAATCACGACGATTTCTAACAAACTAAAACTCAAAACTATTGCAAAACTGCAATAAACTTTTATTAGTCACTAAAGAATGCATACTAATTTGCATCCCGCCCCGCCACACAGACGCATCAAATTGAAGAGGACTTTATTCTCTTTTTTTCTTCTAGGGGGGAGCCGCTCCCTTGCTTCTCGCTGGATGTAGTGATACAGTATGAAACAAATTCAACACCTTGGAAAATAAGTAATCTTCGAAAAAAAAATCAAAAACACATAACTCGATTTAATTTTTTTTAATTTATTTTTAATTAAAAATATAAATTTAAATGTTTGATTTCTTTTTAAATAAACCATTATGGGACTTGAAACCGGTCAACTGCTCGCCAGTTACCTGTTACCTTTATCGTACACACTGGTTTGTAAGCGGATCAAAACAGTCGCAGCAAAAATCCTGCAATCTAACAAATTTCCTAACGGATCACCGTTTAAACGTTTTTATAAGTCCCGCGTCGCTAGCCGGATTAAAACTAGTGATGGGGTAGTGAGGAAATCCCGCTCACCCGGCCCATTTAACAAGACTGCTTAGGTCGGCACCGCGTTCAACGACGGGGGCGCGTTACACTGTCAATAGTCGGAGAACATTTTGTTGTATTAAAAAATTACAAATTTTATCTATTTATTCATTTTTTTATTTACTGGGGCCCCCATTCCATATTTGTGCCTAGACCCTCAAAATCCAAAGCGCGGCGCTGCTTACCGACGTATTTAATTCGCATTTACCCGCAAAATGTTAAATTCAGGTAATGATGATTTGTTTTTAATCAAATAAATCATGGTAGACGTCATGTGGTAAATATTAACGGTTTACATTAAACTTTAGGCATTTATCCCACAATGAAACTTTTACATATACAAGTGAAATGAACTGTTTTGTGTGAATCTAGCAAACAAGATACTTTTTGTTGGGATTGAAAATAATTTTTACTCCAGCTTTTTGAAGTAGTCTTTTATCGTTGTCAGCAGAGATTGAAAGCTGACATTGCTCAGCAACAACGTGTTGTCTCAAATGATAACGCGCTGAAAAGTCTTTTCCGCTTGCTCAAAACAAACAACAGCAATGGTAATTTTTACTGTTTTGCCAAGGCGACGTAGCTTGATTCTATAGAGAGAAAACAATGCATTGGACATTCACGTTAAATAGAACGCCGTGGACAGCGAGCGCTCACCTACTAGCCTCTACCTCTACTGTGCGCGTTTGTACTTTAGTTTATAGAATGGATACCCTGTTTTCTCTGGTCGGCGCTGGTAGCTAGCGAGCAGTAGAGTCACTCTATATTACTTATAAGAGTTGAGCCAACGCGAATCTCAAACCGCCATTATGGATCCAAAAATATACGTTGAAAGAATTATTGGTTATGTTTACTTGGCAAATGCCAAATGTTTCAAAACCTGACATTTATTTCATTATAATTTACCATAATGAACTGATTAAATTAAATTGCTCATTTGAATTGATTAATATAATAAATTTCTTAAATAGAGTAATATATTTATATTTTATCTGCAAAATTGAGAAAAGAAGAAACTACTCTCAGCTACAACACAAAACTGTTAATGTCTCTTGTGCTCTAGTAAGTCAATTTCCGTTTTAATTATTTCCATAATAATAATTTAAAAAGTGAAAATATTTTGCTTTTATTAAATCGTTTTATTTCAGAGTTATTACATATTTTACACATTTTATCAAATGGGTCGACTAAGAAAGATATTTTTAACTTCAAATTGTGGACTGATAAGTTTTTTGTAAAGAATCCTCGACCACCTATTCCACTAAAGTCTTCGCGAATGTATCGCATACATTCAGGCGATAGCATTTTCGTGTTTAATAAATAAATTTATAGAAGTAAGAGATAGCTATTCTGGAACGTGGAGGCAATGCACAATCAGAAGCAAGACTCCATTTTACTAGTGAATTAAAACTTGTACCTATGTACCAGGGTCCTATTGAGATCAATCATGCAAAGCTAAAAGATCTTCAAACTCTTTGTAAAGTATTATTCAATCGAAAATACCGTGGTTTTTATGATATTCTGGAGACTAATGAAGGCCCAGGTGACATTGTTGAAGACGATAACAGCAGTGCTTACGAAGATTTTTTCTTTCATGCTAGAGATATGAATCTTTTTTTAAATTTTTTTAAATTTGGCAGACCGATGTATTCTAATTTTTTAATTAAAATATATGTATCTTATGTTTAATAAAAAAAATAACAAATTCGTTTTCGTCAAAAACCACAGATTTTTGGATTATGTTTATGAGAATGTTTCATAAACTGCACATAGTTACAAATAACACAAATTTTGACCTTACAGTTAGTTTTTGGTTCTCTTAAAGGTTGTAGTTTTTTTTGACAGATGCTGTTTTTGACATCAACCCTTCAATTACAATTAATATTTATTAAAAACTTAAAGAGAAATACATAAAAATTCTTCGATTTACTAAACATCAGTTTATTTCTCAAATTAAGGGCGATGTTTTCACCTCCTTGTAACTTTATTTGGCGGTTAATTGTCACAGATACAATTGTAACCATAGCAATTAGCTTCCACATAAATTTATGAGGAAGTGAAAAGAGCTGTCCTAAATTACATAATTCTGTCAAATTTCGTGTTTTTAAATTGGCATTAGTGCAAATGGATCCAACCAATCAGCATCAATTCCCGCGTTGGCCCAACTCTTATAAGTAATATAGAGTGACTCTAGCGAGCAGATAACCGGTGCAGCGTTCGCCGTGTCCATACATTATAGTAGCAATCGTAAAAAATAACGAGACTGAAGGTCAATAATTATCTTACAAACTGACAGGATTTGTTACTACACCGGATTTTTAAGTAATACATCAAAATATCCAGATTTCGAATTGTATTTGGCAATTGCTAAAATTGATGATGACTTTTTTATACTTATCCGGTCATTTTTCAAAAGAAACAATAAAATCGAATTGAAAAAAGCTCACTGTATATAATATTTTTAAATTTTAGATGAAGTTAATTTTTATTAAGTTGATTTACATTAAATTATATTTTAAATGCAAATTCATATAGAAAACTTTTTCACCTCGACTGGGAATCGAACTCATAACTAGGTGGAGATACCACCTAGACAGTGGAGGATCCTGAGTTCGATTCCCAGCCGAGGCGAAAAACTTTTCTATATGAATTTGCATTCAAAATATAATTTAATAATATTTTTATATACAGTGAGTATTTATCTTACAACAGCAGTTCCACCGTGGCGTTTGTAACATTAAATTGTGGAGTTAAACCATTTCATTTTAATAGGGTACCTTTTATCAGCAGCTGTAGAGTTGTCTTCTCATTATTCTACAGTTTTTAAAAAAATTTAAATGTTTAAATATTCTTACAAAAACAATTTCCTAAAACAACAATGCTCTGAGTTAAGTCAAGAATACTTCAAATCAGAATGTTTCACCGACGCAAACACAAATGTTTTGTTCCCATGTAGGTACTAGTAAATGAACAACGGAAACAACGTTTTCGAAAACGGACAACTATTCATACAGACATGAAGTTCGATGAAATATAAAGGATGCTATACAATACAGTCCAGTCGACGACAATTTTCAAGTGCATTGGTTATTGATCTGGTCGTCTCAAGTAATTCGATGTAAAATAGGGAAATCGCATTGAAATAAGTACACCTACAACAAAATAAACTAAATAGTTATACAGAGTCCTTAGATGGAATGTCGTCTTCCCACGCACCAGTTGCCTTGCTTATGATGATAATAAGCTTCTCGTAAAAGCTCTTCCTTTAACTGGAAGTAGGAAGCTGTGGTTATAACTGTTGTGTTGTTGCAGTTACTAAGTTTGTTCCTGTAATGGTTTTGCTTAAGGAGATTTGTGTACTTAACAGGTAGTGCAATTCACTCAGCTTTATTCATAATTAAAACCTTTTTAAGGTTTCTTTTACTTTATAAGACGGTTTTCACGAAGAAGAAAAATTAATTTTAATATTCAGAATAAGTTTATCAAACTTCATACCCACAAGTAACCAACTCTCCTCAAATTTTTTTAATATTATTTTTTATACTTTCTTTTTCAGTGAAAAAAGTTTGAATTAAAAGAAAAGTTTGAGTTAAAGTAATTAATCTACTTTTCAACAGTTTGTCCGTGTTCTTTGCTCAAGAACAAAAACTATTTTCCTTAGCTGGTTATTATTGTGCAAACTCCTTTAACTAAATAATTCCCTTTATTATAACTGGGCTCCGTTCCGAGCTTATAGATCATGCCTATGTATACATACGGACGCGAGAGATTTAAAGGCCTTACAATAGATACCAAATTCTATTCAAAGAAGTCTATTTTACGTCCTACACTAGATTTAGTTTAATTAAAAAAAGCAAAACTAAAAACATAATACACTTCAGTTCACAGTTTTAGATTTTCATATGCGATACAACTTCTCATAAATATATTTCAAATTTGAAAGGAATAAGCAGGGTCAAACACGGTGTAGTGGTTCGAAAAATCACGATAAAGGTACTCGATATTGTATATGGAGAGGGTCCTTTGAAGATAGGCAGCTTAAAGAGGTATTAAAGAGGCTTGGAATCAAAGAATGCAGCTTTAAAGATAAAACTCTTACGTGGGTTTGTGATATGTTGAGAGTTTAGATTTTCCATTTTTTATGTAAAAATAAAAACTGTAAGAGTTTTATCTGCTGCTTAATTGTAAACAGAAGTGGAGGCGCCTAGTTGACTGATGAACTGCTGAATAAGAAACGTCAAACATAACTTTAAATTACTTTCTAAGGATTCCCAGTAGTCGCAACATTTAAAGTACAAGGTTTAGACATGGAATTGAAAAAGTGAACCTGCTTAAAGTCCCAGGTTTAGTTAAAGTACTTACGGAATTTTTAAAACACATGGTCGGGATAACAATGTAATGGTTAGTGGATTTCTTCTGAATAATCTTAGAGACTGATGAAATTTAATTTTTCTCAGAAAAGCGAAGATCCTTGCTATTCCAAAACTAAGAAAACTTTGTTTAGCATGTGCTATAAATACTGCTTCATAGTAGACAATCGCCAACTACCTTAATTCAAGAACAAGCCAGTTTTAACTCTGTTCTGGCAATCCTACTTTTTAAATGTCTACACCAACGACTTACCACAAACTATCTATGCGTATGACATAGACCTGAGTACCCAACATAAAGCCTTGCAGACAGGCATCGGTGTTTTATCAATCGACCTTCTAATCCTGCAAAAATATTACGATAAATGATGACTACACCCCAATGATCCGATGACTAGTCCAGACCATATACTATTGGAACTTCTCATTCTATAAATACTAAATACTTTACAGTTATTTAGATTTAAATTGCGAACGTTTTATTGGATCATAATCTTTATAAAAACAGATCAAAGATAGGTATGCACATTGACGTTTAAAAGCTAATTGCGTGCCTAACTTAATAATCTAACAAACACATTTAATCAAGACTATAACATACATTTTATGTCCGGTCGGGCGATTATGACCTATTTAGTGGCCTGTTTTTAGAGCGTAAGTTACTAAATTAGAGCTCTAGGGCTGTAAAACTTTTTAGAACCCGCTAGAAAAATAGTTACCCTTGTTTACGCCGTCTCCATAGTAACAACAGTAATTATATACCATTACACCTACCTACTTGAAGTTTTATCACTGCCACCTACCTACTTGAAGTTTTGCACTTTTTAAATTATTTTTATTTTAAAATTAAATATTAATTTAAACTTAGGCCGGACATAAACTAATGTATGCATTTCGGGCTTAATTAGTGTTTTAGAGCCCTTTATCGTCTTAGCGCCTTCGGCTTTCGCCTCATGCGTTAACTGACTCTGCGGGCTCTAATACACTCAATTAAGCCCTTAATACATAATAACTATACTATTATAGTCTCAATTACTTTTATGTCATCGTCGCCATAAGCTTTATCACGAGCAGTGGCGAACAGATCAGTGTCACTAGTCAGGACATCCTGACCGGCACTCCGCCAAGATTATTTTTTTTGTTTGCTTCAAGACAGTACTTATTTGCAATACATCATTAGTTAAAATCCAATATATATATTTACATATATAAGATGTTTAATAGGGCCGGCGGTGGACAAGTGGTGTCAGCGCATCACTCGTGTTCCAAGAGTCGTGGGTTCGAATCACACTTGGGGCGGCGGGATTTTTCTAATTGGAAAATTCCGCCACCTCAACTATGGATGTGTGTATTCGTGTTGCATGTTAGATGGGGGACAGATGACCTTAGATGTTGGTTCTCCAGTAGTGTAGGCGTCAAATAAAAAAAAAGATGTTTAATTTATGACAACCTTCTCAAAACATTTTACCTTATAGGAGCTCACATATTTACAAATGCAATCGTAAAGATTACAAGAAAACTGATTTCAAAGTGAATTTGTTTGGATTGTATAATACTACTATTTAAGATTTAGTGGATTCTGTGAGTCGGACGAACACACACCCATTTTCTGCAGCAACCAGACTACTTTCCCCCCCCGTTTTCGAGGATGCTGAACACGATGGTGCGGTCCAAAATTCTTTTTGGGGTGGCCTACCCCATCAAATGGGCCAAAAACCACCCCCAAGCGGGAAAATTTAAAATAACCCACTGAAGCTGCCGGATATTGAATTTCTCCCGTTTTCGGGGTCGGCGAGTACTCTCGTGCCCTTCAATATTGCGTCCGATGCAAAACCACCCCCTAGAGCCATGAAACTACCCTCCAAAGGGGCGAATCGAGTGCAGGCGGCTTTAAAACGGAAAAACATTGTGGCCGCCCGTTTTCGAGGGCGCTGAAGAAGATTCTGGCCTCAAAAATTATCTCTGGCGGCAAACCACCCCCCCGCCATAGATAACTACCCTCGAAGGGGGTGAATCGAGTGCGGGCGGCTTAAAAACGCGCAAAATAATCTGGCCGCCCGTTTTCGAGGGCGCTAAGTAAGATCCTGGCCTCAAAAATTATCTCTGGCGGCAAACCACCCCCCCTTCATAGATAACTACCCTCGAAGGGGGTGAATCGAGTGCGGGCGGCTTAAAAACGGCAAAATAATCTAGCCGCCCGTTTTTTCCGTTTGCTTCCACCGACTGAAGACGCCATTAAGCAGCATGCATTGCGCGTCTATCTACAGTGCCAAACTTGGCTATCAAAACATTTAAATCCGATTGATTGGGGGTGGGTGGAGCGCAATAACTGCCTTGAACCCATTATGTCCCAGAAGCCGCTGGTCCCTGATTTTTTTTCCCGAGAATACAACTGTTCTTGTAAATCTGGTTGCTCGAAAAGGTGCACATGCGTGAATTTAGGTCTCCCTTGCAGTATTTTTTGCAGAGGCTGCAAGGGTGAATTCTGTCAGAATACTTATCCTCTTGATGAAAATGATTTAAACGAAAATGATGAGGATGCAAGCGATGACACGGATATTGCATTATTCCAACCCGCAATACAATTCTCTGATTCGGATACTGAATCTGCCGATGAAGCCTGTCATGTTGAGGGTTGCGATGTTCATTTCGAAGAATATGAAATCTGCAACTCGAGTTGCAAGCGACCTAGATTGTAGTAATTTTTCCTGAATTTTATGTATTAAATCTATGTAATTTAAGTACAGCGCGCGATATACATATATATATATATATATATATATATATATATATATATATATATATATATATATAAGATAATAGTTTATAAGATGTGTATATAAGATGTATATATAAGATAATGTTTTGAAATATTTTAATAAAAAAGAAAAACTTTACATTCTTAATTTATCGTCCAAACTCTATGGAGGCAGCACGATTATTTAATTTATGCCCGGCCTATTTCGTCATGTACGGTGATTTTGCCTGACGGAGAAGGGGTTTGCATCAAACACTGGTTTCGAGGCCAGGATCTTCTTTAGCGCCCTCGAAAACGGGCGGCTAGATTATTTTGCCGTTTTTAAGCCGCCCGCACTCGATTCACCCCCTTCGAGGGTAGTTATCTATGAAGGGGGGGTGGTTTGCCGCCAGAGATAATTTTTGAGGCCAGGATCTTACTTAGCGCCCTCGAAAACGGGCGGCCAGATTATTTTGCGCGTTTTTAAGCCGCCCGCACTCGATTCACCCCCTTCGAGGGTAGTTATCTATGGCGGGGGGGTGGTTTGCCGCCAGAGATAATTTTTGAGGCCAGAATCTTCTTCAGCGCCCTCGAAAACGGGCGGCCACAATGTTTTTCCGTTTTAAAGCCGCCCGCACTCGATTCGCCCCTTTGGAGGGTAGTTTCATGGCTCTAGGGGGTGATTTTGCATCGGACGCAATATTGAAGGGCACGAGAGTACTCGCCGACCCCGAAAACGGGAGAAATTCAATATCCGGCAGCTTCAGTGGGTTATTTTAAATTTTCCCGCTTGGGGGTGGTTTTTGGCCCATTTGATGGGGTAGGCCACCCCGAAAAGAATTTTGGACCGCACCATCGTGTTCAGCATCCTCGAAAACGGGGGGGGAAAGTAGTCTGGTTGCTGCAGAAAATGGGTGTGTTTTTCGGCCTTTTTTCCGACTCACAGAATCCACTAATTGGCTAACATTGATCAACTAAATAAATATTAAAAAAATAATAAACAATAAGAAAGCTATACGTGTATACAGCTAACGACTTCTTTTAACCGCATCCACTGTCTGCGTTGCACCCAGGTTCCAGGTTCATATATCAGTAATGACCTTCAATATTCTTAACTTCTTTCGTGTATTAATTTTTGAACATTCCGTAAAATGAAGTAATTTAAGCCTTTTAGTAGGTTCCATTAAAAAGAATTAAATCTAAAGTTCCGATAAAACAGATTTGCAGACAATATTTAATTATCCCTAATAATCACTGAACAACAAATTTGAGGTCATTAAAATATTTTGATAAGAAATCTAGTGTAAGTTATATCTGTAATTAGATTCTATCTAGCACCCTTGGTTAAAATAAAAAATATTATGGAGAGCATTTTAATCGAATTTTATACACAATAAATTAACAATATTCACAAAAATTTACAGAGATGTAATTTTTTTTTCTTTTATAGTCGCGGCCTCGGAATCACTGTCCAACAATAGTCTGCCTGCATAGATGTTATAAATTTTTAAAACTACTTCCATAGTTTATATTTTCGCTAACCGTCATATATATCTCCATAATAAATGAATATGCGATCAATAAAAAAGAACCAAGAAAATAATTTTAAGAGCACCTACAACAGTGATTTTAATTATTATACGCAAGTATCAGCAATGAAATATTTAAAAAACGGAGGGTGCTACGACAAAACTAATTGTACTTCTGAAGACAACATGGAAAAATACAATATACTCGTATGTACCCACTTTGAAATAATAATATATTACATAACGAGCATGGACGTTTCGCATGAGTGTAAATTTAGACGCACGAGATCCTAGCCGAGTGCGGATATCACACGAGTGTGCGAAAGACACTTTCTAGTGTTATTCTAGAGTTCTAGAGTTATGTACACTGTTTTTCCTTCGATCCCAAAAAACGATAATTTCCTTCATGATTTCTCTAAGTAAATTTTAAATTTCTTTCATTTATAACATTTATAGTAATGGTTTGTTAATAAATACGTGATATAGAATTTCTTTTTTATTTATTACTGTTTACATTTACCGAATTACGTTAACAGCAGCAGACGTACATATGACATACGAACCTAACTCCTTGTAGTTTTATTTCAAACTACACTTCTAAACCAGATTTAATAGTTTTTCAGCAAAGCGAATTCTTTTCGCACATGTATCAAGCTACTCTTTTGTCGTGTACTGAGATCACTTCGTGTAACTATTGTAATAGTCAACAGAATTATTTCAAACAAATATTTTTCCCTTGTAGTACATTAATAATTGTTTTATGACCCCTTTCAAGCAAATAGTGTGTTTATCCCGAGTCAAACCTTTTAATTATGTGTTTATAAAATAATATATTTGTTTTTTTTATATTTTATATTTTACGAGGCCTAATTATACTGAGGATTGGGTTTCATTTGGATAAATTAAGCCTTTCTCGTGTATTTTGCACCTGTCAGCGTTTTTCAAAAAAATATGAGAGGTAGCTTGGGTCAACTTGTGAGTGGCTAGAACCTTCGCCCCTCTTTAAATTTTAGATACGTGACTCCATTTCGCTACAGTGGTCGTCCTAATAGCGCTGCGGCACGGCCGCCTAGCTATTTGCAAAACGCATTTACGTTGTCCGAGAAGTGTAATTTTAAAAACGAAAATTCTAAGAAGGTTTCAGTTTTTGTTTTTCCTCAGTAGCACAGAATATTTCGTTAATATTTAAAAAATATAAATATTATATGTTTTTTAAATGTTTAAAAAAATTAGAAAAATATTATAATATAATACATATTAAATAAATATGTTGTTTCGTCCACATAATAATTATTATTTAGATTATTAATTGTTGTGCCCAGATCACATCCATCACATCAACTACAGGTTGTACATTTAACAATAAACTTTTATTGAATAAGATGCCTTTAAGGTTTCATCTTGTAGTTGCTAAAAATAAAGTGATCTGGTTTTCCAAGTTTTGTTTTGTTGTTGATACAAAAAACTCTACAAAAAGTGTCAATATAAAATTTATATCTTACAACCAAATGTAACATAATATTACACAAATGCATAAATTGTTATTAATATTTTATTATTAAACACCATTATTAACCACTAATTGGAATGTCCTTTAATTTTAATGGAGTCTGCTAAATACACAGCTAACATTTCTGGGCTTCATTAGAACCACAACTGGAAAGGTATCCTTTTCCCTGCAACAAGAAGATAATTCAAAATATCAAGTAGACTAAGAATTATTATAACAAACTTACCTTATATCTACTTCCACTTGCGAAGCTCTCAAGTCACACGGACACGTTTGTTTGGTGCTCTCCATATATCTCCAGCGAGCCATCATTTTCCTGAATGTTCTGGACCACACTGCAAACCTACTGCAAGTTGACTGGACTCACTGGCAAGAATCAAGATTCTAATGCAAGGTAATATCTTAAAGGCTGTCATTATACTTACCTAATATTCAATCAAACTCCAACTTATAACAAAATTCATAATTCCCAAACTAAACTATACAGCTCCATTTATCTCTCCACTGTTGAGAAGTGGGTGTCTTTTACCCAGTCCCCCACATATGTTATTTGTGTATAATTTTTAATACTTTGGAATGAATATCTAACAAATATTTTATTATTATTATGTCGTAGATAAATATAAATATTATTAAAATAATATTCAAAAATATTTTAATTAATATATTAGTTATGTAACCTTCCAAAAATCTATAAACAAAATAATGCCCCGCGATTGGGCATTAATTGTAACACTCAAAGTCCACAAACGAAATAATAATTATAAAATTATCATACTTACATTAGCAAAGATGCTCAAGATTACCACGGCTTGAGATTTAGCTCTATCTTACAAATTTTTGTTCTGCAGTTATCTTATTTATGAAAAGGGGTAGATAAGGGTTTCAAAACTCAAATAAAAACTCTAAAAGGGCGCCATCTGATTATGAAGCTTAATGATGATAATTAATTAAGCCAGAAAAGATATTAAATTCACTAATCAGAAAATGAATTAAATATACTAGGTTTTGAACAAAAACTTTGGTTATGTTTAGAAATTTTTAAAATAAAAATTGAGTAAAACATTCATGATTATATGGTTCCGTTTAGATCCTTGATATAAACTGAAAAACATATTTATTGGATGATAAGAAAATAAAAGTAGTCAAACACATATATAATAAAAAACATAGACAACATACATTTATTAAACTTAGATTAGTCATTCAGTAAATAATTATCAAATTACTCCGGAATTATTGAACGCAGAACGATTCAAAATTTAGTTAAGATTTATTCAACAAGAAAAAATTAGATTTTATTGAACATAAATTATTCAGAAATGTAGCAAGATCAGAATGTATTAAACATAAAATCCTTAGAAAATTTAACAAACAAATATCTGTAAAATATTACGGAATTGAATCTACTTAAATATTACTAAAGTTAGAATATTTGAATTTCACTAGCAGTAACTAGACTAAGATAGACTAAAATTAAATTCTATTAGGGAGCTCTCTTCTTGTAGAAAATTATAAAACTTCACTTATTCAAATAATCCATAAACAGAAAGAATTACAATAATAAATAGTTCTTAAAGTACAGTACCTTAAATCTTATTCAATTAAACCTTTGTTTATTTGCCTTGCAAAGACAGGCCACTCTGGTCCGCTAGAAGTTGGAAAAGCCTCCCTTTGAAAAACCGTGGTTGATTCTAAATGGTTTTGAATTGTTGTTTGAAGGTAGCAGGTCCAAAGAAATAGTTTTTTATTTCAAATACAGTTCAATCACCCATATGATGTCACCAACATTCTTTATTAAACACAGTTTAAACAATCCTGTTTCTGTTATTGTTTTTATTTATAATTTACGCACAAAGAATAACGGTAATGTCTTTTAAAAGCTTAAATAAATTTAATAGCAGATAGCACTTGCTACTTTAAATTCCTCCCATAGAATGAATAGTTATTTGTATTTGTCTGCAGATAGAACGGGAATTTATTATTTAAATTACAAAATCAGTCTGCGAGATTTTTTATAACAAAACTGCACTAATTTTAAAACACGAACTGAAGGAAGTAATTGTTTTTAATAGTTCATTACGATAAAACAAACCACAAATGTTTATTAGCGGTACGGTATAAACAAATCTTTCAAACAAGATTTATCAAAACTAAACAGCATCCAAAAGCTCACTTCACAACAAATATCACTAAATATAACTCAATAACAAAATATCAATTAAACTGTACGGGAACTATATTTAGAATTTACATTAATTCAAAATAATTAAAATAAACTGTAGTTTTTTTTTGAATATCGACCGAAGTCGACCATATTCTCTCAGAGTTCGAACGGAAGTTCACATAAAAAACTCAGGGTTATTATTACTTATTTCCGCGTAGAAATACATTACCAGATGCAAATCGCAACCAATAGCGGGGTCTCACGCAAGAACAAGTATTGATTTTTTTCTTAGTACCCAATCAACGGATCGCGTGTTTTGGCTTAACGAATCAGAACACAGCAAGTATTGATTTTTCCTCTAATTTTATAGAAGTTCGAAAACAATCTTTTAAAATATTCTTTGTAAATATGTTTGTACAACAAAATTTTAGCTACAAATGAAATATAGATTTGCAGGACCGAACTTTAAATTTTTCAGTAAATATACATGCAAAATTACACATATTTGAGGCCGATAGAAAATATACCGTTACAGTTATTAGCTAAATATTTGGTGGATGTCGAAACGAATATTTATATAATACTGTCACAAATGGAATTCTTAAGAATTAAATAATTCATGCAATATTCAAGTTATATTCCGTTCCTGCAATATTACGCCAAGGTTATACGCATATCTACTAGAGTTGCCCACGATAGTCTAGCAGCCGCGGTCTCGTTGCCTACGACTTAGAGCCAGCTGCGCATTCCTTCGAAGAAACGATTCCGCTCCACCCACGACTCGTCATTTCTATGTTTATCTCAACTGCAATTTGCATTAGTTGGCATGCAACATATCTACCTACGTTACTCCCGTATATGCTGGGAAACCCACGTAGTTCACAACCAGCTGCACATTCCTCTGAAGAAACCAGCACACTTCCGCTCAATCCACAGTTTCGTGCCTGGTACGGCCAGCACGCATGCAAACTACCCACTAGCTTGCAACCAGGAAGCGTGAGCTTCCTTGGTTTCATACCTGGAACACCAACCTACGGATTCCCACTATTATGCTAATCTCTTCCGCATCGAGCAGTATATAACCAGCTTGCTTTGAGCTTACAATTTACAGTCAGTGAAATGACTCCAACACCACATTTCTAAGCAAGCTGGTGAGTACCTTTTAATTGATTTTATGGTCGGGGGTTGGAATCTGGGATTCAAGTATCTTGATTACCATACCCCTCACCTCGCTTAGTTCTGCTTAGTTATGAAAGGGTTGTGCTCAAACTCTCTCTCGCTTAGTTCTGCTTAGTTAATAGGAAGTGCGCCAAGGGTCCTTATGTGTATATGCTTAGTTTGTAGATCTAGTGCCAGAGCAGGGTGGTTCCGACCACCCTCATGATTATGTTAGATTTAGGGGGATATGTACGTCCTCACACTGTGTAACCTATGTGTGTAACCATTTGTATTCTATTTGTATTCTATTGTTAGTATATAGTTGTTTTTGTGACTTGTGTTTAGTTTTCTTTCTACCTCTGACTACGTCCTCCAGTCACGAAAGCCCCCACGTAACAATACTATATAATATGTGCTACTGGGGCCGTTGGTTATGTATGTAATCTGTCGTACCGTAGTGCGTTAGTTATGTAATCTTTTCGTACCGTTGTAAGAAGTGAAAATGATTGTGAAGCTTAAAGAATCGATAGCTTAAACTTAAAAGAGCGTAAAGAATTTGTATGAAGAAAAATAACAAGTTTGTGTACCAACATACGCACCAACGTTTTTCAGGTTACTGTATTAAGATGTGAAAGTTTGTAATGATGTTCAAGAAAGGGCAATTAAGTGTACAGGTGTTGCTTCTGATTGATTTGAATAACGCATGTACTGTAAGTTATTTTGTTGCATAATTATTATAAAATTTCCGAAAGACATTGACGTCTTTGCCCATGTTTTCTAGTAAAATAGTAAAAACTTTGTTGCTTTAGAAAGGGATCCCTAATTAAGCTTGATTGTATTTTTTAAATTGATGTCTGAACAAGAAAACGTATATGTATGGCGTATATTCTAATTCTTGTACTTTATTTTCAACTATTTAAAACCAATGAACTTTAATAAACAAAGATTCAATTCTTTAGTCAATCTTTAAAAAAACTTAACAAAGATGGATTTCTTTCCCTCAAATTGTAGATTCCCGTAGCAATCCTTTTAAACAATACTAACAAACAATTTGGGTGGCGCCCTCTATAATGTTGTTTATCTATCTATTCCTGTATCTAACCTGAAATTAGTGATTCTTTGTAATTAACACCTACCACACGGTGTTTTGAACTTTATTATGTAAGTATGTATTTCTTACAGTTAAGAGTTTTTAATGTTACAAAATCGCTAGCCCAATCGTAGAACTTTTATGTTTATATTTTTAATGCTACATAATTGCGCGTAATGTTATTATCTCATTGTCATGTATTATCACTCACCAAAGTTAGGTTGCTTTGGTTTTTTCCTCGAAATTGGCGACAGTTTGCGCCTTCTAATTTAAAATACTGGTTTGCGACTGTCTTAAGGTAGTCTACAATTTGTTATTGATTTATTTTGAGTGTTAATTAACCGTAATTAGGTGTTTTTCTTTTAGACGCTTCTTTTTTGTTATATTTTCTTGACCCAAAGATGTTTTTTAGTAACTGTCGGCGTCGGGTCGTCCTATTTCTCGTTTTTTTTTTCTGATGGGTTTTTCCATTATAGCTTTTGATCTAGAAGGCGATGAAACGTTATTAACTCGACGAATTATCAACTAATCTCTTGTCGTCGGTAAATTAAGACTCAGATTTTTTATTGGACTTATTTAAAGATGTTGAGTAAAGACGATTTTCTCAAGACGTGAATTTCGTTACATAACTGAGAATATTTCCAACTTTGAATCAAATCATTTATTTTAATCAAAATCCATACCATTACAAAGCGATTCTCAATTAATATATAAAATTATCCAGCGTAGTTGGTTTTTGCAAAATAATGCTTGACAAAAATATAAACAATAAGTACATTGTGTAAGACCAATGAAAAGTTCTATAAGCTGTACTGCATGTATATATAATGTTTTGACATATTTATAGTTAAGTGTAAATACTGGATTGTTACTCAAAAATATTTTATATTAAAGTCACCATACTCGGGGCGTTAAATTAGTTTTATTTGTGAACTTGAATAACCTTTCAGTAAGCTGGTCTTTACTGAATTATATGTCTTTGAATCTTGATATTTGCGTATTTTGCCTAAATTTGTTTAAT
Organism: Agrypnus murinus; assembly: GCA_929113105.1. Taxonomy (NCBI): domain Eukaryota; kingdom Metazoa; phylum Arthropoda; class Insecta; order Coleoptera; family Elateridae; genus Agrypnus; species Agrypnus murinus. The sequence goes on along the minus strand of OV816028.1, from coordinate 3,029,868 downwards.
CAGGTCACTATCTGCGACTTGTTTTTTTACCTGACTGCGAACCTATTTTAGGTAAATATTGAGCAGGAGGTGAATGTGAACGTTGAAGCAGCTATCCATAGTAGTAGATAACAAATGGGCTTAGTGGAGCCACACAACCTTGACCTCTCATTTGAGCTTCATTTGAGGTTGTGTGGCTCCACTAAGCCCATTTGTTATATACTCATAGTGATTGGATGGATCAGGTATTGTGAAAATATGAATTTTCTGGTTAGCAGTTCTGAGATCAATTAAGTCGTAACAACTTTCAATAATATTTCAACAGAAAACATGCAAAATAAAAACTACATTTTACCAGGAAATTTGATCGAAGATGATTTTGTAGCATTTCTGCTCCTAAACTCTCTTTAGCGAAAGGTTGATGTCTACCTAATGTGGGTAAAGTTCGTATCACGCTGTAACGATTACAATCAATCTATAACTGGGAGAAGTGCGTTATAAAATAGTCTACAACTTTACGCCCGAAATCATAAAAGTTTCACTACTTTGCAGCGAGTTATACGGCTACTAAGTATACGTCTTCCTGCTGAACTGCACTGCTATGCTGATTTAACAAGATGATACACGTGGAAACTGGTATTCGAAAAACGATTCATGAAAAAAATATTTGAAAATGTTTCTGCATCAAAGACGAGATTTGTTTTTTCATTTCAACTGTAGTTTCAAATAAACTTCATGAGTCACATTTTGTGATATAATTACAAAATAAGAAATAGACTCATCATCCATCTCCTTTCAAGGTATACAATTTCATTTAAGAGAGATAAATTATCCGAGATTTAATAATGAGTTTCAGAAGACGTAATAAGCGAACGTCTTTAAACCACCACAAATGAAATTAAGTGTACTGCAAAAGACTAAAAGCAAGTCGCTGGTATTAAATTAATAAGAACTGGGTCATGATTTGGGGAAGAAGCCGAGTCTAGTTCCTGCATAACCAAGTATGACTGTCACCAGTTCGGCCTTGCAGTCGCTATTAATTTAATCGGCCCGTTCTGCACGTAATCCGCATAAGTCTCGAACCCTCGTTTCTGCTGCCTAGTTCGTACGTTTTACTGATGAACCGAGAACCCACTAATTCTTAAATGCCTATTACTAATTAGCAAACACGTCCTTTACAAATCCCTCCAAAAAACCTTAGGTTGCTTCCACATTAAATATTTGTTTAAAATGAAAACCAACAAGAAGTAAAACTATTAAAGAAAGGATGAGGCAAATTTAATTAATTATTACGTTGTACGCTAAAACTAAAAAGTTGTTTGTCTTTCAGTTTAAGCTTTAAGTTCAGTTTAATAATTTCATGTGAACAGGAGGTTTAAATACCATATTGTTAATTAAATTTTAGACAGGATGCAATAAACTTTCAGAAAACAGCAAAGCCACCGTTGTCAAGCAACAAATAATCTAAATTCCTGAACTTTGTACCGTCAAATAATTGCAATGTCCTCATGGCGATTAAAGCTTTGGGTAGCAAATACCTTTAACTTGATGGTTGTGTTCAACGAGTTTAAAGATTTCAGTGATTATTATCACTAAAGTTTGATAATGTATTTACGAAAAAGTTTCTAACTGTGTATTTAGTTGTAATATATCGCTTAACTAATTTGTTGCACTTTTAAATTTACTATTAAAAACGCGTTTTTATCATCCATTTTCAATATTGAGTAAGTATGCAACTTTTATTATTCAGTATTCATTGTACAAATAACTGAATATTAGATACTAGTATTTAGTGTTTGGCGTGAGAATTCAGTGTTCAGTAATCAGTGTTCTGTGTACATATTAGTTTGAATAAAATATATTATCATGTAAAATACACAAGAAAAGTCTAAGGATATTTTTTTAACTCCTTTTATTATATTACACAAACTGTCGATTCTTCAAAATAAAAATTATTTATAATTATTCAATAATAATTGACAAAACTGAATACAATGTAAATTTAAAAACACATAAAAATAACAAAAATAATAAATTAACCTAATTCTAATATGCTTGGTTTTGAGCAAACTTTAGGAAAGTTTTTTTTGTTTATTGTTTTCAGCCTTACTTTGTGGAACTCCATAATCATGAAATAAATAAAGATTAGTAAAAGTTTCACAGTTTTATTAAAATATAACCTGACAATATTGTTTCGACAGCTATGCTGTCATTATCAAAGGATTATGAAACTTGTCACCATAAAACACATAAAATAGCAGCCTACAGATCATTAGTACACAGAGCTTTAACTATTCCACTAACAAAACCAGATTTTAGCAAAGAGATATCAACCATTAAACAACTAGCACATACAAATCATTACAATCCGAATATAATTGAGACTTTAATTAAACAAAAAGATTATAGGTTAGCTATCAAAAGAATATATCCCATTGACAATCAAACAGAAGACACAAATTACATATCTATACCATATTTTGGCAAAATATCAGAAAAAACTGCACATATACTAAGAAAAACCAACAATTATAAAATAACATTTAATACCAACACTAACACTTTTTCATTTTTATTTAAATCTAAAGACAGAACACATGATATCATGAAATCGGGCATTTACCGTTTAAATTGTTCTTTTTGTAGTTCGGTATATATTGGGCAAACACTTAGAAATTTTGACATAAGATATAAAGAACACGTACGCCATTACAAAAATAAACATCCTGAAAAATCTAATTATGCCAAACACCTTTTAGAACAAAATCACACAATGACTCCTCAAAATAATATTAAATTCCTACATTTTTGTAATAACAAACGCAAATTAGACATTTTAGAAGCCTTTGAGATATACAAACACAAACTCAGGGTACCTTTAATGAATGAACAACTTGAGTTCAGTAATTCTCCGTTACTGGAAGTATTAGATATTTAATTCTGATTATTATTATTATTTTATCTAGTTACCTATTTTTGTATCTACCTTAGCGACGTGTTTGTTTATAATTATATTACCTTTGATAATGACAGCATAGCTGTCGACACAATATTGTCAGGTTATATTTTAATAAAACTGTGAAACTTTTATTAATCTTTATTTATTTCATGATTTAGGAAAGTTCTTGAAAAAGGTAACACATTAAAAAATCGAAAAAATTAATACAGAGTATGTCATCCACGACGCTGTATCACAGCTCTAGTTCTATTGTTGATTGATAACATATGGTTATCAATATCTTTTTGAGGTACACGTGCCCATTCTGTTGCCTGCAGTTCTCTGAATCTAAACTCATTGTAGATATTGTTCATTTGTAAAGCAATGTTTGTTTGGAGCATGTCCTACACGTGCTCTATCGGATTTATGTCTGGCAATACTTCAATTCCCTCTTTGGTCACTCAGTCCGTCACAATCCGAGCGACATGTGGACGGGCATTAGCATGCATAAGTCGGAATCTTGGTCCAACAGCAGCAGCAAACGCAAGCACAATTGGTGCTAGAATATTATCCACATATTGCCGAGCTGATAGAAATCCATTCGGAAACGCTAAATCAGTTCTACCGCCAAGCATGATTACGCCCCATACCATTACAATACCGCCTCTATTAGCGTGCACCTCCTGAACGTGCCGCAAACGTTCCTCATTACCAGATCGTCTCCACACTCTTATCCGACGAGAATCCGGATGAAATCCAAATCTTGACTGATCAGTAAACAAAACTACAGCCCAATCATTTTCATTCCAGTGTTGAAAATCCTGACACCACTCGCAATTTGCTCGCCGATTGTTTCTGGAGAGAGGTGGACATCGGAGAGGTCGTCGAGAATGAAGATTAACCTCGTGAAGACGATTGCGTACCGTGTCTCTGCCTTTGGTTATCTTATGTGCCCGTTGCAGTTTCGTCACTAACTAAGGAGCTGTTATTGTGGGTTGTCGTCTAACACTTAGAACCAGAAATCTGTCTTGACCTGCTGTTGTAATCGTATACGCTCTGGGTGCTGTTCGGCAGGACTTTCAGTTTCCCTAAAACGCCGTCATAACCAACCGATGCTTTGGGAAACGCCTATTCGCTGAGCCACGTCGACTTGCCTCATGCCTGCTTGAGGAAGGCCTACTGCACCGTTCTTGTCATACAACGATAAATGGTGTCGTTCCATTTGAAATTTACAATATTTTAAATTGTATCACTAATAAAAATATATACATAAACACTGTAAGGTGAATGAAAACGAAGAAAATAATCTAGCAGTTAAACAAAGTATCTGCTATAATTTCTTTTTCGATTTGTTTTCACAGCTGTCTATTCACCTTGAGCTTTTCTTAATCATAAAAGCATTAAATAAAGAATATTCAGTTTAGATAAATAAATATTATTATTTTTTAAATATCTCTAGACTTTTCTTGTGTGTGTACGTATTAATGATGCATGTACTATGTATGTATGCATTGTCATTAATTGGCGGGGGTCCCAGACCTTCGGGGCTCCCTCGTGGGGTCTACTGGATATTATTGTTACGGCCCTCAAGTGGTGATATCCCTACAATCGCAGGGCTTGATGTTTCCAGGGAAAGGTTTTAAGTAATATTCTTTAAATTTGCAGCTAGTTTTCGAGGGAACTCAGAAGCATCTTTTATGTTGCCTTTTACATGCCTCAACGAAAAAATAAAAATTAATAACATTTAAGATTAAATTAAATATAATTAAGAAATAAAAATTAGGGTTTATTTGTGTTTAAAATGGAACAATTTTAGGGGATGAGGCCGTAACAGTTTGAAAATCGTAAAAGATGGGCCACTTTACTATACAGCAACGATAGGTATTTAGAATACACATTTTTAGTAGTTTTTTCGAAAAGAACAAATTATGCACGATATGTACAGCTGATTTCAAATAAATCTACGACAAGTATTGAGAAGAATTTCCGCGATTTTAACAACGTGTGAACTAGGCTTTAAATTATGTTTTCATAGGTAGCTATGCAATGTACATAATTATGTAAAACCTTTGAGGAGCAAGTTTTAAATTGTCATCACTTCTTTAACATACTGTTAACCTTTTTTTTGTTTAAAATTGCATTTTTATTTTAAAACATTTTACTTCCTCATTATGTGGCTCCAAACAATAAATTTTAAAATTTATTATTTACGTAAATTAAATATTCGTTTGCGTTACAACCTAATTCTCTTAATTCGTTGCCATAGTAACTGTATCTCAAGAAAGCTCGCTGCAGTGCATATGTTATTGTAAATGTGATAAATTGGAAATTATACGTAATTACAGGCAATTATGCATAATTACCGACTGAATTGGTAAATGTAATAAATTTGCTTCATTCTGATGTATTTTATCGCACTTCCGGATAAATATGTATATACTTTCCAGCTGCCTGTGGTAAATTTAGTAAATTTTAAATTCAAATACTCGTGTAAGTGAAATCAACATTAAATTAAACTTTACTTGCATAGTGGTACTTTTTGTGTAGAGAAGAACTTTTTGTTGTAGTAGAAGTAATCTTTTACTTTTTATAACATACATTCAGTTTGAGCGATGTAATTAAAACCCAGTTTTATCCTTTATTTTTCTTTATTCAATTAACTTTAAATAAAAGCCTTTACTCAAACTTTTTACACTAGAATTGCATTAAAAAGTTTTTTAAAAACAACAGTTAATCTAAAATTGTTTTCATCAAGATTAGTCATGTTTTGTATCTGTCTTTTAAAATAACACTGCATTAATGTGCAATACATTTACTACAGATTGCTGGAAGTTGTATTCACCGGTAAGTGTGATAAAATATATCAGAATAAAGCAAATTTTCGAAATAAGCTGGATTTGGTATTTTAAAAAAAGCATATTTTACGGAATAACTTTTCATTTAATAAACAGTGCGCTATGTTTACAAAGGCGAGTTACAGAACCTTGATTTGATTAGTAAGTAGGTGCCTCTTCTACTTCATCTCATTTACAAAATAAATATTAGAAAAGTTGGAGATTACATAAATACGATCGCATTTGCAAGGAAAGTAAGAGGTACAAACAGTATGAAAAGCAAACAGGTACTCTGACATGGACATCAATCTTAAGATTTAAAAACGTGAGCCCAGATGAAGCGGCTAAACGAAGCCATCTAACGTGCATTTTTCGCACGTAGCGGGTTTAAGATTTATTTGGTGAAAAATGTAAACATTGATGGGTTTAGAAGCAAGTTCTATGTTGTAAATTTTAAAAAAGTCACATTTCAATACTCTTTTGAAGTTTCTATTAAGTTAAACTGTTAACTGTTGTAGGTTGGAAACAATCTGAAAGCAAAACAAGACTAGAGGGTCTAGATGTATTAGTTACTTGTAACTTGTAAAATACAACGAAAACGAAAAAGTACATCTTCAATCTTTAGAGTTTCATATATTTATAGCTGTAGAAGGTCGCTTTCAGAGCTTCATGTGTTTAGATTCTTTTAAATCAATGTTTCTTTTTTAATTTTAGCGGTTTCAAATTATTTATAACTAAAAATTTTAAATCTACTTATAAAAAATCCTTGGGGGTTGTAGTATTGGAATCTATTCTGAATCTAGAAATTCTGAACTTATCGTTCTGAAACTGTTATATTAAATACTAAAATATCCTAGCCTTGAATATTGAAACTGGATATGAAATGGTTTATTTTTGTTTTCTGTATTGTGAAACATTTATGTAGCCAATAGAAAATACAGAGTTCTAAATAAGCAAATATGGATGTTTCCACTAGCTTTTCTTTCTAATTTCAAACTCAAATTAAAACCGACTAAAATATCGTCAACTGAAAACTCTAGTCATTTTTCTCCTGTTGTCATACCGCCAGGATACTGATTTTTTTATTAAATCACGCAAGTAGAGTACTTAATCTTTCCTTATAATAATTAACACACCTTTAATTCTAAAATTCAAGCTTTATTCTGCTCGAAACGAAATTTACTACGTTGTCTGTATGTAGGTCTACAAATATACATCTTGTCGATTCTCCAGGTAACCTTTTATTGAAACAATGTTATTTTGAGTTGCTCCAAGTTCAGTAGTGTCGCGAGAATTGTAACGTTAGCCGGTTGATATCGAACTTTTGTGTTTGTATTAGCGGGAAAGCGCGCTTGCTGAATTTACTGTGCAGCTGGGTCTTACAAATAAATTGATTCAGTTCGTTGAATATATGTTTGTATTTGAATATATATTATAACATTAAAGTTTTGGTTTTAAAATACCATAGAGCTCAATGTATATCATGTTTATATTATTCGACGTGTCATTTAGTGATACACATGTCAACGCATCAGCAAAGTGGGTGTCAAGCTTCTAAAAAAGAAAAATGTGCCAGATGTTCAAGTGCAGGCAGTTTCAGGGAAATCGAGGTTATGGATCAATGTAAGGAATGAAGTGTAGTAGAGTATGAAGTAAAGACCTAAATAATTAATGAATAAAGAAAAGCAGTCTAAATTCTACTTGTCTTTCACATCAGATTGAACTAACTTGAAATTTGGTCAATCTATGAAACTTTAAAACTTTAAAATGTAAATATACCATATGTCTCATTTGGAAATCGAATATAGGGTTTTTAAAAACCGTTTGTGACATCTCCCCAAGTAAATATTGTTACTATTTCTTTTTGGCATTCTGTTCGTTAGTTCAAATGGTACTTATATCCTGAAAATAGTGAAGGGAAATCACATTTAGTCCCTTTCTTAAGAAAAGTCATTCAAATTAGTACAAGTTATTTTTAAAATAAGTATGTTACACAATTTTGAAATTAAAATTATGCGGAGAATAAACATTTTCACAGGGAAAAATTGTGATTATAAATTCTGTGTTTTGTAAAAAAGATAAAAAATAAGTTACCTACCAGCTGGAATCGAACCTGAGGCAACAGCGACTTATTCAAACCCTGGCTAAATGTATTTTCTCACCATTTTCAGTACACGAATACTTGCTGAATACTCAATTAATGAATAGAATGATAAAAAAATGGAGATTTTATAAATGGATTTTTAAAGGCTTCGGTTAATCCCTATGACTTCCAAATGAGACGTACGGTATACAATTTTTGAAACTGTCAAATCTTACACTTTAAGGTTAGAACTCTTAACTTTTTAGTTCCTGTAAACTGAAGTGCAGAAAATCTAAGACATCATAATAGTAAGCTCCTGTAATTTCCCGTTTTACAAACTCTTAAAATTTCGAAATTATTAAAAGCCAAAGTAGATGTTTGAACTGCTATTATATAATTCTAAAATTCCAAAGCTGTAAGACTTTAATAAGCGAGAGTGTTAAAATTTTTAAAATTTTAAACTTTACAACATAAAATCTGCACTACCTTAAAATATTAGACACGTGCCATCGATCTGAAACTCTACAATGTTAAATGTTGAAGCTTGGATACTCCCAATTTCTGATATTTTGCATATCTGAAACTGAAAGTTCGATATTCAGAAGAAAACTTGGAAACCTGAATATTTGCTACATGAAAATATTTTAAAATCTCTTCCCGACCTGTTTTTATCTATTCCCCGATTTCTTATTTGCCGTAGTAAGTTGATGTTACCGAATCGTTGCGGTTGATATGACAACCAGAAAATAACAACTGTTATAATTCATAACGTGTCTGGGTGCTGTTATGAAAAGAAATGAGTATAACACGGTTAAAATAGCACTCATTGTGAACATACTGCAAAACATACCTAACCTTACTTTTTTAATTTGGTGATAGCTAACGCTTAAAATTTGACATTACAAAATTACAAAAGTAAGGTTGTTATATTTTGCGGTATGTCCACAATGAACGTTTCGCAGCAAATGCTGAGATCAAATTTAAAAAAAATCATTATAAATCATTAGTTATAAATACTTTTTTATATAGTGTCATTAGCACAAAAATATCATACGATACTCATCGAAGTGCTTACAACATATATCGAAAATTGGAAACTTTTTCTCTTTCTATTATAAAGCACTTACAGGTCTCGTTATCGTAATAAGTATACTACAACGTATAAGCATCTGAACATAGAATTTAAAATTGTAAAACTCAGGAACTTTAGAACTTAAAATATTCAAATGGTTTGGAGCTTGGACGCATGAACGCTTGCTACACTAAAAGTGTGAATCCCATGAAAACATAATGCACAAATAGACACTTTACCGTTTGATACATTCGTTACGTGATAAAATTTTACCCTGAAGATTTTCTTGTGGGTTAGACCAAACAAGTTCACCCAGTTTCAACCAGTTCATACCACGATATTTATAAGGACGACAGCAACGTTTTCATATCGGCATTAACATAGCAGGTTGTGATAACATGTTATTATTGACTCGTCTATTTATTGCTTCATCTACAAGTACTCCAGCTTTTATTTATTCTACCAAGCAATACGTTTCTGTCTCCATATTAAAAGACATTTTTGGCCGTTGTACCAGCAGTTGAATAAAATAATAAAATTGTATTTCCCGACTATGTGCACAAGTTTGATTGGGTAAATAATCTGACTTAAAATCTTTTATAAACAACTTCTTTTATTTTTTCTGTGTTCTATAAAAAAGTTACCTACACCTTTTGTTGTAAAAATCGTTTCAACTTATTTTTGTTTGGAGAACTTTAGTCACTTTTAGTAGCTTTTTTGGTTCCAAAACGGAGATGTATGTTAGTGGTAAGAATATTAGTTTAGTTAATATTAAGGGGGACACAATACAGTATAAAATTTATTGATTTTTGACTTTTTTTACTTTGGCTATTCCTTTCAAATCGTAATAATAAACTATTACGAACTATTAATAAATAAATATAAATTAAATAAGTGAACTGAACCAAATCACCGCTCTATAAAACCATTATAATACGCGCAATTCGAGTTTTTTACGGGGTGGCTGCTAAATAAAGAAGGATTAAGTAAAGTATATGGGTTTTATGCTGTGTTATATCTCCGGTTTTAAGTCCACTATGCGGCAATTGCTTAAACTCTTTTTTAAGCTTAAAATAATTGTGAAAAGTTAAACAAATCCTTGCGTTTTGCTTGAGGGTTATTAATATAATTCAGTTGTGATTCTTTAAAGTATTTTCTAAGTTTAGACAGTGGTTAAATTTAAACAACCTTAAGTGAGGGCCGACTTCCAAAATCTTCCCGTAGTATAAATGACGTTTTATAATCTTTAGCTTAGTGGTAGTTATTAAATCCGAAATATTGAATCTGTAAGATTTAAACTAATTCATATTATGTGCAGATTCTGATTGATTTACCTTTCATGCTTTTCAAAGTATAATTTAAACTCTGGTTATTATACAACAAACTTAATAATGTCAATGACATTTTTAGTTAAGAAATATTTGGGAAAGGCGTTTTATTTATCACTTGTTCTGATTTGTTTATAACAACTAATGCCATTTCTGTCGACAACGTGTTAATACGAAGAGCATTCAATTAACTAGAGGAACGGATTTGGATCGTCCGTGCGCACAAAAAATTAAGAGCATTTTAAGTCAGCGAATTAAGTTTTTAGTTTAAACATAAACAAAGATTTGCGTATCAGCTAAGTTCCAACTTAATATTGAAGCAGTTTAGTGTTCATTTTTTATATTAAATTTAATTAAATATTTAGGAGGTTATTTATGAAATGATTATTTAGAGAATTTAACATTTCTGTAAAGGTAAATAGGTCGTAGATAATGTCGAGTATTATTACTTTTGTTCAAGCAATTTGTAAATGTAGTCATACAGTTCACTAATTATTATTTTTGTTGAATTCATTGCATTGAGACCCTTTTTTGCTTATTAGCAGAAATTACTCAAAACTGTCGGATTAAAACGAACTAATTTTGAAAATGTTTTATTGCTGGTGCTGTGTTTTATCTTTCAACTATGTCAACAAGTACTGAAGTTTAAATAATCTAGTATTTTTAAAAAATTGTGATATTTGGGGATCATCAAATTATTTGCCGTGCAAACTTTGAGAAGTTCTTAGAATATTGATATCAATCATCATTGATTGATATCAACTATTTCCAAATTGCGAACGCAGATTGATTTAACATTTTAATTACTCATTTTAATTACATTCGTTTACATAAAATCTGGTGGCATAAGCCACTTCTGGTGTTTTAACATTTTAAATGCCAATTTAAAGTATAAGTAATTATTAAAGTATGTCAATTAAAGTATAGCAGTTTTTTATTTTATTTTGAATTTTGTCACTACAAGATTTACTGAGATTACATAATATCTAGCAAGCGCTTACGATATATTTTTCTTATTGTATTTTAATTTATTGATTAATTCCAATCAAACAAATGCTAAATCAATAAATTAAAATGCAAATTTATTGATTTAGTATTTGTTTGATTGGAATTAACTGCTTGGCATTAATTAAATTATTTGTTTAATTGCTTTAAGTTAAATTATTATGTGTTTGATATATTGCGTCTTTGTGTCTGTTAATAAATTCCCGTTTTATCCTGTATTCTATAACTAATTTTTCATTTCTTACATAAATTCAAAAAACAGTTGATCAAGAATATAAAAATTGAATAAAAAAAACATTCGTGGCTGTAGATCTAAACATAAATCTTCTAAAAATTAGAAATATACATTTACTTGTCTGTTCACTGCCATTTTAACAATTCAGCTTTTGGATCCCCTTTTGTTTTTTAGTGAATATGTAACACAAGATACTGCAATTAAACGGTATCTAATTTTAGCAACTTGTACTCAATCCCTTTTATAATGGGTTTTCTTCTACATAATTGAAGCGTAATGGATTACACGTACAGTGTTTTTCATTTAATTAAAGAATTCCCTGTTACAAGATAAATCTTTTTCAAAAATTCTTCCCTATATCTCACGAAGTCTGTTGCTTTTTAAAATTTTAAATAATAAAACAACTTTACACAGGTAGCTTGTGTTCAACCAACTCTGAAATAACATTTAAATATAACAAAATGTAAACTGACAGGAGATTTATTTTCTTGTAGATTTTCTGCTTGTAGATGAGACTCTTGCTAGAGATGCCAATAATATATTTAGAATTGTAAGAAAATCATGAAAACAAATAAGTAAATAAAAATGCTACAACTTACAGAATAAAATTTCTAAATATGTCACGAACAACATATACAGCTTCGCGCAAATAAAAAAATGTTTTATGTTTATCGTGTTTCATCAATAATAAGTTTTGCATTTTGCGTTTTCCTCTCCGATTTCGTGATTATTTCCCGTTCATCGTTTATAATTCCATAAACGGTATTTTAAAGGTTAGAGGTTGCATTGTGCAGTGCAGTAAAATCTAATTCAAATAAATAGATCTGCAGAACATCAAGGCAACTACTATATGATCAATATAATTTCAAGGGGCATTTACTGCAAAAGTGCTGGATCGAATTGTTATTCTTACTGAACTTACCGTTAGCTTTATTTTCCGGTCATCTTCGCGAGGAGGACGTGTTTGCTCCTGAAGGCTTTCCACGTTCTTGGTGCGAATGAGTCTACTGAAAAGGGCTAGTCCATCTCGTCGAAGATTCTCGCGGTCCACTGACCACATTCCCAGTTTCATCCTAGAATAAGAGAAGGAAATAAAGCTTCACACTCAATTACACTGAATCAACCAGATACTTCTCGGGAAATGACAAATAGACTAGCAGAATTCCGACATTCGCGTTTAGGTTTTAGTCGAAATATCATTGTGTTATTCTCGGAACAAAAGAGGTTCGTAAAGTAGGTTTCGAATTTGTTGGAATAAAAACGCAAAGATTGGAAAGTTTGTCAAATTAGATTAAGTAACTTTTTATTTTAGTTTCAGTCGAATTAGAACTAACAGAGAATGGATTTATTACTGCTGCTAATTAAATTTTGCAAATTACTGCTACGAGGTGGGTGGCATTTACAACTATGCCCTTGTCAGTTCAAACTATGTTAATAGAGCTATATTACCACGTTGATGGTTGAGCTATACCAAGCTGTTAATTAAGCAAGTTGTGGAGTATATCGACTTTATTGTAGCTACGCGCCCAAAATTTGCATGTTACTTGTATTCAGCTTATAACAGATTTATGGGGATTTGATTAAAATACTTCCTACGCAAACGTTTATATGCAAATACATTTTTCAAGGCTTAAATAAATGGATAAAGAACAAAATTAAGACAAAGCGATTCAGTGCGTTAAATCTATAATTTTCAAATATCAAATGTAATGGTTTTTTCTGAAACCAATCTTAAGACTTTATTAGCTTAACAAGTAACTAATTGTAAGAGTATCTTACATCCCTGAAATCATTTATACAGCTAAAACAATGTTAAAGATGTAGCTGTCGATACAACTGCTCAACACAGTCAGTTTAACAAGTCATGACTAATTGCACAGCCGTATCTCTTTTCAAATGAAAGCTTAAACTAATAGACAAATAGACAGGGGAAGGGGATTCATGTCGCTTCTCTTTCTTGTGCTACATTTTTCAGGGTAAGCTTGCAAATCTTATAAATTATTCACTGCTGTTATTTCAAGTTCGTTAGCTTTTACTAATTATTTATAATCATTGATTTGGATTATGCTATATGCTTTATGTGCATATACTAATGGAGATTTTATAACAGATGGGGTTAGAAATGAAAATTTGTAATTAAACAATAACTAAAATAATATTTAGAAGAAGGAATTTAGAATAGAGACCATTCTAACTATACCAATCCATATTGGTAGTTAGTCCTTACTTTTGTTTAGTATCAGTTTATAAACAAGAAACCATAGTTCGCTATTTTATATGGCATATACCTACTTTCTGAGAAAGAAAATATTTAACTTACTTTTAATAAAATTGTACCTAAAAAATGGGTACCTTTTATTACGTATCGTCCGATAAAAACAAAAGTATACGATTTGGAAATATAATATTATACTGTTATACAAATGTAGAAATAAATTTAACATTTGGTCGTTTTTAAAATATTTAGTTAGGTTAAATACTTTACGAACAATACGTTTTCAAAGTTAGAGGACTCTAGAAAAAATGGATAGTGGTTTGTCTAATAAACAATGCCCCTAAAATTAACAGATTTGGAGATTACGGCACTGCAATTAGGCAGGACACTAACGACTACTTAAAGGAAATTGCACAAAATGCACACAAAATTGTATTGTACGATAGATGATAGCCAATTAGACGGATAGTGGGATAGCGGAACTTGGACGAGATAACTGAAATTATTATTATTACGTTCACATCTTTTAACTTGGAGAATCCAAGTAAACGGAATCAATTTTAACATATTGACGATTGATTGCTCATTATTTGCTAATAAATTGCGGTGAGCGTAATTTTTTTTCTTTCTTCATTACGCTATGTTCCGCCCAAAAAAGTTGAAATTGGCGACATGAATAATGAAAAATGCGAATTTTGGACCCCTAGAAATATAAGTGATATAAGATATTGAACATTTTTCACGTGTCCTCATTTGAGCTCGTGAAGAAAGATTGAAGATTTTCTAGTCCGCCTTCTATAAAATTTGCAAGTATGAGCTCTTACCGAAAAGCCTATATTTCACCTTCAGTCATTGTCCTCGAATATTAAAATGAATTCGCCAAAAAATTTTAAAAGAGGAAATAATTCTTAGGAGAATTTCTTTTTCTACTGAAAGAATTTAGCATATATTTTTATTTACAAACCTTTATTCACTGTCCTCGAAAATAAATTCGTGAAAATTAAAAAAAAATAATAATTCCTGGAACAATTTCTTTTTCTATTGAAAGAATGTCACCTACATTTTTATTTACAAACCTTCATTCATTTTCCTCGAATAATAAAATGAATTTGTGGAAATGGAAAAAAAAGAAATAATTCTTGAAACAATTTCTTTTTCTGTAGAAAGAATTTCACCTACATTTTTATTAAAAAAATTTATTGTCCTCGAAAATGAATTCGTGGAAATTAAAAAAAAATAAATAATTCTTGGAACAATTTCTTTTTCTATTGAAAGAATTTCACCTACATTTTTATTTACAAACTTTTATTCATTGTCCTCGAAAATGAATTCCTGGAAATTTAAAAAGGGTGAACTAATTCTTTTTCTATTGAAAGAATTTATACTGCATACATTTTGATTTACAAACTTTCATTCATGGCCTCGAATATTAAAATGAATTCGTGGAAATTTAAAAAGGGTAAAATAATTCATAACTAATAATGCTATGTATTCTGTAAGCACTGGTTCATATCAATTGTTAAGTATAACAATAATTGTTATGAACCTGATTGCTACGAAATCTTAACAATTCGTGCAATATTTGGTATTCTGTAACTGCACTTGTTATGATCCAATTGGAATGAATCACAACAACTGAAATGCAAATTAATTATGAACTATATTACCGACTGTGCATGCGCGTTCGAGCAGTGACATTTGTATTTGACAGTTTCGAATAGTTAGACGCGCGCGAATTTGAAACATGGAGAAGAATACCCGACACGCCGAAAAGCAATTTTATGTAATGTTGGAGTTTATGTCCACCAAAGAAATATTTCTTACGGAAAGATTGAGCCCGGGAAAAGGGCCTGAATGTTTACAAAAACTGTAGACAGAGCTTACTAGTGTACTAAATTGTCGCAAATGGACCAGCAAGAGCAACAACTGGTGATTGGTCTCAACAGTGTTTTCTTTTTAAAGTACTAAGCAATATTACCTACAGTTTTATAATGTAAATAATAATAAGAAAGAATTCCTATTATTATCCATACTTAAATTTTGCAGAATTGCGTAAAAGAACCCTAATAGATATAAAAATATAATGCAATTTCTTGGGAACCTGAGGCCACAATCATTTCTTTACGTAATAAGTTAAATGATTTGTTTTTATTTAAAACATTCACTTTAAAATATAGATGCCTAAGTATTACTATGCATTAATAAATTAAGGGTAGAAACTTTCATCTGCCGAATTTATAATCAAGAGAAAATATATTGTTTAGCAGCAACTAAATACATCCAAGATATTAAACTTAAAGATATAAAATACTTCAAAATTCTTCATTTAAAAAAAACTACATCGATGTTTTTACAGTTTATTTATAATGATTTACAAAATGAATATAAATGCAACACTAGAAACATAGCTCGAACTTTAAGAGTAGCGTGGAACACACAAAAACAGCTAATGGTGAACCCAAAATCAAACATCTGTCGAATAGATAGGAACGGCTGCTGAGACTCCTTTTTCCAGTTTTTATCGAAGGATTAGAAACTCTTGTAGAATCAGGGTTGCAATTTTTGTTGGAACCACCAATTCCGTCAACATCATCAGCAGAAGTGATTTCTGCAACAGATGTTAATTTACAAGATGTTTTGGAAGGTAATGAAATCATACATGCGCAATCTCCAACGATGAAAATCAAAGTAGGGGATGTTCAAGTAATCAGCTAGACTTGCTAGGGGACTAAAAGATGCAGGGGTCAAGCGATGGCACTGAAAAACCATTTGTCGTACTGACACACTACCCTTGGGTCTGACACACTACCCTTGGGTGTTCGGGAGACCACACGACGTTCACCCATAAAACTGGCTGTCTTCTACCCTATCCTTGTTTCCTTGGAAACTGGGTAATGGATGAAGCTGTCAGGTCAAGTGTGTGGTAGAGAAATTCGTGAGAATTCTCGTCGGTTATTCATACCGATCAGGGGGAGCCCTGGTATATGATACCGGTTGGGCGGATTCGAATCTCGCCTTGGATAAGGTCATTTATGGTCACCAATGTAACCCGCTGTTTGACCGAGGTCGTTTATGGTCTCCAATGGAACCTGCTGTTTGACCGAGGTCACTTATGGTCATCAAAGGAACCCGCTGTTTGGCTGAATCCTAAGTGAGGAGAAGCGAAGTGAGGTTTATCCCGGGCAGATGGGAAACTGCATGCCGCCAGGTAAATGTGCTTAGGAGCTATCCAGACCACCCTATGATCCGGACTGCAGCCGGGTACAGCGGTTGGGAGAAGCTCTGAAAGTCATTACACTTAAGGAGAGTTGAAGCGAATACATAGCCTCTCACAATCAAGACAACTTCACCTTAACGGGTACACACTGGGAGTCTATAACGTGTAGACTTAAACGAAGCTCTGTCGAGGGCCCACCAAGCCTATAATTTGGTAGATTGGGGTGGCAAAACCATTTAAAAACCAAGTCCTGCCACAATTGAGGTTGGATTCGATCGGGCAGTGGCCCCAACCCCTGTCTCGGGGAGGAGCTTATGAAGGTATGAAGGAGGACTGGAGGGCTCTCTCTATTCAACTGAGTTAAGTTGGGGGAATAGTCCTATTGCTGGACGAGGTACTTACCCCCGTATGAAAGAGGACGGGAGGGTGCCGGCGGGTGAGCACGTGTTAAGTCAATCGCTCCGGTACTAGCCTGGATAGCTAGTAGAGGGTGGATAGGCAACCTCGCTCCGACCAGTGAGCAGACTGGGAGCAATTGCTTCGCAATTGCGCGCTGATTGGGCGTATCCGAATCACTTCCTCTTGGAAGGAACGTGGGGGTATGTTGATACGGGTACCCCACGTAAAACAAAACAAATTATAATAATCTGACACACTACCCTCTGTTGCAAAGAGGACTGCAACTGCATAAAGAGATTAGCATTGGCAATGCGTGAAAGGGCTGCTGCTATTGATGCTGTATTCAATTTTGCTACAATTTCTAAAAAACAAATAGGAAATAATGAAGATATTTTCGATACTTTATTATTTGCTTTCTGCAATCAACATCGTTTGGTCAATCATTCCTTGATACCTCGGGTGTATCTGGCAAATTTAGGCAAAGAGAAAGGATCACTACCATTCCATAGCTGCCTGTGCGATATAGAAACACGATTTCTGTGTAAAATGTTAGGTTAAATCTTTATACTATTTATTTATTTTTACCTTTTATTTGCTGGTTCCATTTCGTCTACTTTCCCTGGAACAGGATTCCTTCCAAATCCATTATTATTGTAAGAATCAACGGCAATCACGAAAAAACCTACTACGTTTAGTAGCAATACTAATAACAGCAGTTCCGCTCGTCGCAACGTACGACATCAAATGCACTTAACCATTTTAGAAGAGGAAAATTATTTTTTCGACGTGAATTGTTACGGCGTTTATTTTAAAATTACTTATATTTTAAATAATTTGCAAGTATTTTCGTTCATAAACAATACGTTTTTAAAATGAAAACATCAAAATCTGGAAGTGGTGAATTGTTATTAATATCAATTGTTATCCAACAATTGCTACAGATTTCAATAAATTGTTAGGTCCACGACCTCCTCGATTCGACGTTTGACGTCTTAGTTCGGCCACTTCAAATTTTAAAAATATCATTATGCACATGTTCTCCGCATGGCGCTAGCTACCGGGGGATTCGAGATCAGAACCGCGCCGGTAATTTGAAATGGTTCGAAAATTAGCTTAAATTTTTACACTTTTGACAGTTAACATACTTCAAATAAATTACAATTTATGCCATCGGCAGTGGTGATTCTAAGAAAAAGCATTTTTTTAATGAAAAGTATTTATTTGTCAATGTTTGAGTACTTTTTTAGAAAGAAGTTTAATGTACAATCGCGTTCCAGATATGTTGTTGGTGCTTTTTTGGCAAAGTTAGTTAATATTGATTTTAGAAGTATATTTAAAATTATTCTTCAAAGGTCCTTGTTGTGAAACTGGAGAATAGATAAAGAAGAATTCTAACATAAAGAATTCTGAAGTCAAGATCAGCTAAAATACTGCAATGATAGCATTCTTGAGGTAAATATTGAAATCTATTTAAAACCAGTTCTGTTATTTGGTTTATTAATATGAAATTTTTACTGAAAAACTGAATAGTACGGCAATGCCTTAGCAGAGATGACACGTCTAGCCGAGATATGTTCGCGTAAAGGTACAAACGGAAAGTTTTGCATAATTAGACTGGTTAATTGGAATCAATAAATTGTAAAATTTTTTCATTTCGGCTGAATTAATTTCAAGTTACATCGAAACATAATTTTTTATATATTCAAAATTTATTGCACTTTTTATATACGTCTGGCAGTCAGACGAGTAGTCTCCACTAAAGTCTGTGCATGATCATTTTCGAACTGTGTTTGCCGTTATTCAAACGCAATCCAAAATACTCTTCGTAACTGTTAATGATAGTTGTATTGCAATCCCATCGGTCGGAAACACTACAACGACGGCATCTTGGGATGCGATAGGTATTCCTTAGGTCAATTATCAAAAACGAAAAATGATAACTGGATAGTATAGTAAGTATACTGCATCAGTCTACTTCACCTGTATAAGGAATTACGCTCGAAACGGTCCAAATTAACTAAGGAAAACATCAAGATAATGCATCATGTTACAAGTCTGTTATCGCTAAGGCTCAAATTCATCAATTAAACTTTGAACTACTGCCTCATGCGTTCAACTCACCAGATTTGGTCCCGTCGCACTTCAGTTTGCTTCCAAACAAGATAGTTTCACATCGGTACGCGTCAAATATATGTATGTAGAAATGACTGTCTTCACTAATTTTATATTTTGAGGAGATGAATGAATTAAGGATGACATAGGGACGACATCGTTACATGCTCGAAGTTCCGTAAAAAAACTTTTCTAAAAAATACTAGCGGGACTTCGTTCCAAAAACTCGAAAACCTACGAAGTGGCTTGACACTAACTTACTAACTTTTTAAATTAATAATAATAATAATAATAATAAATCGCCTTTATTGGACAGTAACAACAATAAACTTACAAAATTTCCAAAAGAAAATTAAATATTACAAAAATTAAATTCAAATAATTAAAGTAGGAAAGGTAGGAAAGGTAAATTAATTACTGTGTGTGAAGTAAGTGTAGGGACTACTGGCGAAATCTAGCCAAAGGCTACTCTATTTAACCAATAGACCCTACAGAAAACTGATAATCTATATATATATAAAAGGGAAATATTGTATATATGTATGCGATTTTCTCCGCAACCACTGGACCGATTTGAAATTGGTATCATTGGAAAGGTCTTGGCCCAGAATAGAAAATAAGACCAAATTGGACTCTGTCGGCCATCGTGGTCTCGATTTATACCAACAGCAACTTAAATAGATAACAATAGATGGCGTTCTGTTCATCTCTTGCACTTAATGTTAATGTGTGCGACTATTGAAATCATTTCCAAATTTAATTAAAAGCGCAGCAAAGCGCGCCGGGTATTTGCTATTTAAAATATTTTTCCAACATTAAAGTTGCATAATGTGTATTCAATTCTAGTAGGTAAAACGGAGATGAAATTAGACACAAGTATTTATTGTAAATGCAAAAAAATAGTTTCTTAAATAGCGTTTTAATTGTTTTAAAGTATAGTTCTTTATATCTGCTGGCAGTGTATTATAAAGTTTTACTGCGTTGTAGACAAAACTTCGATGAAACAAGGTAGATGTATGATGTGGAATGGTAAGCGTATAGTTATAGCGAGTACCCACTGAGTGCACATACGAACGAGGTACCAGCTCAGACCTAAGAGGCGTAGAAGACTTCGATGTAAGTAGAGCATGTGTGAACGATCCCAACTGGCACTTCCAACGATTTTCCATATTCAACCATCCTAATTCCTTAATTTTATGTGAAATATGATCATAACGGCGCAACTTAAAAATAAAACGGCAACACCAGTTCTGTATTTTTTGAATCCGATATTTATCACTAGCATCAAGACAGGGACCATAAACAAGATTGCAGTAATTAAAGTGACTCAAAACTAAAGTTTCGCATAACATTTTCCTTTGACTAAAAGTTAAAATATTTTTGTTGGCATATAGTAGCTTCAGAGATGAATAAGCTTTTTGAAGTAATTTACAAACATGTTTAAACCGTAAGTTACTATCAAAAATTAAACCTAAGTTTTTTGCAGAATCAGTAATTGGTAACAGTTGGTTGTTTATGCATATATGGTGATCACTCTTGACAGTTGTAATTTAATTTTTATTCCCAAAGAATAGTAAATGCGATTTGCTGCTATTTAGTTTTAAGTTATGCTCCAAAGACAGTTGATGAATTGTATTAAGATCACTATTGATTTCTACGTAGGCCCGTGCTCTATTAGAGAAGTAAAAAGATTTAAGAACTTGTGTGTCGTCAGCATATGCTTGAATTTTACAAAATTTTAAGGATTTTAAAATGTCCGCAGTATAAATAATAAACAGTAGGGGTCCTAAAATTGAGCCTTGCGGCACACCAGAAGTGATAGAAAAAGAATTAGAATATTGATTATTACTTTTAATTATTAAAGTTCTTTCTGATAAATAAGATTTTATTAAATCAACAGCACTAACTTCGAAACCATACCAACGTAATTTGGCACAAGCGAGATCATGATTAATAGTATCAAATGCTTTTGAGAAATCGAGTAGTATTAAAGCAGTAACCTGTTTTTTATCAATTGCATTGACGATATCGTTCATGACAGTAGCTAGAGCATCAACAGTACCATATCCACCCCTGAAGCCGGTCTGACAATCAGGTAATAACGAGTGCTCATTGAAAAAATAATAGATCTGTTTGTATAAAATTTTTTCAAATATTTTGGAAATACAGGGTAGTATACTAATTATACGTAAATCAGAGAATGATATAGGATTTGTAGTTTTAGGCAAGGGAAGGCCTATAGCACCTTTCCAAGCGTTATAAATTTATCTATAAACGGACTACAATACTTTAACATCACTAGAGAAATATTATCAGCACCAAGTGCATTCGATTTCGAACTGGATAGTATTTTATGAACTTCTTCTACTGTAGTTAAAGAAAACTTGAAGGTTTGCGATGTTACATTTTGATTATTTAAATAATATTGAATTTTACTATTGCAATTGTTTGATGTAGACTGAACAAATGAATTAAAATAATTCCCAATTGAATTTGGATCAGATAAAGTGTTAGGAGTGTCACGGCTATTATTGAATCTTATATTAAGATCAGTCAAAGCAGTCCATAATTTCTGAGTATCTTTGTTCTGCGTAATAGTAGTAAGATATGCTCTTTTTTCACGACGTAAAGAAGCTACAGTGAAATTTCTCAATTCCTTATACCTGATCCAGTCAGAGGCGGATTTAGTACGTTTGTATTTTCTCAAGGCGCTGTCACGCTCCCTCATAATTACCTTTAGGTTATCGGTCAGCCAAGGTGCTCTCGGTTTTGTCACCTTCACATGCCTTACAGGGGCATGCAAGTCAAAAACCGATAAAATAAAGGACATGAGAATGGAGACTTTGTTATCAACATCGGGTTCTCGGAGGAAAATATGCCACGGTAAAGATTGTAAATCAGTTAAAAATGAGTCGTGATTAAAGTTACGAAAACATCTAGTTTGAATAATTTTGGATTTATGTTTATATAACAAAATTTTTAAATCACAAAAAGTAGCTTCATGATCAGATATTTCATCTGCATTAATTGTACCAGAACAACTAATTACCGATTTATTGCTTACAATGATCGGATCTAAAAGATTACTAACAGTTCTTGTGATTCTAGTAGGTTCGTTTATTATCTGTTCTAAGTCATATGCATTCAAACATGAACTTACAGGATTATCTACATTAAAAAAATCTAAATTATTAAAATCACCTAAGCATACGAAGTGATCAATAGTTGGTATTATAGAGGATACTAGGTCATCAAGACTAGTTATAAAAGCATTTACATTTGTTTTGGGTGGTCTGTATATTGTGCCAACAACAATGTTTTGCGAATGTAATTTTATTTTAATAAATACGTACTCAAAGGATGCTGAAATAGGAAAATCGAAAGATAACTCTTCACAATTAAAATCTGTTCTCACATACACTCCAACTCCACCGGCTCTACCATCTCTATCTTTGCGAAAAAACTGGTATCCTGGTATATGAATTGCCTCTGTAAGCACGTCAGCTGATAACCAGGTCTCGGTAACAGAAAAAACGTCGAATTGGTGATAATTGATTAAATTGGCCAAATTATTGAAACCCGTAAAAAGTGATCGAACGTTTAAATGTCCTATTTTCATGTCTGTTCACCTAAAAGCAAATAAAATGTAGTAACAATAATAACAAAATCAATAAGAATGTAACTATACAATAGCTGTATTAATAGCAAAACAGCTATTAGCAAAATAATTAATAAAAAATCCCAAAATCTGATACAACTAACACTAAACTAATTTAATCAAATAACTAGCAGTAATAATAATCATAAATTTGAAGCAAAACTACTTGTGGGTATACCTTTCCTTGTTTGTTAAATTAAAATAATTATAAATTGTAAATAATCTTTTAATCAAAACCACGTCAAAATTAATCTAAATTAGTAGACAAATATAAAAATTGCCACTACCTATCTACTTTAAAATGAGAAAATAATTATAAATTGTAAATGATAATTTAATCAAAACCACTTCAAAATTAATAGAAAATAGTAGATAAATACAAATTACACTACCTAGTATATACTTTTATTCACAATTTATACATAATGTGTTCATTACTGACGTTTAAAAAGTTAGAAAGTAGTTTATTATACATCAGAGTCAATAATAAGTTCTATTGGTTAGTAATGAGTTCTCTTGGTTAGTAATATCCATTACTTACCTTTTGCCCGTTCTAAATATTCTCAACAGATGGCAGAAGTTTTCGTATCTATCTTTACTTTTAGCAGGTAACAAACAGTCAGTCACTGTTTTAGCAACTTCTCACTATTCCGGTGGTGTGCAACTTACATCAGTTTCACTATCAGGCATTTTAAATCGTGTAAATTGCAATTAGGAGCAATGTAATTAAATTTGGTTTAGTAGTGACACGAATTTACTTTGACAAATGTTGCAGCAATTGTCATTTTATCGCCACCTGAATAAAAACGCTGGTGTTGTGTCCTCATATATCAAGTATAAGGTATCAATGTAAGAACATAATTATGTACGATTGTGAATAAAATAGTATACATACCTCGGCGGGAAGACATTACGCGTCGAGCAATTGCAGCCCTTGGCGCTTCGCGCCTCGGGCAGCAACATTGCTCTCCGCGTAATGTTCTACTTCCCGCCTCGGTAAGTAATCTACTATTAAATTTGCAAATAAACCCCAAATTAATAATCAATTCCTTAGATTTACCTCCTTAACAATATTAATTATAATAATGTCAGTAATATTAATTATATATTTGAAACAAATTATTTGTATTGATAAACAAAAGTTGCAAATGATAATATAAATGTAAACAAACAAAAACTTATTATCTATAAACTATAAACCAAAACTTTTTCAACGAAAAGATATGTAAGTATTCCAAAATGCCGATAACTGCAATAGATTACAAATCATCAGTCGTATTGATACGTTTAATATTTTTCCCGTTCTTAGCGACTATTTTTCCATTGTTAGACCAAACGTTTTTAATACCATATTTATTTGCAGCATTTCTTAGTAGCTGCACCCTTAATTTAGTGAGATCTTCCTTGATAGTAATATTAGTACCTTTAAGTAGCTTTTTTTTGTTAAATACCATGTTTTTAATATTTCTACTAACGAATTTTATAATTATGGGTTTATGACGACCTTTATTGGGAAGTCTATGGCTGCAATCTATCATTGCTGGTGTAATGTTTAATCCCAACTTTTCGTGACACATGTTTATCACTACATCGTCGGTGTTTTCGTCTTTAATTTCTGGTACGCCAAACACTCGTAAATTATTGATGCGTGAATATTGCTCCATAGCATCCCTTTCTTGCTTATCTTCTTTTTTAATTAATAATAAATCCTCTTCTAAGGTTTTAACTTTAGCTTCCAATTCGCTATATTGTTTATTAAATTGTTGTTGAACCAAATCAATTATCTTGGATGTTAAAGTATCTAAAAGGACTTGTGAAATTAGCACTTTTTCAACCACACGTTGAATTAAGGTTTCCTCATCCGTAGTTGATCTAGTAACTCTAGGTACAGAATCAGGCATTTTTGATATGATTTTAAAGCAAGAAATGAATAAGATAAGAATTCTAATAATATTTTTAACTTTACTTGTAAGGGAGAAGTAGCAGATCAAAGTTCATGAATGATCTAACGAAGTAACAGCCAAGGTTCGTCTAACCATGTGCCTGCAAAAGTACAAAACAGGATACAGAATCGAACTTCTCCAATAAACACTTTCTATACGAAACAAATTGTAAGAATGGCCCTCTACAGTAGCCATCGTTGCTAATCTCAGTTTTAACTAATTACTTCGAGAATCTTATAAAGTCTTTCTGTAGAGCTTGAGAAAGGATTTAAGAAATTGCGTAATTTGATCTCAAGTACGTATTCTTTTCTCTTTTTGAAGGTTTTAAGGTCAGAGCTTCATATGTGCTCGTTTGAATCAATCTATTATGTGCTACTTAACTTTGAGGATAACCTAGGTATCTGGTATTTATTATATCGAAACGATACCTAAAATTAACTTAATCGTGTAGATATTCAAAGCTCAACCTTTCTGCGCGTCAATCTTTTACAATTCGGATTTTAAAAAACTCAAAATCTATGCTTTGAATATTTTTAAATCTGATCATATCTTCAGTTTCCAGTCTTCAGTTTATCGTTCTAAAGTCAAAATTAAAAATTCTGAAACTGTGAAGTTTTAAGTTACAAAGGACTACACAAGGAACCTGTTAAGGTTTAATAGATCTAAAGATTTCTTGGGGCACTTATTAAGACAAATGCTTTGCGAGAACTGTTCAATTTTCTGCACTTGGAATGCACTTTTACAGTGAACCAGATGGAGTGAATTTTGTGATTTTTAAAGACAATGAATAATAATAGCCTTTATTTAAATTGAGTCTATATTTTTCAATTTTGCTCCCTCTCTAGGTTTTTTAATCTCGTACCTTTGCAAAAATAAAAATTCTACTATATCAAAGTTTAAAAAAATGAGGCATGATTTCGCAATCAATTCGTTAATTTATACACCTTGAAGTTAAGGCTCAATAATCTCTGGAGATTTGGCAGTTTATCCAATCTATTGTCACAAACGGAATTATTTAGACTTTAAATAATTCATAATTCCGCAAGTTGCATTCCAACTGGTGCAAATATCATCCAAGGGTAATACATTTCTTCGTAACATGATATAGCGTTGGCTTAATGTTAACCACACACGCGACCCAGCTGCTCTCATTCCAAGAACCTCTACTCAGCAGATCATGCCATCGACCTACGCTAGAATGCAGCTGCTTGCCGCACAAGAAAATAACAACGTATACACGGAACGCCGCGCCTACAGATTCACATTAATATGCTAATGTCTTCCGCAATATAAGTATATAAACCCGGCTGTTTCAAGTTGCATTTCAGGCGTTCCAACGACTCCAACGAATCAACAACTTGAAACAGACTGGGTAAGAAACATTTTTATTAATTAATTGTAGGAGATCTAGAATCTGGTGTCCAAGGGCACTGATTACCTGATCCCCTCCGCTTAGTTTTAGGGATCTAGAATCTGGTGTCCAGGAGGACTGATTACCTGATCCCTAATGTGCTTAGCTATAGTATTTTAGGAGCCTAGAAGCTAGTATCCAGGGGTACCGATTACCTGGTTTCCTAATGCTTAGTTGTAGGACTTAGTGTTAGTACAGGGTGGTTCCGATCACCCTCATGTTTATGTTAGTTTTAGGAGTACCTAATCGTCGTCATACTTATGTTTGTAACCTATTGTATTGTGACTTGTTATTGAGTATATAATTAATTTGTGACCTGCGTTTATTTTCTATCTCTGACTACGACACTCAGTCACGAAACCCTACGTGACACTATTTTAATTATAAATTAGTAATTAAATTGGTTTGTTTAATTGTCATTGTTCATTAAACAATCAGTATTCTATTTAACAACTTTTAGATTGAAAGTTATTTTAGTTTATTAAATTACATTTAATTATATTACTTAATAAATGGTGTTATCCTTAATCGCACATTAACTTTAAGTGGATGTCAATTACTATAGATACGTTTGTTGAAAAAATTGTATCCATGGTATTTAACATCCAGTTAAAGTTAATCGATGCTGGTGACTGGTTGTTGATATTGGCTACTGCATTTAGTAACATTTTTGTTTAGTTTTTATACTAATCTATTACATACTAATCTTTTGTGTTGGTTTATAAATTGTTTGTTAGTTGGCTTGTCCTGTTAGTTACATATATTTTTATTTTAAGTAATAATATAATAAGAGGATAAGAATAAATTAAAAATAATTTGACAGATCATTGAAAACGAATTGCCAGACAATAATCAGGAGGCCCGACCACAGGGCTCGAATGTTGTAAAATTACATTTTTATGTATTTTACTAATTGCTAAATTAATCCTTGTTTGAAATTTATTTTATTGATATAATAATATCGTAACTAATTATCGTTATCCATACGTTCATATTTCTGTTAAAAATAATTATTATTTAAAAAGAATATTAGTACAAATTGTTAACTTTTATTATAAAATGATTGTATCGTGCCTAATCTTTAAGCTTGCAATTTTTATTTTCAGAGCTAAACGAAAACAAGCTAATGTGTTACTTTAGTTAACAACTCTTTAATTAGTAGTTCAATTCGATTTTGCTTAAACGAGCTTAACCTAAAAAAATAATTTTATCTTTAAAGGGAACAACTTATTATTTGACCAGTTCTTCCAATCATTCATCATACACATATCGTTGTTTGTATTTATTGTCTCCTGAATATAATTCAGATAAATTGTTTCTAAACGCAATAAAAGATAACAGTCGAGTCTGAATAACTTTACTTTTCGTATCGTTCGCAGTAGTTTCAAATGAGTGTTTATTTCTGAAAATGTCTCTTGAAAGAAGACTAAAATGTACAAATTTACCAACTGAAAAGTCTCATTGACAGAACAATATTTAAAGAGACAGTCGATAGCCCTAAAATTGTTTCAATTTATTATTTACAGTGGTAAATGAACACTTATTCAGCCAGAGAAATGTGATCACGCAATCTATGGGGGGGGGGGCTATGATATAATAAGAGCTTTCAACTTTTTATTGCCGACAAGTTAACCTGTTCGCCAATAAAATGGAAATCGTAAAATTGTTAATTGCTTTTTTAACTTCCCTAACTTTCTTAGAAATATTTCTCTATCAGAAAATTCTTTATTTTAAAAAATCTACTTTTTTATAGCAGCATAAATTATTCAAGAAATACATAAAAAGGGATCTAACCTGTCTTGCTTTAGCTCGCTTCAACATTGTTATTTTTGATTTATAAACTCCTATAGGACATGTATGCTTTTATCGTACCCTTTCATACCACAAGAACATATTTTCTGAAAAGTGTAGTGTTTAAAAAATATGCTGTAAATAAATTATGGTTGAAAATAACAGGTGTGTGTACGTAAAATTTAAAAGTAGATACTGTAGATCTTTTTAGTTATGTGTAATCCTAAAAGTAGAAATATGTAATGTTATCTAGTAGTAGTGCAAAGTTGATCATTCATTCAGTGTACATAAATGTACAGAATACTTTGAAAAACAGATGAATATAATCAAGCTTTGGATATACTTTATAAACGGATATTGGATATAACTACGATTATAGGAAGATATGAGACTACGTAGACTAGATACAACGGAGGGACAAAGGTTAATATGATATAATAAATTTATTATGCCATCTTGTATGCTGTAAACACGACTAATAGGGTTGACCGTTTTCATAGTACGATCTTAAAACAGATTATAGTTATTTAAATATAAGGTTGTATTAAGACTCAGAACAAATATTTAAATGTGGTAACATAGCTATTATAACATCGGTCACCCACCTGTGTGTGTTTTTTTAAATGTTTAATTTTCTTGTTTTATAGGTTCAGATGATACCTGCCAGTAATGACATAATGGGACGACCGACAGGGCACTCAATTTCCCTCTGGTCTCTGGTTAGCTATTCCTCTCTAAGTCACTAGCACTACGCCACCGAAGAGTATGCGTGACTTTTAGACTTGCCCGGATATCTTTCATCTGCTTTATATATTTTATTAAGTAAATAATGATTTAAAACTAATGCATTTTTATGTTACATTTAAATAAAAGTAAAAACTTGCAAAATAGTTTACATAATAATGCAAACAGTTATAGCTAAAAATATTCTTATTAAATGTACCACCACATCTTCGAGGATTTATAGCTCCATTAACCCCCGCTACTCAGTGCGCAGAATAATCACTCGTACATATGTCCAGTAACAATAGTTGTTCTGTATGTAATTTATTGGAGACAAGAATATTATACCAATAGTACCCGCAATGTTACATATTTGATTCTTATTCACTTCACTACTGTTCTAAAGAATTTTTTGCTAATTCTTTAATTACATTATACCTTATCTTGTAACGGACAGATTTTGTGATTGTCTTGTATTTGATATACATCCCGTGTTGCGACATTAAATTGTGATGTCTTGTATTTAGTATACACCCTGTACATTAGTTTAATTAGTATTTCCCTTCTGATTTCTATATTTTTAATAGTACCATCTAGGTTGGGAAATTCCAATTAAATTCGATATTCAAATATCGATTTTTAAACATTCGCAATATGGGCTATATGGGCATAGGCTTTTTAGACCATAAAATGCATTAAAATTGCATGAAAGCATAGTTGCATCTATCCAATTGAAAAGGAGCGTATGTTATCACGTGACCCCCTTTTCGCTCTTGAATCAGCAGCATTTGGAGTTGAACACTTTTTCTCTCATTGAAACTTTTGTCAAACAAGCATGTCATATTTAGTGATGCTTTAAAATCGCTCTCTGAATGTAAAAATTATTTTGCATTTTAGTGCATACGGCGAACCTTTAACTTTGGAAATACTAGTTCGCCGTTTTGAAGCCTAAAAACCAACGAAAACACAACATTTCTTAGTGATGGGAATTGATGATAATCCACCATTTTAACAATAATTTGTTCATTATTCCCCCTTAGTAAAATATAGTTATTCTATTTAGGGTTTTTGTTTCTGGTACCGTCAACGTTTTAGTTTTTGGTTTTGGTTTTCCTGATTATGCTTGTTTTTCCTGATATCTGAATGTTTGGTAGTCAAGGTTTTCCTGTTCTCCCCCTGGCGATTGGATGGCGGACAGCATTTCTATCAACTTCTGCAATGGTGGAATCGTGTTAATTTGATTTCTTTTGAGCTTCCGTTGTGAGGTGGAGTACGAGGCAATAGTATCCATAAAACAATCCGAAGCTTTTGGACTGCCTAGTCGTGAGAAGCTCACGTCATTCGAAACTACACTTATTACTGATTTGGTCATCTTCCACGAGGTATTTATTTGAAGTGACACCTGCAAGGACAGGTTAATTTTGTTAAACATCATCACGTGGGTTATATATGCTAGTTTATTTTATTGTGATAGTGTTCTATATTCATGTTTTACTAAATTTTTAATGAAAATAGTTTTGTTTATAAATACTTAATAGCATCCTAAAAATAAAATATGTGCAATTCAACTAAATTTTAGTATTGGATAATCCATTCTTACAGATTGCTTCGAACTTAAAAGTTATATTAGTTTGCAATTTACTCTACGTTATTCTATCGAAGCATTATTTGCTCAAGCATTTGTACTTTGTTGTAATCTTACTATTGTGCTCAGCAATCGTTATATAACATATTTAAATGAATTTCGAGACATATAAAAGCATTCTAGTACACAATATAACTACTAACATGATATTATTGATATTACTTGTTTTAATAAAAAATAGATGATAATTGGTGTTATTTATTTTCTATTTTTCTGTTTTGGTGTAGTATACAGGGTGCTTCATAAGAAGCACATCAGACGCGGCAAGTAGTTCGACATAGATAAGACTAACAAAAAATCCCTATAACATTTTCCCAGAAGCGTAGGTTTCGAAAACAAAAATGCAAATAAAGAAGGGTATAATGTTTTTCGCACATATCGTAGGATTTGTCATCCCTTCAAACGAAGATGTTTTATGTTTTGTTATAATTTTAGTTGCTGATTCTGCAACCTTTTACAATACAATTTTATTGAGGTCAGTCACTCAGATGATAACTTGGCGAACGCTAATAATAATTAAGAAAAGGATATAAACGATCACATCAAACGACGTAAAGTTCGTCGGACATTTAATCTGGAGTTATCCACATCACGGATGTTATCGTAAAGCAATTTGCATATCAAGCCAAATGGCGTTTTTTTTAATTAAATGCAAAGTCGCCCACACTAATAAAACCTTTAATCTAATTAACTTAAAATTATAAAGTTAAAACCACTAGTGGGCAGTAGGATTTTAATAACAAAGATGTTAAAATCAAAATAAAACGAAGACAAATCCACTAAAAAATTAACTTACCTAATTAGGAAATTAAATGTTTTTTTTAAATTAGATAAGATATTCTCTTATAAATCAGATTGATTTTAAAGTTGTTAGTAGACCTTTAATTTATTTCAAGTTTAATTCTGCATTCCTACTATTATGCAGTATAAACAAATTAATTTGCTGGCTCTCAAATTTCAAAATTGGTGTTTAAAATTATTAATGATATCATCATAAATGCGTTTACAATTTTATATGCACCTTTCTAAAAACGGCAATCAAAATTACTTAGAATTTTGCAATTTTTTAATCAAAAAACTTTATTAAGATTTTTTGTTCTAAATGCCATCAGAAATGCCCTAGCCAATTCTGCTGCAGGAGCTATATTACACCTATATTTATTTGATATCGAAGTTAAGGAATTTGGCTTTTGCGTAATTGAAGCTAATTCATTCTAAAGGATGGTTCCTGCTATGACTTGTATAGCTTTCGTTGCTACAGTCCTGTAGGCGATCGCGATCGCTCTCCTACGCCCCACTCTTGGTCGCCCCACCTAAGTTCGACATCAAACGATCCAGTGCTGTTGCTGTTGTGTCCGCTTTACCTGCAACATTTTTAAAGTGAAAACCCAAGTTCATATTTCTTTTTAACACAACAGATGATATTTCACACAGTTTTGACACCTTCTCTCTACACTTCCGATTTTTACTGTGAGAGTAAAAATCGTTAAAATGGCCGGAGTAAAAAAAAACAGTAAAAAGAGTTACTTTTTTCTCCATCCGCTGTTCGATTAAATCTGCGGCCCATTCC
This sequence comes from Agrypnus murinus, assembly GCA_929113105.1. Lineage (NCBI taxonomy): Eukaryota > Metazoa > Arthropoda > Insecta > Coleoptera > Elateridae > Agrypnus > Agrypnus murinus. The sequence goes on along the minus strand of OV816028.1, from coordinate 2,997,710 downwards.
ATGTCGTTTTCGACCCGCTTCTGGTTGTCACCACAAACCAGTAGTGCTAGGTCGTCTGCATACCCTACTAGCTCTACACTCTCTGCCAGATCTTCTTTCAGTACGCCGTCATAGTATTATTCAGTTAGTATAGCATTGGACCTAATATTGATTCCTGTGGTGCCCACATGTCATTTCCAATCTTTGTCTTTCTTCCATTAAGATCGCTCTGTCTTCTAAGTAACTACAGCTTTACTTGTCTTCTTTTAAGTTACTAATCCTTCTGTTACTAATTGCTGGACTTTATTTTTGCCATATATGGTTGATCCCTTTCTGAAGCCGTATTTATTTTTTGCTAGGTCCCCTTTTGCTTCTATCTCTTTCACTCATTTTAAAGAACTCTGTATTCCGTTATTGAGAGCTTTACTACAATTGGCTACCCCATATGTGTAGTTTTATTTTGTGGTCAAAAAAAGCTTTTTGTCACAACCTTCCATATTATTTAATCTTTTTTGCTTTCAAGTTATGGTTATTTCTAGAATTCATTGAACTTCATTTTGATTAAAAACGAGTTAGGCATGAAATAGAATTCTGAACGGAATTCCACTCAATAATGAATCACTGAATGTAAGCTTTCCAATTTAAAGGAGTTTTGAAAAATTTCGAAATATGGAAGCTAAGTAAACCGAGATATAAAAATCCTTTATTAGTTGTCTTTTGTGAACATTAAACAAAAAATCTTCTGTTGTAAGTAGTTTATTTTTTTTTAAGTCTTAGTTTAAGCCTAATTCCGATATGTACATTTCCGATTTCATTTTCTTATTTTTCTATTCACAACATGCAAACGTAGGTGCTAGAATATTCCTATTTTAATAACCGGTTTACACTATACACTCACTACAGGATGTTTCTATAATACAACCATTTTTGTTTCAAATTATTTTAGTTAAGTCTGATTTCTACAGAAACATTAGAAGATATTCATAGGAATATAGATAAATGAATAGAAAATATTTTGGGTAGTGGTTGTTATTACATCAGAAAATTGTTGCTTTGACCTAGTTGCTATTCATATAATGCTGCGTGTTCTTATTTTTATTCTACTGTCGTTAAATAAGAAATTGCTCTATAATATCCACCGAAATAGTGGAATATTTTATTCAAAGCATTTCTGATCGACTTTTACTCTATAGCAGAGCTGTGAAACTGGTATTGAATATTCATTACTGTTTTATGGGCATTCATCCTTGGTTTATTATGGATTTAATGTGGCTGTTTTGTAAAGATCCGTCTACAAGTAGCTTAACTACATATTTGATAATGTTTATAATAAAACTTTAATATAATGAAGCAAAAAATAATGTATGTAGCTTTGTTAGGTTTGTAGACCAGTCGGAGACATTACGGACTTTTGTAGTTTTTTAATTATACTACTGTGGCAATTAACGCGATATTCTAATATTTTTATAGATACATGTTGTTTCAGACACTGGAATAAAATCATTGTGTAATGTATTTTTTGAAATATTGTAAAGTTCTTTTCAAAATAATAACAAAAATACTGAAAAACGTAGATCCGCAGACTTTGAACGTTAGAACAGAACTACTGAAATTGCAAGATCTTGACGCGTCTGATTGTAGCGCCGATAAATTATTTACGGTTTTTAGAGATGAGATGAACACCAAACAAATTCCTTTCGGAAACATTCTTGCTTTGTCCTGTGATAACGCTTCTGTTATGACAGGACGAAACTGTTCGTTCAAAACAAAACTAGAAGCGAAATGTGGTAATAAACTGATAACTATGCCGTGTCCCTGCCATTCTTCCGCTCTTGTTGCACACGCCGCTTGTGCAAAGATTCCTGAGAAATGTAAGGAATTTCTTCGAAAACTTCCCACATTTATTTATAGTAGTCCAAAACCTTCAGCTATTTTTCGCCAATTTCAGGATAGTTATCAAGAGTACGACCGCAGAATTTTGAAGCTTTCCGAAACTCGATGGCTTTCTAGGTACGCATGTGTGGAGAGAATATTGAAATGTTGGGACACCATATTAATATTACTCCAAGACATGATTCGGACAGATAAGACAAAATCTGCGATTAGTTTACTTTCTTCGATGGAAGATGAAGAAATTAAAGGATATCTTCTATTTTTAAAGTATATCCTTAATAGATTTAATATTTTCAAAGCAACTTTTCAAGCCGAAGAAACTAAAATTCATTTGCTGCAACCACAGTCTGCAGAATTTTTAAAAGATATTTTGAAGAAATTTCTGAAACCAATGCTGTTGCAGTTTCTCAATGAAGTTAAAAATATTAACTTTTCCTTATCGTCAAACCAACTTCCACTTGGAAATATTGATCTCGGATCCGAATGTCAGGATTATCTTTCAACTTTAATTTATGAAGACAAAGCTGATGTTGTTGATACCGTTCGTCGTAATTGCTTACAGTTTTACGTAACTGCTGCAGAGGAAATCCGTGCACGATTGCCTATTGATGACGAGTTTCTGTCGAAACTTTCAGTTTTCAATTCAAAGTCGGCCTTGTTTGCTGAAAACAGGAATTTGTCCTTCCGCGATGTTCAATACGTTGCTGAAAAACTCGGCGGTATTGAAGAAAAAGGTTTGAGAAAAGAATGGAGTTCCATATTTCTTGACTTTCCAAGTGAGGAAAAGTCGAAATTGCATACCTACAGTTTTGACAAAATGTGGAAAACCATTTTATTAACGTTAGATGAATCTGGCTGTATTAAATATCCGAATTTACGGAAGTTGCTCAATTCGGTTCGAACTTTACCAAATTCAAACGCTGACGCTGAAAGGTTGTTTTCCCTCTTACCAGACGTGAAAACGAAGAAAAGAAACGCACTTTCTTCGGCCTCCGTTAATGCTATTTGCGTGTTGAAGACTGCTTTGAAGGCCAAAGGAGAAACAGCTCGAGAAGTAAATGTAGATTCGACACATTTATCATTAATGTCATCCAGGAATTTGTATAAGTAAGAGGTCCGTAAGCATTGTACGTTGCAACTGCATGCTGCAGATGAAGCCGCTGATGATTTCTTCTTTGCGTCTAAGGATGCCGTAAACTCGGAGTAGTTTATTTAAAAAATTATTTGTAAATGCTTTCTGTTAATGTAAATGTATATTTGTATCATATGTATTTATATATGTAAATAGAAAAATTTCCCATTTCCTTCTTTTGCGTCTTTGTTATGATTATTACTATTATTATTATTATTTTTTTTAAGGTTTTTCATTTTTTGTAGCTTTTTTTATTTAATTCCTTTGATGTTTTTTTTATTATATTACTTAATGGTAGTTATTTAATTACTACTTCTTATTTCAAACTTGAAAAAATCATCCCGGTTTTTCATCGGCTTTGAACGGTGTTTTCGGTTTATTATGTAGGTATATCAGGTTTAGTTTGATGTGTTTGGTTTTTTGGACTTAACTGTTTTAGGTTAATTCTTGTGAGTATAGTTTACTGGCTTAACGTTTTTAAATTAAGTTTTAGTGTTTGGTGTTGGGTTTAGTTTGTTTGGCATACCTTTTTTGGGATTCACTTTGGTGGGTTTACAGTATTTTCCTTTTTTGTTAATTTACTAGAACGTTTGTTGAATGTAATACCTTTTTAAGTGTTAACACTCTACATTATTGAAAAGTTCTAAAAACGTTTTGAACGTTTTAAGACGTTTACAGAACTTCCAACGAAACGTTTTAAAACCTGTCTCTTCCATTGGACAAAGTAATCTAAAGAAATTCACGTATCTGTTTGTCAATTACTGTTTCTAAGAATTATTAAATGTTTCTTATGAAACGCAGCTTTTAATTAATATAATATGCGCCATATGCGTAAAGGAAAGCATTTGCTACATTTTATGCATACAGCCAAATAAATGTCATTTATCAACCTGTTTATTTGTTTCTCTTTTATTATTAACTGAATTTTAATTATTTTTACAATTACTATATAATTATAGTACAATAACTGATTAATTAAATTAATTCATCAACAATAATAATTCATTTACGCTTGTAAGATATGCTTTGAAATCTATTTCGCGCATTTGGGACGTTCGGGTATGCGAATTATACAACAAAGAGGGAATATGGTCGAACAGAGACACTCGATTGTCGAGTATTGCCGAATAAGTTGCCAGGGCCCGTTTCTGGTGGCACTGCTCGCGATCTCAATTTATATCTTCCATATAAAGTTCTGGAAGTACTTGATTAGACTAGTTGGTGTATTGTTTTGTGCAGCCGTCGATGACTCACACCGATGAATCATACATGCAGGTGTTGATGAATCATACATGCAGGTGTTGATGAGTCACGTCGATGAGTCGTGTCGATGCAGTCTCGAATGTTCGACGCCGGCGAATAGGGGGTTTTCCCCATTCGTTACACTGTCCCCCTCTTTAAGTCTGTTCTGTCCCAGAACAGGTTTTATTCTCTGGTTCCTGTAGAAAGGGTCGTGACGGTATCGACAGTCTTCACCTCGACTACACGTTCCATTACGGTAGAAATAACAGTCTTCACTCTTTGTTGGCCTTGACGCGGGCTGTGGGTCGAAACTACAAACAAAAATTTTCACGTCTGTACCTCTAAAGATGACTTCCAGCATGTTTCGAACGATCCTCCAATTTAACTGGTCCCGCCCACAGCCGAGTTTGGGAACTGCCAATTTGTTAATGCCCCTGGTAAGCAACTCGGCCCTCAAATTCCATAATGCCCTCCACAGGTCGGCGTAACTCGGTTTCTGGTAGTAAAACTGCTTGGTTACCAAGTAGTAAATGGAGCGGTCATGATCAGGCAAGTGTAAGGGATTGCTAACAGAGGGATTCTGATCTCGAAGTTCATCCAGCCGTCCAAATTTATTTCTAAACACTACTGCGATTCTCCTGGACATGCGGAGATCCTCGGAGACACAGTGGGCAATGGAATAATCACCAGGGATCCGGAAGAGATCTTGTTGCATCTCGGTCGTGACTCCAAATCGGGCTTTTCTAGTTCCGGAAAACGCAGCCATAAATTCTCCAAAGGTTGGCTGATCATCTTCAGGCCTTACGGTATTGACAGCCACCTCAGCCTCATCTTCTCGATCCGGGACTGCGTTATGATTTCCCTCATAGTGCGCCATACGATTGGAGTGTACCACCTTTAGTTTCCCTCTTGGCAATTTCTGGATGCGATAAATCAAATCATTTATTCGTTTCTTCACCTGGTATGGGCGAATAGCCACGACGTCTTTGCGAGTTGTATAACCAAACAAGCTCTCCAGGTTAAAACACTCCTTCTTGTGCTCTCACATCGTACGTAGTCTTCATCCGGTCACTCGCGATTCGACTATTGTTTTGGGTTCGGTCGTGAATATCCTCCAACTTCTTCTTTAAGTTGATGACATAATTATTTCCGGCTACCTCCTGCTCTGCAGGTGGAGATCCAAGTTCCAGATCACACGGTAACCGTAACTCGCGTCCAAACATCACAGACGCTGGTAACTGACCGGTTGTTTCGTGGACCGATGCACGATAAGCCATCAGGAACAGATGCAGGTATTGATCCCAGTCTCGTTGATGATCGGAGACGACCTTGGCCAAATATTTGCACATTGTTCAATTCATGCGTTCCACCATACTATCGGACTGCGAATGTAACGGCGTGGTCCGAGTCTTGCGAATGCCCAACAATCGACAGACATCTCCAAAGAGTACAGACTCAAAATTGCGGCCTTGATCCGAATACAGCTCCATGGGCACTCCGAAACGACTGAAAAACTTGGAACCACGAACTGAGACCTAATGGTGGTGCCATCTTCACTGTCCAGTACTCGCTTCAGGAGATTGTTTTCCACCTTCAAGTACTCCCATTGGGCCCAATATGCTTTAAGGGTTCTGTTGAAAGGGCTGACGGCCTCCCAGGCAGGCCTTTCTCCCACATGCTTCCATTCCAGTACCATTTTTAATTCGGGATTAGCCTCCTGCTGTCGTTGCAATTCTTCCGACAACCAATTGCTGTTGACGATGGTAGTTCTTAATACTTGGCTAACCTTCTCTGCCAGACGAGAGCAATGACGGCAGTCTGTCGAACAGGGTCTTCTGGAAAGAGCATCAGCATTTCGATGGCTGGTGCCCACTCGATGTTCCGTGTCAACATCATATCCTTGTAGTCATTCAATCCACCTTGCAACCTGGCCTTCAGGATTACGTAATTGCAGGAGCCATTTCAATGCGACATGATCCGTCCTCAACAAAAATCTCCTTCCGTAGAAGTACTTGTAGAAGTGCTCAACGGACTTCACAACAGCTAACGATTCTTTCCTAGTCACACAATAATTCCTTTCGGCTTTCGACAAAACCTTGCTAAAATAGCCGATGACTTTTCTTGTCCATCCTGTATTTGAGAAAGTACACCTCCAATGGCCAGATTACTTGCATCTGTGTCGAGTATGAATTTTCCTTCTATCCATGGGTAGCTCAATATTGGTGGTATTGTCAGGGTACACTTCAACTGTTGGAAAGCTGTTTCGCAATCCCCGCTCCAAACATACTTGCGCTCATTTTCCGTTAACCTTGTCAGCGGCTTCGCTATATTGGCAAACCCCGGAACAAAACGCCTGTAGTAGGTACATAATACCGAAAAGATCTGTAGGACCAGATCTGATACCTCCCTATGTATTTAAAGCCTGTAGGGAGATCCTTAGCTATCCACTAACTATTATATTTAATTTGGCATTGAGAACTAATGTATTCCCAGATAAATGGAAATTAGCAAAAATTGTATCAGTATTTAAATCAGGTGAAAAGTCAAATATTGAAAATTATCGCCCTATATTAATTTTATCTAACCCAGCTAAGATTTTTGAACAGTTATTATACAGTAAAATATTTCCCGTTGTTAGAAATCAAATATCTGATAAACAACATGGTTTTATGAATAAGAGATCCATCGAGACAAATCTATTAACTTTTGTTGAATATGCTAGTAAAATAATTGATAGAAAAGGACAGGTTGACGTTATCTATACTGACTTTGCCAAAGCCTTTGATAGTGTTAGTCATGATATTTTATTGAGTAAACTATATACATTTGGTTTTTCTATTAATATGGTACTACTCTTTAAGTAGTACCTACAAAATATATTTCAGTATGTGCAAGTACATGGGGTGAAATCAGAGAGGTTTTCTGTGGCATCTGGTGTACCTCAGGGCAGTAATTTGGGCCCTTTGCTCTTCTTGTTATTTATAAATGATCTCCCTACCCATATATCAGACTGTGAGTGTCTTCTATTTGCAGATGATATTAAGATTTACAGAGAAATTATAAATAAAAGGGATTGTCAACATCTTCAAAGTGATGTGAAGTCATTAGTACAGTGGAGCCATGTAAATAAATTAAGTCTTAATATAAAAAAATATAAATATATGACAATCACAGCTAAGAATTCTTATTACAACTATCAGTATGCCATTGAAGCTGTAGACTTAGAACGAATATATAATATTCGCGATTTAGGTGTACATATTAGTTCAGACTTGAAATGGGATGTGCTTATTGATAGTATAGTGAATGCAGCACTTAGAAACCTTGGGTTTTTGATGAGAAACACTACGGATTTTAAAAATGCAATAGCAATACAACTTTTGTATAATTCTTTAGTAAGATCTAAATTAGAATTCGCGTCGGTTGTTTGGAATTCGGAATATATAATATATCAGAACAAAATAGAAACTGTACAAAACAAATTTCTAAAATATTTATATTACAAAGTGCACTATCGATATCCAGACTATGACCAATACAATAACGTCAGATCTGAATTCAAAATAACAAAATTAACAACAAGGCGTGAAATAGATGATGCTTACTTCTTATATAAACTGATAAATAACAGAACAGACTGCCCCAATTTGCTGCCACTGGTTCAACTGTATGTACCAGCCTACAGATCGCGACCCCGGAACGTTCTTTATATTCCTCAATGCAGAACTCAGATTTGAATTAATTCACCAATAATAAGAATTACAGTAAATAAATTGATCAGGAACTTAGATGTAGATATATTTCATATGTCCCCCAATTTCTTCAAAAAATATTCTTCCAATAACAAGTTTATGTATGCATATTTATGTTTCAACTCCATCCAACCGTGTTTAAGTATGTTTTATTTTTTCTTTTGTTTTGTTTTGTAAATATGATATATATACACTAACATTGTAATTAATTTTATTTATATTATAATAATTTGTTAATTTGAGAATCCTAGCTAATGTTATTGGGCTATGCCCGTTTTGTGCTAGAATTAAATAAATAAATAAATAAATAAATAAATAATCCAAGAAAACTACGAACTTGGTGTTTATCTTTCGGTGTTGGCCACTCTTGGACTGCGTGAATTTTATCAGGGTCGGCTGCCACTCCATTTTGTGATACGACGTGCCCGAGATATTTCACTTCCTTTCTGAATACGTGGCACTTTTTCGGACTCAGTTTCAGATTGGCTCCACGTAGTCTTCGAAACACTTCCTCTAGATTTTTCAAATGGTCGTTGAATGATTTTCCGACTACAACCACATCATCTAAGTATATCAGGCAAGTCTTCCACGACAGCCCCCTCAGGATGGTCTCCATTAGACGCTGAAAGGGGGCCGGAGCGTTACATAGACCGAAAGGTCCAACCGTAAACTGCCATAGTCCGGAACCAATAGTGAACGCGGTCTTCTCACAGTCTTCAGGTTCCATTTCAACTTGCCAATAACCACTCTTTAAGTCCAAAGTCGAAAACCATCGTGAACCAGACAGGGTATCTAACATGTCGTCGATGCGTGGTAAGGGATAGCTGTCTTTCTTGGTCACGTTATTGAACTGCCGATAGTCCACATAAAATCTCGTTGACCCGTCCTTCTTACTGACCAGGACCAACGGTGATGCCCATGGACTGCCGGATGGCTCGATGGCCCCTTATTCTTCCATATCGGTAATAATTTTCTCGGCTTCGGCTCGCCTTGCTAGAGATAGACGTCTCGGTTGCTGTCGGACTGGCCTTGAGTTCCCTGTATTGATTTTATGTTGCACAATATTGGTTCGTCCTTTCTGGGTATCGTCAATAGCGAAGATATCTTGGTATCTGTGAACCAAACCCTGCAGCTCTTTTACTTCCATTCTGTTAAGGTCTTCGCACGAACTAGTAACCATACCCACTAATTTTCCACCATGGTCTTTGGGCATTGGTTTTGGAACATCAGCCATACACCTGGCTTCTCAGAATACTGGCACACACTGTCCCACAAGGGTGCTTTTTTTTAATGTCACCGGATCCATATTAACGTTCATAATCCTTACCGGTACTGTCTTTCCAACCTTGATCAACGCTTTTCCCTTCAGTATGCCACTATGGATCTTCTCACAGACAGGCTCCATCATTCGCACACATCCTACCCGAAAATCTCCCTTCAAACCTGCCTCGACAATTATCTCGGTCCGACCTGGTAATATCACGTCTTCTGTCAGCAACACCCTTACGACAGGGTCTTCTGATTGGTGCAAAGGAAGTTCTCCACTACCAACCTTCAAAACACCCTCCTTCAAGTCCAATGTAAAACCAAATTTTCTCAGGAGGTCCATTCCTAAGATAAAGTCGTCAGTGATGCCGGATACCAGCACCTCATGATCACGTTCTTCACTTCCAATGCCAATCTTCATCTTCACCACTCCGCGTGTTGGTATTACTTCACCTCGCTCGTCGGAGTTGAGTAGTTGTCTGTAACAGCTTCATACTTGTTCGTAGAACGTTAGGGCGTATGATGGACTTTGTCGCCCCCGTATCAATAAGTAGTGGAACAGTTCGATTAGCAATTTTCCCATCTACGAACAAACTGCTGGTACAATCCTTCGATGTTACGGCATGGATGGTGATCTTCGGGGCATCTCCACTCAAAGTCAACATTCGCCCCCTCTCGTCGACCCCCTTTAGTTTTGCCGACTGCTGAACTTGTTTTGGTTTAGGGCAACGACGTCGTATGTGCTCTTGTTCGCCAAAATTCCAACAACGGGGTCCTCGAACTTCTTGAAGATTCTTCTTACGGCTTTCTTCCTTCCGAAGAACTCTCAGTACTAACTCCTCTAGGTGATCTTTAAAACCTTTTTCTTCTTCCACAACGGCCCGAACACGTCCGTGACCTCGGGACGCTTGTTTTGCGGCTTTAAATTCTAAGGCGTGAGCAAGCGCAGTATCAGTGGTTTTTGGTCGTGACAGCCTCAATAATTGTTGTGTTTCCCCTTCTCTTAGTTCATCAATGAAGGTCTGCACAGCAAGTTGCCCCAGAAATGAATCGGGTGCCGTAGCGTACGCCAATCGGACAAACCGCGTAACATCGGCTTCAAACTCCTGAAGGCTTTCTCCATTCTTCTGGACACGATTCTTTACTTGCGCGTGATACACTTGTGGAAGATGCGCGTCTCCATATCTGATCTCCAATCTAGACACTAACAACTTGTAATAATTTTCCTGTCCTGCTGGGGCTGTTTGCAGGACATTCAACGCATCTCCACGCAAAACCACAGTTAAAGAAACGGCCTTTTCCTTCCCTGTCCATCCGTTGGCCCCAGCGGCCGCCTCAAATTGTTTGTAGTAGGTGGACCAAGGTATCTTTCCAACGAACGTGGTTTTACTTTTATCCCTACGGCAGGGCCCTTTAAATTGTTTCTTTACTTTATTAAACGGCCACTCAGAAGTTGAGGGAAACCGTAGTTGCCTCATACTATCTTCCAGCATTTCGGTGATATCGTCTTTGTTAGTTGTTGGTGGTAATTGCATTTGGGCTATTTACTCTTCTACCATCTTTATTACCCTATCCTGTTTCTCCAACTTAATCTTTAGTAGTTCTAAGGCTTTGACATTTTCCAGTAATTCTCCTTAGCCTTCTAGAGCTTTCTTCAGACTTTTCTAGTAATTCTTCCTTGAGCAATCTAGAGTTTTCCAGTAAATCTCCTTTTAACATTCTAGAATTCTCTTCTGATTTTCTAGAATTTCTTAGTAATTCTTCTTTTAACATTCTAGCATTTTCTTCGGACCTTCTAGAATTCTCTTCGGATTTTCCAGTAATTCTTTAATATTCTAGCGTTTTCTTCATACTTTCTAGAATTTTCTTCCATTTTACTTAACAACAAATTGGTATCAATTGCGGGTCCAGGTATTTCGAAGCGGTAATTTTCAAGATTTTCGTTCTGTTCTAAAAGTCATTCTTAGCCGATTTATTAACACGCTTTTAAGGTCCGTTGTGTCCAAATCTCGTTCTCCAAGTTCGTGTTTTAAGTCTATTAATTTGAGATCTTTTAACAATTTCATCGTCATTTTAATTATTCGTTGGAATTATTTTTAACACTAAAAGTTTATTCCCACAGCACTTTATTTATTACGCGATTTTATTTATTTTAAACCCACACCTGACACCACTGTAACGTTATTTTCAAAATAATAAAAAATGCTGTTTAATCGTCTATTCACAAGAGCGATATTATTTAAATACACTAATTAAAACACTATAATTATAAACTATTTAATAAACTTAAAGGCTAGATATTTACAAACTTAAAGTAGACTATTGATTTTTAATACAACATCCATTTATAACATTTATTTATTCACTAACATTCGATTACTAATTACACAGAGTACATTTCACGCGTCGGTTAAACATTAACTGAACTCCTTCTACCGGCGACCTCAATTTATATCTTCCATATAAAGTTCTGGGACGTACTTGATTAGACTAGTTGGTGTATTGTTTTGTGCAGCCGTCGTGAACTCACACCGATGAATCATACATGTAGCTGTTAATGAATCATTCATGCAGGTGTTGATGAGTCAAGTCGATGAGTCATGCAGTCTCGAATGTTCGACGGTGGCGAATAGAGGGTTTTCCCCATTTGTTACAATATGTTGCATAAATATTTCACGATACTTTATGGTTATATCAATGTATTTGTTAGATGACTTCTTACTAAGTATTATCTGGAGGATTATGTTTAAGAAGTTTGCTTTAATTATTTATCGAGGTGTATTTATTACACAATATTTCTAAGTAAACACCTTCCGAAGTATTCTTTAAATTAGATTATTCGTATACCTATTAATTGCGCATGCCCTAATTAGATATGCATACAGTCATTTTAAAGTTCTTATTGCTTTGCTTTTATATTTCATTTATCCTGCATTTGTCTTTCGACCTTATATTTGGATGTTTTCTATCTTGGTGTGTAATTAAGATTTTAAATAATTATTTTTTATATTTCTGGTTTTCTACTTAATTACTTTGGTAAAGTATTTCTTACTTTGTAATTGTACACTACTGTGTACATCCTAATAGTGTCACGTCATGAAGTAATCTAACTTAAAGGGCGAATATGAAAAGAAAAAAGCAATAATAATTAATACGAGTACAATTTAAAAGCGAAGAACAAAGAAAAAAAAGCAAGCAGAACGCGTTATTGTGATTAATGTTTCCACAGTATTGTTGCTTTGTGTAATTGCATTTTAATGACCTGTACATGATAGCACTGTATAGAAGGCAACTTTGCTATATTTAAGTGACTGAGTGACTCTAATTTCAAAATACTTCAAAAAGAAATACGGGTCTACTGAAAGAGGAAAACAGACCAAGTTTACCATTTGGACTACGTTCACAGTTGCACTGTCATAAATATGCAGTTTGTCACCTGGAATTCACTTGAATCCTTTTTTTCGTTACAGGAAATTTTCTATTTTGAACAAGATTCTAAAAACGAATTGTTCCACTCCGCTGTCCAAATCAAAATTCAAAATGCTATCTTACTAGTTATTTTGTTCCAACTACAGTTTTTGACATACGTTAATTTTGACATTTTTTTCTTTCAGGACATGATTTGAACGAGGCGATATAATTAGAGGTAAGATACTTCATAACAGTTTATAACAATTTTCTATTAAAATAAGAAGTATTTAAAAGTTTTTTTATTTATTTAGGTATCTTCTGCTACAATTTGGTTACTGATATGTTTTCCCGTGATGATATGTTTTTACTGTGACAATCAACTTTGTTTTTCTAAATAGCCCAATATAGCTATGTGTATTTTTTTATTAATTTTTGAAGTTAGTAGATTTCTCTATCTATGACTAGGTATATATATTATGTAATTAGGAGATCAAGCGATACTTTAAATCCGAGAAGATGTATCTTCGAACATCTTCGAGGATTTAAAGAAGCTTGATCTCCGTATTGCATAAGTTGTTTTATTTTATTTCGTATTTCAATCTTAATTTCTCCCTTTTAAAATTCATCCGAATTTATTGTATAACGAAGCAAGTTGCCTTGTCTGTGTCATCATACACGTAACCAAGGAGATAAAAAGCAGCATGTCACGTGTAGCTGTTATGCAACATCAAATGATTTTTACGTTGCCAACAACAACGGAGATCAAGAACGTCTTGAACTCCGGTGTCATTGACAACGGAGATCAAGTTATACTTTATTTTACTAATTGTAGTATATAAACAAGTGTTTGAAATACGAAATGAAATAATAGTTATTAACCAATTAATAATGAGATTTTCTAGAAAAAATGAATTTCCATGCCAAGGTGATGTAACGAACTTTATAAGTTAGCTTCGATCTTTATAATATGAATCCAGTACAAATTCTAAAGTGATTAGGAATCTGAAAAAAGTGATATTTTGATATCTGTATATTTTTCGAAATATAATAATAATAATAATATAATATTGTAGTACAATAATATAATCAAGAATCCGAAACTCACACCCGAATGGTTAACTTCAGGCACTACCTACCTGCTATCCAAGGAAAGAAATACCCAGAACCCGCAGCACTAAAGACCAATAACTTGTCTCCCGACAATGTTCAAAATAATAACGGGAGCAATAGCAACAAGGGTATACAACCACCTTGATACTAACGAAATCCCACCTAGTAAACAAAAAGGATGTAGGAAAACATCAAGAGGCTGCAAAGATCAATTAGTAGCTAGCAAAATGGTGATGTCGATAGCAAAAAAGCGCCAAAAAAACATTGGAGTGGCTTGGATAGACTATAAGAAGGCTTTTGACAGCCTCCACAACCATAATCCACTTTGTTTAATCTACCATGAGACATTGGAGAACAGAAATGCATTTGCAGACACAGGGGGTCAAATTAGAACTAGGAATATCTCTATAAAAAGAGGAATTTTCAAAGGAGATTCCCTATCACCATTATTCCATTATTATTCTGTTTATCCATGATCCCATTAACCAACCTGGTTAACAATCAATGACTAGAATTTGAGGTCAAAGCCAACCACGAAATAAGCCATTTGATCTATATGGACGACCTGAAGCTTTTTACTAAGAACGAATACCAACTGGACACGGCTCTGAATACCGTTCAAACTTTCAGCAACGTTATTAAGATGGAAATGGGCCTTGATAAATGTGCAACTGCCGTAATCTAAGCGAGGTAAAATCAAGAAAAGCCAAAACATCCAGCTAGATAACAACGTCGAAATCAGGAACATGGAGATTGGTGAGACATACAAATACCTAGGCGTTGAGGAAATGCAAGGTATCGATAACGAAACCATGAAAAGTAAAATAGCCAGGGAGTATTACCGAAGAATTCGACAGGTATTAAAAACAGAGCTAAATGCAAAAAATAAAATAAAAATGGTATGAACATAACCCGCAACCAGTGACTACCTACAAAGATTTAACTGTTCTGTGGAACCAAGGAGTACAAACAGACAGGGAAGTTAGAGCAAATCGTCCAGACATTATTGTAAAAGATCACGCCAATAGAAAATGCCATTTAATTGAAGTATCAATACCAGCGGATAACAATATAATAAATAAGAGCTGAAAAGAAACTTAAATATCGAGACCTTACCACTGAAATCCAAAGAATGTGGCATATGTCGACTCAAGTACTCCCAATAATAATTGGTGACCTGGGCAGTGTTGGGGAAAATACACAAAAACATATTGAAGCATTGCCGGGAGACCATCGATTAGAAGACCTACAAAGAGAAGCCATGTTAGGGACAGCACATATAATACGTAAGACACTGAAGAATTGCAAACCAGTCTAAAACTGTGACGAAAAAGAAATAATAATAATAATAGAATTTATTTTTGATTTAAATAAATTTTACAAATTTAATTCCGAAAAACTATGTATAACTAAATAGTAGATATATGCAACCCAAGCAGTATCTAAGTAGCAGTAACTGATATCGGAACTTTGATCGAGTAGTTGTTACGTAACTACAACTAAATTTATGACTTTATAGGTTTAATTACTTCAATTCGAAAATTTTTAGTAAATGTGTAGTTGTTTATACTATTTATTGGAACTATGTAGTTCCATTACTTCTAAGTAAATATTAAAGTATGTGGAACCGTATTGCCACTTAGTATAATTACTTTAAAGTCGTTGAAACTTCAAAGTGGTATTATGATTGTAGCAGTAACTTTCCCGAAGCTACTTTAAAACTTTAAAGTAGTACTGAAAATTCCTGCCATCTGCCTGGAACCATTGCTTAACCCTTTAAAGTATCAGAACCTTACAGTAGTATTGAAAGTAAAACTTACATCTTTGCTACCCAGGAGAATCACTCTAAAGTAATGTTTCGTACACCACACCATCTCCATATTTACTTGTAAAATGTTGGAGGCCATTAATCAATTTGCAATTTGTTATGATTGTTATTAGATGTTTTACTACATAATCTTATAAAAATAACAAATTGGTGGCAATTTGTACCTTAGGAATTGTTATGTATGTAACTTGAAGTTGGCAACATTTATTTGTAATGATGTAACTAACCAATCCTGGCCCGTCCGTCAGTACCACTTGAGTTGGCTTGGAGGACACACATTTTGTACAGTGCATGCATTGTCCATGTAATGCTCCCTGCTCACTCAATATTAATAAAGTTAATTAATGATATTAATTGAGTATCATTTGTTTAAACACATAAAAGAACATAACAGGAATAATATAAAAATGGTTTCTATCATAATATATCAACTTATAAGTATTTTTGTCATGTTTTATTAAAGACTATTTTATTAAAAAATATATTCAAAGAAAGTTGTTATTTTTCGACCTATCATCATCACATTCAACAGAAAAGTTGCAATGGTTTATAATTTTAGTTTACTGGAATGACAAAATAATCAAACAATTGCATTGTTTATGCATAAGTTGATAGTGCCATTACCAAGGCCTGCAAAATGGCTCTCCTAAGATCATTTACAGCGCGGAAAGGATCATTTCCATTGTAAATCATTTGAACGATAATGTCCCAAATGTTTTCCATTGGGATACTGTCCAGAGAGAATGATGGCTAGTCTAAGATTGCAATTTGTGATGCAACCAACCCTGCTCTTGTGCACCGATAGAGGTAAGCAGTGCCTAGCCTGTTGAATAATTATGTTTCCATGCTCATGATCCTGATAATAAGCAATTTACTTGCCATTCATGTTAAAGGAAATGCCATCCGAAGCTTGTTTATTCCGTTAAACCCAGCCTAGATTATTAGGCAAAACCATTAAAGTTTCTACGTGAAAATCTCAATGGCTTCTTTCATAAGTCATGCCAATCATGAAACCAGCCAGGTCAGTCAAAATTAAATTTTTTCTCTTTGCTCCAGATTATCTAAAAATAGCTTTTTTTATTAATTTAAACAACAGGGAATATTAAATGTGTTATTACTTTCGTCCAATCAGGTTTTCAGTTGCAAATTGCAAACATCTTGTTTTAACAGAATAAACAAGTTTCGGATGGCATTTCGTTTGACATGGATGGCAAGTGAATTCCTTAGTATGAGGATCATGAGCATGAAAACCTAATTTTTCAACAGGATAGGCATATGTCGCACCTTAACGCGGTCGGAACACACGAGCAGGGTTGGTAGCGTCACAAATCCCAACCTTAGACTGTCCATCATGGTCTCCGGACATTAACCCAATGGAAAACGTGTGGGACATTATCGTTCAAAAAATTCACAGTGGAAATGATCCTTTCCGCACTGTATCTTAGGAGAGCCATTTTGCAGGCCTTCGTAATGTCACTATCAATGAGCTATCATCTTGTCTTAAACATAAACAATCGAACTTTTCAAATCATTAACCATAATGGTGGTGCTACTGATCTTTTATGGTTTTGATAATTTAAAGTTTAATAAATGGTGAGTTTTAATTAGTGGACTTATTTCAATTTCCAATTTACAAACATTTAAAACTTTTTACTTTTATCTTCAAATGTTATTACCTTTTGTACCAAACATGCAGATGTTTTGAAAAGGTAGGAGAACACATAAAAATGTTTAGTAAATAAGCCTCTAAAGTGGTTTTACGGTAAAATACGTTTTAACAAAAATATTTCAAAAATTATATCAATATTTTAGTGAACCTATATCAATCTCCAGGTCTGTATTGGTCTGTCAGTATTCCACATGAAAGTATTATTACAGTTTCGGCTTTTTTCGATTCCCTTTCTAAAATAATTTACCTTTGTCGTATTACATTTACTAATGTATTTTTACAGGATACATTAAAGTTTGTTTATGTAGCTCATTTTTTTATTTACCGATTTTATGATTCCATTTGTGATACAGGGATTGCGTTTACGTTGATTACGTTTTATTAAATGTTTGTTAGTAGAATTAGAAATAGCAATCTTAATTTTACTTATAAATTTATCAACAGCTGTATTGGGCGCATCCAGCAGACTTACCGGTGCTGCTCACCGGTAGATTTTAGCTGAATGAGGAAAAATTGGTTACCGGTCGATATATTTAAGTTTACTTGTCAATTATAGAGTGGCATAACCTAATTCGATATTTAAAATGATAATAATGGAGCAGCTGATATTAGATGAGGATAATTTAAATCTAAATTGTAAATATCAACAGTTTTTTCCGAATAGATCGTAAAAATATCTAATAAGCACAATGTTGTAACCTCACTTTAATTGTACCGGTATGGCATGTAAACAAACAGTATTTAAAATGTGTGACCAACCACCGGCACCGGTAGGTCTGCTGAATACGCTCATAATTTCATTTGTTTCATATATATCATTCCAAATTTCAGTTCTTAAAATATCGATTAATTTATTTTTATCTAAGTTAGTAACGTAATTGTTATTTTTTCGTATACTGGTGCCGAACCTTTTAGTGCTATACTGTATACAAGCAACGGGGAAATGATCAGTAATATTTAACCTGAATACAAACTGTTTGTTTTACATGCTTTAAAAAGATATGATCCAAACAACTTTTCGAATCCCTTTGTATTCGTGTATAATGTGAAAATTAACGAATCGAAGCTAGCTTCTCCCATAATATTAAGATAATCATGGCAATAATCTTCATTAGACTTCATAGATATCAAGTCTGATATCTATATTTATGTCCCCTATAAAGAAATGAAGTCAGTAATACGCATAGTACTATCATCAAAATATTTTTGAAAATTGCTACAAAACTGGTGGGTGGTTGTCTATATACAGCACTCACTGTAACTTTACTGTCACCATCATGAAGAATTGAAACACATTTCGTTGAAATTGTTGTTAATAGTTCTTATGTTAATATTGAAAATGGAAAAGTTATTTTTTGAATTACTTGACCTACCTCATCTACTTTTGTTGCATGTGCCTCCAAGCAATTAAAGTTCCTTATTATTAAAGATCCATATTATTAAATAATTTTTTTTTAATTTCTTTTAATTTCACGCCTACACTAATCTGAGATCTTTCATTATTATCCCATTGCCTTTTAACATCTTTTTTCGTTTAAAGACGGAAGTCCGTTGTTGATAAGACACAAATTTTAGAATAATGGGTCTAGATTTTCCATTATAAATTTTCCGACTCGATGTACCCTATCAATATGATAAGGAGGATTTATATCTATATTAAGTTTAGTTTTAAAAAGTGTCAACATCTTTTCTTCTAATTCTCTTCCTTATTTTCACTAATACCAAAGATTGGTAAAGAATTACGTCGTGTGTATTGTTCTAACTTGTCGATCTTCTGTTGAATGTTACAGTTTTGTGTTTCGGCAATTTTCAATTTCATTTTCAATAAATTGTTTAAATTTATCTTATCCAACACAGAATAGTACACTTTAATACTTCAGGTAAATGTACAGGAGAATGCACTACATTTACTCGCTACGGCGGTCGAGCATGGAACTATTAAACTTAATCATGAAATAAATAAAGATTAGTAAAACTTTCACATTTTTTTAATTTTTTTTAAATTTTCACAAAATCTTTATTTATTTCATGATTATGGAGTTCCACAAACTAAGGCTAGAAACAATCTCTAAGATATTCATATCCACTTCTAAAATTCATCATGTTCACTAGTAATCATACCTTTTATCGAATCTTGTACTGGTTTTAAGACTTTATGACAATTTTTTTATAATATCTGACCGAATTAAGTTAAATTGAAGTTCGTTATGATAACGCCATTCTCAAGGGGAAATTTTTTTAACCAATTTCATTATGTAACTTTTTGAAGAGCCAGTCATATGTAGAAAGATGTGCACGGTTCTAAAAATAAATTTCAAAAAATATTGATTTAACTATTAACTAATTCAACACAAAAGGACGAATTTGGTTCTCATAGTAACAATAAAATCTCATAAAATCAAGGTCATCAAATTGTGACAAAAATAAATAAAAACAACCTTTAATTATTTTCTCAGGTAATAAGTTATTGGCATTATGCCGTATAATTGCCGGCTCCTATATACTAAAAGTTTTTTTTTGATGATTATCCGTTAGCTGAGTGTTTGCAAGTATACTGAATGATCAGAATATAAAGCATGATTTTGATGAGTTTAGAACAAAGAATAAGCGTGTTTGCCAAATATGCCAAATAGCCATATAGGTATGCAGAACAAACGAACAATATATTTGTGAATCAATAACACTGTACAAATACTTTTACAATATCTTCATCAAACACTTTCATCATTCTGAAGTTACTTTTAAAAACCTATACTTTTGCTATTTCCTTTACTACTATGATTCCTTCTATAGCACAATATTTTGGTTTCATTTTCAGAATAGTTCACATTTTACAATTGCTTATACCATCCGATTGAATAATTATACGCCAATTATTCTTAACTCTCTCAATCCACGTCTCACGCTCTTTTAATCAATTTCAAGTACGTAGTAAAGCCTTTATCCCTCTGCAACATTAATGATTTTGCATATTGAATCCGTTCTAGCGGAAGCTTCCGCATCTTACCACTAGCCTACCCACGATCGAAATGAATCTGAAACAAGTATTTTTACTTTTTTCTTCTGCACTGTACGACTGCTGCTGAAATTCGAACCAGAAAAGATTTCTTCGACATACTTAATTTGATTTTCCAGAAACAAATTTGTTATTTATACGTAGCTTATATGAAAAACTATCACATACTTACTGAAATAAATCCCTCGGGACGTGACCGAAATTGTGTGTGTGCGCGCACACCATCTTGGAGCTTTTGAAAACTGTTTTATAATAGATTGCCAGGCAATATTCAATAGGGGGATGGATGGAGGAAAAGAACCTACATTTATCACTCAAACTTTAATTATATAGGCAACAGTACAGGAATAAATCAGGTGAAACTGTGAGAAGGACTCGATCAATCTATTAACCGATGTTGGCAAGGTTTGTTTTGTGTTTCTTATTACAAAATAGAAGGCTAGCCCGACAACCGTAATTAAATTTTAGAGGCAGACAATTTACTGATACACTTCTAACCTACCTGTATACTTGTAATAATTGACTCCAAGATACACACATTCCCATAGATACATAACGGAAGCTTTCTTCCATCAAACTACAGACGGTTTGCCATGTTTGTTTCTGTTAATTAAATTTCTTTAAATAATTCGCGTGTTCGTATAAATAAAATTAGAATAAAAGGAGGAGAAGTGCTTTAGCGATCATGCGACACTGCTTTGAGCAATTTCAGAACTATTTTCCATGACATGAGTATACACGCTGCAATTAATGGCTGAGTTAATATTTTATAACTTTTGATGATATATAAAGCAGGGAATTATTAAAAGGAATAATGAAAATGGTTATGTTATAGCGTTAAAGGGTACAATCACAAAAGGAGCACGTAGCATGAACTTGTGCACTTTGTAAATGTCAAGTTATTTAATTATCTCTATCAATTTTTCATACTAAACAAGGATTCTAAAATGCCTAATTTAATTGATATTTGAAACTTAATCTAGGAAATACAAACGCGTTAATTTGGAAATAATGAGAAGATTGTAATAATGATACTCAGAATGATGGTTTCTTCTCGCAATCAAGTGTAGAAGGATACCACTAATTAAATAATTTGGGTGTGTCTTGTATAAAGAGAAAACTTGTGTTAAAACAATTTTGACTTTCTTACTAAATGCATGTGTGGAAATCATCATTAAAGCATTGCTCAAAGTGTTTAGAATTTCCTTGCTAGTGCTTTATAAATATTATCTTAATTATACTCTACCGCGGAAGAGAATAAAGATTTAATAAAATAAGACCGTTTATGTATCTGAAATAAATACAGAAATTAGTAAAATAGTGAATTTGGGAAGACTATGTCTAGGCTTGTACCTGTCTGTCTGATGCTTTATATGAGACATCTATGTACCTTCTCTAATCCATTTTTCACTAACTGCATTTCTGTTAAAAAAGTAAAACAAATTAGCAAATAGGAACCAAGTATCTAACAGTAAGCAAGACCCAGATCCAATTAACAAAAAGTAATAGGTAAGCATTGATAAGTATTGACACTTTGATTACTTAATATTTAATACATACAGTAATAGTCGAATAGAACAAAGACAGCCGTAAGACAAAGAATATCGTATCGTAATCGGTCGTATTTATTCTAAGAGCTGTTTCACACATACGAGAATTTGTGCGAAATTCTTAATCAAATTTTTGCTGAAATCTTTCAACAAAATTTTGCTAAAGAGACTTTGACGTGTAATATAGTATTTTTATTCTGAAATTTATTGTGAATAATTTCGCAATAAAACTTTTCGAAAGAGAAGATTTCGAAGAAGATTTTCTAAAAGTTTTAGAAATTTGCGAGTAATCAACGCGGAAAGATACCCACAAAACACTGGTAGTTGACATGCAACATATCGGTCTATCATGTTTTTAAAAATGGTTATTTGCAGTGTAATATATTTATTATTAAAACAAACATGTAATGATAATAAAGCTAAAATTCAAGTAACATTTAATCGCTAGGTATGCAAAATGTCTTTAGATTTATTTTATTTATTGAAGTGGTCAAAATGCGAACGGCCATATTGCTTTTATAGTAGATCCGGAATTCGTAAAAAATTGTTATTGTATGTTATAAGTTAACATTAAATCGTATTGTATCTTAATGTAACGGATAATTAACTGTTTATATTTGTATATAAAATATATTTAAAACTCTTAAAACAAATGGTATGAAAATATTACACATACTTATCAACAATATTTTTATTACAAAGTATAGTTAACAAAATTTTTCTGAATGCAACAACTGTTTCTATACGTCATTCTTTGTTTACAATGAACGCCCAGCTGCTTAGCAAACACGCGTGCGTATGACAATAACCTTGAGGATAATTTTATATGTTAAATTTATGTGTTAAATTTTATTGGATGTGTAAAACAGACGAAATAGCTCACTAAAATATTCTTCGCAAATTTATTGTAAAAATCTTGTCGAAGATTTTGCGCATTTTCAAGAGATCCAACGCAGTTTGATCTTTAGCTTTTGAAGAATTATTGCTCTGGAACATAGGCAACACTTTATACTTACTATTCTTGAACCCTTATCGGTTGTTTACTATTTTGCTTGGTATCTCTCGGTGTTATTTCGCGATTGTCCTTATTATACGAAATGAACATTCTGTGTAATGATGGTACTTTAATTGCAATTCCCGTTATTTCTATCATATTCCTTTCAGATATTTAAAGTTTTTCGGGGTTGCCCGTACTATAGTGAAATCTATCAGATGAAACAACTGTTTCTTGTGATACAGAGATATCTAAGATAAAGAATATATAACACTATGACGATAAAGTTTACTCAATTGCTGCACCACCTTCATTATTACAAAGTACAGTAGTCTGCTGATCATGCCAGATCCTGATGATTACGGTGCATCGTGATAATAGTCAACTCACAAACCTAAACTGAAACATGCGCTTGGATAGTTAATAAATTCTCTCCTTCTCCTAAATTAATTGTATAGGTCTCTTCTGGTTCCTTCTGGTCAAAAGGCATCGCTTAAGTTAGTGGATAGTTAGTACTAAAATTAATGAATAAGAAATGTTAAAAAAACTAAACGGCTAAATGGCATCGTAAGAGTTTACACATTGGACAATTTAGAGAGGAGACATAACCTCAAGTTTTAAAATAAATTTCGAAAAGGGTTTCCCTATTTGAATAATATGATACGATTAAGAATAACATGCACACAAATACACTGGTTTTAAGAAGGATACTAATGTATTCGATTTTCTTTTGAAAAAGATACGGTGGAATAGTCCGTACAAGTATTGCTTTTTGTGATGTATTCTTGTGGCTTGTAGTCTGGTATAAATTCATCTAGAATATGATAAAGCAGCTTATTATGAAGGTGTTTGCATAAATGAACCTACGTGCCTTAAATAATTATTGGTATTTAATAGATTTCATGTTATGGCAATTGGATTTGCTGTTAATGTTAATTTTCTTTCAATTTATTTATTTATTTTATTTTATTTATTCTGTGCTGTAAACATTCTTGCAGTAGGCCTCGTATGTATTTAAATAACAACAAAGACTAAATAATTCAAATATCGAAGTTCTATAAATGAAGGAATGATAAAAACTATCGCTGAGGATGGTGATGATAACATGTTATCGAAAATAAGATATAGGATCCAAAATCAACATAAGACATATAGACAGCAACATATAGAAATGATAACTTTGCTAATAAGTATAATGCAAGTGTGGTACGCCCGTATATGCAAAGAAATTCGGGAAAAATGGTTTACTTGAAATTACAAGAATTTAAGTAAATAACGTATTATGTAATCTCAGATAAAGCGCTACAGGTTAATTAATTCAATACACTACAGTAACATAAATTCCCACATTAGCCCGTTAGATTAGATCAATGGACGATTGCTGTACAGATATTTATAAATTTATAATTGTTTGCTCTAAAATGAATTGAAATGATCTTAGCTCTATTTTAAAGTAGCCCCATTAAATTAAAATGTTAACAGAGTTGCTAAAATAATTAGATTAGTTTTACCGATTCCTATTACTTTATTTTATGCAAAGTGCGTAAAATTAAGATGGTCGTTAAATTATCAATGGTATACAAGCTAAATGGTACACACGTTGCTGCAGTTGGAAATGTCCTTGGTTGATGAGAAATGGATAACCACCTTGACGGAGAACCGTCTGCTACGGACGATTTTTCTATAAATGCACCAGTGCAGAAGATGCAATATTACCAAAACTAGTCGCACAATCGACTTAATAATTGGACCCATTGACCCAATAATGAAGTTGGCGAAAATCTTCTGTCAGATAAATGTATTCGTTGCGCGCACTAAAGAACTAATGAACTAATAACTCCGCGTTCCAGCTAAGCAGACGACGGGAAGAACGGAAAACCAAATTTAAAATAAGTCATAATATAGTGTGGATTATGTCAATGGAGCGTACTAATTACAGATATTTTTACTCCCTAAAGCAAATCAGTAAACAAATAAAAATAAAGATGTAACAAAGTTTCGTCTTATTTTCTATTTATTTTATGCTGTATTTAGTAACCATAACTATTTCTGAAAATTGTAAAAATACAAAAATATTTTGTGCAATGTGTAACAATTATAACAAGATAATCCAGTAAGCAAGTGTTGGTCATTCATTTTTTTATTATCAACACCCAGTCTGGATAATATGAAACCATGATAAATGCCCTATTATAATTATTAATACAATTTAAACAATTACAATTTAGGTTTCTAGGTAATATTTAATTCTTATTGTATTTTGTATCGCAATGCTAGCTGTGATCTTTGCATACTGAAATGTTCTCTAAGATAATAATTTATTTACAATATTTTTCTTTTTTTCAGCAAAAGTTAGCTGTTAGTTCATCCTGTTATTTTTCAAATAAATAGGAATCTACAAAATTTATAATAAACATTATATTGAACTCATTATTATAGTAAATTTATAAAAAATTTCTTTTTATACCTTCAGCATATAATAGCTGGAGTAAACTATTTCTAAGATTAATTATTTTCTAAGTTTGAATATCCAAACAGTATTCTCTGGCTAAATATCATTACAATCTATAATATACTAAGCAAACGTGAAATCTAATTTTCTATGGAGTGATCTTTAAGGTGATGCAATATTACTGGTAGAATATGTAACAACCAATTTAATCAGTTTTCAGAGTTAATCAATGGATTCTTCTTCAATGAATTGAGTTCTTGATATTCTTATTAATAGTTTTTACCCAAACATAAAATTTGCATACAAAAAACAATGCAAAATTATTAACCCTTTAGACTTGAGCTTAAGATTTTTTGCACAAAATAAGTTGGAATTATGCATATATGAAAAACCTATGCATACTGACATCACTATTCTTAACGAAAATCTGAAAACCGACCTTGCTTAATTTAACAAAATTAATAACTGTTAATTGATCACGGATCCTTCCTAAAAGTATCTTTCCAATATGACGTGAAATAAGATGGATTGCCAAACAGAACTTTTCCTTTTCTTCTATTACGCTAAACCGCTACAAAGACCTTCATTTTAGCTTTGATGTATTATTACCACCACAAAAGAAGAAAAAACTTTATCATCATCAAACTTCGTAATTTCAAATACCTAATGCCTACTTCAGAGTGTAAGCGTGACATGATTTCAATGGCAAACCATAAGCTTTACGTGATATCATGCTTTTAGGGTAGCAGAGGGGTAACAATCAAGTGCTGGCGAACACTGAATGCATATTAGTTAAGAAACGTTCTGAATTTAGAATATTTTGTGGCGGCAACGTCGGCGCACCGGCGGCGGCTGCGGCGGCGAAACGAGCGAATTTTGAACGAGTACAGCGAATTCAGAATGAGGACACTGATTCGATAATCCTTTGCACAGCCTGGATCAGCTGAACCTTCGCGAAACGACGAAGCATTGATTTTGTGTTTCATTGTAACAATCTCCTGCCGCCACAGCATTTGCTCTACGCGATCGACGAAATACATCACGTTGATGGTGCTATTGATATATGATAATGGATACACGCGAATGCATGTAGGCGTTTTGCTATCAGCAATTCCGTTAGGCGGCGCGTAGCCTTTTTTGTTTACTTTGTTTTAGTTATATTTATGTTAGCAATGCTGGGTTGATTGATACAACTTTTCTGTGTTTCCGATTTGTGAGAAATCGGAGAAAGCGAGAAAGAAAGTGAAATAAAAGAAGTGAAAAGGATGAGACAGAGGACATAGTTAGGATGATTCAAATTCATTTCAGGCCTTTTCATTCATTAACTAAAATCTTTGTTGATAATAGCTTTTATAAGCTTAAAAGAGGTCGCTTTGAACTGAAAAACTTCACAATTCAAATACAAATTTAGCCTTGCTGAAACATTGCTATTTAAGATTGTACATTTAAATTAAAAATTTAAATTAAAATTTTAAAAAAGAACATTTTAAGAGCGACTGAAAAGACAAAGAATTATAAACATTTTTACGGATAGTAGGTACAGTACTCTAATTTAATTTCATTAATTTTTCAATTATATTTTTAAGCTTTTTTTACGGAAGACTCTTACTTTAATCACAGTATTAAACAACTTTATTAAACTTTTGTACTTTTATATTACTATTTGAGGTTAGATAATATTACTGAGTTTGCAACGAAATTTGTATTTCCCCAGACAGGGCTCGCTGCAGCTTTAAAATTAGTATTAGCACTTCCGGAGGGCTTTAGCTTCACTTTTAGGCTTAAATATGCTGACCGTTAACATATTGTATTACGTTGCATATCAAAGATTTTTAATTTCATTTTACTAGTTACTAGATACTTTTACAGTAGCTTACAAGCTCTAAATTCCGTGTACCTATATTCCGAATGCAGTATAGTACTTAACGCTTAAAAAGACGCTTCAGAAGTCACGTAGGCACACTCTAGCCATAACAGCTGTTTAAATTGATCTGCATTGCCGGTTCTAATTTGATATTTTGTATTCTGTTGTAGATTTTCCTTTTCGTGAATTGCACTAATAAAAGGTGTTTAATAAAACGACTAATAGTGCTGTTTCATATTACAGTCTTGTGATATTAGTATAGTGGTTTATGTTACGTACTTACATATTTTATATCTTTGTATTTTAATCCTTAATTGTCCTTAATAATAAGAGATATAATAGAAATAACATAATTTATACATCACAACTATCTAGCAGTAAACGTCGTTACTAATGCAGAGAGTAAGCTTACCAGGTTTATATTGGTAAATCGGTAACATACCGTAATTTTTATTTTGTAATTAGAAAAGTTAAATCATCAGACTTTAATTAATTTTTATAACAAAATTTGGAAATGTAGATTAATAATTTCAAAAAAGAAATTTAATTATTATAGTGGATTTATACCGCTTAACGGAGTTACGTCGAGTTTTCTCCGGAAAGTACTTGGATGGGTGAACCACGAACGCAGTGTACTTGCCTATATGGCTCCGCTGCCTCGTCTCACGCCCACATATCCACTCTGTGGCTCGGTGCGTCCGGCACCTCGACACCGAAAGGTATAAGGGGTTAAAGATTATATGTTCCGCTCGATTTTTCTCAGAATTCTTGTTATGTTATTTGCATGATCATAAAGGGAAGAAAAATCACTATCGGATTCCACTACTAAAGATCTATATTGTTATTTAAATTTTTTTGTGATGACGTCATAACTAACAAACAAATGAAATATTTGGGCAAGTTCAATCTAAACCCCTAAAATAGGCAACCCAAATGACACACTCAATTATCAGTTCTGAAAATCACAGCAATATGAACAACAAAAATCGGTAAAAATGATTTATTTTACTTTATTATAGAGCTTGCGCACTCATCCCTATCTTTCGCCCCACTGTGCGCTCTAGTTAAAGAATTAGACAGTGGCGGCTCAAAAGTTTTTAGGGGTAAGAGCTTCAGAAAAAATAATAAATGAATCAGAAAATTTTAACTTTATTTTAATAATAGCGAAATATAAAGTCCATGGAAGCTTTTAAAAGTTCTCCAACGGAATTTATATCGAATTAAGGTAATTCTACAACAATATATTCAAAAAAGAGGCCAGAATTATCAACTCGTGCTCTTTTAGTTGATCCATTAAACATTTTTTGTAATAAAAATTTAATATAATGTTTAATTTTTATAATTTCTTCTGTAATAAACCATTTTTGTTAACCTAGAATTCAAATTTGCTCTCATTTTTCAAGAAAAAAGGTTGCTAATCGGAAACATTAACCAATAAAAAAATATTAACTAAAAATACATAACTGTGATTTTATTATTTATACTGATCGAAATTTTTGATCGAAATGTGAATTTTATTGACAAAAACAAAATTACACCAATGGAATTTATAATAAATTCAGGTAATTCTATAACGA
Source organism: Agrypnus murinus (assembly GCA_929113105.1). NCBI lineage: Eukaryota > Metazoa > Arthropoda > Insecta > Coleoptera > Elateridae > Agrypnus > Agrypnus murinus. The sequence continues at coordinate 2,968,975 of OV816028.1, read as the reverse complement.
TAAAAACAAAATACTATACATAAACACCGAACACAGAAACAAGCACACGGACAAGCTTTAGGTTAACTCCCGTGCTATAATACCGACAGCCCGGTGTCAACCTAACTATGAATGTTTTAGACAGGTAGTCTATAATCGGGTATTTGAAGAATTATAGCTCAGAAGGTTGAAATTCGTGCATTATATAATTTAAATTGTGCGCGGTATTTTCGGGAGCTATTTAATTAATTAATGTCTAAGTTAAAAATATAATGTAATGTTGTTTTAATTAATACATAAACGAAATTATTTTCTATTTTTGATTACTGCTAACATTTTTTGGCAAATGTAGCTAGTGCTGCAGCTCTTACATACCAGCCGCCACTGAAATTAGATAAGTTGAAAAACTAGCTGGAACTTCTCTAACAAACAAATGAAGGATCTAGGTTGCCGAAATCACGAGAGCTAACTTGCATACCGTATCGCAAATCACGCGGGCAACGTACGTCACTGACAGTTTTAACAGCTTATATAATATCAGTGTTGCTTAAAATCTGATCTTAAACTTTATGTGTTTACCAGGTGGTGATCAGGCGGCGGCCTAGATCGTTCATTTGTTTGTTAGAGTATAGATAAGTTCGTCTTGGTCGAATTTTACTCAGTTGCAAATAGCGTGTTCTACTATCGAATGCAAAAGTTCTAAGACCTGAGTTTGAATGCGCATAGCAAAAAAACTAACCGCTCACATTATTTCAATCAAAAACAGTTAGATAGACAATTTATTTTTGTATAAAACAGTAAATTTGTAAAATTATCTGATTTTAGGTTTTTAAAGTTTTGCGAATTATGTTACAAAAAGTACGGTTTTTGGGAGTTTTGACATAAAACGTCTCTTTAACAATTAATATTTCAATAACTACTCGACAGATTTGAATGTAATTTTATATACATGTAGCTAAAAGTGCTTTATGTATGTGGAAATTTTTGTAATTTGATATCTGTATTATTTCTCAGGTTATTCTATGAAATAGAGGGTAATGCATTCTGGCCTTCTGGTGCCTCAATCAAGAACTTTTTTTATAAAAGATAGTATTTTGTTAATAAAACAACAAATACAACAAGAAATCTTGAAATTATTAACGAGTTGATTAATAAATAATTCTTTAAGAATTATTTTGAAAATATTCACGAATTAATTAATAAATAATTCTTCAAAGAAGTATTTATTAATTATCTCGTGAATATTATTAAAATTTCTTAACGTATTTGTTCTTTTATTAAAAAAGATTATCTTTTGCAAAACAGATCAAGGCACCAGAAGGCCAGAATTCATTACCCTCTATTTCATAGAACAACTTGAGAAATAATACAGATAATAAATTACAAAGATTTCCACATACATACAACACTACTGCTACTTCCATATGAAATTACATTCAATTCTGTCGAGTAGTTTTTGAAATTTTAATTGTTAAAGGCACGCTTTACGTCAAAACTCCCAAACAACCGTACTTTTTGTAACAATTCGCAAAAATTCTAAAACCTAAAATCCGATAATTTTACAAATTTACTATTTTATACAAAAATAAATTGTCTATCTAACTGTTTTTGTTTGAATTAATCTGAGCGGTTAGTTTTTTTGCTATGCGCATCAGGATTCAGAACTTTTGCATTCGATAGTAGTGTTATTGGTGCAGCGCAGGTGTCGAACATTGTTCGACACCTGTTCCTTCTTCAAAACCATGCTTTTCTAAAATATGTGATTTTCTTATATTTTCCAAGATTGTAGATTTAAGAGAATTGATTAAATTGTGGGCCTTTAAAGAAGAGACAGCACTAAGGAAGCTTGTGGCAAATACGAACTTTTGAACACTGGTTATCATTAAGGGCACACTCAACTGTCTTGGCACTGAATAGCAAATATCTCTGCGGTAAAAATGTTAGTTGTAGCGGGAAGACGATCTAAATGAAGCTTATTTATTATATATATGGTTGCGGCACCTAAGCCAATATTTGATTTAGACGAATCTGTGTATTTTTATGACTTTATGATCATGTGTTTATGGCTTGTGCGTATACAATAACGGTCAGAACACCACTCCCAATTAAGATTTTTATTTTATTACTCAAATCATTTTAACGTCAGTTAACCTTAAAACTCGTCTATATCTTCATTCTTTGTCTGATTTTCATTTTCTGCCCGTATCTTCTTTTTTTATTTTCTTGTCTTTTCTGCTTCCGTTTTTCTTCCTTTGCTTTGTTTAATTGTTGAAACTTCTTTTTCCTGCTTTAACAAGATTCGTAGTTAAAGCAGTAGTAATGTTGCTATAAATGTATTTGTAATTTTTTCAAGTTTGTAAACATTTGCAAAACAAAGCGTATTCTTTAAGAGTGTTTGATAACTGTGTTTAACGAAAGCTATTGATTATGCTAACAGTGAATCTAAAACATCTTTGAGTAATAGTAAACTATAAATATTATGTAAATAATAGGTTAGGTAAGTTAAATGGTAATTTATACTAAGGAGTAGGTTTAATGATTTACTTTCTACTTACGTTTTGGTGCCGATGCTATCCATTTCTGAAATAATTTCTTTGTATAACTATCTGTTACAAAATATTGTCTACTACTCAGCTAATGCTTTCTATTTCTATAATAATAACATCCTTTTCTCTAGATAATAAAATTAGTCCAATATTTATCGTAAATTGGTAAACTCAGTTACAACCTCTAAAGAATAAAATTTTATTTTATTTCATTTAAATATCGACATACTAAAAAAAGTCCATCAAAGGCGCCTTTGGAATTTTGAAGCCATCTGTTATAACACTAGAGAATTGTACAAAATAATCCAAAGAGTCCTTTGACAGTGACAGTTGTTTTTCTGGTGTTGTGATACAAATAAGTTCAAAATTTCAAAGGCGCTTTTGATGGAGTCGCCTTTTGCTCATACCTTTTAGTTATCATTTGTACATTCAAAAATTTAAAAATTGTAATTAGAAACGTGTATTATTAGGATCTATTATTTTGTACCAACAAAACTGTTGTATTGATAGTTAATATTTACAATTATTGTGTTGCATATCAATTCAGGCGCTATTTACAATCTGAAATTTGGCATAACTAATTACTTCCCAGTATCTTACAATTTTATTTTTATAAGATTTCTGCCCAATGTGCATTGTTTGCTGCACAGTAAGTTTTAAAGGATTATTTTCCACCACCACATTTATCAATGATTACTGCTATTTGATTACTTCCTATCAAATTTGATAGAAGTAGGTTATTTGCTAGGTTTACACATAACTATGACACGACTCTTTCCTCATGTCACCGTTGCAGTCAGCGGCGTCCCCAGCGGTGTGCGTAGGTGTGCACGGCACATGAGCAGCCAAATAAATTTAAAATTAATATACTATACGGCAACAAATAGTGGTAACAAATTCCAATCCGTTATAAATGATAATGCCCGTTCTGTTGTGGACTTTTTTTTTATTTGAAAGGAAGTATTGTGTCAAAGTGGGATATTCTAAAAATTCATATTAATTCTTTAACTCTAAAACCTTTACGTGACACTCGCTGGGAAAGCAGTTTTGAGGTTTAAGACCATTACTTAACGAATCGTCTGATCTTTTTTCTAGTTATGAGTATGATCAATCAAAGGGGGGAGGATCAACATTATATAAAAATTGCAGGCAGCAGTAGCAATCATTGCACGAGGCCAGTCAAGTGTGTAGGAACGCCTTTGGTTGCTCTTAACTTAACTCTCGTATGGATTTGTGATAAACTAAATTTGTTGTTAAAACGTTTGTTTCTTGGTTTTGTCCCTGAAAGAGCAGCTTGTTAGTATTCTTTCTTGCGCTGAATTACATCAGAACTTAAAATCCATAAGTGTATGTGTATGATTATTTATATTCGTCTGTGCGATTATTTAGAATTTTAAAATTTTAATTTCAGATTTGTATAAAGCATCAAAAATATAGAAAGCCTGTTATAGACACCAAGCACCAGATTTTTATCTCTTAAGGAACACCTTACAAATAATGGGTAAAGTGAAAATTAAGATAAATTACCTACTCAACTATAGAAAAAAAACGTTTCGTTTTTAAGTTGCATTGCTCTATCTCCCTCTCTCTTAATATTAATAAGTGTAATTTGTATTCTAATGTGTAATAGAATGTACGTGTTGATAAAGTTTTGAAAACTTTCCACGTTTGTTGACGTATCATTTTTCGGTTAATATTTCAAGTGCCTATCGACCTGTATACTTGCTTACCTATCGTGTGAAGTTGATTTACAATTTAAGTGTTACAGATAGTAATTATAAAGCAAGACTTCTTCGGATAAAGAAACTTGATTATTTCATTCAATTGTTCTTTACTTTATTATTACAGAAGAGAGCCATACAATATGCCAAATAGTCTTTGAAAAAAAAAACAAAATAACGGCTACTTGACTTGATGTACTTTGATCTGTATCTATGTTATTATTACGTATCATCCTTACTACTTATTAGTTATTCTTACTTCTTATGGCTTAGTTTTCTTTTCTTATCTTTATATCAAGGTGTGGATTGTAAGGCAGCAATTGTCATTTTTCTGTAAAGCCCATAATTGCTATATTAATCGTTTAGTTATTTATTATTATTATTTAGACTTATTTTCAATTTTCTAACAAAACAGCAATGGTTGGATACATACAAGATGTTACATTGTGACGTGTCCCATATTTTAATATTTGGGTTTTTATTCGGGCGAACAGTGTAAGTAGTTCTTTTAATTTGTTAATTGCTTTGGTTGTACGTTATTGTTTCTATAATTCTGTTTGAAACTGTTGCAATTACATAGATCGGTATGACGTTAACATTCCACTGTAAAATAATAAAATACCTCTTTTGTATTCCACCGACTAAGCATAATTTTATTAAAAAGAAGTACGATATAACAAAAATATTAATCAATCGTAAACTAATTATGTCATTTTTATGCTGCGACGGATTTGCGTTATTCGAAATGACAATTAAAATTGCGTTTCATGCGATCATAGGGATTATATACATACGTATATACTTTGTCGCTGAAAATAATGCCTTTGTGTTTATATTTTTTTGTAAATAATTTATATGATAAATAATGGAGGATTACTTAATCTCATATCTATTTATACACAATAGTCGTTTATTAACAAACGGAATAAACTAGTTAACAAAATAATAATCATAAATAAAAAAATAAACGTTTCTACGCTTAAGAATTTTGTTATACTACAATTATATACGACTGATAATAATTTTTCATTTATGCAATTGTTTAATGATTAAATTTTAAACTAAGAACGTGTAATCTCGAAGACTCGGATCATCCCAAGCCTATGGCCATTCTAAAAAATATTAATTATTCCACGATTTGCTAATAGTCGACTATCAAGTGTGGAATATAGGCTAGATATTACATCTTGCATCTGACAAGCTTAAGAGTGGCGACGTTATACTCAAACACCGAAAACTCCCAGTGAGAAAAAAAACAGATAACCATTACCCGTTGTGGACAATGTTGAATGACCAAACATCGAAAACAGACAATTTTTCGCTTTGTGGTCGTTCTTGTATCGACCCTCGAATGGATTGGCGTCGAATGCATTGAAGAAACGGCCAAGACGTGTTCTGTATGATTTAAAACGCTCACAATCCAATATTTCGTATTTAGACTACTACTTAGTTTGCTACTCGGATGAGATTCCAAGAGGTGGTGAGATCCAAAATACCGTAAAAGACACCATACACGGTCGTCCGCAACCACATCGGGGACGTGGTCAGGATAATGAAGCAATGTCTAGATTTGCTGTAATTTATTGCCTAACAAGTTGAACTCCGAGATGGATTGTATGATAAAATTATAAGTATCGTATCTCGTTGAAACATTATTGACGGCATAATACTAAATACTTCTAATTAAAGAAAGAGATTTTAGTAGATATTTTATTATGAACTCAATAATGATTTCTTTCATTTCGCTATGCACGTTTTAAAGAAATACGATATTTATAATTTTATTAAACAAACCATCTCTAACCCAACTGGTTTATGCAATAGATTACAGCAAATCTAAGCATTGCGTAATTATCCGGACCAAGTCCCCGACGTCGTTGGCGACGTGGTCGCAGATAACCGTGTATGGCTCCTTTAACAGCACCTTCAGCGTCTTATTTTTCTGTCTATTAGTATTATTTAATTAATTAACAAATAAATAATTTTAAATAGAAGTAATAGTTTCTAATTTCAAGCTATTCCTTATAATTTCCCTAATTTCCAAAAGTAAGATCGATTTGCTAGTTTCTTTATTTCCATCATATAATATCTACATACATTTATAGTTTACATGCTGAGGTATTTAAAACTGCCTACTGCCTTATCTTTAATCTGAACGACAGGTATAATAATTATAGCTATTTATGTACCAAGGGCGTTTGATAATGCCAACGATCCAGTCCGAGGGCCTGAAAGACCCGGGGGATGGAAGTCGCCCGAACCCTCGTGGTGCATACAAGATTTTATTTTTCACGAGCATATGTACAAGTAGAAAATTAGTTTTAATTTATAATTGTTGACGTTGCAAAGGACATTGTTTATACTTACAAAACTAGGACTTTATACGTTTGTCGAATGGTAACAACTTTTACTAAATTTGCAAAAGTCAAACTGAGGTATGAAATTTTTTTTGCAAGTTTTTAATGATTTATTATGTTTACCAACACGTCACTTACAACAGACATCGAATCTTTAATGAGATTTAGTGTGATCCCGTCCATAGAACTTCTGTTTTTTAAACTGCTAATGACTCTCTGCAAATCTTAATGAAATTAGAGTAAAGTTGCCACCGTTTTTTCCTGTATTATCATAATCGATTCAAGACTCTAAATGTAGCTTACTAATTAATATACTTAAATATAGGCGAATATTAAGCTACATGGTAGCAAAAATCTTTTCATGTTTTAAGAATAAAGGCGAAAGGTGAGATGTAACATAAAGTTTCTGCCTTTTTAGTCTATATAGAGGACAGAACTGAAATGCCTCATAGATTCGCTAATTCATTGTTCATGTATTTATCGGTTATTGATAAAGAAAATAATTTTGATCCATAAAGTCTTCTGTTCCTATTTTAAACAGCATTTTTAAAGTTTCCTTCTGCTAGTCATACTACTGTTTGGATTATTGACAGAGTTGTCGTTAACACACGAATCAGTGTCAAGTTTCGGACTAGCAGATATTTGAGAGTGACATTTTACAAAAGATTACGTATTTTATTGAGCATATAGAAGATTCAAAAACTTTAAGTATATTTTTTCAACTGTTGCATTTTTTTAGAGACTTAGATTCTGAAAACAATTGTGTTTCATTTAGTTTTGGCTGAACCTTCGATTTTAATTTTGTAAAAAAATGTCCTAAACTACCTAAACTATTAGGTACTTTTGAATATGCACTCAGTTGATGGTACGATTAATCAGTTAATTTTAGTTTGGAGTATCGTACACTCAATTTGATTACAAAGTCCAGGAATGGTGATTGTTGTAAAATGCATAGAGTACCCTATTTATTGCACAAATGCACTCGTGCGTACTACTCTGAGAGAATTCGTTTCAGGGATGGACTGCCTCAATCGGCTACCAGCTCGTGTTTATGTTCGACATCTAAGACGCCGTGTTTGAATACTAATGACGTTCTATTTCTATAAGAGATTGCGTTCTAGATAAAACTATTTCAGGATACAGGTTTATTTTTTCCAATGTATAGTGATATAAATTTTTTCTAACGGGAAATTTATTTCAGTTTAATGCTCTATTCTAGTATAAAGTTATTTAAGCCTCATTTTTGTTGCACTCTTAGACACTGAAAATGTACGAAATGATTTTTATTTTTTTCAGTGTAACATGCATTTGTTATAGTTACAGAGCAGCAATAGGAAATCATTGCTATATTTTTTATCATGCTAGAAATTATTAATTTTATCATATCGAACACGAGGTATAAGAATATGGTCATAAGAAATTGTCATCTCAGTCGCCCTGCAGAGGGCATTCGTTTCCTTCATACTTTTGTATTCAGAATCACATTTGCTATCGATTTTCATATTTAAAACCTACCGGTACCATTTAAAAAAATCTCGATGACGTCATATTCGGTACCAGCAAAAGTTCCAAGATGGGTTCTAACACTGATCTCGTAAACTAGAGGTCAAATTATGCAAAGTTCTTTTAATTTCATTACTGTAGCCCGAAGCAAGTCCGAATGATTGAGTGTAGACTGTTAAACAGGACAGAACCCGTTAAGTGGCTGTAGCTCCGTTATTATGCATTTTAGACCTGTAATACCTTAGTACTTTTGTATTCAGAATCACATTTGCTATCGATTTTCATATTTAAAACCTAATGGTACCATGTAAAGAAATCTCGATGACGTCATATCCGGTACCAGCAAACGTTCCAAGATGGGTTCTACCACTGATTTCATAAACTAGAGGTCAAATTATGCAAAGTTCTTTTAATTTCATTGCTGTAGCCCGAAGCCAGTCCGAATGATTAAGTGTAGACTGTTAAACAGGACAGAACCCGTTAAGTGGTTCTAGCTCCGTTATTATGCATTTTAGACCTGTATTACCTTAATACTTTTGTATTCAGAATCACATTTGCTATCGATTTTCATATTTAAGACCTAATGGTACCATTTAAAAAAATCATGCTTTGTTAAGGATTTTCTGTAGAAACATCATTCCTTCCTCTCCCATTCCTTTAAGTAGCTCAGCTTTTATACCATCAACTCCTGCCGCTTTCCCATTTTTTAGCTTTCTTATCGCTTTCTTAACTTCTTCTAGCTGTATACTGTCACGTGCTTCCTCTGTCTGTCCACTCTCTCTCTCCTTCAGATTTTCTATCATTTTGTTTGCCTACTTCTGCTTCCATTTCCTTCTCAGTTATCTCTGAAACCTCTAACATATCTTGGAAGTATTGCTTCCATCTCCCCATAACTTTGTCATCATCCATTAGTATCTTTCTCTCTTTGTCCATAATTTGTCTCGTTCCGATATTCTTTCCGTTATTTCTCATATTCTTCAGTACCCTGTAGACAAGCTTTTGGTTCGCACTTCTGTCATTTTCCATCTTGGTCCCAAATTCTTCCCATTCTTTAGCTTTAAATGTTTTGACCTTTTCCTTTGCCATTTTCCTCGCTGCTTTATAGCTCGCGTAAGCTTCATCGCTCCTCTTGTGTAAGTAGTCTTTCCACGCTTTTTTTTTCAATCTAATAGTATTTTTAATTTCCTCACTCCACCAGCTGGTTCCCTTGTTAGATCCTCCAGTTGTAGTTATCCCGCATACATTTGTTCCAGCCTTGTAGATAATCTCTTTAAATTTGTTCCACATCTCCTCGATATTCAATTTCTGTATCTCCTGTCTCACTTCCTGTATCCCCTTCGCGATCTGTTCTGCATACTCCTCTCTTACTTGTTGGTCTTGTAGTTTGTGTATTTTAATCATCTTCACTTCCTTCCTTTTTGCTTCCCCTTTTACCTTCTCATCTTCATTTTCTTTCTTGTTTTTCATTTTTGCTATTACCAGGTGGTGATCAGTCGATAATTCGGCTCCCCTATAAACTCTCACATCATTCATAATTCTTCTATTTATTTTCTCTATTACTATGTAGTCTATAATAGATCATTCGTTTCTTCCTGGTTCTTCTCTAGTGTATTTATGCTTGTCCTTATGCTGATAGAAAGAGTTTAGTATTACAAGACCATTCTGTATGCAAAATTCTATTAGTCTCTCTCCATTCGAATTACTTGTAATTTCTCCATATCCTCCCATTACCCCTTGTCTCCCTACTATCTCATTCCAAATTCTTCCATTGAAATCTCCCAGAATTATAGTGTTGTTGTCGCCTTCATCATATAGCATTTGTATTTCTTGCCAGAATTGTTCCGTATCCTTCTCCGTATCATTCTCTCCCGGTCCATATGCTATTATTATATCTATTTTCTCCTTATTGCTTTGTGCAAATGTTGCTTTCATTGTCCTTTTACTCACTGCATTCCATTTCACTAGCCTCTTCATGTACTCCGGACTTATCACACAGCCTACCTCTGCTGCGGCTCTTTCGCACTCCGCTACTCCACTATATAACAGCCCATAGTCTTCTATTATTATTTCTCCTACTCCTTTCCTCTTTGTCTCAGTAATTGCCAATATTTCCAGATTGTACTTCTTAATTTCTTGTATCAGTTCCTTTTCCTTACCATTTAAACTCCTTATGTTCCATGTTCCTATTCTGTTCCATGTTTTTTCATATGTTCTTATGTTCATTGCGTATGTTGTTACCATTTTATCCTGTCCTGTACTTTTTTTCGTTAATCGTTTTTTGATGGTGGTTGATCTTGTTTGTTTTGCTTGGTACTGTACTTCTCCAATTTACCGATTTCCCTGCTCCAGGTCCATAGTTCCTCATCGCATATCATCTTCTGATATCCCACTTTCACTGTTTTACCTTTTGCTGTTTCCACCTTAGCTTGTTTCCTTATTGTCGTTTGGATCTTTCTTTCGTTTTGCGTTAAATCATCGTTTATATACATTTTCTCTTCTAAATTTCGAAGAAAATTTTATAAAATATAATAAAAGTCAACAGATTAAACTTTCCGGTTTAAATAAATTCTTAACCTTACAATTGTTTCGACATTAAATGTCATTATAGAAGGTATATAACATTGATAAACAAACACCTTGCTAAGGATAAATACAGAAAATAGGTAACTAGATACAATACATACAAAAACTAAATATCTAACTCTTCTAATAAAGGAGAATTACTATGCTTAGTTTGTTCGTTCATTAAAGGTACTGTGCGGTTGTGTTTGTATATTTCAAAAGCTTTTAATTTGTGTTTGTTGTTGCAAAAATGTAAGAATTTGATGTTATTTTGAGGTGTAATTAGGTGGTTCTGTTCCAACAATATAATTTTTAATTATATTTTAATTAATTGATCTTTTGATTTTTGTTACATTTTATGATTATGGAGTTCCACAAAGTAAGGCTGGACAAAGGGGTAAGACAGTAAACTCTAAAATAAATACTTTCCAACTGCTTACAAATGGTTTAAACCAGTTGGTTAGCCACTGAGATATTGAAATAAGCATTTATACCTCTCATATGAGTACAGAGATAAGTTCGTTATGTTGTAATCATTTTCTATATTGTTGTAAACAACAATAGTTAAAAGACGTTAAGGGTTAACTGCAAAAACACTTTAAAATACGTGAAAGGTTACTGGTCTGCTTTTTATGGGTACCACACACGCGACCTCATCGCTGACTACGTCGGGGACGTAGTCCGGATGATGATGCAATGTTTAATGTTCATTTTTATCTAAATGTAAGACATTATTGACTGCATAATACAAAATACTTCTAATTAAAGAAAGATCTCAGTAGACATTTTATCATGAACTCAATAATAATTTCTTGCCAGTTGATACACACGTTTTAAATAAATACGATAGTTATAGTTTTATTATACAAACCAGTTTGAAGCTCAACTTCTTTATGCAATAAGTTACAACAAATGTAAACATTGCCTCATTATCCGGACCACGTCCCCGAACGTCGTCGGCAACGTGGTCGCGGAAGGCCGTGTGTGCTCTACATTACCTAAGAAAGCTATGATGCTATGATTAATGCTAACAACAATACGTCTATTTGAATGTATTTATATTATAAAGAAACAATGATCTGTATCTCTGCAAAGAAAATAAAGTTTCTAAAAATGTGTCTCTTGAAACAAAATTTCATTTTCTCCAGATTGACGTCAGAGCTGTGTAAATTTTAAATTCGGAATCAAATGCATGACCTTGTACCTTAATTTTTTATATGAAAAGGCAACTTCAATAAATATTTTATGCCCCCTTGTTTTTACTTTATCATTATTTATACATTCAATAAAATTTAACTTCTTTTATTAAATTTCAAGATAAGTGAATTTGGAAGTCCACAACCCTAATTGTGTGCTTGTTTCCAGGCGCAGTTTTTATCCATTCAAATCTCTTCACTCCTATATTACGATATATAGAAAAATGTCATTACGTTCTTTTGAAGATCAAACATTGATTTTATGAAAACCCCTTTCTAGATTATAAATCATTCATTATGTCTTGGTAATTCCAAGTTCTAGTAAGCTCAGAGAACTTTCCAGAGAGAATTTTGTCCGAAGCACGTAGGTTTCACCGGCCCGTATATAATTACCAATCGTAAAATTGTTGATTTTAGGTCGGCTGCTTTTTCGACTGAAACTGCTAGCAAATTCGAATGTGTGCTTGAATTACGGTTCATGTATTTGATGTTTTTTACCTTTATTGCGGTAAAGGGACGAAATTCAAGTAGATGGAAGAAAACGCCCAAGTTTGTTAAAGTTTCACGTAACACTTTGTAACAAACCCCCAAAAATAGGCATCTACTGAATAATTTACTGCTTTTGCCTTAACCGAACTTTTCGGCGTTATCAAGTACTTCAATCTTTTAAAATTTTAAAGTTGTTCAACTAAACTTCTGGTTCCCAAAGTGACAGGATTTGAGATAAAATTGTTGATAAACATTTAGCGGATTTGTGTTTATTCCTCTAGTTTCAAGCACTTTATCGAAGACGCTTATGTAACAAACTTGAAATTTTTTAAGGAAATCATTCTTGATCCGACTACAGAAACATTAGGACTAGCTGCAAAAGGGCTTCCATAATTTAGTTGATTAATCAGGTACAGCAGACTAATCAGATAAATGTAAATAACGTGTTTCGTTTATAACCTATTACATGGTATAGCTGTTAAATTTTGGAACAACTTTTCGATTGATTAAATAACAGATAAGCTAATGGAAAAGGTGCAGCTAGATACACACGTACGTAAAATAAACTATAAGCAGCCTGGAAAAAGAGTAACTGAAATAGTTATAAAAAGAAAAAACATTAGCGGTAATGGAAACATTAAATATTAATATTAATTTTTTATAAAACAATAACCCTTTTCCTATTCAAAATACAGTTAGTATAAATGTGTAGGTTTACTTTTACGAATTAAATAACACAAAAGAGTAAAGTTGATGAGAGGTAACTAAGATAAGGTCTTAGAAGCGAAGAAAGACACTAAATAATAAGGAAAGAAATAGTAGTAGGTATATTGTACTAATTTACTATTTATATTATTTATTTATATTAACCATATTATTTTTCAAGTTAAATAACCTAGCCTAGAATCTGTTGCAGTAATATCAGCCTCAGAATTCTTAATTTTGATTAAATTTTAACAATGCTTTCTAATTTCAAACTCATGCATATCTGCCAGTTTTAGAAAGCTTTTAAGAACATTTTAGATACCGTTTGCGCCACGGAATCCTTGATTTATATATTTTTATTTTAACAATTAGAATTAAATGTACATGTTTGACCTAATCTTTTAAAAGTCGCCACTGAATCACTATCAGATGATAATAAATGAGTTATAGAACCTCTACTTTTTTGTTTGTAGGAAAAATAATCACTCAACTCAAAATTGTAAGAAAAAAACCACGAACTTTTCAAAGTTTTAAATCAGAAAATAAATTTTGTTTCAAGCAACTGTTACACCACATTTCATTACAATTCGTTTAAAGGCAACCATTGCAAGAATAAGAGTCTTTATCCAAAATCGTGAATAATTAGTGAATTACTATGGTGATTTGAAGCATGGAATGTTGAACATTACCCACTAGTGAGAGAAAAATTAAGACTCACGGAACAATTATCAAATTGTAATATTTTTAATAAAATAATGTACTCAACACTAAAAACATTTCAAATTATTTATTTTTGTAACTGAACATTGACATTTATGTTAAAACATAGCGTTGAAGAACTAGAAGAGTTTGCAACTATATCGAAACTTTTTTCGACGTTTAGATGTGGAGAAGATGATGTTGAAGGTAGATTTAATAGTTCTTCATTTAGTGCCCCTTGGATTCGTTTGGCTGTTGCTATTTTAGTACTAACACTATCTTCAATGTATCTTTCGGCCGTTTGCGACGATCTCCACCCACCTAATCTTTTCACGCTTAACAAATCGCTTCCACCGTTTGCTAACAATGTGGCAGATGAACGTCTTAGACTGTGACCAGTATACCGTTCAGATTCAGGCAACTTTAAATATGATGCAATGTGTGCAGGTATTCTCGAAAGTGTGTTTATACCCACAGGTTGTCTTGTGCATATTCCTGCTGAGTATTTAACGAATAATCTCGGATGACAGGTAGACAGGTCGCAAAGCCACATACTTTCTATATAATTCAAGCGGATTTACACGGTATCCTTCTGAAATTACACTAAAACTTCGTGGGACGTATGTCTTGATGTCGGCTATTTTCACAAGCAAATACGATCCTTTGTCTTCTATGTCGTCAATACTTAAATTTGTTAACTCGTTGCATCGAGTCGCACCGGCAATACCCATCAAGAGAGCTACCTAGAAAATTGTCACTTAAACCTCATTTAATAAACTTTATGTATATAAATTACCTTCTTCATTAAATAGTCAGAATCCGGAGCTTCCTTCAAAAACTGTTCAATATGGTGCCTTTCCAAGACTTTCGCCTTTTTTGGTTTATAACCCCGGGATTCATTTTTCAAATATGCAATGAGTTTGGCATATCGAGAAATGTCAATATTTTTATAAACTTTCAACGTAGATTTCAGCATCGAGTATTTCTTCCACAAAGACAATAATGCACTTTTATTTCGGGCATTGAAGAAATATGACAGGAGAACATCTTCACTGACACTACTCACTCCTCTTTTTTCTCTCCAATCGTTGGGATTTTTGTACTCTTTGTCGTACACCTCTTTCGACTTGAAGGGTATTAAATGTAATGAAGCTTCTTCAGTCTCACGCAGAATTTCAGGCGGTACTGTCTTGTTTTCATCCATCTCAAAGTTCTGCACCGTTTTTCACGGTCTTTCACAAATTAATTGATTACGAAAACAAAATTTTACTATAGCAACCATCCCGCAGCTCTCTTGCAATACATTTTGGTAAAAAATTTATAAATTTTATTTTAATGTTTTTAATTTAATTACACGCGATTTTGAATAAAATATTATATTACACGCGTGTGGAATTGCTTCTTAGGCACTTAAGAAAAATTACCCCCTCGCTCTGCGAGCTCGGGGGTAAACTTTTTCTTGCGTGCCTAATCTCGCACATTCCACACTTGTATAATAAATATCTATTAAATTAGTGAATGTAGAAAAAGGTAGTATAGGAAAATGTAAAAAAATGAATTCAACGCCAAAAATCAATATTTAGCCTTCAAACGTCCATAGGAAATCAACAACGAAATTTAAGAGACTTTCAAGTCAATTTCAAAGTTACTCATCAAATCAACGCATCTTAATATTCAAATAGTTCAATTGTTCAAAAGATCTCACATTTTCAATCGACACTGGTGCTCGTATTTCATTAATTAACCATAAATCTCTAAGGCATTTTTTAACCAAATTAAAAAATGATGTCAACGGCATCAATTCTAGCCTTTCAATTTCTGCATTAAGATCAGCAAAAATTTATTTATCAGTTGGATCGTCCAAACATTAACGCTTTAAAAACTTTTACTCCATATGATGGATTTTCAAAAACTTCTTCCGGGATCAAAAAACTGAAATTATCTATGTATAAAGGCCAGTCGATCAAAATTTCAAAAACAATGGCATTATCTACCCATCTTTATACTTTTACCACGGAGTGAATCAGTTTTTCAATTGGTAGTTTCCAACAATAAGCTCTCTGAGGGAATAGTGTAATCGACAGAAATTACGGAAAATCTTCTCTTGTCCAACTCCATAGTTTGACAATCTGCAATTCTAGCAATTATGAGGTAGAGATCCTTTAACCACAAATTTATCTAGAACCATTTAAGTTTTCGTCTATTAATTTTATGAATTCTCTAAAGGATTCAAAAAATTAACCTGTCTTCTTATTCATCTCCAGATAGACTAAAGTTGTCAATAAAAACAAGAGTCGAATACTCAAATCCTGAGGAAAGCGAAAGCTTTTATCAAATTTGGAACGAATTTCCATACATATTCTTTCTACCTGGCGATAAGTTAAATTTTACTGCTATTACGAAACCCGCAATTCCTACTTCTTCTAAAACTTCAATTGTTTCAAAAAATGTATCGTTATCTCAAAATTCACGAATAAGAAGTAAAAAACAGATTGTCATTTAACATTTTCAGTCACTATGGTTTTCTCCTGTTTGGGTAGTCCCCAAAAAGTTAGATGCATCCGGTCAAAGAAAGTGACGCGTAGTCGTCGACTACAGAAAACTCAATGAGATAACACCTAGCGACGCCAACTCCCTATCAACTCCCCAATATTGAGGACATTTTGGATCAGCCTCCAAGTGCGGCATTCTGGACCTGCCATCTGAGCTCACATAAAAAGAAAAGCAAAGATAGAATCAAAACGGTCTTCTCCACTCCTCACGGACAATTCGTATGCCTTCTGAACTTAAGAATGTCCTCTTGACTCAAAAGCTGATGAATACTGTTCTGTTAGGTATCAATGGCACCAAAATCTTTGTGTATCTGGACGACATTGTCCTTTTCGGTTGTCGCTTGGAGAAACATAATCTCAAACTTCAACAGATTGAATGCGAATTTGTTTACAAAAAGATCGCATATTTAGGTCACGTTTAGGCCACGTCATTACAAAACAAGGTGTCAAATCCAACCCGATAAAATCAAGCCAATCTTAGAAATTAAAATCTCAAAAAAATAAAAGGATATAGAATTATTTCTAGGTTTGGTAGTTTACTACAGACGATTTATTCCAAAATTTTCACACATCTCCCAACCTCTTACAAATTTATTAAAGAAAAACCAACAATTCGAATGGTCAAATAAATCTGGAGTGGGATTTATGAGAGCCATTTGCATTCTTCGAAAATACTACAAAATTAATTTTTACGATGTGTAAATCACACAAACGGTTTCCATAGAATGGAAATTTATAAAAGTTTTTGTACGACCCTGCTATTTCGGATTGTTTACCAAACTTGGTTTTGGAACAGTAGGTTATGTTTACTGGTTACTAAGCAACAACGCGTCGGTAAGGAATTACTTACCGTTCAGTTCTGTCAAAACGGTAAGTAAATTATATGTAATTTATAGAATAAATGCATCATCTTTAGATGTCTCTTTCGTGAAAAATCATTATTTTCTAAATAATTATTAAACTATTTAAAAAAAAATAGGTTTTTTATTTAAATTTGCTGTGAAAAAATACCCAATAAATAATAATAACAACGGATGCTATCTATTTATTTATGTTGAAACGACAAAAATATCGTGACAATCAAAAATAAAATTACAAACGTATCCATGGTAACGACAAAACCTACTTAATGGTTGGTGGATACACAAGGCAAAAATAAATTATCTTGTATCTATTTTTTTATCATCTTTGGGATATTTTCTTAGTTAATACAATTGTATTCATAATGGTCGTACAAAAAATAGTATAAGCATCTCAATCAGTAAGGAGTTTACCGATCTCCTCCAATATTGGCGACTGAGCGAAGCGAACATTGTCGTCGATCGGTAAACTGTCCTTACTGTTCTTGATACTTAATAGTATATTAAGTATCAAGAACAGTAAGGACAGTTTACCGATCGACGACAATGTTTGGCGACTGAGCAAAGCGAAGTCGCCAATATTGGAGGAGATCGGTAAACTCCTTACTGTTTGAGATGCTTATACTATTTTTTGTACGACCATTATGAATACAAAGGTATTAACTAAGGAAATATCCCCGAAAAAAATAGATTTAAGATAATTTATTTTTGCCCTGTATATCCACCAAACATTAAGTAGGTTTTGTCGTTACCATGGATACGTTTGTAATTACTATTGTTTTTGAATGTCACGATATTTGTCAAACTCGTGAGAATGAGTGAATCTGAAAACGAATATAATTCGGATATTGAAGAGGTCTGAGCAAATTTAAATAAACAACATACATTTTTTTAAATAGTCCAATTATTTAGAAAATAAATGATTTCTCGCGAAAGAGACATCTAAAGATCATGCATTTATTTTATAAATTACATATAATTTACTTACCGTTCTGTTTTTGACAGAACTGAACGGTAAGTAATTACTTACCGACGCGTTTTTGCTTAGTAACCAGTAAATATAACCTACTGTTCTAAAACCAAGTATGGTAAACAATCCGAAATAGCATGGTCGTACAAAATATACTATTAAGTTTACCTACATAAAAGCAGCTATACTGTATTAATATCTGCAAATTTTTTAGGAGACATTTAGCAAACTTAATATTTGAAAAATATGTAGACCGCATACAAAAAGAGAAACATAAAATACCGTTTTTTCATAAAACGAATACACAAAGAATGCTCACTTTTTTATAAATAAAAATAATAAACTCCCTTCCTGATTCGTTTAAATTATTACCAAAGCAAAGTTTTGTAAAAAATAAAGGAATATTTTTTAATTAATAATAAGAATAATAGTTTATTCAGCTCAACAGGTTGTCCCATTTACAGAGCTGTAGAAAACAGAAATATTTTGTTAGTAACTTAGAAATTAAATTCTTATGCAGATTATGGCAGCAGTTATTATAAGTGATATGGTGTACGATAGAAAAACAAACAAAATAGATAAACGGTAACAATAAGCTAATATAATACTATAGTAGTATAATAAATAATGAAGAATCTTTACTAATAAAGATAGCAGTTAAAATATGAGCTTATAAAGGGGGCAAGCTCAAAAATAACTTGATTATTGAATTTAAAGTATTGAAATGTATATCTGTTTGAGTAGATATCTTATTAATATTTTAACACATTATGTGAACAGGAGATTTATTTAGTAAATTTGTTATTGTCCTATTACAATAAAAGTCATATTATGCTGATCTTGCATTTATACGAGGTACAGCCAAATTAATTTTTGCCAAAACATGAACAATCAATGTTATTGTGAATTAAACCGTAGATAAATTTAAGCGATGTTACACCACGTCTAGTGTCAAGATCTAAGACATTAAATCTACTTAAGAGTTCATTGTAGTTGAAACCGCGTGCAGGATAAATTCCGTCCACTTTGTAAATCAGGAATTTTAGAAATCGGCGTTGTACATTTTCTAGTTCAGTGATATAACATGCGTACACTGACCACGACCCTAAAGCTGTATATTCGAGTTTAGGTCTTATAAACGCATAGTAAAGATAAAGTATTGTTTTTGTGTAATTAAAACTTTTGAATTTCTTATGACGAATCCTAGAGATTTTGTTGCATGACGTACCACATGATTTATATGATCACGAAACTCAAACTTAACATCGAAATAAACACCGAGGTCCGTAATTTCAGTGCAACGCTGAAGTGCTAAATTATCTACATCGTAATTAAAAGTTAAAGGAACGTTCTTACGATTGTAAGATATTACTTTGCATTTGGATATGTTCAAGGATAGATGATTTTCATCACACCAAGTAAACAAAGCGATCAGATCATGTTGTAATGATTTGCAATCGTTCACGAACTTGACTTCTCTGTACAATTTAAAATCATCAGCGTACACTATTCACTAGTCTGACTATTCACAACTCTCGGCAAATCATTTATAAAAGTAATAAATAATAATGGTTTATTATTAGATCTGCAGTTATTGTATTCTACATATTGTCGCCGTTCCAGAAGGTAAGATTCAAATAATGATAAGAGTGAATCTGTGAAACCTATATAATCCAACTTTTTCAGGAGTGTAGAATGTCTTACCTTATCGAACGCCTTACTGAAATCGGTGTAGATACAATCGACTTGACCACGTTTATTTAATAGTTCAGCAGTGTATTGTGAAAAACATACTAAATTTGTAACTGTCGATCGCTTTTGAACAAATCCATGTTGTTCGACTGATATAAACTGCGAGACCGGATCATAAATAAACCTATAGAGGATAATTTCAAAAAAGTTGTTAAGTATGGAAATAGGTCTATAGTTTTCCATCGCTTTATTTATCCCCAGATTTCTGGACTGGACATAATATGCGAGCAACTTTCCAACATGTTGGAAACTGACCACTCTGTATTGATAAGTTGAATATGAACTTTAAATGCTCAACGAATACATGAATGAAATATTTTACTAAGAAATTTGGAATTTTATCTGGACCAGCTGTAAGTTTATCTTTTAAGACTTTCGCAGAGGAAATGATATCTGAAGAAGATACGAGCTTTATACCTACTGATGTACAAGAGTTATGAGCGTTACTCAAATCTAGTCTTAAGGGACGAGGATTTTCATAAACAGAACGAAAGTACTCTGCAAATGTATCAACGATAGCCTGAAAATTATTAAATGTCTGATTGTTCTAAGTCATAACACCTAGAATACCTGAGCTGTTTCTGCGATTATTAACAAAGTTCCAAAATTGTTTTGGCTCAGTTGGTATGCTGTTTTCAACTTGAGTTGAGTAATTCTTAAAACATTGTTTGGAATAACATTTAATCTCTGCCCTAAGTTTACAGTAACTAGTGTGTATTGCAGCACACTTAGTACGTTTATAACAATTCCACAATTTTTCTTTCTTCTTTAATAATCTAATCAATTTACCATCAAACCATACTGGATAATTGCGAAGAGGAAAGCGTTTCTTGGAAACAGCGGCATTAAAAATGTTTTAGATAATTTAATAAAATATACTGCAAGCTTTATCCACATTCGTAGCAGAGAGTAATTCAGACCAATCAACCAGAAGAAATAGATCATACACAATATTATAATTAACTTTCTTGAAGTTGTAATTAAATTGATCAACAGCAAATACACTGTTATGTGAATTTAGTCTACTAGATCCTTTAGAAATACTAGGATCTGAGCTCATTGTCAAAAAAAAAATGTAACTAACAAAGCAGGATGATAGTTATCTTCAGGAAGTAATGGTATAGGATCGCACATAACTGAACAGAATTTCTGAGAAAATACCAAATCTAAGGTATTCATTTTATGATTACCTATGTAATTTAACTGGTGGTCACAAAAAGTTTGAGATTGTAACAATATCTGATGTTTCTTGTCTCTGGAGTCCGCATAATAATGCCGAACGTTAAAATCGCCGATAATCACAACATTTGTTTCTTGTTTACATATTACATGAGAGAGGGCATAAAAAATAAGTCGAATTGCATAGCGTGTAACAGCAATAAAGTAGAGTAACTACAAATAAGTTTGCAACAAATAATATCGATCATTGAAAGACTTAAGTGCAAATGATCTAAGTTTACCACGTGACCCTGTAATGTGCTTTTTTGTGGCAATTAATACTCCTCCCCTTCTAGTCAACCCTGTAGCACCAAAATCTCGATCATTGCGATATGAGAATCATCGAAAAGTTCAGTTGATAAAATGCTCTCCTATAACCATGTTTCGCTGAGACATATAACATTAAAATGACAAGAACATGCTTGCTGGTAAAAATCATTAGACTTCGTGTTAAGACCTCGAACGTTTTCATAATAACAGCAACAATAAAAATGTGTAGAGCAATTAAATGCAGAAGAGGATGTTGCGTGTGCACTTGTGGTTTCTAAAGAGAAATGCAAAAAAGAGTAAGACGGTTTTATATTATAATTGGACTGAAATTTATCCTGCTGTAATTGCTATTGATGAATTATTGCGTCTTTTTTTAATTTTGATATAATTTGACCGTATACATAACAGTTCTTTTTGTCCCAAGCTGCGTGATCAACTGTTATAGTAGTTGAGACTTTATTTCTCCCTTTATAAACAGAACAGTTAGAACAGCACAATGTTTCGGATTTACAATTGTTTACCGTATGCTTTAATGAACACAAAGGACATTTAACACTGTTTCTACAATTCTGAGCGGTATGATGATAGTCATTACATTTATAACACCTCAGTATGTCAGTAGCGTCATATACACGACAACTGTCTAGTCCAACCAGTACTCGTTAAGAAATCATCAACTTCTTAAACGTGTCAGCGTCGACTAGGAAAGTTGCTTGATTAATATTGCAGTTGTTCTTAGTAGCTTGATGCTTCAAAATCTTGCAAGCACAGTCGTTATCAAAAATTGCCGGATTTTACCTAAATAGGAGACGAGTTAGAGTTAGATCATCAATATCCTGAGTAAGTACTGCGATTCTAATACGAGGCATTATTCCTTTAACAAGCTTCACGGTATAATTGTTACTACCTTACTGTATCTACACATCCAGCACCATTCAGATCTAATAAGATACCTCCAGTACTTACATTCTTAACACTCGTTATATTTATGTCAGATGAAAGAAGATCAACGTTTTTTAATATATCCGACTTTGTAAGGATTTTATCCTGAGCTTGATCTTTTGGACGATAACACGTGTTTGATTCTTGGAACGCATTTTTTCTGCTTAACATGGTTTACCTGACTGTATCGCGTTAGAAGTTATTGTTGATACCACAGATAATTTTTTGAAAACGGAATCTGTAAATTCTGATTTAAATTTCTCAAAGTCATTATCCAGATTTTTAACAATATCTCCCATAGTTTCTTCGAATAATTTTATACACTCCGAGCGACTGATTTGAATGTGTGAATAAGGTGTAAACACAACACACACACTTACATTTCCAAGTTAATCCACTATTCATTTTCATGACATTTGAGAGATTTGATGGAAGATCAACACATTCAAAATGGTAGGAGTTATTGCAGGTGCCAGCATATGATAATCCGGGTGCTGTAGAGGAAAATCATTCTTGACATTTAGCACAATTAGGGCGCATTTTTGAGATATTAGGTACACATACCTTATGAACTCTCTATGTGCCTCTCAGTCTTATTATACATATATGAATTATATATATATTTTTTATATGAATTATGTAGTTGTAAAATCTCTTTAATTATCGAATAAATCATTATTAAACAATTCATTATTGAATAAAATTATTATTACAAAGTAATCTTTTCTAAAATTAAGAAAAATCTAATCTCTGAATCTATACTACAACATCCAAGTGTACTGAGTGACAAGGATACAAGCTAGAGTCAACTTGATCGTAATTTTAAGGATGTACAAAAATATATGGAATCTTTAAAAAGTTGTCCTGATGGAGGAAACATATTATCAAAATAGATCACTCAAGAAATATAATATAAAAAAACTGATTTGTTCATCAACGCTTTTATACAGTACTTCCACAACTTTTATTATACATCACACAAAAACTCCAATTAAAATGTCAATTTACCATTTTCATTTACATTTAATCAACTCTTTTCAAATTAATTAATTTTTTCCCTCTTCTATTAATTTAGAAAGAAACTAACTACTCATCTGGAAATTTTGCTCTGACACGTGCAGATTACCTACTTATTCAAAAATTAAGATATTGGAAAGAAAAACTGAAAATGATTATTAATTCTGAATTGTGAAACTTTATGATTAATGATAGTCATTAAAAATTTTTAATGATATTAAACCGGATAAGTTTTATTTATTTTATGAAAAGTCAATTAAAACTTTTCCTTTGTCTGTCTGTCTGTCTATAAACCATCCTGCATGATTAATTTTCAGATTAGCGATGTTTAATTTGGAAATCTGTTTTAATATATGAAACGGAAAAAGCAAACTATTAATTTGACTCTTTTGTGGAAATTAATAAACAAAATAAAACTTCACTTAACAAGAATTTTCCTGAGTTTTTTCAACGAGTATATAAACATTTTCGTTTAACCTATAAACCTGTTCTGCGATTAATTTTATGATAGAACGTTTTTAGATCTTTTAAAAGTTCACACTCAATTTCAGCCGCTTCAAAAAGATTCTGCTAACTAAACCGTGAAATTAACCAAGTTTAATACGTTCCAAACTGAAAATTGTGTTTAATCAAGGTGTCGTTTGGTCACACTAAATTTTCTCCAAATGCAGGTTTGATTCGATACAACTAATTAAAATTAATGATGTATTACGAAAATATCTGTATTGATAGTACTATTTTTAGTTAGATTTTATGGTTGTCGTTAAACTAATTTACATTATTTAAACTTTCTATTTTAATTTCCTTAAGGGGCGGGAATTGTTTTAGAACGTTCCCTTCAATATGAATTGGTAAGTTATCGACTTCTAATGCAACCTTAATTTTCTTTGCTTCATATCTAGAAGATCGTTTGAAATTCAGAATAACGGAAACTGTTAAACATATTTGATTTACATAGTTTCTTGTTTATGTTAATAAAATGAAAACTTTTATCTGAGAATCGTCAGAGTTTACAAATCAAATAAAATCTTGTATTTTTATAAATTTGTTTAATTCTTTAAGGGTTTCGGTAAATTCCATAAACTCGTTATCCACCTTCCTCTCTTAAATGATAGTTTTTCGTTTAAATATTAGTTAAGGATTAATTAGTTATCGATTTCTTGTATTAAAATAGTTGATGGTTGATTTTGAGTTGCCATTAATATATTATTATGGATTGTCGATTAAATTTATAAATCTTAATAATAAAAATATATCCGATTAGTACGGTAATGGTTCGTTTGATTTATGCTGGATGCTTGTTAGCCTAATCCTTGCATTCTTCCTTGCATAACATTTTGATAAACTTTGAGTTTCATTTCATTGATATTAATTTAAATATACATAATTAGATGTTATTTAGACAAACCGGTCGGGATAGCCTGATCAGGAGTTGATAATCAGACACCCTAATTTCTAGTTTTAATTCGGTGTTAATAAGTTAAGTTTTGAAATGAAATACATTTACAGATGCAATTTATTAAATTTTAGTTAATATACCTACAAATGAGTATAACACATCCTTGAAAATTAAAAATGCGATTTTATGGGTTGAAAATCCCTTACTTACTTTACAAGGAGAAAACTGATTGGCAGTTGATTACTGGTTAATCATTATTTATCATATTTTCCTGTGTAACTTTTAGTGATGGTAATAATAATAATTAAAAATTTTGAACTTGTGAAATAATAGTACAAACATCCTGATAGTGTACAATTTATGTTTAAAAACACGAAATTAAAAATACCATGCTTATAATCTAATTCCGCTGGTGGGTTAATTTTAATTAAATTAAACAACTTTAAATCTCCCAACTAAAGTTTTTTTTAAGTTTTATATTTTAAGATTTATTATGTTCTTTATGAATTGAAGTGCAAAATGCTTTGAAATTACAGTTTGTATACCACTGTTGCAGAAACTGTCTCGAGTATCTCGGTTTGTAATTTACATATTTTAGTTACAAACTAACGAAGTACGATAAAAATAACTAAAAACTAAAAAAATGCATAATACTGTAAAAATAGTATAGTATATGATAATGCAAATATATACAAGACATTTGCATTTATTTTTATTTATGTTTTCTTGCTTTTTCGTTTTTACAAATGCAAAACTCTTGAAATTTATATTCTGAAATAGTTGTAATTTTAATATACCTTATGATCACCATAATCCCAAAGCTACAATGTACCCGGAAGCTGCAAATGTTGCAGCTTTTGTAGTTTATTTCTAGCCAAATTGTTTCTGCTCCATTTAGATATATTGGGTTGCATATACCTTCCTGGAATTGGACTGACTAGAATTACTTGCTCACCGTTGGATACTCATTGGATTGCTTATTAGTTCAGGGTAATTAGCTCATATGACCTAAAAACAAAACTAAAAGCTAAGAATTTGTGAGAACGTACTTAATGATTTACTTAATAAGACTAAGTAGTCTTTTAGCATGTGCGTGATGGTGGGTAGCCGTCATTGAGCACTGTCTTAGAAATAAAGTTATGCACTTGATGTTGATGAAAATGATTTATTTTAAAAATAAATTATAAAACGAATACATTAATTAATAAATATACGAATAGAATAATTTGCAAAATAGGAACCAGTAATTGGAAGTATTGTAACGAATGGGAAACCCCATACACGGGCAACGAACAAGCTAGAATATTCCCGGGCCATCCATAATGTTCGCATATATGACGCATCGGCCGTTAGACGAGGTAACAGGTAACGAGGTAGACACCAGTCTAATTAATCGTTTTCTGGAGAATTCTACACACTTCCGTAGGGATATATAAAATCGACCATCGCGCACAGAAGGGAATAATTATAATTGAATCAATAATTATTGTTCAACCGGTGAATTGAATAAATGTGCTTTATGTAATTAGTAATCAAATATCAGCGAATAAATAAATGTTTATAAATGAATGTTGTATTAAAAATACATAATCCTTAAATAAGTTTGTAAACATCTAGCATTTAAGTTCGTTAACAGTTTATAATTGTAGTGTTTGTAATTAGTGTATGTAAATAATATTTCTCTTGTTAATAGACGATTAAACAGCATATTTGGTATTATTTTAAAAATAACGTTACAGTATGCTAAATATATCAATTAATGCCTACTTAGAACAAAAAATAATCGCCATTATATTGTTTGCATCTAGTAAGACTTTCTAACATTACCTTCCGTTGAATCGAGCCCTACTAAGTAGTAATAGTATATTGTGTTACAACTGTAGAAAAGGGCCAGTTTCTCACGAGTGTGAAGAATCACACGAGTCACACACTATACTTTATCTACGACCACAAAAAAGTAATAAAACACCAAAAGCTAAGAAAAATATTTAACCTAGAATTTATACACGCATTTATATTTTTTACGTGAAATCTATGGCAATAAATTAAGAGGTGTAATGTGAGCAGCTTCCACGATGTTTGGAGGTGTACAAGTAAGTGTACACTCCAATCTTCCCATCATCGGATTCACTTATGATAAATGTAGAATTTCGAAAACGACGAAAGTAAATATCACATTTTTAAAGACAATAGTAATAATACGTTCGCAATTTATATAATTTCAGTCAATCTACTATTTAGTACTTACAGCTAAACAATCATACGTATGTACTCATATTTAAAAAGTAATTTTTTATAAACAATCACAATTCAACTGTCAAGGTTATTAAACCCTTTGTTGCGAAATGTAAACATATTCTGGCATGTAAACGTATTCTGTCATGTAAACATATTCTGGCATGTAAACATTTTCTGGCATGCAAACATATTATGATGACAAGGAAGGTAGCTTTAAGTGTACCTATCGCGCTTACACTTGTAAAAGTTAATTATAAAAGCTTCCATTGTTTTTATTGTAATTTATCAAAAATAATTAATAATATTATATTAACAATTATAATGTACAAAATAATTCAATTTTACCTTAACTGAATAACAATTTCATAATAATTTTATATAGTAATAATAACTAATAATATTTTTTACTATACAAAATATACCTTAGAAAATAGCAACTTAGGTCTTTGACATTTTAATTGGCTAATCTTGACTGTCCATGTTCAGTTGATTGGGTACACTGTTCCATCTCAGCTATATCTGAGGATGTATTATGCATCTTATTGTACCTCGAACTGCTCTTCCTCATCTTATATTAGACCCCCCGGTGACATTCACACTTTTGAGTACAGTTTATTTTACAGTTGTAAATTCTTAGGCGTAGGATGGTCAAGCATAAAAATTGGTAATAGACTAAACTTGATAAAATACTCGCGGATGTTGGATCGTTGTAGTATCGAGGGATCAAACTTTCCATAAATTGGTTGTTTGGCTAATTTTTTTTATAACACCTGAGTCTTGTTTTATTCAACTCATCCAAAGAAACACGACCATTGTAAGGTATTGTCAGGAAATATTCTCCAGCTTGAGCCATATCTTCATGCATCTTTATCATTAAACTTTTAGATTTTTTTCTTGGTTCTTAAGTTCATAAATGAAACGAGTAGAGACGTTTCGAGGGTGGATTTCTCTCTTTATCAAATTTATTACATCTAAAAACAATTTGAAAATATACATTATAAAATCTTATACATATCTAAATAACAAAAACAAGGTACGTACCATGACGGCTAATTATTGTACTATATTGTATTTGTTTGAAAGTTTAATTAAATAATATGGTTAGCTTTGTCGTTTTGACAAGCAAGGAAGGAATACTAAAGGTTTATTTTGTAAGAATGTTATCATTTGTAATTTGTAAAAATTCAAGGTAGAAGGAAATAAGTGTTCGTGGGCTGTTGTAAAGGTTATTTCATAAGTATTACAGACAATTGACAAGAAACAAAAAGGATAAATTTGTGGTAGTTATTAGTCAATTGTTAGCAGGTTAGTGTAAATGTGATTTAAGTATTGGGTGTCAGTTCGGTAGTTAATGTTATTTTTATTTTTTTGTAAATATATAAATCATTTCTATTATTGCTCTTTTTTTGGTATTTTTTTTTCTATTTTTTATCATTAAATACAGCAACATTTTGCCTCAACATTTCGTTAGATTGAAAGCTTGTTTTTTCTTTCTTGTAAAGTGAGGACGTTGTATGGAAACCTATTTATACGCGCATGTAAGGAAAAAATATGGTTTGTACGTCTACCAGGGCTATTTGAAGTTGTTCGCTGTTGAACACTCTTTGGGGCTTATGCCTCGATGCCGGCAGTAGCATAAAAGATTCATGATTTATTTTCGCATTTATATTCGCTAGTGTAATCATTATTACTAGCAGATCAATATCCTCACCGACTATAACCTCTTTTTGAACTTTAGGGTAGCGTTTACATTTAACTATCAGCATCACCGGGAGCAATTTGAACTTCAAGATTTGCAGCGAACTTAATAGCTTTTTTGACAAAAAAGAGGATAAAGTTTATTTTGGTGGAGATATTTCTTAAGAATTCTGACTGTGTCGCGGACGGACAATGCATCACATAACTTACAGCAATATCTACGGACTTCTTACCCTTTTCTGATCTTCTCAAATGCTCCGCATTTTTAGTATCCATACTCACCATACTCATTATATACCATACTCACTGTCATTTTAGCCACCAAAAACAATAGTACAATTAATAGGTACCATGATTTCTTTTTAAATAGTCAACGTAGCTGTCACGATTTTGAGAAAATGATGCAGGTTTTGGCCAAACTACTCTTGTGGTATTTTCCCATTCGTCATTGCGTTCTGCGTTTTACCTTCACAGTTGAAGCAAAAGAAATGGGGTTTTATTTCGGGTTGTTATAATCTGAAGGTTAGTCACAAAACAGACACAGTGATTTAAAGTCAAATAGCAAATCTAATTTACGTAGTTTATGGCGAGGCTCTTCTGAAGATTCAAACGCCGTATATATAGCTACATTTTGTATGTACTTAGATGGTCTCTTTATTTTGAAGCAATCTGTGCGTATCATCATTTATTACCAATATCATGACTCGCTTAATATTATCAATTCCTTTTTGCACACTCACTGCTTTTCCGCCAAGTAATAGTTATTTATGGTAAAAGTGAGTTAAGTAAGATAGTATTCATGAACGAAAAATTTACCCTCGAGGGCCGGTAAGGCCTGAGTGGGTTAATTTTTCTGAGTATATTAAGATTATATTAAGAACCAATCAAGTTCTACAAAAAACACTCTGACATTTAATTGACGTTTCTTTATTACCCGTCGGACCATAAAGAGGCCCTTGGGCCATAAAGAGACGGTTATGTTTAGATGAATCTAGTAATAATAATCTAATTATAATGCATCTGTGCATAAATGTTTTTTATTTACCATGATACGGCAATAATCAAACTATCTTACATGTCCAAAGTTGGAAAGTATAAAATTTCAACTTTATTTGACAACTGAAATGAAATATGCCAGTTGAAGTTGGAAAGTGGAGTTCAGATTGGAAAGTAGTAACTTTCTTATCAATTTTCCGGTTGGCAAGCAGCCATTTCCCAACCTATGTTTCTTATTGGCTTTCTATTAGTAATTTAATTATTGAGATTGTGAATAAAATTGTATACAAGCCTTGGTGGTCGTTGCTTCATCGTACCTCGGCTTATTGCTGATCGCGGCGGTACGCACCTTGGTAAACGAGTTTTGCCTCAGTAATAAAGCACCTCTCACCTCGGTATGTAATCTACTATTAAGTATATACAAAATTCTATTCCTTGTCTTTGCAAGACACACACATTGTAGCGCAGGCGCTGCCATCTCATTGCTCACGCATCCCTACCACTTGGTAAATACTGCAACACTACGTATTTAGAATAAGTATATTTAATGCATTACGTTTACTAATTTTCAGCTTTAAGGAATTTTAACTGATATTGGCATAATTATCTTGTACTATATATATATATATATATATATATATATATATATATATATATATATATATTGATAAAGGGTACCTTGTCACCTCCAAAGTAGATACCCAGCATACGTTGTCACCTCATATATAACGTTGTGACCTCCGTTTTCGGAGGTCACAACGTTTTGCCCTGTTTTCGACTGTATAAGCATATAGATGGTGTTAGAAGCCTAAATTCAAATTTTTGTCTGGAGGTGATAACGTCATACTTATACTCACAAAATAAATTTTTAGTTCAGCTGTAGATCGCTGGCGTTGCCGTCGCTGTTAGTTGTGTAATTGCCAATACGATGTCACCTCCGCCTGTATATGTTGTTTTTTGTATCATGTACGGTACGTTGCAGGCTCCACACATTGGCAACGTTGTGTACAAGACCTAAACCACTCAGGTATATAGAATTCCATCGAAACCAGTACCCCTAGCGTAGTTTCGGCCATTTCACGCTACCTGAATTTTTACAGACACTTTTTGGGTATAGTAGCAGCATTTAAATAAATATTTGTAAACTACTCAGAAAATTTAAGGGATCTCTTGAATTGTACGTCATTTTTAAATAGTTAATGATACTTAAGAACAATAAAATAATAATTTCTATTTCATTTAAAAAGTTTTGAATTGAAAACGACTTTCTTTGAGATATGAAAAAAATTAAATAGGAAATTACGTTTTAGCCATAATTATGTATAAATAAAAAATTCATCTTTTTCCAAAATGATCATTTGGGATTTACTGGATTATTATTATTTGATTATTATTTTAGGAATTGTCATATGACATATGATATATTCATTCTCGCATCCACAAAGAAAGATTTAAAAGATTTAGTATTACAATTAATAAATTTTCAAAGAAAAATAATTTTACTAAGCAAAATAATGTAACATTTGGTATGTAGTTTGCAAATTTCACCAAATTACCCGGTTAATAAAGTTTTCATTGACATTCTAACTATGTTTACATTTGATGAAGGAAAGAATAAGTCTGAAATACTCATTTTGTAATATATATTATGTAATTAGGAGATCAAGCGATATTTTAAATCCAAGAAGATGTATAATGCCGAGGCGCCAGTCGAGGCGTTATAACATCTTCGAGGATTTAAAGAAGCTTGATCTCCGTATTGCATAAGTTGTTTTATTTTATTTCGTATTTCAATCCTAATTTCTCCCTTTTAAAATCCATCCGAATTTATTGTATAAAGAAGCAAGTTGCCTTGTCTGTGTCATCATACTCGTAACTAAGAGATAAAAAGCAGCATGCATGCATGCATGTGGCTATAATGCAACATCAAATTATTTACGTTGCCAACAACAACGGAGATCAAGAACGTCTTGAACTCCGGTATCATTGACAACGGAGATCAAGATATACTTTATATTACTAATTGTGGTATATAAAGAATTGTTTGAAATACGAAATGAAATAAAAAATATTAACTGTTTATCTTTTTACATAATTACGACTAAAACATATTTTCTATTAAATTCCATATTGTAGCGGAAAATAAAACCTTACGTCATAATCTTGACATGAAGCTTTACGTACTGAAAGGCTTAAACAAACGTCAGTTTAACATAAAGTGTCGTATTTTTATTATTAGTATAGTCAATTTTTGCATTAAGTTCTTATTTTTTACTATCTAAAGATAGAGACTTGTAATCTTTTCTAATGCCTTTAGTACTGGACCAATATAAAATGTAATATGTTTAATATGGGGGCACGCCCCCCTGGTGGTTGAGACCCCCATTTTGTACCCCTGATTTAATAACGCAACCAAATTGAGCAAACTTGTGTTGGGAGTGTTCTTGGGGTCGCTGATTATGAATCCAATGAGAAAATTAAAAAATTCAAATAGCAGACCCAAAATGGCGGCTCTAAAATAACGGCCTTTGATATTGAGAATGCGATGTACGCCATTTCTATTGATTCTAGAGAGAAATTCAAAGAATCAAAAAGTGTTTATAATGTGATTTTGCAAAGGACTACGCTATTTTGGTTACCTTATTATGTAACCCCTTCGCTCTGCCCTAGTAGTAGAGTCAATTTCTGCAATAAGTTCTTATTTTTTACTATCTAAAGATAGAGACTTGAAATCTTTTGTAATGCCTTCAGTACTAGACCAATATCAAATGTAATATGTTTAAGATAGGGACACGCCCCCTCGGGGGGTTGAAATCCCCATTTGAAGCTCCCAATTTAACAACTCGGGAAGTTTTCAACCAAGTTGAGCAAAAACTATGTTTGAGGGAGCTGTGAGGTCGCTGATTATGAATCAAATAAGAAAATCACAAAATTCAAAATGGCGGACACAAAATGGCGGTACTTTAGATTAAAAATGCGATTTACGCCGGTCCTATTGATTTTAGAGAAAAATGAGAAAAGCCAGAAAGTGTTTAGAATGTGATTCTGCATAGGAATACATAATTCCGGTTACCTTATTATGTAACCCCTTCACTCTCCCCTTCTGAGATGCCCACTAGGGTTGATTGAAGGGGGTTACATAATAAAGTAACCAAAATAGTGTATTCCTATGCAAGATTACATTCTAAACACTTTTTGACTCTTTGGATTTTTCTCTAAAATCAATAGAAACGGGCGTAAATCGCATTTTCAATCTCAAATACCGCCATTTTGAGTTCGCCATTTTGTATTTCTTAATTTTCTCATTGGACTCATAATCAGGAACACCAAAACCCCCCCAACATGAATTTCACTCAAGTTAATGGAAAACTTCCCGAGTTATTAAATTGGGAGTGTAAAATGAGGGTTTCAACCCCCGAGGGGTAAAACCGCCATTTTAAACATATTACACTTTATATTGGTTCAGTACTGAAGGCATTAGAAAAGATCTCAAGTCTCTATCTTTAGATAGTAAAAAATAGGAAATTATGCAAAAATTGACTTTACTACTAGGGCAGAGCAAAGGGGTTACATAATAAGGTAATCGAGATAGTGTATTCCTTTGCAAAATCACATGAATTTTTCTCTAAAATCAATAGAAACGGCGTAAATCGCATTCTGAATCTCAAAGGCCGTTATTTTAGGACCGCCATTTTGAATTTTTCAATTTTCTCATTGGATTCATAATCAATGGCTCCAAGAACCCTCCCAACATAAATTTCGCTCAATTTGGTTGCGTTATTAAATTAAGGGTACAAAATGGGGGTCTCAACCACTAGGGGGGGCGTGCCACCATTTTAAACATAGTACATTTTATACTGGTCCAGTACTGAAGGCATTACAGAAGATTTCAAGTCTCTATCTTTAGATAGTAAAAAATAAGAACTTAGGCATGTTTTTTGCAAAAATTTACTCTACTATATAGAATGACTAGATTATTATAAAGCAGGGGATGAATGAACTTTCGTTCAAAGAGAAAAAATTGCAACACATGAAAAAAAACGTTATAGGTCCTGTAAATGATTCTCCTTAGTTATCGTTTCAAGATTTCAGACGCGACTTCTGTCTTCCTTCAGAGATCAAACTCGTTCTGTAAAGTTTCATTGCCGGATTTATAACATAAATAACTATAAATCAAAAATGTTTCTTTTTATAACATTCTATTCGTAAAAAAAATCCTATACTAACATCCTATCCTATTCGTTTGTTGGCGAAGGAAATGGACATGAGCTCCAGATCTATGTCGCCACTGATCAAGGAATACCTTAGTATGAGGACTGGACACCTATTAACAGCTCGACATAATGAAATAAGAAGAGTTGGAAACAAGTCTCATTTGCAGAGATAGGTGAAAAATCTTCATCGCCCAATCTTGTTTTCCTGCATTTTATATTTGGATTTTAGGATTGATGCATTATGATTACAATTAAAGTAATTGTCAAACAATTTACATAGTTGATTTGGAAAACCCGTTTGCACATCGCAGCTAGGATGCGTGAACTCTCCTAAAGTCATTCTATTTAGATTCCTTATAGGAATCGAGCCCAATTAAGTAAAATACTTACCCTATAAAGTATTAAAGTATTTACCCTATAGCGGAGTTGTTCACATGATAAGATTATTATTTATTTATTATTTAGGCGGAGTTATTTATCGCTCGTAAATAGCAACAAACAAAGTCACTTTAAATCCAAATAAAACATACTATTTTTTTCCACTAGGGTAAAAGTGCCTCCTCTCTATGATTAGAAGTTTAGTCTAGCAATACCAACAATTTTTTATTAGAAGAAAAAAAATTAAAACAAAGGTCTTTGAATAAACCCCAGCGTGGCTGAATACTGGACAGTCAAATGTCGTTTTCTCGACATTGATCCAAGTGTAGGCGAATTTTCAGATATCGAATCTTGGTTCTCTAACTCATGTTTAATATGTATTTATTTTTAAGCGTTTTATATGTATAAAATGATGATGTACTTCAAACAATATTATTGCTTGGGTGATTGTTAAATCTAAGACGGCTGTGAAAACTGCTGCAGCGCTATATTTCCAGCGGTGTGTTGGACGCACCGATTTTCACCCACGTTTCAAGCAATTTTCAGATTCTGAGTCTCGGTTGTTTAATTGTCACTCGAGGGTTAATCAACAACCTGATACTAATTTTCGGTTCACTAAACGTTGTACAAGTCGGAGCCAATTTTCAGAAACCGAATCAGGATTCCTTACAACTTGCCCAAGCTTCAGCTAATTTTCACCCGTTAGGTCAATGCCAGTTACCCATAGAATATACTTAAGTCAAATATCAGATACTATTTCGCTAATTTGCTTTAGCTAGTCTAAAGCTAAGTACTTACAGCAGCGGATCCGCAGGCGGATGTCATACGATTGGTCGGATTGAGTCGATTTGACTCAAACCGACCAATCGTATGACATCCGCCTGCGGATCCGCTGCTGTGAGTACTTACCTTTAGTCCATCTCTACATATCAAGTGCCGGTTACATACTTATCACCCAAAACATTAGCCAACTTTGAATCTTAGGTTCGCTAAACTAACTCCAGTTTTAGCAATCTTCAAAATTCAAAATCTTGGTTTCTTACCCTTCGGCTAAGGTTGGGTCAATATTCATATTATATTTTGCTAAATTTCTATAAATGTGGTTTATTGTAAAGATGGATTAGTGGTTGCTAACCTACTGAATTTTTATGAACTTAAACTTACACTGGCAAGACTAAAGTGTAAACTATATTGACTTACCGACTGTACATATGTATTTGCACAAGAAGACGTACACTATGAAAGTGTTAGGTTTGTACGGTCTCAATATGTGTTGAGAGTCTAAGACATTAATCATTTATACGAATTTTCGATTTCTTCGTATTTATTTTGTTAATGAACATTTTATATCCAACACAAAAATCGACTTTGCATTCAGTTACGGCGAAACAGTAATGGTAGACTTCGTTGCTTGTTTGCACTAGCATTCATTAAAGGAAAAGGATTGTGTAATAGTTGCTTTGTTTCGCAATTACCAGCCTTGGTACTACATTAACATTAGTTTTATTGCGATATCGGTGTCATTTATTGTCCAAAACATTGCATAACCAATTGGTTTTAGGTAATAACAACCAATATTGGGTAACTCTGATCTTTCCATGTCTGAGACCAAGCTTGGTATCAAATTATCATCCCTACTTTAGTCTAGCAGTGGGCCATTTTCGGATATTAAGGTTGTGCCAAGGTTGATAAACATTGTTTCAAACAAAAGCTTATAGTGGTATTTTGTTTTAAATGGAGAGCCGCGAATGCTAACATAATTAAGCGTCAAATAAACTGCCACTTTTAATTCTGATAACGCAATATACCTACTATTTATCTATGGTTTATACAATGTTATCAAAAAAGACTACATTAAGTTAAACCTGTCTTTAATGTGGACTTAAAGTACACGTTTCATAAAACCTACATGTTTTGTCGTTAGTAAGTGCTTTATTTAAAACATAAGTTAAAACATAAATTTACAAGAGGTAGGTACATGTATAACAGTGTAACATACGTATTCTGTATTTCGTTAGATCAACAAATGCTGGAAAAAATGTCTTAAGCAAAAATTCTATAAAAATGTTGATTAATTTGTTGTGTTTCGATTTGTTTTAATGTTAATAAAGTTGGTAACTCTTTTTGTTAATCAAATCACGGGAAATTCAATGGTCCTACATGATACGTGCGTGACTTCGGAAACAACAAGCATTTGTTGTAAAAAACACAATATTTAATTTGTTTATATTAAACTCTTATCGAGTTTAGTAAAAATTAAAAGAGTATCTGCCTTTATTTCAATCGAAATGGAATCTGGATAAAAGCATATTCAATTTAACCGTTATTCCCGAGATTAAAAGAAACTATAGAATATCATATTTATACAAATACTACGTTACATAACTGATTTATGTCTAATACATCTAAATTTCAAAAATGTGCTATACTAATTATACGCAATATTGGTACTGGTTGCGTTCTTATTTACTTTTATTGACAATAACAAAAGAATTCCCTTTTTCTGGTTTTGTTATATTTTCAATTCATTATAGAAAGAAATTTCTTTCTAATATATCACCGATCTAAGTATTTCTAATCAAATTACTAAAGTTTTCATTTAAAAAATACAACTTTATGAAGTAAACCGGAAATCAATGATTATAATTAGAAAAGCCTTATTCAACTAGTCAGTGCTACTCATAAAGACGCTTTAATAGTGTCGAAACTTCTTTTTAATATCTTTAATTACAATTCATAAGAAATACCAAAACGACAATTTCCTATAACTCAAAAAATAAAAAATAAGTAAATCGAGAATGCTCGCTTGTTTTCTTTTGTTATCTGGCCACTAAAATGCCCTCGGCGAGCAATTTAAACCACCCGATTTCAACATCTGGAGACCCACAAGAGAACCTTTTTATGAAATGTGCATCTATGGAATGTGGAGTCAACGCTCTGTATATATAACTGCACATAACGGTGGTATCTTCTGACCTCCGAACACTTGGCAGCGCTGCTGGAGGTAACAGCGAATATATCCACGGGAATACCCGGAAGTCAGGCCGTCTCCTCTGTATGACGGAGGTGACAGCTTAACAGGCATCAATATATATATATATATATATATATATATATATATATATATATATATATATATATATATATATATATATATATATATATATATATATATATATATATATATATATATATATATATATATATATATATATATATATATATATATATATATATATATATATATATATATATATATATATATATATATATATATATATATATATATATATATATATATATATATATATATATATATATATATATATATATATATATATATATATATATATATATATATATATATTGATAAAGGGTACCTTGTCACCTCCAAAGTAGATACCCAGCGTACGTTGTCACCTCATATATAACGTTGTCACCTCCGTTTTCGGAGGTGACAACGTTTTGCCCTTTTTTCTACTGTATAAGCATATAGATGGTGTTAGAAGCCTAAATTCAAATTTTTGTCTGGAGGTGATAACGTCATACTTATACTCACAAGATTAATTTTTAGTTCAGCTGTAGATCGCTGGCGTTGCCGTCGCTCTTAGTTGTATAATTGCCAATACGATGTCACCTCCGCCTGTATATGTAGTTTTTTGTACCATGTACGGTACGTTGCAGGCTCCACAGTTTGGCAACGTCGTATACAAGACCTTAACCATTCAGGTATATAGAATTCCATCGAAACTCATACATCTGGCGTGGTTTGGACCATTTCACGCTACATAAATTTAAACATACTTTTTTGGGAATAGTAGCTGCATTTAAACTAATATTTTTAAGGGATCGCTTGAATTGTACGTCATTTTCAAATAGTTGATGATGGTTTAAAACAATAAAGTAATAATTTCTATTCCATTTAAAAGATTTTGAGTTGAAAATGACTTTCTTTGAAATACGAAGAGATTAAATAGAAAATACTTTTTAGCCGTAATTATGTATAAAAAAGAGTTCATTTTTTTACAATATGATCATTTCGGATTTTTTGGGTTATTA
This sequence comes from Agrypnus murinus, assembly GCA_929113105.1. Taxonomy (NCBI): domain Eukaryota; kingdom Metazoa; phylum Arthropoda; class Insecta; order Coleoptera; family Elateridae; genus Agrypnus; species Agrypnus murinus. The sequence goes on along the minus strand of OV816028.1, from coordinate 2,930,655 downwards.
CTATTTGATAATTTTCAGAATTGTCATATGGCATATGAAATATTCCTTCTCGTACCTACAAAGAAAGATTTAACTTTAAGATTTTCTTACAGTACAACAATTAATAAATTTTTAAAGAAAAATAATTTTATAAACAGAATAATGTAACATTTGGTATGTAGTGTACAAATTTCACCAAATCCGGTTCATGAAGTTTTAGCTGACATTGTAACTATGTTTACATTTTTATTTATTTATTTAATCAAATACACGCGAATCTCCCTTTATATACACAAAATTAATCCTAAAATATGCTTCAAATATAATTTGGTTACCAAAACTCATAACAAAATGCATTTTTATAATAATTATCAACAGATAAAGTTGAAATAATCAATTACAAACATAATGTAAATGTTTTAATAATAATTTTAAAAACAAAAAGGTTGGTTTCTGTGAAGGAAGTGGGGTATCTTGACCAATATAAGTTAATTGTTTGAAAAGAAAATCGATGAAATAGCTTTCACTTTTGGGTATGTGGTAAGAAAGAAACAAGTGAATTTATTAATTATCCTTATTTTCATTTGTGGAATTTTCGCCATCTAGTTGTATGGCTTCATCTAGCACATGTAATATGGATATTAAAAGTCAAATTACATGATTTCTTAACATACATATATATCCTGATATATATTGTTTACGTTGATTTTACCGATCTTTTTATTTGAGTGTACGTACAGTTGAGGAGTTAATAAATAGGTTACATTTTTATAAATCTAGGCACTTATGTTGTTAATTTTTGTAAATGTAGTTTATTATAAAAATGGATTAGTGGTTGCTAAGCGAAACAATAATGGTTGACTTCTTTGCTTGTTTGAACTAGCATTCATTAGAGGTAAAGGATTGTGTACTAGTTGTTTTGTTTCTCAATTACCAGCCTTGGTACTACATTAACATTCAAGATTGGTCCAAGACTAACCTTGGTTTTATTGCGATATTGGTGACATTGCTGGCTGTAGTCAGAATAGTTTTGGAGGGTCCGCAAAAGCCCTAATTTTTACGATTTTGCCGAATTTTTTCTTTCTTATTAAAAATCCATTTTTTCCGTATCTGCCTTCACGAACTATTTCCTGTAATTTTCTCACAATTTACTTTTGTGTTAAAACCTTAATTTGTGTTTCGGAGTACAGAGAGAGTTGGGAGGAGTGGGAGGAAGGGGGGGGGGAATCAAATAGAGATGGAGATCAAGGGGTAAACGAAAATATCATGGAAAGATCCGGCAGTGAATCTTAATCGGATTTTGAGGAAGGCCATCAATCTCACAGAGGGTAAAACTTCCAACATTGGCATCCATCTGTGATCGAACAGGAGTATCAGACAGAGCTGCAAGACGTTGGTGTAATCTCCCAGACAGACAGAGAAAAGGTTATCGACAGGATGAAGATTGGAAGAGAGAGAACAGGACACAGAGATCAAGTTGTTTCGACAGCAGGTCACAGAGCGATCCGTGCACTTTATTATGCTAGCAGAAAGGACTGTTACCAGCACTAGGACCAAGGGAGGTGTGATTTCTCTATTGAAAAAGGACTGAAAAGGTGATTGCAATGGATGTTTTGTATTTTTCATTCCAATGGACTTCCCTTACGCCGTCTGTACCAGTTTCTAGATAGAAAGACTACTGGGCCTAGAACCTACTCAGGCGAAATTGGCAAGAAACTAGATGGGTGCGAAAAGCTTGACATTGCAAGTTTTTCACCAATCGAAGGTAACAAGTTTTTCACCAATCGAAGGTAACCTTCCCTATTTAGAAGTCAGTCAAGATTTGAGTACTGACCAAAAATATTTGCTAGAAGTTTGCCACGCCACGAGGAGAGTATTCAGAAGATCTAGCGAAGAAAAACCCAGGGAAGCCATCACATGCAAGATGGCAGCTAATCGCATTTTACGCCTGTACGTCAGCAGCGAGAACCCTTCTGATAACTTGAAAATACTATCTGAATACGTAATGAAAGTCTACGCTCCATTTTGGTCCCATGTGAAACTTCATCCATCTTGCACTTACGGCGCTCAGTACTTGGAGATTTGTAAAGTTTTCCCGCTACTTTCCGCATGGGCTCCTAAATAATAATAATAATAATAAATGCCTTTATTTTAATAAGCAGAGAAAAAAAATTACATTCATTACATTACATTAAGGCGAAGTTCAGCATCACCTAACTGGGTGATGCTGCTCTGCCACTTAACCCTTAATTTAAATAAAAACAATGATTTAATATAATATGCGGCAAAATAATTAGGCAACGTATAATAAAACATATTTAAACAGGATAATATAGGTAGAGTTATAACATTATCCTTGGTGGAGCTGGCAGCAGGAGCTTCGTAGAACATACACAGGAACATGATTAATTTAAGTTTGTTGTTTTCTAAACAAATCTGATGACAATGTTTTTTTGAACTTTGAGATAGGAAGAGCTTTAAATGAGCTTGGAATCTGATTAAGAAATGAAGCGCAGGTATATGAGAAAGATCTCTTAAACGTGTGTGTTTTATGTGGTGCAATCGTAAGTAAACCTCTGTATCTTAAGTTTATGTGATGTACGTCTGTACGAAAGCTTATTTTATTAGTCAGGTATTCAGGTTTGCTGTGTTGTAATATTTTATGAAAGAAAGTTGTCGCGTGTAGGTGACGTCTGTTTGACATGTTAAGCCATTTTGATGGTGCTAATTTGTCTGTTATACGATGAACTGCCCTAGGTATGCCATAAATTAGTCGGAGGCAGGCATTGTGTAGTCGCTGTATTTTATTTGCAACCTCTTGCTCTATACATGGCCCATAAACTACATCACAGTAGTTAAGATCAGAAAGAACCAGCGCCTCACAAAGCATTTTTTTGATATGCGTGTCGAGATACTCTCGATTCTGATATATGATACGAAGATTTAAGTATCTTTTTTTAAGAACATTACAGACATGCGATTTAAATCATAAATCTTTATCTATAGTTAGACCTAGGTTCCTTACCTTTTTGTAGACTTCCACTTTTACGCCTCCGATCTCAATATTGACCTCTGCCACTAAAGAGTCGTACACATAAGAACTACTTATTAGTATTGCTTGAGATTTAGTAGGATTAAGTTTCAGTTTATGTGCTCTAGATAAATTAGAAATTGCTTGTAAATCAGCATTAATTTTTTGACAAGCTTGAGTTACCGAAGTCCAGGGAAATGATGAATACAGTTGTGTGTCATCAGCGTAAAAGTGGGAGTCTACGAACTGGAGCTGTTCACGGAAATTCGATATATAGATAGCAAATAAGGTAGGGCTGACAATGGAGCCTTGGGGTACACCAGATTTTAAGGTTAGATATTCTGAAGTATTATTCTTATATACTACAGCTTGCTGTCGGTTTGTTAGAAAGTTTTTAAAAAAATTTACCGCCTCAATTGAGAGTCCACAAAAATGTAAAATAGATAAAAGTAACTGATGGTCTACAGTGTCAAAAGCCTTTGAGAAGTCTAACAGTACTAGAACAGTGGCAAGTTTTTTGTCAAGAGCAGTTATTATATCATCGGTTACTTTAAGTAATGCGCTCGTGCAGCTGTAGCCCCGCCTAAACCCTGATTGTGTCTCAGGCAGTATATCATTTCGTTCTAAGAATTCTTTTAGTTGCTTATCAATGATCATTTCTAAAACTTTGGAAAGAACCGGGAGGATGGAGATGGACCGGAGATCTTTGAATTCTAAGGGATTAGGAATCTTATTTAAAGGGATAACATTTGCTTTCTTCCAGGTAGTGGGATGTACTGAATGGATAATACAATAATTAATTACATGAGTCACAACAGGGAAAAGAAAGGGTAGGCACAGGTTTATCATAAAAAGAGTTATTCCGTCGTGACCCGCGGCATTTGATTTTATTCTTTTGCTACTACTCCAAATCTCTTCTTCGGGCACAGGGCGAAAGAACAGTACATGGTTTGTTTTCATATTACTATTGTAATAGCTTAGGAGTTAAGAAAAAAAGTATTTATGTCATTTACGTTTGTCAAATATTCCGGTAAATTTGAAGATTTCTTTTTATTTTCTATAATATTGTGTTTGATACTTTTCCAGATAAGGTTAGCTTGATTGGTTTCCGATAGGTTAGTAAAGTACGTCTTTTTAGCCCTACGACATGTATTTGTAACAAGGTTTCTTAGTTGTGCATATTGCTGACGATCTGTCTGTGATTTGGTTTGCTTATAAATTTTGTGTGCATAATCGCGCATTTCCATTAAGAACCGTATATTATCATTAAGCCAGGGTGCTGGTGGTTTAGATATTCGTGAGTGTTTAATGGGTGGATGGACAGCAAAGAGCGGGGCTAGCTTATTGGTAAGAAAGTCGACTTTACTATCAATATCCGTATAAGTATAAATTTCATCCCAATTGATTGACATAAGATCATCATGAAATAGATTATAATTCAAGTTTTTGAAACAGCGGTATGTTTTATGAATTGTGCCGGCCTTCGACCATCCATGAGCAGGGTGCAGCTACTGTCTCGTGATCAGACAGTTTAGCATCGACAAAAATTCCAGAGTTAATTACATTCGCGGCTTTGGAGGACAAAATTAGATCTATAATGGTGTCGATCCTGAATTCCAAACAAATGTCTGCTTTGCCTCCCCACAAAATCTACTTCTCGGGCTTCTAATCGATGAGAGGAGACATATTCGTGAGTTGGGTTTACGACTAGCCCTAAAGGCAAGAACATTAGTCCACAATTGTGGTGGCGTCAAGAAATCCCAAATTCCTAAAATCAATTTCTATGCTGAGAATTACATTGATTTCATTTCATGGCAAGCTCAAAAAGTCACAGAGCCTCCATTTACTAAACATATAATGGAAGATGAACTAAAAGGTCTCATAGTAAAGGCTGGATCTCTTCAAATGAACTTTCCGTTGATTTTCCACGATTTCCACTGCCACACTCAAGCGGTTGAAAGAACGGTTAAGATTGTCAAGAGGCATCGTTTGCAGTTTGTGGCAGCAGCAACAGAGATGGTTATATTATGACTAAAATAGAATCTCGCAAGTCCATGCCGTTGTTTGAGTCAAGAAAATATTTTAATGTATGACAACCTTATAGTCATAAGACTCATAAGTAATAATATATATATAAATTACCTATCCCAATATAACAATGTTTTCTTTTTGTTTTATAGAACTGCATTTCTTTTCAATTAAGATCTTTATTGTTTGTTTTTACCACCTGTATAAGTGCTCAAAGCTCCTATTAATAAGTGTAAAATATACCTTCTGCAGGTTGGTAGATATAGGGTACATAAAACTGAATTATAATTGAAAAAAATTATAAAATTCATAGTTCTTTCGGACCCACAAGAAATTTTATTACTGATCTGGAGTTTTTACACGATATTAAGCACTACAAAATGCAAGTTTTAATCACTCGGCCATGATAAAAAATGGAAAAGAAAATCTGAAGTTAGTAGGGAAAAACTGATTAATAATTGAGAAAAATGATCAAATTCAAAGTGCTTGCGGACCCTCAAGAAATTGTTTTACTGAGCTGGGGGTTCTACATGTTAATAGGCACCAAACAAGACAACTTTTAATCACTCTGCCATGATAAAAAAAATGGAAAAAATATTTTTTGACCTCTATTTCGTTCCATCCTAATACATATTCTATAATTCGTTAGTTCAAATAATAAAGAGGTGTATATCATAGCCAACGGAAGCTGTTGGAAAAAATGCCTTAAAAGAAAATTTTTAAAAATGTCGATTAATTTGTTGTGTTTGGATTGGTTTAATGTTAATAAAGTTGATAACTCCCTTTGTTAATTAAATCACAGGAAATCCAATGGTCCAACATGATAAGTGTGTGACTTCGGAAATATCAAACATTTGTAGTAAAAAACACATTATTTAATTTCTTTGTATTACACTCTCTTCGAGTTTAGTAAAAATTAAAAGAGTGTCTGAGTATATTTCAATCAAAATAGAATCTAGATAAAAGTATATTCAAATTAAACAGTGATTCTCGAGATTACAAGAAACTTTATAAAATATTAACTTTATGAAGTAAACGAGAAAGCAATGATTATAATTAGAGAAGCCTTATTAAACTAGTCAGTGCTACTCAGAAAGACGCTTTAATAAATGTTGAAACGGCTTTTAAATAAGTCTTTAATAATAATTCATAAGAAATACAAAAACGCCAATTTACTATAACACAGAAAATAAAAAATAAGTAAATCGAGAATGCTTGCTTGTTTTCATTTGTTATTTTGCCACTAAAATGCCTTCGGCGAGCAATTTAAACAGCCCGATTTCAACATCTGGAGACCACAAGAGACCCTTTTTATGAAATGTACATCTATGGAATGTGGTGTCAACGCTCTATATATATAACTGCGCATAACGATGGTACCTTCTGACCTCCGAACACTTGGCAGCGTTGCTGGAGGTAACAGCGAACTACCAGTTTCTGCTTGTATATACAATTTGGAGGTCGGTTCGTATCTTCTGTAAACTCTATATATGACAAAATAAAACAAGGGAAATAATTTCCCCTTTCTTGAGATTTGGATTCTAGAGGTTCCCCTCATCACAAATATAACAAATTTTTAGCAATATATTCACGGGAATACCCGGAAGTCAGGTCGTCTCCTCTGTATGGCGGAGGTGACAGCTTAACAGGCATCAATATATATATATATATATATATATTGATGCCTGTTAAGCTGTCACCTCCGTCATACAGAGGAGACGGCCTGACTTCCGGGTATTCCCGTGGATATATTGCTAAAAATTTGTTATATTTGTGATGAGGGGAACCCCTAGACTCCGAATCTCAAGAAAGGGGAAATTATTTCCCTTGTTTTATTTTGTCATATATAGAGTATATAGAAGATACGAACCGACCTCCAAAATTTATATATAAGAAGATACTTATAGTTCGCTGTTACCTCCAGCAGCGCTGCCAAGTGTTCGGAGGTCAGAAGATACCACCGTTATGTGCAGTTATATATACAGAGCGTTGACTCCACATTCCATAGATGCACATTTCATAAAAAGGTTCTCTTGTGGGTCTCCAGATGTTGAAATCGGGTGGTTTAAATTGCTCGCCGAGGGCATTTTAGTGGCCAGATAACAAAAGAAAACAAGCGAGCATTCTCGATTTACTTATTTTTTATTTTTTGAGTTATAGGAAATTGTCGTTTTTGTATTTCTTATGAATTGTTATTAAAGATATTAAAAAGCCGTTTCGACACTATTAAACCGTCTTTATGAGTAGCACTGACTAGTTGAATAAGGCTTTTCTAATTATAATCATTGATTTCTGGTTTACTTCATAAAGTTGTATTTTTTAAAGGAAAACTTTAGTAATTTGATTAGAAATACTTAGATCGGTGATATATTAGAAAGAAATTTCTTTCTATAATGAATTGAAAATATAACAAAACCAGAAAAAGGGAATTCTTTTGTTATTGTCAATAAAAGTCAATAAGAACGCAACCAGTACCAATATTGCGTATAATTAGTATAGCACATTTTTGAAATTTAGATGTATTAGACATAAATCAGTTATGTAACGTAGTATTTGTATAAATATGATATTCTATAAAGTTTCTTTTAATCTCGGGAATAACGGTTAAATTGAATATGCTTTTATCCAGATTCCATTTCGATTGAAATAAAGGCAGATACTTTTTTAATTTTTACTAAACTCGATAAGAGTTTAATATAAACAAATTAAATATTGTGTTTTTTACAACAAATGCTTGTTGTTTCCGAAGTCACGCACGTATCATGTAGGACCATTGAATTTCCCGTGATTTGATTAACAAAAAGAGTTACCAACTTTATTAAGATTAAAACAAATCGAAACGCAACAAATTAATCAACATTTTTATAGAATTTTTGCTTAAGACATTTTTTCCAGCATTTGTTGATCTAACGAAATACAGAATACGTATGGTACACTGTTATACATGTACCTACCTCTTGTAAATTTATGTTTTAACTTATGTTTTAAATAAAGCACTTACTAACGACAAAACATGTACGTTTTATGGAACGTGTACTTTAAGTCCACATTAAAGACAGGTTTAACTTAATGTAGTCTTTTTTGATAACATTGTATAAACCATAGATAAATAGTAGGTATATTGCGTTATCAGAATTAAAAGTGGCAGTTTATTTGACGCTTAATTATGTTAGCAATCGCGGCTCTCCATTTAAAACAAAATACCACTATAAGCTTTTGTTTGAAACAATGTTTATCAACCTTGGCACAACCTTAATATCCGAAAATGGCCCACTGCTAGATTAAAGTAGGGATGATAATTTGATACCAAGCTTGGTCTCAGACATGGAAAGATCAGAGTTACACAATATTGGTTGTTATTGGCTAAAACCAATACGTTATGCAATGTTTTGGACAATAAATGACACCGATATCGCAATAAAACTAAAGTTAGTCTTGGACCGATCTTGAATGTTAATGTAGTACCAAGGCTGGTAATTGAGAAACAAAGCAACTATTACACAATCCTTTTCCTTTAATGAATGCTAGTGCAAACAAGCAACGTCTACCATTACTGTTTCGCCGTAACTGAATGCAAAGTCAATTTTTGTGTTGGATATAAAATGTTCATTAACAAAATAAATACGAAGAAATCGAAAATTCGTATAAATGATTAATGTCTTAGACTCTCAACACATATTGAGACCGTACAAACCTAACACTTTCATAGTGTACGTCTTCTTGTGCAAATATATATGTACAGTCGGTAAGTCAATATAGTTTACACTTTAGTCTTGCCAGTGTAAGTTTAAGTTCATAAAAATTCAGTAGGTTAGCAACCACTAATCCATCTTTACAATAAACCACATTTACAGAAGTTTAGCAAAATATAATATGAATATTGACCCAACCTTAGCCGAAGGGTAAGAAACCAAGATTTTGAATTTTGAAGATTGCTAAAACTGGAGTTAGTTTAGCGAACCTAAGATTCAAAGTTGGCTAAGGTTTTGGGTGATAAGTATGTAACCGGCACTTGATATGTAGAGATTGACTAAAGGTAAGTACTCACAGCAGCGGATCCGAAGGCGGATGTCATACGATTGGTCGGTTTGAGTCAAATCGACTCAATCCGACCAATCGTATGACATCCGCCTGCGGATCCGCTGCTGTGAGTACTTAGCTTTAGACTAGCTAAAGCAAATTAGCGAAATAGTATCTGATATTTGACTTAAGTATATTCTATGGGTAACTGGCATTGACCTAACGGGTGAAAATTGGCTGAAGCTTGGGCAAGTTGTAAGGAACCCTGAGTCGGTTTCTGAATATTGGCTCCGACTTGTACAACGTTTAGTGAACCGAAAATTAGTATCAGGTTGTTGATTAACCCTCGAGTGACAATTAAACAACCGAGACTCAGAATCTGAAAATTGCTTGAAATGTGGGTGAAAATCGGTGCGTCCAACTCACCACTGGAAATATAGCGCTGCAGCAGTTTTCACAGCCGTCTTAGATTTAACAATCACCCAAGCAATAATATTGTTTATTTTATTTTGACATGATAATCGTCTTTATTGGCACTCAATTGCGGGCGTAATTTGGCTTTTTTAGCCCGAGGGCGTATAAAGTTGCTAAGATACAAAGAAAACGTTTCTATAGAGTTCTAACAATTTTAATAAATAATTATAACTATTACATTTTTTCAAAATGAAATGTGCAATTGCTTGCAATTATCCTTTCCATGAAGCAAAATAAAATAAAACGTTGTATGTACCACGGGCATAATCAAGATAATGGCCCTCGAGAATTTAAAAGCCCTCCTTCGTCGGGCTTTGAACATTCTCTCATGCCATAATCTAATAGATTATGCCCTTAATACATAAATACCTATTGAAGTACATCATCATTTTATACATATAAAACGCTTAAAAATAAATACATATTAAACATGAGTTAGAGAACCAAGATTCGATATCTGAAAATTCGCCTACACTTGGATCAATGTCGAGAAAACGACATTTGACTGTCCAGTATTCAGCCACGCTGGGGTTTATTCAAAGACCTTTGTTTTAATTTTTTTTCTTCTAATAAAAAATTGTTGGTATTGCTAGACTAAACTTCTAATCATTGAGAGGAGGCACTTTTACCCTAGTGGAAAAAAAATAGTATGTTTTATTTGGATTTAAAGTGACTTTGTTTGTTGCTATTTACGAGCGATAAATAACTCCGCCTAAATAATAAATAAATAATAATCTTATCATGTGAACAACTCCGCTATAGGGTAAATACAAGTATTTTACTTAATTGGGCTCGATTCCTATAAGGAATCTAGAATGACTTTAGGAGAGTTCACGCATCCTAGCTGCGATGTGCAAACGGGTTTTCCAAATCAACTATGTGGATTGTTTGACAATTACTTTAATTGTAATCATAATGCATCAATCCTAAATCCAAATATAAAATGCAGGGAAACAAGATTGGGCGATGAAAATTTTTCACCTATCTCTGCAAATGAGACTTGTCTCCAACTCTTCTTATTTCATTATGTCGAGCTGTTAACAAGTGTCCAGTCCTCATACTAAGGTCTTCCTTGATCAGTGGCGACATAGATCTGGAGCTCATGTCCATTTCCTTCGACAACAAACGAATAGGATAGGATGTTAGTATAGGATTTTTTTACGAATAGAATGTTATAAAAAGAAACATTTTTGATTTATAGTTATTTATGTTATAAATCCGGCAATGAAACTTTACAGAACGAGTTTGATCTCTGAAGGAAGACTTTTTTTTTCATGTGTTGCAATTTTTTCTCTTTGAACGAAAGTTCATTCATCCCCTGCTTTATAATAACCTAGTCATTCTATATAGTAGAGTAAATTTTTGCAAAAAACATGCCTAAGTTCTTATTTTTTACTATCTAAAGATAGAGACTTGAAATCTTCTGTAATGCCTTCAGTACTGGACCAGTATAAAATGTACTATGTTTAAAATGGGGGCACGCCCCCCCTAGTGGTTGAGACCCCCATTTTGTACCCTTAATTTAATAAACCAAATTGAGCGAAATTTATGTTGGGAGGGTTCTTGGAGTCACTGATTATGAATCCAATGAGAAAATTGAAAAATTCAAAATGGCGGTCCTAAAATAACGGCCTTTGAGATTCAGAATGCGATTTACGCCGTTTCTATTGATTTTAGAGAAAAATTCATGTGATTTTGCAAAGAAATACACTATTTCGATTACCTTATTATGTAACCCCTTTGCTCTGCCCTAGTAGTAAAGTCAATTTTTGCATAAGAGTCATTTCATCTCAATTCAACCAAACTTGTCACCCGACCCTCTCCGATTTTCTTCATACTTTACACATGTGTTCCCTCCCTTGAGTTGTAAACAATTCCCCATTTATAGATTTCAAAAATGTCTGGTTACATAGATACAGCGTTGCCGTTTTTCAAAATATGCGCGTGCATGTTTAAAGAAAATGCACTATAGCTTGGCTTCTATTATAGATACCGGTGTCGGGTTTGTTTTATTCGAAAGAGAATAGAAAATGTTACAATCTAGTTTATAAATATATTTTTTCAGATAACATTAACTTTGTGTAAATGTCAATTCTTTAGTAAATTTCAAAATTTCGTAAATTTGGACCTCTGCGATTTTCTTTAAAAAAATATATAATATGGCCTTATATGTCCTTAAGATCATACCAAAATTTAATTTTGGGAATCCGATGGGAACAAAAGATATGAATTTTTCTTTGTGTCAAGAGCTGAAAAATAATATTGTGTCCGTATGGGTTTTTTCTATTAAAATAGAAACATGTCAAACAGTAGGTTAAGATATAAAAGGTATATTTCAAATTTTATTTTAACAGATTAAATTCGTAAAATTCATCAGAAAATGAATACTTTTTTGCTCTAATTTTTCCAATATCAATTGGGTAAATTGTATGTAACTTTTGAGTACCTGGAACGGTTCTGACGGTTGAAAAACGCTCTTCTAATTGTTTTTCATGGGCTTCATATTGTTCTTTGCTAACATAGCATACGTGTATATTTTTTAAAGCTTTTTGTGACCATTCAAAGAGCTGGAAAGGAGTTAATATTTGATTAATTGCCGAACTTTGTAGATTATATCTGGATGCACACCTTTTAAGAGTACCACATAAAGCATCGCAAGAACTTTTGCCATGGGACGTAGCAAAAAAATGCCACTCGGCAGAAACCTTAAAATCTGAAAAATGGAATGAAATATTTAGAAAGTTTTTCTTATTTTTATATTGGGCTGCAGAACCGTCCGAAAAGTATATTATTTTATTAAAGTTAGGGATTGTGGCTTTTAAATAATTAATCAAACAACTTTGAAATAAATGTACACTTGTTGTATTGTGTTGAAGGCAATCTGATATTAAAATCAAGTTATCATGTGAAATTGTACCATGATCATTAAGAAAATAGATAGCTATGGGATGGACTGTCGCTTGCGCATTATTCCAATGAAATGCTTGACTGGCGTCCTGTGCAATAAACGTGTAGTTTTCCGAAATATCGCAGATAGCTAATGCTTCGTCTTCCTTGAGATTGCATTTTACATGCGATAGGAAACTTGATTGCTGGGATGCAACAAACGAATGTGATAGCAGAGGAGACAACTTTTGAAGAAAAGTGTCAATAAAATCATTAGTCGACTGTCTTACAGTTTCTAAATTTGATCTATCTGTGAATATCCATTGTTTATAAGCGACTTTTTCAATTAAGTTTTCTTCAAAAGTTTGTTCCATCACATTTCTAAGACGAGAAGAGCCGGGACAATGGCTACATGTGTTAGAAAAACAATTTATGTTGGGAGGGTTACAAATAAAAAGAGATAAAACATGCTTATACGATTTTAAGTGATAATAATCTAAATTTTTAGTTAAAACTGTAAGTCTAGAATTATCTAACATAAGCTTCACGTTCTGATGTATAACACAAACGCACACCGAATGTGTTCCACTGGAGCCCGTTAGGACATAATTTTTGGGTAGTAGAGTAGCAAACTTAGAAAAGCTTATCTTTATGTGGCTATGCTCTTGTTTGTACAGTGTGTAAATTTCCGACAAATTGCCTAGTATTAACCGTTTTTGCTGCAAAATTCTCTGTCCGTCAATTTTCACACTAACAACGTCCTTTTTACCTGGAAGAACACGACTAACTTCGTCAGAATTATAAAAAGTTTTGACATCTTCCACAATTTCTGGAAGCAAAGGATGTCCCGCGCACAACGGTGGTGATGCTAAGATGCCATGCTTGTCGACTAAATTTCTGGCTTTTTTAATTTGATACAAAGTACTTCCAGGGAAAAAATCTAAAGTTTGATTTAATGTCCAATTCTGTGGCGCTAACGTTAATAATCTTGTCTGTTCTGTTTTATCAGTAAGTATAAATTTCTCCTTTAACTTAGAGAGAATTTTGTTATCACTACCGCTACTTTCTACTAGACCATGAAAAACATGATTCTTCAGTGCACCAACAATTTCATTAAATTTTTGTTCGCAATACGGTTTCCTATTTAGATATTTTGCACTTATTGGTTCCAAATTAACCAATATTAAAAAGCCGTTTAATGCTTCTAAAGTAGCATTTTTGTCAACATAGATTTCATTGTCGGTATTAAGATCTACGCTATGTACAGTATAGTTGTCAACCTCCATAACTTCTAAATTATCGTTTACCGAGGGACCAGAAAATTCAACACGTTGTTTAGTATTAAAAGCATATAATAACTTTTTACGACAATTATCACAAATTCTCTGATCCTTCGTATGACCTGGACAACGGTCTAGCATCCAAGGTAACATGGGACGCAAAGTTTTAGAATTAGATGTTTTCGATTGATAGATTATCAATTTTAGAGGATTGCAGCACCTCTCTTGAAAACTGCGATTCATCTTGAAATTATTAATAGTAATTCAGAGCGTGTTGTAGTTTAGGGGCAATCAATGATCTATAATAATCAATACGAAAAAGGCAATGAACTGATATGACGGCAAACCTTAAGGATAAAGATAAATTAATTTAGCAGAAATTATAAACTGCTTAGTGCAAAGAAATCACCAATTAAACGTGTTCGTCTTATTGAAGTGACATATACGACTAATTCAGATTAAATATAAAATAGACATTTGTACACTAAGCGTAGTGTACCAAAACGCACGTACTCGCAAGTAAAAGTGAAATGTCAAAAATGATTGTAAAGGTTAAACAAAACAGCGCAGCGCGGTTCTGTAAAGTAACTTCAGCAACACTTTCGATGCATGGAACAAAGAAAAATTCATATCTTTTGTTCCCATCGGATTCCCAAAATTAAATTTCGGTATGATGTTAAGGACATGTAAGGCCATGTTATATATTTTTTTAAGAAAATCGCAGAGGTCCAAATTTACGAAATTTTGAAATTTATTAAAGAATTGGGATTTACACAAAGTTAATGTTATCTGAAAAAATATGTTTATAAACTAGAATGTAACATTTTCTATTCTCTTTCGAATAAAACAAACCCGACACCGGTATCTATAATAGAAACCAAGCTATAGTGCATTTTGTTTAAACGTGCACCCGCATATTTTGAAAAACGGCAACGCTGTATCTATGTAACCAGACATTTTTGAAATCTATAAATGGGGCATCGTTTACAACTCAAGGGAGGGAACACATGTGTAAAGTATGAAGAAAATCGGAGAGGGTCGGGTGACAAGTTTGGTTGAATTGAGATGAAATGACTCATAAGTTCCTATTTTTTACTATCTAAAGATAGAGACTTGAGATCTTTTCTAACGCCTTCAGTACTGAACCAATATAAAATGTAATATGTTTAAAATGGCGGTTTTACCCCTCGGGGGGTTGAAACCCCCATTTTACACTCCCAATTTAATAACTCGGGAAGTTTTCCATTAACTTGAGTAAAATTCATGTTGGGGGGTTTTGGTGTTCTTGATTATGAGTCCAATGAGAAAATTAAGAAATACAAAATGGCGAACTCAAAATGGCGGTATTTGAGATTGAAAATGCGATTTACGCCCGTTTCTATTGATTTTAGAGGAAAATCCAAAAAGTCAAAAAGTGTTTAGAATGTAATCTTGCATAGGAATACACTATTTTGGTTACCTTATTATGTAACCCCCTTTAATCAACCCTAGTGGGCATCTCAGTAGGGGAGAGTAAAGGGGTTACATAATAAGGTAACCGGAATTATGTATCCTATGCAGAATCACATTCTAAACACTTTCTGGCTTTTCTCATTTTTCTCTAAAATCAATAGGACCGGCGTAAATCGCATTTTCAATCTAAAATACCGCCATTTTGTGTCCGCCATTTTGAATTTTGTGATTTTCTTATTTGATTCATAATCAACGACCTCACAGCTCCCTCCAACATAGTTTTTGCTCAACTTGGTTGAAAACTTCCCGAGTTGTTAAATTGGGAGTTTAAAATGGGGATTTCAACCCCCCGAGGGGGCGTGTTCCTATCTTAAACATATTACATTTGATATTGGTCTAGTACTGAAGGCATTACAAAAGATTTCAAGTCTCTATCTTTAGATAGTAAAAAATAAGAACTTAATGCAGAAATTGACTCTACTACTAGGGCAGAGCGAAGGGGTTACAGAATAAGGTAACCAAAATAGCGTAGTCCTTTGCAAAATCACATTATAAACACTTTTTGATTCTTTGAATTTCTCTCTAGAATCAATAGAAATGGCGTAAATCGCATTCTCAATATCAAAGGCCGTTATTTTAGAGCCGCCATTTTGGGTCTGCTATTTGAATTTTTTAATTTTCTCATTGGATTCATAATCAGCGACCCCAAGAACACTCCCAACACAACTTTGCTCAATTTGGTTGCGTTATTAAATCAGGGGTACAAAATGGGAGTCTCAACCACCAGGGGGGCGTGCCCCCATATTAAACATATTACATTTTATATTGGTCCAGTACTAAAGGCATTAGAAAAGATTTCAAGTCTCTATCTTTAGATAGTAAAAAATAAGAACTTAATGCAAAAATTGACTATACTAATAATAAAAATACGACACTTTATGTTAAACTGACGTTTGTTTAAGCCTTTCAGTACCTACGTAAAGCTTCATGTCAAGATTATGACGTAAGGTTTTATTTTCAGCTACAATATGGAATTTAATAGAAAATATGTTTTAGTCGTAATTATGTAAAAATATAAACAGTTAATATTTTTTATTTCATTTCGTATTTCAAACAATTCTTTATATACCACAATTAGTAATATAAAGTATATCTTGATCTCCGTTGTCAATGATACCGGAGTTCAAGACGTTCTTGATCTCCGTTGTTGTTGGCAACGTAAATAATTTGATGTTGCATTATAGCCACATGCATGCATGCATGCTGCTTTTTATCTCCTTAGTTATGCGTATGATGACACAGACAAGGCAACTTGCTTCTTTATACAATAAATTCGGATGGATTTTAAAATGGAGAAATTAGGATTGAAATACGAAATAAAATAAAAAACTTATGCAATACGGAGATCAAGCTTCTTTAAATCCTCGAAGATGTTATAACGCCTCGGCTGGCGCCTCGGCGTTAAACATCTTCTTGGATTTAAAACATCGCTTGATCTCCTAATTACATAATATATATTACAAAATGAGTATTTCAGACTTATTCTTTCCTTCATCAAATGCAAACATAGTTAGAATGTCAATGAAAACTTTATTAACCGGGTTTGTGAAATTTGCAAACTACATACCAAATGTTACATTATTTTGCTTAGTAAAATTATTTTTCTTTGAAAATTATATTAATTATTATATTAATTGTAATACTAAAAATATTGAAGATTTTAAAGATTTTAAATCTTTCTTTGTGGATGCGAGAATGAATATATCATATGTCATATGACAATTCCTAAAATAATAATCAAATAATAATAATCCAGTAAATCCGAAATGATCATTTTGTAAAAAGATGAATTTTTTATTTATACATAATTACGACTAAAACGTATTTCCTATTTAATTTTTTTCATATCTCAAAGAAAGTCGTTTTCAATTCAAAACTTTTTAAATGAAATAGAAATTATTATTTTATTGTTCTTAAGTATCATTAACTATTTAAAAATGACGTACAATTCAAGAGATCCCTTAAATTTTCTGAGTAGTTTACAAATATTTATTTAAATGCTGCTACTATACCCAAAAAGTGTCTGTAAAAATTCAGGTAGCGTGAAATGGCCGAAACTACGCCAGGGGTACTGGTTTCGATGGAATTCTATATACCTGAGTGGTTTAGGTCTCGTACACAACGTTGCCAATGTGTGGAGCCTGCAACGTACCGTACATGATACAAAAAACAACATATACAGGCGGAGGTGACATCGTATTGGCAATTATACAACTAACAGCGACGGCAACGCCAGCGATCTACAGCTGAACTAACAATTAATTTTGTGAGTATAAGTATGACGTTATCACCTCCAGATAAAAATTTGAATTTAGGCTTCTAACACCGTCTATATGCTTATACAGTCGAAAACAGGGCAAAACGTTGTGACCTCCGAAAACGGAGGTCACAACGTTATATATGAGGTGACAACGTATGCTGGATATCTACTTTGGAGGTGACTAGGTACCCTTTATCAATATATATATATATATATATATATATATATATATATATATATATATATATATATATATATATATATATATATATATATATATATATATATATATATATATATATATATATATATATATATATATATATATATATATATATATATATATATATATATATATATATATATATATATATATATATATATATATATATATATATTTACATCAGTCTAACAAATGGACGTCCGTACATTACGCATTTACCATCAGTTGGACGTCCGTTGTAATTGGACGTCCGTATACCGGACGTCCGATTGTATCACCTGTTCTTTGAATTTTTTTGGGATTACTAAAGCATCCTCTATCGTTTGGTGAAAATTTGTTTTAGACGTCAAATGACTGATTTTTACCGGAGATTGTGTATACCGTAGTTCAAGCAAATTCCGCGAGATGCGCTAAATTCGACAAATATATACAGCTAAGTATATTGCAAACGGAAGGATCTACGTGTATAAGACGTCCGTATCCATCACGAGACCTACATTCTTGCTGGCAACATCGCTTTTGTATATTTCAAGATAACTTTGATATTATTCGTGCATTTGACGTCTCTTTGTCTCGGTAACAGGATACGGCTGACCTGATTGTTAACACATGTTTTGAAATATTTATTTTGCTGTTAAACGTAGTAGAAAATGGTAGAAAGTAATATTGCAAAAAAAAATAAATTTTATCTAAGTACAGTAAATATCTAAACAACAAATTTAGATTTCATTTTTGTTTTTGGGTTTTCGTATTCAAATATTTTATAGAAGAATAATTATCATAAATCCTGAAGTCAATAGCTTCTCGATTTTCAAGCCATACAGCTTAATTATTTCTTGCATTGGTATTACTTACTTTTTAGTCTGAAGTTTAATTAACAATATGTTGCTAAACGAAAGCAAAAGATTATTATACGCATGTGTATTGTGAATAACTACACGGTTATACATAATATATTAAATATGAAATAATATGAAAACAATGTTTTGCCAGAGTTTCAATCAGGGTTTCGTAAACATTAATAAATCTGTGCTTCTTATTCTTTTAGATTTTACACAAGCGTTTGACGCTATTAACCATAATATAATGCTATCGATATTGCACTTCATTGGTTTTGGTGCATCATCTATATCTTTAATCGGCAACTAAATATAGTAAAGATTTTAATAAGATCAAGTCTTAAACAAAGATTCCAAGTTGTTATTACAAATGGTTCACTTATTCAATGAATCGTTGAGTGTAAATCAGTTCGTGTAAACGTTCAAATCAATTACAAGTAAATTATGGTGTGCCGCAGGGCTCATTTCTAGAGCAATTTTATTTAGCGTTTATGCAAGTACTAATTTTATTTTTCTAATTATTGTTTATATACAGATGCTACACAACTTGTTCCAACTTTGGACATAGGCCCCTCTATTCTCGTCAATTGTTTATGTTTTGAGCTGCTTCTTTCTAATGTAATCCAGCCACCTTTTTCAGATCTTTTTATCTTTTTCTGCGTTGCGTTGTGTTCTGTTTCATTTTAACCTTACGATGTTTTATTAGCTCTAGTTAGTGTCCAGGTTTGGCAGCCGTATCTAACGATCGGAAAAATAAATACATTGGTTGAACACTACCTTTAAATGTTGTGACATTTTAAGATTTCTGAATATCAATTTTAGTTTTCCAAACCGTACCCATACCAATCGTGTTCTAATTATTCAACTACTTGATATTCTTTATTCGGCTACAGGATTTTCCCCAGATATACGTATTCATTGACCCACTCGAAGATGCAGTCTTTATGCAGAAATTCGATATATAATCCATATCTTTAATTTCTTCAGTGTTTGGCATTATTTTTGTTTTTTGGATGTTCATCATTAAACCTATCTTTGTAGAGGTTTCTGCTAGATACTTGATCATTGTTTGTAATTCCTTGAGTGTTGTGGTAATTAAAACTTTGTCGTATTAAATGAAGGCTAGTTAGTTCTTTATGTTTGTTACAAATCTTGTACAATCTAATGATCTAAATGCGCCCTACGTTGCAAGAATAAATAGCTTTGAAGATATTGTGTCCTCCGTTTCGCCACACGTTTTAGTTGGTTACTACTGGTATTTTGTTCCAATTGTATTTTTTTTATATAGATGTTATTAAATGTTATGAATTAGTTGTCTGTATCGAGAATCTATTCTACAGTTGTTCATGGCTTGTGCTACAGCCCAAAGTTCAACATAGTCGAATGAGAGTATAGACAGGTGGTATTCATTTGCTTCTTTATGAGCGTTCTTACCGTTAGAAGAAGATCTAACGTGCTATATTCCTTCGTGAATCAAGCTTGTTCAACTGGTCGATACGAATCCATTTTAGGCGTTAATCGATTAAAGATATTTTTATAAAGAAAACTTAAGATAGCAACGAGATAGGCCGATAGTTTTCTCATTCAACTCCGTTTCACTTCTTGTGTAATAAATGTTTAATAAAACCATCTCATTTATTTTTAAAAAGAAAGAAAATTTATTTTTAGATTGCAGAATAAAACTGCAGCCGAAGAAAATTCATACTTCCATTTGAACAAGTCGATGTATGGTACAGAAATCATGCAAAGATTCTATAGAAACTCCATCATTTCCTTCTCAAGAAATAGATTAAGATGTTTTGGAAGATTATCTGATAGCTGTTAACGTGATCTTTGATAGTTTCAATCTGTGTATTTACGGTAAATTTGGTTGCTTTTTAGTTTCATTGTTCTGTATCTTCGCTGCTGGTTTTTGTTGAATTTATTTGTAAATTTGAGTGACCAAAACATTTTGAGAGAACAGTTTTATGACAGTCTTATACTAATCTGTATGTATATTTGTTACTTTACCACTAATTATGTAGACATATTATTTTGTTAGTTATACAATATACTTTTGTTACAAATAATTGCAAGCAGAAAACAAAAATGAAAGTTTATTAGTAAACGATAAGAGACAAATAAATATGTATTACATGCGGGGCAGGCGCGGTAAGACGAGAGATGCGAACGCCTTATGATTGTAGGCCGGCCGCGGGTCGGTGGGACATCACAATAAATGATGTCTTACTTTTTATTACATATCTTGATTAATATTTATTTAAGATTCATAAATCAAAGACCATCGTAATTGCAAAAAAACCTGGTTACAATTTCACAAGAATACATGTTATTTTGTTAAATGCTACCTTTCCCGAGATAAAACGGTGTAAAGCAAAAACTAGTCGAGTTTAATTAGATTTGTGCAGTGCTTGAAACGAGAAATGTGCATAAATGTAACTCCTTCTCAATTTTCACTTATGCGTTTTAAGTGCAATTCCAAGCGGAAGCTCTTATTAAGACTTTAAAATCAATAAGAATCTCTACAAAATATACACAATTTTGTATTACAGAGGTAGTTTATATCTTCTATTTTCTAACTACGTACTTAACTCGAAATTTTTAAATAGTGCCCTTTTGCACCATAGGATTTTTTGACAAGTTGCAGTTTTATAATCTACAGAACCAAAGCTACAATTCTATTTGATTTATACATTTTTACCTCGAAGTCCTACAAAATGTGTTTTTTGTAAGTTTCGGGGCTCCGAGCACTCTACTAACTAGTATGACCGCATTTCTTATCTAAATATTAACTTTTACTGTCTCCAGCCTTACTTTGTGGAACTCCATAATCATGAAATATAATATAAATACAAAGATTAGTTAAAGTTTCACAAGTTTCATTAATATCTTAAACCTGACAATATTGTTTCGATACTTTGTGTCATTATCAAAGGTATATAAATATTGTCAGGTTAAGATATTAATAAAACTTGTGAAACTTTAACTAATCTTTGTATTTATATTATATTTCAAAAATATTAACTTCTTTGTCTCATCACTTATCCTGTCTTCACTAGATTTAGTTTTTCACACTACTTTTGTTCCTGCATTTAAAAGCTTTTTTCGGTCTGTTGTTAGTTATTTCGTTTATGTCTTTCCTAGTTTTTTCTTGCTGGCAACACTCTTCTAGACTTTCTACTGTATACTTTCTAAACTGTCTTTTCCTTTCTATTTTGTTTATTAAATCAAACCTTAGCACGTGAACTTCGATATACACTACCTGAAATGAAGTAGTCTACTTCATTTTGGGTCGTTCCATCAAGAGAGATCCACATCTATTTTCGACTAGCTTTTATTTGAAGAAAACCTAGAATCTTTCGGATTCGCCAAAATTTCTTCCTAATTTGGCATTAAAGTCACCTAAGGTGATGGCTGGTTTTATCTTTTCTTCGTCTAAAGCTTTCGTTAGTTAGAAGGCTTCAATTTTTTCTTCTGCGTGTGCAGATATTAGCGCATAAACCTAAATCATCTTCAATCTGATCTTATATAGCAACTTATTCAACTACGATAGAAGCGACTACGATATGGTTTCAGATTTGACCACTTGAAATGCAAGTTCTTTCTTTATTGGGAATCTTACGCTTTCATATGCTTCGTTTTTCTCTGCCTTGTAGTAGAATGTGATTCCTAAATTTAGTTCGATGCATTGTTCTCCTCTTCTTTTTATTTGCGAAAGCCCACTATATCCTTTTTTACATTTTTAGTTTTTCTAATTCATAACCGACGGTTTTAAGCCGAGAAAAATGTAACATCGTTACCTAAATACGTATTGGGCAATAGTTAAATAGGTACATTGTGTAGTTCGGAGACACCGTTTAAAATATTGTGTTATGATAGACCACAATCTTTACAATCTATTACTATTGCATTAAAATATACATAATCGAGAATTTAAATATGAATTAACTCCTGAAGATAACTGCTAAATTTTATTATACTCGGCGAGAAACTTGGAAAAGGTTTTGCTGTAAGTTAGTTTTTAAATTGATATTCTTGAAACAATATCTTGTTAGATATTTGTATTGTAGTATTAGAAAGTATTTACCTTCTAGAAAAAGATAAGATTTTGGAACACTGAAAGACAAAATTATCCCCAAAAAAGGTGTTGGCCAATACAGCTCCCAGAAAACTTCATTAACTACTACAAAGTTTAGCACAAAATTGAATCAATATGCCAATGCATATTGCTTGGAAGCAAATATATAAAGCAAGGAAGGATTCTCATGAGCAACTAAAAAATATGAACCAAATTTCAAAATCAAATACCAAAAGGATTACAAAGACATAGGCTAATTTAACTTGATAATTCCATTCAAATCAACCAATTGTTATTGTTATTGAGATGAGTGATCCGAAGAAGAGAAAATGTGGCACAATTATTGTGATTGCTCAAAATTTTATAGAAATTTCAAGCAAAATATTATCGTAAGGTTAAGAGGTTAAGATATTCAAGACAGTAGAAGTTGAAAAAAAGGTAATTAAAAACTCTGTCAAACTCACAATTTGCTATTGCAATTCTAGTGACCAAACAGAGACAAAATATCATAAAGGAAGTTTCTAAGGTACAAGATGGTGACATGAATTTCTCGTTGTTTGTTTATAAATCGCAGATAATCTAAATTCAATAGTAAAATGGTATTTTCTTTTGTTGCTAAATAACGTTATATCTATTCTTATATTTGAAAGGGTGTCTATAAACTACATATTTGTGTTTGACGTAACAATGCCAATACATATTTCGGAAACAAGGTATTTTATTATTATAAATACAAAAGGGACAACCATCGGCCTTGACTATCTATTATGGGATCCATGTGTTACACAAAAATTTCTGGACCTAAAAATATTTTGTTGGTTTTAAAATTAGGTGCTCTCTTTTTCTCTTACGTAAAATTTTATAACTTTAACTAAAATTGACGGTATTATTTAAAAAATATATATACACTGTTTACAATAATTCTGTTTGTAAAAGTTAAAATTTAAATTGTTATAAATAACGCAAATTCAATTTGCTCATTTAACCATTTCACAAAGAAAAATTGAATTGGAAGTTAGTAATTAAAATTGACGATATTATTTGTAAATTAAATGCACCGGTTAAAATATTATAAGTATCGTTTTGTCTTGATATAATTATGCATGTATCAACGGACCTTGACGAAAACTAAGCGTACCTACTCGATGTTCAATACAATTCATGAATCTAAAGACTGACTTGGTTTAAA
Organism: Agrypnus murinus; assembly: GCA_929113105.1. Lineage (NCBI taxonomy): Eukaryota > Metazoa > Arthropoda > Insecta > Coleoptera > Elateridae > Agrypnus > Agrypnus murinus. The sequence goes on along the minus strand of OV816028.1, from coordinate 2,906,856 downwards.
GTTTAAAAACCATTTTTTATCAAAATTAGAACAAAATCCTGTAGGATACGGATTAGGAAATGCGATTTTGTGTAACTCTTGTGTTTTAAATTTACGATTTTCATAATAACCGTAATTATCTTTTGACCAATAGAAAGCGAGATATCCGCGAAAAAAATCAATTTTCATGACTTTGATCTTGAATTACTTTCGAACCGAACATGATATCGATGGCGACTTTTTGCATGTTACTTATAACGTCCATATAACGGCTGTTCAACACTACGTGAATGGAAAAAACACTTTTTCCTAGAGAGTTAACGCAAAATAAACGCACCTACTTGATGTTTAATACAATTAATGAAACTAATGATTAAATTGGTTTAATTGTCACTACTTCAATATATCAGACATAAAATTACAGAAAACAATTTAATTTCTGTTAAGGCAAATAAGAGTAACACTTTGGTAATCCTTTCGAAAGATGTTTACACACAAAAGGTTAATGATTTTATTAATAAAGAAAATTTAGATGTTTTAAACAAAGATCCTACCACAAAATTCCAAAAAGAAATAAAACAAGCTTTAGCAAACTGCAATATCTGCTTTAACGAATTAGAAAAACTACAAATCATACATAAAAACCCACAACTACCCAAACTATATGGACTGATTAAAACACATAAACACAACATGCCTATACGACCAGTAGTATCATATATCAACGCACCTAATCACACCTTGTCCAAGAAACTCAACCATATTATTAACATCATAGGATACAAATCGAAATACTCTGTCAAAAATTCATTAGAATTAGTAGAAAAACTACAGAACATACATCTTCCAGCACATTCAAAACTTGTAAGCTTTGACATTTGTAACATGTTTTCAAAGATTCCACCACAAGACTGTATTCCTTTGTTAGATAATTTCCTATTTAATAGTAATGTAGAATTAGTAAAAAGATTAGAGTTAATTCAATTATTTGATCTTTGTATCAGTCAAAATTATTTCACTTTTAATAATATAATATATTTACAGAAGGATGGTTTACCTCTGGGTAATTCTCTGAGTCCTCTATTAGCTAACATATTTATGGATAATTTGGAAGATCGAATATTTGAATTAGATCTTTCTAAACACATTATTTTTTGGTTTCGTTACGTTGATGACATTTTAGCTTGTTTTGACAGTTCTTTTGAGGTTATCAATGAATTTTTAATGCTTATAAACAGTCTTCACACAGACATCACGTTTACACTAGAAACAGAACAAAATAGAGCTATTAATTTTTTGAATTTAACTATTACAATTAATACAGACAATGAATTTGATTTTTCCATATACAGAAAACCCGCAAGCACAGACGTCACTATTCCTAACGATTCATGTCATCATAAAATACATAAACTAGCGGCTTATAGATCTTTAGTACACCAAGCTTTAACTACTCCAATGAAACGATCACATTTTGATAAAGAAATTTCAATCATCAACCAATTAGCACGTGCAAACCATTATAACCATAACATGATTGACACTTTAATTCAACAAAAAGATTATAAGTTAGCTATCAAAAGAATATTTCCAATTGACACTCAAATACAAGAAACAAACTACATATCAATACCATACTTTGGCAAGATATCAGAACAAATTGCAACTATAATAAGAAAAACCACCAGTTACAAAATAACCTATAAAACTAACACCAACACCTTTTCATTTTTATTCAATGCTAAAGACAAAACACAAGATATCATGAAATCCGGCATTTACCGTTTGAATTGTTCTTTTTGTAACTCGGTTTATATTGGACAAACACTTAGAAATTTCGACATAAGATACAAAGAACACGTACGCTCTTATAGACTTAAACATCCTGAAAAATCGAATTATGCCAAACACATTTTGGAACAGAACCACCCAATGACACCTCAAAACAACATTAAATTCTTACATTTTTGCAACAACAAACACAAATTAGACATTTTAGAAGCTTTTGAAATATACAGACATAAACGCACAGTACCTTTAATGAATGAACAAACTGAGCTTAGTAATTCTCCTTTATTAGAAGTGTTAGATATTTAGTTTTTGTTATGTATTGTATCTAGTTACCTATTTTCTGTATGTATTTATCCTTAGCAACGTGTTTGTTTTTCAATCTTATCTACCTTTGATAATGACACAAAGTGTCGAAACAATATTGTCAGGTTAAGATATTAATAAAACTTGTGAAACTAATCTTTGTATTTATATTATATTTCATAAAATTGGTTTAAAGTTTAAAACCCATTTTTAACAAAATTATAAACAAATCTTGTAGGATACACGTTAGGAAATGCGATTTTGTATAACTCCTGTAATTTTGAATATACGACTTTCATAATAACCGTAGTTATCGTTGGACCTCAGTTTTCGTGACCTTTGACCTTGTATTACTTTCGAACCCAACATGATATCGATGGCGACTTTTTGCACGTTACTTATAAAACCTATATAGAGGTGTGTGCGAAAAGTTACATTGTACATCGAAAATGTACAGTTTACGGTAGTATTCAAGGAGATAGTGGGCGATTGTAAATAAAATGTATGTCGCATTTTTACTAAAAATGACACCTGTAATTCTTTCATCAACGGACCGATCTTATTTGAATTTTTAGAGTCCTCTAAAGCGTGTTTGTCATTTTTGGGACTACCATACAAGATGCTATAGCATATCTAAGTTTCCTAATTAATAAATCACTTGAATTTAGCAAACCTTCATTATACAACTTGCAGTTGTTACAGTCTCTGTAAGATATAGGTTTTAGAGGAGTTGCACTCAACTTATTAAAAAGCTATTTGTCAAACAGAAAGGTATATTGCAATTTTCAGATCTAAGAAGGGTTTATTTCGCACTAGTAGAAACTCGACTATCTTACGGAATTACTGGATTAATTAATTATTCCAGGATTGATTAATTTGGGTTAATAATTACGCAAAACAATTTCAAATCATTCAAAAAAAATTTGTACGTATTATTTTAAATAAAGAACCCACTTGCCCATGAGAATGTTTTTAGCAAGAAGCTAAAATACTACATTCTCGTCAGATATATTTTTTAATAGTAGTCTTATATACATATCAAAATAAACAAAACTTGATTATAATTGATCATAACTATGAAACTAGAACAAAACTATTTACTTTTAAGCCTCCATTATCAACTAAATCCGGAGGACAAAGAACTTATACTTATCTCACTCCTAGACTTTTATAATTACCTACCGCAAGAGATTAAATATACATAATATTAGGAATAACGAAAAAAAATTTTGTTTGAAATTGGCGTAAGAGAAATAAAAAAATTATTTTGTTGAATGAGTGATTTTGGCTGCAACATATTCTATTTAATTTAATTGCATATCAATACTTCAGATTGATACATGTATCTACTTATATTTAATATGTACTTCTTATACATGTAGTTAATAATACAGGCGTGCAATATTATAATTTAAAAAAATTACATTGTGTTCTTGTATTCTTGTGTATTGTTTTTAAAATGCTAAAGTAAAAATGTTTTTAAGTTCTCTATGTGATTTAAATTTCAGGTAAGTTAATATTTCTTTCTTAATAATGTATTAATCAAAAAGTATACACTTTTATTTTACAATGCATTTTTACAAACGAAATGAATTATTAAGAATCAAGACTTTCTCAGTGTTAACTTGAAATATAATAAGATAAGAAAGGAATTCTAACGATTCTTCCCTACTTGTATAACAATATTACGAACACCAGATTTTTAAAGCGTCATAAATATGTCTAACGATTCGTTTCGCCTTAAATTCAATATCAGCGAAAAAGAATAAGACAACATACAGGACAACAGAGTAAGAAAGAGCCAGATGTTCCTTTTACAGCGACAACGTTGCAGGACGTCAAAATACCGAATTCCACATTAGTGTATATCTCTGGGACGTCCTTTAGTCGGAAATACTTATATGGATATACAGTGGACGTTGTAAGACTGTATTATGTGCGGACGTCGAATGGCGGTGTATATGAACTTCTTTGTTTTTGATTTTATTCAAAATCTAACTCGCACATGTAACACTACTATGTGAGATAGTGTATATACACGAACTAAATCTTCTCTAACGTTATTAGTTGTGGTGGACGTCCAATTACTTAGATATGAAAGGACGTCCATTTGTTAGACTGATGTAAATATATATATATATATATATATATATATATATATATATATATATATATATATATATATATATATATATATATATATATATATATATATATATATATATATATATATATATATATATATATATATATATATATATATATATATATATATATATATATATATATATATATATATATATATATATATATATATATATATATATTTACGGCCACTTATCAAAGTGAGGACATATCATGAACCATAGTTAATGAGGACCACCCTTATAAATGGTCACAGCTTTGCAAATTTTTTTGTCATCACTTGTTTACTTGTTCTAGTTATGTATCTCGCAAATATACACAGATTTCTTTGAATTTAAAAAAGTTTTATTTGCTGTGTATAATAATACCAAGTGAGGCTACACTATACTACTGACGACGTGAGGACCATATAATTAGATACGATTTAATCGCAAAGTGAGCCCCAATATCAAATTATACACAGGTTTTAAGTATAACATGAGGACCGGCGCTGTTGCCATCATTTGCTTTCATTATCATCAGCAAAAAGGCATGCTATTCTATTATTGGAATTTGTTAGTTGGTCGGTCGTCAGTATAAAACTAATTTGATGTGGCGGAGACGGGTATGCTTCCGTAGCCATTTTAACAAACCCGTTTTTGAAAACATCTCGAGAACGGTTGGTTCTACGAAAAAAAATATAACAGACTTTTTTGTAGAAAAATAAATTATCTATCTTTTTTATTAAAACAATTTTTTAATTGCTTGCAAATTAATGTTTTAAGAGTTATTACACAGCAAAGTTTTCACTTTTTAGTTTTGCTAAATAATTCGCAAACGGCTAACATCTCACTGAAACAGGAAAACATTGCAGTGTAATAACTCTTAAAATATTAATTTAACAAAAAAATTGTTTAAATAAAATAGATAGATAATTAATTTTTCTATAAAAAATGTCTGTTCTGTTTTCTTCGTAAGACTATTTCTCTAGACTATTTGGATTATTTACTGGCTCCCTAACTTAACTATTTCCTGTTGGCTGTTCCATTGCCTTCTAGAATGTTTAAACGAATGCTTGACCGCTTAGATCAATTAAATTTAGACGAAAAATTAGATTTAACTATTGATTAAGATTCTGGTGTTTCTCATCATTTTAATGGTAATTGTGCTAGTAATATTAACAGCCTGCTATTAGTGGGACAGATTAGTGAATTGATAGCTAAGTACCACATACTTTACTTTAAAATCTAAATGTATTACTCCTAATAATTAATTATTATTAATAGTTAGATTAGTTTCACTAATAATTATAGATGTAAATCTGTATAATATGTTAATTATTCTGAAAATGCTAGTAAAATCAGTAAATATTGTCGCCTAATTTAAAATGCTGAGTTTGTTCCATCTCATTTTTAATTAAATTTAAAAATTTGTCTGTAATTTCCTTACGGTACGTGTTAAAAAGAATATATGTATTTATCTTCCTACCTAAACCGATCTTGGCTTGTAGCAAAGAAAAGTGGTTATTCTATATTTAGGGTATTTATTAGGCCAAAAAGAATGCATATAAAATCTATATTTCCGTGTAAAAAGATATAAGATTAATATCGCTCTTGGTATTTTTAATATTTAATTCTAGTTATTTTTTAAATGCTTGTAATGAACCGTATGTGAATCTGCCATTTAAATTTAACCAACCAATAATTATTGTGAATGACTTTTCAGCATTAACTGTGCCGTCTATGAACTCAAATCTTACTAATCCTCCAGCTGACATATAGGTATAAATCATTAGGCCTTGAGGAAACTTAACATTAGGTTTCAAGCAGTATTTATGGAATGCTTCTTGTTTAGCTCTGATTACTCTTTTGCGAGAGTAAAACTAGAACAAAACTGCTTAATGTTAAGTTTCCTCAAGACATAATGATTTGAGGCTGTATGTTATCTAGAGGATTAAGAAGATTTTAGTTCATAAACAGCATAGTTAACGCTGACAAGTATCTGCAAAACGACGAGTAGCATGGGCTAAAACTAAGTTGTCCTGGGCAGAAATGCTGGTCTAAGGTCATATTCATCAACTAGTTAAAGTCTGGTGTATCCGTTAGTTACTCTCGCAAAAGATTGATCAGAGCTAAACACGAAGCATTCCATAAAGACTGCTTGAAACGTACCGTTAATTCTCCTTTTAAGGCGTAATGATTAGTACCAAGAACTTATAAATAAAGGAAATTAGGATATCAAAAAAGGCGAAACACCTTGTACGTATTGGGTTAGATTCAAAAATTCAGTAGTGCAGGTACTCTTCTAAAATTAACTTGCCAATACGAATTTTTCAGCCGACTGCTATCAAGAATATCGATAATATCGCCTGATGGATTTTGCCGAAGAGATGCTAAGATAAAGGATGACTATACCACGATCGCGTCCGGTTCTCAACGAATTTTTCTTAGCTACTTCATGGCAATAGGGGACCATAAAAAGTTACGCCAGAAAGTTCCTTGAGCAAATTTACTGGTGCAAATTGCTGATCCGTGTATGACATATCTCCTTTCTTCGATAACACAGAAAGAAGGCGAAGTACGAAAAAAATTCGAACACTTTTGGTAGGGCTTTAAATAAGCTTTATCTTACCTAACCTCCTTTATCTCGATAACCCTAATGGTTTCCGAGAAAAACGACAAAACCGGTAGGGGGCGTGGTTTATCCTCATTATTTCTTCGAGCTCACCACCTACAGGTGTTGACTTTTAAGGAGTTGTTTAATAACCCACAAGGAAACCGTATGCAAAAATCCATGGACTTACCTCAACTTTCCGCTATTTTTTCTAAATTGATTAGACTAATTATAGCAGTCCAACATAAAGCTTTGTATGCAACTCGTACCTTAATCTATCTATCTGAGAAATCGCCAACATAAAGTTTGACAAAGTGGTAGTATCGATTGGCTTTATGGTAAGGTCATTTCAACCGAGGATATTTTATTTAACTACAATAGAATTGGTATAGGCACAAGTGAAACATGTAGTTGCTAATAATACAACATATACATACACTTGCTGATCTAAAAGAGCTTCTATCAAGGAATTTCTACCGTCACAAATATCATAAATTTAGGATCGAAAAGTTCCAGCAAAGAATTAACAAACGCATCTGACATACGGATGTTGATACGAGGGATGCTCTGTTAATAGTTAGTAGCAGGCCATGGAAGCTCAATTGGCTAGAAACAATTGCAACAATTGAATGTCGCATTAGTTGGCATTCGTTACCCACAATTGTCAAACGTTTCGATTTCTTGTGAAACGTAGTTAATTTTGTAAGGTAAGTAGTTGTGCATTTTTAATTCAGTTAAGATGAGCATTCCGCGAACTGCCTTTAGAGCTATGATTTTCTACGACTATAAAAGACAGTTAGGATACCAGCAAAGCCATGAAAATTTGATAGCAGATTTTGGCGTTGCTGCCCCTCCATTATCCGCTGTTAGTCATTGGTTCCGCGAATTTCGACGAGGGCGAGAACGGCTAGAAGACGAAGCAAGACCTGCAGAAGCTGCCTGTTCAGAAAATGTTGATCGTGTGGCAAGCTTGATTCATTCCAATCGAAATATTACTTATAGGGAGATTCAGTAGGAAGTGAAGATTGAATCCTCGGCGGTGAATACCATTTGGCATAAACATCTTGAAGTAAGAAAGCCAGCAAGCCGTTGGATATCGCATTTGCTCTCAGAAAGTCAAAAACAGGCTCGAATAGACTGGTGTAAATTTATGTTGCAAAAATTTGACGGAGGAGCTTCCAGGCAAGTGGCATACATTGTAACTAGTGACGAATCTTGGGTATACAGTTACGACCCTGAAACTAAACAGCAGTCTAGTGTTTGGGTATTCGAAGATGAAGACTTGCCCACAAAAGTAATTCGTGGCAGAAGCTTCAAGAAGAAAATTATTGCTGTTTTTTCCGCCGATGTGGTCCTGTTGCTGTTATTCCACTTAAAGATCGCAGAACTGTTAATTCTGAATGGTACTGCGAAGTGGCTTTACCACAGATGTTTGCAAAATTACAGGCAGGTCGACAAAGGACCGGTTTGCGTAACATCTTAGTCCATCATGACAACGCATCCTCCCACACTGCTGCCAGAACATTGGATTTTTTGAAAGATACGGAAGTTCAATTGGTAAGTCATCCGCCGTATAGCCCAGATCTAGCGCCGTGCGACTTTTTTTTGTTTCCAACTGTTAAATAAATGATGCGAAGTAAAAGATTTTCCAACGCAGATGCAGCAGTTACAGAATTTCAAAGAATTTTTGAGGACCTTTCAGAAAATGAATCTTCCGAATGTTTTAAAAAGTGGTTTCAAATAATGCACAAGTGTATTAGTCTGAATGGAGATTATTTTGAAAAACAATAAAGATTGTTTGTTAAAAAATGCAACGGTCTTTTTGCTAATAACAATTTTCTTGCAACCCTCGCATTGTACCAATATAAAATACTTTTTAATGTTTTTAATGATAGTGTTGCATTATGTCATCAGTCATATTTATAAATTGTTCACAACATAATAATAAAATAATAAATAAGTACCTACTAAATAAACTATATTTAAAAATATATATGTATAAATATATATAAAATTTTGTATTTCTTAATTTTCTCATTGAATTCATAATCAGCAACCCCAAAAACCCTTCAACATGAATTTCGCTCAAGTTGATGTAAAACTTCCCGAGTTATTAAATTGGGAGTGTAAAATGGGGGTTTCAACCCCCCGAGGGGGCGTGTCCCCATTTTAAACAGATTACATTTTATATTGGTCCAGTACTGAAGGCATTACAAAAGATTTCAAGTCGCTATCTTTAGATAGTAAAAACTAAGAACGTAATGCAAAAATTTACTCTACTACTAGGGCAGAGAGAAAGGATTACATAATAAGGTAACCAAAATGGTGTATTACTTTGCAAAATCACATATTAAACACTTTTTGACTCTTTGAGCTTTTCTCTAAAATCAATAGAAACGGCGTAAATCGCATTCTCAATCTCAAATGCCGTTATTTTAGGACCGCCATTTTGGTGTCCGCCACTTTGAATTTTTCAATTTTCTCATTGGATTCATAATCAGCGACTCCAAGAACCCTCCCAACATAAATTTCACTCAATTTGGTACATATAACATTTTATATTGGTCCAGTACTGAAGGCATTACAAAAGATTTCAAGTCTCTATCTTTAGATAGTAAAAAATAAGAACTTAATGCAAAAATTGACTCTACTACTAGGGCAGAGAGAAAGGATTACATAATAAGGTAACCAAAATGGTGTATTACTTTGCAAAATCACATTTTAAACACTTTTTGACTCTTTGAGCTTTTCTCTAAAATTAATAGAAATGGCGTAAATCGCATTCTCAATCTCAAATGCCGTTATTTTAGGACCGCCATTTTGGTGTCCGCCACTTTGAATTTTTCAATTTTCTCATTGGATTCATAATCAGCGACTCCAAGAACCCTCCCAACATAAATTTCACTCAATTTGGTTGCGTTATTAAATTAGGGGTACAAAATGGGGATTTCAACCCCCCGAGGGGGCGTGCCCCCATTTTAAACATATAACATTTTATATTGGTCCAATACTGAAGGCATTACAAAAGATTTCAAGTCTATAAGACTATAAAGTTGGGAACGACCTCATCATCCATCATCACATAGTGAATAATAAATATAATTGATATTCTAAATCTGTTCTAATAAATTATTCTTATTGTTAGTTTTATTAAATATTAATTTAAAAAGAGACGTTTTGATTGTAATATTTGGTACTTATAGTTATCAATTTTTATAAGCCTGCCTTGAGAAGTAAGAATTAAATTCATTGCGAGCTTTTATAATACAATGAAAGTTGAGAACATTTAGTAGTTGTGTAGGAAAGCCCTCATCTGATCGTCACCCGGTGATCAGTTTGAGGTTACAACTTATAACAGAATTCCACTTAATATACTATTTTGGGTTACCTACCGTTATTTATTTGTTCATAATGATTACTATTTCCATTTAAAGATTAAATCTGAAATGAAATTTTTTTTCAATGAATTTAATAAATGACTTATTTAATTATTGGGTGTATTAAATGCAGAAAAATAGTCTGCAGAGTATGTTGCGTCTAACTTTTCTTTCTAAAAGCAATAATACAAACAAACTTGCCAGCCTCGGTGTGGTCATAACCACAACGGTCTCCGTGACCATAACGGCCAACAGCCACAACGGCCAATTTGACCATATCTCCCAACTCGAAACTTGACCATAACGGCCACCATGACCACAACGGCCAACTAGAAACTCCACCCCATCCGCCATTTTGACCACAACGGCCACCGACGCTTATGTATTGGCGTCGCTGGTGACGATGACCACAACGGCCAAAATGACCACAACGGCCAACTAGAGTGAGTGACCACAACGGCCAAAATGACCACAACGGCCAACTATGGAGCGTGACCACAACAGCCAAAATGACCATAACGGCCAACTGTGGCGAGTGACCACAACGGCCAAAATGACCACAACGGCCAACTAGGGTGAGTGATCACAACGGCCAAAATGACCACAACGGCCAACTATGGAGCGTAACCACAACAGCCAAAATGACCATAACGGCCCACTGTGGCGAGTGACCACAACGGCCAACTGTTTTTCATACTGTTACTTTGGTTTAGTTAAAGCTCATGACCACAACGGCCAACTAGAAACTCCACCCCATCCGCCGTTTTGACCACAACGTCCACCGACGCTTATGTATTGGCGTCGCTGGTGACGATGACCACAACGGCCAACTAGAGTGAGTGACCACAACGGCCAACTATGGAGCGTGACCACAACAGCCAAAATGACCATAACGGCCAACTGTGGCGAGTGGCCACAACGGCCAAAATGACCACAACGGCCAACTAGGGTGAGTGACCACAACGGCCAACTATGGAGTGTGACCACAACAGCCAAAATGACCATAACGGCCAACTATGGCGAGCGACCACAACGGCCAACTTTTTTCATACTGTTATTTTGGTTTTGTTAAAGCTCATTTCTCTCTTTTAACTTAGCCTGTATTTCAATAAGGTACGTCCAGAATTTAACAGCGAGGTCTGATGTCAAAGTAGCGCCGATTTAACGTGACTTACCTATATTGAAAAATGCTTTTTCTATATATGTTACAACTGCAGCCCTATGCAGTTGACATTTTTCTTTCTTATTTTCTCGGCAAGTATCCCAGGCAGATTAAATTCTGAAAATTTGATACAGGTACACTATAACTATTTACAGAATCATGATACTTTAGTTCACAGGGTAGTTTATCTTTAACGACAAAAGAAGTTTTTTTTCTATTACTTGTTTACCTACAGCAATCTTTTCATTTTGGGGACGTTTAAAAAAGTACGAAATAGAACTATAAAACAACACGTTTGACGTTTTATTTATAGATTTCCATTGCATTGAATTTGAAGTACGTAATTAGCTGTTTTTATCAGTTTTAAAATTTAAACTAAATGTAAATCTTCTCCTAAAAAATAAACACGATATCTACGAATCTGCCCAGTACTTAATAAAATCAATCTAGGGAGCAGCATGGGACGTAACCCCAGAAACAAACCGCAATAATCCAAAACAGTATTGCTCCATACGTATCCGAGAAAAAATACAAGAAAACGAGCTCTTAGAAAGTAATGACAGATTACTTACTCGCGTACCGGGCGATAAAACGTAGTTTAATAGGGCCGTCAAAGAGTTTAAGAAATTATTAGATGAGCAGAGAAATCAAGATTTCCAGAACTATTTCCACTGCCTAACATCAACTAAAGCAACTGGCTGCATTATAGAACGTCATAAATATCGTGTTTACGCCTCTCTTACCATTGAAGAAGAAAAATTCATACGGGACTTCCTTCAAGCGCGAAGTAAGGTCATCGAAACTGAAATAAATTCGAAGAAGTCCCCAGGTTTCGACGTAATAACTGGAAAACTCCTAAAGGAACTTTCATATGAGGGATTTCGCATGATAACTGTAATCTATAAAGGGATATTAAGGACGGGATACTTCTCTGGCCAATGGAAGGTGGCCCAAATAGCAATGGTCCCAAAACCGGAGAAACCGCCATCAGATGTGCCCTCATACAGACCTATTAGTCGTTACCCGTCAATGGTTTGTAAAAAATTGTTCGCCATGCGAATGTCACCGCTAATTGGCGAAAATCAGCGAAATCCCAACTAACAGTTTGGATTTCGTCGACAATACGCTACAATCGAACAAGTACTTGCATCAAAAATCAGGTTTGACCTGGAGACCAAAACATTCTGTTCAGCGGTATTCATAGACACAAGCCAAGCATTTGACAGGGCGTGGTATGTATCAATTATTTTTTGACCATGTAAGACGTCTGTCTAGGTGGAACCCTAGATATTTGACCTAATCTTCTTGAGTAGTGAGTTTCCGTTAAGGTGAACTAGAGGGCAAGTAGTTTTTTTAGTAGTATAAGTGGCCTGTGTTGGTTTTTGTATATTTGCTTTAATGCGTCGTGTTCCATCATCTTTCAAAAAGGCTTAGGTGGTTTGTAAGTTTCTGAAAACTATATCTGCATTAGTATGGGAAGCCAGTATTGCCATGTAGTCCAAGAAGGTTGCTATTGTCGTGTTTCTAGTTGAAGATTAGGTATAATGTCGGACCAGTCGCGCGACACCAGATGTTGTGGATAGAAGGGCTGAAGTGGAGTCTGAATATTTCACGAAAAAGTATTTTTTAGTGAGGTATGACGTGAGGATTTGAAAGAAGGTATACGGTAAATGTCACTTGAGGTTGTAGAGTAGATCTACATACGGCCCTGTCAAATGCTTGGCTTGTGTCTATGAATACCGCTGAACAGAATGTTTTGGTCTCCAGGTCAAACCTGATTTTTGATGCAAGTATATGTACTTGTTCGATTGTAGCGTATTGTCGACGAAATCCAAACTGTTAGTTGGGCTTTCGCTGATTTTCGTCAATTAGCGGCGACATTCGCATGGCGAACAATTTTTTACAAACCATTGACGGGTAACGACTAATAGGTCTGTATGAGGCCACATCTGATGGCGGTTTCTCCAGTTTTGGGACCATTGCTATTTGGGGCACCATCCATTGGCCAGAGAAGTATCCCGTCCTTAATATTCCTTTATAGATTACAGTTATCTTGCGAAATCTTCAAATTCAATGCAATTTCAATGCAACACTTTTCCAAAAAAGATAATTATATTCATTTTGAAAGCACATTAAATTTGCTACAATTTAAGACCAAAATGGTTACTTAAGGTCTAATAGTTTCCGAAATATCGCTCCTCAGAATTAGTCTAAATTTACACCCATGCTATTTTTCAAGTATTAACCTATAGAACTGAGTTCAAAGGTTCAAAATAAGAATAGAATAGAATTGAATAGAATAGAAAACCTTTAGTCTTATTCAAACAAATTCATTTTTTACATTGGAATCTTAAAAATAATCCCTCGTAAATGGTTCATGTTGTCAAGTGGGTATTACCAGAAATATGAAAAGGCGACAGGGAAAACGCGTTTCAATTTTGTCTAAACTCCTTGGAAGGTCCAGGTACAAGATACTCTTCAGCCTCTGTGTCTATGTTCTTTTGTTCTTCTTCAGCCTGGTCAATTCATTTTAAGAGTACATTAAATTTGCTACAATTTAAGACCAAAATGGTTACTAATGGTCTAATAGTTTTCGAGATATCGCACCCCAAAGTTGGTCAAAACTTCAACCCATGCTATTTTTCAAGTATTAACTTATAGAATTGGCATCAAACCTTTAATAATACCTCTCAAATAGTTCAATAATGTATAAATTTAGTATATGAAACATTCGGTTCGGGTTACATTAACATGCAAACGCATTTTGCGACTGGTTGCTGCATCACCCTCCATTCCCTAATACGAAAGTCGTCATGTCTATAAGCAGTGGACTTGTTGGAGTAGAAGAGGTCAACTGTCACATGGCTAGAGATATGGGTAAGGAAGCGATGTTGAAGGTTGTAGGGGAAAACTACGAAAATTTCAAATTCAAAAGGAAGAATAAAGTGGTATCACTTTCTTCTGTGAATACTGTGACTGTTGGCAAGAGACAGGTGACGGTTGACCCCCTAACACTGTGTCACAGCCGGATGAAGAACTGAAGAACTTCACACACGAGCTTTCACCATATCCTCTGTCCCTACTAACACAGTAACATCTACTTTCAGAAGTGCGGAAGAGGTAAAATACCAGATGTCCTCTATTCAACCACCTCGATATCTTCTTACCGTCACCTCAAGCCCTTCACCCATGCCTTTAGTGGATGTGATTCTACGTCATGCTTCTTTGGTCAGGGATAAAACAAGTTGTTATCAATTGTTAACAATGGGGGTGGGTTCTTACAGCTCACGGCCTTTATGATATCGAGGGATGCGGCCCCTTCCCACCTCATGCAAATGATCTCCTGCAACTGCAAGAAAGGATGTGACAATGCATGCTGTTGCAGAAAAGCAGGCTTGAAGTGCTCTATTGTATGTAGCCAATGTAGTGAACAGTCCTGCGAGAATCGGCCAGATATCATCGTTGACATGGATACTGCCAAGCTCGATGACCTACTACATGACGATGAGCTAGATGGACTGCTTGTATATCCTAACAGCCCTCCAGATAAGGAAATTGACCAGGCTGAAGAAGTACAGGAGAACATGGACACAGAGGCTGAAGAGTATCTTGAACCTGGACCTTCCAAGAGGTTTAAACCAAATTGAAAGGCGTTTTCCCTGTCGCCTTTTCATATTTCTGGTAATACCCACTCGACAACATGAGCCATTTACGAGGGATTATTTTTAAGATTCCATTGTAAAAAATGATTTTGTTTGAATAAGACTAAAGATTTTCTATTTTATTCAATTTTATTCTATTCTTATTTTGAACCTTTGAACTCAATTCTATAGGTTAATACTTGAAAAATAGCATGGGTGTAAATTTCAACCAATTCTGAGGAGCGATATTTCGGAAACTATTAGACCTTAAGGAACCATTTTAGTCTTAAATTGTAGCAAATTTAATGTGCTTTCAAAATGAATAGAATTGTCTTTTTCGGAAAAGTGTTCCTTCATGGTCAAAATTGGCCAAATCTAAAAAAAGTGCTTTTTTTCTTCGGTTTTACCTCTTTTTGGCGGTGATCCGGAAGGTCGCGGAGGTCGAAAAATTGGATTTGGCATCTCGGTACTATCACATACAATATAAAAAAAGAAATCTACTACCCCATTTCATGCAAGGTAAAATGTACTAGGTTACTGGGCTAATAGGTAAGTCACGTTAAATCGGCGCTACTTTGACATCAGACCTCGCTGTTAAATTCTGGACGTACCTTATTGAAATACAGGCTAAGTTAAAAGAGAGAAATGAGCTTTAACAAAACCAAAATAACAGTATGAAAAAAGTTGGCCGTTGTGGTCGCTCGCCATAGTTGGCCGTTATGGTCATTTTGGCTGTTGTGGTCACACTCCATAGTTGGCCGTTGTGGTCACTCACCCTAGTTGGCCGTTGTGGTCATTTTGGCCGTTGTGGCCACTCGCCACAGTTGGCCGTTATGGTCATTTTGGCTGTTGTGGTCACGCTCCATAGTTGGCCGTTGTGGTCACTCACTCTAGTTGGCCGTTGTGGTCATCGTCACCAGCGACGCCAATACATAAGCGTCGGTGGACGTTGTGGTCAAAACGGCGGATGGGGTGGAGTTTCTAGTTGGCCGTTGTGGTCATGGTGGCCGTTATGGTCAAGTTTCGAGTTGGGCGATATGGTCAAATTGGCCGTTGTGGCTGTTGGCCGTTATGGTCACGGAGACCGTTGTGATTATGACCACAACGGCCAAAATAGCGATTGGCCGTTGTGGCCAGGCCCCGCAGATTCGATCCCCGGCTGAGCTGGTAATGTTTAATAGCGGAGAAAAATTAAAAACATGCCTTCTTCTCGGATAGGAAGTAAAACTGTAGGTCCCGTGTCAATGCGATGTTTGGCACGTTAAAAATCCCTACTTGGGGTGGAATTCCCTGAGGGAGTAAAGTGTTTCCTTGACAACAACAACAAGTAAACAACAAAAAAAAGTAATCGCGGTACATGTTAGGATTTATTATCCTGAAACTATGTGATTTTGGCAATTGTCCGAATGACATGTAACGAAATTTTGAATTTTTGCGATTAAGTCCTTTAGACGTGCAAAAAATAGCGTATATACCACTGGACTAAAAGTGTTTTTTAAGTGTTAATTAATAATTTAAAAAATGCATTTTAGTCCCTGAATATATAATATACATTATGTCCGCTCGGGTGATTATGACATGATTATGACCTATTTTGCGGACTGTTTCTAGAGCGTAAATCGCTAAATTAGAGCACCCCCTTTTACTACTCTTGTTTACGACGTCTCCATAGTAATAAGAATAATTATTTATTTATTTATTTATTTAAATCCAAACAGGCAAATCTGCCTAATTACATGAATTCAGTACAATGTGTTAGGATACATATATACAGATCAATTCAATACATTATTATTATATAATATGTTATAGACACACCAAGGGCTCAACCAGATTAAGATGATTCATTCATTCATTTTATAATAGTCGATCACACTGCATCTAAATTTAACATATGTAATATGAAAAATGTCAATTCTTAAATGCAAATGTACATAATTAAGTAATTTTAACATTTTAATCAACGGTTTACTATGGGTTATTACTTTAAAAGGTATATGAAATAAGCTAGTTGTTCTGACACTTCTTCTGGGTACTTTCAAAGGACACATTGCTAAAAGTTCGTTACAGTCGATGGCATTATTGACAATCTTAAATCCAAAGGACAGCATAGAACACTCGCGTCTGTCATGTAGTGACGGTAAATTGAAATTATTCCGTAAGTCCACTGTTCTTATTGTTCTGTAGTCAGGGTAATCACCAAACTTTTTAAAGTATAGGAAGCGTAGGAATCTATTTTGAATTTTTTTTTTATTATTATAGACCAATTATAGACCATAGCACCTACCTACTTGAAGTTTAGGACTTTTTAAATTATTTTTATTTTAAATTAAACTTAATTTAATCTTAGACCGCACATTTAAAGTACGCATTTCGGGCTTAATTGGTGTTTTAGAGCTCTTTATCGTCTTAGCGCCTTCGGTTTTCGCTTCAGGCGCTAACTGACTGCACGGGCTGTAAGACACTCAATTAAGCCCTTAATATACTATTAAAGACTAGAAAAAGCCTAATCTTGATTAGGCGAAATGTCATTCGAAAAAAAATTATTTTATTCTTAATTAATACAAAAAAATAAAAAGGCTGCAAGTCCTCGAAGATTTATTAATCTCTTTTACAATGTATTTTAGTTTTATTGCCTAATTACAAATAATCAGACGTCGATGAAATTAAATCTAAAAATTTCCCTATCGAAATTTTGTAACAGCACAATAATACAACTTTTCTAAACCGATTTCCGCTCGTAAGAAATAAAATCGGCTATTTAGGGTATTTCCGTTCTCTTCTGTAATAGAATTAAAATCAATATTGTATAACTTTCATTTCCATCGTTGCCACTTGTTCGGATCTCACTTTGCGCATCATTCATACAAGCTTCACACAAGAAATTATACGTCTGAAAAATATACATCTGGCGCAGCGACTCCAGGCGTCAACTCCTTGAACTAATCTGTATAATTCTAGCCGTTTTGGCAACATCTGAGGTCCAGCCCATTTTTTCAGTATCGCCAACTTATACCTTCGAAAAGCTCTACACGAAATATTATCGAATTTCAAAGTGAGGTCCGTATATTTGTCCTCACTTTGTTTGTGGACCTCACTTGAAACGTGAACTTTGTTCATACGGACCTCACTTTATACACTGGCCGTAAATATATATATATATATATATATATATATATATATATATATATATATATATATATATATATATATATATATATATATATATATGATACTTCACTACTTTTCCGGGTTTCACTCCGCGTATTCACTATTCGGCTCCTAGAGGAACCAGACAATGGTTGACGACGTTTCGGCAAGATCACACTTGCCATCTTCAGGTCACTTCTAACTTCCTTCTGCTTCGCGTGGTTACACGATGTAGACTGACGTCTTGCTGTAGCGGTTGGTCTTTATATACGGTTACGGTGTTGCGCATGGTTGCGGTCGGCTGGTTTTTGGCGCGGCTGCGTGTCATTGGTCTCGCTTGATCCGGTGGCTTTCTCTCGCTTTCCCTTTTATCGTTCTGCTGTGCTGGTTTTCGCTTCTTGACGGTGATGCTGGTTATAGCTGGTTTCCAAGCTGATGGTAGTCGCTGTGTATCGTCCCTGGTATTAAGATTGTTCGGACGTTTCTCGATCTCAATGGCTTCTCTTATGGTTCGTCGGGTCTTATGTTGTATATTCGCTAAAACTTTTGTATTTTCGAAATCTATGTTATGAGATGTACCACTTACATGTTGTGCTAGTGAAGACGTTCTCTCATTTTTGTTGACTGCATTTCGGTGTTCTTCTCTTCTTACTTGAATTCTTCTGTTGGTCTGCCCTATGTAGGATTCCCCGCAGTCTTTACATGGGATCTCGTATACTCCTTGGCTTTCTAGTGGTATTTTTGCTTTTGCGGATGGAAGCATGTTTCCAATCTTCTTGTCGGTGTTGAAGATGGTGTCGATGTTGTGTTTTCTCAGCACTCTACTTATTTTGTCCGTGGTCCCTTTGATGTACGGTAAGTGCGCTTTGGATACCGATGTTTCTTCTTCCTTTGGCTTTGGGTCCCTTGGTGTTAACGCTTTCTTGATATTTCTGGAAGAGAAACCATTTTGTTTTAATGCCAACTTCACCTGTTCTAGTTCTTGATGTTTATTATCGTCATCAGTCAATCGTTGTGATCTAGTTATTAATGTCTTGACTACTGACTGTAGTTGCGCTGGGTGGTGATGTGACTGCGCGTTCAGGTAGCGATTTGTGTGGGTTGATTTTCGGTATACTGTGTATCCCAGGCTGCCGTCTTCCTTCTTGATTATAGATACATCTAGGAAAGGTAGTTGATTGTCCTTTTCCACCTCCATTGTGAATTTAATCTTCTGGTGTATGTTGTTTAGATGCTGTAAGAAGGTCTGCAGCTTCTCTTCTCCATGGGTCCATATAATAAAAGTATCGTCTACATATCTTAGCCATAGTTTAGGTTTGTCACTTGCCGTTTCTATTGCTCGGACTTCTAATTCTTCCATGAATAGGTTCGCTATTACCGGCGATAAAGGTGATCCCATAGGTGCTCCTTCCACTTGTTTGTACCGTTGATCTTTGTAGATGAAGTAGGTGTTGTTTAGGCAGTGTCTTGTTAACTCGATGATTTCATTTGGGACTTGGTATTTCCGTTGTATCATATCTACTGCTTCTTTTACTGGAACATTCGTGAATAAAGAGGTTACATCAAAGCTTACCAGCAGATCTCCTGGTGCCACTGTTATGTCTTTTATACGTTCGATGAAGTGGCTTGCGTTCTTTACGTAAGATTCGGCTTCTTCGGCATAAGGTTGCAGTTGCTTGGCCAGGAATTTCGCTAGAGGTTGCAGTGGTGATCCAATGGAGCTTACGATGGGTCTTAGTGGTACACCTTCCTTGTGGACTTTTGGTAATCCGTACAGCTTAGGGCATGATGACGACTTCTCTCTCGGAATTAGTTGTAACTGTTGTCCTTGACTGAAACTGCAGGCTTTTATTTTGGCTTTAGTGGTCTTTTCCAAGTATGTTGTAGGATCCGTTGAGATTGTTTGGTATCCAGGATCATTTAGTAAGGTTTCTATTTTTCTTTCATATTCACCCTTATCCATGACTACGGTTGCGTTGCCTTTGTCTGCTGGTAACACGATTACGCTAGTATTCGCCCGTAGGTCGCGTAAGGCTTGGATTTCTTCGTGGGATAAGTTCTTCTTCGGTGGCTTGGCTGTTCTCAGTATACGTGACACGTCTTGACGTATAATTTCGGCGGTATTTCCTGGGATCCCTGTTATTGATGCTTCGACTCCGCAAATAATGTTTTCTATTGGAATCCGGTTTGGCGCTACTGCATAGTTAAATCCTTTCGATAGCACGCTATGTGTCGCTTCATCCAGCGGTAGATCTGAAAGATTGAAAACTACTTTCTTTGGTTCAACTTGGTGGTTGATGTACTTCCTGGGCTGTTGTTCGGCTTGTAGCTTCTCAAATTTCTTCTTCTGGTTAGAAGTTGTCAAATTAGCGTCAGTTTCTGCGCGAAACTCCGTTAGGTTATCTAGTGTGGACCATAGAGCTGGATGAATTGTGTTACTTAAACGTAGGTGTAACTGTAGTAGATCGATGTTGATGCTATTTAGCGCCCTTCTGGTATCGTGAATTGCTTCTCTTGTCAATGCTAGGCTTGCTCTTCTCAAGATGTTCCTCGTTTGGTTGTTCTTTTTGTGGAACGTCAGCTTCATGGAATTTGGTATTATATTCTCGTCCCGGCAGCGTTCCAGGAATGCGAGGTTGCACAGCAGCTTGTTTCTTTTGGATCGTAGCTTCTCCAACTTCTTGACGTCTCGTAGAATCTCCTCTCCTAAAACCCTCCCGTAAAGGTTATTAATGTTACATTTTAAGTTTCCGCGGATATTATATGATACTTCACTACTTTTCCGGGTTTCACTCCGCGTATTCACTATTCGGCTCCTAGAGGAACCAGACAATGGTTGACGACGTTTCGGCAAGATCACACTTGCCATCTTCAGGTCACTTCTAACTTCCTTCTGCTTCGCGTGGTTACACGATGTAGACTTCTACATCTAGACAGTCTACATCGTGTAACCACGCGAAGCAGAAGGAAGTTAGAAGTGACCTGAAGATGGCAAGTGTGATCTTGCCGAAACGTCGTCAACCATTGTCTGGTTCCTCTAGGAGCCGAATAGTGAATACGCGGAGTGAAACCCGGAAAAGTAGTGAAGTATCATATAATATCCGCGGAAACTTAAAATGTAACATATATATATATATATATATATATATATATATATATATATATATATATATATATATATATATATATATATATATATATATATATATATATATATATATATATATATATATATATATTGTTGTATTATTTGTTTGGGTAGTTTTGCACAAATAATAAACTTTGCTGAAGTATTTTATTTCTTTTTTTTCAAGCGAGACTATATGTTTAAATATAAGGAAATCAGTTTTAAAAATAAATTAGAATAGCAAAATAGTTTGTGTAATTTATTTTTGAGTTGTCCTCGTATAATATAAAGTTTATTTAAAAGAGTTATATGATAATGTTATGTAGCTGGTCTGAGCGTGGCAGAACAAGATGCATTTATTTAGTTTGTTTCTTACAAAATCATACGTGTTGATGAAGTATAGTTTGATTATAGCTCTGACAGCATTTTTGTTTTAATGAAATTTTAGTAAATTACGATAATTAATTTCAATAAGTTTGTACAGTCTGGTTATTGATTACATTAATATATTTTATGTAAATCCTACTTTATTTTAGTTAAGTTGTGTAATTTCTTCCTTTTATTTTGGTTATTGACCTGCAAAAATAAAAGAGATAGATAAGAATAGAAATGCAACAATATGAAATTGTTATCAAAAATGTTGGAGTTTAAAAAGGATAAAAATGGATATAGTCGGTGCAAGTCAGTTAAAAAGACATGCTCGTATAATTTGTAATAAAGCATTTGAAGAATGAATTTATGATGAAAATTGATTTTAGTTTAGGTAAAGATAATTACATGTAATTTAGTGGAGAAGATATTATTGTGCTACAAAGATAAAGGAGTGTATATAAGATAAAGTTATGTATGTGGTGATAGAAAAAAAAGTTGAGAAACTTTAATAAAAGCAAAAAGTAAAAGTGCTATTGGATGATAAATCTACAAAAGTTAACGATTATATAAATGATTATTTCCTAGATCAAACTATTATAATTAAATTTTAAGTTATGGGTTATAAAATCACAATTATGAAAATTAAAAGATTGATAATTTTTATAAAATTTTGATTAATTTTTATGAAAGGTTATTGTGTTTGTGTAAATCATAAAGTTAAATAAAAATGAATTTCTGTTGTCAAAAGGTTTATTATTGGAATTAAGAAATTCTAAATAAGTGACAGTAAAATATAAAAAGGTACTTACCCGTAAGACTTTTCTTGCTGTAAAATCTCACAAAGCAGAGTTGGTGCTCCATAAACATACACATTTGAAGCTGTTTCTTTCCACATTCAAATAAAAAAGGGAAGTAGGGGATCATTCTGGAATCATCGTCCAATGGTGATTGTGTGCAGAGATGATAACAAGATAAGCATTAGTGTAAGTAATCAATAATCCATACCATAATTGTTTTTATTTTATTTTTCAAAGCGAAAAGTCAATGAAGTTATTTATATATTTTTTCGTAAGTTATTACAGAGGTGTTGCAGAGCGGTAGTTTAACTATATTTTATTTATTTCGAACCTATATAATTTTAAAAGACCCTGAAAGAGTCTATTGTCTCTTGTTCTGAGTAGCTAAGCCGGCGCATTTCAGTAATCTTAGTAAGATACACAACATTTTTGGCGTCCCAACGTGGTAGGGCTAATAAATTTAAATAAAATTTTTGGTGAATGCAACGTGGTTGGGCATTAAACATTTTTGGCGCTCCAACGTGGTTGGGCAATGTAACATTTTTGGCAACTCGACATTTTTTTTTTGACTTACGTGGTAGGGCTTATTAATAAATTGCACAACGTTTTGGCTACCATTAATTTGGCGTTAATAGGTTAATGCAACAATTTTATTGAAAGGAGAGGAATTAATAGTTAGAAACAAAGTTAACCTTATAATATTTTTTTTAAGAATTTCTGTTCTGGTAGATAAGAGTTTAAAGGAATTTGTTTGTTGAATTTTAAATAAATTTTGGGATTTAAAGGACAAATGATAAAAATATTTAGATTTCTTTTGTTGAGAATATAAAATATTTATTTAGAATTACAAAAAGGAAAAGGTGTGTTTGTTTATTGAATAAGAATTGATACGATAGGGAAACAGGTAAGGGATAAGTTATATGACGTCACCCAAGAATATATGCAATATTTTTGAAGAAAAAGAAAAGAAGATAATAAATCGTTGCAGAAAGAAGCTAGAGAGAGAAATAAAAATGGCAGAAGAATTTCCATTCGCCGATATGAGCATAGAAGGATTCGAAGACAAGGAAGGGGAGGAAAAGCTGATTGCTGAGCAGAAATTATCAATGGAAGATAAAATGATGTTAATGTTCAAAGAAATGATGGGTATGATGGACAATGGTTTTAAAAAAATTGAAGGGCATTTTAAAAGAATTGAACGAAATTACAAACAATGTGAAAAAAGTTGTGAAAGAATTGATGGGAGTTTTAAAAGAATGGAAGAAAGTTTCGAACGAAGGGAGGAGAAAAGGGATTTGGTGATTAAAAAACTGGAGGAAGTTACGATGGAAATTAAAGAAAATAATATGGAAACCCAGGGAAATGTTGAAAGTTTTAGGGAAGATTTAAAAAAAAATAATGATATAAAGATTCAAGAGAATAAGAAAGAAGTAAATCAAGTATTAGAACAAGCAGAAAAAGTTAATGAAGATGTAGAAGATAATAAAATATTAGAAATGATGAAGATGGAAACGAAGGAGGACGGAAATAATGTAATGAAAAAGAAAGAGAACGAGATAAAGAATAATATGGAAGAAGAAATAAAACAGAGAATTGGAACAGTTAAGGGAGAAGTAGTACAGGGCATAGAAGCAAATGATAAAAAATTTACGAATATAAACAAGGTAGTAGAAGCAGAAAAAAGAATAGGGGATCAAGGAATGGATGTATTAGAAGCGTTTAAGATGGAACTAGATTGCAATAAGAAAGTGATTGGGGTAAGAGGTAAAATATTGAACTGCATACTGCAAGAGTCTGAAGGGGAAGTTAGAGGGTTAAACATGATAAGTAGAAATGGACGGTATGAGAATGAAACGAAAGAAGAATTACAAGATATGGAGGAAAAATTAAGTAATAAGTTGGAAACACAAGAAAGATACAAGCAAGATATTTGCAACATGTTAAAAGAATATAAAAATTTAATTAATGATGAAGTCTTGATAGCAAGAAATTTTATACTCAAGATAGGGAATTTGTTAGGAAGAGTTAAAAAAAAATTCAATAAGAATAGAAACAATAAATAATTATAACATATCAAATAGGGAACTTGTTAATTTATTTCCGTATAGAATAATTTGTAAATAGGTGTATATAAAAAAGGGATTAATCAGATAAAATAAGTTAAAAAAAATTTTTTAAATAAGGTTTAAAAACATAAAAAAAACATAGTAGAAAAATAATTATCACATATCAAATGGTGAACTTTTTAATTAATTTCCATGTTTAATACTTTGTAAATAAATGAAAAAGTGAAGGGGAAAATGTTGTATTATTTGTTTGGGTAGTTTTGCACAAATAATAAACTTTGCTGAAGTATTTTATTTCTTTTTTTTCAAGCGAGACTATATGTTTAAATATAAGGAAATCAGTTTTAAAAATAAATTAGAATAGCAAAATAGTTTGTGTAATTTATTTTTGAGTTGTCCTCGTATAATATAAAGTTTATTTAAAAGAGTTATATGATAATGTTATGTAGCTGGTCTGAGCGTGGCAGAACAAGATGCATTTATTTAGTTTGTTTCTTACAAAATCATACGTGTTGATGAAGTATAGTTTGATTATAGCTCTGACAGCATTTTTGTTTTAATGAAATTTTAGTAAATTACGATAATTAATTTCAATAAGTTTGTACAGTCTGGTTATTGATTACATTAATATATTTTATGTAAATCCTACTTTATTTTAGTTAAGTTGTGTAATTTCTTCCTTTTATTTTGGTTATTGACCTGCAAAAATAAAAGAGATAGATAAGAATAGAAATGCAACAATATGAAATTGTTATCAAAAATGTTGGAGTTTAAAAAGGATAAAAATGGATATAGTCGGTGCAAGTCAGTTAAAAAGACATGCTCGTATAATTTGTAATAAAGCATTTGAAGAATGAATTTATGATGAAAATTGATTTTAGTTTAGGTAAAGATAATTACATGTAATTTAGTGGAGAAGATATTATTGTGCTACAAAGATAAAGGAGTGTATATAAGATAAAGTTATGTATGTGGTGATAGAAAAAAAAGTTGAGAAACTTTAATAAAAGCAAAAAGTAAAAGTGCTATTGGATGATAAATCTACAAAAGTTAACGATTATTTCCTAGATCAAACTATTATAATTAAATTTTAAGTTATGGGTTATAAAATCACAATTATGAAAATTAAAAGATTGATAATTTTTATAAAATTTTGATTAATTTTTATGAAAGGTTATTGTGTTTGTGTAAATCATAAAGTTAAATAAAAATGAATTTCTGTTGTCAAAAGGTTTATTATTGGAATTAAGAAATTCTAAATAAGTGACAGTAAAATATAAAAAGGTACTTACCCGTAAGACTTTTCTTGCTGTAAAATCTCACAAAGCAGAGTTGGTGCTCCATAAACATACACATTTGAAGCTGTTTCTTTCCACATTCAAATAAAAAAGGGAAGTAGGGGATCATTCTGGAATCATCGTCCAATGGTGATTGTGTGCAGAGATGATAACAAGATAAGCATTAGTGTAAGTAATCAATAATCCATACCATAATTGTTTTTATTTTATTTTTCAAAGCGAAAAGTCAATGAAGTTATTTATATATTTTTTCGTAAGTTATTACAGAGGTGTTGCAGAGCGGTAGTTTAACTATATTTTATTTATTTCGAACCTATATAATTTTAAAAGACCCTGAAAGAGTCTATTGTCTCTTGTTCTGAGTAGCTAAGCCGGCGCATTTCAGTAATCTTAGTAAGATACACAACAATATATATATATATATATATATATATATATATATATATATATATATATATATATATATATATATATATATATATATATATATATATATATATATATATATATATATATATATATATATATATATATATATATATATATATATATATATATATATATATATATATATATATATATATATATATATATATATATATATATATATATATATATATATATATATATATATATATATATATATATATATATATATATATATATATATATATATATATATATATATATATATATATATATATATATATATATATATATATATATATATATATATATATATATATATATATATATATATATATATATATATATATATATATATATATATATATATATATATATATATAATTGCAATTATTATTGGGACTTGCGGTCTCTACTTAATAAAAAGCCTCTTTGTTTTTTACGCCAAGCTTTCGCAATAGTTCATTGCTTCGTCAGGGCACTAGGTATAATAAAAGATACATCAAAATACATATGCATTATTCTAAATTATATGTATACTTACAAAACTTGAGTAAAGTATTTTCTGTAGTTAAATATAGCTAATCAAAAGTATAATCTAAAATCTTTCTCTATTCACACAGTTCTTATATATTTTAAAAAGTTGATAATATAAGCTAAAATTATTTGTCATATATAAGTGACATATAGGATGGTAATTGTCGTATCTGACAAAAAGTAGACAATGAAAACAACCCGTTTTTTACCTACTACATAGTTATATTAACAAAAGAGTCCAAATTATTAGTTACGTTAGTGTTATTAATTTTGTGAATTTTTAAAATATACGCATAAACTGTACTAAGACTTTTAACATCAGTTTTAAAGTTTAATGTGTTAGGTTCATTGATAATATGAGTCATTTCAAGAAAAAGTCTATTTTTATAATTTGTTTCTATATCTAGAATTTTTATATTTTTAAAATCAATGACATGGTTAAAAGTTTTTGAATGTATAGCTAAAGCGCATGAATCTTTTCCGAGTTTGCAATCACTTCTGTGTTGTGTAACTCTTGAGCGTAGCCATTGAGATGTTTGGCCGATGTAGACTTGATTACATTCACCACAAGGGATGGAATATACTACATTCGAGTTATTCAACACAGGAGTATTGTCTTTAATTCTGGAAAAGAGTTTAGAACTAGTTTTTATATTGTATTTAGCAATTTTTAAATTATTGTTTTTTACAATATTAATAATTTTTGAAGTTAAATTGTTTATAAATGCAATTCTTTTGTAGATAACGACATCCCCATGATTCTCTTTAGGAGAGTTATCACGTGGGTTAATAAATGGTGTATTATATAATAATTTGTTTATTAGATGTTTTGGATACCCATTATTAAGTAAAATATTATTCAAAATCTTTAAGTTTTTATTGTATAATGAAGGATGAGCAATCTTTTGGATTCTATTTTTTAAACCTAAAATTATGTTGATCTTTTGATTAATAGGATGATTAGAGTGATAATTAATGTATCTACCTGAGCTAGTAGGTTTCTGGTACCAGTCCAGAATTATTATATCGTCCTCATTCCTAATCAACCTAGTATCCAAAAAAGGAACACTGTTATCATTTTCTTTTTCTATTGTAAATTGAATGTGATTATTAAAACTATTAAAAATATTTAGAGTTTCATGAATTTTATCAGAGGGTACTGCACATATTACATCATCAACATATTTCCTGATAAAAGGCAATTGAAATGGAAGTCTGGGAATAACGTCATCAAAAAGAAAATCCATCACAATCATTGCAATAATCGGACTAAGAGGGGACCCCATGGGTGTACCAAAAACTTGTTTATAATATTTACCATTGAAGACAAAATAAGTATTGTTAAAAATAAACGTTATTGTTTGTATAAAACGTGTTTTAGTAAAAGTGCAATGAGGTTGTATAATTTCCCATTTATTGGAAATTATGTCATTAACTAAATTTAGAGGAATATTAGTAAATAATGAAACTACATCTAAAGAAATTAGAACAAAACCAGCAGGAAGTTTAAAATTATTAAATTCGTTTGCAAACATAAAAGAATCTTTGGTATTGTAGTTATTTTGATTTTTGAAAGCTTTAGCTAGAATCTCTGCAACAAAACTCGACAACTTATATGTAGGGGAATTTATCGAAGAAACTATTGGTCTTAAAGGGGTATTATTTTTGTGTATTTTGGGTAGACCATAGAATTTAGGAGCTGTAGAATTGTTAATAATCAGTTGTTTTACTGTGGTACTTTCCAAACACTTTTCTTTCTGTAATAATTTAAGAAGATCATTATTTTTCTTTTGTGTGGTAAATGTAGGATCATTGTTAAGTGTTTTATATATTTGGTCATCTTTAAGCGACTCTTCAATTTTATTTATATATTCTGTTTTAGAAATTACCACAGTGACGGACCCTTTATCAGCTTTAGTAATATAAATATCAGGGTTATCTTTAATAAATTGTCTAGCCTTGTTATAAACATTCTCCAATACAGTTTCTTTATTAGATGATTGTAAAAAATTGGTGATTACATTAGTTATTCTAGCTCTTTGAATATCCTTCTGATCTTGATCTAACTCTTCTATAATATTCTCTATATCAGCAAGTAATTTATTAACTGGTAATTGTGTTGGTGATAGAGATATACTAAATTTTGGACCAAGTGATAATAAGTCTTTCACATCTGCAGGAAAAACTTTTGTGGTCAGATTAATGAACCATTTCCTGTTATCATTGAACATTTTTACTTGTATCTGCTTTTTTCTTAAATTATTAAATTTATTAATGTTAATATTTTTTGTATGGTTGAACTTTTTCTTGAATGTTATATTATTTCTAATTGCAAATTCTGTGAAAATATGAATAGGTAAGATGTTTATGACTGTATATTTTATTTCACTAAGTAAATCTTCTAATTGTTTAATTTCTGAAACTGTTATGTTTATTTCTATATTTAAAATCTTTTGTCTTAACCTATTATTAAAATTGTATACTTCTTGTCTGATTCTTGGAATAGAGGTGTTAATTAATCCTAATATGTTTCTTGAACCATGTGATATATGATTAGGAACGATATTTGATTTTCTGCATCGTAGTAGAAAAATACGTCTGTTGAGTTTATTTGCTAACTTAGATGTTATATTAGACCATTGTTTTAGTTTTTGTGATGTTTCTCTGCCAAAGGTGTTAGATATGTCTTGATAAAATCCCATCTTGTATAATAAATTAATGATGATTTCGACCGATATAATGTAATTATAATTGCAATTATTATTGGGACTTGCGGTCTCTACTTAATAAAAAGCCTCTTTGTTTTTTACGCCAAGCTTTCGCAATAGTTCATTGCTTCGTCAGGGCACTAGGTATAATAAAAGATACATCAAAATACATATGCATTATTCTAAATTATATGTATACTTACAAAACGTGAGTAAAGTATTTTCTGTAGTTAAATATAGCTAATCAAAAGTATAATCTAAAATCTTTCTCTATTCACACAGTTCTTATATATTTTAAAAAGTTGATAATATAAGCTAAAATTATTTGTCATATATAAGTGACATATAGGATGGTAATTGTCGTATCTGACAAAAAATAGACAATGAAAACAACCCGTTTTTTACCTACTACATAGTTATATTAACAAAAGAGTCCAAATTATTAGTTACGTTAGTGTTATTAATTTTGTGAATTTTTAAAATATACGCATAAACTGTACTAAGACTTTTAACATCAGTTTTAAAGTTTAATGTGTTAGGTTCATTGATAATATGAGTCATTTCAAGAAAAAGTCTATTTTTATAATTTGTTTCTATATCTAGAATTTTTATATTTTTAAAATCAATGACATGGTTAAAAGTTTTTGAATGTATAGCTAAAGCGCATGAATCTTTTCCGAGTTTGCAATCACTTCTGTGTTGTGTAACTCTTGAGCGTAGCCATTGAGATGTTTGGCCGATGTAGACTTGATTACATTCACCACAAGGGATGGAATATACTACATTCGAGTTATTCAACACAGGAGTATTGTCTTTAATTCTGGAAAAGAGTTTAGAAATAGTTTTTATATTGTATTTAGCAATTTTTAAATTATTGTTTTTTACAATATTAATAATTTTTGAAGTTAAATTGTTTATAAATGCAATTCTTTTGTAGATAACGACATCCCCATGATTCTCTTTAGGAGAGTTATCACGTGGGTTAATAAATGGTGTATTATATAATAATTTGTTTATTAGATGTTTTGGATACCCATTATTAAGTAAAATATTATTCAAAATCTTTAAGTTTTTATTGTATAATGAAGGATGAGCAATCTTTTGGATTCTATTTTTTAAACCTAAAATTATGTTGATCTTTTGATTAATAGGATGATTAGAGTGATAATTAATGTATCTACCTGAGCTAGTAGGTTTCTGGTACCAGTCCAGAATTATTATATCGTCCTCATTCCTAATCAACCTAGTATCCAAAAAAGGAACACTGTTATCATTTTCTTTTTCTATTGTAAATTGAATGTGATTATTAAAACTATTAAAAATATTTAGAGTTTCATGAATTTTATCAGAGGGTACTGCACATATTACATCATCAACATATTTCCTGATAAAAGGCAATTGAAATGGAAGTCTGGGAATAACGTCATCAAAAAGAAAATCCATCACAATCATTGCAATAATCGGACTAAGAGGGGACCCCATGGGTGTACCAAAAACTTGTTTATAATATTTACCATTGAAGACAAAATAAGTATTGTTAAAAATAAACGTTATTGTTTGTATAAAACGTGTTTTAGTAAAAGTGCAATGAGGTTGTATAATTTCCCATTTATTGGAAACCTCATTGCACTTTTACTAAAACACGTTTTATACAAACAATAACGTTTATTTTTAACAATACTTATTTTGTCTTCAATGGTAAATATTATAAACAAGTTTTTGGTACACCCATGGGGTCCCCTCTTAGTCCGATTATTGCAATGATTGTGATGGATTTTCTTTTTGATGACGTTATTCCCAGACTTCCATTTCAATTGCCTTTTATCAGGAAATATGTTGATGATGTAATATGTGCAGTACCCTCTGATAAAATTCATGAAACTCTAAATATTTTTAATAGTTTTAATAATCACATTCAATTTACAATAGAAAAAGAAAATGATAACAGTGTTCCTTTTTTGGATACTAGGTTGATTAGGAATGAGGACGATATAATAATTCTGGACTGGTACCAGAAACCTACTAGCTCAGGTAGATACATTAATTATCACTCTAATCATCCTATTAATCAAAAGATCAACATAATTTTAGGTTTAAAAAATAGAATCCAAAAGATTGCTCATCCTTCATTATACAATAAAAACTTAAAGATTTTGAATAATATTTTACTTAATAATGGGTATCCAAAACATCTAATAAACAAATTATTATATAATACACCATTTATTAACCCACGTGATAACTCTCCTAAAGAGAATCATGGGGATGTCGTTATCTACAAAAGAATTGCATTTATAAACAATTTAACTTCAAAAATTATTAATATTGTAAAAAACAATAATTTAAAAATTGCTAAATACAATATAAAAACTAGTTCTAAACTCTTTTCCAGAATTAAAGACAATACTCCTGTGTTGAATAACTCGAATGTAGTATATTCCATCCCTTGTGGTGAATGTAATCAAGTCTACATCGGCCAAACATCTCAATGGCTACGCTCAAGAGTTACACAACACAGAAGTGATTGCAAACTCGGAAAAGATTCATGCGCTTTAGCTATACATTCAAAAACTTTTAACCATGTCATTGATTTTAAAAATATAAAAATTCTAGATATAGAAACAAATTATAAAAATAGACTTTTTCTTGAAATGACTCATATTATCAATGAACCTAACACATTAAACTTTAAAACTGATGTTAAAAGTCTTAGTACAGTTTATGCGTATATTTTAAAAATTCACAAAATTAATAACACTAACGTAACTAATAATTTGGACTCTTTTGTTAATATAACTATGTAGTAGGTAAAAAACGGGTTGTTTTCATTGTCTACTTTTTGTCAGATACGACAATTACCATCCTATATGTCACTTATATATGACAAATAATTTTAGCTTATATTATCAACTTTTTAAAATATATAAGAACTGTGTGAATAGAGAAAGATTTTAGATTATACTTTTGATTAGCTATATTTAACTACAGAAAATACTTTACTCACGTTTTGTAAGTATACATATAATTTAGAATAATGCATATGTATTTTGATGTATCTTTTATTATACCTAGTGCCCTGACGAAGCAATGAACTATTGCGAAAGCTTGGCGTAAAAAACAAAGAGGCTTTTTATTAAGTAGAGACCGCAAGTCCCAATAATAATTGCAATTATAATTACATTATATCGGTCGAAATCATCATTAATTTATTATATATATATATATATATATATATATATATATATATATATATATATATATATATATATATATATATATATATCAGCATACTGAACTGATACTAAAAGATTTTACCTCTGGCATTGCTAACACGTTGAGTTACTTTGATTTTCTAATATTTTCGTTTTAGTTAGTTTATTTTAATGAAATATCAAAATTAGATTGTTTTATTTTCCACTCTGCCCTTAGATAGCTCGATAACGTGACTAGTGATGGGTAAATTCCCGGAATTTATTTTTTGGGGAATATTCCTGGAAATATATCTGGGAATATTCCCGAATTTCCCACTTTACCGGGAATTTATATTTTTAATTTAAAAAAGGTCCAACATAAAGAAATTCTTCGAAAAAAAGTTCAATTCACTACACGTCAATATACATCAAAGATAAATTTACATTAAACACATTAAATTAACGCTAGAACCGGCCACGTGTTGGTAACAGGTCTTATAATAATAGTCCCCTTTTACAGGCGATGAAGGCCCTTTGGGATTCGAGCCGTTCGGTACTCAAGGGTGGTAAAATGGCTAGCTTTACGCACCGACCACCTATTATTACCCCAGAAAATTATTTCCTAGGTACTCATATTCACAGGCTGAGTCGACCTGGAAGTCTTAGATATTTAAAAATTCCAATGTATCACTCCTGGGATTCGAACCCAGGACCTCAAGATTGGTAGTTAAGAGCCATACGCACTGAGCTACCATGGCTTCTAACAGGTCTAAGCTTACAAAATTGTATTAGGCAGTGCACGCTTTGACGTACGTTTCAGTTACTGGAGTATCAAAAATAGATTTCCATTTTTTGGGAATTTATCGGCGATTTTTATAAATTTCCAAAATAAATTCCCGGCGAGGAATATTCCTCACCGGGAATATTCCCGTTGCCCATCACTAAACGTGACAATATTGTTTTTTGCATATTGATTAATTATGAAAGTTGACTTTTTTTTAACGAAGAATTTTAATAAAAGTAGCACTTTTTTCATTATTTTTTTCTGTGTTTGTAAGAAAACAAACATCAATCTCCTCGGAGATTATTGTCAAAGAATACTATGTTTTTGATTTTTCTAAAATTTTGTATAAATGCATAAATTTTAGGACAAATTTCTCAATTTACAATATGCAAAAAAATGTCGTGCGCAACACGCTACGAAAGTTTCTTTTTTTCACTTATTTGCTACATAAACTCGGGCTTCGCCCTCGTTTATCAATACTGCAAATTCGTGAAAAAAGTATGACTTTCATAGCTAGTTATACAATATACTATTATTGCATTTGGGACTATTTTTTCACTTGTATTTTAGCATCTTCCACGAAACCTATACATATATATAGGTATATATAGTGCGGTGATATCAAATCACCGTATTGAAATTTTTTTTTTAAATAATAATAAGTTTATTTAAATACTTTAGGAAAGCCCTAATATACACATATTTTTACTTTAAGAAAAGAAATTTAACAATACTAAATAATTTTTACATATAAGTTACAACAATAAATTTAAATATACCAACATCTTATAGACAAATACTTAATAAATACAAAAAATATATAAATACAAAAAATATATAAATACAAAAAATATATTTCCAGCTTCATCAATTCTTCATATGGTAAGCTAAACGTCTTTTAAATTCATTTATAGATTCTGCATTTCTTATTAGATTCAGAAGTTTATTAAATTCATCAAGACCTTTGTAAAATAGTGATTTCATTGTTGAAGAAAGGTTACATCTAGGAATGTGAAAATTACAATTTGTGTGAGCTCTAGTTAAGTGATTATGAATGTTATATTTAAACTCTGTGAATTCTTCAAGATAGGCTGGTAAAAGATTGTTTAATAATTTGTAAATAAAAATCATTGAGTTTCTATAGAATCTGTCGGAAACTGTGAGCCATTTTTTTGCCATTTTAGCAACAACGGAACGGAAACGTTAAAAATAAATGTTTCACACATATCAGATTTAAATTAAAAGAGAGACATGCTATGTCATGGGCATAAATAATATAAAGGCTATACATAGTATGGTCCTTTGTTAGGTTCATTAATACTTAAATTAAAAACTAAGAATAAAAATTTCATGCAAACATAACTTAGCATTAGCTTTCTATGCATTAATAAATATGTTTCATTTTAGAAAAAGGATATTAATTAGTTAAATTGTTTGATCATAAATACGTTTATGCAACCCAAGTTACACTTTGGGACGGTTTCCCACTTGTTAGGAGGAAGTAATTTCCATATTTAAATTTACAGATTACGATGTTTAGTATTAGATAAATTTTTCTATTTTCCAGGAGGCCAGCTCAAGTTTATGTTGCTAATTAGCTGAAAATAGATTAATTAGGTCAATCTTGTTGTGACTTATACAATACAATTAATTTTTGAATTTGTTTATAAGATTTCTAATCACTTCAATTAATGAAGGTATGAAATCATGTCGTTCGTGTTGATATGATTCTTATAGACTTTTATCCTGTTTTTCCTCACCATTGTTCTGATGTAAGTGCTTAGAGCATTGTATGCTGGACATTTTGAGCATAAATTGATAAACATTGACTTAATATTTAAGCTGGCACTTGTATATGCATTAATTGGTGTTCGTACTCTAAAAAATTATGTTTATAGTAAATTGTAAAGATGTTTCTATGGAGAAATTATTTGTATTACCTGTGTCATGTATTCATGTAACTAGTATGTAAAAGATGAACCTTGATTTGTTGAACTTTATATGTAATTAGATCGTAACGAGATATGTACATTGTCAATCGTTATTCTTGAATATCTTCGTTACGATACATTTTGGGACAATGTATGTATGATACTTTTTTGATCTTCGTTTCAAAGGCTACAAATCTGTAATATTAGATTTAGGATTAGTGATGATCCAGAACAGCTGTGCCGGATTAGTGACGTCATGAGCTTGCTCGATGTTTCATTGTTTTGAAAAAGTGTCATAGTTTTCGTTTGTTCTGGCATAAACTATATAAGCTGGGGCAAATTGTAACAAAGTCAGTCGATAAAACGTTCAACGCAAAACCCATGCTCGACTCCGGATAAAATATTTGTAATTAATTTGAGGTTAGATAGTTAACCATATGTTTTGACAAATGTCATTGTATAAATAAAGTTTAAATTAAACTAAAAGTGTTACCTGAACATTTTTGAAAATTGAAAGAAGATATTAGTGTTGTTTAACAATTATATAAAGTGAACGTGATTGTTTAAATAAATTCAAGTGGATTTATTTTCATCATCGATCTTTGCATCGATAATTCATAAACAAGAAGTCAGCTGATTGGTTTCGTCGCAGTGTTACCAATAAGGATTAATTTTTAAAAAGGGAAATTATATCGTAATATACAAGGTTGGTCATAATAAATGATTCTTGTTAATTAAATGAATAATAATTAACTTGTAAAGTTCATCCTCAAATATAAACTTATTTGGTTTAGTTCATTAAGTTCTTTTGAGAATTTATTTGATTTGAAGTAAATAAAACAATTAAGTTTCTTTTATATAAAATTTATTTTCATTTGATGAATATTTTTATTTATAAATAAACTTCATTAGTGTTGGTCTGTTCAAACCAATGACCGTACTGATCCTATGTCAGATCACTACAACTATTTCTAACTTTTGAGCAAACCTGAGAATTTATTCTCAATTTTCAATTGTATTATTTTGAATAACATTTTTTTTACTTTGACTTTCCATTTGAATTTTTATTTTGTTCGTTAAATAAAGTTTATGTGTTTTCAATTTTACATATGTGTTTAATTGATGTTAATACAAGCATCCAGCGTTCTTTTCTTTTGAATTCAGAGTTTAGTAGCAGTTGTCCAGCTTGCAGGAGCTTTAGTGCTTACGATATAAGTTTTTCTTCCTTCCCAGGCATAAAAGTAAATAAGAGTCTCGTAATTCAAATAATTTATGCTTTACTGAGCAAACCTGAGCTAGATGAGGGGAATAAAGAAAAATATCTGTGGTGTATTCTCATTTCAATCCACCGTATATAATTTATGTTTATATTTGGAACGGTGGACATATTGTATTTTATTTTATCTTCACAGATCACCGCAATAGTATATACGCACGGTCATGAATACGAGTACTAATCAATCAAAACACGAATAACCAAAAATACATAAAATAATCCAAATATATTTTATGACATGAAATATATATATTTGACTTGCAGCTGTCACTTCAGTTAGCGAGCCATTAGTTTCTAGTAATTGCGGGCGAAATCGGGTATGACAACCGTGAATGTAAGTGATATAATATATACATAAAAGAGATAAGTACTACGTCAATAAAAGCTCTTGTTATTGAAAATGATACCTAAGGTTTCTATTGTAATTACATTTTCAAGATTCACCTAAAGTAGTCTTTTATATACTTCGTAACCATAGTTCGTAACCCACAAAAATGAAGATGAAAAATTTTAAAAGATGCTTTAACTTAGGGTTATAACACTGAAATACCATTACTTTTAAGGCTTTATACTTGAAAAAAATGATGTTATGTTCGTTTCCCTTTTAAGTTTTGCATAAAATATACGAATATACCCCCGTTCTTGTATTAAAAAAGAAAAAACAAAAAATTGTTATTCTTAGTGTTACCGAATAGAAGAAAAAAAGTATGATTTTTAAGATGCTTTTTACGATTTGAAATTTTCATTTCAGAATATTTCGATTTAATAATGCTTGCAAGGTCTTTGCGCTGCTTTCATTTTCCATACCTTAAGCAGATTACAAATCTCCAGAGATTATTTTTATTATCTATTGTTTATTTTTCTCTACTGTCTTTCCAGAGGAATCCATTTGGGTATACTAAATGCATTCGTCGAGATGGAAAATGGTCGTTTCCTGTTTGATGGATGTGAAATTTCCCTGCTGTGATTAATCATGGAGCCATGAGTAATCCTAAGCTTTGTTGGTATACAAAAGCAGTAAAACTGGATTTAGAAGAGCTCGTGAATAATATTTTTTCGATTGTATGTGTGGGGTAGCAGTTCGAATTGTACCACACAAGGGTTTATTGGTTATTTACATAAAGGGCGTATAGAAGAGACATTTTATTTTCTAAAATTCTATTTGTATCTGGATATTAGGGAACAGAAAAATATCGGAATGCTGTAAGTATTCGTAGGATTACATTCTACTATAATATTTTTACCTATTTGACTATATTGAAAATGTATTTTTGTAATAGAATAATAGAATTGGTTTCAAATGAAATATTTCAATTGAATTTAAGCAATATATAACTTTACATTTTAAAATGAAGATATTCTAGGCCTACACACTTCCATTTAATGATTTGGGTTATTTCTGCGAAGAATCTGTACTAATTAAAGCAAAAATGTCAGCATTCTTCAATTTGCTGCCATTAGGCTGTTCATTTCTGAAATGAAGATAAAAAAGATCTTAAGCATGAAATACAAATAGATGACGGAATTTATTCAAAAGTATATTACATTCAATGTAAATAAGTCACTAAAATTACGATATAATAATAATATAAATGAAACAGATTAGTATTAAATTATGAAAATGCAAATCTACAAATTCTCAAGGTAATAACATAACTACTTATAATAATAATTTATTATGGGGACATCAGTCAATAATAGTATCAACTATTGGTCGTCTCACGTTGGGACTACAGCGAAGGAAAGATAGCCAATGTATTTCTTATGGGAATTTGTGCTTCGTTGTTGCCATCTATTTCACTGTATGAATCTATAGAAATATGGATTAAGATTCCAGAAGTTCTAAACCTTTGAAAACAGTAACCGAAAAAGTGTAATCGTAACCATACAAAAGGAGAATTTAAAAGAAAGTCTTATTAACATGTATTTGTCATTTTATTAAACATTACTTGGGATTGTTACATCGAACATGTATTTAACTATATTCGATATTTTATTACTTATACATTTTTGTTTAATTCTTTCGTCTCATTCATTTGTTCAACTTGTTTCAAAAGAAACTTGCAAAAAGGGAAATTTAGGATTAGCAGCAAATGCAAAAGATTTTAGTAAACAATAAACCCTTCTGGTTTTTTCTACTTTTACTTCGTGGAACTACATAATACAGTTTGTACTTACTGAAATTATAGTATAACGTTTTTTGTCGGCACTATTTGTCACCGAACGCATATAAGCAAATTTCTTAATACAGAAATAATTATTTGGTTTCAAATTTTGATAGCTTGTGCGTTTATAGATCTTAGTTTAGTTGTTTGGGTTTTATCGTTTGTAATTATTAGGTATAGGATTTCTATGCATTTGCATGTTTTTCTGCTTATAGCAAACATATACAGAGTTATATTTCTACATGTTTAAGCCACATATGAATCACATATGTCAATTTGAAAGTGCATATAAATGCATATTTAGGTGTTTTTTATAAATGCATGCATATTTTAGCATTTTTGAACGAGTGTGCTTGTTTTACCACTTTTTGAGCGTTTTACATGCTTTAATTATGAAATTTCTAATATTTTTTAAATAATTGTAGCATTTTAGACAACCAACCAAGGGCGGCTTAGTTGAGTCTAGGGGAAACCCATAATTTAAGCTTATTGTTAAATACTAGGCTTTAAAATATTTTACTGCCTTAACCATCTGTGTACTTGTTAATATTTTCTAAGAAAGAAAAAGTTTCAACTAAAATTTAAATACTTACATCCTGCGGTATTGTGATAAATAGGTATTAGGGAATTCCAAAGTTCCTTTGACAACTTCCTGTTCATAGAAAAATTTGCCTGTACTTTTGTTTACTAATCTTGTAATCTTTCAATTAAGACAGTTCAGAAATTGCAAACTGTATTTCAGTTTGAAATTTTAAAGTGTAAAGATGGGTAAAGACAAACGGTCTGTGTCTGTTACACTTCGAAGTTATGTTAAGCAATTCAGTGTTCTTACAACTGACGATAAGGTGTTGTATTGTACAGCGTGCGACGATAAAGTGACTACAACGAAACTCTTTCAAGTTACACAACATCTGAACACGGTTTGACATCAAAAGTGTGTTGCCTGAAATTAAAAAAACCAACATTGTTACCGGGGTGCCTTAATAATTCGCGCGGTGAGTCCAGCAAATCGATCGAATTTAATAAAAAACTATGTAGTGCATTAGTGGCTGCAGATATCCCGTTAAG
The DNA here is from genome assembly GCA_929113105.1 of Agrypnus murinus. Classification (NCBI taxonomy): domain Eukaryota; kingdom Metazoa; phylum Arthropoda; class Insecta; order Coleoptera; family Elateridae; genus Agrypnus; species Agrypnus murinus. The sequence goes on along the minus strand of OV816028.1, from coordinate 2,866,970 downwards.
TAAAATTAATCACTCAGCATTTCGTAATTTTCTGGGAGAAATTTCAAAAATGCCAATACCCGACGAGTCTACACTCAGACCTACAAGAGACCATAAAATCAATTAGAAAACATGTAACGAATAACTACATATGGGTTTCCATTGACGAATCTATTGACACTACTGGAAGGTGCGTAGAAACTTCATTTCCTTCGTTTTGTTAGTAAGATTTAACTAATTAAAAACAGCAGAGCAATTTACGGATGTTTTATTTTCTATTTTGTTAGTTACATATTTAATCACAACAATATTTTTGCTTAATTAAAATATAATTTTTTTTAAATAACTGTTTTGCGCTAATTGTTTGTAACCGACTAATTATATAGTTCGATAAAATAAAAATCAAATTTTTGTTTTTAGATACGTGGCTAACGTTATAATTGGCGTTTTAAATTCGGAGAACAATCCCAAATCCTATCTATTAGCAATGGACGTTTTCAAGAGCACCAATCATTGTTCTATGGCAAAATTGTTTAATGATTCGATGGCTATTTTGTGGCCGGACGGCATACAGTACCACAAAGTACTCCTGTTCGTCACCGACGCGGCACCGTACATGATCAAGGCTGGAGCAGGCTTACAAGTTCTGTACGAAAAAATTATCCACTTAACTTGTCTTGCCCATGCAATGCATAGAGTTGCGGAAAAAGTGCGGAAAATATATCCTAACGTAAACTCTATAATTTCAGATGTAAACAAAATTGTTTGTAAAGCTCCATATCGCATACAAATATTTAGGGAAACTGCTCAAGAAGTGCCTCTCCCACCTGAGCCTGTAATAACAACGTGGGGTACTTGGCTTTCTGCAGCAGAATATTATGCAACTTATTTTGATATTATTAAAGCATTTGTAAATAAACTTAATAAACACGATGCACTATGCATACAAAGCGCACAGGATTCTTTTAATACTAAGGAGGTGAGGGCAGAATTATTGTTTGTTTTGACAAATTTTGTGCGTTTAGCTAAAGTAATTCAGAAATTAGAAAGTCAGGGAAATTCATTAGATGAATCTCTTGAGCATGTAAAATTGTTAGGGCCAAAAGGGCCAAAGAGTTTGACTATAAAACAAAAATTTAAATCCGTTATAGACAAAAATCCTGGTTTTCACTTAATTAAAAGCATAAACGATATATTATCTGGCCAAGACATTTTAGACGAGCTAAAACATTATTCGCTTGTAGAATTAAACAATTTTAAGTATGCCCCAATTACGTCTTGCGATGTGGAACGGAGTTTCTCAAAATATAAAACAATATTTAGGGATAATAGGCATATGTTTACTTTTGAAAATTTAAAAATGTACGTCATTGTGAACTGTAACGCTCTATGTTTAGAAAATATAATTAATTAAATTATTGTATAGGATGTCTAATTAAAATAATTTCTGTAAATAAAATGTAAATAACGCTAAACAGGTGTTTTTTAATAATGAAAGTGCATATATTTATTAAAAATTTCTAATAAACGCATATTTCATGATTTTTAAGTGCATATTTCACGTTTTTATAGTGCATAAGTGCAGGCAATTTTTTGTACAATTTAAATGTAAGTTTATTATATGGTATGCAAGAACATTTCATTTTTGAATATTATAATTGCCCAGCTCATAAATCAGGTCGAGTTACAGCGTACATTGTACAAAAAACAGAAAAACCGACGATCACTATTTTTGCATCGTTCCTTAGCGAATGATCGCAACGTACCTACGTCAATAAAGTATTTCACCTGATGGAACCAAATCTCCAAGAAAAAGAGCGAAGAATAAAAATACTTCAAATAGCATTGCATTATCTTTTCAAATCCATTATAAAAAATGAGGGTTTCCATTTAAAAAAGTTTTCGTTATCGCCATAACTCGGAAACAAAAGACAGTCTACAAATAACGATTACACTAAAATATGTCTCCTTTAAGATAAAAATCGACGTGTTCGAGGGTTTTTCTCAAAAATACTTAATAAAAGATTTATTTCGATAGTTCCAGATTTTATACGCGCACTATATGAACAGCAAGTTTTAAAATTTTGTTTTACCACCGCTGTCAGAAGAAGTGACTACCTGCAATATAACTTGCTCGAACAATAGGGATTATAAAGGTTTATGCAGTTGCAACTAGAATATTTAGAAAGTATTTTTAAAAGTTGCTTGCAAGATGTTTGGCAACCATGTTATGCATAAGAACACACACTGTAGTCTCAACGTGAGACGATCAATAGTGTAATTTTTTTCTACATCTATGTAAGTGATAGTTAATTTAGTTTTTAAAAGTTGCTTGCAAGATGTTTGGCAACCATTTTGTCCATAAGAACACACACTGTAGTATCAACGTGAGACGACCAATAGACGTCTTCCTTTCGGTAAATTTATTACCTGCTTCGGGGGTAAAAAAATTAATCGCTTGATCATTAGAATTTGCGGTTATAAAGTGTAATTAGATTCTTAAAGCGAATATCTCGACCAAGGTGGTTTTAATGCTTTATTGTATTTATAGATTCCTTTTATTGCCTTCTGAATTCGAATATCGTTTTTTTCTGGTGGGAGGTTGTTTTCAACTCTTGCTGCGATGAAATTACTAATAGAATTTCCTTCATTTGCTCCAGGAAGATTAATATGCTTTTTATTTATTGCTCAATTAGCTTATTGACAAAGCAAAGAAAGCTGCGATTCCCTTATGTGCAATACTTTTTATCCACGCTATTTCGAGATGTTTTTCACGCGGATAGAGAGCGGAGATACCTAGAAAACTATGCATTCCATTATCAAGAGATGCAATTATTGACATTGCTACTAGTGTAAGTAGGGTGGTCTTAAATTGGAATTTTCTTCTTTCTTGTAATTACTTCTATTAAAGTAAAGTTAAGTGGGATTGAATGCATAAAAAAGTAAATCAGTTCGAGGAACGAAAACCTAGTAGGCTAAACTTTCTGTAGACTACATTCTTAAAATGTTTATACTATGTAGAAGTGGTCACTGCGACTATGACATCCAGACAAGTCAGAAACTTGTAAGAAAGACATTTTATATTGGAGTGGTAGAATAAATAAATAATAAATGCCACTCATGGCCTTAATAAAAACAAGTAAAGCAAAATTTAGGACCACCTTTGCTCATGGATTGATTTTGATTATGTTATGCCTTTTGCACCAACCTTAGATTTAGTTCCCGGTGCTTTATATATGGACTTTCCGCATACATATGTACATGTTTGAACTAATTCATGGTAAGAGAGCCTATCCCAAGTGGAAGTTAAAATAAATGCATCAGGATCAAAATGGCAACGAACTTTGACGGCGTTTTTTTTATTTTAACACACATCTCGCAAAACACATACAAATAATGCATTCCGCATTTAATACGAGCCTAACCACTATATAAACAAACCTCATTGACCACTTCCCTCTTGGCATTAGGAGTGGATACTTTTTTTACGAACTAGTAAACTTGCAAGTAGCGTTGTTGAATTTAGTAAGGACCAAACCGCTTACTATAAATAGTAGTTTTGTACAACGACGGAATCATAAAACAAATTTAAAGGGTAAGTTAATCTCTAAACTTATTTGGCAAATACTGAATGCATCTTATTTCACTTATCATATACATACATATGTACATACATAATCCGCCCTCTTCTACCTCACGGTGTAGAGGTGTTGATTGGAGTCTCCTCCATTTCTTCCGGTTTTGAGCTACGGTCATAGTTTCTCGTTAGTTCAGACTTCTTTTCTGTAATACTTTCCCAATTTCACTATTCCATGTCGTGATGGGTCTTCTTCTCTTGCGCCTCTCGGCGATTCCAGGTTTCACTACCATACGTTAATGGAGGTTACTTAACTCCGGATCTAGCCCTCTTCAAAAATTCAAAACTGAGCCTAAGTATTTGAAGTTTTTACTTTGTTTAATAGTCTTATTATTGAGATTGATGTTAACCCGGGGAGCATTTCTTGATACCACTAAGATTTCAGTTTTATCAGAATTAATATTCAAACCATAGTTATTTTCTGAAACCCTCATTCCACCTCTTGATATTACTTCGTAGATTTTCCTCAGATGATGCCAGAATTACTAAGCCATCTGCATATATTAATTTAGTCACGTAGATAGGACTCATGTTTTTACATTTCATTCAGCACTCTCTAGCAATTTCATCCATCAGTACAATAAAAACAGCAAACTTAAGACACTTCCTTGTCGAACACCCATCCTCTTAAATTCTTTCGATTGTCGATTGCACGTTCTGATTTTATTCCTAATGCATGTATAAATGCTTTTTATAGCACAAAGTAATTTACATTATCTCCCAGATTTTTTCGCCTTCGCTAGGACAACAAAGCACATGAAAAAGTTATTGTTATATTGCAATGCCTTTTCTGTTAGTTGCTTCACTGAAAACATTAAGTCTGTCGTATTTCTACCAGACCTGAATCTACACAGATTGTCATCTGACGTTCCTTCAATAATTGCCCTCAATTTCTTTTCTAGTATTATTTCTTAAATGTTACTGGACACTGTCAATATTGAAATTCCTCTATAATTGGCGCATTTGGCATTTCTTAGAGTCCCCTTCTTTAAATATTGGTAGTATGGTAGCCATGGGCCAGGCCTTTTGTCCAGGCAATATTTACAATTTTGTGCGGTAATTGTAGCAGCTCACCATTTATACACTTTATCAACTCCGCCTTTATGTTGTCACACCCACCTGCTTTCCCATTTCTTAACTTGTGGATTGCTTCGTTCAGCTTTTCTAAAGTGATATGATTTAGTGTTGCTAAGTGTGAATTTCTTGCTCCTCAAGCACTCTTGATTCTCCACCTCCATTCAGTATTTCTACAAAATATTACCTCCATCTTTCTAATATTTGATCTTAAGATACTAATAAGTTACCATCCGAATCTTCAATATATTTTATTATGTCTGTTTTTTTCTTTTCTCAGATTTAAACAGCAATTTAGCATTACCTCTGCTCTGCATTATCTTTCTCCATTCTATGACCAAAATCTTCACACTGTACTTCTTCTTTAATTACTTCTTTAACTTTAGCTCCTTATATTTTTTATAATTACTTCCAGAATTATTACCTTAATATATCTGCCATACTTTTTTTCTTGCATTTTATTTCAGTTTTGATGTGGTTATGCCACCAAGCTGTTCTTTTATATCCACTACTTTTCGTCACTCCACATACTTCATCTGCCGTACTACAAACTATTCGCTGAAATATCGTCCACAGAGTTTCTACATTTTTATCGCTATTCCATTGTATACTTTCGAGTTTTTCCTTTAATCTCTTACAATATTCAATTCTGACTTATTCGTGTTGTAATCTATGAACTCTAAAACTCATCTGTTTATTGTATTAACATTTATTATTTCCTTTTGTTCTATCACCCCCTTTAGTTTAACAATAGCTAGATGGTGGTCAGATCCTATTTGAAAACCTCTTTTAACTCGGACCATCAACTCATCGTGCTAGCATCATTTTGAGCCAAAATTAAATCCATAGTTGATTTTTCATTCCTGCTCTTTATCACCCGGGTAAACTTATGTAGGTATATCCTTATTATTGTCAAATGTATTACATACTTTCATAGAATTCTTTAGAAGTGTATGCCTCTTTGCCCATTTCCATTTTTCACTGTCTCCCCATACTTGCCTACTGGAAAATCCTTTTCTAAACTTGACCTCACCTTTGCATTAAAATTAATCACATCAAATTCATCTTCACAACAAACAATAACAGTGATCGATTGTTTATTTACTCTACCACAATCTAATCTTAATAATGTTTCTGATATGATTTTCCATTTAGTAATTTCCTTGAGATAGTCTTTATGAAGTATTACCGTCACTGCTGCTTATGCGTGTACCTGTACATCCTCTTTCGCTCCTTAGTTATACACAACCCGTACCTTTTTTTCTTAGTTTCTGTTAATCATAAAAGCTTCACATTAGCTTTCTCGAATTCATTACCCTCAATCCCTGTATATTCCAGGCTCCTATTTACCATTTACTAACTATTTAAAGATAGTAAAAATGTACTTTTCTTAACTCTTGAACTGATGGGTAAGAAACTCTACTTTTCTTGTACAAAAACAAACTATGTTGGTGATAATTAGAGTGATAATGGAAGTTGACACCCTCCTTTATAGATCAAATAGAACAAACTCTCACAATCTTTGATCACAGTCTACATAGTATTCAGGTAGGTGAAGAAACCTATGAGGTCCTTCAAAATTTTTATTTCTCATTTTGCTGCTCTAACAAACAATAGACACGGAAACTTCTTGTACAAGGTAACCTCAACTAGCAACAAATGACACAATTATTTGAAAATCATTTTTCGATAAAACCACAGATTTTTGATATTTAGTTTTAACAAAGAAAAGGAAATCCACGAATACTAAGCCCTTGCATTCGTATTGCATGTAATAACCATCATTAATTCAGTTATAAGTCCTATTTTTTAATATAAAGTTTCCAATCATACAGAGCAATTGTACAATATAGTGTATTGTACAGTATTGTACTATAACAGCACCTCCTTGCTGGTTAATTTACAAGATTTTCAATTCATGTTCAATGTCCTGGAAGTTAATACACCACAGATAAACTTTCAACTTACATAAGAACTGCACAGTGAACGGACACTATAAATAATAAATACTGAAAAAGATGTTACGAGAGTGAACATATTAAGTTTAAAGAAAGTACAGCAATAGTTAAAACATTCCAACTCAATTGCCCTTTATTTCTATTTATAAAATACATTTTGGACATCTACGTGACCGTACGTGATAGTAACTTACTTCATTTGCATTCAGCAAACCAGACAACCGATGTTAGGGTGGGAGATTCCAACTTGTTTCATTCAGTTTCTTTTCCCTGGAAATATTTGCATGTTAAGTGGCGAAATTGAAGAAAGCATCTAACAGTTTGCAGAAGCAGTTTTAAATCCAAAGAAAAAATTCCAAACAATAGTAAACTAGGAAATCCTTTTCTATTACTAAAGTTAAAATTAGATTGCTCAAAGTACATTCATATACTTAACTACATCTTGCGGACGTTTTCTAGTTTTACTTATTTTACGTATGCATATTAACAATGAATACCTAAAAAAAGCTAGACCAAGTTTAACTAATTTATTTTCATGTGTTTAACAAGTCACACGGGTACGTTGTGAATTTCAAAGGAATACGAATGGCACCAGCAATTTCGATAAAGTAAGCCGAGCTTTTATGTAAAAACAACTAACAAGTTATTTGATATGAAAAAGCTCCAACCTAAAGCGAACAGTTGGATGCAGTGATGAACACACTGATAAAATTACAATAAATGAAGAACATCGGTTTTTTAAACATGTGGACTTTTCTAATCAACCACCGTTCATACGTGGGGCGAATTTAATTAATTCTAACGGAACACTTTAAAAACCTTTTCCATCAAAGCCATTACCCGATCTTTTACCGGTTGAAAATCCCTAGAAAGCATTTCCACAATAAATTTTGTATTGATGTCAGTAGTCTGTAACTTCTGAAGTGTTATTTAATGGTTGTTGGCAAATTGTTCGATTTTGGTTTGCTGTATCTGAATCGACCACCACTTTTTTAGAGGTCAAGTGTCAAACAGTTTTTCCCCGTATGTCATCCATTTCAGTTGAACATCACATACAAGATTGGGGTATATATGAAAACTGTTTTTAAAATAGTAAGGGGAGCTTTGAGAAATTGAACACGGGGTTGGTTATGAATGGCGAAAGTAATATCAAGCTCTTATTCTTGCGACGCCTCATTTACTTTTATTAGATTAATAAATTTCGCTTTAAATTCCTTATGCATATTTCTGTCGTCAAAATAATTCCCTTATATTTATTACCTTAAATTATATAGTACACTTCTGCTCCTTACAAGACAGTATTGTAAAAAATGTGTTAGAATTATAGTAGGGCAGAAATTAGCATGTTTGATGAGCCAGCAGACAACTAAGGGCTACAAATACTTTTCTGTTCGAGTGACATACAAAAGTTTTTCTCCTATACCTGTTTGAAAGTTAAAAAAAAAATTCAAAGGTTAAACAGTAACGTAACTTATTAGTAAATTAAATAGGTATATGCTAGATAATATGTTGTTCTCGACGCTCATCTGGTGTACAGCTGATCTCATCGCCTTCAATTTCGTTATTGGTGTCTATCATTGTACATTTATTTAAATCATAATTTTTCACTTTATTAATTAACTATAGCTATATTTTCAATTACAAACAAAGTTTGTCTATTTCGCGTATACAAAGATTACTTTGTGACACTGTTTTTGCGAAAAACAGTTACACAAAGTGCTACTTTGTGCAACTGAAAGTAGTGATTTTTTTATTTGTAAGGCTGGCAGTAGTAAGTAAATTGTGCTGCCAGCCTACTCTGTCATGTCATTCTGTCAACGAAGTCCAGTGTCAGACGTAAATGCGTAATAAGCAATAACACAGCTATATTCTGATTTCAAGATCAAAATTAGATTAAAAAGCCAAAACGTATATCGCTTGTCGATATTGAGGTAAGTTTAATTGAGTTGAATGATGTACACCTCCATTTCATCAAATATTTTTTTCAGTTTTTACCTACTAATGGGAACATAACCAAGGTGTTAGGAAGAATATAAAAAGGAAAGGAATAATGCTCGACAACCAACCCGCGGAAGTATTTTGGGGGCACATTATCCAAAAGAAAAGCACTTTCCCGTGATAGGTACTAATAAGTATGCATTAACTGGCGCCGTTTTGAAAATTTGAATGTTATGATGCTCAGAAATAACAGCGAGAATAATGAAACATATTTCATTTTAAGAAGCTTTGAATTAAAATAAAGCGCGGTTAATAGCGGATTTCGTACGAAAATGCGCTGAAAAGCTTGTTGGTTTTCCGGATCAAGTTGATGGTCGTGAATCCCGTGTCCGTCCCTACTCAAATTTCATTTTCATTGTTTAGATTTAGAGGTTAGGTTAGTTATTTTCTATTGTTGTATGTTAAGCAGTTTTGATGTATTAAAATGTTTATTGTAATAGAAACAGTAAAACCTTGATTGAGTACATGATTGTCTTATCAAAATAATTATTTATAATAAAAATACATTTTTATCTTATATCAGAAGAAACAACTAAGCTGTCACCTTTTTTTAAACTTGAATTTTTTCCTGCCTACGTGATTTTTTCAAAATGACAGTGGATGTCATTGTATGCGTTATCAGTTATTACCAACATTACCACATTAAAAATACCCGCGTGTACATTTTCCCATTTCTTTAAAGTAAATTGTAAATTAAGGCGAAATAGACAAAGTAGTATTTAAAACACGTGTTACAATTCCTTTTTGTAATACTCGTATATAGCTTAACTCGCCGCTTCGCGGCTCGTTAAGCAAACTTATACTCGTATTACAAACATCGTCATTGTAACACTAGTTGTACAATATACTATTGTCACACCGCTTAAAATACAACGACAGTGTGAAAAGCAAAAACAAACGACAAATTTAACGAAAAAGACATGAAAATTCAACTTACGATCTAAGAAGCCTAGAAGAATTTGACGTATGTTTTTTAGGTTTTTAGAGGTTAAGTAAAAATACGTTTTAGATTACATTTTCCGTCATATTCCGTTGTTAAAAGTTTTACAAATGAGTTAATTGTGTTTTTCTATTTTGCGTCTATAATAAAGCTGTTGAAGCACCCAAAACAGTGCGTTAATAGCTGATTTGAGTGATTTAATAGCCCAACTTTTTCAAAGTTGGTAGCATGAAAAAAATAATTGAAAAAACAGAAAATTGACAAAAACTTCACTCAATTTTCTGTGTCAACCAATGAATTTTCAAATGTCACATCAGTGTTGTCAACTACCACAAAAATCCTTAAATTTTGAAATTGCGATTTTTTTATTTAAAAAGGGAATAAAAGATGCAAAATAGAAAAAATAGCATAAAAAAACTCGTTTCATAAGTCATTATTGCACTCGTCCGTAAAAATTTGGACTCGTGCAATAAACCTTGCCTTATGAAACTCGTTCTTTAATATACTATTTTAATGTTAAAAGCTAATGATTTCAATTTTTTGATTAAAGACTTTTTAGAATTGCAAAGGAGTTGTCAAAGTATGACAATTTAAAAAACAATTACAATTTTTACAGTATCTCCAACTTAACATAAATGAATCAGGCTTTCATCTAGTAGTAGTAGTTTGACATAAGAGGGCAGAAAAGGAGTCTTAAATGTAGAGTCACTGCATCTAGTCACCTAGGCCAGCTGTTCGATCAGAGTAACGCAAACCGTCGCCATATTGGGGCAGAAAAGGGTAATTTTTAATAATGCGCAAATTAAAACCACGTTTTACGTGTTTGACATATTAGAGGTTTGATCTTTCAGAATAAGAAAAACCTTTTAAAGTAAACGTGGATTTGATTAAATTCAATATAGAACAAATAATGAACAATTTCGTGCTTCGTTTGCCCCAATATGGCGGCGGTTTGCGGTACTCTGGTCGACCAGCCGGCCTAGGTTACTAGATGCAGTGACTCTACTTAAATGCTCTCAAAACAGGACATTTAGAAAGCACTTTCTGATCAGATAGGCGAAAATAGTTATTAATGTATTAAGGGCGTTAGAATGATGATTAACATGATTAAACAAAATTAACAATAAAATGGAAATTTGAAAAATGTACTACGGTTTTTCGCGTTCCCATCTGAAGAACTTGGCAAGCATGAAATAATTATATTTCAATCAATATATTTAGAAGCTACCTTTATATTTTAACTTATTGACTAATCTTCTAATTCTTATTTAATGATTTTTTATATATGGTCTATTTGCACTTAATTTGTATTTGCGTCTAGCAACAATTTATTTATAGTCAATTAATAGGGGCCTTAATTAATGGGGGTCTTTGCTCTCTTTAGTGCTTGGACTGAGCGTTTTTTTCGAGTATGCAGGATGTAACTGATATAACTATAAACATCGTAATTGTGGGGCGAGTATTTGTAATGGTTTAGAACATACTTTCCTTATCAACACATTCGCTTCCTGCTAGTTTTCGAGAAAATCACATTTTACATTTTTAAATACGCCCATTATACTCACATTACCTTAAAAATACGGAACAAGCAAAACTCTTTTTGCTTGTTTATGATTTTGATTTTTGAGAAATCTCATCTTCTTTACAAATTCTTTCTAAAAAATTGTAATATTCAAAATATGGGGAGATCGTTGGTAGAAAAGACGTGACCAGAATTTTGTGGAAATGGTTAAGTTTTGAAGTTTAGAGATTTGATAAGTTTAAACCAATTCGAATTAAACGAGGATTCCGCTAAGATTTACCGTACCGTTCGAATATACATACGCACTATACATACGATTTTTTTTAAGATTAAGATTTTTTGCGGTGATTGTTTAAAATTTGTTTAAAGTTTAAAATAATTGTTAAAAGTTAAAGTAATTTTTGAATAGTGGTGGAATTTAAAAAACTTAAAATGAGAGCCGACTTTCCCTGTCGTATCTAGTAAACGTTTCTAATTCAACTTAGTGGTGGTTATTAAAGTCGAAGTTTAAAACTTGTTAAATTAAACTAATTCAAATTGTATTGTATAATTCAGATTATATTTGATTTAGCATCCGTACTTTTCAGTGCGTGATTTGAGTTGTAACTTAAATCAACTCTGGTTATTATACAACAACTTTAATAGTATCAGTCCTTTCCTGGTTAAGTGAAATTTGGGAAAAGCGTTTTATTCATTATTTGTCCTAATTTGGTAACAACTAAGAATTTTCTTGCTGACAACGTGTTCATTCGACATTTGATTAAGTTGCTTTTGCACGCACAACAAACCGGGAATATGTTAGGTGAACGAACAAAGATTTTTATATAAACTTTTCAACATAGACAAAAACTCACATATTAGCTAAGATCCAATTTAATAGTAAAGCAGTTTAATGTTCACGCCCTATTTTGTTTTATAACGCAAAAAAACAAATTTTTGTTATCAAATGTTCACAGATTAAGTTTCATAAAATTTTACTAAAAATTTTGTTTGTTACGTTGTAAAATGTAGAAAACTTAACATTTTGTAAAGGCAAATTCAGGTCAAACATTCTGTCAACTATTATTACTTTTGTTCAAACAATTTGTAAATGTTTGCATGCAAATGCATTGAGTTCAATGCATTGAATCCCCTTTTTTATTTATTTGTAGAGATTATTCAATAATGTTCTGTTGCTTTATGTTTGAACTGTGTCAACAAGAGCGAAAGTTTAAAAAATACCATTGTGACGTTTGGTAACATCGAATTGTCTGTTGCATAATCGATTTAATTTAAAAATTGATTGATATAAACTTGTTCCAAACTGTGAGCGGATGTTTTAATTGGGATCGTTTACATACAATTTAGTAGCGCATAATACATTTTTTTTAAATAATAATTTTTTCCTAAATCTGAGATTAGTAAGCTTTTTAATTAACACAAAGAGTACAGAATAAAGTCACCATAAGAAAATCTATTATTAAGATCCACACTGACCCCCATTTGTTTGTCGTATGGATTGTGTGAGATAGATGCAATGTTTCTGTTGACTGGTATTAAATTAATACCAAGTAACTATTAACAAACTGTCGACAAATACGTAGTCAAACAAACTATAGTCAGATACCGGTGATGATTATCAGGAAGATAGTGCTAGTTAATGCTTTTTTGTGAGTTTTAGGCACTCAAAGAAGTCGTTGTAAATCAGATTTAGGCGGAATGTGTAAGTTAACCGAAGAGCATTTATAGTCTCAATCAAACGGCTAGAATAAGATATCAATGGAAGTTAGTCATTGTGAAAAGGATTGTACTTACTGCTTTAACTTCTTAATCTACTTGTCAAAAGACACTGATTACGGTACTCACCTGAAACAAAAATAGCATCATTAGTAACATGTATCATTAGTTCACGTAGGAAATCATTGCTACTAAATAGTTTAACAATTGCGTAACTAGCATTACTATAATTAGGTTAACTTTGACTTTTAGTTTAGTAAATCGTATTATAGATGCAAAAGAAAAATCTTACTCTGACTGGGGATCGAACCTAGGTCTCCCGACGACGTCCAGGCAGACGCTTTACTAAGTAAGCTACCAAATCAGCCTACAGCAGCATGGCAATTTTCCTGTACGAACTAGATGATTGCAAACATAGAAAGTCCTCGTAGACATAATTGATACTCATCGACGACACATATACTATCAAAGCTACTTTCTCTTATTGTTAATCCTATAAGGAAACTTATCGTTAATTTAAGGTAAATACTAATTATTAATATTATTAATGTTTTGCATTAAATCATAGTATAAATGCAAATTCGTCTAGAAAGCTTTTCATTCTGACTGGGGATCGAACCGACGAAGCTACCAGGCTACCTACAGAAAAATGAGAATTTTCATATAGAAGAACTAGATAATTGCAAAACAAACAAACTGTATTAGATAGTTTATTGCTTTATTAAATTTTGATGGATCAACAGTTTGTCGACAACACATCAACTATCAAAGCTAATTTAAAGTTTCTTATTAATCCTGTAAGAAGAATGTTCATTAATTCAAGGTAAATACTAATTATTAATTAATGTTTTACATTAAATCATGTTATAAATAAAAAATCCGTATAGAATTTTTTTACCCTGACTGCATTTGCATTTATAATATGATTTAATGTAAAATAATAATTAATAATTAGTATTTACCTCTAACTAATAATAAATTCCCGTATAGGATTATTAAGAAAAACTAGATTAGATTTAATAGTTGACGAATTGCTGATCCATCAAAATCTGATAAAGTAATTATATCTAATTGACTTTGTATGTTTGGAATTATTTAGTTCGTATAGAAAAATTGTCATTCTGCTGTAGGTTGGTCTGGTACCTCACTTGGTCGATCGTACACCCGGAAAGCGAGAGGCCTGAGTCCCAGTCAGGGTGAAGATCTTTCTATACGGATTTGCATTTAGAATATTATGTAACTTAAATATTAAATAAAAATAAGTATTTACCTTCAATTTAGTTTAGTAAATTAATTTTAGTTGAAAATATTAGAATGGAGAACCAGAATTACAGAATTCCAAGCAGAGTCGAGCTTATCTAAATGGGATTTAGAAATAGATTCTCGTAGTTTAAGTTTTCTACCATATCGATATTTTTTAAGTATATTTAAAAAATCGTTTGCTTTTCCCGTTAGCCTGCAACTTTGTATCCAAAATGAAAGGAGTAGTGTGATAGGACACGTGCATAGGAATGATTAGAGATAACGTAAATTACGATTATTTATTATAACAACTCTTTTATTATAATACCACCACGAAATCTTCTAGATGAATACAGAATGTAAATTATAAAAAAAATTCCAGTTAATACTGGTTTTCATGTTTTAAATCAGATTACCATTACTCTTCTTCGATGGTGAATAAATTTTCAATTTCAATAAGCTATTTTACGTTTTTTTTTCTTACAAATTTCGCAAACCAAGCAGCTCCCATTGTTAACTTTGTGTAAAATAAACTTAATTGGAAAAACTTTTGCAGTGCCCTTTTATTCGATTGCTAGACTAATTACTACTGTACATACTATTTATATAATAGTAACAACAAACTTAATATCACTAATTTTGAGCACCATATGTTTGCGGTTACTAATATTTAAATAAAATGTTTATTGGGATGGTTTTACGAATTTCTGGCGTAACAATATAAGGCTTGCCTTATATAACAGGCCAAAATCAAATAAAAGACAAGCTAAATTAAAATTATTCCTTAACAAATAATACTGTTTTTCTCGAACTTCAATTTCATTGTAGAACAGTTGACGGCAAGTAACTGGCGCGACGGTGGCAGCGCCCCACTTTAAGAAAAACCTAGAATTGCAGCTATTCCGCTTTCATTTTTGAATGTACAAACACAAACCTCTGAATTATTTTACCTTGCTCACTTAATCTTTAAGCCACCTGCAATAAATTCTTCAACCCAAACAAAGCAAGAAATTTGTACCTAGAAAAAAGCCTTTTTTGGGGATAAGGGGACCGTCAGCAGCGTGTTGAGTATATCGATTGTCGAATCGTCCCTTCATAGAATTGTCTTGTTATAACGAACGCGCAAAGGAATCGATTTGCTGTTACTACAACCAGGGTTTTAGAAAAGTTATGTACGTAACTATGGATTATGAAACATAAAGACATTTTTTTTAATAATTATATTTTTTGAATGCAATATTCTTTAACTTTAATGCACTCTACTGGAGTTGATACAACTAGAAACTAAAAGGATTGTTCTCTGACCCTTGAATTGCCTTTCAACGAACCATGAAGACTTCTTAAATGATTTTTTATTTCAAAGTCATTCGCTCTTTGAGTTTCTCGGCTTTCTAAGGATGAAGCTTGAATAGTACTTACTAGATTCAAAAAAATTCCTAAATAAAGTCGGATCATTAGTTGTGGTCATTAGGAATTTAAAGAATAGTGGTATATTCAAAATGTTATTATTAATTTATTTTACTTCATAATTTTGGAGTTTCACACCAAGTCAGACTAGATACAAGAAACATTACGGACTAATGCCCGCAGCTATGCCAAATTTACTGCTGATCAAAGTTTACATTTAATCATATTATGGCAGCTGGGAACATTTATCATTCTGTTATAACGCATCAGTAGTCAATAAACACATTCAGCCAATGCAAACATATATGTGTATTAGATGTATAAACACACCACTTCGAAAATCACGTTTTGCAAACATAACAGTTGAGCGCGGAACAGAAAACATGCAAAAACCACTGGCTCTTAATAATTTTATTTGATAATAATAAATGCCAGTTTATCCTTTTGGATATTAGAAATCACAAAAGAAGGATTAGTAATCGCTAATAATTCTACAACATGACAATGCTAACAAGAGAATACTATTGCCTACTTGGTTTTATGTTTACTTTAAATTCGAAACAGTATTAAAGATTTTGGTTAATTATGTGTTATTATTGTTAATGTTCGTTTCAAAAACTTTTGTACAAAACTCGATACGCGAAATCATCTTCGACCCATTTGCGCAAATGAATCACTCGCTCCTTCGTCGCTCGTGCTTCAAAAAATGCGCTCATGCGCGAATATAGACTTCGCGTACTCGATTTGTAAATAACTATCATGTAAAGTATAGGGGTTAAAAGAATATATAAAATCGAATGCCATTTTTCTGTTTAAGAGTACTTCACCTAGCTCATAATGCACTTGCACCAATATTTCTTCAACGACCGAAAACAGTGCTTTTGGCATCACACCAACATCGATCTCACTTTCAGTCGGTATACATTCCCAGCAATTATCAAGTGTGGCATGTGTGGTTTTGGATTATTCCCGAAATTTTGGTGCAGCAACTATAGGACATCGAGTTATCAAAATTAGTAAAATTAAATTTGCATCTTTCATAGTTTCGTTTGTATAAGTACCATCATCAGACAAAATGACTAAAAAATCATAATTTTGTTTGAAGAGCAGCAGCTACTAGACTGTTATGTTAAATAAGCCAATAATAAATAGTAAAGAAAATGATGTTCAAATAATTTTTCTCTACTTGTGGAAATAGCATTCATAAAAAAAGTCTAATATTACACAAATAATTAAATAATCAGATACAGAAATGTAAGGAATAAACAAATACATCAATAAACAAGCAGTAATAAACAATTAAGAAAAATCTTTAAATTGTTAGCTAATTCAAACAAAATTCTTAGGGGCTACTATTCGTATTCATAAAGGTTTAAGTTACTTCAATAACATGCTACTTAAAGATTACGTTTAGTTAAATAAAAATATTATGGGTCGCTCCCAACTGAATATCAAGCCGAACCAGAGGTTAATTTTCGTGTCTGGTGGTTCATGTGTCTGCTCGTCGCCCTGCGGTAACCTGGGGAGTGGCCTTTCGGAATTCACGCAGCTAACATGAGGTCCGATGTGTAAGAAGAAAGGCTTCCAAACAAGAGAAAACTAAAAAAAGAAAAAGGGCTCTAAAATAGGTTTTCTTCTTAAGATTATAGCTTCAGAAATGATTAAACAGGGTGTACATCTGTACATTCACTACGTTGTTGGGTGGCCTAAAATGGATTTAACACTTGCTTGTTGTTGTTCGTTCTTCTTTTTCAGATTTTTCAGATCACAGATTTTAAACACCGCAACACAGCGATTAAGATATTTCCCAATTGTAGAAAGACTGTATAGTTTTTCCGGAAATTATTGCTTTTTAACGCTTTAACAAACTAAGTAAAATTTAATAAATTGGAATAACTAACATAAAAGGCCATTGGCGGGATAAGTGTGCTATTTCTGAAATACCAACAGGGAATAAAAACGTATTATTCACCTAATAGGACCATCTCAAAACCTGTAACGTACTCAAATTTTCAATTTTATAGAAATATAATTTTATATGTATAAAATAAATAAACCCTGGCACGGTCCTGCATTCTACAATGCATTTTTCGTTGGGGTAAAATATGCAAACTTTGCTTTAAATTAAATAAAACTTTTTCATGTATCAAAAGTCACCTTTATATGTTTACACAAAACAAAATCTCTTCTGAAATAAAATACAGACGATATTACGAAGTAAGCGAAGTTTTCTTTGGTGTGAAAGGTCACCTCAAGACGTTCCCATAGTTATAAAAGTTTATTTCGTAGAAAAGTGTTTATAAAATTTAATTTATAAACATCTTAAATTAATACCGCCTTTCTTACAAAAAATTTAAGTTTCTAAAATGCATTTAGTTTTTATTTATGGTTTCCTGTTCATGGTTATCGATCTTGTGCTTAAACAAATTCTCCCGAGTGCAGACGTATAATTAAAACACATTGAAGCCACGTTGGATATCGAGTTATTTTCGGTAAGCAGATTTTAGTTGCGGTGAAGTCCCTAAGAATAGAATTCTCTCCAAGCTTTTTGAATGCTTGTTCCTGATTGGATTAAAAAGTCAAGCCATTTCGCTATAGGTTAGTTTAAAAAGTCCCCGCTTAAGTTTAATTGTGATGATATAAAATTCAGATCCTTTAGTTCAATTTTGAGTTTTTAACAGAGACGGTCGAAGACAACCATCAAAGAGGCTTGTGTCTCGATGCTTCTCCGGGCGCTTCACGGCCCGAGGATATTCTAAAAGGGTCGCTACGGTGAATGTATGCCCTTATTACTAAGTATTTAGTTCGGAACTAGTGATAAAATATTCCGTATTGCCGTTTATGCCTCAATTTAAGTTTAGTGTTATATCGTACCGATTTCATTGTTTGGAAATTAATCCAATACAAGGATTATTTGGCAAATTTAGTTAGTTTAGTGAAGAAAAATAATACCGTCTCGTTAAATCGGAAAATTAAGTATAATTCCGTGTTACCGATTAAAGAATTGTTAAGCAGTCTTCAAGTATGCAGAGTTAAAGTACCGTTACCATTATAATTTATGAAAAATTTGTTCTGTTTTGGAACAAAACAACGTTCAGGTCAGCAGTTTGTTATTGTGTTTTGTGTAAGTTCATTATTGTTTTTATAGTGTATTGTGTTTGAAGTTTTCCATTTGTGCAAGAAATTTTGGAACTTTGTTGGTCTAATGAAAATGTTTTAAGGTACTGATTTTTTAATTAAGTTTTTATGTAAAATTTATTTGGGATCCCGAAATTAATTAATTTCTATGAATGATAACTTTTTGATTTTAATGTGCTTTGTATTTCCTTTTTTTATTTTTCTTTTATGTTTTAATATACAGATTTCAAATTTATTTATTGATTGATATAGTTAGGCTCAACGAACTGCCGATGTTTTTTTTTGACAATTAAGATTTTGTATTGTTTGATAAATGTTTGATTAACTTAACGTCAGATTTAAATGGGATGTCATTCCCAAACTGATGACTTCCCGCCTCCTAAGATGAAATAATAAATAAAAGTAAACAAAATGAATATCACTCAGTTTGGTGGCGCCCAACGGTGCATATAGTACAGTAAGTATTTAGTGATTTGAGTTTTTTATTAAGATTACAAAGACAGTCCATCGTGGGGCTTCATTTTTTAAAGTGTTATAAACCATTCACCAGATAGATACCATTCACAAAATAGTATATTATAAGTTTTTTGTTCTGTAAACCTTATGTCAAGGATTACCTTGACACAAAAAACATAACTTCTTTTCAGTGTTATATATCATAGCTGCTAGATTTGTTGATTATTACTAGATGACTTCTGATCTGACATTGCCTTGGACATTTTTCAAAATGATTTTGATAATCGTAAAGACCAAATTCAGATAAAATACTTAATTTTCTTGAAGTAGCTCCACATAAAAATATTTACCTCGAATTCTTTTTTGTTAAGTTGTGTCTATTACAGACTCCTACATCTCTATGTCATCATTACATAAGCAAATTCCTTAATAAGTGCGATCAGCCAACTGCATTAAATTAGTACAATAGAAGCATAGCATAAGAATAACCAGCAGACGCACTCTGACTAATATTTTCAGCCGCCGAGTGCGACCTTGATTTATTCTCAGACTGCTGAAAGTCTACGGAGCAGCAGTTGCAGTATAGCATTCGCAGTGGTCACATTGATTACTTAAAAAATGCTTAATAAATTTATAATTTTAATATGCAATTCAAAGCTCTTATATTTCACATTGTCGCAGGGTTTGGATCGCGGCGCAAAGTTTCAAAAACACCGTGGTAGAATGCATTAGTACTTTATGAGATCTTTTCTAGGTATAATCATTTATTACTGTAGATAGTTACATATACATAATACATCAATCTACGCACTTTATTAATTGTTTGTAGATGCTGAATTATCGATTTTACGTTAATTACGTATTTTCAGTTTCAGTAGGAAAATCTAAAACTAAAATCGTTACTGCTGTTCCTCGCTATTCCTATTAGTTTTTAAAACTTGTTTTTGCAATATTCCTTTTAAGGTTTTTGCTTTTTAGATTTACAGTTAAATACTATTCACGCTTTTGCGAAAACTACGTACCCTTTTAGAAAGTTCCCGTCCACTACAAGCTGAAGTATAAAAAGGCGTACTTGAATAATAAAACTTCAACACCTTAAAGCTATAAAAGCGTAGTCAATTTGTTCAGTTATCGTTTAAAGTGTAAAACAAGGAGATCCTGATAGATTAAGTGCAATATCTTATAGTTCACAGCATGTAATTGTAGAAGTTAGTAGTAATTTCCAGTTGGTCGTTGTTTCACAACGATTGGGTTGCGTCACACAAAGGCTGTGGAAATCGAAGCGACGCCGTTGTACCCTAACCAGTTGCTCGTACTCGCACCCTGTTGGGGTTAAATCGATGGCGATGCGCATATCCTCTCGTTTTACAATTTGTTTTGTTGCCAGAATATCTAGTTTAAATTTTGTTATTGTTAGTGACATAAATACAGTATCTTATTTCTTCTGAACATTGAAACTGAAAATCTTTAAAATAAATGGCACAAAAACTAGATTTTTTTAAAATTCTATTTATGGTAAATATTTCTAGAAGGTATGTCCTGAAAGCTCCGGCAAACATTTGCTAAAATAAACCAAAAACGTTTCTAAAGCATTGTATATTGTGTTTCAAAAATCAGGGTGAAAGAGCAACAACTGTATTTACATAAAGTGAATTCAAAATTCATTGTACAAAGAAAAGTTTTACATAAAATTCTGGTAAAATGAACTTGATGAAAATAATGTTCCCCGTCGGTAATTACTCCGCGACGTCAAGTTTTCCTGAAACGAATGAGCGTCGGAAAGCATTTGTTGGATTCAACAAAATTAAACCTCTGGAAAGTTCAAGTATGAGCGGAACAACAAAAGAGATTGTTAATTAAATATGCTTAAATGTTGTGGACCTTAAAGTTGGATTAAATGTAAGGAAATATTATCTAATTTGACTTTTATACTCTCAGGTTATATTAAAAAGATTGATGAACTAATGAAGCGAAAGGAACTAAAAAGTAAATTAGATGTAGATTATGGGGGTTTTCAACGTTTACAACTGTGAAGCTATACAAAGGAGAAATAGCAGAATTACATGCTGTGCAATATAAATAAAACAGGTATGACTTTTGAGAATTGTAAGTCGAATCTTAAGTCTGTAACTTCAACCAACCAACCAAGTTACCATAGAGTCACGAACAAGCCTCTACTATTAAATTAGAAATTATATCACCAAGCAAGAGAATATGACGATATGAACGTATTGCTAAATATCGTACAATTATTATCCAAACTAGGCTCACCCTTTAACTGATTATTTTGATACGATTCGTATAATCATTTGCTGCAAATTTCTAATAAAGTAAATAGATTAAATTTAAAAAATATTTTATAAAAATGTCTAAAGAGGGTAAGACCGAAGACTAACAGCCCACTAAAATAATAGTATTCAAGGATTACTGTTTAAGCCCGCGTTATAGCGGTTTTTTAAGCTGTATTTAAATTGATTAACTGCAGAAATGATTAAAAGTGTTAAGCATTAAAGAATTCCAAATGTGAAAAGTGTGATCTTGATGCATGTGCAAAAGCATTTATTTACCTAATACCTTGAGGCTAATGTTCCATGGATATTAAATGTCGATAGTAACCAGCTTTTGAAGATCAAATATATATTGTTATGAAGTACAAGGTATCCCTAATTTATGTTAAAAAGGCAAGATTCTAGTTCAATGTTGAAATTATACAAGTTCAAAAATTCAAACTAAGCATAAATTGAGGCAATCCTAAAGATGACTCAGACGTACATATTTAGTACAGCTAAGAGACAGAAGATTTAAAGTAGAGGTATAACAACACTTGTCCTAGATTAGAATCTCTCGAAAATGATATAAGATGAGAGGCTTTATTTGTAAAAGCTTTCGCTATAATAAAAGCAGGTGGTGCTGCACGATATGGTGAATAAAATCAACGTAACCGATAAATACGAATACACAAGAAAACACTGGAATAGTGATAGCTATGGGTTTTCTAGTACAGACCGTGGCTTCAGAAGGAAGATTTTGAGCAAGGATCATGGGTGTAGGGACGGAGTTGCGGCCCATGGAAGAACAGTTAATGTAGAGTTATTAGAGAGAAACTGGCGAGCATATTTAAGAAAAACGGGATTTTCAATAAGCTTACATTTTACTTTTCAAAAAGCTGCTTTGTCTAATTACGTGCCTATAAAAGAGTGCTACAATTAATGTTCAATTAAATATTAATTATTCAATTAAATAAATAAGACAAAAATAAACCTAATTTATTTTTCTTGTTAAATATTAAATTGTTATAAACGACTCACATAAAAGTTTAATTCTAACTGAATCAACTAATCATAGCTCCTCTTGTAAACACAGGATTATGCAAAGTAACTTTTTAAACAGTAAAAGATTTTTGAACAACACATCTTAGATATGTAAATCTTCTATCAGAGGCTAGAAGAACACACAGAAAGTATTAAAACACAATAATGTATACCGCGTATACCGTATATTGTTTAAAATTAGCTTTTCCTAATATCGGTACTAGTAAAATAACTACCTCGTCTCACAATTGACTTATGATTACTTATTTTTAACTAAAAACATTTATTTCTCTCATGTGGTATATTTCAAATTTCAGTGGAATTTAATTCCACACCATGTTTTACAATGTAAGCTATTTTTTAAGTTCATTCCGTGGAGCTATTTCCTCAATATAATGGATAGGGTATATATAGAGTTACAATCTCTCTATTGAAGTCAATTTGTGATCAAATTTATAGATTTCATAAAAGTCGCTTTTTATAACTTCTGCCTTTCTACTGTAAATTGCATTTAACATGTTTTATTTAAAGTATTTTCTTGTAGGATTGTAATCCTTTTTTATTTCTTGTGAGTGTTGTCAAATTTATATTCGTAAGAAAATGGAGGATTACAGATTTTATTTTGTTTTTATAAAAACACTACTTGTATTAATTCTTAATAGTTTATATGTAAGGTTGAACGATTTTAAGGGCATTGAATACTTGAGATCTAAAAGATTTAAAGGTGATCTTTAAAGCTTTCTTGCACATAACATGCTCAGCGTTTGACCATCATTGGCAATATTTTGATTTTTATATTCACTTTAAAACAGATACTAGTCAAAGGTCAAGCCGCAGGACCAATATGATTCCAGAATCCAAAGTCAATTAACCTTGTCACCATTGTAATCCGTCCACTGTTTTCTTTCTTATGTAACGGTTCAAAATCTTAAGAGTCGATTTCATACAGTTAAATGCGAATTTATAAAAATAATCTTAGTACGGCCCTGTATATTAAGGAACTATTTCGTCGCGTCTAAATATTAAATGTTCTCTGTTTGCATTTTTAAATAAGCAACTGAAACTCCCACTTATAAAAATCATTTTGGGTGTAAGTTTTAGTTGTAAAAAACAGCTTATCTTGGTAATTGTCTAGGCTTTAAATTTATGGTTTGGCATTTCCGATAAAATCTTGATAAGCATTTGCTAAATGTCGAATAAGATTTGAAATTCTGTATTATTCTTAATTGTAATTGTCTAGGCTTTAAATTTATGGTTTGGCATTTCAGATAAAATCTTGATAAGCATTTGTTAAATGTAGAATAAGATTTGAAATTCTGTATTATTCTTATTGGACAAAATTACTGTCAGCTCTTATATTAGTGGTGGTTTCAAAATATCCCTCTCTTAATTTTATTTAAAGTTGAGATTAGTTTTCGATGTCCAAGTCAGTCTAAGACAGACAGTGGGACACATCCTACGACGGGCTACGGCTCAAGGAGCAGCGGGCTTCTGCCCCTAATGCGTGCGTCCGGTACTGCCGTCGCGTGCAAGTGATATTTCAGTAAAGTTCAGAACGAAGTATTTTTTTGTGTTATATCGTACAGATTTTGTTGTTGGGGAATTAATCCAGTGAAGAGGATTATTTATAAATTTTAGTTCGGTGTATTTTCATTTATGTAAGAATAGTGATCAGTATTCCAATTCATATTTGCTATTAGATATCAGTGTTAATTCCCTCTTATTTGAACGTTGTATTGGCTCAAAAAAATCCATTTAAAGCTAATCAACAGTGAATTCTTATATTAACACATTGACTCATTTATAAATTGTAAATTAACAATCGGGGCACATTTCCTGTTGTGCCAAAGTTATAAACAAGCATCGCAAGCAACATTCAAGTGAGTTTTTACTACCGTTTCAGCTGACGTTACTAATAATAAATTGTTTCCGTATTGGATGTTATTGCAAATAGTTATATTGAAGTTCAGAGTTAAAATAAAACAAAAATAGTTCAAAGTCTAGAACATTTGTTTCCCGTATTGGTCTTCCAGGTCAGCAGTTTTGTAGCAAAAATTAAGCGTATTGTCAATAATGTGTTTTGGTTAATGTTTGGAGCCTTCTGTTTGTGCAAAGAATTTATGAAAATTCTTTTGGATTCAGGATAATAGTTTCAAGGTATTGATAGTTTAAATAAGTTGTTTATGTAAAATTATTTGAGATCCCGAAATTAAGTAATATTTAGGAAAGATAATTTTTATCTTCAAATTTATTTATCGTTTGATATAGTTAGGCTCAACGAACTGCTGATGTTTCTGTCATTCAATATTTTGTATAATAAATAGATTAATAAATAAGTAATAATAAAGATTAATGTGTTTAATTAATTTAACGTAAATTTTAAATGGGAAGTCATCTCCCAAACTGTGGACTTTTCGAATTAAAAAAGCATCATTCAGTTTGGTGGCGCCCTCTATTTTTTTTATTTGTTCCTGACTCTATTATTTAATCTGAAGCTCTTGGGGTTAACACCCACACCTGCATTCGAATCTACAAAATTAAAGATCTCAGCCGGAGCATAAGTACAGTAAATAATTTTTATTTTAGCGTTTGAGCAAATTTACGTGCATCAATTTAACGTAAGTACAGATCTGTTTAGTATTTTAGTCTGACTAAAGAAAATTGTTAAATTGACGCCTGATCATGGGACATTTTGTTTTGAGTAATTTTTAATCCTTACACTTATTAATTTAATCCACTAACGGATGGACAGAGGAACGCTCCAATTTACCGTATATATATTATATATATACTTTATCTACGTCTACGTAAACTTGGATAAGAACTATGATCATGACATCACTATCACACTGAATGGGATAAGGAAATCATGATCATAATTGCCTGATTGCTATGTCTTCGAATTCTAAGCTACCCTGATTTTAAATTAAAAAATTCATGATGTACGTCAAAAAACTGTTTCAACATATTCAATAATACAGTTTTATTCAGTTATGGACAGTCGTAGTAAAAAGTTGTATCTTAACACGCGTAATAAGGCCTACTAACATACTCATGAACACGGAAAAAAGCGGTGTGAGGGAATCTACCAATAAAATTTAATGAAACTTGGCATGAAATAGGTGCAAGGGCATACTTCACACTAACAGTTAGGAACAGCCACCTAGTGGACCAAAAGACCAGAGACTAGATCAACTAAAAGGATAATATAACAAACATATTAGACGTCCTTAGAATTAGAGATTAAAATCCCTTAAGGACCTTAACTTTTAATAATCTACGATTCTTAAGGTTACGGGCTTACAAATCGGATTTTTAGGAATTTAATCTTGTACTCCTGCTTATGCTTAGAATGTATATGGGGCACCATCAACAAACTTAATATTTTAAATATTTAAAACATCAGAGATTTATATTTGCAAATGGGAGTTTTGATATCTCAGAGGTTGGATGCTAGTTCTAAAGATATTAATTTTCAAAATTGGATTGGAAAAATGGATTGCGGTGGAATTTGCTTATTTTTAAATATGTTGTAATTCATAACCTGTCGATTAGAATGTCTCATTAGCCCAAAGTTCTAATGAACTAATAGCAATACAGTTACCCTTATATCCGAATAAGATTACCTTGTCACCTTGTTAAATTTGTTTTCATTCACCGAACTACAGCAAAAGGTGTACGACCAACTTACATGTTATCAACCCCAAACATTAAAAACTATATATAACATAAAAAATATTTTTCATCTTCGTGATACAACCACATAAAAAACCAAAGTAATTTAATTTTTTTCGATAATAATACGAAACTTTTCTAATTTACACACAACTGAAAATCTAATTAGGAATCAAAGATAGACAGAAAGATATAGATTAATTTATTAGAAGAAGTCAACCAACCAAAATTGTTAAGCATAAAAGAAGCTATTCATATGCATAAAAATAAAAACAAATTAATCAATATTGATTTGAATCCCTTACTCAATACGTTGCTCACACTTCTCCCCACTTTTTAAACTGTTATTATATTGTAAGTTTGTTTGTCATTTTAGTTTCACTGATGATGTCCACCTGGTGGGCGAAATATATATATGAAAATAAAAATTAGTTGTGGAAAGTGTTTTGTTTAAAATTAATTTGAATTTACCTCCTTAATCTAACACCCACAGTGCTCTACTAGATAATTAGAAAGATATAGAATTGACAACTCTGCGATGAGTCTTATAAGAATAAATCAAAAAGATACTTACCACTAAGCATATCGATCTAAGTTACATATTCTTCACGCGTTATGCACTACCCTTTTAAAAGACAAAAATTAATGTTCCACTAGTTATATTATCACAACTTACGTTTGATTCCTAGCTCGTATTTTTACTTTAAAATAGAGAATTTTAAATAAAATCCTCATCATTTACGTTTTTTGAATTTTTTATTTCTTTAGTATAGTTTATCTTTGATGGGTGGGTGTTAACCGTAACTCTGACCGACAAAAATAGGTCAATGTTAAATGATTAATAAACTGCATTATTATTTAATAAAGTATATTATCGTCTTGCGAAGTAAGAAATTTGAATAAAATTAATGCTGCCTAAGTTCCAGAAACTCGTACTCAGTTTAAATATGAATTTATTTTTAGAAGAATTCCTTTGGTAAAAATTCGGAAAAGGAAATTTCCCTTTCAAAATTTGAAAGCGCCTGTGACACGCTAAAAGGCGAAAATGACTTCTCGGAACGGGTTCATTAACTGTTCTACAAAATTTCCTAATGCAACTATTGTAGGGCATTGCAACTTTTTTTAATATGTTGTCGCCCTGCTAATTATACTAACTCATCGCTTTTATGGCACAATTTAGTTAACGAAACGTGACTTGGGAAAAAATTAAGCATTCCAAACTTCGTTGCAACGAATGTAATTAAAATTTGCATTTATTATTGACGTAGTAGGTATATTTAAATATTCATTATCTTTCAAAGGGTATATTTATAGAGAACGTTGAATATTAGATTAACATATTTTTCGATATTAATTGGATAGTGATTTTCTATTTTAACTTTTAAAAAATGAAGCTAGTTAGTTTTAATAATTTGAAGTAATAACGAATAAATCATAGTCAGTTCAGAATCGCTACCAGGTGACGTCATACGCTTTTTACTGCAGAAACAAATTAATTCAAAGCGATACTTATAATCAAACAGCACCGTAAATGCATAATACTTACGTTATTATATACTACTTACTAAAGATCTTAATGCTCTGGCCGAACCATCAATTAAATCAAATTATACTCAAGTATCGTGGCTGTTAATCACAAAGCCTCTGATTAGATAATAGATTCAGGAACAAATAAAAAAAAGGGCGCCACCAAACTGAATAGATGTTACATCATTTTTTTTTAATAGAGGCGGGAAGTCTACAGTTTGGGAAATGACCGCCCTTTTAAATTTGACATTAAATTGATCTAATCAAAAATCTTTGTTAACACTAAAAAATTTTGTTAATAAAATGAACATCAGCAGTTTGTTAAGCCGAACTACATAAACGGTAATTAAGTTTTAAGTCTGTAAAACAAAAAACGAGCATGTGTTACATAAAAACGAGCATAAAAATATCACTTCTTACATTCACCAAGAATTCCTAACTACAAGAATTTATCGGAATCCCCACAAAATAAAAGTTACACAAAGAACCTAATTAATTTAAAAACATTTTGAAATTTATAAAAAAGATAAGCTTAGTTAAACAGTTTTAAAACATTCATGATCGTAATCCAATAAACAGTTATCCTATATAATTGTAATTTTCACTAACACTTTACCAGAACTATCTCTCCAATCAATAAACTACAGATCCTAACATCAAAATTCACATAATAAAAATATATATATATATATATATATATATATATATATATATATATATATATATAAAATATTTGCGTTTTATTAAAAATAAAACAACAGTTTCCTTTTGCTGTAAAACATATAAGTTTAAAAACATATAAGTTTAAACCATTTCTTGGGTATAAGCAGCAATTAAAATAATAATCAAAATAATGATTTTAATTGCTGCTTATACCCAAGAAATGGTTTAAACTTATATGTTTTTATATATATATATATATATATATATATATATATATATATATATATATATATATATATATATATATATATATATATATATATATATATATATATATTATATATATATATATATAATCTATCCCTCTCATACTGTGTTAAGAGTAGAGGGTATGTTAATTCTTTCGATGCATAATTTTTTTCCTCGTTTACAGTAATTGAACTTATTCTATCACTTATAAAAGTGTATGTAGTATTACATTAAACAGTTGTATTATATACTTATTCTATCCAATTAAATAGCTTAATAGTCTCTGTTTAAAGATGCCTCTATTATTTATCACTTGTAATTAACTTCGCTCTGACTTTAACATAACTCTCCGCATTTCATCTTTTCAACTCTGTTTTATCACTATTTTATTACTCTGACTTCGCACCCACTCACTTATTCACCTCTTTCAAACACTATTTAACTTCTTTTATCATTGCTCTCCATCTGACTCTGTCTCTCGCTATAATCTCTGCCTGATTCCATGAGATTCCTTTTGACTTCATTATCTTTGCAACTTCTCCATCCCACGTCTTACTTGGTCTTCCTTTCTTTGTCCTTCCGATAGTTTTCGCCTCCCATACTTTTCTAACTTGCCTGTCTGAATTGAGTCTTTTCATATGTCCCCACCACCTTAACTGCGCCTTCTCTATAAACTTCCTAACACACTCTAATTCCAGTCTTTTCTTTATTTCTTCATTCCTTATCTTGTCCATTATCGTCACCTTTGCTACTTTCCTGAGATACTTCATCTCTATAGCCTGTATCTTTTTTTGTTGTTTTTCGGTCAGTAACCATGTCTCACATCCATATAATAATGTCGGCAAATATATGGTTTTATAAATTGTTGTTGATTTCCTCTTCCTGCTTTCCCCTTTCCTCTATGTTTATTCCTAGATACATTAAACTCTTTACTTGCTCCACTGCCTTGTTGCTTATTGTTATGTTTACTCTTCTCTCATTATAATTTGTTATCACAACTACTTTTGTCTTACTTATATTTATTTTCATTCCTTTTTTTTTGTAGTTCTTTTGTCCATAGGTCTACATTGTATTGTAAGCTTTTATCCGTATTTGCTATTATCGCGACATCATCTGCAAATACACATTCACTTACTTTAACCGGTTTCAGTTTATGGTATCCTACAGTCATCTTCTTACTTTCACTGCTGACTTTTCTGATTATTTCATCCATAAAAGTGATAAAATGTAATGGACTAAGGTTTCCTCCTTGTCTCACTCCCTGTGTCGTTCCCTGAACTTTTCCGTCTCCATATTGTCCTTCCTTACTATATTCTCCGTTTTGTTATATAAAGATTTTATTGCTTCTGCTAAATTCTTTGTAATACCAGTTCTCTCCAATATGTCCCATATGTTTTTCCTCACGACTTTATCAAAGGCCTTTTCCAGATCCACACAGCATATATAAACTTCCCTGTTATAAGGTAGCGATTTCTCTATTATATTTCTTAAAGTAAATATATGGTCTTGTGTGCAGTAACCGGGCCAAATCCACTTTGTGCCTCATGTAGCATTCCTTCTACTTCCTTCCTTAATCTTCCTTCCAATATCATCTCATATACCTTGCATGCGGTGCAGAGCAGCGATATTCCCCTGTAATTTGAGCAGTCTTTCTGGTTACCCTTTTTAAAAATAGGTACTATTACCGATACTTTCCAATCATTAGGTACTGCTCGTGTTGCCCATGCTTCGTTAAGGATTTTCTGTAGAAACATCATTCCTTCCTCTCCCATTCCTTTAAGTAGCTCAGCTTTTATACCATCAACTCCTGCCGCTTTCCCATTTTTTAGCTTTTTTATCGCTTTCTTAACTTCTTCTAGTTGTATACTGTCACGTGCTTCCTCTGTCTGTCCACTGTCTCTCTCTCCTTCAGGTTTTCTATCATTTTGTTTGCCTACTTCTGCTTCCATTTCCTCCTCAGTTATCTCTGAACCCTCTAACATATCTTGGAAGTATTGCTTCCATCTCCCCATAACTTTGTCATCATCCATTAGTATCTTTCCCTCTTTGTCCAAAATTTGTCTCGTTCCGATATTCTTTCCGTTATTTCTCATATTCTTCAGTACCCTGTAGAAAAGCTTTTGGTTCGCACTTCTGTTATTTTCCATCTTGGTCCCAAATTCTTCCCATTCTTTAGCTTTAGCTGTTTTGATCTTTTCCTTTGCCATTTTCCTCGCTGCTTTATAGCTCGCGTAAGCTTCATCGCTCCTCTTGTGTAAGTAGTCTTTCCACGCTTTCTTTTTCAATCTAATAGTATTTTAATACTATTTATTTTTTAATTTAATTTTAATTTTTAATTTCCTCACTCCACCAGCTGGTTCTCTTTTTAGATCCTCCAGTTGTAGTTATCCCGCGTACATTTGTTCCAGCCTTGTAGATAATCTCTTTAAGTTTGTTCCACATCTCCTCGATATTCAATTTCTGTATCTCCTGTCTCACTTCCTGTATCTCCTTCGCGATCTGTTCTGCATGCTCCTCTCTTACTTGTTGGTCTTGTAGTTTGTGTATTTTAATCATCTTCACTTCCTTCCTTTTTGCTTCCCCTTTTGCCTTCTCATCTTCATTTTTTTTCTTGTTTTTCATTTTTGCTATTACCAGGTGGTGATCAGTCGATAATTCGGCTCCCCTGTAAACTCTCACATCATTCATAATTCTTCTATTTATTTTCTCTGTTACTATGTAGTCTATAATAGATCTTTCGTTTCTTCCTGGTTCTTCTCTAGTGTATTTATGCTTGTCCTTATGCTGATAGAAAGAGTTTAGTATTACAAGACCATTCTGTATGCAAAACTCTATTAGTCTCTCTCCATTCGAATTACTTGTAATTTCTCCATATCCTCCCATTACCCCTTGTCTCCCTACTATCTCATTCCCAATTCTTCCATTGAAATCTCCCAGAATTATAGTGTTGTTGTCCCCTTCATCATATAGCATTTGTATTTCTTGCCAGAATTGTTCCTTATCCTTCTTCGTATCATTCTCTCCCGGTCCATATGCTATTATTATATCTATTTTCTCCTTATTGCTTTGTGCAAATGTTGCTTTCATTGTCCTTTTACTCACTGCATTCCATTTCACTAGCCTCTTCATGTACTAGCTTTAATAGTATATTAAAGAACGAGTTTCATAAGGCAAGATTTATTGCACGAGTCCAAATGTAGAAAACGAGCCGCTTGCGGCGAGTTTTCTAAAGGACGAGTGCAATAATGACTTATGAAACGAGTTTCTTATGCTATTTTTTCTATTTTGCGTCTTTTAGACCCTTTTCAAATAAAAAATCGCAATTTCAAAATTTAGGGATTTTTGTGGTAGTTGACAACACTGATGTGACATTTGAAAATTCATTGACTGGCACAGAAAATTGAGTGAAGTTTTTGTCAATTTTCTGTTTTTTTTTCAATTATTTTTTCAATGCTACCAACTTTGAAAAAGTTGATTAACGATGAGCTATTAACGCACTGTTTTGGGTGCTTTAACAGCTTTATTAGACGTAAAATAGAAAAACTGATTTTTTAAGACGATATGGTGTGCAAATGATAGAACTTTAACATTAAGCTTTATTCTCAATAAGTTGTATTGGAATATAATTAGTTATTTATTCACTTAACATAACGGTTAATCATGATTGATTAATTTTTAAGTTCGAAAACTATTTACTTAGTCCAAGGGGCGAGTTTTGTTTAGCGGACAAAACTTCTCTGCTTAAGACTTCAATAGCCGCCATCAGATTACTGAACGAATACAAACTTTTATGACATTTAACATTTAATAAGACAGGGTTTTTTAAATGGTCGCAAACAAACCAAACTTGACATTTTAACCAATAAGAGAAATATCCGAAATTCGAATCATATTAAATATCTTAGAAAGCTTATCAGCTCTACAGGAAGTGCCAAGTATAAAGTCGAAGCCTAGCCGTATGAAACTGAATTTAACTGAAATGATTCTACCAAAGCATCCAAATATGATTTTTATCCGTGGGGATTTCAATCGAAATATAGCTGCTATTTAAAATCAGATGAGAAAACATTTAATTTTTAAACGAGACGAAATATTTTCTTATTATACAGTACCGTACTAGTATTATTTTTATAAATTTAATCTTCGTTTTTTCTGCACGTTACAACCATATTTAGATTCACATCAACAAACCATGACCTAAACTAAAATTAATGATTTGCTGAAATCAAACCATATTACTATATAATTTTGACACTGAAAATATTTTAATGTTATATTTGAAAATGCGAATGAATTTGGTTTGACAATTGGTTTAAAAAAATTTTAAATCTTAACAAACGAGGATTGTATAGAAATCCGATTCCATATCTTGGTACATACAATGCATCTTACCCTTTGAAAATATTTTCAAAGCGTTTTGCTTCGTTTATGATATAAGAATAGTTCTACCTATACAGAACTTGATTGTATTGCAACTATATACGTACTACGTGAAAGTAGATAACTTGTGCAATTTCACTCTGAACAGGATTTTTGTAACTTTGAACCCATTTATCATTCAACCTTTGAGTACAGTTAGGATTCTTTACACAATCTGGATTCTTTATTAAATTACTTATGACTTAATTAAAATTCACTTTAAACAATATAACTTTTTGTCTTGGCTGCATAATTACGGCTCTCTTCTTAAAGCTAAAAATTGACTTCATATACAAACAGTATACATAATAACATTATTTTAATTAATACAAAATATACCAGATTTCGTACATAAGCGACGAATGATTATCTACCATAAATATATTATTTTAATATACCAACAATAACTTCTATCAAAAACATGATCAAGCATTTAAAATAGTTCTATTAAAATTAAACTAAATAAGATTTTTACTTGAAAACAAAAACCTCTGCATTCTTTACATCACCAAATCGTTGTTCAAATTAAAAGATTTATCTCACAAAAATTTTAGTCTTTTCTAAAGTAACTTTAACTTTAATAATTTTTCTTAAAATTATAGAAATTTCAATATTAACAACAGTAAATTGAACAAATTCTATGCATCTTAACATAACCATTAATATGAATTATGAATATGTGTATTGTGAATGTACTTAACTTTGAGGTTTGACGAGGAGTATTTCTCTTCAGAACAGTTTACTAACAATAACAACATAACAGTTTTTCACATTTGGAAACGGGACTAACATTTGGTAAATTTACACTGCTGGAAAGAATTGTGTCAATACGAAATTTTGACATAGGTAAGAAATAAAACCCCACAGGTTACATAGCCTACAGACTTTGCAGGAAGTCTATCCACTCGTCAATACCCAGTTACTTTGCTAATATGAAATGCCTGGGATGCTTCAACTGAACCAAGGTGTCGAGTGAACTTTACATTGTCGCCACTTTCCAACGTGATCCTCTTTAGAGTTTTTCTATTCTTATTTCTAGATCCTAAGCCTAAGGAATACTCTATGACTATGTGATCGGTGAGAGGAGGTAACTATTTTTCTCAGATATTTACGGCATTTAATAGACACATATTGTATTTTTGCTACCGTGTTTCGTTTGATGCATTAGCATGCTCAGTGAGAGTTTGTGAAAGAGAAAATTGGGAATCAATTAAATTTTTATTTTTACTTACTGAGATATATGTCAAAAATTATAAAATATTTGACATAGTTACAAGTGTACCAGTTTTATATGTAAAAACTGAATTAAATTTCCTGAAATACATTGCAATGCAGGTTACATAAAAAGCTTCATTGCATTTACATTTTCCAATTAGTTTCCCTGTAATACAAATACCCTATCAACGAAATTTACTGTTTGTCACAAGGCAAAATTCATAACATCTGTTTTGTATTTATCCCATTACATAATTAATATTTAAATCGTTGAACGTGTTGCATGTCGAACAAAATCATATTTGTAAAGATTTTTTTGTAAAAGTAGATATTTGATCATATTACAACAGCAACGCTGCTCATACATAACCTAACACCAATTTTCCAGTGAATGCACAATAATTAGTGTAATTGATTGATTGAGGGTTAATCAAAGTTTTACCTTGACCTCTACCTATCACTCACCTTATGCAGTTTCATTGATTTTCATGAGCTTTGATTCAAGTACCTACTTGGAAATTGAATTTACGATACGTCTCATTTATGAGCATAAAGTGTTAATACATATACAAATCAATGCTACATGTACGGATATATTGATATCAAAAATCTATGGTATCTTAAATAATTCTAAGTTTGAAGGACCATTTTCTTTTGCTCAGCAACTATGCACACAATGTCAATCGACAGTGAAATAGATCTTTTAAGGACTTAAGGACGAGATTTAAGACCCCAAAATTGGAGATATGATAGTCAGTAAATGATTCTTATATTCTTAAAAACCAGAAGTCATAAATCACATTAATTTTTATTAGGTAATATTTTTAATAAGAGTTTTGAAAGTTTTACTTAAATATTGAAAATTAAGTAAGCACGAAGGCTTTCTTGCT
The DNA here is from genome assembly GCA_929113105.1 of Agrypnus murinus. Lineage (NCBI taxonomy): Eukaryota > Metazoa > Arthropoda > Insecta > Coleoptera > Elateridae > Agrypnus > Agrypnus murinus. Next base: position 2,831,954 of record OV816028.1, on the reverse strand, counting down.
TGAGTCTATGGACAGAGAACGACTTCCGGGTTTGGGCCGTGTCATATTAAGAACAAGTAAGGATAACAACTAACAAATTTTATTTAAAAACTAAGTTATTATTTTTGAAATGAGTACAAAATAACGTAAACAGAAACAAATAGTGTAAAGCGTTCGTTTCATAAGACGTTTTAGCGCACTTGTCCTTTAGAAAACCGCCCACCTCGCGGGTCGTTTTCTACACTTGCATAAGTGCTCTAAAGTATCTCTTGAAACTAATATTCTAATATACTATTTTAGCACGGCTGGTTAATGACCAACCTTGTCTCGACTATTCTATTAGCTTATACCTGGTCCATTTAGGGACTTTAGGGAGTTTCACCTCTGGCACGAGTTTGCTACACTTGGCAAATTCGTCCCAAAGGAGTTTGTTCATGAAACAGTGTTAAAACAGTTAGTGTTAAAACTGGTAAATCATTATTGGAATTCAATATAGCGTTAATTTGAGTAACTACTATGCTAAATTCTTCAAATGTACCTAAAATTAAATTCTTCAACAATTCCATATAAATGACTCGTAACACTTTTAATAACGGCTCCAAAAATACCTCCACAGTGAGAGCTCTTTGATGGAATAAATTCTCCCTGAGATTGTTTAGCGGTTAAACATTTTTAATATCTTCAGTACTCTTTTATTCATCAAAAAAATTAAAAAATAAAGTTCTTTTAATTGTTTATTGTTTCCAGCCTTATTTTGTGGAACTCCATAATCATGAAATAAATAAAGATTATTAAAAGTTATTAAACTGTGAAACTTTTAATAATCTTTATTTATTTCATTCTTTTAATTGATTTCTTGAATCCTGGAAATTTGTGGAATTGTCACCGTATATAACTTCAAAATTACCACGGCGACCAAATCGTTTTAGAGTGTTAAGGAATACAGCTGAAAAAGATGAAAAAAAATTTTAAAGTAAATTTTAACTTTTATAGTTAATATAATTTATGTAAGTTTGCTTGACTTTTTTCACTTTATAAGGTTATACAAGATGTTCGTGTGTTCATTACAGGCAGTTTTATTTTGCTACAGGTACTTTAAATTTGTGTGAGATAATTTTTTAATTTTAACGCTGATTTGATGATGTAAAGAACTTAAAGGTTTTTGTTTTCAAGGTACATGTATCAGGATCTTGTCTAGTTTAATTTCGATAAATATGTTTTAAACATTCGATTATGTTTTATTCATGAAGTTATAGTTATTATAGAAGCAATTATTTAAATTTATAAATAGTAATGTTAAACAAGCTTTGATAAATGTTATAAATGTAATGTGTTATTTAATTTATTATAATAAATTATTACAATAAATGCTCAGTAGTATATAGTTTTTTATTTGGATAAAAGGTTTTTCGAAATAAAAGGGTGTAATAAAGGCACTTATCGTAATTAAAAAAATAAAAAAGGCTAAGTTTCGCCATTTATAAAAATAAGAAAATGCATTCTGTATATATCAAAATAAGCAGGTACATTTTAGCCGTTTATAAAAATAAGAATAAGTATTCTAAGTATATTAAAATACCACACAAAAATTTAAAAAGCAAATGCGATGTATTTATTTACCTGTTGCATATACTGAATCAATTTAATTAGGTCTATACGAAACGATTGCTGGTTATTGTTGTTCAATCACAAACAAGAACAGTATCTAAGATTATCGTCATTAATCAACTGTTATTATTTTAGCTTCCACTTCTACAAAATAAGTTCTTCATTACATTATTTTTGGGGAAATTACACAAAATCATACTTTTTATTATGACAAACCACAGTCAAAAATATATAAAAAGAGTCAAATGATTTTCTGTACATATTATCCTCTGAATCAAATTATATTTAATACAAAGAACTTACTTCTTACAAAAAAGAAATGACCATTATCTTCTGAATTTCGGAACATTGAAAAAGTAACCGTGTATATTTTTTACATAATATTCTTATTATAAAAATACATTTCTAGCAAAATGTAAGTAAAATTTACCTTCAATTTTTTTCGTTTCAAAGATTTTCTTTTTGCATACATACCTGATTCAGTTATTGTTAGAAGAGAGAAGTTTACATTTCAGCATTGTTAGATAAGAAAATGTAAGTAGATTATTCGTTTATTTTTAATTACATTTTTTCATTAACAAGCCTTTGAGAAAACTATATCAGGATTTTTATTGAAAAAAGCCAATATTAATATTTTTTGTGTTAGAAATTCTGATGGATGCTATAAATATAAATCGTTAAATAGAGATGCACTGCTGCCAATCATACTGAAACAATAGCAAGCAAAATGCAATATAAATGTAGGTTGTAAAACCTATTGTTAGCACCATCAAAGGAGCTTTTGTTATCAGAAAACTGGGTTAATTACTGATTTTCATGAACTGAATTTAAATAAATTTACAGTTTTTATTTCAATCACTACTGGCACAAACTTGGCAATAACATTTGATTTGAAAAAACGTCTCGCCGTATCAAAGCAAGTGGTTTTATGGTTATGATTTTAAAGAGTTTCTTACAGGTAATATTTATTTTAAGGCGTTTTTAAACGATTTTAAATCGCTTTTGGAGCTTAATTTCCCTTGAATTTATGCAACATATTCTGCTCTCCGAGTGCCGCGTTATTGGTGTTGATTTTTTCAGCTTTTATCTACCTTAATTCCAGATTGTGCATAATTTTTGTAGTAGCAGGGGGCGTTTCATACAATTGTCACAGTATATATAGCAATCAGTAGGTTTACTTGCGTGCGGCACCTTTCATTTCATTAATTCACCTTTGAATATCACGCCCATAAACGAAGCAGTGCACCGAAGTTTATCGGACAACATCGCCTACGAATACCGGTAAATAAAACGCAGCGTTGCGTTCAGTAAAATTATGTGTCGTACAAATATGTAAATAAAACGATAATCAATTTAGATATTCAAAAAATTTATTAAACTAAGTTAAAAGAGTTGTTCCTTGTTATATCGTTAATTACCAACTAAAGTTACATTATTCTTTCAATAGTTGCTTGCTATTCTAAAATGCAAGATTGCGATTCTCATGGAACGCATAATATCATGTACCACAGGATACACGTGGAGTTAAGAATGCCACTGCATAAAAAAATACAACATAATGATTTTACATTATGAAAATAGATGATATGACTTTACAATTCATTTTGATAAAAAGACAGAAAAAGTGATTTATAAAATATTGAATTTGATTATTACAATTTAATATTATAACATATGTGAATCAACAAAATTAATGGATGCCTTTGAACAATTAGTTTGTTATTAACTGAACTTAAATTAACGTACATAATGAATAAGAATTTACAAAACGAAAGCTTGAGTGTTAATTATGTTTTAATATACTAATCTTTTTACTCCCTTTGGCTGATTTAAAATTTCTGTTTATGTCTTCTTCATGTATAATACACTCTCAGTCGAGCGTATAAATGATAGATATAATTACTGCATGGTTGTATACAATTTGAATACCTGTTCAACAAACAAATGGAGAATCTAGGTCACTGAAATCACATACGTAGAAAATAGGGGAGACGAAATCAATTATAGTGTAAGTAATAATTAATAATAGTAAAATTTATTTTCATCCATATTAAATTAAAGACACAATGACAAACGAAATTCTAAAAAGTACAATCCTAACGCACACTTTGACTTTTTTAACAGCCGAGAGTAACAAAAGACTATGTGTTTCACACCTATTGATAAGGCGTTGACCTAGATTCTTCATTGTTGAACTCTTTTAAGAAGTCAGGATAACAAATTTTATTAGGTAGGATTTCGTAATTGCTTATTTGTTCTATTACGTGTTAGCAATTCAATTTTAAGCAATTGGTAAATATATACAAAAGTGAATTCTTAAATACGGCATTGTTTTTACGAGCGTATTTATTAAAAAATAATAGTATATGGGAAAAATAAATTATCCATCGGAAACCTGAAAGAACTAATTACAGTTTTTTCAGACGTATTTATACAGCCTTTGACGGCACAACGACTGTGTCTATTCATTTTGTACTAGGGAGCACTCGCACTGCACAATTGTTGGTTATCCGGCCTTGGCTAATTCGATGCGCTCTGTCACGTGTTTGAAACAGAACTGCTCTCTATGTACTACCGACACATGCCAGCTTGTGGTGTGGTGGATGGTAATTATTTGCGAGAGTCACATTACTGTATGTTATTTATACTGTGCAATTGTTTTGCTTTGTTATTTCTTAAGAAATTCAGCTTAGTGTAGTTGTTGCCATTGAATAATAAATGTACTCTCTTCGTTAATATATCTGTAAAAGAGACCTTTACTTGGATTGATACAAGATTTTTATGGCTTTTTTCTACCCCGGTTATGTTTTGATTTAGCGTCTTTGGTATTTTGTATTGTTTCAAGTAAGTAAGACCTTAAATACATCTGGCGGACTATTTAAGGTGCTGACTAATTTAATGCATTCAAAAATTGCAAAAAAACAACGTAACATTGCCGCTGCAGGTACTCTACATTACTAATTACTACTAGGCACTCTAATTACAGTCTACGATGTTTTGAAACGGCTGAAGAGACAGTGACGATTAATCGCTAAACCACGACTGTGCTTTTGAATCAAAATCTATCGACGCGATTATTTCAATGTCTGTCTACATTGTGTCACATTAAAACCTAGGGGCTAAAAATTAAGGTGTAAGTAGAAAATGTTGTTTTACGACAAGTTAAAGAACCAAGCTACGCGCAAAATCTGATTTCCTATTTTAAATAAAGCTCAAGAAAAAAATCTTATTATTGATGATGGTACATTTCATTAGATCCACAAGAGCTCCCAGGTCGTAATTTCTTTCATTCCGCAAACCAAGCGATGAAACGGTGAAGATAAATACATACTTTTTTAAGAACTGCATGGTTTGTCAAGCCATCGGCCAATTTGGTCAATCTACCAAACGTTTCAGAACCTTTTATTACCTACCGAAGACACTATCAATGGAAATTCAAAGTATGCTTAATGAAGCCATTGATCCCATTGAAGCACCATTCTTTCATCGGTGTTTTGTTCTGGACAGATTTGACAACCTTGTAAATTACGTATAATTACGTAAGAACAATTAAGTACCTTAGCAACAAAATAGAAGATTTGTAAAAAAACAGAGAGATCCATCGAATTTACCTCAGGCCGATGCAATGCCTGAGCGATATTGGACTACAACAATTTGCAAACGATTCCTTCATTCAAAAAAACTAAAAATCTAAAGAGTTTGGAAGAAAATCGATGTTATAGTAGTGGCAGACAACCACTCGAGGAGCGTGGCCCTTAAAAAGAACCACGCAAGCTGTTCGGTCTATTATTGTTATTTGTCTATTATTCTATTTTTGTTATTTTCCTATATTTATGCTTGAAAAAATTAATTTCAAGTGAATTCGACTGGTCAGCTCACGAAATTCCCTTAGATACTGAATAAATATTCCAGTAGTATAGTGCTAAGTTAAAGCTAAATCTTTTCTTTTATGTCGATTTAAGAAAAGAAATAAATTGATTTTTGTTTCCGTTTTTGAGATAACGTTTTTTCAATTTAGTCCAAAATATAATAATTTGACTCTTCCTGTTGTGAGGATTTGACTCAGACTGTGTGCATTATACTTTTCGCCAACGTTGAGTTTCACATTTGTCCCGCTGCACAGTATCTTTCAATTTTTTTTCACAACTAAAAGTGTAATAAAATGTCGCTTAAAAAGAATCTACTAGTTTAATAACATTAAACTATCGGTCTTAAAATCTACCTAAAATCAAATTTTACTTAACCCAAAAGATTACCTGATCGTAGTTTAAAATGATTTTCATCAAATAATAACTGCAAAATAAAATGGACTGCTTTGTGTATTTAAAGAAAAATTAGATTGCTCACTAAAATTTAAATTTAAAATAATATATTGCAATTAAAAAATTATTTGAGCATCACCATATCTTTTTTTGGTTCGAGATTATATACTTTTTTGTTCACGACTATGACTGTGTTATAATACACTTATTAAAATTGTGTTTCTTCAATTATAATTATATACATTATTCACTACTAGCTGTAATTAATCATTAATCACTAGTAGCGGCGATTAATGCTTATTCACTATTAGTAGGTGTTGCATTCTAACAAAACCAAAAATAGAGATACATTTTAGTAAACGGAAAAGAAATGATTAGTTACGCTTCCTACCATTGACCGAAGAAAGTCAAATTTCTAAGAACTCGAAACTTTGACTCGGCTATTTAGGATGGATGTTGTTTATTGGTCCAGAATTCAGTTTGTTTTAGAGTGCAACGCATCAAGTTCAAGATAAGTGAGTGTCTAAGATTGTGACTTTATTATTGTGTTTAAGAAATAAATTCGTAAAAATGTTGACTAGTATGTGATGATTCTTTATTAGTTTTGATTTGTAATTGTGCATGACTTCGTAGGTCAGTAGGGGGGCAGGTGAACTGAATGATGCAGAGATAAATTAATAAGACGAATTATTGAATTGCATAAATATGTTGTGAATAGTATTGCTTTGTTGGGTCCCTGGTTGGTGTCTTTTCGAACTGACGGGGTAACTCTTTGCGTTTACCTACCCTGTGTTTTTAGGAATATTGGCAGCGGATGGTAGCGTCTTATTCGCATATATATCTTTGCACAAAGTGATGGGGTAACGCTTTGTGTTTACTTGGCCCTTGTTTTAAGAAACATTGACAGTGGATGGTTGTGTCTCATTAGCATTTTGGTTCTTTGTGTACGGAGGGTTACCAGTGTCGAAGCTAGGACCAATGCCAATGTAATGTTATTTTGTCCACGACTCATATAATAATATCATATAATAATATAGTCGTTATAGTTGTCTATATTTAATTATAATTATATACATTATGCACTACCAGCGGTGCACAAAGTGGACAAAGTATAGTATTATACTCGCATATAATGGCTAGTATCCACACTGATGAAGTTTGCGAACGAGCGGTACGCGAGTGTCGTAAATCATCCGATTCAACACCTCTAAATAAAAAGGGTGCTATCTTAATGTTTTTAAGTAATTATAGTTGAAGTTTACTCACTTACGAGGAAAAAAACTTTTTATCTACTGTATGTGATTGGCTGCTATTGTAGGTAGCAACCAATCACCAGCTATTTAGTAACACTATTGATTGCCTTGTTTATTCCGTATTGAGAAAGTACTTTTTTTGTTTATACTGTTTATTACATATATTTCTTGTTTTAAGTTTAACTATTAATCACAATATCAAAACAAAATGTTCTCGTTGCCTCCATTTTTAAGGTCAATTCAGATTATTAATAGGATATTAGTTTTAAAAATTTTTGTCCCTTACAACATTTATTATTCAGTACATTTTATTTTCAACTTATATTTTCTATACTATAATAAATTGTTCGTGACAGACGCAGAAGTAAAAAACGAGATTAAAATTTAATCAACCCTTAGAAAAAGCTTTAAAAGAGTTACGTCCTTCACAATAAATTACTAATTAATCATTCTGTTTAAAATGTACTAGCAAACACAAACTTGAAAGGTTAACCTATAACATTTGCTGAACAAAAAATCACTTAAAAAAGAGACGACAAACACTTCAAACACAAAGAAGGCAATTCAATTAACTGTTAAGTTTACTTTAATGCCGTTAAAAAATAAGATGACAGAGCTTGCAGCGATTATTCCGGATGTACTTATTAAATCTTTGACTTTGTTCTCTTTCGGAGAATAATCCTAATGCCCTAAAAAAGATATTAAATGTGCAGAGTTCAGGACGGAATTGTTATTTCGCCGTAATTTTGCCCGCCTTTCACTTAATATGCTCTTGCTTACGTTCCACTGAAACTCAATCTGAAAAATCTCAGGAATAGCCCAGCAATGTTGAAACAATTTAATTACAAATTGTTACAGATCAGTGGCCTTTACTTCCACAAATTATCGATACCGCAATGCTGCCGGTAAATTTGCCCCATCCCAAGGGCTCGTATCGACAAGCAAGCATGTAATGGGAATTTGGCCGTTAGCCTGAAATTGTGTGCTTTTTAAAGTTGTAAACTTCATGTCTGGTAATATCTTGCTATTGATACATGCAACTATGTTCATACGTCTCTGTTTATTAAAGTTAATCAGTTTTAAATAGATTGTAGAAGTATAATATATTAGTATTAATTTGCAAATAACGCTCCGATTGCATGTGCAAATGCAGCAAGTGCCACAGTTGATTACAGTACTGCATTCTGATTAATGGAAATAGAATTTCAGGGTTAATGGGTTTAAAACAGTTTATAGTCGCTCATTCTGTACGCTTATCATTAAATAAAATGAACTGAATCCAACGACACAAGTAATGTCAGCAGTTGAAATCGCCAGATTTAACCAATATAATCGGAGAGATTTTGCTAACGCTAAAAGGGACTAAAAAGGATCTGCAAGAAGATAGTTTAAAAAGGAGCTGGAACATTTGCAAGAGAAAACGCACGTAGACATTTTGTTGGAAGAAAGGTTTGACCTAATTGTAAAACTGTCACTCTTATTTTAAATTTGTTTGTTTTTCCCTTTGGTTTGTGTATATATAGCTAAGCCTCTTAGAAAAGTATAAAATTGAATGGATAGATGGTGCAGTATCGAGAAATAAATCTTTTGTAAACAGTACTAAGAGTGCCTTTTTCTTAAAGCAGTAAGCATCTGTTTAATTTTAATTTCTTCTTAGTTAATTGACAAATACATAGTAGGTTGCTTACGATGGAAAATAAATTGAAAAAACTTGCTTGAGAACTGTCAGACAACTTCAACGCGGTTAAATTAATTAAATAGAAATCACGCCTAGAATATAGGCAACCTTTTCACCATCTGCAATTTTTAGTGATATTTTAAGTTAATGTATTTCTTTATTTTAAATTGTCGACTAATATTTAAGAATCAATAAAGATATTTATATTATGTGTATAAGTAAGTGATATTTATCATTATAATACATGTTGTTTGCATGAGAATGTTGATTGGATTTATGGAATCTGAGAGCAGAAGCCGATTTATTTAATAATAAATAATAGCAGTCCACACAAGTATTTAACGAGAAAGTAAAGATTTACATAGTAACAGCAAGGATGTACATTGATTTTTAATTTCCATCTTTAGATCTAAGTTTTCACTAAACGAAAGCCAAAAGCGAAATAAAATAAAAAGCATGATATATTTTTGACATCTAGATTTTATTTTTACGTTATCATGAGCAATTTGGTACGTCTGTATTTTAATTTATATCAAATTGAAGTTAAACATAGAACCTAAGAACATATCTTCTAAAAACTTTGACTTTTCACAAAATACGTAGTAAGCAGTAAAAAAGAACTTAAGAGGTACTAGTTTTTTCTTCAAAATCCTTCAAATAGCGGCTTTTAGAGTAAGTAACAAATGCCAGATACACTATTGGGATAAAACGGTGCACAGTAAAAACGTAATCGTCAGGCATTTCTCAAATATCGTTTGTATTAAACAGTTACAAATGTGGGTATTGTAAACAGATTTTTGCAAATTCATTTCATGTTAAATCGAATTCGGTGTAAAACAGTGCTTTAAATGGGTGCTATTTAACACTTTTAAAGTGTGTTCACTCTACATGGTAACAATGCTAATAATGACATTTTAATTTTAATTGTAAAACATTTCCAAACTTTTATAACGCCAAAGAACTGATTCTATTCTTCAAGAAACTTTAACTTCAGCATACATTTTAGCGATGAAAATATTTAGCATCACATGCTGAAGTTTCTTTGTTGCAAAAATCGATAAGTTTATAAAGTCCTTTAATAGTTACTGCATTATAATTACTTAAGTTTTAGAAGTAATGTTCGCATTCTTCCTAAATACGCTATATACATAAGCTTTGACATAAATACTAAATGTCATCAAAGCTTCTTTGTTTTACTCAAAGCTATCCAAATTCTTTATTCAAAATCAAATTTCAGTCTCTTAGGTCAAATTTATTAAATTCAATTATGCAAAAAGTTGTCACAATCTACCAAGCTTATGTTAAAATTTAAGTTAATTAATTCTCTCCATCATTCCGTCAAATTTATAAAAACAACTATAAAAAGAATTTAGAAAAGCAACCCAGTTTAACAAACTTAATTCAACAAAGAATTCGATCCAGTTCAATTCTTCAAGGAATTGATTCCCATTTGTCAAATTCAATTTGATGAAAAACAATTGCCTCAAACAAGTAGTAAAATAAAACAGTATGACAAAACGCAACGGTACCTAATTATTATAAATATTGCTCGAAGTCGAATTGTTAATAACAGAGTTACAGCGACGTGCGTTTTTTATAAGATAGTCGGTATCTATATAGATTTTACTAAACAAAAAGCAACTTTAATTAGTCACTCATTGAAACAATTTGGTTGAATATTACAAATTGAATTGAATTGAAACAGATTAGTTCAATTAACATATCAAATTCAATTGTGCAAAATAAGTTTTTTGTTTTGAAATCGAAACAATTCGCTTCAACTTATTTATTCAACAAAATCCAATTTATTTAAAATTTTATAAGCAAATAGAATTTATCAAATTTAATTATATAAATTATTTCGTCTAATTTACTACATATATTCATTTATTAAAAAAATCATTGCAACTTGCCAAATTTTATTTTTCAAAAAATTGTGTTTAGTTTATGAAAATCAATTAATCAAGGAATTCAATGAACAAGGAGTTCAATTCCCAGCCGGTGCAATACATTTTTCTTGTAAATTGTAAATCATTAATTAAACATAATAAAAATTAATTTTTACCTAAAATTTAAAAAAACTAGGTTACATTTTCAATCAAATATAAATTTGTGCAAGATATTTACTTAGTTCAATTTACCAAAGACAGTTCTTATTAAAAATTCTATTTGTATTAAAAGTCACGTTACTACTTTACTTTATCACCGATAGGTTTCAGATCACATCCCTTTTTGCTTGAAGCTCGAAATGCCTAAATTACTGTTTTGAACTGATAGGTTGTATGAGAATGGAGGTTCTGTACACGTTTGTTAAAAGATGTAATTGGTTTGTTCATAACCCTTTTCTTTGTTTAAAATGAAACCTTTGGTCTTTTGGAAATTACATCATTTTTATACATAAAAAGCTTAAAATAGCAGTTGATAGATTGAATATGAGTCTCGAAATAAACCTATCCTCGCGCAGCGGCGCTAGATGTCGCCGTTTGATATAAACTAAAAAATTAATGTCAATTTTAAGGTTTATCAGTATAATAAATATATGAAGTAAAAACTTTTTTCGGTCTTCTTAATCGTGTAAACTTCGTGTAGATTTCGTGCAAATAAAATAGTCTACATCTAAAAAATTAAATAAAATAACTCATAGTCTTCTCCATATTTTATTAAAAAATTATAAAAATTAACGTCTAACTGCAGTTTCGACTTCTCTAACTAACTAACTAAACTGAAAAGGTTATTTAACAAGCGTTATTTAACATCAAAGATTTAACAAATCATTTAAAGTTGGGTAGCATATTTATTTAAATATTATTACATTATTCTATATATATTGTTGTTGTTAGTTTAATTAGAGTTTTTGCGTTTTTAAAAAAGTTCATCATCAAAATCATTTTTCTGGTATTCAGTACCGTCAGTTCATACTCGGTCGATTGCCAGCTATGGTTGGCACGACATACATAATTATGAATGCTCCATTCGGTCGAGTACCTAAACAGAAAGTTTGTATATAGAGTAATAGTACAACTAATTACAAAGTTTAACTAAATCTTCGAGTGTAAGTTGGCAACTTATTTTAACTTATTACTTTTTCCTGACTTCTCTTGGCATTTCAATCAATACTTGTTTTGCCACATAAAATTGTTATATTTTCATTTCAGTAAAGAAAACTAGAAAATTATTTGAGTGTACATTAAAAAGACAAACTAAAAAGAAATCTTGTTGTAAAAGGGTGGAGTAATACAGAATGGAAACAATTTTTGCTTGTTGTCGTGTAGGTGTTATGTAAACTTTTTTCTGAATAGGTTAGTTAAACGATCTGCAACTGATACTGTAATAAAGATTTCAATGTGGGTGTTGATTTAAAAAGAACTAAAGTAGGCTATAGATTTATAAAAACTTAACATCCATGAAATCTGTCGATGATTTAAAGGCGCAAACGTATGTTCTTTCCACGCAAAAAATAGGTATGGAAGTTTAAACGTAGGATCAGGGTAGGAAGAACGAAAAAAATTGATTCGCTCACAAAAGAATAATTCTTATAAGAATTTAAGTTTCCATTTGTTCACAAATTTTATTTTTTAATTCTCTGGTTCCCGAGCGAATCATATTTGTTGAGAGTTGAAAAATAGCGTTTACCAATTTATCACGTATGATTCATTCGGGGGTTAAATAACAACTCAGGTTTATTTAATATGTAAAGATGCAATTTTATTAATACACGGAGAGCAAATCTGTATGCGCGCTGTCGAATTTTATTTGATAATTCTTAATTAATTGATACCCTGTTTTCGATTTATTTGTCATTATCAAGAAATTTTAATTGATTATGTACGTTAGCATAATGACGCTTAATATTTCAAGTTAATAGATTTCCTTTTAAATCTTTTTCACACAGAGTAGTAAGAATTATAAGTAGTATAAGAATAAGAACTGAAAACGAATGATTCATTTCCGCTAGTATTCATTCACGAATAGAATTTGTTTAAACAGTTGTTTTTGTATTCGTTAGCGAATGAATAAGACTGCCTTCTTTAAAATTTAATTCTTGAAAGAATGAATCATAAATTTTTAAATATAAAAGTCGTTTACAAATAATAAAATAAGAAAAGAATCGAATTTTTTTCGTCATCATCATACAACATATCACAATGCAATAAACGTAATAAAATTGTATCAAAAAATTTGTCTATTATTATTAGATTATGCAACTTCACTTGCAAAGTCGCTTGGCACTTGACAGTTTATACGTCACCACGTTTGTTTTCTTGACATCTCGAATAGTTTATACGATAAAACGATGAGATGTTTTCACTAAAAGTTACTCTATTAATTGTAATTTCAAGTTTAATAACTTCAATGGGCCTTCCTTTAAAGTTAGGAAGAATATTAAGAATAACCTCCCAGTAAATACAAGAGTCTGCAGTGAATTGTCTTCTAGTTTTAATTTACAACAAAGAATCAAAATTAAACTCACATAAAACAACTGTTATGCCGCTATTTTAGTAACTACCGTTCTGTTCTTATTTACGAACGAAATGGTAAGCAGTAGGGGATTTTAAAAGCAAATATACTCGTTAGCGTTAGTGGTAGAGGCCAATTAACAACTTCTCATCAAGTACTTGTTTTGGAGATAGTACGCAGATTCTGTAACTTTTCTAGGAAGTTTAATGCTAAATTCTGAAGTATAACTTTAAATTAATGTGGTGGTGGGGTTGTTGGAAAATTAATAACTGAGCTTTCAAGGTTTTCTAGAGGTACGAAAATTGTTGGATATTAAGCAAGTCGTGTAAAGCTAAAAAAGGTTAAATAGATATATGTATGTGTTTATTAACTTTAACTATGCCTTACTGTACAAACGTGTGTTATTAAAACAGTCCAGCTAAAAAGCTTTTGTTGCAGAAATGCATTAAAATCTTTTTCATATGAACACTTCATTACTATTATTCTGTTGGTTGTGATAAGTAGAATGAAGAAAAACAGTTTTGAGAAAGGTACCACATGTAGTTATAATTTCCCATTTCGTTTTCTGTGTCAATTACAATCGACTCATTTTGTTTTGCGTCAATCTGCGCATCTTAACCACGATTAGAATAAATAAACATTACCATGATTTATTCCTTCTGACTTTGATTTTACCGTATCTGATAATGACACTTGTGATTGTTGCTTGCTTTTCAATGAAATAAAAGCCTTATTTCGCTTCTTTCACCTTCATCTTCCTCTTGTAACATATTGGAAATTCATATCCCACAAATGTCTATACACCGTGATTCTTTAATCTTTTTTTGCGATTCTTTGTCTCCAGTTTTCATATTATTCTTCGCTTACTCTTTTGTAAGGATGTACATACGTTCATACCAGTTTTTGGTAAGTGTTAACAGATGGTAATAATAGTGGGTCTTTTTGAAGCTAAGTAGGTTCAGATGCTACTGACATTAGTTTTCAATCTTTGTTAATGTGGTATAATAATTGTCAAGCTTAGTAGTAAGGTAGTAAAGGTAGTTGAATGTGATTGTCAATACACAATACTGATTGAAAAAACTTTCAGAGACGGCATATTGTCACGGTCAGAGGTAGAGATAGAAAGTAAACGCAGATCAGAAATTAATTATATACTCAATAAGATGTCAAAATACAATAGTTTACAAGCATAAGTATGAGGACGGTTAGGTCCTCCTAAAACTAACATTGAACATGAGGGTGATCGGAACCACCTTGTACTGGCACTATATTCTACAACCAATCCTTAGGAAACCAGGTAAGCGGTACCCCTGGATACTAGCTTCTAGGCTCCTAAAATGCTACAACTAAGCAAGTTAGGATCAGGTAATCAGTGCCTCTGGATACCAGATTTTAGATCCCTAAGACTAAGCGGAGGGATCAGGTACTCAGTGTCCCTGGACACCAGATTCTAGATCCCCTACAATTAAAAATGTTTCTTACCAGGTCTGCTTCAAGTTGTTCATTCGTTGGAGTTGTTGGTACGACTGAATTGCAACTTGAAACAGCCGGTGTCTATATACTTTATATTGCGGAAGACATTAGCATATTAACGTGAATCTGTATGCGCGGCCTTCCGCGTATCCGTTGTTATTTCCTTGTGCGGCAAGCAGCTGCATTCTAGCCTAGGCCAGTAGAGGTTCTTGGAATGAAATCAGCTGGCTCGCGTGTGTGGTTAACATTAACCCAACGCTATATAATGTTACGAAGAAATGTATTAACATTGGAGAGCAGCTGGCTGGCGTGAGTGGTTAACATTAAGCCAACGCTATATAATGTTACGAAGAAATGCATTAACCTTGGATGATATTTGCACTAGTTGGAATGCGACTTGCGGAATTATGAATTATTTAAAGTCTAAATAATTCCGCTTGTGACAATATGTGCTTTGTTCTTAGCAAAATAGTCACATTTAGTCCTAGAAACGATTAACGCGTTTTCCAGTTGAATTGCTTCTGATCTTAATATTATTATAAAAGCAACGGCGAAATATTAACTGATATGTGAATCATTACTAAAGTCGGTCTATATAATATAACGAAATGTACTTTTTATCTTTTTCGGGTAACTACTCTTCTGGCACTTTTCTAAATATTTGCTAACTAATATAACTAGCGTCTAGCCCCCGAGTATCACTAAACTAATCCTGAACTTAACGCATGAGTTTTGTGCAGCGTCTTGACTTCAATTCGATAGGATATGTGCAAATTAATATTAAATATATTATTAATTACAGTTCTGATTAGAAGTAGATAAATACATAATTAACTTTTTTTAGTTAATGATTGCATATAGATTGTATAAGTTAAAAAAAACAAACGACCAAATCCAAATTAACGTTTTTTCAAGGAATGTCATAGTCATTACTTTTTGGTTTTAATAAAAGAAACTTTAGTAAACTTTAAATATTTATTTATTATAATGAAATAATGAATAAAAAATAAGTTTTATCACTGCATGTTTTTACAGTGGGAAAATCGCCTTCGCTAATAGGTATTGTTTTTATTAAGTGCAGGGGCAGGGCGATGTAACTCCTATAATAAAATCTGTATAGATAAAATAAAAAAATAATTTTTATCACTGTACGTTCTTGCAGTGGGAAACAGAAGAAGAAAAGAAGCAATATAATTTCTAAAGCCACAGGGGTAGATATGGGAAACATTGCCCTGCAATTAGTACTTAATAAAAATGATGCCTAATAATAGTGAAGGGGATTTAAAGTTTACTGAGGTTTTTTTTTATTGAAACAAAAAGGTAATGACCATATTCATTACCTTTTCAAGGTTTTATGGTTTTCAAGGTAAAGTTGTAACTTTACTTTGAAAACCCATTAATTTTAATTTATACAGTCTATATACAATCATTAATTTAAAAAAAGGTAAGTATGTACCTACTCCTAAACAGAAGTATAATTATTAATATATTTAATATTTATTTACACATGTTTTATCGGATTGAAGAGTCACAACACGCTTTTTATTAAAACCAAAAGATAATGACTTTCTTTGAAAAAACGTTAATTTGGATTTGGTCGTTTGTATTTTTTAAATTATATAATCTATATGCAATCATTAACTAAAAAAATCTAATTATGTATTTATCTTGTTTATTGTTTCCAGCCTTATTTTGTGGAACTCCATAATCATGAAATAAATAAAGATTATTAAAAGTTTCACAGTTTTATCAAAAGAATATATCCCATTGACAATCAAACAGAAGACACAAATTACATATCTATACCATATTTTGGGAAAATATCAGCAAAAATTGCACATATACTAAGAAAAACCAACAATTATAAAATAACATTTAAAACCAACACTAACACTTTTTCATTTTTATTTAATGCTAAAGACAGAACACATGATATCATGAAATCGGGCATTTACCGTTTAAATTGTTCTTTTTGTAGTTCGGTATATATTGGACAAACACTTCGAAATTTTGACATAAGATATAAAGAACACGTACGTCATTACAAAAATAAACATCCTGAAAAATCGAATTACGCCAACCACCTTTTAGAACAAAATCACACAATGACTCCTCAAAATAATATTAAATTCCTACATTTTTGTAATAACGCAAATTAGACATTTTAGAAGCCTTTGAGATATACAAACACAAACTCAGGGTACCTTTAATGAATGAACAACTTGAGCTCAGTAATTCTCCGTTACTGGAAGTATTAGATATTTTATTATGATTATTATTATTATTTTATCTAGTTACCTATTTTGTATCTATCTTAGCGACGTGTTTGTTTATAATTATATTACCTTTGATAATGACAGCATAGCTGTCGAAACAATATTGTCAGGTTGTATTTTAATAAAACTGTGAAACTTTTAATAATCTTTATTTATTTCATGTATTTATCTACTTCTAATCAGAACTGTAATTAATAATATATTTAATATTAATTTGCACATATCCTATCGAATTGAAGTCAAGACGCTGAACAAAACGCATGCGTTAAGTTCAGGATTAGTGTAGTGAATAGTATACTCGGGGGCTAGACGATAGTACTAATATAAATAATAATAATATAATATTTATTCTGAATAATAATTATACAGAATCACAAGGAGATGATTGGAGTTGGAAACGAATATTTGCTAACCTTAATTGTTTTATTCCAACTGTTAAATAGATTAAACTACCGGCAATAGTCCTGCAGCTTCAAAACCACCTTCGTTATTGCTTTTGTTATTTTTAATTCAAATCGGTACAAACATTGGTTTTTAATGGAAATTAAAAACTTTAGGTTCAAAAGTAACGGTAGCTTATTTCATACCCTGCATCTCTCATCATGCTGTTTCCATTTATACAAACCGCGAAATAACATTAATAGCGAAAAACTACAGTGCTGACATCTTATTGACACGCATCTTGACACACATTTGACTACATCGATTTTATATCCCATATATAACAATTTTGTTTACATCCAGTCCAGGTGCGATTCTGAACTACCACATGTTTAGGTTGGCATCAAATAGGCACTGTCTTTTGCAGTAATGCAGACTACAAACTTTAATTACATAATAGCAAATAAATATTTTCGAACGAATATGAAGGGTGCATAAGTCGATGGGCTTCATGTTACGTATTCCTTCTTAAGCTTTACTTTTAACTTTAATCTTTTTTAATTTTAGTTTTCTGAATTAGAGATACTTATTCTTTTGTGCCAAATCATTTTTATTTTCCTGTTTTTAATTAATACTTGTAATAAATTATAATAAATATATTTCGAAAATACTCATACACACAAAAATTTATATTATAACGAGTTACATGTTAAATGATTAGAGTATTATATCTATGTTGCCCATTTGTGCATAATTATTGTAATTATTCAGAACTCGTTAGAATTTATTAATTATCTGTTTTGCAAATAACTGATTTAATTATATGACTCAATGCTGATGCGTAAATTTATGCGGTTTTCAGTCTTTTTTTGTTCAGTTTGTCAAACAGGATTTGCGTAATAGATCTTATCTTAGCGTAGAATATTATTCACTGTTGACAGAAGTAATTGACCTTGGAGGGTTTAATTATGGAATCCGTTAGACCTGTGACTTTGGATATCCTTCGAGCTATCGGTAATCTGCTCTGCTGAGCTCAATCAAGTGCTCTGATTTGACATCCGATATGACGAGTGTAGAAGGTCTCCCTGTTTCCGCAGAGTGACCAGCTTTCCAAATTCTTAATATTTATCACGTATTTGCACACCGTATTTACACATACTTACACATACCGTATAATAAATCCCCAATCGAACAAAAGCAAAGGATTTATTCCTATGCAGCAAAATAAAATTGATGGAATAGATACATTTTTAGATACATAGTTCTGCGGTAACTGTTCGAAGAGATCTGTCTTATGTCTTTAAAATCTATAAGTGTACAAGTCTGTAAAATGTGTTCAACTTGTTGTATTAGCTCATACATAGAAAACTATACTTAATATTGCATGTTTTTTATCTATTTGCCTAAATAAACTTTGTAAAGTATTTGCAAATAATAATTTATAATTTAGCTTAAATAAAATAAGGCTGCACTATTAAAACCAAGTCAGTTTAATATACGTAATTATACAAGTAAAAGTAAACTAACTTCTTAATACGTTAGAATTTAAAAAATATTGTAACGTTCTTTCTAACAATAATAACACAAGTGCTGTTTAAATCGTCTATTCACAAACAAATATTTATTTCTATACACTAATGAATACACTATAAATTAACGCTATGATTATAAACCATTAAAACTATTATTTACAGATTATTAATTTCTAATATAACATTTATCTATACAGTTACTATTTATTTTGTGAAACACACTTAACGACTCGCTGTTGACTACTTCTCTTTTATCCGCGAATCCGCTTTTATACCCTCATATAATCGCACCAGAAGTCGCTGGAACCTTCTATGTATTCTAGAAAACGCTAGAATAAACCGCGTCTGGTTTACATGCTTGTGCGATGCGTCATTCTCTCGAATGCGGTAGACACACCATTTGTTGCTCGAAAAGAGGTTCTTTCTTTTTCTCTCTTGTTACACTGCCCCCCTCTTCAAGTCTGTTCTGTCCCAGAACAGGTTTTATGCTCTGGTTCCTGTAGAACGGGTCATGACGATATCGACAGTCTTCACCTCGACTACACGTTCCATTACGGTAGAAATAACAGTCTACACTCTTCGTTGGCCTTAATGCGGGTTGTGGGTCAAAACTGCAGACGAAGATCTTGACGTCCGTACCTCTAAAGGCAACTTCCAGCATGTTTCTAACGATTCTCCAATCCAGCTGGTCCCGCCCACAGCCGAGTTTGGGAACTGCCAATTTGTTAATTCCCCTGGTAAGCAACTCGATCCTCAAATTCCATAATGCCCTCCACAAGTCGGCGTAACTCGGTTTCTGGTAGTAAAACTGCTTGGTTACCAAGTAGTAAATGGATCGGTCATGATCAGGCAAGCGTAAGGATTTACCAACAGAGGGATTTTGTTCTCGAAGTTCATTCAGCCGTCCAAATTTATTTCTAAACACTACTGCGATCCCCCTGGACATACGGAGATCCTCGGAGACACAGTGGGCAATGGAATAATCACCAGGGACCCGAAAGAGATCTTGTTGCATCTCAGTCGTGACTCCGAATCGCGCTTTTCTAGTTCCAGAAAACGCAGCCATAAATTCTCTAAAGGTTGGCTGATCGTCTCCAGGCCTTACGGTATTGATAGCCACCTCAGCCTCATCTTCCGGGACTGCGTCATTATTTCCCTCATAGTGCGCCAGACGATTGGAGTGTACCACCTTTGGTTTCCCTCTTGGCAATTTCTGGATGCGATAAATCAAGTCATTTATTCGTTTCTTCACCTGGTATGGGCCCTCCCAATTTCGCTGTAACTTTGGAGAATAGCCACGACGTCTTTGCGGGTTGTATAACCAGACAAGCTCTCCAGGTTGAAACCCTCCTTCTTGGGCTCTCACATCGTACGTAGCCTTCATCCGGTCACTCGCGATTCGACTATTATTTCGGGTTCGGTGGTGAATATCCTCCAACTTCTTCTTTAAGTTGATGACATAATCATTCCCGGCTACCTCCTGCTCTATAGGTGGGGATCCAAATTCCAGATCACACGGTAACCGTAACTCGCGTCCAAACATCACAGACGCTGGTGACTGACCGGTTGTTTCGTGGACCGATGCACGATAAGCCATCAGGAACAGATGCAGGTATTGGTCCCAGTCTCGCTGATGATCGGAGACGACCTTGGCCAACTATTTGCCCATTGTCCGATTCATGCGTTCTACCATTCCATCGGACTGCGGATGTAACGGTGTGGTCCGAGTCTTGCGAATGCCCAACAATCGACAGACTTCTCCAAAGAGTACAGACTCAAAATTGCGGCCTTGATCCGAATGCAGCTCCATGGGCACTCCGAAGCGACTGAAAAACTCTTTGACTAGTACGTCAGCAACAGTCGCAGCTTCCTGGTTTGGTAGGGCATATGCTTCTGGCCATTTGGTAAAATAGTCCATTGCCACTAAGATGTATTTATGCCCATCGTCGGTTTCGGGAAATGGTCCGGCAATGTCTATAGCTATTCTCTCCAGAGGACTACCCACATTGTACTGCCTCATAGGTGCTCTTCGCTTCCCCAAGGGTCCGTTGCCAGTGGCACATAGTTCACATTTCCGGCACCACTCCTTCACGTCTTCTTTACAGTTGACCCAATAAAAACGCTCCCTAACTTTCTCCAAAGTCTTTTTCACACCGAAGTGTCCTCCGGAGGCACCGTCATGGAGATGTCGCAATACTGTAGCCACTCGGCTTCTTGGAACCACGAACTGAGACCTAATGGTGGTGCCATCTTCACTCTCCAGTACTCGCTTCAGGAGATCGTCTTCCACCTTCAAGGACTCCCATTGGGCCCAATATGCTTTGAGCGTTCTGTTAAAAGGGCTGACGGCCTCCCAGGCAGGCCTTTCTCCCACGCGCTTCCATTCCAGTACCATTTTTAGTTCGGGATCAGCCTCCTGCTGTCGTTGCAATTCTTCCGGCAACCAATTGTCGTTGACGATGGTAGTCCTTAATACTTGGCAAACCCTCTCCTCCAAACGAGAGCAATGACGGCAATCCGTTGGACAGGGTCTTCTTGAAAGAGCATCGGCATTTCGATGACTAATGCCCGCTCGATGTTCGGTGTCAAAGTCGTATCCTTGTAATCGTTCGATCCACCTTGCGACCTGGCCTTCAGGATTACGGAATTTTAGAAGCCATTTCAACGCTGCATGGTCCGTCCTCAATAAAAACTTCCGTCCGTACAAGTATTTGTAGAAGTTCTCAACGGACTTCACGACGGCCAATAGTTCTTTTCTGGTCACACAATAATTCCTTTCGGCTTTCGACAAAACCTTACTAAAATAGCCGATGACCTTTTCTTGTCCATCCTGTATCTGAGAAAGTACCCCCCCAATGGCCAGATTACTTGCATCTGTGTCAAGTATGAATTTCCCTTCTGTCCGTGGATAGCTCAATATTGGTGCTGTTGTCAGGGCACGCTTCAGCTGTTGGAAAGCTGTTTCACACTCTCCACTCCAAACATACTCGCGCCCATCTTCAGTTAACCTTGTCAGAGGTTTCGCTATATTGGCAAACCCAGGAACGAAACGCCTGTAGTAGGTACATGCCCCAAGAAAACTTCGAACTTGGTGTTTATCTTTCGGTGTTGGCCACTCTTGAACTGCACGAATCTTATCGGGGTCGACTGCCACTCATTTTGTGATACGACGTGCTCGAGATATTTCACTTCCTTTCTGAATATGTGGCACTTTTTCGGACTCAGTTTCAGATTGGCTCCACGTAGTCTTCGGAACACTTCTAGATTTTTCAAACGTTTGTTGAATGATTTTCCGACTACAATCACATCATCTAGGTATACCAGGCAGGTCTTTCACGACAGCCCTATCAGGATGGTCTCCATTAGACGCTCAAAGGTAGCCGGAGCGTTACATAGACCGAAAGGCATAACTGTAAACTGCCATAGTCCGGAACCAATAGTGAATGCGGTCTTCTCCCGGTCTTCAGGTTCCATTTCAACTTGCCAATAACCACTCTTCAAGTCCAAAGTCGAAAACCATCGTGAACCAGACAGGGTATCTAACGTGTCGTCGATGCGTGGTAAGGGATAGCTGTCTTTCTTGGTCACGTTATTGAGCTGCCGATAGTCCACACAAAATCTCGTTGACCCGTCCTTCTTACTGACCAGGACCACCGGTGATGCCCATGGACTGCTGGATGGCTCGATGACCCCTTGTTCTTCCATATCGGTAATAATCTTCTTGGCTTCTGCTCGCCTTGCTAGAGGTAGACGCCTCGGCTGCTGACGGACAGGCATAGAGTTGCCTGTATTGATTTTATGTTTTACTATATCTGTTCGTCCCTTCTGGCTATCGTCAAGAGCGAAGATATCTTGGTATCGGTGAACCAAACCCTGTACCTCTTTCACTTCCGTTCTGTTAAGGTCTTCGCACGAACTAGTAACCATACCCACTAATTTTCCACCATGGTCTTTGGGCACTGGTTTTGGAACATCAGCCATACACCTGGCTACTCGGAATACTGACACACACTGTCCCACAAGGGTACTCTTCTTCAATGTCACCGGATCCACATTAACGTTCATAAGCCTCACCGGTACAGTCTTTCCAACCTTGATCAGCGCTTTTCCCACCAATATGCCACTATGGATCTTCTTATCACAAACAGGCTCCATCATTCTCACACACCCTACCCGAAGATCTCCATCCAAACCTGCCTCGACAACCATCTCGCTTTGACCAGGCAATATCACATCTTCTGTCAGCAAAACCCTTACGACCGGATCTTCTCGTGGGTGCAACGGAAGTTCTTCGTTACCAACCTTCAAAACACCCTCCTTCAAGTCCAATGTAAAACCAAATTTTCTCAGGAGGTCCATTCCCAAGATGAATTCGTCAATGATGTCGGCTACCAGCACCTCATGATCACGTTCTTCACTTCCAATGCCAATCTTCATCTTCACCACTCCGCGTGTTGGTATCACTTCACCTGTTGCTGTACGGAGTTGAGTAGTTTTGGGTAACAACTTAATACTTGATCGTAGAACATCAGGGCGTACGATGGATTTTGTCGCCCCCGTATCAATAAGTAGTGGAACAGTTCGGTTAGCAATCTTCCCATCTACGAACAAACTGCTGGTACTGTTCTTCGATGTTACGGCATGGATGGTGATCTCCGGGGCATCTCCACTCAAGGTCAACGTTCGCCCCCTCTCGTCGACCCCCTTTAGTTTTCCGACGGCTGAACTTGTTTGGGTTTAGGGCAGCGGCGTCGTATGTGCCCTTGTTCACCGCAGTTCCAGCAACGGGGTCCTCGAACTTCTTGAGGATTCTTTTTACGGTTCTCTTCCTTCTGAAGAACTCTCATTAATAATTCTTCTAGGCGATCTTTAGAACCTTCATCTTCTTCCAAAACGGTCCGAACACGTCCGTGACCTCGGGACGCTTGTTTTGCAGCTTCAAATTCTAAGGCGTGAGCAAGCGCATCATCAGTTGTTCTTGGTCGTGCCAGCCTCAATGATTGTTGTGTTTCTCCGTCTCTTAACCCATCAATGAAGGTCTGCACAGCCAGTTGTCCCAGAAATGAATCGGGTGCCGTAGGGTACGCCAATCGGACAAGCCGCGCAACATCGGCTTCAAACTCCTGCAGGCTTTCTCCATTCTTCTGGATACGATTCTTCACTTGCGCGTGATACACTTGTTGAAGATGCGCGTCTCCATATCTCATTTCCAATCTAGACACTAACAATTGGTAATCATTTTCCTGTCCTGCTGGGATTGTTTGCAGGACGTTCAACGCGTCTCCACGCAAAGCCACAGTTAAAGAAACGGCCTTTTCCTTGCCTGTCCATCCGTTGGCCCCAGAAGCCGCCTCAAACTGTTTGTAGTAAGTGGACCAAGGTATCTTTCCATCGAACGTGGGTGGTTTTACTTTTATCCCTACGACAGGACCCTTTTCTTCTTTAAACTGTTTCTTTACTTCATTAAACGGCCTCTCAGAAGTTGAGGGAAACCGTAGTTGCCTCATTCTATCTTCCAGCATTTCGGCCATATCGTCTTTCTTAGTTGTTGGTGGTAATTGCATTTGGGCTATTTTCTCTTCTACCATCTTTATTACCCTATCTTGTTCCGCCAATCTACCTTCCAATAGTCCTAACGCACTGGCATTCTCCAAAAATTCTTCGAAAACTTTATCTTCCAACGCTTTGACATTTTCCAACAATTCTCCTTTAAGCCTTCTAGAACTTTCCAGTAAATCTTCTTTAAGCATTTTAACATTTTCTTCCAGTGCTTTAGTATTTTCAAGTAATTCTTGTTTAAGCATTCTAACATTTTCTTCGGACTTTCTAGAATTCTCTTCGGACTTTTCCAGTAATTCCTCTTTTAACATTCTAGAATTCTCTTCGGACTTTTGCAGTAATTCTTCTTTTAAAATTCTAGAATTCTCTTCGGACTTTTGCAGTAATTCTTCTTTTAAACTTCTAGAATTCTCTTCCATTTTACTTAACAACAAACTAGTATCAATTGCGGGTCCAGGTATTTCGAAACGGTAATTTTCAGGATCTTCCTTCTGTTCTAAAAGCCATTCTCTTAGTCGATTTATCAAAAATTCTTTCTTTCCATTACTATCCAAGTCCCTCTCGTCCAATTCCCGTTTTAAATCTATTACTAAGAGATCTTTCAATAGTTTCATCACCATTTTAATTGTTTGTTGAAATTAATTTTAACACTAAAAATTTATTCTCACAGCACTTTATTTAATTATTACGCGATTTTATTTATTTTAAAACTCCACACCTGACAACACTGTAACGTTCTTTCTAACAATAATAACACAAGTGCTGTTTAAATCGTCTATTCACAAACAAATATTTATTTCTATACACTAATGAATACACTATAAATTAACGCTATGATTATAAACCATTAAAACTATTATTTACAGATTATTAATTTCTAATATAACATTTATCTATACAGTTACTATTTATTTTGTGAAACACAGTTAACGACTCGCTGTTGACTACTTCTCTTTTATCCGCGAATCCGCTTTTATACCCTCATATAATCGCACCAGAAGTCGCTGGAACCTTCTATGTATTCTAGAAAACGCTAGAATAAACCGCGTCTGGTTTACATGCTTGTGCGATGCGTCATTCTCTCGAATGCGGTAGACACACCATTTGTTGCTCGAAAAGAGGTTCTTTCTTTTTCTCTCTTGTTACAATATAAAACTTGCATTACATATAGAGACTACACATACCAAAATTTAGAAGCCATATGATGATTTATGTGGTGATAGATAAAATAAAATGTTTATGACATTTGTAAATTTAGCAATTTATACAAGGGATTGTGGAGAAAGAACCTTAATTTACAATCCAACTTTAGTCTTTTTCTTTTATAAAATCGTGTAAAATTAAGGTTAACAATTGAGATATCTTTAACTTATAACCCTGAATATTTATAGTCTCATTATAAAATAAATTTGAAATAAGCCACAGTAAGTTTTATTAATTTAATACTTTTTGACTTATTAAATAGATAATTTATGTTTCACCAATTTGCACCATCTGTCTATTTGGTTTTCCAGTTTAGAGAACGTGTGCTTAAACATGCCAGATAAGTTAATCTTAATTGTACTTATTTTATACAACGACAGTATTCTTCCTTTATATATTTCCAATTTTTAACCTTCTAATAAATAGCAAATTATTTTCGATCACAAATTTCAAATCAATTTCCTAATAAAAATACAAAGAGTGCCCTTTCAAAAAGAGATTAAATTGTCATATTTTATATATAATTAATTTACTAACGACTGTTATGTAAATAGCTTGTTATGAATTGAATAATTTAACCTTTAAGGGTTGTAAAGAGGATTTTTCTATTATGAATAAATAACATGAAGCAATTTATATTTCATTTATCCAATTATGTATCCAGAATGAATATAAACCACATACATAATTAATAAAGAAAACTCAGAACGGCTAAAATATCAATATTAATATCGATCCTTAAAATTGTACGTAATACACACGCGTAATAAACAAAATTTCACTCGAATTACTAGCTAAGTATTCAATAGTTCTTTGAACGGAAAAACAAAAGCTACTCGACATGACTTTTAGAATAGGCAAACATAGTTTTATAAGGTAAAAGTAATGTTTTGCTTTTTCCTGTTATATTTCTCTTTAAAAAGCTACAGGGAGAATCCAAGTAGGGTTTCCACTACAATAAACATTCATGACATTTTCAGTTCTGATTTGAACTGAAGCTTTTAAAATACAACTATTATAACTGGAGTTAGAATAACCATCTTAATTTCTAATCTGCTTTTGTAATATCCTCAACTATCCTAATATAATTGATAATTCGATTGTATCACTTGTGTTTATTATTTTATTGTTGACTACATTTAATAAAGTAAATGGAAGCATGATCTAAATTAAATTATTAAATTTTGTTAAATTTAATAATTTAATAATACATCTACGAAATTTATTCAAAAGTTTCCAAACCTCCTCATCAAATTGACTTTTCACCTTCTGTTATAAAACACATTTTCAGAAATGCTATCTATCTAAATTATCTTCCGCATAATACCTTCTTAAAATTTATATTAACAAATGTTTGTAGTTAGGAACTAACTCTGCTAACTTTGCGGTATTCATGAAAGGCAATTTACATCGATTTCAAACGGCAGATGTTGCTCATTCTTGTGGTAACAAATTTTCTATAGTTAGGCTTGCGAAACGTTAGGTATAATTCAAACCAAAACGCTTACGGAAAAGCCTGTCTCTATACACTCATAGACGCGCTTCACTCATACGCGTATATAGTAGTATCTCTGAGAAGTTCATAGTCTATGCTTTGAGCTTTCCTGAGTGAGTCCTGTACTAAACAAAGAATGACGGCCCCATTAACTAAAGGGAGTTTGAAGCATATCGCACAGGCGTCCATTTTCGCTTATGTTGTTTGGATGTGTATGACGTGAACTTCAAACTTCACTCTAGACTCGATGCCCCTCAAGTAAATTAACTAGCCTGTATATGTATATACTGTATAATATACACATATAATATTGACGGCATTGATCTAGAAGCAAGTAACTTACCTTAAAATGGGTTTTGCGACATTGTTGGTTGACTATAAATGAACTTGTATGCGACGATGTTTCCGAGGCAGCATAATTCTTGGAAGATTTGTGATGTCATCAAACAAAAATAATATTGACGTGATTATATACATCGAGAATAATATGGAATACTGTAAAATAATCGGATAAAGCACTTCTGAATGATGTTTACTAATGAAGTTCTATTCAAGAGGGCGCTATCTGAATGAAGTTATAAAGCACACGCAGTAGATTTTCGTAGAGAACCTTTGAATACACCTAAATAATTAAGTCAATAGATTACTTAACTTCACTAACTAACTTTTAACGCACGAAACAGAGAGAAATCAATAAAAAGGGAGAAACGCATTTATTACACAACCTATTTTAATTCGACTTACGTGTTGGTATAGCGAATGCATATAAATTAATTAAGTATTCTGATTTAATTTATGTTTCGCGACTTTAGAAACACGTATATGGGATAAGTGTATACTGCATGCACATTTCAAGATTGTAGAAAAGGAAATGATAAAAATGCTGGGATAAAACGGGAACAAAGGAAGTGTTTATATCATATTTCATTGAATTTGAATTCAGTAGCTTGACACGTTTGAAGTTTGACGCGGCAGTTTATCTCACACTCCTATAAAGTGTAATTCTCAAGCTGGTCTAAAATACTGTTTAGATTTCGAAAAGAACCTTTATGTTGTATTTTTAGGTATCTACGTTTATTAATCACAATTGTGACAATATTAAGTGCTTGATCACCGTACTTACCTCAAAATTATTAATATCGAATATTGCATAGAAAACTTTGTTAAAGTAGGTAATTCAAAATTTGTTTTAACTGTAAGCACAGTTCTGTCCTAATTTATCTATAGAAACTACGGTGAAAATTTTTCACCGGCAAACTTCAAAGTATGCAAGCTCGCCAAACTTTAAAGTTTATAGTTTAACATGATTTTTAAACTTCAGAGTTCCAGTGATTCAAAGTTTCATACTCAGTTATTTCCTTTTAATAATATAAAATATGCACCTATTGAAAAATGAGATTTTAGTCTTTTAAGTTGCTTCTGAAATTACATTTTTAGAGATTCCAAACTTCAATTATTCTTCGACTTTTCGAACTTTAACACTTTGATGGTTTTAAGGAAAGATTTAGTTTATAGATCCGGAAAATGCATCAGTGAGTGTGGCCATAAATATCAGTCACGAGATTTGAGATGGTGCAGATTACAAAACCAACTTGTTATTAGACATATTTTAAAAATCCAGAGTTTATCATAATTCTAGCAGTAACAAATCATATCGCCACTGTAAATAAACCGTGGAGTCGATGATCTCAATTTATTATTCTCCAATATCAATGTAGTAACAAAACTATAGCTGCGACAAAATCGATCATTTATGCTTTTTTCAATGTTTTCTCTATCAATCTATTTAGATGCGTTTCTTTTGCAATTTGGTACAGAATAGAAACCACAATCACATCAGAACTCTGTATTAGGTTTAACTCCGGTTAACTTCAGGAAGGTGGATGGTTAAGTAAGGGGTAAGTCTGGGAATGGATGGTTAAATCGTGAGTGTCTGGTAAACAATGCGTCCAAGACATACTTTATCCGTCGAAAATGAATGAAAGCTTATTAAAGCGGGTAAGTGGTGGATACTTTTAATCGATAAGGGTATAAACTTTAATATTTAATTAAATGGGTTTAAAAGCTAGTTTCATATTTTATGTTAAAATTTTTGTTAAACTTAATGACTCGATATAAGAGCTCATTCATTAGTTAAAGTTTACGCCGTAAATACTACGCTCAACTATAAGTCTGTGAAATGTGCTTCGATAAAGTAAACATATAAGTAATAATCTTTAAAATTGCTTG
Organism: Agrypnus murinus; assembly: GCA_929113105.1. Classification (NCBI taxonomy): domain Eukaryota; kingdom Metazoa; phylum Arthropoda; class Insecta; order Coleoptera; family Elateridae; genus Agrypnus; species Agrypnus murinus. Next base: position 2,802,568 of record OV816028.1, on the reverse strand, counting down.
AAAATTATCTGTTTGCGTGTGAAGCTGTTCTTTACATGAGAATTTACAGTTAATAAACTACTAGAGAGCTTTTATGGGCTATTTTAAATCCCGCTTTTACAGCAAATGACCATAATAATCTATAGCGACGAGGGTAGATATTACTTTGAACTGTGGGGAAAACTAATTTATTGTTTTATTTTCCGGAAAAGCAGTAATTTCAAATAGAACGAGCAAAAAATTTCGATGGTTCACTTTAACATTCAAAATTGTGAATTTTCAACAAATTGTGAATTTTCACAGGAAACAACTGCTTTCTGTTAAACAATAGTTTTATAAAGAACTTAACTTAAACTTTCTTTATTAAATTTAAAAACTTAATTTAATTAATAAGAAGTTAATAATTACATTTTACTTTTTACCGATTAACTTGCTGTCGCGAGTGTGTTCTTGTTTGCTTGAAACTCTGTTTAATTACTTAAAATGTCTTACGGGTAAACATGTTTATTAGTTAGATACTAAACGCATGTGAATGCGAGTTCTACAGTTTAATCTATTATTAAATCTTCATAAAGCTAGAAAAACAACAAGAACAAGAATTACTGCATTCAAAGATCAATATATCACTTATCAGGCGCGGATCTACGGGGGGGAATGGGGGAAACTCCCCCCTTCAAATTTTTAATCTTATATACTTTAGTATTATAGTTAAATAAATTTTAAATGTAAAAGTAGTTAATATTTATTAAATATTGTGCAATATATAACATTTATAAATCAATATACCATAGGATAAAAACAAACAATGTTTATTTAATTATTATTTATTTAAAAAAACTATTTTTTCAAAATTCCCCCCTCCCCCAATAATTCTCTGGATCCGCCCCTGCACTTATCGACTTTTATCAAATCGAGATTTAACGAAGCTTTTGGTTGATTTATATAGGTATTTACTTATTAGTTATTTCGTTCTGAGAGCAGAATCAAGAGTAATTATGTAGCATAACAACCCATTTTTAGAAATATGCTTGATGATGCTGATGACTATAGTCTCGCCAACAAATGAAGGATTTAAGATTACCGATATCACGAGGGCCGAATTGTAAAAAGCATCTCAAATCACGCAGTGTACACCTCATGATCACGTGGTCGACTCGAGAAATGTATCTGATAACAGAAACAACTGATAATCTGGAATGATTCAGTAACGTCACAAAATGTCCTTTACGAAGTCTAACATTGATGCTTAATGTTGTATTCGATTATAATCGAATACACGTACAAAATAGGGAAAATGAAATTAATTTATACTATAAGAACAATTATTATTAACGTCCAAGTTTAATTATTTCATTCCACCTATAAAATACTATTTGACTCACAGTTAGGCATATTTTTGTTTTCCATGTAACATGTATGCAAGTAAACGGCAAATATATAAATTAAATTAAACATATGAAAGCAGAAATATTGTTATAAACAAAAATTCTTAACAACTATTATAGTTAAGTAATTCCTTTACAACAGTAACAAATTGTTTATACATTAATTGTTTTATTGAAATTGGTAAATTATTATACAGTACGATTCCTAATATATAAAAAGGATTGCCATCATTTAGTATCAGTTTTATGCACTTAAAAATGTAAATTAACACCAGTTATGATTTGTGTAGTTATGATTATTGATTTGAAAAGAGAAACATTCTTTTTCACAAATTGTAAATCTTCAAAATTGGTTATTATTCGAAAATGTTGAAAAGAAGTAAATGTTTCATAAATTGATCTGATCTTCCCTATTTTTTACTTTTAACGGTTTATAGTTAAAATTTTTGCAATTACTTTTCTTTAAATGTATTCATTACCCTATGCCATTTAAAACGTAATGAGATTTTTAATTATAAATCGTTATTAAGGTTGAATAGATACTTCAACGATGATAAATTTACATAATGTTAAAAAGTACTATCCGAACGTACGCTACTGACTTTTTTAAAACGTCTCTAGTAACATAATACTCTGCTTACATTCTTAGCTTATCGTAATGTTCTCACAGCTGATGTGCACGCGTTCATTTAAATCCTTCATTTGTTGGCGAGACTATAGCGCTCATTTTTATTCTTATTCTCGTCTTTAATTTTGCACCAGAAGAAACAGAATAATATATTTCCTCTTGGCAGCGTCGATGTAGAGGTTTTGAAACAACAGCTAACTCTGTCTGCTCCTGACATTTCCTTACACATTTATCCCAATACGTCCAACTCAGTCTGAGTACAGATAACAAACGTTTATAATATACCTGTACAAACTGTTACGTGCTAATTTCGTAGCACCCTGTATAGCTATGCTTTTGTGTTAAGTTGTATAGCGTTTAGGGATTTTTGCATGTTCTCTCCTTGTAGTTGCCATTTTGTATGGAACTAACGTCCGGTTGTTTTCGATAAGAGACTGTCACTTTGTTCGATCCGCTCGTGAAGCTAGAACTTCTTTGAAGAATATTTTCGTGGACATCGCCGTTTAATTAATCTAATAACCTCTTTCCTTATGTTGCGAATTGTGATTTATTTATGGCGGTGTTTTTCCAATTTAGATTGAAATCTTTTGGGGATATTTCCACTTGTTCTTTTTGGAGGTTATAGAAGCACACGTGCTCGTAAGTGTTTTTAAGGTTAACTTTTCTATCATTGAGTCTCTTATACTTAATTCTTTTGATAGGTTCGATATATAATCGTCGTTATATGGAGGCGATATAATTATCTCTTAAGGTCACATTACACCGAAGGTATTTATAAAGTGTTTGTGTAGTGCATTCTGGTCATTTGATTCTATTTGTTACAGACTTTTTTTTTTATTCTTGCAATTACTTTTCTTTAAATGTATTCATTACCCTATGCCATTTAAAACGTAATGAGATTTTTAATTATAAATCGTTATTAAGGTTGAATAGATACTTCAACGATGATAAATTTACATAATGTTAAAAAGTACTATCCGAACGTACGCTACTGACTTTTTTAAAACGTCTCTAGTAACACAATACTCTGCTTACATTCTTAGCTTATCGTAATGTTCTCACAGCTGATGTGCACGCGTTCATTTAAATCCTTCATTTGTTGGCGAGACTATAGCGCTCATTTTTATTCTTATTCTCGTCTTTAATTTTGCACCAGAAAAAACAGAATAATATATTTCCTCTTGGCAGCGTCGATGTAGAGGTTTTGAAACAACAGCTAACTCTGTCTGCTCCTGACAGTTCCTTACACATTTATCCCAATACGTCCAACTCAGTCTGAGTACAGATAACAAACGTTTATAATATACCTGTACAAACTGTTACGTGCTAATTTCGTAGCACCCTGTATAGCTATGCTTTTGTGTTAAGTTGTATAGCGTTTAGGGATTTTTGCATGTTCTCTCCTTGTAGTTGCCATTTTGTATGGAACTAACGTCCGGTTGTTTTCGATAAGAGACTGTCACTTTGTTCGATCCGCTCGTGAAGCTAGAACTTCTTTGAAGAATATTTTCGTGGACATCGCCGTTTAATTAATCTAATAAACCTCTTTCCTTATGTTGCGAATTGTGATTTATTTATGGCGGTGTTTTTCCAATTTAGATTGAAATCTTTTGGGGATATTTCCACTTGTTCTTTTTGGAGGTTATAGAAGCACACGTGCTCGTAAGTGTTTTTAAGGTTAACTTTTCTATCATTGAGTCTCTTATACTTAATTCTTTTGATAGGTTCGATATATAATCGTCGTTATATGGAGGCGATATAATTATCTCTTAAGGTCACATTACACCGAAGGTATTTATAAAGTGTTTGTGTAGTGCATTCTGGTCATTTGATTCTATTTGTTACAGACTTTTTTTTTATTCTTTTGGGTTTATCTTTACTAATTTTATAACTTCCTGGTTGTCTTACAATAATTACATTCACTACGTTTGTATTTGGGTTGTTGAAAGACCATTACGCAGACTTGGTTGCTGTTGTCTCGTTGGAACACGCTACGTTCGACCTGGTTGGTGACGTTCCTCTTCAGTTCAAAGAACATACATCTGTATCGTGAGTCAGTTATATTGTAGCAACTATTTACAACTGCAATAACGTTTGACAACCCTTAATGTATATAAAACATTTCTGTATATTTGTATATTACAATTTTATGTGTTAAATGGTTTTTCCCCAGTGTGCGTGTAGCACTTATATCTAGTATCTGTTTCATAAATATATCATTTTATCACATATTACTTATTTTAATACTTTGTTAGGAATATTTGCGAGTGAATACGTATGACTTTGTTCCGTAATGAATTGGTTAAACAATTAAAATCTGAGTTAACGATTGCGCAATCTACATCACAGGTATTCGCGTTAATTTACCGTGCCTGCTACATTTCTGAGACTTGAAGTCAAGTCAAATTTAGTGTAAATAAATCGCTCGCGTCAATCCTCACCCAGATCAAATTTGTAAATAGAAATCAATAACTTACATTCAATTTTTGCCAAGGCTATTTCATATTGGTTAATTTGTTTTAATTGATAATTTGTTTAATTAATAATAAAGCACTGTAAATCTCCTCTACTTGAAGACTTATTATTTATATGTTTGGTACTTGTGGTTTATATTTTCAGCTATCGAGGAGCCACTATTGGGAAAAGTCGACCACATTGGTAGTAGTCGCAAATGTGTTGTTCTTTTCAGATTTTGTCGGCCAATACTGTAGCTATTTTAGACGATTCTTGGCGCCCATTACAGAAGACCTTCAGTGAGACCCACGACCTCCCACTAGTTAGCTGGCAGCCGACAGATTTAACTGCGGTTAAAGGTTGTTACCGTTTCCCAATAAGCAGTCCCCATTTTGTGGGTAACAAAACTTAAAAATATATAGAACATAAAAACCTAGAATTTCTACATACTGTCAAGAATTGTAAATTTCAGAAGTAATGCAATTAACATTATTAGTGAATAAGGATCTACTGCAAATCACATCAACATGAGAATACTTATGATTTCGAATGTCTTCGCCATCCACAATTACAACAGTAGCCGGCAGATTCCAGGTGATTGGCGGTGGAATTCAAATTTTATTTGTATAGTAAATAATGCAGTATTTTACAATTCAAGTTATGATCAGAAACTGATATTGTTTTATTTTTTAGTGCTTAAAACTTAAAATATTTCTATAACATTTTTATTCGATGTATGAATTGTAAAAGAATGTTTAAATATGTTTAAAATAATTTATTGAAAATTGAGCGTGTATTTAGCTAAAAACACGATAACTCATAGGAATAAGTTTTTAAATTTCGTGGTTAAAATCACTATAACAACAACAACAACAACAACACACTTTAATTTATTTAAATTGTTAAATTGCTTGCCGGCAAAATACTAACTTATATGGTGACTGGATATTTTCAAAAATGACTGCATAGTAATTAACGTTTTTACTTACTAAAGAATAGGATACCGTTATGGAATAGAAAACCTTAGGGCTTAAATTAATTAATATATTTACTAGTATCATAGAATAATAAGTGAAACCAAAACATTTAAATTTTTTAATTTGCGGCAAAACATTCATACCGCAATTGGATAGTTCCCTAGAAAAACTATAGGGCTTATATACACCAACGGCATTTGAATATTTTAAATTATGGGGGCAATTCTGAAGAATGTTGTGAGGCAATTACCAACGAAACTATTTTAAGAATGCGGAAAACTGGAGAAACCCAGAACATGAAAACATGGGGACTGAAATGAAATGTGTGATGCCATCTCTATAGGCTATAAAGCAATTAAGGAAAGTGCGTGACCTTGACAGATGTTCCACTTCTACTGTTAATTACAGTACCTAGCAGCTGTATCTTCCCACAACTGTATGCAAAAGTACCTGCTTTCATCAGGAATGGGATTGCCATATTTGTGAATATTATAACCGGGACGAGGGAGGAAGGAGCTCCTGGGTTTTAGTGCATAAATTGTTTTCAAATGAATGTTGCTTTTAACTATTCGGATATTTTAGAATCGTTAAGTAATCAAGTTTGTCATTTTAACTTAAACGTCTATGAATACACTAGAATCTTTTAAAACCTGTTTTGAATTGTTTTCAAATAATAATTGTGAGTAGAACCACAACTCCTTTGGTAAAATGACAGCTGCAAACCCTACTTGGATTTCTTTGTTCGTTGACCAACAACTTAATGCAATGAATCATTACAAAAACATCTCTATTGTAATTTAAATCATTTAAGAAATAAATTTCTGTATTTCTGCCTTCAGTTCTGTAGTACTAGAAAATTATTCCTTCTAAATAAATTTCCATAATTATTGTTGTTAATGATATGGATCTAGATCTTTGATAGAACAGTTTCATTGCATAACTGAAATAATATTTAAGTTGAATAGAGTTTTTATTAATACTAAGATTTTTTTATTTAAATGATGTAATTTAAATATTTAAATAATTTAAATATTTATACATAGACTTCAAGAGCCTTGTATTAATTTCATTAATAGTAGGAATTTTGTAAATTCCAGTTTACTGTCATCATAGTTTATGTAACTTTTCGAAATATTTAACAGTAAAAAAAAGAAGTTTGAGCTTTTTCCGATTTAGCTATTTTACTGTAAATTATACTTCGTTTGATGTATGACACTAAGTTTAAGCACAGCATAAAAATATACAGAATATTCACTCGATTGCGATTATCGGCACTTTGAAGTTGTTAAAGTAACTTCAAATATAGCACACACCATTTACACATCAGTTCGCCGAGGCTTGCCGATTGTCATTGTCATTGCATGCTGGTAATAATGATCTAGGCATATCACAGCATAACTGTTGTTTCACGGCGGCTTATAATATTTTGCAAGAATGTACTTACTGGTTGTTATTATACTGTGGTTTAGCCGTTGCTTGGACAAGATTTTATGCTTTTTCCGATGATTATTTTGTTTTGCAATATTGAGTTACTTTGCGCCTAATTCTATTGCCATGTTTGTCATGAGATTAGGAAGTTTTTAAAATAGCCACTTAGACGCAAATTGATGGTAATTGAGGACTCCTTTTAAGTATTCCGTTTCTGCATCTGTTTAGCATACTAGGGTATTTCAGATTCATTCTTTTGGTGAAATCATCGTGACAGTTAATTGTGTATGAACCTTTAAAAAATTCAGTTTTTTTTCTATTACTGTCGCACTGTTTTTCGAAATATGTATATTTGTTGACGTAGCTATAAAATTCCATTTTATCAATTTGATTCTCATCAATGTTTACTGTCATTTCTTCAATGTTCTTTGTCAACGTCGTTGTTATATATGTATTAAATTATTTTTTTACGAATTTTCTATTCATTTCTATCATAATTATCCAAGAATATAAGATGTAGAATGTGAAACTAACAACTTTTACATAAATTTATGGAATCACTAATATGTAGATAAAGAAAGGAAAATAAGAAATAAGGTAAATACTTAATGTAATTTCATTTTTGTTATATTATTATTATGAAACAACACAAAAACAAAGAGAACACTTAATTTTATTAAATTTTTTGCTGGGCTATCAAGTGACCTGTAAAAACATCAGCTTTTAGAATAATTAAATTTTATCTCTCGAAAATTAAGCTTTAAGTGAAGTAAACAAATTAAAGTTTAATTAAGTCTCAACCAAACAATCGCTTTCTCTACAATTTGTATTTTGTTTCGTGCTATTTGATACATTTGCGTTTTGTGGTATACGTGGTGCAAACCCCCCATTAAGTTTTCACCCACAACTCGGTAACATTGACTGACCATCATCAGAAATCAAGGGTTGCGGGATCGAAGTTGGCTGAATTTTGGGGAAACGGGAGTTACGACTACATCATGGTTTAGAGGAAGTTTTAGATTGTATGTTACAAGGATTGTTTTTACATTCGTTACGGCTCTAAGAAATTTCTCCTTTTTAGAAATTCCATTTCACAATTTCAACGCAAAAAAAAGATTTGTTCCCCTTTTATTTTTTTACGATTACACGGTTGTGTTGTCTCGAAAATTCCTTTAATCAAAACCGAAGTTATTAGAGGTGTAATTTCAAATCACGAAAAGCGACATTGCGGATGTGTGTGGTGGTGTCGGCGTGGCCTAGATTCGTTTTCAGGTTTTCAGTATTTCATTGCGCCACAAGTCGATCGCAGTATTCCACAGAAATTCAGCAGCAATTCATTCCGTAGGCGTTGAACCATAGCAGGTCACAAAAGAAGCCTTAGAATTACGATCGGGAGAGAGAACTAGGTTGAATGTAAAGATGGAACGGATGCTCGTGTCATTTACATTTTAATCAGAAAATTGATCTGAATTGAAAATAGAAGAGTATTATTGGTAAAAAAGGAATAGGATTTATTCGAGGTGAAATTGGATTAATGAGGAAAACGCTGTTTTTCGGAGAATTCGTATAAATGTAATTACCATAAAATTTATTAAAAACTCATTTGCTTTTCATGACTTTTTATGTATTTATGTTCAAAATATAAATTGTTTTAGATTCTTTTTGCTTACGAAATTAAACCATTGAATATTATTACATGATTTCTAGTAATTATAATGTCGCCTTAGACTAGGGAGTATAATGTCATCTAAAAGCCAACAGTATATATATCGTCCAAGTATAACTCTCAATAGAACGCATTCAAAGTTAAATTTTGTCAGAGTGAGTCTACCTGTATTAATAATTTTAAATACTCATTAAGAACAATTATTAAATTTTAAATATTTTTTGAATGGTGGTCCTTAACGTATTTCCTAGCTTAAATATTAGTTTTCTAGATATAAAACCTCTTGAAGGAAAAACTCTGAATATATTTGAATATTGCTTCTAATTTTATATCCTGTACTAAATACTACTTTCGAAGAGATTAATGCTCAAAGAAGAGAAATATTTATTAATTGTGTATTATACATATTTGTACTTTTCTCTTTGGTAATGATTTAAAATTATTTTAGTTTAATTACTACCTATGTTTAGATCCATTTTAGGATCTCTATCAAGGACAGAAGGAAATATGGCTGAACTGGGGAATATTAAATTCTCATTGCTCAATTTTGAGATGGATATAAATATAAAGAAGATTTAATGTAATTATTAATTAAATATGATATAACCTACAGAAACACAAAGGCTATTTTTATATAAAGAAATACTTAACCAACCAAAATGTAGCTGTGCTGGAAGTATCAGCTTGATCCAAATAACACTGCTTTAGTTTTTGCCAGCTAGCCCCCAATAAGTCGGAGAGGGGCGGGGTAATACAAAATATAAAAGATAAAAAAAACAAGCGCCACTTCGTTTAAAAGCAATGCTTATTACTAAAGCTTCAAGCTTATCGGACAAACGAAGAAATAGATCTTCTATTAAAATATGGGCAACTTCCACAATTTTGGCCGTACCGTACATATATACTTACAAATGACGAACTGAAAAGCAATATTAAAATCACACAAATAAATAAATAATAAATAAATAAAACACACGTAGTGAAATGTAAACTTTCTAAGTAGGGCTTTATTTGAACTATTGGCAGATTTTAATAGTTAAATTGAAATGCAATTTTAATGTTTAATAGAGAAAAAAAAGGTGAATGGTGATCTGTATCACAGTTGGTTGTACTTAAAACTACCCTACCACAATTCCACTACTCGAGATCTCGTTTCTTAATATTAACATGCATGAATAATTGTAAATACATTGAATCAATACATATATATATATATATATATATATATATATATATATATATATATATATATATATATATATATATATAAATAAAACACAGACATATAATACATACTAATTTCACAAACGTCCCACCATTCGAAGATCCACGGCTGTATGTTTAAAACCCTGCTTAGGGGTTATCACTTCACCCTTCGATGGTTGTTGTTTAATTCCGTCCCGATACCTGTATAGATGTAGGTACGGACCTCCTAAATGGAACCCACGATCAGAGAGCGGGAACACAAATACGACAACGAACAACAAAACCCAAAACCCAAAAGAAAGAAAAAGACCTACAAAAAAATCACCCTGTATATTGTATTAATTTTAAATATTTGAAGATTTTTACCTTTCTATAAACTGAAAGGTCTTTTACAAAACAATTCCCTCAAGGTGACTACTAGGGAAATATTACCTAAAATAAAAAGACATTTGTGAGATTTAGCGCAACGAGATTTTAACGAAAATAATTTACCTAAAATGGTTAGCACCAGAACTTAATCCGTCCAATTTGACGACCGATCGCACACAAATAACCAAGCGATCGTTCTGTTGAATGTGAGATTTATTCCGCTAAAGCGAATTAATATTTAAAATCAAGTTTCTCACATATCTCTCGTTCTCAACATTCAACTTCGGGTACCAAAAACCAGCCATTTTGTTACCACAACTGCATTATCGCGAGAGCGCTTAACCGCGCAGGTATGACTCGATAAACCGAGGAAAGGGAAAACCAGTGATAACCAAACAACGGAGAAGCTTGGTTTTAAACAGTGACCATCAAACAAATAATGGGTTATGAATTTCAACGTTATAATGACTATAATTAATATAAGATAGACTTTAATATAATATAGGTATCTAATATATTGTCTGTCATCACATTTGGAATGTTCTTGAGCGATATAATACGTTTAATTAGATTTAAGAGGCACATTTGCATAAATTTCAATTTTTTGATTAAAGAGGTTACAGAACTTAAATTTATAAAATAAATTTTGAAAAGTGGTTTCTTAAGTGATACAATAAAATTCATTTAAGTTGAACATGCATACAAATCCACTTAATATACAGATAAAGGAGTATTCAGATTTTCTTTGAAAAAGTTAATTTTTCATCGTTAGTGTAACGAGATGTGTTCTCTATAGCTATTTCTCAATGTAGAAATGTATCGGCTGGTATTCTGATAGGATTTTGTCTAGAATGGTTGAAGCAAGTTGTAGTTAAGGGTAGGCATGAAGGCATTGTGTTAATACTTTAATTTCATTGTAACGCCATCAATGCAATGTATACTGATAAACAACATGGTTTCAAGAAAATTTAAGTTACTAATCTTATGTGTTTTACTAATTATAAATTTGAAACTCTTCAAGAAAAATGACAGGTCGTTTGTATATATACAGATTTCTCAAAAGCCTTTGATAAGGTAAATCATGATTTTCTGATGAAGAAGTTTAATGATAACGGCTTCTCTATGACACAGATAAACGTAACAGATGCACAGCCAAATGGGGTAAAATGCGTTTGCTTTTTAGTTGCAGTATTTTTCGACAGAGTGCGCTACATATAGAATTCAAACGGAATTTAAAAAGAAACGAAAGAAAGAAATAAGTTTTGCACGAGTGAATATTTGAATTCTATCGTGTTAACCACGCGGTGACGTAAGAGAAGAAAAAAGTTTGAGGCAATTTCTTTAAATATGCAATATGGAATAAAGTGGAAGAACCTATGTAATAAATAAATTCATTAGAACCTTTCTAATTAATTTTCTTGTTAATTATTTTGAAAAATTGATATTAATTAACACCAAAATTAAATTATTATGATTTTATACACGTAGTTATTACAGTTGATGATAAAGATTGATTTCTTATTACCAGTTAACACCAAACTTAATTAAGATGATTTTAAGTATATATAATTTTCAAAGTTGTTTTCATTGATTATAATTAATGAAAACAACAATAATTATTGCTATTCTTGTCATCTTTATAAGTTAACTACAAAGTATTTATTATGGTTAATAATGCAAAAATATTGTTGCAATTAACATAAAACATAAAATTATTCAAATTTACCATTGTCATATTGTGATGATATTTTTCAGTGTGGAGGTGATTTTAAAATTGAATAAAAACTATAAAGTTATTCTGATAATTCTTGATACAACAAAATAAAACCAATAAGATATGTTTGAGTTGCGTTTTATTAAAAATATATAATTTTTTGAAACCGTACTCGAAGTAAACACAATACAGGCCGCAAAATCCAATTTCCAAATAACTTACAATTAGTACCATAGTTCAGATAAATAACGTTTTGAAAAGAAAGAATTTGGGTAAAGCTGAAAATTGATATAGGCTTAAAATGTGGTGCTGAGAAACGTATCACATCTCCTCATGCGTGGGTGATCACGGTCCTTTGATGCATGCATAATTCTATCTAAAGTACTAGGTATACACACACATGAATGGGCCTTGGTGGGTGATGAGCCGGTTGCGCCATCTTGGAAAAATGGCGGACAAAATTGCTTTTTCGCTAATATTTCAGAAAGTATTAATTTTATGGGCATCAATGATCCGAATGAAAATGTAGCTGACAAGATTCCCCACAATATAATTGTTATCGAACCTCGTACGTTCAATAGTTTCTGAGATAGAATTTTTTTCAGCAACTGTCATTTTTTTACATTCCGAAAAGTGCCGTTTTTTGCGCGTTTTTCGTAAATATTTCAAATTTGGCTACTCCTACGTACAAAATGGATTTTATAAACGTTAACGAGAATTAAATTTCCTACAAAAAAGTTGGTTATTGAATGTCGCGCAGCTATTTTCGGATATATGATTTTGTAAAGAAAATTGTTATCACGAATGTTATGAGAATTACATATTTTGACCACTAGTAAATAAAAAACGGTTAGTCCGACATGGCTAATTCCATGCCAAATCACATAATTTAAAAACATGATCGTGCTTCGATATCTCAGATTTTGTTCAATTCTTTTCCTTGCATTGATACATACGAAATAATATTAAATTAATCTTTTTAGATTTTTTGGATGAAAATGGCCGAAGTAGAAATTTTTTGAAAAATTTCGATTTTGATGCAAATTCTGCTAGCAGAACATTTTGTCGTTTTTTTTAAATTCATGAGTGGGAGGAGGAGACGGAAGGGGACATTAAAAGTTTTGCTCTTTCAGGGACAGTTTGGTGCCGCGAGTTAGTCATCATTCCGACCTTATCGGCGGCATAGATAATAAACAGACACGCAGCATCATGAAAGTAAATACGCTTATTTTATCGGTTAGTATGTGCAACTAAAATAGGTGGCGTGCCCTGAGCTCTGTGCAACTACATTTGTCCATACAAATAATGAAGTAATATTTATTAAGTGTTTGATCGACTGCGACGTTATTATAGCATGCGCAAATTTACAGCCGACGCGGCAGCAGTATGACACACATGGTGTCTGACACGTGATAAAATTCTTCACTATATAAACACATAAAAGGGATGAAATTTTAACAATATTATTTGTCTCACAGCGAGCTCTTCTTGGTGTGTTTGACTCGATTTGATATATTTTCCGCATTTGTAATATTTGTGCGGAGTGGATTAATAAATACGTATTTCTTCTTAATTTGTTTTAGTTTGAAGAGTTTAGTTTCGTTTTGTTTAGTTACGTTTTGTTTAGTTTCGTTTTGTTTAGTTTCGATTAAAATATTGTTCATTAGCAAATATTAGATTCCTTAAATATTTCATACGACACTTTCTTTAAGTACCTATCAATTGTTTTAGTCGTTTTTGATTCGATTCACTTGGGATTTCGCAATTATTATACTTTAAATTTTTATTCATATTATTAAGTATTTGTGGTAATATTTAATTGTCTTAATACGCTGGTTACCAGTTGTAGCTGTGGGTTAAAAAGATAGTTGCATATTCATTAGTATATTAATTGCTTCTTGTTGTAACAATGCCGAATAGAGGTAGCAAATGTGCCGTGAAAGGTTGTGAAAAGTCTAACCGGTTTTTCCCAAATTTGAATTATTTCTTCTTTCCAAAAAATGACATGCAAAGAGAAAAATGGATTTAGTTTTGCGGAAAGATTGAATTAGTTGGATTGCCATACGAAAAACTTCGCTATAGAGTTATATGCGAAGAACATTTTGATGTTTCCCAATTTGTTATAACCGAAAACGAAAAAAAAGGCTCATCTCAAATGCAATACCAACTGCAGAAAATAAAATAGCTGAGGCATCTAATTTATCCCTACATCAGCCAAGTTGTAGCCGGGCAGATCCTGTTAAAACTTACAGCAAATTTTCAGCTTTTTTTCCAAATAATCCTGATGCTTCTATCTGTGTTTCACCCGATCGTTCAGAGACGGGACTTGTGAACGTAAACTCATCGCCGTTTAATACACCGACTAAAAGTAAATTGAGTAAAAATAAATATAAAAAACAAGGCAATAGTGATCTGTGGCGAAAAAAGTATTTAAAACTAAAACAAGCGCATACAAGATTATTGAGCCAACTAAAATCAAAAAATGAAACGTTTACAAAAGAAACTGAAAGAGAAAAATTTAAAAGATTCCATCGATTCATCAGATATATCACAAAGCGCAAAGACATTTTGCGAAATGCAACTCCTACACAAAAAGAACTCAGTTTGGGAAGAAGATGAGAAAAAATTTTCTTTAGATTTACATTATCGTGCACCTGGTGGCTACAGATATTTAAAAAATCATAAGCAGATGAATCTACCATCTGAGAGTTCTGTTCGTTTATGGTCAAATATTCCTAACTTTACTACAGGGTTTAACACACATTTAATTGACGCTTTGAAATATAAAAGTAATTCTTTTCATTTAAACTCCGAAAAATGTTGTAATTTAGTTTTTGACGAAATGAGTCTGCACAAATACGTACAGTACTGTCCAAGTCTAGATATTATTGAAGGATATGAAGATATGGGACATTTGGGCAGAAACCCGAATTATGCCACGGAAGCATTGGTTTTTATGATGCGAGGCATAGTTAAAGATTTTAAATTACCTTTGTTTTATTTTCTATCTAATAATTCTGTTAAAGCTGATAATTTAGTCAACCTTGTTCCAAAATGTATTGAAATTGTAAATAATTCAGGTTTCGATGTTAAGTCTATTGTATGCGACCATACAAACCAAAGTCTCATGAGAATGTTAGGCGCTTCTCAGGAAAAACCGTATTTCGCTATCTCAGATAAAAAATATATGCCCTCTTTGAAGTCGTACATCTTAATAAAAGCATAAGAAATCGTTTACTTGAAGCCGACTTTCTTGTCGAAAATAACAAAGTATCTTTTAAACACATAGCCGATACATTTGCTATTGATATCAAATTAAAACGTGCAAAGTTCTTAGGCCATTTGACGGATGCACATATTAGACCCAACAATTTTCAAAAAATGTCCGCTCACTTAGCAATGCAGGTATTTAGTCATAGAACAGCATCCGGTATTAAAACAGCCATAGATTGCAAATTGATTGATCCAGGTGCTTCGCATACTGTTGATTTTATTGAAAAAGTGAATCGATTAATAGACATTCTAAATAGTAGATTCCAATCAACGTCAAATCCTTACAATTGTGCAATTAGCGAAAATAGTACATTAATAGAGGGAGGTTATAACACTAGACAATAGAAAACACAAAGTACCACCATGTTTTACCGGACTTCAGCAAACCATTAACGCTATTATTATGATGTGGCAAGAGTTAAAAAATGTAGATGTTCCTTTTTTACGAACAAATAAGTTAACGCAAGATTGTTTGGAAAATTTATTTAGTACAATTCGTGGTGCTGGCGGTTTCAATATGTACCCTACTGCCCAACAATTTAGGCATAGGCTAGAAAACATTGTCTTTCTCAGGATAGATCAAAGTTGTACTGAAGGAAATTGTCAAAACGACGGAGAATCTCTTTTAACAATTACAGATTATTTGAAATCCCAAAAAGTCCGTGATAATTTAAATATGCCTTCCACATCTAAAACCAATCAATCAGATCTAAGTGTTGAGTGTGTAATAAATCAAGTAGAAGACGATTTAGATTTACATAGTGAGGTTTCTATTATAGAACTGTGTTCGATTTCCTATTATGCTGGATACCTAATAACTAAATGCCTTAAAGCATTTCCATGTGAAAATTGCATTTTGACTAATATAAGAGATAAAGACGAACAACAAGAATCAGACTTATTAATACTCAACAGGGATTACACTACTGGCCACTTGTGTCTTCCATCAGAATTATTCACTTCAATTGTCGAATTCCAACTAAGCTGCACTGTAGTTGGACGTCGATCAGCTTTTAAGTTGGAATATCCGTAATAAATTACTTTGTAACGTGGCTAAATTTGGAAGGATGTCCTTTAGTCGTGTTACTAAGAAGATTGTTTTTGATTACAGAGTAGATGGTAAAATCTTAAAACGCCCATCAACAATAAAAGACTTGGGTGTTAAATATAACTACAAACTCAGTTTTCGTGATCATAGCAACACAATAACTGCTTCTTGGATACATAACTATATTATTTTCATTCTCAACGGACTCTTGAAATCCTATACTTTACGCTGGTACGATCTAAGTTTGAATACGCTTCCGTCATTTTGGTCTCCTCATCTCTATGTTGAAACTTTGGCTATTGAAAAGATCCAAAAAAAGTTCTTACGTTTATTGTATTATAAAAAGTATAATATTTGTTTTGACTTTCTCATGATTAGAACTTCAATGTTTTGCCATCAATTTAACATTACATCCCTTGAGAATAGAAGAAAAACTAGTCTAGTTGTATCCTGTTATATCCACCACCAAAGAGTTAAAAAAACATAAGGAGTAAGTTAAAGAATCTTTACAGGAAATCGATAAGCAATTCAAGTTACTAGATCGTAAGAGTTCAGATAATACCATCACTATAGTCAATGTGTGACCAATTAAATTCAAAATTGTATATGGAAGGTAAAAGATATTTTTGGAGCTGATAATAATAATAATAATGGGTCCAGTCCAATAGTCTTAGCAAATTCTACTGATAACAATTTAACAAAATTTTATGAAAATACATAATGGGATTAACCAAAAAACTATTACATTAAATACTACATTAATCAAAAATGTTCTTCACCTATAAAATAATTTAAACTTTACTCTCACTTACTAGATCCTACCAGCTTTCGTAAGAAATTGTGTTGATTAGGATTGCTTATATTTTATAAATTAATAAAATCATTAAATAAATCAACAATTTTTTATAATAAACAATTCAATAGTTTGATTTAAAATGTTTTAACTTAAATAATGACTTTATTTTGTGTTTAACCCCTTATTATTTGTTTTTCCAAGATCGGAACTTCAACTTTATATTTCGTATTTCTGAGTTTTATTTATGTATTGGTTCTATATAATTTACTAATAATACAGTCTTTTTCTATTGCTTTTCCTTTTTTGTCAATTATGTTTCAATGTGTGTCTAATGTGTTTCCAATGACAAATAGGGAATGTCATTTGCTAAATAGGGAAACGCAATTGACAAAAGAGGAAAAGCAATAGAAAAAGACGGTAAATTAACATTAGTAATTAAATTTTATTTTAACTTAATATTTCCAATTTGTTTTCTCAATTTTAATAGTTAATAACTTGGCGTTTATAATAACACATACTTTTTATGCAAGATCATTAAATAATTATACTTTGATTTTTGACGTCAAAATATAACGCTGTTACGAAATTGTATTTATTACTTTTTTATATATATTTACAACTTTTAATTATAGTTAACCATTACATTCTCAAAATAAATTTTAATTTACCATCCAACCTCTTTGTGATTTCATTCCATCTTTTGTATGAAGTCAAAAACAAAGGAACGTTAATTAGAACTTCTAATAGCCACTTTGTTCGTTTTTCTTTCATTTATCCGTTAGGATTCTCATTTAAAGGAAAACCCGTTTCTTGCTATCCTATTATCGACTACAGTAAAAACAAAAAAGGAAGATGTATTATTCTCTTGTCATCACTATACTTCATTTACAAAAATTACAGAAATTTTATTTTATTCGGCTAGCAAAAAATCTCATTTTACAAAAACCAAACTCGCCTGACACTTGATGGAAATTCGGGAATGCGATACTTGACAGCCAAATGGAAGTTTGATTTTGATCTTTATTCGTTGTAGCTTTTAAAATTGGTCGGCAGCTGTGGTTCTATTGACTTTTGCTTTTATGACATGTCAAAAGCGTAAAACTGTGCTAATTTTCAAGTTTTTCTCTTGAGATACGCATTTTTTAAAAGAAAATGTGGAAATGGAGAAAAAAGTAATGAACAAATGGACGTGAATGAGAGGTCTATAACATCTGACTTGTATTGTGAATCGTGATTTTCAATTACTTAGAGAGCTTGAGCTGAAAGGAAGTAGATTGAGAATGTTCACTGAACGGCGCTTTAAATTGGAATACTAAATAATGAATTAGGGCCGTTTGTTATTTCTAGCAAATACTTTAAGTGGGCAACTTTTTTTGGTACAATATTAGATAACAATCACATCACGTAACATTCTAAAAAATACCTAGTGCTTTATTAAAAAGCTGAATGAATTTCCGGAAATATATTTTATAGAAGTTATCATATATAGTAAAAATTTATACGCACTCCGTGGTCGAGTAGAGATCCTGCTTCTCAATCATATTTGTACAATCATATGTGAAGTTGTATGAGTGATAAAGAATGGGGAGCGTAATGTATACAATAGCTGCATTACCTCCGTTGCATTCCCATAAGAGTTTATGTGGAACCCCACACTGAAAATGCGGTAAAAGGGGAATGAATTATGTATGCATGTATGTAGTAATAATTAATTTGATTAAAACATTTTGGTAATTTCGAGCTCTATTAATACGCTTCTGCAAACAAAAGTTCTCCATTAATCGCAGAATGAATTCGGAAAAACAAATTAAATCTAAGATTAACATATTTATTTGCTATTATTTGTTTATCATAAACCATTCGGAAACTACCGAGCATGTCATCAATATTTTTAATTAATGGAATACTTTA
This sequence comes from Agrypnus murinus, assembly GCA_929113105.1. Lineage (NCBI taxonomy): Eukaryota > Metazoa > Arthropoda > Insecta > Coleoptera > Elateridae > Agrypnus > Agrypnus murinus. The sequence continues at coordinate 2,783,734 of OV816028.1, read as the reverse complement.
ACGAAAAAATTTAAAAAACTTTCACATCACTCACCATCGCCGATTCCGTCCACCCTCCGTCTAGTAGTATTTTTTTAAATTTTAAATTTAATCTTTATTGAAACATCTTTTTATAAGTAATTTTGTTACCTTTCAGAATTATTTTTAAAAATTAATTTAATATATTAATATAATAATGTATTATAATATGTAAGTATAGGTAACTTACGACACTTTACAGTAAAGATAAAAAAATATTTAGCTGTATAATTATGATGGCAGAAATGTTGAAAGATACAAACACACACGAGAACATTCAATTTTATGGACTTTTGTTTGGAATATTTGTTTGGGACATGACTAAAAGGCATATTTTTTTATAGGAAGTTTTTTAAGTTTATTTCAAGGTGATAAAATAACTGCAATTTGTATAGTAAAATTAAACTTATGTATCTGCAATGTATGAACTACTTACTATACATTAAGACCTAAGTATAACTCTATGAAATTATATATGTAACCTACGCATACAACATGTCCACATTTTGAAATTTTTGATGTTATTAATTGAAGAAGAATATCCCTATTACGATAGTGCTTTACATTTTGTAGTAATTCATTTGGTAGTACTCCTCTTATTCAATATTGAGTAATTTTGCTAGTACTTAAAACGGTTAACGAATTTAGATGAGTTGGTGGAACATGTTACGAACATGGTGGAACATGTATATAAAAATAAATTCGTATTGGGGCAAAAGTTACCAATTTGCTTTTAGGATGGACACTAAAATCGTAGATTTACTCATAGATAGTATGTATTTCAAAGCCTTTAGATAATTGTGAAATAAATAAAAGATAAATAAAAGTTTCACAAGTTTAACTATAATGTACTTGACAATATGTGTTTGACAGCTAAGCTGTCATTATCAAAGGCAACATAATCAAAGATAATGACAACTTAGCTGTCGAAACTATATTAGGTACATTATAATAAACTTGTGAAGCTTTTATTAATTTTTTATTTATTTCATGATTATGGAGTTTCACCATATAAGGCTAGAAACAATAAACAACTTTAGATATTTACTTGAGGTTGAAGTTACTTCAAAGTAAAGCAGATTCTTCTGAAAGGAATATTTAGAAAAGTATCCTTTATCTACCATTATCCCTGAACCAATGAATTTAATAGTAAACATCAGAAAACGAAATCATAGAGAAGTGGTTTTTGAAATGAATTACATTTATATAGCTATAGTATGTATATATTCATTGCTTGTTGATTTACTGTAATCCATTGATTGCGGAGATAAGTTTTAAAAGTATAATGTAAGCATGAAAACCTTACTGAATTACTGAATAATTCGTTATACGGACAATACAGATAGTGAATAAACATCGGTAATTTAAACGTTTTAATGTAACACTTAACTGGAGCTCAAAAACTTTTATTGTTATTAAATTGTTTGAAATTAGAAAAGAAAATTCTTAGCTTCCAATAAACCTTTTATGTATTTATGTACGGTGTAAAGTAGATTTAACAACTATTGTTGAAGATAGCAGAATGCACTTCTATTACAGAATTCCTTTTAGCTCTAACTACCTGTAGTTCTCTTGTACAACAGCACTTTATCTGAAAACTATATTATCACTTATATCAATTTCAATTACTAAAGCATTGATAAAGTATAATACAAATTTGCTTAGGTATCAGTCCTACGGTAGTAGATAAAATGACAACTAACTTATTTAAAGTAGGTAAATGATGATAAATAAATAGTCTTTGACGGTTTTGGCATTATCGAAGTTTCGTTTAATTTGACAATAGCTGTCAGTTATGTCTTTACTTATCATATATTCAGCTATGTGCACTTTTACGCATTTCAGAAAGGCCACCATTAACGGTAGATTAATGGTTTTATACAAAAGCTTGTGCAAAGTTAGTCTTTCTTAGTCTCGAGCAGTTTTTAAATATATTTACATAAATAATAATAAATATCTTTACTGAAATATCTTTAAGTATGCCAGTGGAATGTTCCAGTTCTGGACATGTCCAGAAACTAAAAAATTAGTATTATTATACATTCATTTTATGTTACTATATATTTAACAAGTATAAATTGAGGACGTTTAAATAAAACTATTTTAAGCAAGTCCCTCTTTTACAATTTATTACGATCGGTTGCATGACCTATCACTATGAGTACTGATCAAATAGTATTTTGACCCGGGTCAGAAGTTGGGTGGGTGACCCATATAATGAAACGAAGATTGCAACTGGTCGTGCTTTCGGAGTACACGTTAAGCCGTCGGTCCCGTCCTAGTTATCAGTGTTATACTGGTAACCGCGCGACCTGAAAACTCAATCAAGTACTGGAATACCGCATTCTTCGGAATGTAGACTCCACAACAACAATCGAAAATGAAGTACGAAAATGAAAACACACACTCTTTTTCTTCAAGAGTAACTGACGTTCCCTGATTTACGCAAGAGATTCACAACTAAGGTTCTCAAATAACATGAAAGTTGTCTTCTACTATTACATACATGAAAAGTAAAAATGCTTGATAATATTTTTTAACCGAACAATACAAGTACATGGAAATGTAAATCGATACATTTGAAATACCTTTAAGGCCCAATTATTAGTAATAACTAAACAAATCAAACTGGTTATGTACATAACCATACTAATCAAATGCCGGCTACAATAATAAAACCATATTTTTTCAAGCAAAGAACAGATAACACTGAACGACAAATGACAAATTTCAACTTTTTGTTTTGCCGTGTAACGAAATTAGGTGATCAGATAATAATTAGTACCTAGTACTAATAAATTTGGTAATTTGGCTACATCAACGGTTGAAAAGCGATTCCACCTAAAAAGAATACCAAGAATCCAAAAATAATATTAAAATAAATCTATCACTAAGAGCGTTTTGTCACAATGTGCGGTTCCAATATATCATTCTTCTTCTCCATTTAGTAAGTTTTTCTGTGAGTCCTGTGTTTGCGAATGTACCCTGAAGTTCATTCATAAGGATCTAACAATCGTCCACCAAGATATAAGGTGACCATTTTCCCCGTACATCTATTCTCTATTTCTAAAATCTCTTGTTTGAACCTTTCAGCATGACCTTCAGTTACGGCTCTGAGATGCAATGGGAAAATGGCCTGAGTGGAGAAAATAGAGATTAGGCAAATAGTACCCTTGGTGACTTATACAGGAACTGGAAACTGTATCGAATAATGCTCGACACTTTTTAAATATTTATCAAATGAGTAAGATAAACTAAGTAGCTAAATTAAAAGTTTATTTATTTTTTACCATAATTAGTAACCTTTGTCATAATTTCTTATCTGTTATGGTTTTGTTGCAATGATAACCAACTTCGACTAGGTGAAATTATTAAGAAATTCTCGAAATTTTCATATCCAGGTGACTTCATGACTTCAGTGAAGAATTTTACAAATCTGAAAACGGTACTTTAATATTTTTAATATTTTCAAAATATCCGATCTCAATTTAAAAGGTAAAGGAAGAATCGTATATACCAGCTATGCACATCTCTAGGATATTCATATCCACTTCTTAAATATATTACCGAATTAAGTAAAGTTAAAGTTTATGATAATGTTTGTGCGTTTCTAACGAAAATTTATTTTTCTTGTAAATTTCGTTATGTAACCCTTTGAAAATGTAGCACCACCCTCAAAAGCGCTACTTTTGATCCATGAGTCCTTCGTGGGGCGAAGAAAAATGACTGCAGAGAGAATTGGCCGGACGTGAAATCTGGACTTCGACGCGGAAGTCATCATGGTCGATTACATATAATCTCGTCGCCACTTTTGACCGACTCCCTCCCACAAGGGGTGCGAGTGGCTAGAGGTTAAATCTAGTCTCGACGAGGAAGTCTCCATCTTTTCTAACTAGTCCTAGTGCCTCAGTAATAAATTGTGACGGATAGGCGGCATGCCACTGACAGCTTCAGGCTTTTCTGTATGTTATAAAGAACACCTAAAGATATTGTTACTTAGTTATGCGTATCTCTTCAGCAAACTTGTTGCTGCTGATTAAATGTAAAGCACCAACTTTCTTTAAACAATTTTGATATTTTATTTTAATGTCTCGGATTTGTTAAAAAAACGAAGGCTGTTATAAATATCATCAAAAATCCGATTAAATAAGATAGTTATAAGAATGTGAGAGCTGATATTTCAGTAAATTTTTAATACAGCAGAAAAAAAACGAGAATTCATTAACGTTTTATAAAAAGCAGCACACCACATTTTATCTCATTCTGTTTTAACCAAGAGGAATTTTAATTATATCTTGGAAGTGCTATCTGCATTATTTTTGGAATCTAAATTGTGTTATTAATGAAAACTGTCTCTTACACCGTTCTATCTAAGGATGGAAAACAGGATTAGTAATAGAATTACTCTGCTGGGAAAGCTCTTGATAAGGGTTTTCCACATGACTGCAGAAAACATTTTCCAGTTTGAACAAGCAATGGGTGTACTATATATTTTCTATTGGTTTGCTCATATGAAAGAAGACTTTTGCAAATCTGCAATAGTAGTTCAGTAACAATGTTTATGAATTTCTCACTCTACAAAGGGGTCGCAGGTTAAAGCAAGTTTTACAAAAATTTTAAAAAAGAGATTAAGAATGATTGAATTGAAGACTCATCTTACTACAGCTTTCGAGATAGAATTGAATTGAAGAATGAAGATTGGAGAAGTATTGGTGCTGGGGGTGATGTAATAATTCAATATAAATGTAAATTTAATGTATTGGAAAGGTTCATAACCTAAATGATAAATATGGAAATTAATATTTGCAGTAATTCCACCTGCAAAACATACATTAAGTTAATTCCTGTAATTGAAGAATGAATTCGTAACGAGAGATTGCATTACAATTGCACGCTAGGATAGTTGAATTAAATATTGATCCTTGAAATATACATATATTTAGTCTAACTCAGGAAATCTTTTTTCAAATGTTTAATTAATCTGATTTATAATAATGCATTCAGTAAAATAAAAGTAGTAGTACTAATTTTTAATTAATATTCGAAGAATTACATTTGTTTACCAAATTATATGGTACTCAAAGTACAAATCTGTTGTTATCTATAGAAGTCGTAAATACCAATTTTTGTTGTAATTCTAATTAAAAATCGTATAGCAAGAATAATTATTCAAAGTAACCTAACATTCCAGACAAAAAATAATTACATTTTGAAAAATATCCTTTTTTTCCTTTAACACTTTCGTATCCTCGTACCTTCGTAAATTATCAAAAAATAATGTTGGTTAAAACAAAGAGACACTCGTTCAAAAACTTCTAGTAATTTCCTGATCATGGTAGTTTACACAAAAAGGTTACTAAGTTACTTTAGAGTAGGTACTTACTTGAATCAAAAAAAATCCTAGTTTGGTTGCCTATTAATTAATTAATTTCACATGCTTTCCAAACACGGTCCAAATAACAATTTAGGTGTAGGTTGGCACATTATTACACACACACACACACGAGTTTAATGAACGTGTTCGCGCTTTCAGACTCTTGCTAGAGCTTTCGCTCGTTACTGAAGCTCTCTCTTCTTGTTTCGCGGCGACCCGCTATCGACCACGGCGCGTTAGTCGCCTAGACCTTCTGCAGTATGGATCGACATATTTTCAGGACGAAATTAGAACTTTGTCACAATTGTTATCTTATACCCGTTTATTTTTTTTTAATTGTAAGACTAGACTTAATTACAACTATTTATCACCAATATTCTTTTACAAATTTACAAGTTTCTGCAAAATTATTTAAATATTAACAAGCAAATAATATTTAGAAACTTGTTGATATCATTAAATGAAATGTCAAAATCTAATAAAGGGTAGAGAAAAGATTCAAAAAGGTTTTATTTTTACAGAACAATTATTTAAATATCCCCTAAAAAATACTACTATTAAGTAAATAAAGAACCTTCTATTAAATCAATAACAAAATTAATCCTATCTTTAGATTTAATAACATCTATCGAAGTTATTTCAGAATAAAACTCTGTCGTGCTGAAAAATATCACCTTACAACAATCCTAGATCAAGTACAGCTTGTTGCTATAAAACAGCGTTTTACGAAAACATGCCGCAAACAAAATCAATAGATCTAAATAAATTCTTAAACGGTTTCAGGAAAAATAATATTTACGTCGGAGTTGAAGTAACGGAGTACAGACGCTAACTGATTATCTGTTTTCCCATTTACATCGGAATTAAATGTCAGGACGTGGTGAATATTTTAAATTGAAAAAGCAAAATAAGTTCTTAAAAGAGAATGAAAAGTTTAATAACATGCATGTGCAGATGGATAGTAGATACTTATTTTGTGTTCGTAAGCAAATTCCAAAAAGTGTTTTTAATTCATTAATAAAATTTTAGATTAGAGTAAAAAATTAAAATATCACTTCTTGCTATCATCTTCAGTAGCCGATACTTTCTAAACCGTTCGTCAAATTTCAAATTCGTTTGAATTTATTTTAATAGCAATTTTATATATCTTAGTATAGTATTATAGTAATTGTATGTTATGATTTTTTGTTCTAATTGCAATGCAACTATTCAAATAATTAATTTGTTTGATACAATTCCTAAATTATAGCTTAAAAGAATTACACAAATAAAGTAGAAGTTAGAAAATACAATTACAATTGCATTAAAGCTAATGACAGTTGGTGTGATAAAGTGTGTTGCGTTTATCGAGTGGACTGTATAATAAACAATAGTATGTTGGTGACGTTATAATTTATTATTTACGTCTAAATTGACCGAACTTAAATTATTGAACCTACCTGTAGAGTAGGATGTGTTGAGAAGATCTTATAACTTTTCGTAGTCTTGTTCGGAGCCATCAGCGGTAGCGGTTTTAACAGAGGTAGCGGGATATGGCGTACGTTTTCACAATTTATTAGAAAACTTGACACTGACACAACACTCGTTGCTTGGCGATAGGGCCCTTAATGATTAAAATGTAGTATGAAAACGCAACAAAGTGTGTGTTGTAAGTGTTATAAATGTGTTAGTGTTAGCATTATAAATTTGTTATAAATGTTTGTGGATTAATTTGATAATCAATAAATACTGGAAATACTTAAAAGAAATGTACAACTCCAGTACATATTAATTTTTGATACTATTAACAGATTTATTATAGAAATATCAATAGCAAAGTTATAGAATTTATTATAACACAAGTGGAAAAGTTCAAAAAGTCCGTAAAGTGCCAGAACGTCAAGGGAGAGACGCGCATCTTGTTGCTTTTCATTGTAATTTCAGTCTAGTAATTTCAGGAACTACATTTTAAAGGAAAAAAATCACAAAGACGAACTCACTGTAGAAAGGTTAGCAATGCAACCTGGAAGGGGATATGATGCGTTAATTTTAAGGGGTGATAGAAGACATCAAAAGGAACAAAAAGTCTGATTAATTTTTTTTCGTATCTCCTTCCACCCTGTATATCTGTCGCATGCGGCATGAGTATCTTTGTCTTACTGCTTCTACAAAAGGAATTTTTAATATATCTAATTTATTTGAATTATCGATTTCTTAAACTTTTGTAAGTAACACTTTAGGATATTTACATTTATAAAGATTTACAGGATAAGAGACATGACAAAACTGGAAATATCCAATTAAAATACTTTACACAAGAATGTAAGACTCTAATTTGAATTGTTAGCAAAGTATTTACTTATACGTTCAACAGTTACAGAAAAAGAAGGCATATTATATAACAAAACTGAAATTTTCATTTCAATGATTAAAAGGTTCAGTATTTGGTTTGTACATACCGTATGTATTAAAAGGACCTAGGTGATAGGTCACCGAGAGCATTTTTTATCTTATTTTGATTCTTATAGATAATATTTCATCGTTTTAGAGTAAGATAAGTCATCTAACACTAAATCTAATTCTAAATGAAAGAAATAACTTTACACTTTTTAAATAAAAATAAGCTTTTTTATTAAATATCATTCACTAAACTTAAACTTAAATTCTATTACGGGCTTATTTAGCATTATTCACAATCTTGACTGTCTATAGCGCGAAAGACAGGACAAAAACTAAAACAAGGATGAACTCAACACACAAACAATAACCGACGAACTCGAGTCTACTTGAACAGTTTTGACACATTTAATTAACTATCAAAGTGTAAAAACCTTACATTAAGGGCCGGATTTTCAGTTGCTGGTACGCTTCTGATTAGCATTAAGTTATTTAGGCTTAACCTCAGCATTAGTTAGTTACCATGGAAACAATTGTCTCAACAAACATATCTGCAGTGATGGCTTCTGGGTTTTAGGAAAGTATCCTAAATAATGATTGCTTTTGAAAAACTGTTATAGTTAGAACCTGAAAAAAGCGATTAATTTTATAATGGATGAACCATAATTATTAAGTATAGAGCAATTTTTTAAAACTCGACATAAAACTTTTGGTTAAAATCGCTTAAGGAGTAGGGAAGTTTGCTGACGATTTTTTTGCTCTTGGACTCAAAACCACTCTAACAATTTCGACTAAACTATGATATCTACTAAACTATATACACCTATTATAAATGTTCCACATATAAAATATCCTCGAATTCTCTAGATGGCGCTACACCCTTGTAAGATTTAGAGTTCCTGTAGTATAATGCAGGATACGAGTTTGACAAAATCAAAGTAAGGTGTATTGGTAGATCACTATCAGGATCCTGCAATCACTGTGGATCACCTGAAGTGTTTTTACATGCGGGTTGTATTAATGTGTATTTTTAAAAAACAAAATCGACGTGTTTCAGCGTTTTAAAAAAACCGGTTGAGTTCGCTTTTTTTAATATTCCATACTTTAATCCCACACTGTATATACTCCTAAATATACATATCTGTCCTGCTAAAGCGCATTGTTCTGGATCACCTGAAGTGTTTTTACATGCGGGTTGGCGGCGTAGTCCATACAGTCGCTGCATACATCATCGTTAGTCAGACAATTGCCTTGTGTAGCTTCACCTTGTTAGAAAGAAGCTTTGCTATCCGGTTACAAATCCAATACAGTTGGGCCTGTACCGCCTTAGCAAGATTCACACAGTACACTATATCCAGAGTTCAGGTTAGGCCACTATCAACGATTATTCTGAGATAACATGACTCTTACTTCCATGGGATCTCACGATCAAACATGTTGCCCTAAGTATAGACTCGCCATTTGGTCACAAAAATCGCCGTCCTCATTTCGGAACTGAATTTACTACGCCAGATACGAAACAGTTCCTGCAGCTCATACATCGCAGCTTGCAATCTCCGTTTGATGAACACTGGGAATAGCAAATCCCATATTTTGTTTAATGTAGCCCACTTGCGTTAAGCTTAATGGTCACGGTCCCCTTAGGAGGTCAACGAATTGAGTTATACTCAATTAGCGCGTCACTTACTTTCGTAACAGCTGCCAGCACGCACTGGTGGGAGCGAGGTTGCCTATTAATTTAACGTTTACTAGCTCTTCAAGCTAGTGCCGAAGCTATATAAGTGTTCACAGCATTGGACTTTCACTGCCAGGACAAGTCCAACCTCAAGTGTAACTTGTTAAGGGATGGAAACCCTAAAACCAGTCAAGTCATACTGCAGCGATACCTAACGTCGGCCTCTCAGCATACAGTGTAGTCTTGGTATCCGGAATTATGGCGAGGTTCCTCAGGTGAATGCTGTATAGTGCCAAAGAAGAGTCCTTTAGAGGAAACCGGCGAGGGTGCCTACTAGGGGATTCTGTTACCTTGTTATTCTTACGCACCTGCAGAGCGTGTGTAGTCGCATTATTTTGTAGTCCCCACTTAAAATATTATTTGCGGAGCACTGAGCCTAATTTCCAATTCTCCTTACCGTTAGTTGCTTTGGATATGTATCTTATATAAAAGATTTTCTTACTTTTTATATACGTACCTACTTTATTAGTTTCTAGTTTAATGTCTTATTAAGGATAATACTGTTTCAGATGCGAGAAAAACTATTCCATTAAACTGAAAAATTATTTTGCCTGGATGGGTTACATGTTTTGAGATGTCATATTTATTCTCACAACAATTTTCTAGTTATATATTTACATATTTAAAAACTGAAACTAAAAGCATGGACTCATATTAAATATACTACATCAAAGGCAATATTCTATTATGAATGCATTACTTTTATAATAATCAAATGATAAATGAAATGCCTGCATGTAAAAGTACCAAAAAGTTTCTATTTGATGATTTAAACTTGCTCCCGGCGGACACAACTATTCCGTGTCAATTCATTATGCTAAAATCAAAATAAATTCTTTCATTTCTAAAATATTAGTATTTTATTAGTGCTGCTTTCCATTATTGCTTCTTTTTGTGTAAAATATCTGTAAATTCCTTCATGGCACTAAGCTAACTATAAGCCATCATCTTTTGTTAAGACTTTTTGATTTATATTTTATAAAGAGTTAAATCAGAGAAGAAATGCCTTATAGACCAAGGCAATATTTTAAATCTAAATAATGTGTTCATAAAGAATAGTTAATTATTTAATTTTTAAAATAAATGTGTGCCACGTTATTATAAGTTCTTAACGTCTTGGAAGAAACATTTGTATCAATTATTTTTTCCAAGTGCTATTAAAACGTCAAGAGGTAATTTATTTAAAGGATTTTAGTTGGGTTTAATATATAAAGGAATGTTTTAATTTTGCTTATCTTAGGAAATAGCAATTGATATTTGTATCAAAATAGCTCATAAGTATAAAATAGTAAACAATCACACTTTCGATGATGACATTAAAAATTGATCGAATACTGAAAATTGAATTGTTATTATGAAAATTAGTTTAGGCGTTACGAAACCAAGAACAGAAAGTTTATCAAACATACACCAACACAACCTCAATACAATAAAATTCAAAACTAGTTTTATTTTTATAAAATAAATAAAACTGATTAGTTAAGAGTTTCGCCAATTTATTACATTCTACCTGGCAATTGTTTCGACGGCTAAGCTGTCGTTATCAAAGGTAATATAAACAAACACTTTGTTTATTATAATAAATTTGTGCTAATAAACTTTTACCTAATCAGTTATATTTATATTATGAACCAGGAAATATACGAAAAAACAATATCATATTATATTCACTGAGAAAATACGAAAATCTAAATATTTTCAAAATAGTGGCACACAGAAAGACGGACGGGATGAACCAAATTCTAACCAGTGAGGATTCACTAACTATTGGTCTGTTCACACATAGCAGTGACCTACCAAAAATTCAAGTTTAAAAACTTTTTTACTATTATTTTAGTCCAGTCAAATTAGAAAAAATAGTGGAAAGTTGAGGTAAGTCCGTGGATTTTCCATAGGGCTTCCTTGTAGGTTTTTAAATAAACCCCTAAAAGTCAACATCTGTAAGTGGTAGGCTCCAAGAGGTAATGAGGGTAAACCACGCCCTCTAACGGTTTTTGTTGTTTTTCTCGGAAACTATTAGGTATATCTAGATGAAGGAGGTTAGGTAAAATAAAGCTTATTTAAATCCCTACCAAAAATGCCCAAATGCTTTTTGATACCTTGCCTTTTTTGTGTTATCGAAGAAAGAAGATATGTTATACATAGATCAACCATTTGCACCAGTAAATATGCTCAAGGAATTTTCGGAAGTAACTTTTTGTGGTCGCATATTCGTCACGAAGCAGCTGAGAAAATTTTTTTGCAAGCTGGACGCGATCGTGACGATAGCTGATTAGTTAAAAGTGGCATCAGGCGATAGTATCGATATTCTTGGTACCAGTCGGCTAAAGAATTCATATTGGCAAGTTAATTCTTAGGAGAGTACACTGTACTAGTCAATTTTTGTATCCAATCCAATACGTACAGGGTGTTTCGCTTTTTTTGAAATCTTAATTTTCTTTATTTTGAACAGCTTCTAATGTCTGCTCCACACTAAAGTACCCTTTTTCATCATGATTTGCAGAACTCACTTGCTTCCTAACGTGTTTAGAAACCAGTCATCGTAGACGCCGTTCTTGTCTTTCTATAGATACGTTTGTACTTTAGTTCATGCTCTTTTTAGAGCCATTTTCGTATCTTATTAAAGTCAATAGTTTAAATCGCACTTCTAGGTTTCTAGCCACCATCTGCGAACCCGAGGTTACTAGTCTTGATTAGTCATGGTTGTTTGCAAGGCATTTGAGTAGCTAAAATTGCTAAAATTTAAATTCTAATATAAAAAGCCTGGACTATTTAAGAGAATTCACCACAGCTAATAGCTCCAATTTATAAGAATAACAAATTTGTTTTACCTTTGTCAACTAATCTACGACAGTACTGAATGCATATTGCCATCCTTCTGACGTTGCATCAATATTCCACCAATGAAAAGCTGAGAAACGTTTGTGTGAACCTTCGTATACGCGGAATTATTCAAGGCAAGTACAGATCTGCTTCAAACGCTCTTAGTTGTTCAGCTATCCATCGCCAACCTGTATACTGCCAACTGCAACCAGATGAATCGTCGTACCTCATGGACTTTTTCTGGTCGAGGAAACTGCTCTACAGCCTTGATTTACTCAAGTCCCGATTTAGTTTCTTCTTTGCTTAGTGGTAACTCTGTCATTTGTTATCTCAGCTGACGGGATAGTGCATATATGTACAGTTTAAAAGTAACTGGCAAAAGCTAAACCTACCAACGAGTTCAGTCAGCACCGCACAAAAACCCGCAATCTTAAAACAACGCAGATAATATATACAGGGTGATTCATTTAAATGCACGTAGGTTTAAGGTGCGAAACATGAAGGTGGATAGATCACAGAAATGCAAACAAAATTTCTATCTAAAAAAATTTTTGCATTAATAATTTTAGGGCACTTCAATAATTCACCGAACTTGAGCCGCTCCTGGCAGTCTGGTTGCTTACTATAAAATAATAGACGCTAAATAATAACAGATGTTTGTCACTTTAAAAATACTGTAGTAAAATCTTTGTTACAATAATAATCAATGGTCCATCCATTCGTAACTATAAGAATGTTTGTAAATTTGCAAAATAGAGTCGCAGATTATCTTAAAACATTTATTGATAATAAGCATTATTAAGCTGTAAGGGTGTAAAACACTTAATTAAGCTAAAAGGTACTTTTATTGATGACATTATATGGTTTAATACAAGACACACAAAAGATAATGGTTGCTATACAATTAAAAATTTAGCAAATCTCTTTTGTAGTTTTCACCGAGTTAAAGGCGAAAGTAAATTATTAATTAATGACTTTCAAGCATTCAAATTCTTTAAAACAATATGTAGTAATTCTTTAACAAAAATTCTCCATAATATTTCGTTATAAAATTGTGACCGTGAACTTAAAGTATCGTACAAACGCATAAATTTGCATGTAGTGTCATTCAACCTTAACATAACAATAACAAACTCCGATCTTTTAAGTTGCAAACACAACAGATCATATTTCTGTTTTTAAGACTGCCTACCGTAACTAGGTCAGTTATAAATGTCAGGGCCGGATCCAAAATTCAATGAAACTTTAAAATTAATATTCTGGAAAACTATTTGTTTTTGACCTATATATAAATAAAATAAAGCTACCATTATAGGCAAACAGGCGGAAAACTATTTTGCCGAATTCATTTATCAGACCTAAAAATAATCTAACAAAAAAAATAAACTTTTACTAATTTAATCATACTTGTCAAGGTAAATTAGCTCTATTGCCTCCTCTCTACCTACCATAGAAAAGATATCAGTTATGTCTGAATCACCCTGTATATAATCTTTAACTTTAACTGCTCTTATACTTTTCGGTGTCGAGGTACCGGGCGTACCGAGCCGCAGACAAGTCTCGGCAAGTACACTGCGTTCGTGATGTACCCATCTGAGTACTGACCAGCGCAAACTCGTTTAAACTAAGTATGTTGAGCGATATAAATCCACTATAACCACTCTGCCGGTACTGCCGACACAACGCGGATAATACGAAAAATAATTAAAGTGTATACGTGTATAACTTAACAACCCTGGTATACAATAAACGTTCTCATTAGCACTAGTTAGCACAAGTCGGAAGTGCATACCTTGGTGAAAACCACCGGACTTGGTTAATAAAGTAACTGGTTAATCAAAGTTCATACCGATGAACCTTTATTAACAATTTAAAAAATAATAATAATAAAATTGATCAGTGGGAAGCGTCAAGTTTCTCTTGCCGTACTTCATGAAAACATTTAGTTGTAATTATCGGCTCTGGTGATTTTTTAGTTAGTTTTTATCGTTAAAAAACAACTAGAGAAATCTCGTCAAGACATGACGATCAAAAGGATTGAAGGATTTCGCTATATACAACATTCGTTGTGTGATTACAATCCTTGGAATTTTCGTGAGTGATTATTTAAATTAACACAAGCAAACATAACCAGTTGAAAATTCTAAGCCTAGCATTCCCTCTCTCCCATCTTACTCTCCTCTCTTCTGACATATCTTCCCCTCTGGCTTACCCCTCCCCTCCGGTTTATTCTACATACATACTGTTGTGGTATATATTTTTTTTTAATTTATTTAATTTTTATTAAAATCATTAATTAATTATCTGAATTTAAATATGGCCAGCTCAAAACATAAGACTTTAATTTTCTCGGATTATTTTGGGGTTTCTTAATTCTAGGGCGCCTTTCTTATTCTCGATTAACATGAAAATTCTAACCTTTAAATATATTAGAATAATTAATAATTTGTTAGAAAAGTTTAATATGAGATAAAATCACTATCCTTTCTCTATATAGTCCATTTAGTTTATCAAATTTTTAACAACTTGTGATTATTTTTGTCACTTTACCTTAATGTTCCTTGAACTGTATTGGTGACTGGCATTATACCAAGACTCACTTTCTTCTCCAAGTGTCTTCTTTTCTGCTTTATCTATTTTTCTTTTTCTATTTATTTATTAGACCATCAACCATTAAACTCTTTTTCTTTTATTAAGATGAAATAATTATAACTATCATTTTTCATACCAATTTTTATTTATCAATTATATCCAACATATTGACATTCCATTTATTTTATTATTGATATTTTAATGTTCAGTAAAGATATTATTGGTTTCTATTTTAATAACATCTTTTTTTACAAATTAGCTTTTCATCTGATATTATATATTTTTTTTCATTCTCTTATTAACAAAAACATAGTAAGTCTACTAGATTATAACAAAATTTCCATCTTCTAATAAATTTGCTATAAGCCTTCTATGATACATAATTGAATAATAACAATAATAAACTCATCAACAATAAGAACATATCCTTCGATATAAACCCAAATAAAAGAAGCCAATTTTTTTTTAATAAAAAAAACCATAACAAATCAATTGTAATAACAAACTTATAAACATTAATTAATTAATAACTAAATACCACAGTTACATAACTGTGAACCATAACAATACATACATACATACGGAAATTCTACCTTACAAAATGATAAGAATAAAATCAAAAATCGATCTTGTTTAAGAAATTCTTGAAAACGTCTATTAGTAAATATTTCAAAAACATGGCAGAAAAATAGTGTTGGCAAATTTCCGGAATTTTATTTTTTGGTAACTTTCCATGGAAGTATTTCCGGAAACTTATTGAAATAGCAAATTAAAAAAAAAATTGTTTGTTTGTTGTAAGTTCTGTAATATAACAAAAGGATACTACTTGCAAAGCTTTAAACTTTCCTGCAATAACGGCCTAATAACTATTTTATTTGTTGGTGCCTTCTGCTACCACATATTTATGTGAAATACAAAAACAAAATATCGCAATAAACTGGATACTCTTGCGTGTCAAAATAAATGTTTGAGATTTATTTATTGAAAAATATACAACTTAATAAAATACAGATATTAAGTAGTGTCGACTATTATACAAAGCCAAAGCTTCAATATAAAAAAAATAATCACGCAGATTTGCCAAGGAGAGCTCTCAAACGAACTGGAACAAAAAAAACTGGAACTAATATAGTGTATACGGCGGAATTAGAAATTGACGTACTGAAGGTTCAGATTAATTTATTCGCCCAAAGCGAACATCCACTTGCGCCAGGGTTGTCTAAGAAACATCATTTGAACTGAGATGTTTAGGTGATTCTTAATGTCCTCTGTTATACTGTCATCGGAAAATTCCACAGCTGTAAATTCGCGCAGGAATTGCTGAAAATAGACTAAAGCCAGCTGCGGAAGCGTCAATGAAAGTCCATGGACGAAAATAGCATATCTTTGAGAAATAGTTGAGTTGTTTGAGATAATATTGTTTGAGGTGTATGAAATTATAATTAGATATACTAGAGTAAGAAACGAACACTTCGGATGGTGAATTGATGCTCAAATTGGTGGGAGGAGATGGTGACAGGTCAATACTGTTATTAGATATCAGTAATTGTTTTTGTAGATAGTATTGTTTAAATTGGTTAGTATTGAAAAATTTTAACTAGAATATTAAGAAGGTTACTTTTTAACGACAAAATAATATATATTCAACGACAGCTAATCTGTTATTTATATATCCTAGTTAATCAAACAACTACTGTATTTTTAGAAGTATCCTAAAAGATTATTTTAGTTAGTAATATTGATTATTGTCGGCCTGTTGCGCTTAATGACTATTTAAGCATCTAAACATACATGTTATTTCCTTATGGACTTATAAATTTTAGATATCCCAGGCATATTAGAATTAACTTCATTCGAACCTATATAGAATAGTTGTGATTATACGGTATAAATAACTGTTATCTGAAACTAATATCAAGCACCATTATTTTGGGATCCGCTACATCACTCGATATAATCGAAAAAAATGAATAGTAAAGTCATCAACATTAATATTCTTATGACGTCAATTAGGCGTCATAGGCTCTGTGAACCAAAGAAGTTAAATATGTATCTTCCTACACAAGCTGCGTAACATTAAAGTTTTGAGAAATAAAATTTCAGCGCATATTTGTTACCTTTCAAATTATACGTAGGAAAATTAAAAAGAATGTGTTAACTTTTTCTCATTTGGACACATACCTGCACAAGCAAGCAGAATATTAAATTTTTAATTTTTATTATGAGTGTTAGTTGAAATAATTTATTAAGTCCTAAAAACAGGTTTACAATTTTCTGTGTTTGCCCCAGAGATTTCATTTCGGTATCAGGATAATAACGCGTTCGTTTTGTTAACATGTTGAGGATGTCTGTTTGTGTTTCAGTAGAGCGTATTGTATCTGTTGATGCTTCACGTTTTGATAAATTAACGTTAACGTGTTTTTGTTGTTCAATTTCAGATGATGACAAACGTGTACTATCCAGTTTAAATAATTTAGAGAAAAGTAACCAATCATTACACATTCGATACAAATGTAGGACATGTAAATCAAGAAGTTTTGTACATAAAAGAACGATGCGCTCGTACTATACATATTTTTACATAAGCTAAGGTGTAAAAATGAACATCTCATTAATGTATGTAGTAATATTTCAGCATCATAGAACGATTTTCTTCGGATTCGAACCAAACCGACTTTGCACCTTTTTATGATATCGATTCTATATGATACCTTACTGAGCCTCCCAAAACTATAAAAAGCATGTAATTTACAAAACTTGCTGTGTGAGATACGAATTCCAGAACTGTATGAGTTAGAAGGCTCACAATAGGAAATATGAAATTACGTATTAACTACCAGACCAATTAAATTGTCACGTGGGGTTTTCGTGACTGAGGGTCGTAGTCAGACGTAGATATAGAAAGTGAACACTGGTCACAAATAAATTATATACTAAACAAGTCACAATATAATGTGTTACAAACGTGAGTATAAGGACGGACAAGTCCTCCTAAAACTAACATTACACATGAGAGTGGTCGGAACCACCTTGTGCTAGCAACAATCTCATACAACAAAGCATTAAGAAACCAGTAGCCCCTGGGTACTAGCTTCTAGGCTCCTAATATATACAACTGCGCACATTAGGGATCAGGTTATCAGTGCCCCCGGACACCAGATTCTAGATCCCTAATACTAAGCTGAGGGGATCAGGTAATCAATGCTCCTGGACATCAGATTCTAGATCCCCTACAATTAATTAATAAAAGGTTTCTTACCAGGTCTGCTTCCAGTTGTTGATTCGTTGGAGTCGTTGGAACGACTGAATTGCAACTTGAAACAGCCGGTTTTATATACTGTATATTGCCGAAGACATTAGTCTATTAACGTGAATCTGTAGCCGCGGCGTTCCGCGTATCCGTTGTCATTTCCTTGTGCGGCATGCAGCTGGATTCTAGCGTAGGTCGATCGCAGATGTGCTGAGTAGAGGTTCTTGGAATGAGAGCAGCTGGTTCGCATGTGTGGTTAACATTAAGTCAATGCTATATGATGTTACGAAGAAATGTATTAACCTTGGATCACATTTGCACCAGTTGGAATGCAACTTGCGGAACTATGAATTATCTAAACTCTAAATAATTCCGTTTGCGACAAAACTAATCCAATACAGTATTTATTAACGGTTTTGGGTTGTTTGTTGATTATAAAATAAGCTAAAGTATTTTGAAAGTATGCGTTTGTAGTTAACCACAACTGAAAATTATTTTGAATGGGTAGCTTTTCTTCACCGTCACTCGTTTTTCTAAAGAGGTGTTCGTTTCTAAAAACAAAATTTTGTTTTAACGTCTTGTCAGTATTGAAACTTTTTATTTCTTCGCAAATCGTTCTTAGCGTGTCATCTTCTAACTATTTGAATGCAAAGTATAGTCTACATCGATTATTTGCTGATTCAGAGGAACTATTCTAGCTTAGAGCGTTAACACGTTCTTTTTTGTCCCCAGGTCGGTATTAAACCCAGAATGCATAACAAAGTTTAGTCATCGGCGGTCTGTTCGTGACAGGAAATCGCGCTAAGTAAATGTAGTCCGTACGGCTGCATAGTTTGTTATTTCTACAAATGAATTCTAAGATGGATGTCTAAAATGGTCTAATTAAATAAATTTTGGATATTTTTATAGATTTGATGACAACTAGTATTTTCATTTCGTTGTTCGTCTTTGCTTGTTGTGCGACTGTAGTACAAGTTATCAGCTTTAAACTACTTACGTGCGAATAGCATGCCAGCTACCTCTTCCCTGCTTGCATCCGTATGCAGTACTGAAAATAAGTTATTTAGAGCCTTCTAAAAAATTGAAGGGGATACTCCAAACAACATCTTTAGAACGACCAAAACTTGGTAACTAATAATAACATATATCTACCTCGCGTCTAAACTACAAAAATAAATTTTTCTGATATGATTAGATCTTCTATAATCTGTTTAAAGAATATCGGTCTTGAACGGTGAAGGCATTTAATTTGCAGTAATCTATGCATAGCCTATAATCAGCAGTTTTCTTCTCCGGTAAAACTACAGAGGTAGCAAAATGGATGTTGACTACCTAATAAAGCCGTTTTTAAAAGATATTCTACCTTTTCACGGATAATATCTTATTTGTCCTTGGAATGTCTATAAAGTTGATAAAATATGAATGAATTATGAAATCTATTTCAAACTTAATATATGCAAACTTTGAGAGTTGCAGTCGGCGAATATACTTGATTGATCGTAGTAGTCTACTAACTGATACGAATCTAAATTTTTAATGTATATGGCAGTTTATAGTCGAGTTCATAGACAGTATCTTTATTGTTCGGAGCGCTATAGTTGGGTAAAGTGCGTTCAATGCTTATATTCTATATATTATTGTTATATTCATAACAATAATGCACTCTCTCTATATCAGCAGAGCGGCATTGTGCCGATATTGGTGTTAGTAGTTCTAGACTTATTTTCACCTATCAAACGGCTTGAAAGTGAATAGGGCTGGGAAAGACGACTATTTTAGACAGATAAAAGAATATGGTGATTGTGGTCGGTGTATAAGTTAATAATGAATACAGCCACAGTAACATAATGCGGTATAAGTACATCGTGGCGTAATATTAGAGGGATTTTAGTTGGTTTCTGAATTTTGAATGTACTACTTTGTTTCCTTCTGCTGTTAAGTGACATCTTTATCATTTCTAACTGATTGACCTAATATCAATTCAGTGTCGTCTATATTCGTTTTCACGAAATGCACTTCCAATTCGATAAAAAAAAGTTGAATCTTAAATTTAATTGTCATTGAGGTTTGAATTTGTTAAGACCAGTGTTGGAATCGAAAGTAAAGATAATGTCATTCCTTTCCATTCCCACAGAAGTTTAAAGGGCATTCATGTTGAAATACCTGCTGGTTCAATTCTACTAATAATTTCGTATATCTTTCTGGTTATTATACCTTCGATTTGGCATGTAAATACTTACCCGAGGCTGCATGAATGTCTTAGAGACTCAGAGTTCAGTCTAAAGCAATTTGTGTGTAGATCAGCTGCAAAAATTCAGTTACGTAAAAGTTGCAGAAGAGCATACGAATGTTGCTAAATAGATAAGCGTCAGGTGTTGAGGTTCTGAGTTGGCGATGTGACAATTACAAAGATGGTATCGTACATGTACGAGGCAAAGTTACGCTTAACGAGATCTCCAAGTAAATATAGTTACTATTTATTTTCATCGTTTTGTTTATTATTTTAAACGGTTCTCATCCCGAAAATGGCAAAAAGAAGTTACATTTAGTTTTTTAAAGAAAAATTATTGAAATTAGTACAACCTACTTTTTAAAAATACTAAGTGTGGTGCGTTTATGTAGCGACATGATTCCGTAACTCAGTTAACCGAAGTGGGCTGATAATAACCCGAATAGAAGCCGCTGCCGCACCAGGTTGTATTTGATCTAACAGATAACTTTTTTTAAGTTCTTTTACAAACAAAATTTTAAATGACCATTAATCTTTTCGAAAATGTTCACTTTCTGAACAATTTTAATAAATTGCAATTTAAAATTGCAATTATGATCAACAATATATTGCACACAATTAAGAAGCAGGTTAAGTAAAAATGATAATCTTTTTCCATTGATAACCTGAATAAGTTAAATTAATTAGCGAAAATTATTAAATTTGTGAAATCTGTATTTAAAAATGGTACGCAGCGCATCTCCGATTTAATTACTACGTAACATGATTATTTATTTTATCAAATTATCCAAGCCAATATAATACAATGAAGAATGAGAAAAATTTTAATAATTAGTACTTACGAGTACGTCAAAACATTTAGCAAAACTAGAAAAATTACATGAAAAATAAACAAAGAAGAACAATTAATTATGCAAAGTAGGTCTATGTACATTTTTACATAACCTTAATGTATACATAACCTGTATGTTTGTTACAGAATTACAGGTTTGAAATGCAATTTATTGAGATTATGCGAAAAATAAAGATTTTTAAAGAGAAAAATTGTCGTTTTAGAGTTTTTTTTGTAAAAAAATAAGACGTGTATTTCCTAGCTCTCGAATACAGCAGAGGCTATTATTACCTACGGTCCAGCTGTATGAGCTATGAAGTTTTCTCGGCGATCTAGCGCACCATACCTATCTCAAAAATAGGATATACTTTAAATAAATTTTTTAAAAAAGTGAAATAAATAAAGATTATTAAAAGTTTCACAGTTTTATTAAAATACAACCTGAAAATATTGTTTCGACAGCTATGCTGTCATTATCAAGGATAATATAATTATAATCAAACACGTCGCTAAGGTAGATACAAAAATAGGTAACTAGATAAAATAATAATAATAATCAGAATTAAATATCTAATAGTTCCAATAACGGAGAATTACTGAGCTCAAGTTGTTCATTCATTAAAGGTACCCTGAGTTTGTGTTTGTATATCTCAAAGGCTTCTAGAATGTCTAATTTGCGTTTGTTACTAGAAAAATGTAGGAATTTAATATTATTTTGAGGAGTCATTGTGTGATTTTGTTCTAAAAGGTGTTTGGCGTAATTCGATTTTTCAGGATGTTTATTTACAAAAATAACAATTTAAACGGTAAATGTCCGATTTCATGATAGCATGTGTTCTGTCTTTAGCATTAAATAAAAATGAAAAAGTGTTAGTGTTGGTTTTAAATGTTATTTTATAATTGTTGGTTTTTCTTAGTATATGTGCAATTTTTTCTGATATTTTGCCAAAATATGGTATAGATATGTAATTTGTGTCTTCTGTTTTTTGTTTAATTAAAGTGTCAATCATGTTCGGATTGTAATGATTTGCATGTGCTAGTTGTTTAATGGTTGATATCTCTTTGTTAACATCTGATTTTGTTAGTGGAATAGTTAAAGCTCTGTGTACTAATGATCTGTAGGCTGCTATTTTATGTCTATTATGGTGACAAGATTCATTTGGTATTGTTATGTCTGTTTGTGTTGGTTTTCTGTATATGGAAAATTCAAATAGATTGTCTGCTTTAATCTTGATATTTAAGTCTAGAAAGTTTATAGCCCTGTTTTGTTCTGTTTCTAGTGTAAATTTTATATTAGGGTGGATACTGTTAATAAGAATTAAAAATTCATTGATAACCTCACAAGAACTGTCAAAACAAGCTAAAATGTCATCAACATAATTTTTAATTCTTATTAACAGTATCCACCCTAATATAAAATTTACACTAGAAACAGAACAAAACAGGGCTATAAACTTTCTAGACTTACGAGGGTAGATCAGTATTTACGGTCCCTGACATGGTAGGCTTTGCATGATATCGTCACTCATTTTTCTATGAGAACTGTCATTACTAATTATTTGTTGTGTCAAGTTTTGCGTAGGTGCGTGTTGTTCTTTGAAAGTTATTAATAATTAAGCTGGTCGATAACAGACAATTTTTAAAAATGGAAAAAAGTGAAGTCAGAGCGGTGATAAAGTATTTGCAAAAAAAAGGATTAACACCTACTGAAATTCACAAGGATATGACAGACGTTTTAGGGGACTCTGCCCCTTCTTACCAAGTGGTGAAAAATATGTCTCGTGAGTTTAGATTAGGCAGAACAACTTGCGAACATGCGAAAGGTGCGGGACGTCCAGTCTGTGTCACCGTTGACAAAAACATCAATTTGATCCATGATATGGTAATGGCAGATAGAAGACTGACTATTCGCCATATCGCGGAAATAACGAACATCTCTTATGGGTCAGTTGAAAATATTTTAAGAAATGTTCTTGATCTCAGAAAAATTTCGGCGCGTTGGGTTCCAAAGATGCTGACCGTCGATCAGAAACGCTCTAGAGTGCTGCATTCGGAAGCCAATTTGGAGTACCTGAAGGCCAATCGGAAGCAATTTTTCACTCGCTTTGTGACTGTGGATGAAACATGGGTGCACCATTTTGATCCTGAGACGAAAAGACAAAGTATGGAGTGGCATCACAGAGGTTCTCCACCTCCACGCAAATTTCGAGTTCAACGGGCGGCTGGAAAGATTATGGCCACAGTGTTCTGGGATGCAGAAGGAATTTTGATGATCGATTATTTGCAGCGTGGACACACAATAACGGGTTCTTATTATGCAGGGTTAATTCCAAAATTGCGCGAAAGCATCGACCGAAAAAGACCAGGAAAGTTGGCACACAAAATTTTGTTCCATCAGGACAACGCTCCAGTCCACAAGAGCTGCATTGTCATGGCTGCCATACAGAACGCTGGCTTTGAAATCCTAGAACACCCTCCATATTCACCAGACCTGGCACCCAGTGATTACCATCTATTTCCAAAATTAAAGGAAAACCTGCGTGGAAAAAAATATACAGACGATAATGAAGTTATGACCGCAGTAAATGGCTGGTTTGAGGAGCAACCGGAGAACTTCTTCCTGAAAGGCATTGAAGCATTGGAACATCGGTGGACCAAGTGCATTGAAGTCCAGGGAGATTATGTTGAGAAATAAATAAATAATGTTTTAAAAATTCTTTCTCTTTCTATATCAGGGACCGTAAATATTGATCTTCCCTCGTAAATATCAAGATTAAAGCAGACAATCTATTTGAATTTTCCATATACAGAAAACCAACACAAACAGACATAACAATACCAAATGAATCTTGTCACCATAATACACATAAAATAGCAGCCTACAGATCATTAGTTCACAGAGCTTTAACTATTCCACTAACAAAATCAGATTTTAACAAAGAGATATCAACCATTAAACAACTAGCACATGCAAATCATTACAATCCGAACATGATTGACACTTTAATTAAACAAAAAGATTATAGGTTAGCTATCAAAAGAATATATCCCCTTGACAATCAAACAGAAGACACAAATTACATATCTATACCATATTTTGGCAAAATATCAGAAAAAATTGCACATATACTAAGAAGAACCAACAATTGTAAAATAACATTTAAAACCAACATTAACACTTTTTCATTTTTATTTAATGCTAAAGACAGAACACATGATATCATGAAATCGGGCATTTACCGTTTAAATTGTTCTTTTTGTAGTTCGGTATATATTGGACAAACACTTCGAAATTTTGCCTAAAGATATAAAGAACACGTACGTCATTACAAAAATAAACATCCTGAAAAATCGAATTACGCCAAACACCTTTTAGACCAAAATCACACAATGACTCGTCAAAATAATATTAAATTCCTACATTTTTGTAGTAACAAACGCAAATTAGACATTTTAGAAGCCTTTGAGATATACAAACACAATCTCAGGGTACCTTTAATGAATGAACAACTTGAGCTCAGTCATTCTCCGTTACTGGAATTATTAGATATTTAATTCTGATTATTATTATTATTTTATCTAGTTACCTATTTTTGTATCTACCTTAGCGACGTGTTTGTTTACAATTATATTACCTTTGATAATGACAGCATAGCTGTCGAAACAATATTGTCAGGTTGTATTTTAATAAAACTGTGAAACTTTTAATAATCTTTATTTATTTCATGATTATTGAGTTCCACAAAGTAAGGCTGGAAACAATAAACAATGTTTAAAAAAGGATTACTTAAATGTAATTATTCTTTTTCGACATTTTCAAGATATGAGTACTTTTTAAACTAATAAAATAATAAGGAAATAACAACTTTATATACTATGTAGGGTACTCTTGATAAACATAGGAACAACATACTCGTATGGTATTGTAACGTTTTTTTTTTAAGATAATAACAAAAATGCTGTTTAATAGTCAATTTAATATTTAATTTAATATTTAATATTTATTTATTCTGACAATAATAAAAAAATATATATACAACAGATAAACAATAAACAATATACATAAGATACTTCATTTTCTAATTTAATTATTTATATATTTCTTTTTAATTATTTATTTAATCCAATTATTTATTCTCGATCATCAGAATCGCAAGGAGATGATTCAGCATAAGCTGCTCTTCCATCATCTCCCTGGAGTTAACGAACGACTAACGGTAGGATTATTACACAAAAGAAAAAAAAAATTAAGTATAGATTTATAACATATCAATTATACAAGGATCAATTACATAAACTGTTTACGAACTGGTGTATCAATCGGCTAGTAGTAACTTTTTGAACAAAGCTTTTTTAAATTGTTTAATAGCAAGCATTTTGATGGAAAATGGTAGCTCATTATAAATTCTTGCGACATTATAGGTAAACGAACGTTGGTAAAAAGTAGTATTATATCTAGGGATAGTCAATAGACCTCTATGCCGCAAATTTATATTGTGCACATCTGTTCTGTATCTTATTTTATTGTATAAATAGGGAGGCTGCTTGTCAGATATTATCTTATGGTAGAATGCAGCTGTTTGTAAGTAAAAACGTTTTTTCATATGGAGCCAACCTGTATCAATTAATTTATGCGAAATGTGTTCATATTTTGAAACAAGAGAAATATTATTTACATTCACTAATTTAATCTTAACTAATTATTTAACACTTTAATTATAAACTGTTAACGAACTTAAATGCTAGATATTTACAAACTTATTTGAGGACTATTTATTTATTATTAGAACCTTTATTAAACATTTATTTATTCACTAATATTTGACTACTAATTACACAAAGCACATTTATTCAATTCACCGGTTGAACACTAATTACCTTCTCTGTTTATATTGGACAAACACTTAGAAATTTCGACATAAGATACAAAGAACACGTACGCTCTTATAGACTTAAACATCCAGAAAAATCGAATTATGCCAAACACATTTTGGAACAGAACCACCCAATGACACCTCAAAACAACATTAAATTCTTACATTTTTGCAACAACAAACACAAATTAGACATTTTAGAAGCTTTTGAAATATACAGACATAAACGCACAGTACCTTTAATGAATGAACAAACTGAGCTTAGTAATTCTCCTTTATTAGAAGTGTTAGATATTTAGTTTTTGTTATGTATTGTATCTAGTTACCTATTCTCTGTATGTATTTATCCTTAGCAACGTGTTTGTTTATCAATCTTATCTACCTTTGATAATGACACAAAGTATCGAAACAATATTGTCAGGTTAAGATATTAATAAAACTTGTGAAACTTTAACTAATCTTTGTATTTATATTATATTTCATAATTCCCTTCTATCCGCGACGACGCTACCGACGTGCCGCGATCTCCTATATAAACGTTCTAGAAAACGCTGGGACATACTCGTGTATTGTACCTCGTCTAGCCGCCCGCCTATGTGTCATATATCTCGAACAGTGTAGATGGGCTGGGAATCTTCTAGCATGTTCGTCTAGGGTAGTATAGGGGATTTTCCCATTCGTTACAGTATGTTTTATTACTATCCTCACTGGCGATGACTTACTTTCATCATCTGTGATACAAACGCCTCCTTGATTTCTTGTCTAAATTGATTGGCGAAAATGTCACATGTTCGCATTTGATGTTGGAAAAATAGTTATTTTTGATACAAAGAGAATATGAAATCTTGTTGGCATCAAGCACATGAGCAAAATTCTAAGCATAATTTGAACTTTTCTGTTGGTGATGACGTTTGCAAATTAAATTGTCGTCACAGAGTTAAGTCACGCATTCCAAATTTTATTAGAAGGTTGATAATCATGAAAATTAGTTTAGTAAATTAAACTGTCAATATGACAATTATATAAATCTCAGTGGCGTGCGGTCCATGGAAGCTTTGGAAGCAATGCTTCCCTTAAGAATTTATAAAAACAATGCTAACAAAAATATTTTTATAAAATATGGTTATCGTTTATTTAAATTTGTAATATTTAATCAACTTAAAGCTCAATATCAATTCCGTACAGCAAAAAGTATAATTATTTAGACTACTATTTTAAATTAGGCTCATTAAACTTGCGCGGAAAGGTAATTACGAATCAAATGTCTTACATACCCTGCATATAAGCACTGATTTCGTTGCTTATTGCACTTCTCCCCGCCAGACGGCCAGTCGCGCCTTCGTTAGTCGGCGGGTGCCTTGTACATCGTAGTAAGGTCACATTATTTTTAGTGTGCTCCATACCCAAATGTTTATTTATAATAATTTGGTTATTTATTCGATTTAGTGTTTGTTTAATGTAAATCTGCGAATGAGACTGTATTTTGAAACATTTTATTATTTCAATTTATACAAGTTGGATTTTTTTTAAAGACAAATAATTCTATTTAGTTTGTTCTGTATGCAAATTTAAAATTGCAATATCGTCATGACTACAAATTCAGCTGCTTCGGTCGAAGGTTCGAGTACTTCCGATACAACCGAATCGCGACGATTTTGTTGTTCAGTTTGTAAATGATTCGATTTTTCTGCATACAGTTTTGGAGGGAAATTACAAATTGTTGAGAAAGGCAGATCAAAACCAGAACATTCAAATTTAACAACAAATATTAAAAACTGCACCAGGTATTTTGCTAAAAAAGACCGGAAAATCGAATTGCATTATAAATACTAGTACTTTTTTAAATAATGAATAATAGTCAACAAATTCCATAAGTATAAAGCATAAAAGTTCTTCTTTGAAAAACTTTTAAGCTAGTTAACATTTGTCATTACTCAAGCGAAGTGTGATCTAATTATAAATGTATGCGAGATAAACGCCTCGAGCGGAGCGCCCACAATTGCAGGTGCAGTATCAAACCCACGGCCACGTGTGTGCATAGCAAGCAGCTGCAGAACGCAGAACTCTATAAGGAAGTCACGTAGGCACACGGCCACGTGCGGTCAACTGAAGGATTTCACACCCACAGAAGGAGTATATAAAGTCCAGCACTTTATGGGACAGTTCAGTCTGAGTTACAACGAAGCTTGAAAGGTAGAAACTGTTTGCCAGGGTAAATGTTTACCTCCTTTCAAGCAATACTCACCCAGAAAGCCGTAGAAACTGGTAGCCATGGTTATTGTTTACCTCGATCTTTCTGAACATCATAATTACCAGCTTTAAGTTAAAATTGTATAATAGTATTTAAGTGATTATGCAAGTGCATACTGTGTAAATTCACGACGAATAAATATCTTATTGTACTTAACTGTAAACTGTGTTCATTTTGTAACTTGGGCTCCGTCTTTTGCGTTTTTAAAATAAAGTACCATTTTTAAAAAAGCCTTTCTTCGTCAAGAAACGTTAATTGGCGCAGTCGGTAGGATAGGCAAAAGGGCTCAGGACACCGTTTTTTCGAAAATTAAAAGCACCGTCTAGTTCCTTGGCTTTTAAGTCTTTATTTGCCTATCGACTCTGCATCTGGGAACCATCGATTCAAAGGACAAACATCGCCTGAGACCTGGCAGGGGCGGATCCAGAGAATGATTTAGGTAATTGTTTTAAATAAATAATAATTACTATACAAACATTATTTGTATTATCCTATGTATATTTATTTATAAATGTTATACATTGCATAATATTTAGTAAACATTAACTACTTTTATATTCAAAATTTATTTAACTATAATACTAAAGTATATATCAAAACTTTGGGGGGATTACCCCCCCCCCCCTGTATCCGCGCCTGTACCTAGGTATATTAAATTTAAAATCGTAGTTGCTTCCCTAGTCTAAATTCTCATCGCACTCCACTGATAAATCTGAAATTTGGGTATAGTTAATACTTTATTAAAAGCTGTCGTAATTAGATATAAAATTAATATACTAGATAGTAGTTGTAAAAATTCTCTATAAAAAGTAAATAAATGGTAATGTGCACATCAGAAACTTTTACATGTATAAAAATAAACGTGACATAAAGCATAACCTAAAAGTTGTAACTGACAACAGCTGAGTTTTGTTACTAAAGTAAAAAGATACAATAGTATATTGTACAACTAGTGTTACAATGACGATGTTTGTAATACGAGTATAAGTTTGCTTAACGAGCCGCGAGGCGGCGAGTTAAGCAATATACGAGTATTACAAAAAGGAATTGTAACACGTGTTTTACATACTACTTTGTCTATTTCGCCTTAATTTACAATTTACTTTATAGAAATGGGAAAATGTACACGCGGGTGTACATTTTTTTTCAATGTGGTAATGTTGGTAATAACTGATAACGCATACAATGACATCCACTGTCACTTTGAAAAAATCACGTAGGCAGGAAAAAAAAGGTGACAGCTTAGTTGTTTCTTCTGATATAAGATAAAAGTGTTTATTGTAATAGAAACAGTAAAACCTTGATTGAGTACATGATTGCCTTATCAAAATAATTATTTATAATAAAAATAAGTATATTTCATTATTCTCGCGGTTATTTCTGAGCATCATAACATTCAAATTTTCAAAACGGCGCCAGTTAATGAATACTTAATAGTACCTATCACAGACAGACTGACAGAGTAGGCTGGCATCAAGATTTACTTACTGCCAGCCTTACAAATAAAAAAGTCACTACTTCCAGTTACACAAAGTAGCACTTTGTGTAACTGTTTTTCGCAAAAGCAGTGTCACAAAGTAACCTTTGTATACGCGAAATAGACAAAAAATATTTCTGCTTCAGACAGCTTTTTTTAGTTTTGGCCTAGAAAGAGGTAGATTTTTTCATCCGTGTCCTAACCTTAAAATAACACAGTTGAAGTTTTCAATCAAGAACTCTAGTCATTAGTATATTGTAATAACCACGTCCTCCTCGACAAAACGTGACCGGTGGCGTTGGAAGAATTTCTGTTTTTTAACAGGTTTAGTATCTGCCGAGTCATGTAGTACTGATAATAATGAGTTTTTAGTAAATTTAAAAATTTTATTTAACACTTTAATTTTATTTCCATAATTTCTAGTTATCATATACTATATACATTCTAGCTCTATTGTCAAAACTTCATTGAATTTGCCAGGAGAAACCTGTTTCTAATGCCTAAAGAAAAAGTGACGAGGGTTTGTTATATTTTAATCTTTCCTGTCATGCCCCATTTTATTAAAATATTGGGGAATTTGTTAGTATTTTTTTAGTGGAAACCACCATAAACGGAATAAAAAATAGTTTGTTATTTGTGTTTAACCAGTTTAGTTTTGGAGCTCGGATATGAGGGAACCTTGTCCTACCACCCTTGAGTAGGTTAGCAGAAACTAATAATGCTCAACCCATGTTAACTTGTGATTATTAATTTACAAGGTCCGTAGATGCAAAGCAAGCTTTGAAATATAGGTCATCGCAATGCCGCCATTTTCGAGCTCAGTAAAAGTTGCAATACGGCTGCTATCGAAGCCGACGCGATCGTCATATGAGGCGCATGACGTTCTAAAACGTTTAATTAACGCTTAGTACCCAACTGAAAACAAGTCGAGTTGTCGATTATTCTTGTTCTCATGTTAACATGTTCCGCCATTATCGCGCTACTGCATAGTGGAAGTGTATGAGATGACCTATATTTCAAAGCTTGCTTTGCATCTACGGACTTTGATTAATTTCTTATTATAATTGCCATCTCCTGGCAATTGATTTTATTAGAATCTAGATATTGTACAATATAGCGTTTACTGTCTCCAGCCTTACTTTGTGGAACTCCATAATCACGAAAGATAATATAAATACAAAGATTAGTTAAAGTTTCACAAGTTTTATTAATATCTTAACCTGACAATATTGTTTCGACACTTTGTGTCATTATCAAAGGTAGATAAGATTGATAAACAAACACGTTGCTAAGGATAAATACATACAGAAAATAGGTAACTAGATACAATACATAACAAAAACTAAATATCTAACACTTCTAATAAAGGAGAATTACTAAGCTCAGTTTGTTCATTCATTAAAGGTACTGTGCGTTTATGTCTGTATATTTCAAAAGCTTCTAAAATGTCTAATTTGTGTTTGTTGTTGCAAAAATGTAAGAATTTAATGTTGTTTTGAGGTGTCATTGGGTGGTTCTGTTCCAAAATGTATTTGGCATAATTCGATTTTTCTGGATGTTTAAGTCTATAAGAGCGTACGTGTTCTTTGTATCTTATGTCGAAATTTCTAAGTGTTTGTCCAATATAAACCGAGTTACAAAAAGAACAATTCAAACGGTAAATGCCGGATTTCATGATATCTTGTGTTTTGCCTTTAGCATTGAATAAAAATGAATGTATCTTGTATTTGAGTGTCAACTGGAAATATTCTTTTGATGGCTAACCTATAATCTTTTTGTTGAATTAAAGAGTCAATCATGTTATGGTTATAATGGTTTGCACGTGCTAATTGTTTGATGATTGAAATTTCTTTATCAAAATGTGATCGTTTCATTGGAGTAGTTAAAGCTCGGTGTACTAAAAATCTATAAGCTGCTAGTTTATGCATTTTATGATGACATGAATCGTTAGGAATAGTGACGTCTGTGCTTGTGGGTTTTCTGTATATGGAAAAATCAAATTCATTGTCTGTATTAATTGTAATAGTTAAATCCAAAAAATTAATAGCTCTATTTTGTTCTGTTTCTAGTGTAAACGTGATGTTTGTGTGAAGACTGTTAATAAGAATTAAAAATTCATTGATAACCTCAAAAGAACTGTCAAAACAAGCTAAAATGTCATCAACGTAACGAAACCAAAAAATAATGTGTTTAGAAAGATCTAATTCAAATATTCGAGCTTCCAAATTATCCATAAATATGTTAGCTAATAGAGGACTCAGAGAATTACCCATAGGTAACCAAAAACCATCCTTCTGTAAATATATTATATTATTAAAAGTGAAATAATTTTGACTGATACAAAGATCAAATAATTGAATTAACTCTAACCTTTTTAATAATTCTACATTACTATTAACTAGGAAATTATCTAACAAAGGAATACAGTCTTGTGGTGGAATCTTTGAAAACATGTTACAAATGTCAAAGCTTACAAGTTTTGAATGTGTTGGAAGATATATGTTCTGTAGTTTTTCTACTAATTCTAATGAATTTTTGACAGAGTATTTCGATTTGTATCCTATGATGTTAATAATATGGTTGAGTTTCTTGGACAAGGTGTGATTAGGTGCGTTGATATATGATACTACTGGTCGTATAGGCATGTTGTGTTTGTGTTTTAATCAGTCCATATATCTTTGGTGGTTGTGTTCCTAACGATTCATGTCATCATAAAATGCATAAACTAGCGGCTTGTAGATCTTTAGTACACCGAGCTTTAACTACTCCAATGAAACGATCATATTTTGATAAAATTAATTTCAATCATCAAACAATTAGCACGTGCAAACCATTATAACCATAACATGATTGACACTTTAATTCAGCAAAAAGATTATAGGTTAGCCATCAAAAGAATATTTCCAATTGACACTCAAATACAAGATACAAACTACATATCAATACCATACTTTGGCAAGATATCAGAACAAATTGCAACTATAATAAGAAAAACCACCAGTTACAAAATAACCTATAAAACTAACACCAACACCTTTTCATTTTTATTCAATGCTAAAGACAATACACAAGATATCATGAAATCCGGCATTTACCGTTTGAATTGTTCTTTTTGTAACTCGGTTTATATTGGACAAACACTTAGAAATTTCGACATAAGATACAAAGAACACGTACGCTCTTATAGACTTAAACATCCAGAAAAATCGAATTATGCCAAACACATTTTGGAACAGAACCACCCAATGACACCTCAAAACCACATTAAATTCTTACATTTTTGCAACAACAAACACAAATTAGACATTTTAGAAGCTTTTGAAATATACAGACATAAACGTACAGTACCTTTAATGAATGAACAAACTGAGCTTAGTAATTCTCCTTTATTAGAAGTGTTAGATATTTAGTTTTTGTTATGTATTGTATTTAGTTACCTATTTTCTGTATGTATTTATCCTTAGCAACGTGTTTGTTTATCAATCTTATCTACCTTTGATAATGACACAAAGTGTCGAAACAATATTGTCAGGTTAAGATATTAATAAAACTTGTGAAACTTTAACTAATCTTTGTATTTATATTATATTTCATTGTACAATATAGTTTGAAGCTGTAAAACCAGTCTGTGTGGTAAATCACTTGGTAAATAAGAATAAAAATTATAAATATATTTAAATTATCTAAACTGTCATTAAGATGAATGTATAAAGAAATAAAATAAAATATACTTAATCAAAATTTATAAAATTTTAAGACAGAATAAATACTAGGAGCAACTAAAGTGTTGACATTAATGGCAACTTTAATTTTCTTACTCTTCTGTTGTAGTATGTTCAACTGAAGCAGGGGTTTCTAAAGCGATATACTCTATATTTGTTTCTGCACCACTAATATTATCTCCTTGTTCTATCAGGTACATAACTTCTGATGGCAAATTTGAGTCAACTGCTGAATCTGGATAAACGATTTCTTCTTGTTCTCCTTCTTCAGTAGATCCCACATACTTTAGGTTCTCTGAGGTTAAAATTGATGATGAAATGCTTGTAGAGCTAGGTATAGCATGTTTAAGTAAGCTTTCTACTACGTTCACCGCTATTACTTGGTTATCGTCTGTTTTTGTTGGTGATATCAATGATGCTTTGTCTATCCAGACTTCTTCCATATCTTTACATGGCTCAATATCTGTTTTTGGCTCGTAGATATCGCAAAATGGAAGTTTCTCACTGAGTTGATCATCACTGGATCGGGGGGAATTTTTCTCCAATGACCCCCACTGATGGTCACTTTCCTCTGATGGTCGTTCACTTTCCAATGATAACTGTTCACTTTCTTCTGATACTCGTTCACTCTCTTCTAACAATCTATTGATTACTCTTCGAGTGTAATAACCTTTATACGCTGCTTTTATAAGAGTAGCAGCTCGGTTAGCTTCTTCGTAAGTAACGCCCGTTTTCCTGTAAAGCCTCATAGTACTACGTGCTGCTACTCGCCAATCTACCATTCCTTTCAGTAAATCCGTTTCTCTTTCCTGGCGATGTTTAAAGTTACGATAAGCACGCTGTATAATACAAGCAGCTGCTTCAGCTCTATCAGTTGTAAGACCAGCTTGTTCTATTATTTCACTGATGGTATTGACTTCGTCTAAAATTTCACTAACTTTTTGTTTCGCTGATACTTTTTGATTCATACGCTTATTAAAAGTTGCTTGAATTATATGTGCAGCATTATCTGCTTCGTCTCTGGTCAGTCCTGTTCTAACTAACAAATCCACTATCGTAACACCCATTTCTGTTATGCTCTCTACCGCCCTTGCAGCAACTCTAGCGTTCTCTCTAGTAATCATTAAAGCATCCAAATAATCTGCAATAAAAGTATAAATGTCTTCAGGTTGTTCTCGCAGCACTTCACGTGATATATCACCCATTAATTCTCTTAGGCCTTCAGGTACTCTATAGATGTATTTGGCGCAATGTCGCTGTAACATAACATTCATACTTGTAAAATATTTTTATTAATAAGGATAATATTAACTTTCGATGACAAGTGTCAACTCTCAATTCAGGTAGCTAAGGTTCTGTCAAATAACCTTTTCTCAAATCCTACTATTTCATATTATAGTATAGTTTTATTTAGCTGAAAACCGCCTTAGTTTTTATTTTCGTTGGGCATATCTTGTAAAAATTCTCAACCTAGCTCATGTTGTAGTCTATCCCTAACTTACGAAATTTAGTTGTCGTCAAAAAGATAACCGTGCGGTAGAAGGGGTTTTAATAAAAAAAGGTGATATGTGTAAAACCCATTAAATATAGTATATTGTGTAATTAGGATTAATAGTGGCACTTTCTTTGACGAGCATTCATTTTTGCATTTGCTAGAAGCAGCGCAGCGCAGCCAAGCAATCGCGAGAAATGCGAGTTAAACAAAGTCACTTTAATCCATATAACATATGCTATTTTTTTCTAGGATTAAAAGTACTCACTTTTAAGCCGCATAACACATGCAACGAAGGTGTGGCATAGCAACGGTACATTTTTGTATTAGTAATAGAAACGTCCTAAATCCTTAATGACCAATAATAGTATTAAAACAAAGCTCTTGTAATCCTATTGGAGAAAAATGTATTTTGTTTACCGTGGGTGAGACGTAGCTTCATGCATGCATATTAGCCTGCTACACTCCCTCTACCTTTACCAACAGCATAAACCTGACGCGGTATTTTTTACGTTGTTTTGCATATACAGGGTGTTTTGGAAAATGTGCCCGTCCCGTTAAAGGGCAATAGGGAAACATATGTAGAGTAACATCTCACCAACAGTTTACTGAAATGCCGCTTTGGAATGACAACCCCTCTTAGAAAAGAAATTAGGCACGCCACTGCCAAGTAGTAGATAAAAGTATATGAAAATTATGCCTATTAATACTTTTAAAGGTCATCAACAAAATAACAGGGTAACTAAATTCTTCGAATATTGCAAGCAAAACAAAACAGTTGTACGTGCTTTTAGCTTAAATGATAATAAACTCATTCTAACCATCTGTGCAAACAACTGTTAATGATCCAGATCTTTGAAATTGTAATGCAGTATGCAGTTTGTTGTCAACTTTCTTCGTGTTAGGTGGCCGTAAACTTGAGTTTCGATTACGTATACAATAATTGATTTCGCGCACGGGCGCAGAAAAATCGTCGGTATTTTCGGCATTTGAAGATGACTGTTATTGAACTGCTTGTGTTACTCCACTAATTTAAAAAAAGGAAGAAGCCACAATTGTGGGTGCATTCAAACGTTGATGAAGGGCTATTAAAGAACACATTTTGTAAAAAGTTTAATCTTTTATGAATCATTGTCCAAAATGTTTTAATTATTTCAGAATGAGTTGCGAAAGTTTTGATTGACTAATGGTTTTGATTGAACCTCAAATTACATTAGAAAACATTGCTGTTTATTGAACAAGACAAGCGCGAGTAACCGTCTGTGCGCGCACATGTCTTTAAAACACGTTATTCTATTTTGTAGGATTGTGCAGGGCGATAATTGCATCGCCAGTAAAATAAGTCTAAACATAATTTTTTAATCGCCATGACTGTATAATCGTCCGTGTGCTTACAGTAATTTGCTTTAGTGCTCATTTTAGCAGATTAAGAATTACCTGCAAAATATCGCCAGTGCGCTATAGGCCTAACGAACCCATCATAGGACAATTTATTTAAAAATATGTTATACAGATTGTTTGCATCTAAACGGTAAGTTTTGCTCATTTTGTTAAAATCGCATTCGTAAAATAAAAAAGCAGGCTATAAAACTTGCATCACAATTAGGTCAATCAACGTATGTTACATTTTATTTACCGACCTTAATAATGATCAAGCCAACAAGGTAGTGAGTCACCCGGCAACAAGTCCAAGTCTGTTGTTTCTGTAAATTGATACCCGTAGCATAGGTCAGTTATGCAGATGTGAGATTATTGTTTGCTTTTTCAGTAATTCATAGTTAAAATCTTAAAAACAATCCATAGTCGACTCGTGTCTTGAAAAAAAGGCGGAAAAATTCGGAAAATTTTTTAAAATTTTATGAATTTTGGGGTCTCTGTATGGCCACCTTTCACCCCCTTAAAGCATTGCATATTTCTCCGGAACACCCTGTATTGTCGCTTGTATTATACCTATGTCGTATGGTAAAAATAAAAGCACCATTGTGTTCACAGAAAATGAACACAAAAATGTTTGTTCCAGTCATGTTTTCATCATGTATTATAGTTCAACCAAGAATACAAAAATGAGTCATCAACAAACACGTGGGCGAAAATGTAAAATGCATCTACAATTACGCGAAGGCCACGCTGTAATCTGAATGATAAAATAAACAATAAATGAGCTAGAATGATTCAGTAGCGGAAGAAAACTCCTTTTTACTTAAAAATAAATGTAAAACAACAATGAAAATCTGTTGGTTCTAGCGTACGTCACTGAATTCTTAGCAACGTGAAATTTGCGCTCTTATCTTATCTCACCTCGGGTTCTATTTCTTTATTCCGGTGTGGTTACGAAAATGACTCATTTCTTGTATTCTTGGTTGAACTATAGTAGATTTAAAGATATTGTGTTAAAAAATGTAATTTTGTTAACCTGAAAAGTGCTGTTTCGAGAAAATCTACTTTAAAAGTAGGAGTACTCGTAAGAAACAATGTAAAACTATATTTTAAACGTTTTTTTAACAGCTTATTTTAAATATTCATGTAACCATTCATAGGCTTGTCACAAAATACTTGGCAATACCTGCGAAGATATTTCACACAAAATGTTGACATTAATATAGCCATGGAATCACGTAAGTCCATAACAAGAACCATAGCCCAATTACTATGCTAGAGTTCAAAATATTCGAAAACATCGCACATTCGGTCTTTCAATAACTTGCACATATTTGCAGATGGAGCCGATTAAATAAGAGTATCGATTGGGAAACAAAAGATTCAAAAGGCGGCAGTTCAAGAGCAGTATAATCAATTCCCAGTTGATTAACAAAATTGCATTGTACTTGCATGACAGTCTGGAAATTTCTGCGGACAAGAGTGTATGAAGCTTCTGCTTCAGTTGATAAAAAGATTTTTATTTCAATACGGTGTTTAGAGAAAGGTATTCTGTGGTATTTAATGAACTGGAATGTTTGAAGCTCTCGAAGAATCTGACCGTCTCTTTGATTAATTTACTGCCTAAGTGCGAGTTTGAAATGGCAGAATGGATTCCTACTTCACTGTTATTAGGGTTTTACTCGCAAAAATTCGCTGTGTAATAATTTAGATTCGACAGTGATGGAAACTGAAGTTAGCCAAAGCACCGATCACAACGATGATTCTAATAATAAACAAGAGGCAGAAATAGCGCGATCTGTCTAAATTGTTTACATACCAAGTCTCTAGGCTGATGGGACGTATATTCGTTAAAGCAAAAATCAAATTGGTGGATGAACATGACTGTGAATGCTTTGACAGAGTTGTTGAGTTTGTCCGATAGGGTTTTTTTCTAAAGCTTTGTAAACGAAGTTAAGCAGACTGCTTCTATTCCAACTGCTATTGGGCGAATCTAATTCGTATCTAGTGAGGCTGGTAGAAATTTCTAATTTAAAACCTGGCAACAAAGCAACAACAAAAATGTATACAAAAGCTCACTTAAACAATGCCTAAAATCTTATTGTACCGATCGTCTACAGGCAGTTGATGGCATTCCTCATGATTTAACAGATGCGGTTCATATACGAGATCGATTTTCAAACCTCCTTTCTCGAGGCTCACTATTAACCGGTGGTTTCTAATATTGAGTTCAAACCTTCATCGGACTAGTCCAAGCAACGGTGTCACATCAATAAAATATAAAGGAGAGAATTGGCTAGTGAGAGGCAGAATAACTAAAAGCAAAGTTCAATTTGACATAATAGTATATAGTGATAATGTAACTAATAACATTAGTATAATAAACTAAGTAATAATAGTGGAGTAACGATAAGCAAAGAAAGAGCGTTATCTCGGAACCGGTCCAAACTACTTCGATTTGAATAATTTTTTTCTAAAGTCTTGTAAATATAAAATACTAAAACCTTTACAAATTAGAAATAATTTTTTTTTTTTTTTTTTTTCCTTTAAACACCTGTGTGGTGCTTTGCATTAAAACTGATCAAAGCTGATCAACCATTAATTTTTATCTAATAAATCTTAAACTAAATACTTATAAGCTAGAGTTCATCCATTAATGTTCTGTAGTTTGTTCTGGTTGAAACTATACTAAACATTCTCACTCGCGCACAATGCTCTGCTTTTACCCAAAACACTACAAAAGCTCAAATGGTTTTGTCCTCTTCAATCTTCGGACGAGATCTTGATTGTCCAGCAGCTGAAGAGCTTCTGCATTGATATGATTATGTAGCCTGGCTTCATGCCTGCTAGCAAACCTTTTAATGTCGTCTTGAACAGTTGGAATGCCAAGGTCCCGATGAAGGTCACTATTACGGACGTACCATGGAGCCTTGACCATATTACGCAGAACCTTGTTTTGGAAGGACTGAATGGGCTTAATGTTACTAGCTTTGGTACAACCCCAGAGCTGTATACCATATAACCATATCGGCTTCAAGATCTGGTTATAGATTAGGATTTTGTTATTTAGTGCCAACTTTGAATTTTTTCCAAGGAGCCAATAATATTGTTTATATTTTAGACCAAGTTCAGTTCTTTTCTTCTTTACATGCTCTTTCCATCGGAGCTTAGCGTCTAGCGTCATGCCAAGGTACTTGGCATTGTTCGAGTATGGTACTAAAGTACCATTTATATCTAGTGGCTGTATATCAACTAGTCTTTTGTTCGTAAAGATTACATGGATAGATTTGAGCTCGTTCAGCTTGATCTTCCATTGTTTTGTCCACTCTAGTACTGTATCACTAGCTGTTTGTAGTTTACTGGTGGACACATCCTGTTCCTGACCTATTGCGAGTAGTGCCGTATCATCGGCAAAAGTTGCAATTTTAACATCGCCCAAATGCGGAATATCACTGGTGTATAGCAGGTAGAGGATAGGCCCTAGGACACTACCTTGAGGTACACCTGCGTTAATTTTTTTTAGTTCCGAGTATTCATCTTCTTGTTTAATTCTGAAGTTTCTATCCGATATGTACGAGGAGAGAACTTCCACAAATTGTTTTGGAAGCATTTTGTTCAGTTTGTGAATAAGCCCTTCATGCCAGACTTTATCAAAAGCCTGGGCCACATCAAGGAAGACTGCTGAGCAGACTTGCTTTTCTTCGAGAGCTTTTTCGATGACATCTGAAATTCGATGCACTTGATCTATGGTGGAATGTTTCTGTCTGAAGCCAAACTGGTAATCTGGAATCAGCCTATTGTTCTCTATTAAAGGTCTCAGTCTTTTAAGAAGTAATTTTTCGAAGAGCTTTGAAATAATAGGAAGCAGAGAAATAGGCCTGTAAGACTTCACATCGTTGGGTGGCTTACCCGGTTTAGGCAGCATAATCACTTCTGCGACTTTCCAAATTGTAGGCACGTGCTTTAGTCGGAATGATGCGTTGAAGAGGTACGTAAGCATCACAATACCTCTTCTAGGCAGTTGTTTCATAACTTGGCCAGTGATGAGATCAAATCCTGGTGCTTTTCTAGCGTTTAGATTAGTCTTAATCTCATTAGCTACTTCCTTCGGAGTAACAGGAGGGATTTCTTCGTACAGTAGATTATTAACCTCTTCCAAGGCAGTGTTAGCTTTAAATTCATTGGGTTTGAAGATTTCAGTTAAATGATCAGCAAATAATTCTGCTTTTTGCTTATTATCTCTTGCCCAAGGCCCAGCATCCTTCCTTATAGGGGGAATTGATGTTACAGACCTCTTGATCTTATTGGTTGCTTTCCATAGAGAGTACTCTGTTTCCTCGTCCGCAGTTAAATTTTGTAGATAGGAGCTGATTGAATCTTCTTTGAGTTTTTGAATTTCTCTCTTGAGTTTTTGTGATTTGTTATTCAAGATGGTTTTGTCCGACGGATCTCTTGACTGCTGCCATCTTCTTCTAGCTTTTCTTTTTTCTGTTACCAGTATTCTGATTTCGATCGGATAATTAACCCCTTTAGATATATGGGTAATTTCCTTGGTATTGTTAAAAGCAGCTGTCTGAATTATTTTAACAAAATTTTCAGCTTCTTGTTCCAGTTCCTGAATTGTTTTCAAACTAATGTTAAGGTGAATATTTTCTTGAAGGTCGATTCTGAACCTCTCCCAGTCAGTAGTTTTATTTACGAGCGTGGGGCGGGCTTCTTTTTTAATTATCCTTTCACTCAGTGTTAATATAACTGCTGAATGGTCGGAATCTAAGTCCAGATTTTCTTCAACATCTATGAAATTGGGTGAAACCTTCTTGGTAATAAAGAAATCTAGCAAATCAGGGATTTTGTTGGGATCTGTAGGCCAGTACGTGGGCTTACCTGAGGAGTGGAGGTTGCATCCAAGTTTCCTCGTGGCTTTTCTCAGTTCACTGCCTTTTGTTGTGGTTAATCTCGATCCCCATTCCACATGTTTGGCGTTGTAATCACCACCCAAAATGAAACGTTCGCCAAGATGTTGTAGGATCGTTTTATAGTCAGCATTTTTTAAATTGTGCCTTGGAGGACAGTAAATTGCACCTATTTTTAAATTTTGTTTCGTGGACTTAATACATACCATAGTAAGCTGGAATTCTATCATTTGTAGATGACATTCTTCGTAGTGGTTAATTGATTCTTTGACTAATACAGCACTACCGCCTTTAGCTTGATTGTCGGGGTGAATAGTGTGGTATAATCTATATCCTCTTATTTTTAGGTAGGATTGAGCAGTGAAATGCGTTTCTGAAATCAGGCACACATCTATGTACTGGGTATGAAGGAAGACTTCAAGTTCCTGTTTTCTCTTTAGGATGCCATTGGCATTCCATGTAGCTATTCTTAAGTCTTGTTGGTCCATGGATTACTTCTTTTTGGGAATAGCACCAGTACTCCTGGCTTCTAACCTGTCGAGTCTCACATTGACTCTGTCCAGCATCTTCATCATATTGTGCATCATTTGCATCATAGATGGTTCGGTTTTAGGATTGGTAGAGTTAGGTTCTTCCTGTTTCGACTTACTTGCTTGTGCATATGAGACACCTTCCTTCAATTTAGCAGGCGCGAATGTCCTTGCTATAGGAGTTGGTTTTCTAGTTTTAGTAACGTTATCTCTCCGCTTTTGCAACTCTTTGGCGATTACACACCCTCTATAGTTGGCGGGATGTGCCTCAGAGCAGTTAGAACACTTGGCTGGACCATTCCCAGTCTTGGTACATTCTGCTGTTAGATGATTCCCTGCACATTTAACGCAGGTGGGGGTTCGTTGGCAGTATTTTTGCGTGTGCCCATATCTCTGGCATCTTTTGCACTGTGGTATTAATTTACTAGTTCTTAGTGCCTCAATTTTAACTTTCATGTGGCACAAATGCTGAATTTCGAAGATCTTCTTGATATCCTCTGTTTTATCGAAAGTTAGCACGAAGAGAGGGAGCTTGATATAGCCATCTTTCGTTTTCTTTAATTTATTTTCTGCATTTTTTATTTTGAAACCGTTCTGCTGCAGTTCATTAACGATTTCTTTTAAATCGCAAGTAGGGTGCAGGTGCCTAACCATAACTCTGATCGGTCTCTCCTGCTTCTTTTCGTAAGAATGCCATTCCTGATCGGAATTATTTAGATATTGAGTTAACCCTCTATAATCTGTTGCTGTGTCAACATTGATTTTTAGTTGATTATTATTCATTAGGGTTGCATTAAACTTCAGATTACTTGTCTGAAGTTTCTGTTTGAGCTCCATATAATTTTCTAAATTACTTACCACAACTGGAGGAGGTTTTTGTTCTTTAGCCAGCGTTGGCTTACTCTGGGTGGAGCTAAGGTTCTTCTCCGGTGACTCAGCTGCTTTCCTTTTCTTGTTCTTATTTTTTGGAAGCAGCCATTCTGTTTCCCGGGAAACTAATTCTTCTTCCTCATCGGAATTGGTCGGACTATAACGTTTTTTCTCACCTTGCAACAATGCAACTTGGTCTTTAAGTGCTTTAATCTCATCCAAGGCCTGTTTGAGTTGAAGACGCAGTTGTTCTATTAATGCGGTCTCTGCTACGGTGCTCGGTAAGGATAAATTAACTTGCGGCATGGTTATTTCCCTTTGTATTTCTTTTTGTTGTGTCACTAATGGTGATCCTGCTTCATTATATAGAGATGTAATAGATAAATAAACAATAAATGAGCTAGAATGATTCAGTAGCGGAAGAAAACTCCTTTTTACTTAAAAATAAATGTAAAACAACAATGAAAATCTGTTGGTTCTAGCGTACGTCACTGAATTCTTAGCAACGTGAAATTTGCGCTCTTATCTTATCTCACCTCGGGTTCTATTTCTTTATTCCGGTGTGGTTACGAAAATGACTCATTTCTTGTATTCTTGGTTGAACTATAGTAGATTTAAAGATATTGTGTTAAAAAATGTAATTTTGTTAACCTGAAAAGTGCTGTTTCGAGAAAATCTACTTTAAAAGTAGGAGTACTCGTAAGAAACAATGTAAAACTATATTTTAAACGTTTTTTTAACAGCTTATTTTAAATATTCATGTAACCATTCATAGGCTTGTCACAAAATACTTGGCAATACCTGCGAAGATATTTCACACAAAATGTTGACATTAATATAGCCATGGAATCACGTAAGTCCATAACAAGAACCATAGCCCAATTACTATGCTAGAGTTCAAAATATTCGAAAACATCGCACATTCGGTCTTTCAATAACTTGCACATATTTGCAGATGGAGCCGATTAAATAAGAGTATCGATTGGGAAACAAAAGATTCAAAAGGCGGCAGTTCAAGAGCAGTATAATCAATTCCCAGTTGATTAACAAAATTGCATTGTACTTGCATGACAGTCTGGAAATTTCTGCGGACAAGAGTGTATGAAGCTTCTGCTTCAGTTGATAAAAAGATTTTTATTTCAATACGGTGTTTAGAGAAAGGTATTCTGTGGTATTTAATGAACTGGAATGTTTGAAGCTCTCGAAGAATCTGACCGTCTCTTTGATTAATTTACTGCCTAAGTGCGAGTTTGAAATGGCAGAATGGATTCCTACTTCACTGTTATTAGGGTTTTACTCGCAAAAATTCGCTGTGTAATAATTTAGATTCGACAGTGATGGAAACTGAAGTTAGCCAAAGCACCGATCACAACGATGATTCTAATAATAAACAAGAGGCAGAAATAGCGCGATCTGTCTAAATTGTTTACATACCAAGTCTCTAGGCTGATGGGACGTATATTCGTTAAAGCAAAAATCAAATTGGTGGATGAACATGACTGTGAATGCTTTGACAGAGTTGTTGAGTTTGTCCGATAGGGTTTTTTTCTAAAGCTTTGTAAACGAAGTTAAGCAGACTGCTTCTAT
Source organism: Agrypnus murinus (assembly GCA_929113105.1). Classification (NCBI taxonomy): domain Eukaryota; kingdom Metazoa; phylum Arthropoda; class Insecta; order Coleoptera; family Elateridae; genus Agrypnus; species Agrypnus murinus. The sequence goes on along the minus strand of OV816028.1, from coordinate 2,739,411 downwards.
TCCAACTGCTATTGGGCGAATCTAATTCGTATCTAGTGAGGCTGGTAGAAATTTCTAATTTAAAACCTGGCAACAAAGCAACAACAAAAATGTATACAAAAGCTCACTTAAACAATGCCTAAAATCTTATTGTACCGATCGTCTACAGGCAGTTGATGGCATTCCTCATGATTTAACAGATGCGGTTCATATACGAGATCGATTTTCAAACCTCCTTTCTCGAGGCTCACTATTAACCGGTGGTTTCTAATATTGAGTTCAAACCTTCATCGGACTAGTCCAAGCAACGGTGTCACATCAATAAAATATAAAGGAGAGAATTGGCTAGTGAGAGGCAGAATAACTAAAAGCAAAGTTCAATTTGACATAATAGTATATAGTGATAATGTAACTAATAACATTAGTATAATAAACTAAGTAATAATAGTGGAGTAACGATAAGCAAAGAAAGAGCGTTATCTCGGAACCGGTCCAAACTACTTCGATTTGAATAATTTTTTTCTAAAGTCTTGTAAATATAAAATACTAAAACCTTTACAAATTAGAAATAATTTTTTTTTTTTTTTTTTCCTTTAAACACCTGTGTGGTGCTTTGCATTAAAACTGATCAAAGCTGATCAACCATTAATTTTTATCTAATAAATCTTAAACTAAATACTTATAAGCTAGAGTTCATCCATTAATGTTCTGTAGTTTGTTCTGGTTGAAACTATACTAAACATTCTCACTCGCGCACAATGCTCTGCTTTTACCCAAAACACTACAAAAGCTCAAATGGTTTTGTCCTCTTCAATCTTCGGACGAGATCTTGATTGTCCAGCAGCTGAAGAGCTTCTGCATTGATATGATTATGTAGCCTGGCTTCATGCCTGCTAGCAAACCTTTTAATGTCGTCTTGAACAGTTGGAATGCCAAGGTCCCGATGAAGGTCACTATTACGGACGTACCATGGAGCCTTGACCATATTACGCAGAACCTTGTTTTGGAAGGACTGAATGGGCTTAATGTTACTAGCTTTGGTACAACCCCAGAGCTGTATACCATATAACCATATCGGCTTCAAGATCTGGTTATAGATTAGGATTTTGTTATTTAGTGCCAACTTTGAATTTTTTCCAAGGAGCCAATAATATTGTTTATATTTTAGACCAAGTTCAGTTCTTTTCTTCTTTACATGCTCTTTCCATCGGAGCTTAGCGTCTAGCGTCATGCCAAGGTACTTGGCATTGTTCGAGTATGGTACTAAAGTACCATTTATATCTAGTGGCTGTATATCAACTAGTCTTTTGTTCGTAAAGATTACATGGATAGATTTGAGCTCGTTCAGCTTGATCTTCCATTGTTTTGTCCACTCTAGTACTGTATCACTAGCTGTTTGTAGTTTACTGGTGGACACATCCTGTTCCTGACCTATTGCGAGTAGTGCCGTATCATCGGCAAAAGTTGCAATTTTAACATCGCCCAAATGCGGAATATCACTGGTGTATAGCAGGTAGAGGATAGGCCCTAGGACACTACCTTGAGGTACACCTGCGTTAATTTTTTTTAGTTCCGAGTATTCATCTTCTTGTTTAATTCTGAAGTTTCTATCCGATATGTACGAGGAGAGAACTTCCACAAATTGTTTTGGAAGCATTTTGTTCAGTTTGTGAATAAGCCCTTCATGCCAGACTTTATCAAAAGCCTGGGCCACATCAAGGAAGACTGCTGAGCAGACTTGCTTTTCTTCGAGAGCTTTTTCGATGACATCTGAAATTCGATGCACTTGATCTATGGTGGAATGTTTCTGTCTGAAGCCAAACTGGTAATCTGGAATCAGCCTATTGTTCTCTATTAAAGGTCTCAGTCTTTTAAGAAGTAATTTTTCGAAGAGCTTTGAAATAATAGGAAGCAGAGAAATAGGCCTGTAAGACTTCACATCGTTGGGTGGCTTACCCGGTTTAGGCAGCATAATCACTTCTGCGACTTTCCAAATTGTAGGCACGTGCTTTAGTCGGAATGATGCGTTGAAGAGGTACGTAAGCATCACAATACCTCTTCTAGGCAGTTGTTTCATAACTTGGCCAGTGATGAGATCAAATCCTGGTGCTTTTCTAGCGTTTAGATTAGTCTTAATCTCATTAGCTACTTCCTTCGGAGTAACAGGAGGGATTTCTTCGTACAGTAGATTATTAACCTCTTCCAAGGCAGTGTTAGCTTTAAATTCATTGGGTTTGAAGATTTCAGTTAAATGATCAGCAAATAATTCTGCTTTTTGCTTATTATCTCTTGCCCAAGGCCCAGCATCCTTCCTTATAGGGGGAATTGATGTTACAGACCTCTTGATCTTATTGGTTGCTTTCCATAGAGAGTACTCTGTTTCCTCGTCCGCAGTTAAATTTTGTAGATAGGAGCTGATTGAATCTTCTTTGAGTTTTTGAATTTCTCTCTTGAGTTTTTGTGATTTGTTATTCAAGATGGTTTTGTCCGACGGATCTCTTGACTGCTGCCATCTTCTTCTAGCTTTTCTTTTTTCTGTTACCAGTATTCTGATTTCGATCGGATAATTAACCCCTTTAGATATATGGGTAATTTCCTTGGTATTGTTAAAAGCAGCTGTCTGAATTATTTTAACAAAATTTTCAGCTTCTTGTTCCAGTTCCTGAATTGTTTTCAAACTAATGTTAAGGTGAATATTTTCTTGAAGGTCGATTCTGAACCTCTCCCAGTCAGTAGTTTTATTTACGAGCGTGGGGCGGGCTTCTTTTTTAATTATCCTTTCACTCAGTGTTAATATAACTGCTGAATGGTCGGAATCTAAGTCCAGATTTTCTTCAACATCTATGAAATTGGGTGAAACCTTCTTGGTAATAAAGAAATCTAGCAAATCAGGGATTTTGTTGGGATCTGTAGGCCAGTACGTGGGCTTACCTGAGGAGTGGAGGTTGCATCCAAGTTTCCTCGTGGCTTTTCTCAGTTCACTGCCTTTTGTTGTGGTTAATCTCGATCCCCATTCCACATGTTTGGCGTTGTAATCACCACCCAAAATGAAACGTTCGCCAAGATGTTGTAGGATCGTTTTATAGTCAGCATTTTTTAAATTGTGCCTTGGAGGACAGTAAATTGCACCTATTTTTAAATTTTGTTTCGTGGACTTAATACATACCATAGTAAGCTGGAATTCTATCCTTTGTAGATGACATTCTTCGTAGTGGTTAATTGATTCTTTGACTAATACAGCACTACCGCCTTTAGCTTGATTGTCGGGGTGAATAGTGTGGTATAATCTATATCCTCTTATTTTTAGGTAGGATTGAGCAGTGAAATGCGTTTCTGAAATCAGGCACACATCTATGTACTGGGTATGAAGGAAGACTTCAAGTTCCTGTTTTCTCTTTAGGATGCCATTGGCATTCCATGTAGCTATTCTTAAGTCTTGTTGGTCCATGGATTACTTCTTTTTGGGAATAGCACCAGTACTCCTGGCTTCTAACCTGTCGAGTCTCACATTGACTCTGTCCAGCATCTTCATCATATTGTGCATCATTTGCATCATAGATGGTTCGGTTTTAGGATTGGTAGAGTTAGGTTCTTCCTGTTTCGACTTACTTGCTTGTGCATATGAGACACCTTCCTTCAATTTAGCAGGCGCGAATGTCCTTGCTATAGGAGTTGGTTTTCTAGTTTTAGTAACGTTATCTCTCCGCTTTTGCAACTCTTTGGCGATTACACACCCTCTATAGTTGGCGGGATGTGCCTCAGAGCAGTTAGAACACTTGGCTGGACCATTCCCAGTCTTGGTACATTCTGCTGTTAGATGATTCCCTGCACATTTAACGCAGGTGGGGGTTCGTTGGCAGTATTTTTGCGTGTGCCCATATCTCTGGCATCTTTTGCACTGTGGTATTAATTTACTAGTTCTTAGTGCCTCAATTTTAACTTTCATGTGGCACAAATGCTGAATTTCGAAGATCTTCTTGATATCCTCTGTTTTATCGAAAGTTAGCACGAAGAGAGGGAGCTTGATATAGCCATCTTTCGTTTTCTTTAATTTATTTTCTGCATTTTTTATTTTGAAACCGTTCTGCTGCAGTTCATTAACGATTTCTTTTAAATCGCAAGTAGGGTGCAGGTGCCTAACCATAACTCTGATCGGTCTCTCCTGCTTCTTTTCGTAAGAATGCCATTCCTGATCGGAATTATTTAGATATTGAGTTAACCCTCTATAATCTGTTGCTGTGTCAACATTGATTTTTAGTTGATTATTATTCATTAGGGTTGCATTAAACTTCAGATTACTTGTCTGAAGTTTCTGTTTGAGCTCCATATAATTTTCTAAATTACTTACCACAACTGGAGGAGGTTTTTGTTCTTTAGCCAGCGTTGGCTTACTCTGGGTGGAGCTAAGGTTCTTCTCCGGTGACTCAGCTGCTTTCCTTTTCTTGTTCTTATTTTTTGGAAGCAGCCATTCTGTTTCCCGGGAAACTAATTCTTCTTCCTCATCGGAATTGGTCGGACTATAACGTTTTTTCTCACCTTGCAACAATGCAACTTGGTCTTTAAGTGCTTTAATCTCATCCAAGGCCTGTTTGAGTTGAAGACGCAGTTGTTCTATTAATGCGGTCTCTGCTACGGTGCTCGGTAAGGATAAATTAACTTGCGGCATGGTTATTTCCCTTTGTATTTCTTTTTGTTGTGTCACTAATGGTGATCCTGCTTCATTATATAGAGATGTAATAGATATCGATCTCTGTTTTAAAGGAGATCTTTGTATTTTTTGATTTCCTTTAAAAGGATTTTTATTTGAATCACTTTCTTTTGTTTTAATTTTAAGTGGAGATTTATTTATTTTAAACATTTTATGTTAAAATAACACAATTATTGCACATTAATACACTTGGTATGCAGGTCATATTTTGACCTACTTACTTTATAATTATTATTACAATGTTTATTTCCGTTTACACTGTTGTTATTTGATACGGAGCACGACGACACGTCTTTACTCAGCGAAATTCAAATAGCAACTCAAATTAGAAATAATAATAATAATAATAATAATTGCTACAACCCATAACCTGGAAACCAGGCCCCAGAAGCTATAAGCTTGTGCGGGAGGGAGGGGGCGATTATTATTACGTAGGCCCATGTGCGGCTGCAGCCGACTTACAGATGGAACAGCGCAAATCCCACATTTGTGTCACAGCTAAGGAAAACTGCAGAAAACCTTAACCAGATCTGCCGGCACCGGGAATCGACCCCGGGCCGCCTGGGTGAAAGTCCGGCACGCTAGACATTACACTACCAAGGCTATAAATAAATAAATTGACGCTCAGAACGGAAAATGTGGTGAAACTCGAATAACCTAAAACCATAACCAAGTAGATCCGCACCGGTTGCTCGACCATCTCAGAACAGGATAATTTTTGGTGTGTTATCACATCTATGTATTGGTAGTTCGAAGCCACTATTAATTTACTTTTATTCCGTTTGGTTTAAATACGGCAGCCATATTTGTTTCGTGGTGCACGACGTTTTTTGCAGTTTCTATGTAAACGAAAATCTTGATATCTCAAGAACAGTTGGTCGCAGAAAGTCGCGGTAAAAACCATTACATTCTTCACATTTTGAACTACATTTGTTGTTCTAAACATAAATTTTGTAAGATGCTTCCTTATGGGCGCAAATTAAGTCCGAAGCTTAACGCTTTTTTTGCAAAATTTCGGCTTTTTAGAGTGTCATATCTCCAGACAGTGGTGAAGTATCAGCGCTCATTCTTTTTAAAAAAGTACACAGTTAAGGATAGTTTATGCTCAAAATACTCCAAATCTGAAACTTCACTATTTTGGTATTTATGGGCTTTTGAAATTCTCGTTTTCTTCATTTTTGAGCAACTTTGGACCTCAACATCTCTTATGGTCATGGATGGATTTTTTTTATATTACGTGCATATGAAGCAGCATATGATGGCAAACTGTGGTTAAAATTTTAACTTTGTTATTATCGTGAGGACAGAGTTATGCTCAGTTGAAAACTGTAAATGTATACCGTTTCCATTAGTATTAGTATTAGTATTACTGAGTAAATGTACCTTATTCTGGTGCTAATATTGGTTTGGGAAAGTAAAATTATTATTCTTACTATTATTATATATAGTTATATGCTATTGATAAAAGTCTTTGCAGTGATAACTAAAGTTATTAATATAACAAGGGTGCTTTTTTTGCATTTTCTTCCGTGGCCAATTTCCCTATCAATCCGTGTAAATTGAATAAAAGCTAACATGTGCATAACTCTGTTCTCAAGCTAATATCAAAGTTACCATTTTCACCATAGTTTACCATCATACACTGCTTTATATCCACATAATATAAAAAAAATCCATTTATGCGCATCAGAGATATTGAGGTCCAAAGTTGCTCAAAAATGAAGTAAACGAGAACTTCAAAAGCCCATATATACCAAAATAGTGAAGTTTCAGATTTGAAATATTTTAAACATAAACTACCCTTAACTGTGGTTTTTTTAATGAGCGCTGATACTTCACCATTGTCTGGAAATATGACACTCAAAAAGCCGAAATTTTGCAAAAAAAAGCATAAAACTTCGGACTTAATTTGCGCCCATAAGAAAGCATCTTATAAAATTTACGTTTAGAACAAGAAATGTAGTTCGAAATGTGAAGAATGCAATGGTTTTTACCGCGACTTTCTACGACCAACTGTTCTTGAGATATCAAGATTTTCGTTGACATAGAAAAGTGCAAAAAACGTCGTGCACCACGAAACAAATATGGCTGCCGTATTTAAACGAAAAGGAATAAAAATAAATTAATAGTGGCTTTGAACTACCAATACATAGATGTGATAACACACCAAAAACTATGCTGTTCTGAGATGGTCGAGCAACCGGTGCGGGACCACTTGGTTATGGTTTTAGGTTATTCGAGTTTCACCACATTTCCCGTTCTGAGCGTCAATTTCTAATTTGTAAAGGTTTTAGTATTTTATATTTACAAGACTTTAAAACAAAAATTATTCAAATCGAAGTAGTTTGGACCGGTTCCGAGATAAAAACGTAAGGTTACTCCACTATAAGAAGATAATAGAAGGGCACAGTAGCGCTAAGACTAAAAATTGCGTAAACACTTATCTGAGTCTGCTCATGCCTCTGACTCTCAGAATTGAGTCTAAAGCTATGTTCACAAGTATCCTCGTTATATAGCAAAATAATAATTAACGTACGAGGTTGCTAGAAGTGCAGGCAAATAAGGTCGCTGAATAAGCGGCACGTGTCAAGGTTGTTGAGTAAGCTATGCGAAGCAGTCTTTCACCAATGTCGAAATCATGTTCCCTGTCTCACTCTGCGGACTAAATGCAGTACCATGCATTGTGGACGTGGAGGTTGTTACGCTAGTACTGTGTAGGCGCATGGCATTGCTTAACTTGTTAACTTATTTAATTTATTCTTAGATCACCTTTTGCTGTTTAACATGTATGTGTATGTACATTTCTTTCTAATTTATATCAAGCAAAACAGTAGTAAGACCTTTTTAAGTTCTCACTTTACAGGATTCAAACGCGTACCAGGTCTGTTACAGGGCCATCTTAAAGGAGTTTAGAATTTGAACTAAAAACTATGACTACAGTTTCCTCTATGGGATAAGCTTTTTTATGTAGAAAGTGAAAGACTATGGACGGAACGTTATGTACTGACTATATAATAAGTAAGATTAAAATATATGTAATCATAATCTAATGTCTACTTTGTGACGATCATAAATAAAGGTTTTTGGGCTCCAGAAATACGGCGGTATATGAGACCGATTTATTTTATAGATTGTTTAGAAATGAGTCGGAAATTTAAAACGTTTTTAAAATAAGACTTTCCCTTTCTCAAAACAAACAGGCATGTCACATACAATTTTTCTATGAAAAATCCCAAATTACAAGAACATAGCATTCATCCCCTTTGACATTTCCATGCTTCAATTACTTAGACTATAACTAAACCGGTGACAAATTTATAATTTATTAGACATTAAAATCGGATAAAGTACACCTTTGCTTAATCCGATATGTTTGTTGAGACAATTATATCCATAGTAGTTAAACCACACTTAACGTTAATTATAGGTGGTGGGAATGCTTGTAATTTGAATTTAGTATAATGTTAAATATTTGGTGAAACATAGCACGTTCGGTTGGTCTTCCGAAATCATGCAAAGAACTTCCAAGAATGACAGTACATTAAACTGAATAGGAAGACTATATTTGATTTTGTTAAAATATTGAGAGTATCAATTTAAAAAGTTCCCACTCTTAATATAAAAGTATATTAAAAAAGGCGAGGAAGAACCAAAATTATAGTAGGTATAAGCGATTGCTTTCCTCCCAACCCTCAGACCCATTCGCCGCAACTTAAGAATCTTAAACGAAAATACCAATTATTTTTTAATATTTTTGTAAAGCTCATCGAATGTGTTTTTCAAAAATACTATATTTGATGTTTCCTTGGAATGGTTTTTGAAATATGTGAGATTAAATTGGTTACAGTTAACTTTCTATTGCATTTAATATCCGTCCACTTCATATTACATGTGATAGTGACTTTAGCATTTAAGAATCTCAAAAGACATCTTAACAATCTTTATATTTTTAATATAAACCGATAATTTAGCATGGTTAGTTTTTCTGCTCGCAATTTCAAAATCTTCTTCTATTAGAAAGGTATGCCTTCGCTTGAAATCATGACCAAGTCCTAGATCGAAAGTAGCCTGTTGGAAATATCGCTTATTGGATCGTTAGATGTCAGAAATACGGATTGTGGGATGTCATCGTAAAGATAGTAAAAATGCAGGACTCGACGGTCCAGGTGAAACTGTTATGATGATTCCCAACATGATTATTGATTTTTCCAATGGTCAGCTTCTTCTAACGATCTGAAGTATTTAACAGTAACCAAAGGTGTGTATAGCGTGCAACGATGTTACTTGTTTGACGAAAAATAAAATAAGTTGGGATTTATTAAATAAACCTCGTATAAAATTTTGAATTAATTTTCCGCTAGTTAAAATACATTTAATGCGGCTCTGTATTATAACAGCTCGAATTTATTTCTCGCTATTTACAATAAACTTTGTATTACAATATTTTAAATTTATGAATTGCCTGTTATAATAAATATAAAAGTAAGCTAGTTTCTTAATTTACTTATGACCCGATTTGACAAATAGAGAATGCATTCCGCTTCAATTACCCTTACGATAAAAATTTAATAGCCTGAGAAGAAAAACTTTTTATTATTATTATTTTTATTAAAAATAGTTATGTATCAGTGGTGACAACAGCAAAATGTTCCAGAATCTTCGTTAAATCTCTTCTGTATGTGGGGATATCACGTAGTTGGTAGTGAAAGCGACACACTAAGTTCCGTAGAGATTTACCGTAATTATACAGTGCGAGTCAAAAGTAAGGAATACATTCGATAAAACGGGAAGTATTTATTCTTGGAAAAATTCCAAAAACAGTGCAATTTTGTTTTTTAAAGTCCTCACTTTTTGACATAATATTCGGATAAACAGGGTGATGCGCTTTTGCAACTTCCATTTTTTATTCCATATTCTGACACTTCATCTAATTGCCAACATGGTAATGTAATAAGTTTGTTATCTTACATAAGGAAATTTAAAAAAGATAATTATGAAGCCGGAAAAGTGCATTTTTATTATTATTGTAAACAAGAAACAAATACAACGTTATTATCAAATCAAATGCTCAAAATGTCCACCTCATGTATGTATGAAGTTTGTGAATTGAATATTGCTGAATTAACTTAAGTTACACGTACCATCGAATTAGAAAGTGCAATAAAATATTTAAAACAGTAATACTATAGCGTACTAGGGGTGATTTACCATTAGCTACACTATTTTAAGAAGTTATAGCCTTGTAATAATTGCTTGAGTAAATAAAAGCTTTTGGATTAATGAAATCTTTATTTTATTATTGTTGTTTATATTTATATGATAATCCCTATGATTCAATGCCTTTCTGATGGACGTTATGTATGTAATGATTATTGTGGTGATCATTGATAATCATGTAAATAGCAAGATCGTTACAGTACTATGAAATTTTTAAAAATAGAATGCTTAAAGCTTCTAAAATCTGAAAGCTTTGAAAATGTAAACTTCTCAACTTAAAAATCTCACTTTAAACCTAATTAGTAACTAATGAAAATAGAAAATCTATAATCTATATGTCATCTCAGAAAAGTTGAATTTTATGCAACAACCTAATAACGAACGTTTATAAACGAACTGTTTATCTGCAATATAGATCCACTAACACCTTAATCCCAAGTAATGATTTCATCACAGATTATTAAAATGGAATTTTTTTCTTTTTATTAAGAGGCCCCAATAATCGTGAGATTAATGTCAATAAAAATACCTGCAATATCGATAATAATGTACTAAGCTCAGTCTATTCTTAGTTATTTATTAAATTAAAGTTGTTTTACATATGCATATTAAACACATTCTAAAAGATAATTTAACGGATGGTGATATTTTTCATGCAAATATCGTTAACAATGGGCATATTAAAGTGAAAAGGGCATAACAAAAAGCAAAAGGGCTTTATACTACAGTAACCGTACTTAAATTTGGGACTGACCATCAATTTTATTGCTAACTTGGTCGGAATTCTAAATTAGATTTTATATGGGGTAATTCTGGTTAGGATTATATAACTGGGAAGCGTTGTATTCATATTTGACTACTATTTCATATTTGCTTGTATGTATGACTTTGTGCCTTGGTACAGTAAACAAGTTAAAGCTGAAATTTCAAATTATTATTAGAAAATATTTTTGTTACGGTTGACTTGTTTTTTCAACTTATGTACGTCCTGAATGTGTCTTCTTCCAGAATAAAATCCAAATAGAGCCCTACATATAAGTAGTTATTTAATTCATTTTTTAAAGTGAACTAAAATTGATAAAAAGGTTCAGTAAGTAAATCTGCGACTGAATGAAGCTGTAACAGGATCAAATTAAAAGCTTTTATGGCCAACACTAGTGTGAGACTGCAGTCGAGTCAGTGGTGTGACGTCAAAATGGAAATATATCGACGCTAGTGTGTGGCGCCCTCAAACGTGGGCGCCGACTCATTAATACAGGGGAAACCTTGGCAGCAGCTGCGGTTTCATTCATGCATAATGACGACGTCCCGCATATACACATACGCATGAGAGAAGTGTCATCATGAATGACTTTTGGTTTGCTGATTATATCTACTATGACTTCCGACTTTTAGAGTTAGAACACGTTAAAGTGGCTAAACTTAAAGGAATGGGCATAAAACACGGTTGTTTGCAATGCTGGTTCTTGTGTGAGTATTTAATCTAAGTTTGAACAGATCTGAAAAGCCCTCAATTTTTAGCTTTTACGAATTTTGTTAACGTAGTTTTAATTTGTTTTTAGTACATCCATTAACATCAGCAAGTGCTTGCTACTGCTAGTAGCAGTATAGTAAATAGTTTATGAAGGATTTTAATTACAAATTAGTTAGTAGTTGGAAATGTATCATGCTTATGTATAACTACTTTGATCGAAGAATAAAACTAAACCCAAAGCTAAATTATTGTTATTGCTGTAACATCTTATTATAACTAAGTTTGATATTAAACCATAAGGAGCACGTGCGATTATGTAATATAAAACTTACAGAAACAGTTCGATAAGCAGAGCAAAGCACAAAATATTTATTGCCTTCAGATATTGCACTTTATAGTTTTTGAAATAAACGAAATTTGCAAATAGAATTTGTCACAAAATGCTATATTGCATTAATTTATTTGCGTTTGGGGTGTTTTCTTATTCATAATACTTAAATTTAACAATACCCTGATGTTATTTTAAGCTTCTTAATGCCTTGATACTTGCCTTACGGATACTTCAGTTTAATGGTTAGGTAGGTACCAATGTGATAATGATTAATAGAAAATCAAATGATTATGAGAATTCCAGAAATGAATAGGTTGATTATACGTAGTTATTCCTTGCCCAAAAAACGAATAAACTAAAGAGACTTGAAACTGCCCGTTAAAATAGAATCGCCTATGTATATCTAGTGCTAAAAGCAGAATTTTTATTATTATTGAATAATTACACCGTATAAAATAAAAAAAATACATGAACTCGATGTATGTGGTTTTGTTCATTTTTTGCATATAAAATGAATATACAAACATATGATATGTTTGTTCATGTTTTAATGGCAAAAAATCAACATTTGTCGATATTTCATATACAGCAGCAATGTTGGGTAAGAGGTTACGTTTATAAGGTACGGAGCAGGATCTTGAAATAAGACCGGTTCAGTACGGAGGGCCCAGAGCTGCCCCGTTCAGTACGGAGTGCGGACTTTCTGCGAAAAACTTTCGGAAAAGAATTTCGAGTTCGGTTCAGTACGGAATTCGTTTGCCCAGTCCGATTCAGTACGGAGCGGTCAGACCTGTTCGGTTCAGTACAAAGCTCGTTGGTCGGCGCTCCATGCTGCTACGGATTTCTTTCAAGGTCTCCGTTTGTTTTACAGAGCGTACCATGCGCTCCCACACACCAACAAAATGAGGTGATGATGGAGGTTCGAAATGCCATTCCACACCTTTGATCACAAGTTCTAATGTTCTCCTGAGCTCATTTGCCGCTCCCCGGAAACAACATCCATTACGGAGTATAGCTTCTACGGCCGGAGAGGCTTTGTCACACGGAACTTGGGTAGCGTAGCCATCTCTGATGCCACTGGTTTGGCGCGGCGGTGCTTATACGTTAAGCAAGAATTCCAGGCGCTTCTTGGCTGCGGTCCGTAGTTGCAGAATCCAATACTTTTGACAAAGTTCTTTAACAACATACTCCTGTTCTTGGTGTAAGGCCCAAATATGATGTTGTGTGACCAGTAGTCTGGTAAAGGCATGAGCAGGATGGAGAATAACGGGGCACTTCTGCTACGGTGACGGTTCTGGGGAGTGAACAATCTGTGATCTGACCCGCAACACTCCATCTTCATCGAGAAACGGAGAGAGGCTGATTAAACGGCTTGCTTTAGGGACTGGATCTCCTCGATATAGGTGACGGACTTCTTCAAGGAAGCTCTCCTTTTGGGCTTCTAGCCACCAGCGTTTTTCAACTAAACTTAACACACCGACTGTAAGCCCTGCAGGTAAACTCGGCATTTTATTAACTTTGGCTTTCAATATATGGGCGTACCTGCTCATCCTGGCGGTTGTTCTTATCAATCGGATCCAACTCGAGAATCTCGACACATCTGGCAGCACTGAGTCTGGAGGGTTGGCGAAGGCAAGGTTACAATATTCTTTCTTTACTTCGAGATCTCCATCAATTGCTTCGGGCATAAATTTTTGTTTGGGCCATCCATTTGGGTCTTCCTCTGACCTCTGAAGGAACTCCGGTCCTTGGAACCATCTGCTGTTGTAATCTAGCGGCGGCAATGGATGATCCCTTGTGGCTTTATCGGCTCTGTTATCCTTTGTCGGTAACCATCTTCATTGGGAAACTTCAGTCTTCTTCAAAATCTCGCCGACACGATGTGCTATATACTGTCTAAAACGTTTTGTTTCAGAGCGAAGCCACAAGATGACCGTTTTGGCGTCGGTCCAAAATGTAAATGATTTATAGAAGTCTTGCTTTGTCTGGATAAACTCGGCTATTTTGACGGCTAGTAGGGCGGCCTAGAGTTTTAGAGGTATCGACTGTTGCTTTAAAGGAGCTACGTGGACCTTGGCAATAACTATTTTTACCTCTGCTGGAAATTGGTTGTTGTTAACTCTTATGTATGCCACGGCGGCATATGCCTGGGAACTGGCGTCGTAAAAGTGATGAAGTTGATAATCTTCTGACTTCATGTTTTCAAAGTAGCAACGTGGAAGTTTTACTGTTCCGACGGCTGAAACTAGACGAATCCATTTCCACTGTTGCTGTAGCTCATGTGTTATGGCGTTATCCCAGCTTACATCAACTTTCCATAAGGTCTGATAAAGAATATTCGCTTTGATGGTAAAATGGCTGAGGAATTCTAATGGGTCGAATATGCTCATTGCAGTTTCCAGTACCTCCCGTTTAGTCTTCTATGCTTTTATTACAGCTGGGTCGACACGGTTGAAGTTGGTTGCAAACACGAAACAGTCTGAGTTAGGGTCCCATCGCAACCCAAGTACGCGTTCCACCGGCAAATCAATTCCCAGTCTATGTTTAGGATATCTGTAGCTCGGAGTTCTGGCGGAATTTGCTTAAGCACTGCTTTCGAACTCCAGCACCATTTTGCGATTTCAAAGCCACCCCTGCGGTCGACTTTGATGATATCGTGAATTAGTTTCATGGCTTTCTCTTCATCGTTGGCTCCGTCTGAAAGATCGTCTACATAATGATGATTCAGTATGGAATTCACAGCTTCTGGAAATTCAGACTTAAATTCCATGACATTTTGTTTTTTTACATACTGTGCTGCATATGAAGAGCAGCTAGCACCAAACATCATTACCTGCATGACTTATGTGTCCGGAGGCTTACTCCGATCAGTTCCTCTCCATAGGAACCTTTGGGCATACTGACCAGTCTGATGAAACATCTGCTTTATGTCGGCTGTGAAGGCAATTGGCTTTTCTCGGAGCTTTAGTATGATACCAGAGAGGGACTTCAAGATATCGGGTCCAGATATTAGGCTCTTGTTTAGGTTGTTTCCTTGAAACTCAGCTGCAGCATCAAAGACTAACCTTGGCTTTCCAGGTTTGTTAGGATGGTATGCGAAAAAGTGCGGCAGATACCACGTCTTGGGCGTCACGATCGCTGCCTCTTCTTCCATCAGTCTTCTAGCGTTCCTTGAACTCATCGTCACTGGTATTTATCTGCTTTAGTTTATTTTGAGCAATCCCGAGTTTTAACTGAAGCAGTTCTTCTTCCAGTTTTAAAGTTTCCTTTCGCTTCGATTTCGAGGTTGATCTAGACATTTTGGATTTATTGATGACTTCGTTCTCTGACATCTGGACTTGTGACCGTGTAATCGATATCGAACCAGCAGCTGTAACATGATCTGACATCCCTAAAAGAGAAATTTCAAATGGCATTTGATTCTGGGCATCCATCTTTTCAATGGTTCGTTCATGGGTCTGCTGCTTCACAGTATCCATTGTTCTGGTTTCCACTGACATTATCGTCGCTATTAATCACTGACTGATCGATAACTCTCACTCAACAGCCCTGGGTTTTGGCACCAAATGTTGCGGAACAAAATGACTCGGTTCTTCTGGCCTTTCGCAACATAAAATTAAATAGAAATATAGTAATTATAGACTGAACTTTATTTTTTCTTTAGACGGCTGACATGTAATTATTGACATTTAGCAAACTTGTTAACGTATCTATTATAGTAATACACGTACAGCATACATGACTATCTACCTGACTATTTAGTAAGCTCGGCGTTCAAGCACAATTTTGGTGAATAAAACAAGGTTGCTGAAAAATAAATAAAAGTTTTTTAAGTTTAAATTTACCTTACCGTTTTCTTGCCATTAAATATGTAAAGAAAATGAACCTAAAAGAAGGAAGAACTGTTTAGATAGCAATGATATTATAATGGAATCTTTACCTACATATCGCACATGTTTAAGTTAAACTTAGTTCTTGGGGATCTTATGGCTTTTTATTGTCGTTTATAAAAGAGAAGAAATAATACTTATTGTTAATAAACGCCAGTAAATACTACAAACAGATAGGATGTTGGAAAAGAGAAGAAGTAAAAAGTTGAGGTTAGGATTTAACTAAATTACAATGAAATTAATTATGTCGTAATCTACGTATTGGCTTAACATCTCGTTTAGGTCTGAACCTATCATAAGGTTTAAAGTTTAAAGTGGATCGAGACTCTGAAGAATCTCTATCAGAACTGTCACTAAAGTTCGAGAAATCTTTAACATTAATGGTAAATACCATGCCTGGATTGTGTTTCAAAAGACCCACCTAAGTTACAATGTAAAGAATATTTCTTTGAAGTATCAGAATTGCAAATAGGAATGTGAGACTCCCGAAATCCATAACTTTTAATTTAATTTAAATGTCAATCTGGTATTTCCACTAAATAATGTACATTTTCCTATGTTCTTTTTAATTTTGCCTTTTATGAACTTCACTATAGTTTTTGATAATACTATTTCTTCTATGAAAAAATAAGTGTTTTACTATAATCTTTATAATAGCACTTATCCTCCGTGTGGTTATTTTTCCCACAAACGTCTCAGACAATAAAGTTCTGCTTCTACGTGTGATGTAGATCACGGATCGAACTTGATTGGATGTCACCCCTTTCAATCTTACAGAACTTGCGCGCGATCGTCTTCTATCTTTACGGATATGGTGTAAAGGTTCCTGCTTCACAAAAATTTCATGTACTTCGATGGAAGCCATTTTGGATGTTGTCAATGATACCATGTCTTCAAAAGGTTTATCAATTTTTTCTTCCATCAAGCGGTCGAGCACAAGTCTGTTCAAATCCAAAAATAAATTTATGCTTGAGACATGTTGATAGCTCAGCATTGAACCCACATCCAACAGCCAGACCGCGAAGACGAGCTGGCCACTGCTTTGCTGATTCGTGTAGGTCTTTACGTGCTGAATAAGATTTTAACCGTGCAGCAAATTCATTGGTTTGCTTAAAATGGTTAATCAATATAGTTACAAGCTCCGCGTATGTCTTACTTTCGGGTTTTAACGGGCTCACTAAATCGAAAATTAATTGGTAACCGTCTTCATTCAAACAACTTGCAATTAACAGATCTGCATGTTTTCTAACCTTATTCTTATTAATTATTCACAGTGTAATAATTTTCTAATCTGGCTTTAAAAATTGACCAGTCTGGAGTTTCTAAAGAAAATTCACGTAAATGTCCAAATTATTGTTTTCAAATAATGAACTGTAAAAAAAATTCTTCGGCTTCAATGACTGATCCTAACTGAATCAAAATGTAAGTACCCTTAGGAAAAAGTGATCCAACCAATCAAAATGGATCACTCACTTACTTCTACTATTCTACATATATTCTACATATTTACAGGTACTCTATTAGCTCAGCTTAGCATGATCTCTGAATTGAATAACCCGCACAGGGTTAGTAATGGTTGCCCCAATTTAAAATAGGTTATACAAAAGTAAACCTAGTACCTAATGTAAACAGTTTTACATTTGAGAGTTCCCGATAGACGGCTTTCCCTTCTTCCTGTGATCAAGGTCCGCAAATGTCTAAGCAAGCTTAAAAAAGTAGATCGTCTCATACATTTCCACTATTGAAAGGACATCAGAATTGTGTCAAATGGCGGAAAATTTAAAATTGAGGTATAGTCAATGCTTTGATAACTTTTTATTTTGTTTGTTAAAAGCAAAAAAATAAAATACTTTTCAAAACAACTGCTGGATACAGAATAGTACACTATGTTTTTGGAGCTAAAACATTACAGAATTATAGGTATGTTTAATTCTAAAAATAATTTACATATAGGGAATGTTATACTTCATTTTAATGATGCATCATTTGTTATTACATTAATGGATCTACAATCATTTTTGTCAACTTGGGGTGGTTTTTTACAAATTTTAATGTGATAACTGATATATGTATCAGCTTTGATTATAAAATTAAACAACATACAATCATACATAGGCCACTTAAGTATTTAAAATGATGGAACTAATGTAAATGACAATCACGGTGGCTTCGCCAAGAAAAGTTCAGTGGGCAAGAAAATGGCGTCTAATGAGACGACCTATCTCGCTAAGCTTGCTTTGCATCTACGGACCTTGCCTGTCATTTATTTATCAACTTCGAATTTGGAATAGTCATAACAACGTGCTGTTTATTCAGTTCAGAAGGCCGTGATCTTAGTTGCGTCCTATATTCAACGAAAATATCTTATGACATAATTACGACTCTTCATGAAATGATTACATCCTGTAATAAGAAAACAGAAGAGGCTGATGATGGTGATTTCCTTCTCTGAGAATATTGCAAAGCATAAATAGAACCAATTGCTGAGGTAGAAACCTTTGTTAATAATCATGCTAAAGATTAGTAGCTGGCGCGTAATATCAATTTTAGTTGCGTTTTTATTAAATATTAATAAACATTTTCTATGATACACCTACGAGCCTTCATCAAATGTTTGAAATCTTGTATTAGGAGAGCAGATGAGAATCATAGTGATATTTATTGAGATTATTGGTCACAAATCATAAACTGACAAGTGCTGGAAGAACTAAGTAATCAGACTTAGGTGCTTTCCAATGGACTGATTTACAGACCCAGTGTTACTAGGATTATCTGCTTCACGCATTTGTTGTTGCATTGGCCCTGGACCCTGGAGCTTGATGATCTAATTTGATATGTATTAGCTCCCCATATGCCCTTCAAGCACCTACTTTTTAAGTGTGTTTAATGATCCAGGGGATAATATCAGCTAGTTGCAGATTTTCAAATAACTTAACCTGCTAGATTTTTCAATATCATTTGAAAACACGTTATCGTTGGAAGGCATTATATTTTCTTGTAAGAATACAAAACTTCACTCTCAGCAATGAAAAAGTTGTTTATTGTGTTGCACCTACAGGCTAAGTTTTATGATTTGTCAGAATTGTGATCCCAATTTGCTCCATTGGAAAATTATTATATTTCGTTATGATCTAATCTGTAAAACTGGACCAGTAGATCAGTCCATTGGAAAGCACCGCTTATGTTCCAATACATATTGAATTTTAGATCATATCATCTAGAACTAAAGAACATTTATCTAAGTATGCTATGTTCTAGTCTGTCTGGAAGAGTAGGAAATAACATAATTATGAGCAAGAAAGTAACAGATTATTGCGAATTAAGGCTTATGGATAGAGAGAAGATGATCTCAGTGACAATCATTAATCATTATTTATGTACTTTTGTGTTTTGTTTTATAAATACTCCGATTAAATATTCAACTGTAAAAGCAATCCTATCTTGTTTAAAGATGTAGATTTTTCTTGCAGCAAGTAAAGGAGCTGTCTTTGAAATAGAGACAACCCAAAAAAGGCAAATAAGGTACGCCTTTTATGAAAAAAATACCACTATACTGAAAGATTATTCTCCGTGCCAAATCCAATTTTCCAATAAGAGGATATGCCTTCAGATAATGCTTTTTTAAAGAATAAGCTTAAAGGGAGCTGTTATGTCGGAAATCAATAAAGAATAACTGTGTTGCTACATGTACATGAACATGGTTTGGAATTTTATTTATTTATGAAGTACCTAACAACTTAGTACATTAGTAATAATTACTAACTCTTAATAGATCTAATTACAGTGATGCATCTATGGAACGCATCATATTGATATTTCAGCTGTTCCAGATACCTGAATCATACAGCAACAAGTAAAATGCAGTAACCTATCAAGAGCAGTTGCTATTAATTGTAATTAGTTTTAATAATTTTGCCATTTATGCAACTATAACATGTTACTAAATTACCATCGTTAGTTTATATTATGTGGTTTATCTTGTAAACTAGACTTCATTTAATTTAATTTATTAACCTAGAGGCCTCTAAGCTTTCGTTGTCGACAGTCAACAATAACATACTAACTCGAGGGCTTTTCTGTAATTGGATAAAAAAGAGGAAAGGAGAATTATCGTCATTATGTTGTTACCAGATGAATCCAAATAACGTGAAAGGAAATATACGTCAGGCAACAACATATACACCGTCGTTTAGCAGGACCAGGACATAATATTATAAAAAGTAACTCCATCAAAGGAGATTGTAGATTTTCAAAAACTCATCAGAACATTTTACTACTATCACTGTCAAAGGACTCTGATTATGGCTTAAAAATTCCAAAGGCGCCTTTGATGGAGTTAGTTTTTGCTCATATGTTATTATAATAACAGCCACATTTTCATATTTATTGTTGCTGGTGTTAGAAATTGTCTTTCTGCAAATTGCATACAAAGACATATATTTCTATCTATTTCAAGTCTCTTATTTCAAAAGACACACTGCACGGATTCCTTTTTATGAATATTTCATTCTGGCATGAAGTGTGATTGAAAATGGAAACTCAGATTGCTATAAATGAGTACTAAATCAATAAATACACGTCAGTAACAATTTATTAAACAGTTTGAAAGAAAATTTCCCATTATTTAAAACTTCCTGATAACAAGATATCTTTTTTTTGGTTGAAAATATACTTTGTTTGGAAAGTAGGTTTAATTGGGAGAAGGTAGAGTATTGTACGACATTGAATATTCTAATGTAGCTTAAAATGCTTATGGAAATGTCAATTTTGTACAATCAATCTTCAAACTTCCAAATTTGTTTTTTATTTAATCGTGTGCATTTAAGTATGAATGATTATATAGACTTTATCTTGAGAAAGATAAGACTATTAATTTGTAATTTAAAATTTAGTTAATTTTAATTTAAATTATTATTATTAAGATTTAGTGTACCCGCGGATTTAGCTAAATTTCAAACATATAAAATATATGAAATATACGAAATATATACAAAAAACACATGAAATACACGAAAACACGAAATACACGACGTACTCGAAATACACAAAAGTTTTATTGATCCTGATACGGTAATTTATTACGATCTTACAGAACTCAAGTTGGCGTCGCCACGAAATCAAATAAAACTTTCCGTATAGAATATATTGGGTGACCCATTTAAAAAAAAGCTCAACTAACTTAAGGTAACTTTATTAAACTTGTTCCTATCTTCTAAAATATCCTGTATAGCAAATCTTGAAACTATTGTAATGTTTCGAATACCAAAAAGAAAGCCACTACAAAATATTAACCATGATTCTTTTAAACGGTTCATTATGTTCATAAAACAAGAGAAATGTTCAATTTGACCATATATTAATTCAATTTACTTATTATGTTCATGCAAGTCGTTTTATGCCCCTTCGTTCTACAACTTTATTGAAAAAGAAGAAAATAATATGATAAAATTATGTTTTAGATAACCTAATATGGCATTCAGTCAAAATATTTATTTGTGGGAGATAAATGTTATAGAAACAAGGAAACTTAGAACATTAAACTTAATTAATTAATTAATAATCAGAAGTCAGGTGTATATACCGAGTGTCCCAAAATGACGTACACGTCATAATCACTAACTAAATTATTTGTTTAAAAAAATATTAAGATGCTGGAACACAGAACTGCCATCGTCGAATTCTAAACTTCTAAACTCTGCAACAAAATATTCTTCAACTTTTGCAATTATTTTCGCTTTTTAACATTTTTTTTATTGTTTACTTAGTTATTATGTATGATGAATTTAATTGAAGTTAAGACAAATTTATTAGTCTCACATTTACTAGTAGCTATTCAAAAAGAATTAGGAAGTTTAATTACGTCGCTGTTAAAACGAAAGATTTTCAAACTCTGTCATTATTTGTAACCGCTTTTGACAAAAGGGGGGCACAAGGCGTTCTCCCGTTCTCGGTAAAAAGCCCAAAAAAGCAAACAAAGTCCACAAAACCACAGCCTCGATTGTTAAGAGATCGAGTCTTTTCTCCATTCCGCAAACAAAATATTAATTGTGAATTGCGTATCGACCAACGAAAGAAAATGCTGATGATAATGAAGATGAGGATGGCTACGCACCTGAGTAGATGGTCATTTCTGCACATATATGTCAGGAGCACTAACTCTGCGCACGTGCACACTTTGCCAGTGTATTATGGTTGCAATTGTCACAATGGAGAGATTTTGAAATTCTTTCCGGTAAACACGAAATTTATTTTTTCGCCAGTGTTTGATCTGTAACTCGAACTTTTGAACGTTGCACCTCATAAGAAGTTTTTATTAGCATGATATTCAGCTATAAAATATCAAAATTTGAAACAATTTGACCGGCAGCCATTTCTCATAAGAAATGTGCATTCACATTTAGATTAGCTTTGAAAGATTTTAAAATGTTTTCTTAATAATTGTCTAATCGTTCCGAACTCCCAAAAGGGCTATATTAAGAACCAAGATTTTGTTATTATTTTTATAATTTGGATGCAGTTTAATGGTTTCTGGTGTCATTCTGGTTATCAGGCAATAGTTACAACTACAATTCTGATGGATATCGAAGTACGTTACTTTTTGTTTAACAGGGATACATCGAAATGAGTAGCTACAATTCAATTATTAGGTTGCTAATTGTAAAACCATCGTATACTGACATGAATCCTGCCAGTAGCCGACTCGTAAGAGCTGCTTACTTCAGTAGCTATTTTTTAAATGACTGTTCCAGTATTAGTTGCCATAAATGCTTATCTTTAAGAATTAACTTTAAAATTTTACACGGACAGGAAGTCTTACTAAGCTTAATAAAAACAGATAAGGAATTTTCGAAGAACGTCACTTAATATTTCAAATACCTCAATTTCAATCTATAGTAATTTACGTACTTTCAAGAAAATCCAATGATAAAAACAAAATTAAACTAATTATACTAGATGATCTTGGATACATGATTTACACGATAAGCATTACGCGAAATAGAAACACTAGAAACGATAATCATAAAAAATCGCTCCTTACCTCAGAGTTACGTTTGATAACAAAATTAATTGTAACAATATTAAATCTACTTTTGCTACAAAAAAAGGATTTATCTGATTAAGCAAACATTTTATATCAAATACCCTATTCTTAAATATGATCCATTTCTTTTCGAACAACAAACTACAAGTTTTTTAGCTATGTTAATTATTGCAGAATATGTGAAGATCTATATCTACAAACGGCAAAAACTATCAACAAAAACATCAAGATAATTAATTATTTATCATTAATACCCTACTACATATTTCCACCAAAACTTATTTTCTTAATTCAGTTTTTTAAACTATGAATTTTATATAGTTTTCATTAACAGTATAAAAAAGTTTTATTTATAACGCATTAGATTTTTTTTCTTACTACGTTAATCACAAAACTACCGCAGCCATAAAATCAGTAAATTGCTAGTGTTTATTACTGTCTGTTGTACTACAGTTAATTGTTAACATAGGAAAGCTATATCATATGAATTAAATTTGTGGGCGTCCTATTTTTATTATTAAATTTACGGCCTCTGTCTTGTTTGATGTTTGTTTTTGTTTATATCCCCTATTACTGTTTTTTATTTTGTGGAAAATATATACACGTACGAAACCCATTTGGCTCACTTTCTAAAAATCGAAATTCTATTCTCTACAAATTCAATTAATGTAATTTACTAAGAGTAATTAATAAAACTTATATGATTTCGTACATAATAAAATTTAATATAATGTTAAGAAATTCCTCATTTAATAGTAATAAAAGGATTATTAAAAAACACACTTACCATGTCATTCAGTTTTTATTAGTTAAATAACTTGTACAAAATTAATTTGATCCTACCAAAAATTTTATTAATATGTAAATTGCAACATCTGTTTTTGTGAGACTGCGTATCGACGATACGACGTGTCGTTGTCGGTTTCAGAATTTATTGCTTATCTTTGCATTTTAATAGAATCGCAATGGCATTAAGTAAATTTATAATTATCGGGCTCGAATTATAAGCAAGCATACACGTGCACCTATTACCAAGGAATGCAGCACGGGAATCTTGCCTATATAATGAGGAAAGCATTTATTAGAGGATTGATGGTGTTCAATAATTGAATTATGCACAACTATTAATCCATAGCTAGAACAATAAAATTATCTGCGAATTCCAGTACTGCATTATTTCTTCTTAGTAAATTACAAAAGGTAGTAGTTTTTTTTCAATAAGTCTGGGTTTTCTGGAAGGATTCATGTAATTTAGTAAGTATACACTAAATAAGCCTTTTTGTATCTATAAAAGCACATCTCATATTAACAGTTTTATATTTGAGATGCATGCATTCATTTGATTGATATTTATTTTGTCACTTGTGACTATTGTGTTGCATACCATTCAAGCGCTATTCGCAATTTATTTGAATTTAGCTGGTTTACTTCTAGTACATTGGAGATTGTTGCGTTTATTTGTATGAGATTTTTCCCCAGTGTGCAACTTTGACGTCATCTTTGCTACAAGTCCAATGAAGTAAATTTATATAATGCTTTGTAATTTTAAAATCGATTCAACGATATGACTATTGCAACCACTTTGAAATGTATTGCACCTCTCAACGGAAGGAATTACTTTGAACATACCTTAATCATAACCATAACTATCTTTCGGTGTTCATTTTTGTTGAGATAATGAACGAAACAATGACAATTACGGTGCTATATTCATAGCATTGGTGTATTGCTCAATATTGTTTATTCGAATATTCGAGACTTGGCCTTTTTTGCTTGGTAACTATTACTTATTAACTAAACTCTAAAACGATCTCTGAAAAATCTCACTCCTTAATGATCGGCGTAGGAAATCTCAACGGCTCCAATTCGCAAATAAATAACGCATCACATTACTGTGTTATTTATTTATAGTGGCTTATGTTATTTTAGTATACATTGAGCTAGCATAAGGAGGAGCAGGAGAAAGACCATCTTTGTTATGTCCACTTTACTTGTTCTGGCAAATCTTAATCCATCTACATATAACTCATTCATTCTTCATTTTTTTTTTGTCCGGTCGTCCAACGTCTTTGTGTGAATGACTTCTAGCATACTTCAATGATACATATCACTTACTTGTACACATAATCATTGGTATTGATTTTAAACTATTACTAAGAAATATAGAATTAACATCAACATCATTATTAGTTATTGAAAAAAATAAATTTAGTAAATTAAGAACTACTTCTGTTATTATTGTTTGTTTGCAAACAAGCTGAGGAAGTTCCTATATTTCAATATCAAAAAGAATAAACACTATAAATTTTTGAGGTTATGTCTTAACTTTCATGCTTGTTTAATTTTCCGGACAACTACTCCTTTTTTCTTCATTCTGTTGCATCTGAAATTTCAAACTTAATTGAACAATTTTGGACCTTCAGATTAAAGTTCTGATACAGGTTCGGATCGAATAAAAATCTGTCGGCTAGTCACACATCTACCTTCAAGGTCAAGCTGGTTCAGGAATTTCTGTTCACCGGATGAATACGAAAACTGCTATAGTCAGGAAGAAGGGAAGGGGTAGCTAGGTACCTTTCCTCCGGGTCGATCGGGCACTTCTCTTCACGCTCCTCGGAGTAGGCTAAATGGTGAATCGTAACACAGAATCAGAACGGGTCCACTATGCTACGCCTACAGGAGATTTACAGCGCTTTTTATAACTGCATAAATATTCCTGATGCATAGACAGTAGCCACATCAACATAGGCACGATTAAATATTACAGGGCTCAGCAACAGCCACAGAGTGACCGCGTGAAGAAAAACAATAAAAAATAAATCGCTAATTGGAATTAAGTAAAAACATCGACCCCAGGTAGATCACGCTGAGCGCGATTGATTCCATTGAAGGAACTGCAGTAAAGATTGTAACCGATTATCACTCATAACATTTCAAGTGAATTAAACTTTTATAGTTGTGAAATCTTTTCCAAAGGAAATGTTTTTCTTGTACCAACTCTACTTTCATTTTCATTCGTTTGCATAGATGGTAGTATAGAAGCTGTGTAGTGTTAAAACGGATCAGTATGCAGTAGATGAAGACGCAGACGGTGCATGTTTTAGTTGTAAATTAACCTCTTATGTGTCATCCCTTCACCATATTTTTTACCGCAGAATTAGTATTTATAAAATTCCACTAGGGCGTACGTCAATCTCTCTTGCAGGGTTGATATACCTACTCCTTTATACATCTAACTTTCAGCTTTAGTATCGAATAATTCGAACACATGCATTACTTCGTTTAGCTAAATAATAATAGTTACTAGCTTCAATATTAAATATTAATAAATAACTACAATTAATGGTATTCACTGTATGTATTTAGTTTACTCATCCATGCACATATTGCGTGTTAGTTGGAGATAAACCAAACTGTATGTTTGGATACACGGAGAACGAACGCACATAAACAACAGGGCCAGTAGCTGCACAAGGTTGCAAGTAGATATCCCTCTCTATTTTCTAAAAACGTCGTTTACATTCAAGTGCATGAGGATGGAACGGTGAATTATAATAACATATATAATATATGTAAAAATAGATTTTATAGTATCAGCTGATACGAGGTCAGGACTGATGATTCTCAACATCCTCGACAAGGTTAACGTGTATCCTCTATGTGAAGTAACAGAAGTCTGTCTTTCGTGACTTTTTCCTTATTGAAAAGGTCTTTAAGAAATATTCTTCGGTGGCACCTGTAGGAAAAGAATTATTCAGGTATACGCGTAACCGTTAGGTAATACCTGAGGCTAAATGAAAGAATTCGCTTACTGCCACAACCGGACACCGAACTTGATGTTTTGTTAATTCTTTTTTAATTGTAGGTATTACAAATAAGAACTGATATTTTTTTTATTTTATCTAATGTTTCTAATTTGTTATTTTATTAATGATTGTTTATTACAATTCGTTTATTAAAGATTTGTTTTAATACCTCTTAAAATTGCGACAAATACAAGATACTTATTAGCTTAGAGAGCGGTAGAATTCGGTGTTTTGTTGAAATTGAGGATCGAAAATAGAGCACATTAGCGACGTGTTTGTTTATATTGATATTACCTTTGATAATGACAGCTTAGCTGTCGAAATAATATTGTCAGGTTATATTTTAATAAATACTGCGAAACTTTTTATTAATCTTAATTTATTTCATGATTATGGAGTTCCACAAAGTAAGGCTGGAAACCATAAACACATTTTAGAATCTTATTTTTACAGAAACTCCATTTGAACTTCTTGATTGCATGAAAACATTTTTTCTTATTGTAGGATGGAGGTGTAATTCAATAATACTTTTAATATTTGTTAAAAATTTCTTTTGGCATATTTATTTTAAAGATTTCTAATTTTCACAAATCAAAGTCTTTGCAAGCAATAAATATTACATTTGACAGGTCCTGTAGGATTATGTAACTGCTTGCTCCATTATGGGCGTGTCGATGGGTGCTATGCCTTGCTTCGGCAATTTATATGTATGCAGTGTTGTGATCAGAAATCAGAACGTAAAATATCAGAGATTTACGGAAACATAAAAGACAATTTCATTTTAGTGACTTGACCTTTACATAGAAAGGAGGAGTGCTTATGGGGGGAGGGACTGGGGATCCCCCATGTCATCCCTCGTTGCTTCTGAGCGATTGGAGTTTTCGAGAGCGAGGATATTCAGTGCAAGATCACGATCATGATGACTTGATGCTTGCCACATCGGACGCTCTACAGCAGGGTGCTGAAGAATTAGGTGTACACCGTTATGCACTATAATACATGATGACACTGGTGTAACTTTACCTATTGTCACCTAGGTCGAGGTCGACTAACAAGTTTCGCCGAACTTTCACTATCCCAAGTTTACCCAAGGTAGCTGTTTGAGTTCCATTAAGCTCATCTCAACGTCGTGAAACTTATTATAATAGCAACCATTATTGCTAATAACAATCATCATTGGTTGGCGAGGTTCACAAGAAAGAGTGCATCACATTATCCGGAATTGCTAGATTACGGAAGAGAGATTAGGTAGTTGTGCCACTTGATCATAAAAATACTATACGTATAAGGTCTTCATGATTGTTAGTTTTAAAGCTCGTGTAAATCGTGCAAAAAATAAAAATACGTTGACTTGCTTGTACAGGGTAAATGTTCTAAATTTACTTTGTTACTATCTTTACCTGTTGTACGAGTACATTTTTTTCATAAACGATACTTTTTGAGAAAACACTAAAAGTCGTTATTTAGATTAAAAGTTATTTAGATGTTTGCAAGATAAATTGTAATTTAAGGTACTGTTTTGAGCGACGAGAGAATACAATTCTACATTTATGACACCTACCGCCAGATATTCATAAGATTTGTGATTCATTGAGTAAAGCTGCATTAACAATAACAAACAATATGATCAGCAGCCTTTACTTCGACTATCATGTTATAAAGCTTGAGATCAAGGTTCTTGCAAGTTGCTTTATTTAATACGATATATACAGTGCGCGTCTACTGCTCTGCTCTGCTCTGTAGTTAACATAATAAAAGTGATAGTGTAATTGTTAATGACAAATAAAGGCTGGCGATAGATGTGTGTTGTGGAATTACTACTTGTATCCCAAAGGTCTAGCGTTCAAATCCCACTTTTCGAAATTGGCAAGTTCGACCACCTATAGCTATATGTGATTGTGTGTTAAATGGGGCACATATCACCTTAGTGCAGGCGTAAAATACAATAAATAATAATTACTAACACGATTACGCAAATTTTTATAGTTTTTTTAAAATACAATTTTATATAAATTATATAAATTCCTATCATTAATAAATAAGTTTACTAACTTTCTCTACATTTTCATTATGTGTTTCGTTTTCAGTAGCAATTTGTATTAGTGTTTATGATAGGAACGTAGCCGCTCCTAGGCCTAGATCTAAATTTAACAATACCTGTGACTGAACAATATCATAAGTAGTATGATTTATTGATACATTTTAAATGTTCGTAACGGTATAACTATTGTTTTGTTTATTATTATGTTATTGAATGTAATCATTTTATAACGTTCACCAATTTTCATTTCACTTTCGTGCTTAATAGTCCACGCATGAGCTTTTTTATGATCGAAATCATTTGTGAAAAACGCTTGCAATTTAACATACACACGTTTATACTAATTTCTTTTTCTTTAAATCGATACTTTCTCAAATATCATGCAACAGATTGAGAGAAATTAAATTGATTTAATTATTAACGTGCTTTTTATATACACGTTCTACATGCAATAAAACAATATTAATATTATTAAGGTATGAATGCTGAAGATCGTATTTGTATACGATAATTATTGCAGCAAGGTCGAGAAAGACGTTATTTAATTAGTTCTAAAGTATTGGCCTTATTCATCTATTCAAATCACGTATTATATTATTCTGAATGTTAATTATGGAAAACCAAATTAATTAAATTAATCCTTTCAATTTAAATCTTTAAAAATAAAAGAAATTAAGAATGAATTTATATACATACACTGTTGGTGCTAGTGGAGTATCTGAATTAGAGATCTATGTAAAATGCCATGATTTGCAGAGTTGATAACTAAAGATTGTCCTCGATGGATTTCAAAAAATGTTGATCAGCTATGTAAGTGATGGACCAAGAGGAGTATTAAATAGAACGGTTTTGTAATAATTTACGTATCTATCTCTCTTGGTTATTCAACAGTGAAAACATCTATGCTATAATTTGTTTTTATAGTTTACTTATAACTTTCTGCATTCTGTATTCAAGTTTATGAAAATGATATTGTCGATTGAATTATAAAAATACGCATTAGAATTTTGAAGCAACAAGTCAGCATACTACTCAATACTACAATACTACTCACGAAATTGTAAATAAAGTGTGCAGAACTCAAAACTCAAAAACTGAGAGTCATAAATAAAAGGTTTTTCTTTAACTATATGTAAAATAAAATCAATAATACATTTTTATTTCTGTATTTGTGTATATATAAAAAAAAGGAACTAAATAATAAAGACAATATTATTATTATTATTATTATTATATATGGCCATTTTGTTCCTCTTTAAAGCTTGAACTTGAATATCGTATATTCGATATTGAAAACCCTACTAGTTTATACAAACATTTAAATGTTGGTTAATCTAATCTGAATTTAATCTACATCTAGAATCAAAATGACGATAAGCCAAATGTCACAGTGGCTGATAATGGCGTGCCGCTTTCCGAGTGGCATCTCTACCTCTGAGCTACCTGAGGCGACTATCAATAGAGATCTCCATATGACTTAGATATTTAGCAAACATACAAATTTTAATATCCTTGAAATTATAATTTCCTATTTACAGATATCAATATTTTAAACTTGTGAGAAGTATAACGATTTTGACTTATGGAAGTGGCAACTAAATCTTATGACTGTTTACAAACCACACTGAATTAACGTAACATCCGAATTTAAAGCTAACAGTAATGAGGAAAACGTGTAACAGTTAGCAGCTACAAAGCTTGTCACGAAACCATCTTTTGCAAGTGATTTGCAAGAGCTCTAATACCTTATTGTTTGAAAGACTAGGTTTACGATTGTCTAAAGATATATTAAAAAACATCAAAGAGAAATGGTCTTCAACATCCCTATAACAGAAAGAACTCGGTCGAAATTGCGCTCTTTTGTTTATGAGAAGGCAATCCCACCTAGTTTTTTCCAGCAATTTTAATGGAAGGAGTAAAGGCTACAAAAGAAAAGGCAAATTTTTCTACAATAAAGACAGAGCTTTGTAAAGCTGCTGTGTACCTTTTAACATATGGTTTAAACAAAACCCAGACCGAGTTCTTACCTATTATTAAATGACAACAATTATTAACTTCTAGAAGAAGCTTACGACAAAGCTACTGTCTGTCTCAGTGTCCACAAACAGCTAAAAATTATTACAGGATACAAATCGAACAATCAATCTTCCACGCAGCTAAGTCTCGCATCTGTGTCTCCTAGAGTTATGCCTATAATGATATCTATCATATTCCATCAATAGTGCAAGATCAGTTAATGGATGCAGAGATCGCACAAGATGTTCTGCTATCGTAATTGATAGTAGTCCATATAACTAAAAATAATTGAATCTAATAAACAAGATCTCACAAAACGAGAAAATCCACAAAGACAATCAATCTGGTACACGTAGAAGCTTATTCAGAAGTTTATCCAAGAGGACGTATCTTCAAATAAAAAAAGGAACAGTGAATTAATTAGATTCCAGCGATGAGGAGCTTGTAGACCATCTCGCTGAACGTCTGATCAAGAAGACAAAGTGACAAGGTGACGGTTAGGAGATGCAGCAAAAATACTGAGCTGACAAACGAGGAGAAGAATTTACAGTGTCAGAGTTCAACGTCTACCAGAAAATGCATAATTACACACGACTGCACCCAAGATACTACAGTACCATACGAACGGCACTATTCCGACAGGAAAATTTCGCACGACTTTTATCAAGTAGGCTGCTTGTTCTTAAATTTTAGGTGAATAAGAAATGCTTTTCATGACATGACACAACTTTCGCCAATATCATAGGCGCGTCAACAATAACTATTGCAACTAAAATACTAAAATAATATTAGTTGATTTTATTGTTAATATAAAAAAGGTTTATTATGAAAACATCATTTATACTAAGATACATCATTTTGATTTAAGAATTACGTATTTTATTAAATTGTATTTTACGAATCGTGCGAAATTTTCCCGCCGGAATAGTACATCATAGAAGTAAGGAATGCTCCTATACAGGGTGTTTTGAAAAATGTGCCCGTCCCGTTAAAGGGCAATAGGGAAACACGTGTACAGTAACATCTTACTAACAATTTACTGAAATGTCCCTTTGAAATGACAACCCCCCTTATAAAAATAATAGGCACGCCACTGCAAAGTAGTAGATAAAATTGTATGAAAATTATGCCTATTAAATAGTACATACTTTTAAAAGTCATCAAAAAATAATCATAATAAACCCAAGCCGGATAAATGAATTCATCGAAATTGTAAGCAAAACAAAACATTAGAACGTGCTTTTAAAACGTTTTAGCTAAATAATAAACAAGTCATTTTGACCATCTGTAAATAACTGTTAATGACTGAGATCTTTGAAGCTTGTAATTTGCAGTATGCAGTTTGTTGTCAACTTTCTTTGTGTTAAGGTGGTCGTGAACTTGAGTTTCGATTACGTATTAATACACGTTTAAGAGTTAATAACCTGAGTGAGGTGGTGCTAAGTAGTTTAATTAATCGTAGTTAGTTACTGTTTAAATTATGGCAGAACCAAACACGCCTGCTGAATGAACGGAACTTTTCAAATCAACCATTTTCAAAAAGTACACTCCATATACCGCGAGTGCAATTTTGTCAATGGCTATTGGAACGCAAACAGGAGAATCCCTAGTTTGCACAAAATGTTTTACTCAGGCGGGTGTTTTTAATTCACACAAAGGGTGAACTGGTGACTGGCGCCTACATTTTCAGGTCAATGAAGTGTTCGACGGACCACTATTGAGCACCACTACACTTTGTTCGACAGGTACGGGAGTTTTTGAACACATGTTATAAAGATTGTTTGCATCTAAACGGTAAGTTTTACTCATTTTGTTAAAATGACATTCGTAAAATAAAAAACAGGCAATGGAATTTCCATCACAATTAGGCCAACGAACGTATGTTACATTTTATTTACCGACCTTAATAAATGATCACGTCATCAAGGTAGTGAGTCACTCGGCAACCGCTACTGAAATTCAATTCTGTTGTTTCTGTAAATTGATACGTACGTAGCGGAGGTCAGTTATTAATTTAGTAGTGCAGACGTGAGATCATTGTTTGCTTTATCAGTAATTCTTGCTTAAAATCTTTACAAACAATCCATAGTCGACTCATGTCTTGCAAAAAATACGGAAAAATCCGATTTTTTTTAAATTTTTATTTTATGAGTTTTGGGGTCTCTATATAGTCACCTTTCACCCCCTTAAAGCATTGCATATTTAACCGGAACACCCTGTATAGCCTTTTCAGAAAACAACAGATAGTGTGTGCAATCCTAACTGCTACGCACGTGCATTTCAGGTTCAATGTAATCAGTTAGTAATTAGTATTTATACTAACGTAAGTTACATCAAATATAAAAGATATTAAGCATTTAGGACAAAATGTTTCGTAAAAATATAAATATACATGTACTTTTAGAAAGATATAAACCTATTTAAGAAACGGGAAAATTCTAAGAAAATGTAATAGTATATTAAGTATCAAGAACAGTAAGGACAGTTTACCGATCGACGACAATGTTTGGAGGAGATCGGTAAACTCCTTACTGCTTGAGATGCTTATACTATTTTTTGTACGGCCATTATGAATACAAAGGTATTAACTAAGGAAATATCCCGAAGATGGTAAAAAATAGATTTAAGCTAATTTATTTTTGCTCGGTGTAATGTATATCCACCAAACATTAAGTAGGTTTTGTCGTTACCATGGATACGTTTGTAATTTTATTTTTAAATGTCACGATATTTTTGTCGTTACCATGGATACGTTTGTAATTACTATTATTTATTGGGTATTTTTTCACAGTAAATTTAAATAAAAAACATACATACATAATCTTTAACTTCTTATACCTTTCGGTGTCGAAGTGCCGGACACACCGAGCCGCAAAGTGGATATGTGTATGTGAGACGAGGCAGCGGAGCCATATAGGCAAGTACACTGCGCTCGTGGATAAAAAACATACATTTTTTTAAACAGTCCAATTATTTAAAAAAATAATGATTTTTCATGAAAGAGACATCTAAAGATCATGCATTTATTTTATAAATTACATATTAGTATATTACGTTATAAGTCCGGTAAACCCAAGTTTACAGTAGCGAGTTGAAAACGTTTCGGGACGAGGCGACGAAGGAGCCGAGTCTCGAATGTTGAAACGAGCTACTGTAATGGTTTACCGGAAGTATGACGTAAGGCGTTTTATTTCATACTGCCTCACATTGTTCATTTTTTAAAAAAATGCATTTAAAATTTTCAGTCCGGTAAAATTTTTTACCGGACTCAAATTAGATTTTCAGTCCGGTAAAATTTTTTACCGGACTCAAATTGGATTTTCAGTCCGGTAAAATTTTTTACCGGCCTTGTAACGTAATAATTCATTTACCGGACTCAAATGAGTCCGGTAAATACCCTTTTACCGGACAGTATGAAATAAAATTTACTTACCGTTCTTTTTTTGAAAGAACTGAACGGTAAGTAATTACATACCGACGCGTGTTTGCTTAACAACCAGTAAATATAACCTACTGTTCTAAAACCAAGTATGGTAAACCATCTGAAATAGCATGGTCGTACAGAAAATATTTTTTATAGTGCATTACGTTTTACAATAATTATAAATAAAAATATACAATTCATATTACCTTACCGTTAAAACTGCGTCACCAATTTATAAACTTATTATTACACGCTCATTACACGTTCTCGGACATCTTAAATAAAAAGCCTTATCACGATTGACATTTTTATATTTACTATTATTTCATATAAATAATTCGTACATGCAAACTGCATATACGAATATTTTTATAATACATTAACATTACAGATTAAAATTGTGTTTAAATTAAAATTTTATTTTTTATTACAGAAAATAGCACTTATACCATCTACGAAATACTGAAGTAAAATTCTCTCAAATAGAGAAACAATTTTAGATGCACATTGCGGGCGGTCTTTTGTGACCTCGTAAAAATATTCTGCAACAGGAGAATTTTTTTCTTACTTGAGTTATTTACCTTGGTGATAAATAAAATGGGAAAGATTAATGGCAAAATAAATTTCTCTTATCGGTGTGACTTGTCAACATACTAATTATTAACATCTTAATTATTCCTGTTTAAATAATTTTCATTTTTTAAATAATTGACTAATAAGCTTCATCA
Source organism: Agrypnus murinus (assembly GCA_929113105.1). Classification (NCBI taxonomy): domain Eukaryota; kingdom Metazoa; phylum Arthropoda; class Insecta; order Coleoptera; family Elateridae; genus Agrypnus; species Agrypnus murinus. The sequence goes on along the minus strand of OV816028.1, from coordinate 2,704,755 downwards.
CAAAAAATCAATGTTTAAGAAATAATGAAGTTTTATGGCTTAGAAATAATTACATTACAACGACAACAGTGACGCTAGAATAATAATTAAAAATTAAATTATCCTTTTTAGGTGCGGATCTAAAGTCTGTAATTTAAACAAAACAATTTACAATTAAATAAAAAAGCAGTTCTGCTTTTCCTTGAATTTCTAATACTAATCGAAGAAAATTACTTCCGTCTTATGCAAGAACTCCTAATTTCGCTAATTATACGTATCATCTTCCTTCGGCTATAACAATCGCAGCAGTGAAAAAAATATTTATAAAAAGGAAACGCACTCTTCGGTGAATAGATAAGAAGAAATCAAAATTAAAATCAATAATGAGTTATTATATATAATTAAGTATCCTTAATTAAGTGGAACACTTAAATTACTTGCAGAATTTATTATGTAACAGTCGTTTCTCTTTTTTTTATTTATTAGATACCTCCAAGGTTGAAGTACTAAATAAAGATGAGTGTGAGTACTTACTTATAATTTGTTGTTATTATTATTTATGAGACAATACTTAAAGGACGAAATTAACCAAGCAGTAAATACAGGTTATGTAATTCTAACATGAATAGTTAGATATCAAGATGATGATGTAGGATTCTTTTCTTTGTTAGATAAGATGTATTCTCTTCCTCATATAATATTTATTTGGATCAATTACATTTACAATGTAGCAGCTATAGGTAGTATGTATTGTTACACTATATAATGTATGGGAATTTTATTTTTTAAATTAATAATCGATGTATGTAATTAACTTAGTAATATTCAGTCTTAGAAGTCTTCCTGATCTTTATAATTCTTTCATGTATGAGAATTACATCAGAGGAAAAAATCTAATGAAGTAAGTAATGGAATCATTAATGTCAATTATATAATAATGATTTGGCCTAGTTTATTTTTAACTTGGAGATTAGAATTTGACTTAATTAAGTAACTCGATTCATTACTTTACGCTTTTATGTATACATATAGGCGCCATAATGTACTGTCTATAGTACAGGTATAAATAGATATGCTAGTTTCTTTTCTTCATATACGGGAATAGTTTAAATTATGTAGTAGGGCGAATAATTTCCATTTGACTAAAACTTTATTGGACAAACCACAAATTGTCTTTTTCAAACTAGTAAGACGCATTGCACAGTGTCTCCTTAAACTGTTTTCTTTCAAATTGTTTAGTTGCAAAGTGAGTATTCTCAAAAGTAGAAATTGTATTTTTCATTTTACTTTTGATTGATTGAAAAACGGCGGAAGTGTTTGCCACGGACAAATACTAAGACAATTTCAGTTAATATGAGCTTTGCTAGCACTACCGGTGCATGTGGAATGTTGACTAGTACTAGTGGCACCATTTGGACAATTTAAGATGACAATCAATAAGCAAACCTCAAGAAATTGAAGATATCGATATCCCTCGGGAACTGAACTAAGAACTGAATTGTCCTGAGAATTCTCCATATGGGAATTTCAAGTGAGTTCCTGTAAAATGCATTGCTCAGCAGATATTTACAACATTTTCAAGCTTTACAACACTGATCTAAGATGACCATTTCAAAGACCTTTAACAATTCATCAGTGCTTGGTTTGAATAGAAGAAAACTAGCCAGAAACTTCTGTGCCACGAGCCAAACTGCACCTTAATATCTGTCCTAGTCTTATATCATTATCAGAGGTCAAAAGACAGTTTCTGCTCGATTGCAAACGCCTGCAATCATATTCTTCAATAAACAAATAAAAATTGAATTTTTAAAAAGAAAGCAAAAACGTCGGAATGATGTAAATGGCATTTTACCGCCTTGGGGTTTTTATTGATCGATATATCAGTTTTAACAGTTTGCATTTGCTTCTGTGGGATAATTCCGTTGTAGCCCACCCACTGATATCATAACTCCAGTACCAGTTAAACAGAAGACTGATCCCATAACTGCACCGTTGATTAAACGGAAGTGTTAGATGCGGCTGCAACCCGGCATTCTACATTAAAAAAATTGCGCTGTTTTCTTAGCAAAGGAAAACTGCTTTTATGCATTTTCCTCGATAGAATGCGCATTTTAAACTAAAAGATGTACCACGCAATGGCTCCTGCTGTAACGCCTTTATAAAGACCTCTTAAATCTATACCGTGTAGTTGCGCCTTCTATTGTCAATTTCCAAAGTAGGACAGATACCCTGGACAAGCTCGTTATATTTATATATACTATATATTGGTATTGATTCCTTAAAATATATTCAGAACTCTAATAACAATATAAAGACATAATATTCTTAATAATTCTCCTCTACACCTTTAAATGTGAAATTAACAAATTACTTACCTTGTCCAAAACAATCCGTTAGTACTTCGTAGTCCCAATCACACACGTTTCTGCGACTACGAAGTACTAACATATCTAAACCTTCGTGGCATGCTAATTTACCTTCAATCTATTAACGCTAATTAACCTAAAATTTTAACCGACCTTTAAAAGAACAATTGCGTGAAATTTGTAACAATAAGAATTGTGTGAGAACAGGGAATTGTATAGGTCGAAATATGGCCTATTTGTATCTTTTTGTAAGCTTTGAACGTTCACAGTAGTACAACATATTTCTAACCTGTTCTATTTTTGACGATGATGATTCTTTTTTATTTATTATACTTTATCTAATATTCCAATGCATTTCGTTGGAATGTATCCATTTCGTTAGTACTTTTTGCTGTCGAGCTGTGTAAATTTTAAATTAATTTATTTGAATCAAGTATGTTGTCCCTTGTAACTTATTTTGTCGTACAAAACCAAATCGTTTAATAAAAATCATATGAAATTTCTTCAAATTATATTCGATTTTCCAATTATTCAAAGTCAATGACGTAGTACTCTAACTTATGTAGTGCCGTAAATGATAATTGTTTACGTAAAGCTTCTATTAGAGTAGGTACTAAGCCACTTGGTATTGACAGAATTTAGCCTTTTCAACGGTTTCACAAACTCTGTGGAAACATAGTTTTCATCTACATATCTTGAAAACACTATGTTTAGTAACCATAAATTTACCTGATAATACAGGGTAACAAAAAGTAATTTAAATATAGACTTAATTTGTAAAATAATTTAATTTAATAAGTTTAATAAGTTAAATCAGTTAAATAAATGTAACTTACTAATAAGTACAACTAGTCATTATTTTTCCACTTCCAAAGGAGAGAATGACAATCAAAAATGTTTTTTGGCATTTTTATTTATTCTTATTTATATCCACATATTATATCAAGTAAGAGTTACTTCAAACGCAATGTTTCCACGTGAGTAAAACAATGTTTACCCAAAAATCATCTAATCGCGAAAGTAAACAACATTAGCGATACTGTTATTCGTTTTATTTAACAGTAATTTTATTTTTGTTAAGATCTTAAAATCAACCTAAGGAATCTCTCGTGAAAGAATTCACGCCAGCAGGTCACACCAGCAGAGAGACTTGCACGAATGTTCAAGATACCTATTCCTTCTACTTCAACCAGACCTGGAGTATTAAAGAAATTGTTTAGAGTCACTGTGTGATATGCACGAATTATATCAAGCTTTTGCTGGAGGCTTTCAGTCGCCTTCGCGATATGTTGGAGTCAGCTGCGATGCTGCTGGCTCCTCTCGAACTGTTTACCTCTTCGGGTACTACTGTCAACATAAGAAGTTTATGATTATGATTTTTAATAATTAATTTTTTTGTAATTTAATTAATTAAAACATTAAATCAAGTGAAGTCTTTAAGATTAAGGAATACAGTGAAGAGTATACAGTGTGTGTTATTGATCGAATTTAACGTGCCAATCACCATGGTATAGTGTGTTTTGACAACAGAATGTTTAGATGATTGTAGAAAACTTTTTTTAATACTGCACCGTATTAATAACGATGATAAATCAAAAACATTGTTAAGAGCCTGTTGTTAAGTAAGAACCGTTTTTATATCATACTAAACTACTTATGTGGAACCGGCTTTGCAACCCATATTTGCAAATTTGGCAAGTGCATTTATGTATGTAGTAGTACTTACATACTTGGAAAAAATCTACTTTCAAGATCAATCCTGTTATTCTTTTAGCAAATATTACCAGGTTATAAAAATGAATGTTTCCTCTTTTACAAAATAAGAGGTAAAAATAGATTTATTATTATTATACTTTTAACTCTATTGTTTAACAGATCATAAATTTTATAGTGGTACTATTATTAAATATTTATGTGTTAGACAACTATAAAGAGTTTTAATGAGAATTTAATTAAAGTTAATTTAATTAAGTACCCTTAAATGTTGAAATTTTAAGTCACTTTATAATAATTAAAATAGACAAAATTAAAAAAGCATTTAGGTCCAACCATTCATACATTTAATAATAACAATAATATAATAACGTACTAATTCCCACGTAACAAAAAATATTAATTCCAAAACCCTGAAATAGTTCCATATTTATAAACATTTACGGTTTAGAACTTTCCAAGATCTCTAGATATAGATTTGCAGTTTGAAAAATCATATTCGATTTTCTCATGTGGTGAGAAAGCTTTAAGATTAACATTAAGATTATATTAACATCATTATTAATACTTACAATTTCAATTAATTCACCCAAATAGGAATCATACCATTAAAAAATATTACATGAAAGATAAGAAAAAAGTTATATTTGAGAAAGTTAATTTTTTTAAATTTTAATAGTGGTAATATATTAATTACTGCTTTTGAATAATAATGTAAATAATAGTAGCAGCAGTTCAAGAATATGTTAAACATAATTACTACCATAAATTTAATCTATTAAAATTAATAAACAACTGTGATGTTTGCATATTATTAAATTAGGGAAATAGATAATTAAATTCTCTAAATAACAATCTTTAATAATTTAATACCTATTTGCCAGTTCACGGAAAGAGAAATAAAATTTAGGAACAGTTTTCTATTATTTTCACGTGAACACTAACCATATTGCATATTATAGTTAGAAGCATAAATAAAGTAAAAGTAATGGAAAAACTTAAAAAAGAAATTGTAATGAAAATACAATTCTAAGCAGAAAACTTAGCAAGAGCTTATTGCATAACATGTTAAATAATATTGCAACTGCAAATTTCAAATATCTGAATGTGTTTCACCGTACTAATCATGCTGAGTAAACAATTACCATTAGTAATGCCAAATCGTTAACATTATTTACAAAGTAATCAATATGCACTAAGGAATCAGTTTCTTACTAACTTTTTACAATCTTGTAGTTCAAATAATATACTAAGCCTAAAGTAGAAAAATCACTTAAAACAGTACCGAGATAAGTAACAAGCAATTTTTTAATTTTAAATGAAACACCTTGTACATTTTAGTTTTTATAGTTCTGAAGATTTATTGTTCGGATTATCCAAAAATTATAAATTTCGGTAATACTATCAAGAAACAGTCTGTTTAAAAACTACGTGTCCCTATCAAAGGTATGAAAAAGAATGAATTAACTACAAGTAACTAAGAAATTATCTAATGCAGGAATACACTCTTAAGGTAATATTTTGGTACTGCATCAGTAATCTACAGTTGATAAAAAGATAAAAGTTACATATTCAATTATTTGATCTTTGTATCCTTCAATATTATTTTCTGTTTAATAACGAAATTTACCTGCAAAAACATGGTTTACATATGATAGTCCAAGCAGCGACCGCAAGATTTTGACCGTCATCGTACATACGGATAATTTATAGAAAATGTGGAAATAGACATTATAGGTAACACAAAACCTCTTACAGGCCTATAAGCAAATCCTGGCACGACTGCAGTTAATGGCCTAATTAAGGTTAATTCATCAGTATTTCGCGTACGTTACATAACATCCAGGTCAAATTTACAGGATTTGTAGAGAGATACCCGTACTTCAAGGATAACTTTGTCAGCCTTACCCCATCTTGGCAGAAGTGCCCAGCTAACCAACCCGAAGATGCGGTTTTGCAGCGTTTCCCTTCCGTGATGGAATATCTACTTGCTTTTTTTAAATTGAAGGTTAAACTGCCCAAACAACAAAAAGTTTTGTCAGCTTGAGCAAACCTTGGTAGAAATGTGTCTTTTAAGGAGTAGTAGTAGTTCTACAGCACCTTAAGAAAACCGGTCTACCGCGCATTTATACCTAGTTTTGCTCAGGCTGACAAAACTTTTTGTTCTTTAAGCAGCTTAACCTTAAATTTGAAAAACAAAGCAAGTGGATATTCGATCACGGAAGGGAGAAGCTGCAAAACCACCTCTTCGGAGCGGTCAGCTGGGCACCTCTGCCAGGATGGGGTAAGGCTGACAAAGATACCACACCTGTGCCACCTCCTCCACATAGATACCTAGTGAAGGGAGCCTCAGAACAGTCTCCAAAACGCGTTGGGCTTGGATCTAGAGCTCCCTTACAACTCAAACGTGCCAATCTTAGTTTCTTTAGTTAGTTAGTCGTACGTGTGAGATCTCGGTTGCTGTCTTAGTTTTTTGACCCTGGATAAGTAGACTACCGCGCCAAAGCATAGATCTAAATATGGCAGTGTACAGCTATAGAGCAGCCTTCGGTGAAGGTTCGCAAAGTCTGCCATTGCACGGCGATACTGCCAAAGCTTGACACGCGCTATTTCTACCACCATTTCCACGGGTTTACCCCAGTAAACGTTTACCTTTTTTTAGCACTTTCTCATCTATTTGTATTGATTCGCTGCAGGTTGTTTGGTGTGGTATAGTTTTTTATAATCGTGGTCTTATTTTTATTCACACGAAGTCCAAAGATTTTTGCTATCGTATTTAGATTCTCTATTATTTCGCTTAGTATCGTTCAGGTGTTTCTGCAACAATATCCTCGTATCTCGCTTTAATCTAACAATTTAAAGACGTCTTCTAAAGTCTTAGTAAATAACTTAGGCGATATTGTGCGTCTTTACCTTATATCACGTTTTATTCTGATGGGGTCTGTGCTGTCAAGTGTTCGAACAATCATGACTGCAAATGCTGACTTCTATTATTATTTGAATATACCTGTACTCGTTTTTGTACGGTTGGAATGCGTCAATTATAGCCAAGTTTCAACCTTATCGAAGACCAAACATACTAAAAAGTTGTATTAATTTGTTTTGTGTATTAATATAGTCAATAGTCAAAACAAACTGCGACATCACCTAGCATCAGCTGCGTCAATTTATCAGATATCACGTTGAAAATGCAGTTAGGTACATCCAACTCCAACTGCTATTCTTAAATCAGTGACCACCAATCCACTTTTCAAAAACATTTTTGTCTCGTTTATTATGAAAGATAGTCACTAATGATATTAAGCTTTTTTGTTGCATTTAATGGTTCGCATCCTCTAACGATAGCACAAGGGGTCCTACATATTTAAAAATCATTTTAGAAATACTGTGTCTTCTATTCCCTCCACGACTATCCCAAGGAATTCGTTCAGTTGTCACTACCTATTAAAATGATTACATATTTATAACTTTCACCATATTTGGCTACTTATCCTGAGGAGTACTGTGTCCTGAATGATCATGTGTACCATGTGTATTTAAGTACCTAAAGGTACATCTACACAATGACACCTTTAAAATGATACTAATCTTTCCATACATACTCTACACAAGAAAACGGGCTTACGGTTTTATAAAATAGGATAAGTCTGTCCGTTACTAGTTTCAGCTATTTATTTTACTATATCTATAAAGATCCACATGTCAAACAGTATTCTGCATATTTGTAAACGGTTATTATCTTTATGAAATTGAATCAAATCACCTTCGTGAGTATTTAGTTAAATATACAGTATATAATCAGGGCCAACTAAAGCTTACGAGATTTCTGACATCACGATAGTCGCCATGAGAATGAACGGAAAAACACATGTAATTTAAGCGTAGGACGTAACTTTTACATTATAATATTTCGTACTATTTACACAAAACAAAAGTTTTATTCGTAGTTACATGGTACGTACATAACCTTATATGAAAAATAAAACATAGCTTCTCAAACAATATTATGCATTAGAATGCACAACAAAGGTAGTGATAAAAACATAAATCTTATGTTACAGTTTGGTTAATTGAATATTCTTCTTATTCTATTTAGCTGTAGTTATTTAAGAAAATATTTGAAATAGCACCAATAGCGATTTTATATAAGCGATATGAGCTTCTATTACCAATAATGGTTTGATATTGTTTCAGAAATAATTACAGTCATATCTACAAAAGTTTGATCTGTATATTTGAAATAGTTTCATTTCTAAAGATTTGGCAGTCGATAAAATTAAAATTTAGACATTTAGTTTTGATTTTATGAAGTATATGTTAACTGATTAGATCATCAACTTAAAATTAGTTTCTGAAAACAATTTCTGTAGATACAAATTCATATCTTCAAATTCTTTTTGCATCTTTAACTCACCATTTGATGGTTCCTTCAAACTTAAAGTCATGAGTAGCAAAATATTTTATAGTAAGAATCTTCTTTTATTGTACATTTTAAATTAAGAAGAGATAAGATTTTAATTTTATAATTTATTTTAAATACAATTATTAGTATTTTCTAATGAAGTTTGTTAATTACTATTGGTTTTTGATTTCTGTTTTTATTGTTTGCATTTTTCGTTTTGCTTTAAGTTGTTTTCTAATCATTGTGACGCAAAACCGCCTAGAAATGACAAAAAAAAAGCTTTTTTCCAATAAATGCTTAAAGAGGTTAAGATCAAACCTCGGCTACTATCGTGATGTCACAGCGGAACTCCACACGCTATATAGTAAGCTTTAGTTTGATATAATGTATATACTACGCATTTGGAACTAGCACAAACTACAGCAGTTATTTCCGTTGCAGTTTCTTCTGTTTTATCTAATCAAGAAAGATCACGTAGGTACGTTAGAAGATAATATAAAAAACTTCATATTCCACCTATGTTACATATTATTTGCCACACACCATTTCATCGCACCTAACCCTTTGCGGCAGACATAATTTTTCCCTATTTCAGACTTATTAAATTTTTGCATTATTTCGTCCTACTTTTCCTAGCGATAAAACGAATCCAACTGAAGTCCAAGGAGGAATTAGACAAGGAGATATTACCATCTTTCTAAAGCTATGTATATACGTAGACACTTTTGTGTCAGCACTTAATCTATAGACTATTCTACATAGATTGTGTGTAACACTATATTTTTAACACAAAAATTAATGAATGTCCCACACTTGGGCGCCAATTGTAACATACTGAAAGAACAAGACCCCGAGATTGGGCACTAATTAAAACAAAATATTTCCTTACACTCAAAATATTTGATGCTTACTATACAACTCATAAATGATCCAGCTAATAATAATATGATACTCGTAAACAGAAACCGGTATCAGATCTATTAAATTTAATTCAATTATTAGTCATGTTCAATTATGTCAAAAATCAAATTAGTTGAAATATACTCGTATTTAAAGACTTTCATAAATTAATGGTCCAATATTATCTATTAAAAAAATATTATTATTATAGTACGGTTAAGTTCAAAAATAGATTTATTTATAAATGAAACAAAAATAAAAGTCAAAGATAAAAAAAAGTTTTCATTTAAGACAGTTGTAAATTTAAAAAAATAAATGCCTAACGTAAGAATTCTTAACGGCGGGAAAAATATATGCACATACATGTAGAAATCAAAACTGATACATGAATAATTATCTTACTCAACGTGACTTACTCAAACTTTAACAAAATAATATTCTTCAGTTCACAGTACATTGATCAAATTATTCGATTTGATACCACTTCACAAAATGATTAACACTTAGTGCCTTTTTGTTCACATTTAAACACTAAATACCAAAATTAATAGCTTGATGAAGCTGCAGAATCTGGAAAACACCTTAATTACCGACACCGCTTCTTACTTCAGACCAAAGAATTAATGTTCACAATAATTGTTTTGTTTTAAAACTATTTTCATTATTCCTTTTTTAAGTAACCGGAACAACCATATAAATTCAATTGTTAGTTACTTTCAATTATTAAAAGAATTGGAATACGGTAACAAAATACTTGTTACACTTTAGTTATAAATCTTTAAATTGTACGAAACTAATTATTGAATTTCGGTACGGTGTTTATAATAATGATTCTAATTTAAATCAAATTAGATTTCTGTATTTTTCACAATTAAACACGTTACTGTATTTGGGAAGTGCCGTCGGCATGCAAACCCTGTACGTATACGATAATAGACATAAGAGCTCCGCACTCTTTAGTGTTTATTGCGGACTCACTTAATTAAAAAACTTCAACTGGAACTCTAGTTGCTGAATAATCTTCCACTGGATTAATTTTACTTGTTAATAACACGGGAAGCAAAATGCTGGAACAAGCCCGCTAACTTGCGGTAAAACACCCATTGTCCGACCGGACGCTACTTTAGGGTATGAGATCCACTGCCCGACTGACTTGAAAAGGCTTCAGATTTACATAGTGACAAAATGATTTTTAAAAGGGATATTTCAAATTATCCAACAGCGAAACAACGAGGCTTCAAAAAAATGTTCATATTTTAGTTTTTGATATAATTTGTGTTACTAAATAAAGTTTCTTTTACTCCATTATAAAACGGTTCTTACTTAAAAAATGACCCTCGTACATTGGCATATGGTGCATTATAATTATTATAGATTGTATTAGTATTATTATAAACCTTCTCTAGACACAAACGTGTCTACGTGTATACTTAGCCTTAGATTATTTACTAATCTGTTTGAAGATGTCTTCAAAACACTGGAGCGGGAAATAGCAACTTAAACATAAAAGAATTGTGGACGCATATTTTGTTATTTCACCAAATCATATATCCGACTTTGGTCACAGATATTATAAAATAATAACATAAGGAATCCCATTTCAGTACCTAACTTAACTAATATTGGAAACTGGAAATAGTAAAAATAAATACTTATATATTTTCTAAGTGACATAGTTTTTAGTTAATAGTAACTTTTTGTTAGAACAGTATCAACATACAATCATATTATAAACACAGTTTAACTATTACTAAATTTTATAATATATTTATTATTTTTCTTAACAAGCCGCTGTGTGAATAATAAAATAAGTAATTATTTTCACATCTTCGCCTTTATATAAATTGTATTTCATTTAAGTATATTAAAAGAATGATTCATTACAATTAAATTCATGGTTAACTAGTAATTGTTATAATTTAAAACGCATTTATGCAATTACACAAAAATAATAATAAAAGAAGAAAGAACAGTTAAATCTCATAACAACAAAGATGTAATTATTGTTCTAATATAATAATATTTTACATTTTATTTTAATTTTTAATTAATTTGACCCCAACAAGTGTGTCGTAAAAGTGTTGTTTGTTATTATTATTAATAAAATAAATCTAGGTAATAACATAAAGAGCTTAAAATACGATGATCAAACAATCATAGTTTATAAAATATTAGGAACGCGATTAACGAAGCCTTGAATTGATGATTTTGGTCAATTACTTCAAATTTTTTAAACGTATTTAAAAGATTGTAGATTATGTACAAGGAATTAAGATAAACGGATGTTAATATCTTTATAACGAGCTATTGTATTAGATAATGTGCGTTTGTTGCGTTAAATAACTTTATGGTAATAATAACTGTAATCATAAAAACGTGTGTGAGGTAAAACAAGAAAATTTTTAAAATTAAACAGTCTTAAAATCTATGTAGATTACGATTTCATGTTTTTCATAACTAACACTAAGGTTGGTTTTCACAGCATTTGAAGAATGGTTTAACAAAGGGCTAATTTACAAGTGAAACCTTTTAAAACCGTTTCTTCTCTGTATTTTGGCAAGTGGTACTTTGACCAATTTGAATGTAGTAACCAAAACTAAGCATGCCCTCTTCCCTGCTTCTGCTGTTATTTAATTCTTTAGTACTAGGACAGTGAAAGAAAAATATCTTGTATGCACTTGATGTGTTACACGAAATATAACAAGATATTGCACTACACTACATTAATATATAGTACTATAACGAGCTTGTATTGGTTTTATATCCTGTTTACTTCGGAAATTCATAAACAGAGACGCCACTTCAGTGGTCGTTACACCTGGCCAGTAGGTATTCGACCACTTGAGTCCATCCCTTCCCTTTTTATGCAAATGACCCGCGATCTAATTAATATTCAAATGAGGCGTGGTCTAATTAAATGCGCGAATTAAATACGCGAATTAAATTAATTGATCTAATTAAATTAAATTAAATTAATTCACGGTATCATTTACATATCTCATCTCTCATTTACATATATCATTTCTCATATGCATGCGCTAATTAAATTAATTGATCTAATTAAATTAAATTAAATTAATTCACGGTATCATTTGCATATCTCATCTCTCATTTACATAACTCATCTCTCATTTGTACATCTCACCTCTCTCATTTCTCATATGCATTCACGAATTAAATTAATTCACGGTATCATTTGCATATCTCATCTCTCTCATTTCTCATATGGATGCTCAAATTAAATTAATTTACGGTATCATTAGCATATCTCATCTCTCATTTACATTTATCATTTCTCATATGGATGCTCGAATTAAATTAATTCACGGTATCATTAGCATATCTCATCTCTCATTTACATTTATCATTTCTCATATGCATGCTCGAATTAAATTAATTGACGGTATCATTAGCATATCTCATCTCTCATTTACATTTATCATTTCTCATATGGATGCTCGAATTAAATTAATTCACGGTATCATTTGCATATCTCATCTCTCATTTACATAACTTATCTCTCATTTGTACATCTCACCTCTCTCATTTCTCATATGCATGCTCGAATTAAATTAATTAACGGTATCATTAGCATATCTCATCTCTCATTTACATTTATCATTTCTCATATGCATGATCTAATTAAATTAATTCACGGTATCATTTACATATCTCATCTCTCATTTACATATCTCATCTCTCATATGCATTCACGAATTAAATTAATTCACGGTATCGTTTGCATATCTCATCTCTCATTTACATAACTCATATCTCATTTTGTACATCTCATTTTGTACATCTCATTTTTATATATCATTTGTCATCTCTCATCTCTCTCTCATAAATTTATTTTAAAATAAATCTTATGTTGTCATTCGTAATTGATATTTAAATATAGATCTATAGGTCATCATGTAATTCTACGAAAACAATTTAACATGTAGAAACATCTAGGGTAATAATAAGAATTTGCTTTCAAGTATACAAAGTATCTTTAAAGATTACTGTCAATCACCAGTCAGATTATCTCTATTGCATTCTGACATGTTTAAATATACGTCATAAACATTTAAAATACGGTTTACAAGTAAAGCAAATTATATTTGAAAGAAAACAATTAGCATCGTTCGTTATGATTTCTTAAAAATTTATTTAAATGAAACTTTTTAAGAATATAGAATACTGTAGAAAATTATTTTTAAAATTCAAAAAACATTTTCTGTATTTATAACTGTTTAAGAAGTTACTTCAAACTGATGTTTTTGCATGAAAATACGTACAAGGTAATTGTCATGTTGTTTTCGACATTCCTTAAAACTGCTTTCAACCATAAATAAACAAAACGTTCTTACAAATGACTGAACATTTCAAAGGAATTTAGATTTTCTAAATAATTTGTTAAGAGATCGTCATCTTAAAAGCAGTACAAACTATTGTTTTAAATGACAACTACTCACCCTTGTATTAATCTGTATAAGTTAGATGTGTAGAAAATTTGAATACGGGTTAAGTACACTATCTATTTAGCTGATTCAAAAATTCAAAAAACATTTTCTGTATTTATAACTGTTTAAGAAGTTACTTCAAACTGATGTTTTTGCATGAAAATACGTACAAGGTAATTGCCATGTTATTTTCGACATTCCTTAAAAATGCTTTCAACCATAAATAAACAAAACGTTCTTACAAATGACTGAACATTTCAAAGGAATTTAGATTTTTTAAATAATTTGTTAAGCGATCGTCATCTTAAAAGCGGTATAAATTATTGTTTTAAATGACAACTACTCACCCTTGTATTAATCTGTATAAGTTAGATGTGTAGAAAATTTGAATACGGGTTAAGTACACTATCTATTTAGCTGATTCAATAAAAATTTCGTTATTTTTAAAATTCCTAACAAGGGTTCAGGGTTCTTTATCTGTTTTAGAATATTCAAAGACAATATATGTATAAATTATCGCGAGTCTCCTGCTCTATATACAACGCCATATATAAAATTAGAGATAAAAATTTATTCTGTGTATTGGTGAAAACTCAAATATTCACGGAAATATAACAATCGGTACATATAACAATACTAATCAGTCTAACGCTGAATATATATTTTATATTATACAAACGGAGAGAAAAGAATAGGTACAATCGGATTATGTTCATAGGAAGCTCACCATGATTATTATAAACATCTTAACAGAATAAAAAGGGCTATATGAATATAACTTATAGGATTTAATCAAACTAGAAAAATATCGATATATATCCTGCGTTGAGAAAATAATTATACTAGGCGTTTAAATGTTTTTGAAGTCCTCATAGTTAACATCTCCTACAACATGATCCCTATACACGTGCTTTAAATTTAATTCGTCCTGTTTAAAAAGAATAATCAATGAAATAAATGAGTCAAATAAACAAAATAACAATGCTTACTTTAGACTCACATACATCAAAGGTCTATCAGAAAAACTAAAAAAAGTTTTTTTAAAAAATAACATATCTATTGCATTTAAAACTAACAAAAAAGTTAACAAATTATTCAGTAAACTTAAATGTAAAATTCCAATTGATATGGAATCTAATGTAATTTACTGTATCCCATGTGGAGATTGTAAGGACGAAAAAATGTATTACATAGGACAAACAAAAAGATATTGTAAAGATAGAATAAAAGAACATAAATCAAGCGTTATGAAAAAAAACTTAAGTAATACAAAAACATCCTTAGTGAATCATACATATAAAGATAACCATAATTTTGATTTCGACAATGTAAAAATTTTGAAACAAGAAAGTAACTTAACAAGGAGACTAATACTAGAAATGCTCCACATACAAAAAAACAAAAACAATACTGTAAATTATCAATCTGATATCCAAAAACTAAGTGCTATATATTTTAATTTAATTAACTTATAAAGGTTCTCATCAAACTTATTGTTGTTATCTGACAGTTTATTAATTTATAAGTAATAATTATAACATTCAACTTATTACATATTAGGTGTATATTTAAGATGAAACATACTGTACATTGCGAGATGTCACTACACGTCGTTTTGACATCTCCAATCCCAGGAAAAATGAATGTTGTTTCCTTAAGAACCTGCTTCCTGTACACCACGTTGTTGGTAAATTTAATTCGTCCTGTTTAAAAAGAATAATCAAGTTTGCGTTATCCCTTATCAAATTTTTCGGTATCTTTGCATATGCCTGTCCTAAATAAAATGAGTCAACACCTTTATGCCTACCCATACTAAAATATTCTCTAATTTTTTCCTGTTTGTCACAGATAATATCGTCGAAAATGAATACTAAATTAGGTTTGATGTTGCTAGGGCTGATTACATCATCGTTTTCGCCATGTTTAGGTTGAAATTAAGACTTGGCGTATAGGTAGATATTTTCAAATTTTAATTCGTTTTCATTAATTAGTAGACCTAACAAGACATTAGGTTTACCACAAGAAGAAGGTACGCTCAAAATTACTCTACAGGAAACAGGTAAAAGCTTACCATGCTTCTTATCACCATCGGAATATTATCGAGAAACACGATCGTCTAAGTTAAATATATTTAGCGACTTCTTTTGCTTAATAATTTTCATTATGGTATGTGTATATGTCTAGACACAGTTTCAGCAAACGCATTGTATTCTATCAACGAATCATGTAAAATTAAGCAGTATAGTTTAGCTGTATCAGAAAGTGGGTTGACCGACTCAAGCTCTAATCTCTAAATTCATGAATACCTTATACACGCGATATAACTACCCTGTAAGATTACGAGAGGGTACATGAAGAAAAGAGTATGTTGTAAGTCGGTTCTGAATTTCTTAAAACATTACTCGAATATCAAAAAATTCGTAACGGCGATGCATAGGTTTAATACTATCAACAGCTCATATAAAGGAAATGTTAGATTGTTAACAGTTTATGAGCATTAATCAAAGACTATTCTATAATGATGTATTATTTATTTTAAAGTTGTACTACATATATTCAACTAATTTGAATATACGATAACGGATACTCTTTATACTTCTATGCACACAATCGAGGTATCAGTACACTCCAACCACGTGATCAAGATTGTAGTATTCAAATCAAGCTTCCTAGCCCCTATAAAAGTATTCTAGAACACAGAGTATTCATCACTAAACGTATTCTTCATATATGAAATCATAAAGTTCGAGTCTAACTACGGACGAGGTGAAAGAATAAGTGCAATCGGTTTATGCCCATACCAGGCTCCCTATGATTATTATAAATGTGTTAACAGAATAAAAAAAGGTGAAATGAATATAACTTATAGGATTTAATCAAACTAGACAAATATCGATATATCCTACGTTGAGAAAATAATTATACTATGTAAGCATCGATACGCTACATATGATTGCGAGCCTGAGTATAAGCATAAACCCTATACTACAGATTTTTATCTTTTTTCATTATATCTACTACTGACGAGGTGAAAGAATAGGTACATTTAACATGCGTATGCTACAATTATCTAATTTTCTAGTTTTCTATACGTAATGTAATTCTGAATGGATTTTAACCCTTTTCGTTATATCTACTACCCTTGTAAGCGATTTCTACATATACGTTCTTATTGTTTATACACCATATAGATATTCGTGGCATCTAAAGTAAACTCTTATTTAAACGTTATTTTACAATTTATCATACATTTTAGCAACTCCGAAATATGACGATATGTAATAATATACTATATACTTTTGTAGGATATTCGTCGTATCTATAGTAAACTCGTATGATTATCCCTCTCTATCGTAACCCAGTATGTAAGGACATTATGTTAAATACTATTATATGTGCTAAGTAAAATAATAAACAGATATTTCGAAAATTTTATGCATTCTTGAGAGAACGGGGTATAATATTTAAAAACACACTGTAGAAAACATATTAGCAGAGAAAGGGAATACATAAATACAGTATGTTTTGTATGATGAGTTGTCGTCAGTGTAAAAGAAATAAGTTCGTCGCCATATTTAAACGTTATTTTACAATATATCACACATTTTCAAGAGCTTCGAAATACGCAGATATGTAATAATATACTATATACTCTTGTAGGATATTCATCGTATCTATAGTAAACTCGTATGATTAATAATAATTTGTAACCATTTTCGATACCTTCGAAATATAAGTCTATAACATATGTTTGTAATGCGTCTTTATAACTTTGAAACACAGGGTAGTTACCTCTTGCAATATCTACAGTTATGAGAACCCTGAAGACTTAACTCGGAGAAATAAATCAGATAAATATTTTACTTTTTATTGAAACGATAACTTTGCATACTAATAAGTAGGTATTGGACCACCTTGGGCAGACGTTTTTGAGGGGATGCAGTCGTCGTTAAGTACGGAATCTGCATTACCGACATTCTGTATTACATTTGGTTCGTCACTCGGCTAAATGGCAACGCTGTTGCTAGGAGAAAACAGATGGCGCCAGTGTCGTTTTACGTGATTTTTGTACCGACATTCTGTATTATCGGCATTTGGTTTGTCACATGGCTAAATGGTAGCGTCGTTGCTAGGGGAAAACAGATGGCGCCGGTGTCGTTTTACGTGATTCTCGAAGTACGGAATCTGTATTACCGGTCTTGTATATTACCGGAATTTGGTTCGGCGCTCGGCTAAATGGTGTTGCTAGGATAAAAACAGAGGGCGCTTAATTATTTCCTTCACACCAATTACGGTCGTTCTGCTAGTTGTTAATAGAGGGCGTCATGAAGAAATCTGTATTACCGATTACGGACGTTCTGCTAATTGTTAATATAGAGGGAGCCAAGGTTTATCATTTTATATTAATAAATTTACCGATTTCTTAAAATAATTATCGTCGTTAATACTTTAATTACATATAATAATTTAAGATAATTAATTCAGCATTAAAATTCTAAATTCAGCTTTTAACGCAAATCACGGACCTACGTGATATAAACGAACCGTCAGTTTTCTATCTTTCTCTATCGTTATAAACTGTATATCTTTTAAAAATCTCTAATATTTACATCGAGAGATTGCTTGATCAGATAGTTGATATATTAACTACCTACATATCATTCGCGGTATCGTTTGCATATTCGCCATTTAGAAGGAATTTGAATCGGGTCCTATCACTAATATGCATTATCACCAGAAGAAATCTGTATTATCGACGATCTATGTACTACTACTAGACGGAGTCATGAAGAAATCTGTATTACCTGTATGTACTGATGCTATTAGAGGTCGCATTAAAGAATCTCCTCTCTGGACATGAAGAAATCTGTATTATCGACGACCTAGCTAATGCTAATAGAGGGCGTCATGAAGAAATCTGTATTATCGACGACGACGACAGCTCGATAAAACGTTTAAAATTTTGAATTTGTCGTTTTTGAAGTCACCATAATGGATTTCCCGCCCTTGAAATTTATATTTCACATCTGACTGACCACGTGATCAAGATCGTTGTATTCTAATGAAACTTTCTACCCAAAGAGATCATGAAATTTAAAGAAACCAACAATCGTCAATGATATCAACGAGTTTTGCAAGCTCGACTAACCGATATATCTATGTCAGTAGCTACCCTTCGTGAAGGGCTTTCGGATCTCCATGTTAAGAAAATTACGTTAATAAATACACAGGCTCTTGAATCACGTTCAGGGATCGGCCTGGTTTCTAACACTAATATGTATTATTATCAACGGCTGAATTAACTATTTAAAAAGAGAAAAAAACCTAATTCTAATGCTGTAAAATAACTTACCATTTGCGCTTTGTAATACCAGATATCACTTTAAATTAAAACACCTTAATCACCTCTCATCAAGAAGGAATATATACTCATAAGGAATATAATCATCTTTTAAATTTAAACCGGTCCTTATTATTAGACTTTAAACCAATTGTTACAACAAAAATATAATACAGCTATACTGTAGAAGGTACCAAAATAAACTGGAGTTAAATTTTACCTTACCCTCGACGACGACGACAAAAAGGGAAACACCCTGAGGCATTATACATTCTTTTAAAAAAGGCACGCTTCGACCTCCAAATCACTAGAAATTTGCGGTTTTTATACCTGCTTCAAACTCAAAACAGGTAAGTTTGAATGATTCTTTTCTGTAAAAATTCTCTCCCTTTTCCATCATCAATATATAATCTTTTCAATCTTCCTTAAAGAAAGCTTTTTTTTGTAAACTTGAAATAGAGATAATTATCAGATTAAGATGCATCACTATACCCCAAAAAGGTCGGGTTGACTACCTGAGGCACAATAGCAGGTACTAATCCTTGAACATTTAAAATCCTTGTACAGTAAAAACAAAAGAGTATGGTTGATGGTTAGGTTTTAACTTATTTCCTTTCCGAATCAAAATACTTAGATTTTCACATAAAATCTTTAGGGCGGTCTGTCACTTTTCTTTTTTAATAAACAAAAATTTGTTCCGACACTTTCCTCTTTTTCCCCTTAATTTTAATATTACAGGAATCTAATAAACAACTTACCTATTTCTAGGGGCAATAAGTCAATCACACAGGTCTCGTCATCATAACAATAATTAGTTATAAAACGTGGTCAATTCCCAGTAAATCTAGAAATTATAAGAGTAACAAAATATTTAAATAAACGCAATTTTTATGATTATGGAGTTCCACAAAGTAAGGCTGGAGACAGTAAACGCTATGATGTATTAGTTTTAGACACGTACAATACGTACGGGAAATAGAAAATTCATTTCACTTTATTCAATAAAAAACTTAACGTTGTCATGATATAATAACATTAGAATTTCATGTACGTGAGATAGAAGGTTCAAATTTATAAAAGAAACTTAAAAAAATTATTCAGTAAAAACTTAACGTTGTCGTGCTATAATAACATTAGAATTTTACGTACATGAGATAAAAGGTTCGAATTTATAATAAGAAACTTACCTAATGTGTTACACCGCTGTAAATATGCACTACACGCAATTTTAAACAAAAAACTCTATAAAAGGATAAAAATCTGTAGTATAGGGTTTATGCTTATACTCAGGCTCGCAATCATATGTAGCGTATCGATGCTTACATAGTATAATTATTTTCTCAACGTAGGATATATCGATATTTGTCTAGTTTGATTAAATCCTATAAGTTATATTCATTTCACCTTTTTTTATTCTGTTTAACACATTTATAATAATCATAGGGAGCCTGGTATGGGCATAAACCGATTGCACTTATTCTTTCACCTCGTCAGTAGTTAGACTCGAACTTTATGATTTCATATATGAAGAATACGTTTAGTGATGAATACTCTATGTTCTAGAATACTTTTATAGGGGCTAGGAAGCTTGATTTGAATACTACAATCTTGATCACGTGGTTGGAGTGTACTGATACCTCGATTGTGTGCATAGAAGTATAATGAGTATCCGTTATCGTATATTCAAATTAGTTGAATATATGTAGTACAACTTTAAAATAAATAATACATCATTATAGAATAAGTCTTTGATTAATGCTCATAAACTGTTAACAATCTAACATTTCCTTTATATGAGCTGTTGATAGTATTAAACCTATGCATCGCCGTTACGAATTTTTTGATATTCGAGTAATGTTTTAAGAAATTCAGAACCGACTTACAACATACTCTTTTCTTCATGTACCCTCTCGTAATCTTACAGCGTAGTTATATCGCGTGTATAAGGTATTCATGAATTTAGAGATTAGAGCTTGAGTCGGTCAACCCACTTTCTGATACAACTAAACCATACTGCTTAATTTTACATGATTCGATGATAGAATGCAATGCGTTTGCTGAAACTGTGACTAGACATATACACATAACATAATGAAAATTATTAAGCAAAAGAAGTCGCTAAATATATTTAACTTAGACGATCGTGTTTCTCGATAATATTCCGATGGTGATAAGAAGCATGGTAAGCTTTTACCTGTTTCCTGTAGAGTAATTTTGAGCGTACCTTCTTCTTGTGGTAAAACTAATGTCTTGTTAGGTCTACTAATTAATGAAAACGAATTAAAATTTGAAAATAGCCTATACGCCAAGTCTTTATTTCAACCTAAATATGGCGAAACCGATGATGTAATCAACCCTAGCAACATCAAACCTAATTCAGTATTCATTTTCGACGATATTATTTGTGACAAACAGGAAAAAATTAGAGAATATTTTAGTATGGGTAGGCATAAAGGTGTTGACTCATTTTATTTAGGACAGGCATATGCAAAGATACCGAAACATTTGATAAGGGATAACGCAAACTTGATTATTCTTATAGAAATAAAACTTCATGGGTTTCAGTCTTTATACTATTTACTTGTCTAATTCACCACTTCATCGACGTTTCGACAATAGGTTCATTGTCTTTATCAAGATCTACAAACAATTTTTATACATTACATATATGTTAAAAGGTTAATTACAGTTACACAATTGACACTTAATGTTATCATAGGTTAAAATTTGTTTTTAAATAATTATAAACATTTGTTAATTAATACTTACTTATGATGATTTTTTTAATATATGTTTGATAATATTGAGCAACAATTATATTTAATGTGATTTTCTTAATTTTAATAAAATTAATAGCACGTAATACCAACAACGTGGTGTACAGGAAGCAGGTTCTTAAGGAAACAACATTCATTTTTCCTGGGATTGGAGATGTCAAAACGACGTGTAGTGACATCTCGCAATGTACAGTATGTTTCATCTTAAATATACACCTAATATGTAATAAGTTGAATGTTATAATTATTACTTATAAATTAATAAACTGTCAGATAACAACAATAAGTTTGATGAGAACCTTTATAAGTTAATTAAATTAAAATATATAGCACTTAGTTTTTGGATATCAGATTGATAATTTACAGTATTGTTTTTGTTTTTTTGTATGTGGAGCATTTCTAGTATTAGTCTCCTTGTTAAGTTACTTTCTTGTTTCAAAATTTTTACATTGTCGAAATCAAAATTATGGTTATCTTTATATGTATGATTCACTAAGGATGTTTTTGTATTACTTAAGTTTTTTTTCATAACGCTTGATTTATGTTCTTTTATTCTATCTTTACAATATCTTTTTGTTTGTCCTATGTAATACATTTTTTCGTCCTTACAATCTCCACATGGGATACAGTAAATTACATTAGATTCCATATCAATTGGAATTTTACATTTAAGTTTACTGAATAATTTGTTAACTTTTTTGTTAGTTTTAAATGCAATAGATATGTTATTTTTTAAAAAAACTTTTTTTAGTTTTTCTGATAGACCTTTGATGTATGTGAGTCTAAAGTAAGCATTGTTATTTTGTTTATTTGACTCATTTATTTCATTGATTATTCTTTTTAAACAGGACGAATTAAATTTAAAGCACGTGTATAGGGATCATGTCGTAGGAGATGTTAACTATGAGGACTTCAAAAACATTTAAACGCCTAGTATAATTATTTTCTCAACGCAGGATATATATCGATATTTTTCTAGTTTGATTAAATCCTATAAGTTATATTCATATAGCCCTTTTTATTCTGTTAAGATGTTTATAATAATCATGGTGAGCTTCGTATGAACATAATCCGATTGTACCTACTCTTTTCTCTCCGTTTGTATAATATAAAATATATATTCAGCGTTAGACTGATTAGTATTGTTATATGTACCGATTGTTATATTTCCGTGAATATTTGAGTTTTCACCAATACACAGAATAAATTTTTATCTCTAATTTTATATACGGCGTTATATATAGAGCAGGAGTCTCACGATAATTTATACATATATTGTCTTTGAATATTCTAAAACAGATAAAGAACCCTGAACCCTTGTTAGGAATTTTAAAAATAAATAGAAATTTTTATTGAATCAGCTAAATAGATAGTGTACTTAACCCGTATTCAAATTTTCTACACATCTAACTTATACAGATTAATACAAGGGTGAGTAGTTGTCATTTAAAACAATAATTTATACCGCTTTTAAGATGACGATCGCTTAACAAATTGTTTAAAAAATCTAAATGCCTTTGAAATGTTCAGTCATTTGTAAGAACGTTTTGTTTATTTATGGTTGAAAGCATTTTTAAGGAATGTCGAAAATAACATGGCAATTACCTTGTACGTATTTTCATGCAAAAACATCAGTTTGAAATAACTTCTTAAACAGTTATAAATACAGAAAATGTTTTTTGAATTTTTGAATCAGCTAAATAGATAGTGTACTTAACCCGTATTCAAATTTTCTACACATCTAACTTATACAGATTAATACAAGGGTGAGTAGTTGTCATTTAAAACAATAGTTTGTACCGCTTTTAAGATGACGATCTCTTAACAAATTATTTAGAAAATCTAAATTCCTTTGAAATGTTCAGTCATTTGTAAGAACGTTTTGTTTATTTATGGTTGAAAGCAGTTTTAAGGAATGTCGAAAACAACATGGCAATTACCTTGTACGTATTTTCATGCAAAAACATCAGTTTGAAGTAACTTCTTAAACAGTTATAAATACAGAAAATGTTTTTTGAATTTTAAAAATAATTCTCTACAGTATTCTATATTCTTAAAAAGTTTCATTTAAATAAATTTTTAAGAAATCATAACGAACGATGCTAATTGTTTTCTTTCAAATATAATTTGCTTTACTTGTAAACCGTATTTTAAATGTTTATGACGTATATTTAAACATGTCAGAATGCAATAGAGATAATCTGACTGGTGATTGACAGTAATCTTTAGAGATACTTTGTATACTTGAAAACAAATTTTTATTATTACCCTAGATGTTTCTACATGTTAAATTGTTTTCGTAGAATTACATGATGACCTATAGATCTATATTTAAATATCAATTACGAATGACAACATAAGATTTATTTTAAAATAAATTTATGAGAGAGAGATGCGAGATGACAAATGATATATAAAAATGAGATGTACAAAATGAGATATGAGTTATGTAAATGAGAGATGAGATATGCAAACGATACCGTGAATTAATTTAATTCGTGAATGCATATGAGAGATGAGATATGTAAATGAGAGATGAGATATGTAAATGATACCGTGAATTAATTTAATTCGAGCATGCATATGAGAAATGATAAATGTAAATGAGAGATAAGATATGCTAATGATACCGTGAATTAATTTAATAGCATGCATATGAGAAATGAGAGAGGTGAGGTATGCAAATGATACCGTAAATTAATTTAATTCGTGAATGCATATTAGAAATGAGAGAGGTGAGATGTACAAATGAGAGTTGAGTTATGTAAATGAGAGATGAGATATGCAAATGATACCGTGAATTAATTTAATTTAATTTAATTAGATCAATTAATTTAATTCGCGCATGCATATGAGAAATGATATATGTAAATGAGAGATGAGATATGTAAATGATACCGTAAATTAATTTAATTCGTGAATGCATATTAGAAATGAGAGAGGTGAGATGTACAAATGAGAGTTGAGTTATGTAAATGAGAGATGAGATATGCAAATGATACCGTGAATTAATTTAATTTAATTTAATTAGATCAATTAATTTAATTCGCGCATGCATATGAGAAATGATATATGTAAATGAGAGATGAGATATGTAAATGATACCGTGAATTAATTTAATTTAATTTAATTATATCAATTAATTTAATTCGCGCATGCATATGAGAAATGATATATGTAAATGAGAGATGAGATATGTAAATGATACCGTGAATTAATTTAATTTAATTTAATTAGATCAATTAATTTAATTCGCGTATTTAATTCGCTCATTTAATTAGACCATGCCTCATTTGAATATTAATTAGATCGCGGGTCATTTGCATAAAAAGGGAAGAGATGGGCTCAAGTGGCCGAATACCTACTCTGGCCATACTGCGCGGTACAGATTTTGTTCACTATTTCTTTTAATACTAACTCGTGGGTAACTAAGTCACTTGGAATGAGGGGTAAAAAGGGTACCAATAATTTGGAAACACCGAGAATTTGTTAACAGACTATATTTATCAAACCAGTCTGTTTGATATGGTCTGGAACTTGTATGGTTTGTTTTTATTTTTTAACCGCTGACATTCTACATTTGGGCTTGAATACAAGCATAGAATTATCATCAATCAAGATGTGACCATTGCGACATCTATAGAATGCCAGACCGCGCTTAGCGGTAAACAAATGTGACTTTGCTTTTAAAATCAATAGCAGTGCTGTTCAATGGCCTTGTGCAAAGCGAATTTAGAGTCGCCAAAGTCAATCTCATAGGATATTCAACAGAGTTGTTCAGGTTAAGAGAAACTGGTTCTAGTGTAGTGATCAGCCTTTACTAAAGTCTAGTTCATAGACATGATGTCATGAAAGACGACTAATTATTGTTAGGGACATATGATGGGCCAAGCACATGAACAGGTGTCATCTCCTACGTAAGTCTGGTCCAGTAAGCACTGCTGATGAACTGTGGCAACAGATCTACACTGCTTTGTCGATTAAAAATTCAAATTTTTGTACGTCATAGAATCTTGTTCATTAAAGGGGTAGTTGCAATGATGAATTTACTTTTTTCATCAACCCTCCCTGCTACTCCTCCACCTACCGTGTTTTAGTTTTATTATTAATCGATTTTAAGCTATTTTTAACAATTATTATTGCTGTCTATTACAACTTTGTAGGCGGTGTATTTCCAACTGCAGATAGTTCATAATCCTAGTTCTATAGTTGGCTATAGACTCTTTTCCAAACTTTCTCTATAAATTTGCATTATTCGCCTGAAACCGTTTGCAATAATTTTAGTTGTTCTAAAGTAAGAAATGTTGAATTTTGTTATGCTACTGATTTAATAAGATGTTGAAGGAGAAAGTATCACTTCAAGCAAATTAAATAACACAAGCACTTGCCATACCATACAAATTGCTGGATTATGTTACTTTTGACTTTTTAAAAATGGTTGCTTAATTACCAGCCAGACAAATTACAAACACATAAAAGGCTTCACATTCTAACTTGAACTTATCTCTGAGAAATTAATTTCATTGTAATCAAAACCTGTCTCAGCCCCTGATATTTATTATCTATTAATAATTATGAAACGCTCCGTTTTACCTTCAAGGAAGAAGCCTGCTTTAATTGTGTATGTATACTGCTTACGGTACGTATATCCTCGTCAAGGCTTCTAGCTTCGTCTATCCTTTATGTAATAAATAATGACGGATCTTTTATTATCCACGCATGCAATGAGGTGAATTAATTATTTATTAATTAATACAAAACCGTCTCTTCTACTTCGGTTTCAAGCTGCTATAGGCAAAATACTTTTCTCATTAAAGAAATAATGGAAAAGGTGCGAGTAGACGTGCTATCACGTGTTAATGCATGCTTTATGCTTACACATTCTGTTATAACGGGTATTAACATTATTTATGTTTATTTATTTTTACATGAAATACAAAAAATATTTATGGTTTTTGATTCCTAATTAGGTGTAACCAAATGAAGAATAAATTACTAGATAGATTCAAAGTATTATTCAAACTAATACTTAGGCTATGAAAACTTAGTTTCATAAAACAGACATGTGATGAACATTTTGTGAAATATGTTTTGTTTGCTGAAATTTGAAACAAAATTTTTGGGCAGGATTGCTGTCAAAAGGAAGGTCAAGATATTGGACAAGCGAAGCATGCTGCTGAGGAAACATTAATACAAGGTTGAGAAATTCACTCAACCTCTGACTGACAGAAAAAATATGAGTAATAAGCCAAAGAGTCAAAAGTAACAAACTTTTTTTGCACTTATTAATTGAAGAGAAAATCGCTAAAAGACAAGAAATCAAAAACAAGTCAGAATTGCTAAACACGTAAGAAATCTCGGTCCAGGCCCTAGATGACAAGATTAAACACAAGAATAGATGCTGAGCAAATGAAAGTATATTACAAAGGATCATGAAGCCTAGAAAACAAAGTTAGAGGTAAAGGAAATAAAACGATGGCAAAGTGAATCCGGTTGTAGGGGTTAGTGGAAGTTTACGCTTGGAAGTTTGGAAAACCATCGGTTTACGCCTTGTGAAGGTTAAGCACAAAAGAAATTGCAAGATCGCTTGATCGCAAGATGCAGGCGATAAGTAAACTTGTGAAAAGTAGCAATTGAGGAACATCATAATATAATCATCTAATTCCAAGCAAAGTTAAGCACAAAACTGGAAACTTGATAAGTAAGCAAAAATGCCGATTGTTCGAGAAAGGCTAGAAAATCGTTACCTAATCTCCACATAATACAATTACGCATTCATTACATACAAATACAGTTCATTCCACAATAAAATGATCAAACTACAAGCAAAGGAAACAGCCAGAGGCAATAATTAAGGGACAGCTAATTATTTAAATTATCGTTAACAGAAGACTACGAAATAATTAGTCGAAAATTAGTAAGAAAATGAAAGTAAGCGAAAGTGCGGAAAGCAACAATGATGAATTTGCGAAAAAGCTCCAAACAATCTCATTGAGGATGATAAGATTCTGAAAGAAACATTCAGGAACATCATGAAAGAATTTCATATCGCATTATACACTTTAATTAGTGTCAAAGCTATCAGGAGAACAAAATTAGTAGAAAACTAGCAAATCGCTGTTCATCTTTTTTTTAAGTTGCAGTATCGAATAGATGATGACATGTAAGCGAAGTTTTCTGAAATAGTTGAGGAAAACTGCAATATACTTAATTCCCAACTCACAAGATTAGTACTAAGAAAGGAAGTAATGTATTAGAAGGCGTTTCGAAGGAATATTAATGAACGACTAAGTACTAGTTGCCTAACCAGATGATAAGTAAAGGTCGCATGAAACAAGATGACAGATAAAGTATAGTTAGAGAGAGAGAAACTAAGAAATCGTTTACTAAGGAAAAAGATCTTCAGTGGTCTTGAAGACAACTTCACCCTAACGGATATACACCAAGATGCTACTTTGAAGGGCCCTAAGTAGTCTCGAAACGAAGCTCTGTCAGGGGCAGACTAGGCCTATAACTGGCAGATCGGGGTGGCAAAACCACTAAAAACCGCCACATCTAAGGTTGGATTCGATCGGGCAGTGGTCCCATACTTAGGCTGGGGGAAGAAACTCGGCAGCATGAAAGAGGGCGGGCTAATTCTGATGTCCCTAACCTGGGTTGGGAATAGTCCTAATGCTGGATGAGGAATTCGGCGCCGCATAAAAGAGGGCGGGCTAGTTCCGACGGGTGTGCAGGTTTATAGCCTGGAAAGCTAGTAGAGGGTGGATAGGCAACCTCGCTTCGATTAGTGAGTAACTTGTAGCATTTGCTAAGCAAATGCACGCTGATTGAACGTACCTCAATTACATCCTCTTGGAAGGTACTGTGCTCCACGTAGAACGCTCATGGTAATTCCACTACTAAATGTAATATTAGATCAGAAGAAGCAAATTATTGCTAAATCTCGAAATAATAAACTTTAGTGCAAAAAAGCAATTCACCAAACGGTATTGCTCAGTACCCCCCCCCCACGAACATTATCAAGGGAAATGGAAAGATTAAATGCAAATAAGTGAACCTACCAGACACGATTAATTAAAATATCATCAGTTCCTAACTACAATTACAATATTATTATTCTTTGTAATGAAGAAATGCTAGAATCTTTTCCAACTTTTCTAGAGGAAAATTTGCTAAATATGGCACAGGCAAATAATTGAGAAATCTTTTTACGGTTCGATAATGGCCGTGGGTAGTTTACCAAAAGTATATGCGGGTACAATTCGTTTGGAAAAAATTAGTCAGTGAGTTTGTATAGTTCTGTAACAACTGCTTCAGTTAAAAGTTAATAATAAATAACAGCCTTTGGCTCTTAGCGCATCTCTCAGCATCTATTGGACACGTAATCCATGATGTAGGAGTTATTGTCTTCTTCATCCACTATGTTTTTTGGGCGACATCCAGCAGAGTTCCAAAACAACTTGCCCGCGTCTTTTGTGTTGTATTTGTCCTATTAGGAATTTTTTGGATGGGATTTATTTTTTATGGATTGGTGTGGTTCTTGGTTCCTTGGCTAATTACTTACTAAGCTTTTTTTGATGATTAGGGTTGCTGCTGCTGCAGCCTTGAGAAATTCCTTGCTAGTTATTGTGTTGTAGATCATAGGTTTATGGTTTTTAGTCTTCAATCGCCTTAATCTTGAGGGGTTGGTTTATTTAGATTTATCATATGGGAAGGTTTACATTACTTTTTGGCTTTTCATTTATTTATAATCTGGACAAGCCGGAGCAGTTACTCTTTTTCTATGCGTCTGAGTCATGTCACAAAGTCCACTTGGAGTTTTTACTCGATTTCATACATATACTTCAAGTTCAAGGGAAGTTCCACTCTGATTCCTCGTTCAAAAATAAAATCAATACTTCAACAAGGATTTAATTTGTTTAAGTTTTTATCGCCTTTTGTAGAAGTTGCTTTTTTTCTAAAATAAGATTTCTTGCTGTTACCCAATTTATATTTACTAATCTTTCTGTGAAATATCAGTCAGATCTTATTAACTTCATGGCTCTTTTATAAATATTATTCCTTTCCATATGTGTGGATTTTTGGTAGTGTAGTAAGCCGGGGTCCCACCCACTAGACGATCACGGCCCAAGTTATTCTACCCGCGTAAAATTCAAATATTTAACAAAACGTAGTTGACACAACACTACCAACCTTACAAATGACAAATTTTATAATGGTAGATACAAACTAAAAGAACAAACTGGATCCTACGTTGTGATTACTTTTTATAACATGTGACCATAGTTTATAACGATTGACTTACTTCATAAGGACGGAGAAAGAAAGAAAAACACAAATAGAAGCACAGTTAAATATGATTGTAATATTTTATTAATTTATTCATAATCTTGAGCGAGGGGGACGGATTTAAACTGATACAAAACAAAAGTAGGCTAGTTCTGCAAAAATCCCTTCGAAAATACGTTAGCCCAGCTTAAATACGTTAACGCTTCAAGTTCAAAAAGTGATCAAACTATTAATTAGTTCAATTAGAATGGAAAATACAGGGCAATAAATCAATTTATCGAGTTGATACAGTTGTGTGTTTTTAAAAGGTATTTATAGATAAATACAACACAAATCTCTCAACGACATCAAACATCAAAAGTAAGTGTAAATTGAGTCAAGCAGGTAAAATTACGTACAAACTAGAAAGGATACACATGCCAGTTTACAATGAATACATAAAGACTACTGAACAATAGTTATATCATATTTGACATAGCAACAGATATTTTGTGATCATACATATAATCAGAAATATCAGAACACGTCTTTTGCAAGACATGGTTTTTTCTGACAGCAACAGGAACAATTACCTAGATAAGCAAGCAAAGCAATAGGCACAAAGAAATAACAACACATAAACAAAATAATATAAACATGCAAGTGTACACGACATAAAAGTTTGAGGGTTCTCTTTATACACGGTCTATCAAATGGGCTTAAGCCACCGTGGAGATTAAAACCATCTCAAATAAATAAATTAGTTTATCCCCAGGGAAAAATAACCAACTGTTTCGAACCCGAAGATTATCCCGACATTTTTAGTCACAAAGCTAAACATTTAGTTAGGTTAGAATAACTAACCAACAATCAATAACACAGTGAAATACATGACACATAAAAACAGTAGTCATATCTAAAGCACGAATAACATGTCCAGTTAGCAATAATTAGCTGTAATGATACTACAAACGTTAATAAAACATTATTTTCTGGTAATATTTACACTTCAAAAGACAAATTCATAAATTATTATGAATTATCAAATGAGTCTTTTAAAATTAGGTACCATTTATGTTTTGACTTATCTATAGTGTGAAACGAGAGATTTGTGTTTGAGATTAATTAAATAATATAGGAGTTATATCACACAACTAGAATCAACATAAATACAACCAATAAAATAAACTTACATGAAGGAAATTAATTTTTTAATCAAAGACAAAAAATGGCTAGTACCTGCTTCTTGTTTTCATTTTATCAATCATCTTCTCAAAACAAAACAACAACGTCTCTAACTATCAAAAAAATCAATCTACCAACTTTAAAGAAACTGTAATAAACATCCCTAACATTTCATATTTAACCAAATTATGTTATTTTTAAAATCAATTATTTGTATTTGGAACCTGTATGTAGTAACACAACTAGGTAAATTGATTATTATGCAATTTGCTTCGTGATCAAATGACTTGCTACGGCTACTTTGATAAATTTTGGTTGACCGTAGGTCTGACCACTACAGTAGAAATATTGTTTTTTTGTTTTTTATTAACTAATAACTTTTACATTTTCGGTTTAGCTTAATCTTTAAACTTGATCACTGTTCTTTGCTTGGTTCAGCAAATCTTATTTTTGGCCTTTAATGTTAATATTAAAGATTATTCAATTTCAATAAACTTTTCTTACAATTTATTTTCAATTCTTCTCGTTAGCCTTTGTTCCAACTTATCGTTTGTTGATTTCTACTTACTAATTACTTACTCTTTTGCTATTTCTTCTCAGCTACCTTTTTGTTGGTTCTTGCCATCACGAAGCATTTTTCATTGTTTCAGCTCTAACTTCTAAGTGAGTTTTTTATCGTCTCGGTTTTACAATTTTGTTTTGCATTAGTCTTATCCTAAACCTTGTATTGAATTCTCTGTTGTAGTATTAAATCTCCGACTTCTCTGGCAAGCTCTAGTATGCTTCAGTATATTTTAATAGTACATCTTTGTTGCCTGTGGCAATATAACCAGCACATGGCTCTTCTAATTTGAAGCAAGGTTTTAGTTTATTTTAGCATTTGCCTGAGTTGTTTTATTTTTATTTTTTGGTTACTTGTGCTTTTTTAATTCTTTATTAGATTTTGTTCGTTATTTATCTTTTGTGTATAGGAGCCAATTAATACGCGATTGAAGGCGATTTCTTTTTAATCTTCGGTGTTTACATTTTTTTACAACATATATGTACCTAATATTTATTTAACTTAAGTAGGTATTATAAATTATATTTATACATTATTTATTTTACTTATCTATAAAACAATGTAACAATGTAACTTATGTTATGTACCTACCTTATTCTTCGTAATTAATTTTTATTTATCGTTGACAAATAACTATAATTTTAATTTAAACTTTGTATGACGATTTAAAATTCATGCTATTGTTAAATTAATTTATAAAACGCATTTCCAAAGATAATCTCGTGTTTTCTGTAACCAAATCTCTTGTGTTACCAAATTTCATTTTATTAGTTTTTCGAGCAGTGAAATTTTTAAAATTAAGATTTCACTTTTGTGTTGATTGAGTCTGCACGTTAATTTCTGAGAGGTTGCTCAACATAACAAAGATCATTGTTATAGGAAATTTTGTAAATTAATTTGTGAGTGTTGATTGTTAGATATTGCATCTTTCAATTTAAAATACAGTTGTTTTATGATTAAAATGTTCTTTTTAAATTAATGTAATATTTGTTTTTTGTATTCTGTTAATTTTCAATGTTAAAATTGAAAATAGTTGAAGTTATTTTATCCTACTTTTAGGGAGTAAACGAGATACTGGTATTTTATTAGTAAAATTATTTTAATTTTAATCATCTTTAGTTCTTTAGTACGAACAAAAACAGTATTATATAGACTATCGAAATTTAACGTCATTAAACAGAAAATACCTAAAGCTGAAACAATAATATGTATATTTATAAATAAGTGTGTGATTGACAAGTATTCCGATTCAAAAACACGACAACTTAAAAACAAAAATAAAAAGACAATGGAGTGTCTTGTCTACTTTCTTTCAATAATAATCTGTATGCAAGTGACACTTCACTTTCAAAAACAATTTCACCTATTGGTGTGTCTCATGTCACTGAATATAATCTTTAAAGATTTTACAGTATTTCCTGTTACGGATTTATCTCACTTTAAACAAAACCATCGACAACCGCGTGAATGTCCGGATGGATAACCTGTATAAAATTTGCATAACCATATCAAAATGGAAATTATTTAAAATGTCTATATCTTGTCTTACCTACAGCAGCGCTTGAGACTTTTCACTATTAATCAATATTTACATCGAAAGAGAAGTTTAATATTGCTTGACTTGTTATATAAAGAAAGATGTCACAATAAAAGTGATCAGTTTTATATAAGACTAACAAGGATTATCGTTTTAGGTGTTTGGCAGTTTAATCTCCTTACTTTTCATAATTAATCACCCACAATTTGGCCATCTGTGGCCTTAAGCTATCTAAGCTCATCATAATCGCTTATATCTATAATCAATACCTTCCTAATCAAACTTAAATGGATATTTCAGCTTGAAAAATAAGCAGAATTGGTCAGTTGGATACATACGTATGTTGTATATAATTTTTCAACTTACAAAGTCTTATGCTACCATATATTTTCTGTTAATTACAGAAATTTATTGAACGCTTTTGACTCTCTTTTAAAACAAGATTTGCGTGTATTGTAACGTATTCACAGGTTTTAAGTATAGGTTTTCAAAGAGAATAGTGGTATATCCAGTTTAAATCTAATCTTAATACTTACTAGGCAATTTTACTGTCTCTTTAGAACTTGGTTTTATGAGAGAATTCCTGCAAGGTTGCTAAAACACTGCAAAGCAAGCAACCACGAGAGGAACGCAATTTTATAGTAATAATATGCAGATATTTAAAACCAAATATAATTTTTTACTTTTATGTGTTTGAAATTATAATGAGAGGATTTTACTATTAATGGTATTATATCGTATAAAAGATATATTTAGTAGTAGTTTAGTAGTTAGTATATTTATTTTAGGGATAAATACAAATTTTCTAATGTTTTGAAAGCCTGATACTTTCAGAAATAAATTACAAGAAATTGTATTTCTCCAAGCTGATTTTTAATTATTAATTATTGTTATTCATTGCAGATACCTCGCCGTTTAACATATGGGATTTTCTATAAGTTCAATAAAGTTTAATAAAAGCAGCAGTGTTTTGAATACTTTTTCTGTTTATAATGCTCTTAATTAGTAGGATTAGAATACTTCATTTATAATAATCTATCAATGGTATTTAAGAGTAAATATCTTCTGTACCAAACAATAATTACATTAATTCTACATTAAATAGTAATTTCTTCCTAGAAAAGCAAGGTCAGAACTGGATTAGTAATAAGTACTTGCTATAGAAGTAACATCGATTAATTTATACTTATTGCCTTTCTAATATTTGAATTTTTTCTAAATTAAATTTCACTAAAGTACGATGTTACAATAGATCTTTTTCGTTTTTGTTCTAGTTATAGAACGTAACACTTATTTACTTATAATTAATATTAATAGTAAACAATGTTGTTATTATTCATGTGAATGGAGACTCAAGTTATAAAATTCGAGAATTTGGACCAAAGATTGAACTAAAAACAAGATAAAAATAAATATAGAAAACTATACAAATATATGCAAAATGTATAATATAGGCATATATTACAATTATATTAATAGAAAGATACTTAACTAGGTAAGACATAAATTATACTTGTAATGACAGCAAAAAAACAAAAATTAAAAGCTCCAAAGATAATTTTTGCTCAATATAATGTAATGGGAAACGTGTTTCAATACAGCATGTAACTTATCAAGGATATAGTAAATATAAACAAACACGTTGCTATGGTTCGAATATGAAACGGTATCACCATTATGTTAGTGGCTTTTATGTCAAACAGTTTGAACATTTTTAGAATATCAAGACAATGACAGTTTACTTTAAAATATTTTTTAGATTGCAACGTAACTGTTTTCTAAATAAGTAATTTCGCCTGTTAATTTTTATCTTTCTACTTGGAAAACCTTTAACAATAAGAAGTAAACTATTTTACCTGTCGACTTAACAGTTTTGTTATTATTTTGCTGTCAAGCGTTGGACAAATCCTATTAACTCCAAAAAAATATAAAATGAGCTAAACTCATCTAGCTATTTCCTTTTTTATTTAAAAGGTATTACTTTTTACATTTTAAAAACTCCGAATTGAGAAAAATTGTAGCAAAGATTGTTTTGAAATTCGCCATAGAAAAACCATAACACGAGGCAAAGTTTATATGTAAATCTCTATGATGCAACGAGAAAAAACTCACTTTATATGTAAATCGTTTCGGTAGTAAATCCATTTGATAAATATATATGGAAATTAGATATTACATTTTAATTATAATTATAATATGTGTAATTATTATTCAACCCTTACCCATTTTTTTAATATTTTACTTATTAACCTTATAGATATTCATAGCGATATAGTAGTAATAATACACATAGAATACAAAAATGGTCGATAACAATTTATTGTGAATTTTCAATTATGTATATCAAGGGTAATTAATAACAAACAGAAATTTAAGAAAATGATCTATTAGTAAATATACAAATCATTTAATTCAGATTATACTGAAAACACTTAATTTGTGCTAAAGCTAATTTGATAATTCTTAGGCAATTGTCTATTTATTGAAATTAGTAATTTCTTTTGGTTTCGAATCACTTCTTAAAGAAAACCCTGTTGTTTTTTACTATCGGTAGATAGTAAACCCCACTGTTTTAGCCTGAAACTAGAGTTATCTTAGTTATCAGAGTTATGCAGAGTTATCTGCATTATCTCATTGGAATGTCCAGGGAGGTGTTCGAGATAATTCCTTCTGTCTGCTGATTTCTTCTTTCACAAGCTGTATACCAGATCATCAAGCAGGGTCTTATTACTAGTGTACCATGGTGCATTGAAGATCATTCCATCTTTGATTGGACACTTTATTATTTTTGTGTTTGATGGTTTAGCAGAACCCCAGAGTTGTATACCATAGGTCAAGATAGACTTTATTACACACTTATCTACTAGTATGTAGTAATATTTTATTTTCTGTGAAGAGTTTTGATTTACGTCCTATTAGCCAACTCATTTCCTGAATTTTTAGGTTTACTTGAGTTTTATTTGTTGTGATATGTGCTTTCGATGCGAGTTTTTGATCGAGTCTCAGGCATTTCACTTCGCTGTTCACTGGTAATTGTGAGTTTAATGTGACAATTGGGCATATTTTGATTACTATACCTGATTTCATAGGATATAGTTTCAGTGTTGAATCTTACTTGAAAGTATAGGTCTATGAGATATGATTTTAGGATGAGGGAGTGCGGTGTGGGAAAGGATGGTTTAAGTTTATACAAGAGACCTTCATGCCATATTCGGTAGAAAGCTTGTTAAACGTCCAAGAAGGCAGCTGTATATAATATTTTCACTTCATGACTTTTTAACAATCCTGTGGCATTATTGTATACTTGAGTGACTTTTCCTAAAGCCAAATCGGTGGGTTGGTATTAATTATATGGCTTTAATTAATTATTAGTCTTTTTAAAGGCAAAAATTAACTTTTGAATGTGTAGTCCAAACTTAAGAACGTGAAAAAATGACGAAAAAACAATTCTTCTAATCAGAAATTTTATTCAAGTTTACTTTTTTCTTCGTAAAAATAAAATAATATTACTATGTAGACACTAAAAAATAAACAAATCTCTCTAGAATATAAATAAATTATACGCTTCGAGAGTAGTGAAAATGTGACAATGTTGCCTTAAGTTACCACCAGTACTTCGTTTGTTGTTATGATGAAAACAAATTAATGTAGTAATAGTATATTGTACAACTAGTTATGAAAGTCATACATTTTTTCACAAATTTGCACTTATGATTAACGAGGGCGAAGCCTGAATTTATCAAGCAAATGAACGAAACAGAGAGACTTTCATAACGTGTTGCACACGACATTTTTTGCATAATGTAAGTTGAGAAATTGCCCTAAAATAATTTATGCTAAATTAAAAACAATTAGAAAAACATTGTATTCTTTGGTAATAATCTCCGAGGAGATTGAAGTTTGTTTTTTACAAACATAATTAAAAAATAAATTAAAAATGCTACTTTCATTACGATTTTTCGTTAAAAAAGACAATTTTCATAATCAATATGCAAAAAATGACTGACTCAAGTTTTGAGTTGGTCTATGCAAATATTACAAATATAGGTATATAAAACGATGGATGAAACACTATTGACTCAGATTCATATAAAATCTAGCAGTAAAAAATTTCCGAATTATGTATCTTTTTATTGAATACAATTGATTTAGTTTTCGAGTTGTAAATTACAAGCGGTCAGTGGTGCTGCATGTATGTAGCTATATAAAGTATTCAAGTTTCCCGCTAGTTTGCAGTAATGCGAGGTTGTTACATTGCGAGCTATATCAAACGTTCAATCGACAAATTGACTTCTTCGTATTAACTTTTTTGGCAAAACTATCTTCCTAACAAATTTGAAACGTTAACGGCACAATCTTACCGCTCTATGACATTTGGGCGCGGCCGTTCCGGGCGAAGAGAGTTTGGCGCCGGATAGTTCGGCGCAAGGACACTTCGACGCGGCGACACTTATACGCAGACACTAAATTTTTCCGAGACAAATTAGGATAAAACCTTTGGAGATCTTTAAACAAAACGTTTTTTTGTACCATTAGTATAATTTTTTGGAACAAGCTACCCTATTATCAGAGTAACCTTTTTTATTTTTATGTACACAAATACACTTCCTTAATTCTAGAGTTTCGCTTGGATTGATTACATTGCATTATTACAGTGCTTTTTGTCTGGACTATAAGCACTAAGCAGTATCCATTTATAAGTGTTACCCACTGAGACAAAATTCGTGAAGTGGGATACGTATTTATCAGTGGTACGATATTCAATGTTAATATAAATTTTCCTATTTAATTGATTTTATAAAATTTTTGATTTTTTCAAAGTTATTAACATGATTATGAAACATGATATTCTTATAATATTAACAATTCCTAATTAACAATAAGGAATTTATAATAAGCAAATTAAATTCTTATTACAAATTGTTCCCTTATGCAGAGATTTGTAAAGTTTTGATTTTAATGTTTTAGTAGCTTAGAAAAATGAATTTTTCTTAAATTTGTTAGTACATACGAGCTTTGGTGATTTTTAAATATTGAGCTTTTTCTCATCATACTGTATTTATCGAATACTGTATTTATTACCAGTATGTACTTACATACATATTTTGTTCATTACAATAATACTAGACAATCTCTCGCGCCGAAGTGTCCCTGCGCCTAAGTGGTCCGCGCCGAAGGATCCCTACGACGAAGTGTCCTTGCGCCGAAGTGTCTCGCGCCGAAACGGCCGCGCCCAAATGCCCGGCTCCGCAATCTTACAACATTTTTACATGATATGTTTTGGTGTCAAATTTTCTTCGTTTTTTATGATGTTATTATAATAAATGCATCAACTTACCATTTTGCATAAGCTCGCGTGTTTTCTTTAAATGTAATTAATGCATAAACAAACTTCCTAAACATTAACGATTTTTCAGTAAATAATTTTGTGCATTAAAATCTATCTACTTTACTAATTTCATTTACATTTTCATTTTTCTTCTCTACAGCCACAACTTCATTAAGATAAATATTAATATAAATATAAACAATATTAACAGTCCGTTCATTGGCTTAGAATGAATCCATTTTTAGCTCTACGCTCTTAACGCTTTTCTGTAAGACAAATGAGTCGATCGATTTCAAAAACAAAAATTATTCAAAATACATCTTTTTTCTAGGTCCGCCTTTTAATACTTTTCGATATTCTCTTTGTTTTTGAAAGGTGCATGAGTAATAAGTGATCTAAATCTGTTAATTTTAATCGGATGTTTCCTGTTAAAACAAACAACGTTAAAAGAGGGACATAAAGGAATATCCGAGTTTTCCAATGAACCAAACCTACCCTGATTCCATAAAGGTTACTTGAAATTTTATACTAAATTCTAAACGTCTTCCAGGACTTTCTATATAACTTAGATGTAAAAGTATTATAATTGCAACTTTTGAAGTTGCAATGTTAAATTATTGGTTTGAATCATATTGAAGTGATTTACTAATGTAGCGCACCCAACCCAGGGCGCATCTTGAACTGTGTGGCGTAAACAGACTCCTAGAATAAATACCCATACAGCAGGCACGTAGCTAAGGGGGGGACTCGTGGCTCCCCCCCAAGCATATATGCGACTTAAATGCAGAACGAATTAATTTCATTTCTTCGCGTGCGTTCATATGAATCATTTATCTCGAATCTCTCCTACTATTAACAACCTTTGATAAACAATGAGTTTTACATTAAGTCATACGAAATATAGAAATGTATTTAGTACTGACCCACTTCATATGTTCTTTAACAAAATGTTGATAAAGTCCTCCCCCCTCACCTTGTAATTAATTACCTCTTTTTTGAAATAAACAATATTTTAAAATTATCACCCCCACTCACCACCCTTAAAAAACCTGGCTACGGGCCTGCCATAATGGTATAATTTTGGACCCTTGCTCAGGTTCTTTTCTAGATAGAATCAAGGGCTTATTTACATTTTGCTTTTATTTTTACGTTTTCAGTTTTTTGACTCGTGCCGTCCCACACTAGTGTAAAACTCACAAAAACCATAAGGGTAGAGAATCAGGTTCTTGAAATTCTTAAATTATATGTCAGGTGTTATTAAGTGTGAATGGGGGGCTTTTTTTATGCACAACCTTAGAACTGATAAGTAGCCACGTATTGAAATAACACCCCCGTATTTGGTCATTTCATCGTAGCGCTAAAAGCAAGTACACTCGTGCGTTAATTAAATGTACCCACAGTTAAACAGAAGGGTTAATTTGCCTGTTGAAAATATGGATTTAGATTTTCAAGGTAAGTAGTTTTAGCTTATGTTGCAGTTATTCCGCTTGTATTTATGATGATGTATTAAATATACATACGAAGATTATGGGTATTTTTTTAAATTTTAGTAATAATCTGTCATAAGTTTCGATTCTCGTCGATTCCTGCGTTCTAATTTATACATCAAAGAGAAGCATCTTTGGTGAAGATTTTCTGAAAATTTTATCCTCCCTCAATACCCCTACCTGAATCAGTACTTTTTAATGTTACTACTGCAATTTATTTAAAATTTAACATAAGAAATGCAACAGAACATTCTTTAGAAAATTAAACAAAAACTCAATGGTATCCAGGTTTGTTCTTGCAGAAGTGGTAATTTAATTTTAATTGTCGTTATTCCTACAAAACAATTCAAACATTGGCAAAGAACGGTATTTTGGCTAGCATTGTTAGTTGAGATAAACGCAATGCGCTGGTTTTTCTACTTTTACACCACAGTGCGTCCCTAAGAAATTGCGCTCTAAGCCCCTGGGGCTTCCTGGACTACTCCTGGGACACTCCTGCATACGATCCTTAACTTCAGTATTCATCCTGTTTAATTTAATTTCATATTAATAATTAAAACTACGTAGAATAATGGTATCCGTATACAAATTGTCGATTGAAAAAAAAATTAATTGAAATTACGGTAATCGAAAAAGAATGTTACGAGAATACATTACAATAAAAAAGATAAATTATATACGGTTATGCATACAATTCAAAACTATTTTGAAAATTGAAAAGAGAAGAACAAGTAAACGTTATAAAATATAGAAAACTTCAAAAATCAAACTTCGCAAAATAGACTGAATAATTGTCTAAAATGGTAGTACTATATAACATTTATAAGGTTCACCACTTAGAAAAGATTTGCCTACTAACAATAAAGCAGGTGTGTTTCTATTATTATCGGAGTATGTTTTGGTAATTTAATAAGATACCAACTCTCCCCTTAAAAAACATATATCCCATAATGTATTTTCGACGGTGCTACGTCAGGAGCAATTAATATTATGGAATAAATGCAATGCTGCATTGTAAATATAACAAAAAATGTTTGCATCCTTTTCATAACTTTATTCCCTCTCTCGTCAAATAATTTCTGGAGGTGTACACATAACTCTTAATGCTTTATTGACATCACGTTACACATAGTACAAAAATAAAAGGTAACAATCTTTTATTATTGAAATAAAACAATAACTTATAAAAACATACAGAACATAATCAGTTTGCTTATACATAAATAGTTATTTCTTAAAAAACATTTTCTGGCAACATTATAGTTATGCAACGAAGGAATTGTGGAAGAAGTTACTGATTCTAATAATATATTATTTGATAGTGATCCTGCTTTATAGGGTTGGTAATGTTCATATATAAGCACTTGCACTATCATAAAACACTTGTTGTGAATTTCCTTCCATTTTGTTTGGTCCGTAAAACATGGACTAAATTAATTTAACCGTGTGCACGTTTTAACGATATAAATAAAAATACCGAATTAACTCAAATTACAAGAATTGCTGTCAAATATATAATTTCAAAAACATTTGTGCATGAAACAACTTATACTTTTATTTTAAAACTACACCCACTTGAGTTAAAACCCCATATTTACTTTAAAAGTAGTTATCATTTCTATGTAAACAAAATCATGTACACTTCAATTCAAAGATTTTAGAAATAAATCAAAAACAATGCAACTTATAATTGTGAAATATGCGTAATAAGGCTTTCAAAGCAAAATCAAATACTACATAGATTGTTTTAAAAACATATATTTTTGTTTCAGAAGTAAAACATTTTTATTTTAAATACAACCCTTCTTGAAATTTAATATCCCTGCATTTAAAATATTCAGCATTTAAAAGTACACATTTTCAGTTTCAACAAGGAATTTATAATTAACATAAAACTAAATGGATTTCTAATTAAAAAATCATTTGAAAGTAGTAAACAAAAGCAGAATCTAGCCATTTCATTTAAATCTAGCTGCATTTATTTGAACGTCGAAAGTAAGGATTTTTGTTATAAAAACTGAAACTTCCTTCATTGTAACATTAATTTATTAACATTATTTAATAACATTCATGATTAATTATAAATAGGTACTTAATTAATTAAAATTACATTTGATTTTGAATTTAAAAATATAAAAATAGATTTATGGAAAATAATTATTATGCATAAAATAATATTACTTAAAATACAACGCTTGTAAATTAAAAATGTTTATAATGCAGTAAATTATTACTATTAACATTATAATGTAACGTTCTTTTTAAAATAATAACAAAAATGCTGTTTAATAGTCTATTAACAAGAAAAATATTAATTACACACACCAATTTAATCTTAACTAATTATTTAACACTATAAACTGTTTAACGAACTTAAATGCTAGATATTTAGAAACTTAAAGTAGATTATGAAAGGACTATTTATTTATTATTACAACAACTATTAAACATTTATTTATTCACTAATATATTTGATTACTAATTACACAAAGCACATTTCAATACGCCGGTCGAACACTAATTGAATTTCCTTCTATACACGAGGGGCGATTTATATCCCTCATGTAAACGTTGCAGAAGACGTCGGAACATACTCGTGTATTACCTCAAACTTCTATCTTCTAGTATTGTAGCTCGTCTAGCCGCCAGATGCGTCATATACGCGATCGTGTCAAATCTTCTAGTATGTTCGCGGGTGTATGACGCTTCGCTCTGGAATGGTCTGCCGCCCGCATATAGGGATTTCCCTATTTGTTACAATAATCTTATATTCATCTGCAGTATTCGGCAGAATGTTAAAAAAATCACGTTCTTAATAGTAAAGATTAAATAATTGTATTATAGTTATATTGCAATATTTAATTTTCAGGTATTTTTATTAATGCATTTAATAGCAAAAAATTACATGTAAAATTAAATATACAGATGAATTAGACTCAACCAAAATTGTAATATTAAGATTGAATAATTTGTTGGTTAAAGCTTGATCTTTATTTACTGCTGATTGTAATATATTGTATTTTGATATAACGTTGGGTATAGTTTGTATTTTGTTTTAACTCTTGAATTAGACTTTTTAACAATTTCAGAAATCGCTTTGC
Source organism: Agrypnus murinus (assembly GCA_929113105.1). Classification (NCBI taxonomy): domain Eukaryota; kingdom Metazoa; phylum Arthropoda; class Insecta; order Coleoptera; family Elateridae; genus Agrypnus; species Agrypnus murinus. Next base: position 2,661,360 of record OV816028.1, on the reverse strand, counting down.
CACGACCCATTTTCACCCCCATGTAGTATAAAAGGAAGCTTTTACAAACACTTTCTTGTTATTTTGACAGTATAACTATAATATAACTAAAATATATATTAAATTATATTACCTTGATAGTTTTAAAAAACACAATACCCTTTAATTAACTAATGAATCGATTCAAGGGTAATCTAAATCTTTATCTTTATTAAAAACGTACTCACTAATATGCCGAATAAAATGAAATTCAAAGTAGTATTTGTTATCAACAAATTAACAAATTATTGAATCTTAATATTACAATTTTGGTTGAGTCTAACTCATCTGCCAGGTACTGCAGAAATGCAATTGACATGATGTTAGTGTATGCAACGAAACCCTTACTATACGAAAACCGTAGAAAATAACAATACACTAATATATAATATAGATATAAACCAAAACTAAATACTTAATGAAATACATACGGTATGCTCCAAAACAACGTAATATTGAAATTAGAAACTATATTTAAACAACATTTACAGAACTATTAATAGTAAACACTTTATATAACAATAGTATGTGCAATATGTTTTTTGGATTACGATACATTTTTCATAATGCTGTTGAAGATTGTTAAGCTTTGCCCTACAAACATCATTTGGAATCTGGAGTATAACATTTTCTTTAAGAATTCCCCACAAATATAGTACATTAGGCGGTGTGATCTAGATGAAAAGTGTAGAAGGTACTGTCGAAAAAGAGTTAAAAATTTCGGCCGCATTATGTGATATGATCCCATCTTGTTTAAACCATCGAGAGCGAATAGGTAAATTTCTTGCATAAACAGGGATTAGAATCATTTCGCTATATTGCTGCTGATTAACTGTTACAGGCCTGTCATTTTTATCCTCTTAAAGGCAGGGACCAATTATCCCGTGATTTGAAATGGCACACCATAATGTTATCTTTTCACTATAATGAGTCTTTTTCAAGGTCTAAGTGTCATGTTGTTTGTTTATTTACTATGTACCCAGACAACATTACATGGCATTCATCTCAGAGCCAGATAGAAAATTGACGTTATCGTAACCATACTCAAGGTTGTTGAGCAGGTTTTCACTCTTTCGTGTTTATCAGCCACCCTTAAGTTTATTAGTCACTTGAATACAATAGGAAAAAGCTACCAACTCCTTTGCAGCTCGCTGGACAGTCGATTTACTTAAATCCGGTTGTTTTGCAATTTACATTTGCCTTTTGACGTTGTTGGCGCCAAGTGGTAACGGTATTTGTAATTGTCGGCAGCAACAAAGTCGGCTTTAATGTAAAATTCATTTATAACAATAAGCTGGTTTACCATTCTCTAGAATTTCTTAAGTACCGTTAGGTACAGTGAGGTAGGCTTGGGCCTTTTAACAAATAGTGTGTTTTTCCAATTGTATAGTTTCCCCTTCCTTTTTTGTTAAGTTATATATACGAGGGTGGTCCCAGAAGTACCCGACCCAACAAAGAAAACACAAAAATTTTGGAAAAAGATTTATTTACTTTTCAACGTAATCTCCTTTCAGCTCTATACACTTTTCTCAGCGGTGTTCAAAAAGTTCGATACCCTTTTTATAATAAGAACTGTCTTGCTCCTCAAAATAGCCATTAACTGCTGACATTACTTCTTCATCGTTGGAAAATCTTTGACCACTGAGCCATTTTTTCAAGTTTGGGAACAGAAAATAATCCGAGGGGGCTAAATCTGGCGAATATGGTGCATGAGGTAGCAATTCAAACTTTAATTGATTAATTTTGGCCATTGCAATAACGGATTTGTGAGCTGGCGCGTTGTCGTGACGAAACAACAATTTCTTTTTACCCAAATGCGGCCGTTTTTGCTTGATTTCTTCGCTCAAACGTTGCAATAAGTTTGCATAATACTGGCCGTTGATAGTTTTTCCTTTTTCGAGATAGTCAATAAAAATTATTCCACGCGCATTCCAAAAAACCGACGCCATAACCTTGTCTGCAGATGAAACGGTCTTCGCCTTCTTTGGAGCCGGTTCTCCCTTTTGAGTCCATTGTTTCGATTGTTCTTTTGTCTCGGGTGTGAAATGATGGACCCATGTTTCATCCATTGTACGAAACGGCGCAAAAATTCGGCTTTGTTGCTGTGAAACTTCGCTAAACACTCAATTGAAACATTTTCACGACACTGTTTTTGCTCGAGTGTGAGCAAACGCGGCACCCATCTTGCACACAGCTTTCTCATGTCCAAATTTTCAAACAATATGCGATGTACCGCACTTTTCGAAATGCCCGTAATGTCTGCTAGCTCGCGCACTTTCAGTCGACGATCATCAAGTACCGCTTTGTGGATTTTCTTCGACATTTCTGGAGTCGTCACCTCATTTGGTCGACCACTGCGATGCTCGTCTTGGCAGCTCGTACGGCCTCGTTTAAACTCAGCTACCCAAAATTTAACTGTTGTAAACGAAGGAGCAGACTCACCCAGAGTAGAATCCAGTTCAGCTTTTATATTGGTTGGGCTGAGGCCTTTCAAATAAAAGTATTGTATCACATAACGATGACCAATTTTCTCCATTTTCACAAATTCACTTGACAACGTTCACTATTGATGGCTGCCAAACAAATACTGAACAACGTGGCGCTTTCAAACTTGAAACATATGCTTTATAGACTGCGTACTTTCCAATACAGTGATATTTTCAAACAACTACCGCACCTCTTGGTCAGGTCGGGTACTTCTGGGATCACCCTCGTATGTGTAAGAAGTTTTAGTTAAAACACAGTATTTTTTGTATTGTTGGTTAAATAGCTTGGTAGTAAAAAATAAACAGTTAAAACCATTTTAGTGTGTTTTATATTTCTCTTAAAGTTGGTATACGCGATATTCAACACAACAGTAATCATTATCAATACAGTCCACTATATTCGTTAAGAAGGTGTCGCGTGTAACCAACAGACGTCATTAACTAAATACCTAGTTATGTTTTGTTCTGTCTGCTGAATTTCACTCACAGAGCTCTTGCTGTTATTTCTTCTGCTAGTAATTCCATAAGTTCTAGCGGATATTGTCAACATATTTATGGAGTGAAGTAGCTTGAGAGCCTGACTACATCTTGCAATATTATAAATATTTCAGTATTTGTCTCAGCTTGTTTTCGAATTATGGAGTAACTACTCCGAGAATAACTGATGCACTTATTGCTGCTGTTATATGAGAATAATTAGAAGTTAAGTCAAATCTGTGCGCTACATATGTTTATACTTTATTTAGTAGTGACGAAGATATCTAGAAGATTTGGTATCTTACCTGGATCAGTACCTATACCAATATGTGGGAGTGCCTATTGAAATAAATGTATAATTCCATTCCTGCAGAAGTTGTGCTAGTTTTCTGGATTTTGTTGTAGTAAGTGGTGAACCCGACCAAGTTTGTTTGCTGTTGCAGTCACCTATAGTGATAAATTCTAAACTGAGCGTCCCCAGGAATTAATATAAAAGTTAATCTTTTTATATTGTTATGAAGTGGACGGTACCCCGTTCAATCTGGTAAATTGTTTGAAAATATTTTAACTTTCGAGATGACTGGAAGGAGGTTTTCTTCAAATTTTAATATTTAGTATGGGAGTAGTAGCAGAATAAAGATTAATAGACTTGGCAAAGCTTCCAAAAGAAAATTACCTATGAATACAAAAAAAAGCTTATATACCTATGCATAAAATTTTTTCATATCATATTACATATTATACGGAACTGCCACATGTATATAAAAGGTTTACATCCAGAACTCGGAGGTTTATTGACATCTTGTCAGTATGCTCTTATTGTCAACATATTGATTATTTCCAACTTTATCTATCATTTTACCTCTCGCTATCTCCTATGTTAGGTTATTCTATAACACGACAGTATGTTGATTTGCAATTGCTAAACAGTCACAGTCACATAGCCAAATGAGGAATCTTTTATTTTGAAAGTCCAGAAATACCCACATTTTAAATAAATATAGCAAATAATTTCAACATTCAAAGGTGGCGAGTTCACAGAAACCATTTAGACCTCGCAAAGAATGTTTTAATTATATCATGATATAACGTGAAGTCTTATGATATTTCTGTAAAATGACTTATTTGCTAGCAAATGAATAAATAAATGTGAAGATTCAGAGATCTGACAACGTCTTACTTCCAAATGTCACCAGCGACAAATTATAGGCCGCACCAACTGTATAATTTCAAATCCAGCAGAGCCGGATATTGCATCTACTATTATCAGCTTTTCTTGTACGTATTTACAGTCATTCTGACATTTCTAGAGGCAGATAACATAGTAAGTAATCTTATTCCTATTTCTTCACATAATATATTCATATTGATTTAAATACATTTTCTTGAGAATTGCAACTGAACATTTATTCAACACATACTGCTTTCATCCAACCATCGTGCGTCTTCTGCTCTGGATTTACACTTAATTGTCTTAAAGTTAAAATTAGGAGAGGTGCATCTTTTGTTCAATAATTTAACTTCTTAATAGTTCCTTTACTAGATCCATCATTTTTCAACAGCTAACATGTGCTAGAAAACAATAAAAATTCCTCTACTCTTATAGTACTATAAATTGACTTTCAGCTTTCAACACTCATACATCAAATTCTCTCTACTAATAAAGGAATGAGGATGATATGGAAAGCATCGTTACTACATGCGAGAGATCGATTTTTCTTGCATAAGGCAATCACTTATAAGATTAATGTTCTTCTTAAATTATACTGACGCAACGCAACACGGTAAAATTCTAATACAACAAAGTAGAGCACCATGCGTTTAAAAAATTATTAACCACATATGTATGTATGTATTTCATCAAACCACTTCTGGAATTTTCTAGTTGCGTTAACTTTAACCATAATCTTCACAAATGTGTCATAGCCATAAACATTAAATTTTAAGTAAGTACATAAAATATTAAAACTGAACGGTCAGTTCAGTAATATGGAGAAAAAGGAAATGGAAATTAACGCTTATAAATCCGGTCTCGAATAATAGACATTCTTGAACTAGTTTCGGTCAACAAACGTTTTGGTTGTTGCGTAATAATAATCAGTTTCAAAGTGCAATGTCAACCTGGTTCTGATTCGTGTGTGCAACATTTCAGAAGACATTGCATTAGAATAATTAGGTTAGTATTATAGATATTAAAGATCTAGGTGTATTTATTGATAAATTAGGACATACATTTTTAGCAATGCTGAAGTTTCCTTTATAGGAGAGCAAGAGAAATGAAAATTGCTATTATTAAAGAAGGCGGGTATCATTTCTTTGGAATTAATCAAGAACATTTCTCTTATTTATTTATGTATACAATTAATTGAAATGTAATTTTGTTTTGGTCGGTTTCATGTTTAATCTAACGACTATAATGTTTACTATTGTTAAGAAATAGAAATCACATATCACTGAATACGTGAATCGATGTTTCAACGTGCATTCAAAGTGATGTCTTCGCATACTTACATTGCCAAATTATATTGTTCTTAACCTCGATTATTCGCTATCAGTATTATCAGAATATTTCAAAATCTATCAGTATCTAGCCTTTACTGCACACCAATAATGATCTTAATTGCAGAATTATAAGTGTATAATTTTTACATTCACAATTTTCGATCAGCAATCAATTTTCTATTGCTCAATATTTTTTATTTTTAATTATTCAATTATTCAGTAATTAATTCTTCTCCTGAAATGAACTGCCTAAAAGACTATTCTACCACTCCCAGCAAGAAAAATGTCTAACGTATTCAAGAAGTACGTACTAGATAAGTAAATAAATGCCAATAGAACTATATAAGATCATCAGCGCAGAAATGAAAGATAAATTGCTTCCAGACAAGAAGTCTATGTGATCAAGAAATATTTTTGGATGTGATGCATCCCTGGCTAATTTCATGCCAAATCGACTAGAGCCGTATTTAAATGTCTCAGATTTTGTTTAAATTTTGTCCTTGCATAGATTCATATGAAATGTCATCTAACTGAACTTATCGTAACTCCCTTATTTTTTGAGTTATCTGGCTCATCCAGGTGTCAGATTAAAGCTAGTTTTTGGATCTTTCAGAGTATACCGAAGTATATCGTATACTATCACCCTTTTGAAACTTTTTTTATAGAATGATCTTAGTATATGCTTGGTATAGTTAAAAAATAAAAAGGGTGTTCCTGTAGTTTTGGAAAAAAATGTTGAATATTGTTAAACACTTATTTACTTTAAAAAAACTTTTCCTTATTAGAAACTGTTGACTTAAAAATGAATATATCCTTCAAATGTTGACACCTGTCAAAATCAAATCTTTACCGCTTAACCTCAAAATTTTTTGAATTTATGCTCTGTGTAGATACACGCTGTTGGAATGATATGAAGATGCAGAGAAAGTTGGTCTCTTTTTTATAGGATTTGGTTAAACAATTGAAAGTGTTGTTAGATTTTTTAGTAAATTCCCCAAAAACAATTGAAAGCTATGAAACTAAATGATTTCTTAACCATACATTATTTATAAATGTAATAATTTCCAAAATTATTATTGTAGTTTTGTAAATGACGTTTTTATCTACAAAATGATGTATCACAATATCAATTTGATTGCCGATTAAGTTTACTTAAACTTGACTATGGCGTCCATTTTGTATGCTTTCCTTTACACGAAATAAATAAACTAATTTGACTAATTACATCCTTTTTTCTATATACAATCCTTCTTTATACTCTATTCAACAAGTTTTATACATTTCTAGGTATCCAACCCACTAAATAATCTCAAATTTTTACACTTTTAGAATACTATATGCGACCAAAAATGAACTTCCCCAAACAATTGAAAGCTATGAAACTAAATGATTTCTTAACCATACATTATTTATAAATGTTAATACTTTCCAAAATTATTATTGTAGTTTTGTAAATAACTTTTTTATCTAGAATACTATCTAGAATATTATCTAGAATTAGTTAGAATACTATGCGACCAAAAATGAACTTTAAAACCCTAGACATTCTTTAAGAAAAGATGCAAACAAGAATATTTACATCTCAAATGTGCTGCAGAAACTTCTTTACAATATCACAATAAAATATCTACACTCACAGATTAATTGATCTGGGTACAAAGCAAAATAATGAAAAAAAATACTGAAATCGTTGATGTGCAAAGAAACTTTACAAATTTGGAAGATTAAACTTGCAGGTATGGCTATTAACTTTTGCATAGATATCCATAAACATGCCCTGTATCTGTTTCAGGTGTAACCCATCCTTGAAATGGCTTTAAAATCTAATTATATTAAAAAAATCCAGCAACGGCAGTACAATTTTATTTGACCAAACAAAATTATTAAATTTTGGGAATAAATCAATTCTAAAAACCATCTCCGAGCTACAAAATGTCCTCTACAGTGTATCCTTCTTAAATTGAAGCCAATTAACTAAGTTAGATCCATTTTTTAAAAAGAATTTCAGTCGCCTGTCAGATAAGCAACACATCCTGCATATATGTATTTATGCACTAATCAATTAAATATCATAGCAATATGTTACTATAGCAATCCTTGTATGTGTTCGATACCTTCCAGATAATAAGTAGATAATTACATTACATTTCGGGTAAAAAAAATGCTGAACTATGTTGTTTGAAAATGTAGGAAGACATTCAAAATATAATCAATAAAGAATCAATAAAAGAGGCCAATTTACAGTTTTACCAATCTACTAAACACGGTCTGCATGTAAGTATTTCCAAATGATTTATTAATTAAACTTCTACATTCATCAACAATACAACTTAAAAAAAATCAAAATACTCAAATTCAATTTAATGATTAACCTGTGCTTTTAAACAATCGTCTGATAGATCTCCCCAAGTAAATAAAATTTTGTTTATTAGTTTAAACGGTACTCATATCCTGAAAACGAAAACAAAAATACATGTAGTATCTTTAAAAAAAAATTATTTAAATTATTGATGCGCTCAAGATCCGACAAGATTCCATAGTTCAGTTAGCCGGAGCAGGGTGATAATAAATGTGGTGATAATGTCGCTGTCGTCCCAGCTTCAATTCTAGCTGTCAGATAACTTCTCATTTTTATATATTTTTACAAAACAAAATTGAAATGGCACTTTTTCTTTTCGATAATATTTATTTTGTATATCGCACTCCTGATTTAATTAGTATATAACTTAAGCATTTATCTTACCAAATTAAGCAAAATGCATCAAAAAATTCGAACAATTGTAATAAGCATTAAAACAAAACATTAGCAAAACTATGTCACATGAGAAATAAACAAAAAACAAAACTATGCAATTTATTAAAATTACGCAGAGCAACATTTTCGAAAAGAAATATTGCATTTTAAATTGTGTTTTGTAAAAAAAATAAATTAAAAAAATCTTCCAGCTGGAATCGAAGCTACGGTATCATGTCGGCCCTCGAGCACGTTACACTTATTTTAGGTTAAAAGAAGGTTGTACTAATATTTAAATGATTGTTCTTTAAAAAAGAGACTAAATGTAATTTTTTCCGTTATAGAAAATGATAAACAGAAATAATAACTTTATTTACTTTATATTTACATATATTTTAAAAGAAATAATTCTTTAAAGAATGGTTTATTAATTAATTCGTGAATATTTTCAAAATTTCTTAACGTATTTGATGTTTTATTAAAAAAATACTATGTTTTGTAAAAAAGTTCATGATTAAAGCACCAGAACACCAGAATGCATTACCCTCTATTTCATAGAATAACTTGAGAAATAATACAGATATCAAATTACAAAAATTTCCACATACATACCACACTATTATCTACTTCCGTATAAAATTACATTCAATTGTCGAGTAGTTATTGAAATATGAATCATTAAAGACACGCTTTCCATCAAAACTTACAAAAAACCGAACTTTTTGTAAGATAATTTGCAAACATTCAAAAACCTAAAATCAGATAATTTTACAAATTTACTATTTTATACAAAAATAAGTAGTCTATCTAACTGTTTTTGTTTGAATAATTTGAACGGTTACTTTTTTTGCTATGCGCATTCAAACTCAGCGTTCAAAACTTTTGCATTCGATAGTAGGAATATGTAGATAATGAGACCCGTCAATAAATATAGCAGGCGTAGTACAGCAACAAAATTAAACAAAATAACGTCGATATGCGGTAGTTAATCATGCATGCAACCAATGTTCTTAGGCAAATAGCTTTTCAGTCTGCGTAATGCAGAAATGATTCTTTCAGCCCTACATGTGGATATAAAAATGGACATCAAAAATTTAATGAACTCCAAATGTCTTTTTGCACTTTATGCAAAAAATACTAAAATATATCCCAATTGAATAAGTGGGTAGACTCCCCTCTTTAGATCTTCAATTTAGAATTGTATTGCCTAAAATATATTAACCATGTTAATGAGGGCTCAGCCCCCACTACATTATTTTGATGAGGTCTACGCCTTCGAGCCATACATAGTCGGCGCCTATGACTGCAATGGTAATTCGACATTCGAAGTATTAAACGTCGGGAATCCTACTGCCATATTGAACCATAACTAATTAAATATACTTATTTTTTTATTAAACGAATACTCTTGATGGGCGGTTGGTAATGTAGGGAAGAATGCAGCAATGGTCTGCGTTTATGAAATGAAAATCTATCGACTGTTCGTTGTTAGCAACGGACGAAACTTCAAAAAATTCTCAGGGTAAAAAGTCGGTCAACGGTCATCATATGAAAATGTTGAATTTTCATTTTTTAGTCAGGGTCACCATTATAACGTATAGGATGTTTGTTTAGCAGATGATACGTCATTTTAAGCGTTCTTGTAAGAATAGCTCAATAAAAAAACGTGTATCTTGTAGAATCTTTTATTTATTACTCCTTATTTATTATGTTGCTGTGGCAATCCTTGTATCTGTTCAATGCCTTCAAGATAATATGTAGTAAATAGTTCATTACAGTACATACAATTTGGAGAACATTTCATTTAAATTAAATATTACGCCCATTTTCGAAACATGTATGTACTGTAGTATTTAAAATAAGGCTAGGATTTAAGCGGGTATCATTATAAAGGTTTTGAGCATTAACACGATTAATTTGCAACTTGCGTATTAAAATATTACATACTTAAACGCACATTATAATATAAGTTACTGCGAACTACATAAGTATTTTTTTGCACATTAAAATAAGTGGTTTTGAACATTATTATTTTACACCAAACGGTTAGATTGTAGAGGGCAGTATGCGTTTCACCCGCTTTATTGCGCATTTATTCGTCTTACGGCTAAAATATTTTTCTATTGTCCATAAAAGTTTCACCTGAAACCCCAACGCATTCAGTGTGTTCATTTGAAAACTTCCCGCCTTTAATATCTCCTAAACTAATAATCGTAACATTTTTTATTTAAAAAGTGCAGTTTCGTCTAAATCATTATTTTCATGGAAACTTTTTTATTATAAAATCAAATAAAATTATTCTAGAAGAAAAGCACAGTATTATTAAATTACTACATAATAATACTATACTTCAACCGTAAATACAAGGAATGAGTCATTTTCGTAATTACACTTGAATAAACAAATACGACCCGGGGTGAGATGAGATAAAAGTGCAAATTTCACGTTGCTAAGAATTCAGTGACGTACGCTAGAACCAACAGCTTTTCATTGCTGATTTTACATTTATTTTTAATTAAAAAGGGGTTTGTTCCGCTACTGAATCTTTCTAGCTCATTTATTGTTTATTTTGCGTAGTACAGCGTAGCTTTCGCGTAATTCTAGATGCTTTTTACATTTTCGCCCACGTGTTTGTGATGACTCATTTCTTGTAGGTTTGATTGAACTATAACTTGCATTATTTTGTTTAAAAATAAATTATTATTTGTATAGTACAAAAAGTGGAAGCTTAACAAACAGGTTACTACCCAACGAGAAAAAGATTTTTTTTCGTACCTCCAAAACAAATTTAGGTGATTTTTTATGTAAAATGATCTGGTGATTGTTAACATATTTTCGTGTCACGTCTAGATGAATAGATATAATGAAATCTACATACAGATATAGAAAAACAGGTAGGAAGTACGTACGAAACCATATGTATGATAAGGAACGCGCTAATAAAATAAAGAAGGGTTTATGTCGGGTCACGCCTTTGCTCGTCTTAGTTTGTTAGAGGGGGAACATTCGAGCATTAAAGTTGTTTAGTAAACCACAAACCGAGCGTTGGTGTAGTTCCCCAACCCCACTAACACAAACTAAAGAAGAAGAGCAAAGGCGGGGCCCGATATAAACCCTTCCTTATTTTACTAGCGCGTTCCTTATCATACACACATATGGTTTCGCAGATACTTCCTTCTTGTTTTTCCACACCTGTATAGCATAAAACTAATACAATTTAGTGTTACTAATTATAATTAATAATACTAAATCGTAATAGTTTTAATTTTTTTTCTCTTATAAGAAACCAGCAGTGTTTCCCAATCATCGCCGAGTTTCAACGGCCCTAGTATCTCTTTTCTATCTATAGTTAGAATGGCTTTATGGAATCTCTCTCCTTGCTCACTGGTAACTAATCCCATGTTGAAAGAAAAGAGATTCCTGGTACAAATTCTTCCTTTTCTTGCCATTTTCGTACATTATAATGTTTTGCTGTGTCCCGGCTGTCCTAAAGACAAAGCAAACACTACTATATAGTAACACTGTCTTTAAACTGCTTTTAGATGAATCTGTGAAAAACGCCAAGTACCGGGTTCGGACAATACAGTATATTTGGCGCACTATTTACATTTTAAAAGTACGTAGTATCGGTAAACTCGATTATATTAGAAATATTTTAATTACAGTACGGTTAGCAACGTCACACAATTACAGCAATCATGTTTATACAAGTTAGTACATGTTTATCCTTATAGGCCGTATGTGCAAGCTTATATATACGGAATTCCTATTAGGACAAAAAATTGTGACGCCATACGGAATTTTAAATATCAGATTGGTTTTTTACATTGGGAAATATTTAGGAAAAACCTGATACAGTACCGGAGGTAAAAATCGGTTTGGGAACTAAGTAGTGTAATAAGACATAGTATAAATAATTTCCCATAAATGAATTAAATGCATGATTTTTTTTATCTATTTATCAAATATAGAATGTATTAAGCAATGCAAAAATGTGCTGGTATATGTATTGTAAGAAAAACGCGTAGCTGGATCATCGTGATGGAGAAGGCGCCGTGAGGGATTGCACCGGGATGCGACTGTATCACTATGGGTGAATTAGATGCGGACATTAGGGTGGGCCGAAAAAAGGTTTTATTTTTTTTTATTCGCTATACCGCGGAATACTTGCCCCTAGGACAGACAAGTAAATTAAAAAAAAAAACAAAAATCGGTTGATGTCTTAATCGGTCGGATCGGTTGATAAATTTGCACAATTTTTCGTAATAAAGAAATTTTTTTTCTATTATAGTTAAATACTACAGCTTTAAGTAAGTAAACAATAGCACAGGGAAGGACAAAAAATTAAATAATAATTGATATTTCAACATTTATTGGTCGCTCATAGCGTCTGAAAAACATGTTTTTAGCATTAAAAAGGCAAATTTTAAATTTTTACATAAAATACTTATTGATACATTTTACAAACTATAGCTTTATGACAATAGTGTTTTACTCATTGTTTTTGGTACTTGCTATTTTAGACTCCGATTTATGCGAAAAACTGGACATGATGGATCGTGAAAGAAGCGTCGATCTGATGAACCCATCGCTGGACTTGGCACCAACGACTTTTTGTGACGCTTCAGTCACCAGCTTTACACACTTCTCCACTGCTTGTGTATGACATGGAAACTTGACAAAATTCCATTAAGATTCTGTTCCTCTTTTTATTATAGATGAAATCTAATCATCACTTAATCTTCGGAGCAAAGGTGGCGGTGAAAGATTACATATACTCCAGTCTATCATTTCGCTGTAGTCAGTAGCAGCAAAATTTAGTTTTGGTGTCACAAAACTCCTAATTGACTTTCCTTTAGGAACGTTGTTTCTCGATTGAATTATTCTTCTAAGCCCTAATTCTTTGATATGCTTTCTTTCATCTACAATCATACTCAAAAGCAAATTCTCGGGGTGAGCAAACAATGAGTTACATTCAATCACAGGGTCTACTACTTGAAGTAAATTTTCAGGTAAGAACCTTGATGTTTTTATAGCTCCAAACACATGTTTAGTGCCATCTGTAAAGTACTTGCTTTTCTTGATATTAAACCAGTAGTATACCCTGTGATTGAATGTAACTCATTGTTTGCTCACCCCGAAAATTTGCTTTTGAGTATGATTATAGATGAAAGAAAGCATATCGAAGAATTAGGGCTTAGAAGAATAATTCAGGCGAGAAACAAGAAGTCAATTAGGAGCTTTGTGTCACCAAAACTAAATTTTGCTGCTACCGACTACAGCGAAATGATAGACTGGAGTACATGTAATCTTTCACTGCCACCTTTGCTCCGAAGATTAATTGATGAGGAGATTTTATCTATAATAAACACAGGAACAGAATCTGAATGGAATTTTGTCAAGTTTCCATGTCATACACAAGCAGTGGAGCGGTGTGTAAAGCTGGCGACTGAAGCGTCACAAAAAGTCGTTGTTGCCAAGTCCAGGGATGGGTTCATCAGATCGACGCTTCTTTCACGATCCATCATGTCTAATTTTTCGCATAAATCGGAGTTTAAAATAGCAAGTACCAAAAACAATGAGTAAAACACTATTGTCATAAAGCTATAGATTGTAAATGTATCAATAAGTATTTTATGTAAAAATTTAAAATTTGCCATTTTAATGCTAAAAACATGTTTGTCTATTTCGCGTATACAAAGATTACTTTGTGACACTGTTTTTGCGAAAAACAGTTACACAAAGTGCTACTTTGTGCAACTGAAAGTAGTGATTTTTTTATTTGTAAGGCTGGCAGTAGGTAAGTAAATTTTGCTGCCAGCCTACTCTGTCATGTCATTCTGTCAACGAAGTCCAGTGTCAGACGTAAATACGTAATAAGCAATAACACAGCTATATTCTGATTTCAAGATCAAAATTAGATTAAAAAGTCAAAACGTATATCGCTTGTCGATATTGAGGTAAGTTTAATTGAGTTGAATGATGTACACCTCCATTTCATCAAATATTTTTTTCAGTTTTTACCTACTAATGGGAACATAAACAAGGTGTTAGGAAGAATATAAAAAGGAAAGGAATAATGCTCGACAACCAACCCGCGGAAGTATTTTGGGGGCACACTATCCAAAAGAAAAGCACTTTCCCGTGATAGGTACTAATACGTATTCATTAACTGGCGCCGTTTTGAAAATTTCAATGTTATGATGCTCAGAAATAACAGCGAGAATAATGAAACATATTTCATTTTAAGAAGCTTTGAATTAAAATAAAGCGCGGTTAATAGCGGATTTCCTACGAAAATGCGCTGAAAAGCTTGTTGGTTTTCCGGATCAAGTTGATGGTCGTGAATCCCGTGTCCGTCCCTACTCAAATTTCATTTTCATTGTTTAGATTTAGAGGTTAGGTTAGTTATTTTCTATTGTTGTATGTTAAGCAGTTTTGATGTATTAAAATGTTTATTGTAATAGAAACAGTAAAACCTTGATTGAGTACATGATTGTCTTATCAAAATAATTATTTATAATAAAAATACATTTTTATCTTATATCAGAAGAAACAACTAAGCTGTCACCTTTTTTTAAACTTGAATTTTTCCCTGCCTACGTGATTTTTTCAAAATGACAGTGGATGTCATTGTATGCGTTATCAGTTATTACCAACATTACCACATCAAAAATACCCGCGTGTACATTTTCCCATTTCTTTAAAGTAAATTGTAAATTAAGGCGAAATAGACAAAGTAGTATGTAAAACACGTGTTACAATTCCTTTTTGTAATACTCGTATATAGCTTAACTCGCCGCTTCGCGGCTCGTTAAGCAAACTTATACTCGTATTACAAACATCGTGATTGTATCACTAGTTGTACAATATACTATTTTCAGACGCAATGAGCGACCAATAAATGTTGAATCATTATTTAATTTTTTTACCTTCCCTGTGCTATTATTTACTTACTTAAAGCTGTAGTATTTAACTATATAATAGAAAAAAAATTTCTTTATTACGAAAAATTGTTCAAATTAATCATTTTTTGTTATTTTCGAGGGCGATGCGCGACCGGAAGACATCAACCGATTTTTTTTTAAATTTTAAGTTTTCCGCTCTATAGTGAATCGAAAAAAAAATAAAACCTTTTTTCGGCCCACCCTAGCGGAAATATTGTGTACGCCTGGTGCGACTAACGATTTAAAACTAAATGATTAAGAATAATTGTGGTATTTTATTTAGCAATTCTAACAGTATAGGTAATAGTGATCTATCTACGAGGGTGGTCCCAGAAGTACCCGACCTGACCAAGAGGTGGCGGTAGTTGCTTGAAAATATCACTGTATTGGAAAGTACGCAGTCTATAAAGCATATGTTTCAAGTTTGAAAGCGCCACGTTGTTCATTATTTGTTTGGCAGCCATCAATAGTGAACGTTGTCAGTGAATTTGTGAAAATGGAGAAAATTGGTCATCGTTATGTGATACAATACTTTTATTTGAAAGGCCTCAGCCCAACCAATATAAAAGCTGAACTGGATTCTACTCTGGGTGAGTCTGCTCCTTCGTTTACAACAGTTAAATTTTGGGTAGCTGAGTTTAAACGAGGCCGTACGAGCTGCCAAGTCGAGCATCGCAGTGGTCGACCAAATGAGGTGACGACTCCAGAAATAGTGAAGAAAATCCACAAAGCGGTACTTGATGATCGTCGACTGAAAGTGCGCGAGCTAGCAGACATTACGGGCATTTCAAAAAGTGCGGTACATCGCATATTATCTGAAAATTTGGACATGAGAAAGCTGTGTGCAAGATGGGTGCCGCGTTTGCTCACACTCGAATAAAAACAGTGTCGTGAAAATGTTTCAATTGAGTGTTTAGCGAAGTTTCAGCAACAAAGCAGAATTTTTGCGCCGTTTCGTAACAATGGATGAAACATGGGTCCATCATTTCACAACCGAGACAAAAGAACAATCGAAACAATGGACTCAAAAGGGAGAACCGGCTCCAAAGAAGGCGAAGACCGTTTCATCTGCAGGCAAGGTTATGGCGTCGGTTTTTTGGGATGCGTGTGGAATAATTTTTATTGACTATCTCGAAAAAGGAAAAACTATCAACGGCCAGTATTATGCAAACTGATTGCAACGTTTGAGCGAAGAAATCAAGCAAAAACGGCCGCATTTGGCTAAAAAGAAAGTGTTTTTCATCACGACAACGCGCCAGCTCACAAATCCGTGATTGCAATGGCCAAAATTAATCAATTAAAGTTTGAATTGCTACCTCATGCACCATATTCGCCAGATTTAGCCCCCTCGGATTATTTTCTGTTCCCAAACTTGAAAAAAATGGGTCAGTGGTCAAAGATTTTCCAACGATGAAGAAGTGATGTCAGCAGTTAATGGCTATTTTGAGGAGCAAGACAGTTCTTATTATAAAAAGGGTATCGAACTTTTTGAACACCGCTGGGAAAAGTGTATAGAGCGAAAGGAGATTACGTTGAAAAATAAATAAATCTTTTTCCAAAATTTTTGTGTTTTCTTTGTTGGGTTGGGTACTTCTGGGACTACCCTCGTATAGCAAATGTACGATGGCCTAAAATATTCATTCGAGATTAGGCTTTGCAAGTATTTACTCTATCGCACAAGTGCCCAAAGTAAATATTAATATTACAAGTATATTAATCTGTAAGTATTTAAGCAATTAATGGTCGACAAATGCTTGAAATATTAACAAAATAATAATACTAAATATAATACTACGTTATAAAAACCTTATTTTTCACTTTGCAGGTGTACTTCGGATAAAAGAACTCGAGTAATACAAAATAATTATTTTCCCTTGTTTATATATGGGTGTTTCTCCCGAAATCTACAATTTGGATGCGAAAAAATGTGGAAAAGAAAAATGTTGAAATCTGTTTTTCTAAGAAATAGTATGATTAATTGATTGTATAGAACACATACTGTTGATTAATAGATCTTAATGTGGACATTTTCGACCTTTACAGTGTTTAAATCCACGTAAAATGATCAAAATAACATGCAAATGACAGAAAAGATTATATTTAATTAAAAAACTGAACTTTAATATTATAATAAAAAGATGTTTCTAACACGATAATGCTTAATAATGGCTTAGTAATGGATAGCAAGTAAAATAAAAATCAGTAATTTTTAGTTTACGTGATATGACAGTCATCATGTTTAAGCTTTTCCATTTGTTTCTTTTCTGGATCATTTTTAATTTTATTTTCTTCTTTTCTTTTCGCATTCTCGTTTTTTTTTCTTATTTTCCACATTTTCTTTGCACCTCATAATGTAAGAACATGAATGTATGTAGGAGTTCTCATTTATGTGGACAAGTTGTATTACGTGGAGTTATAAATCCACGCAAATGACGCAATGAAAATGCCACGCGAATGACTATTAGAGCATTAATATAACATAGCGCCTAGACTATTTTCTTTGGAGGCTTCATACTAGCTATAATGAAACAACACAAGTAGTGTATTAACTTACGAAAACTTTTTTTCTAAATTCAACACCAGTAAGAAATTATGATAACCACGTGAATGACGCGAAATAAATCTACTCCTACATCAAACTACAAACCATATAAACTACGTCTATAAAGTTTATAGATCAACTGAACAAGATACTATATGTTGATTTAATTAAAATTACATATGCAAGCAATACATGTGTAATGCTGATATTGTAGAAATATTTACTGATACTATACGTGAAACTTAATAATGTTCTTCTCTCTAAGTTAGATCCACGCAAATGACAAAAATATCAGGGACAACGTTTTATTGATTGTGTAGTAGTCGATGCTTAATATTTTATATATTAATTGACACTGGATGAGAGCCCTATACTTGTTTTACAATTATCCTTAATTAGAACCATAATCATTAACTGATGCCTTAGAAAAACTGCTTTTTACTTTGAGAATACATACTAGGGACATGCCACGTGAATGACATATGACATAATAAAGTTTACTTTTTATTGTTAAAAAAATAGGTCAGTTATTAATATATACCTGGCTAGATAGACTGAATAGATAGATAGACTGGTTAGATCGCGAAAGAAACATCTAAAGATCATGCATTTATTTTATAAACTACATATAATTTACTTACCGTTCAGTTCTGTCAAAAACAGAACGGTAAGTAATTACTTACCGACGCGTTTTTGCTTAGCAACCAGTAAATATAACCTACTGTTCTAAAACCAAGTATGGTAAACAATCTGAAATAGCATGGTCGTACAAAAAATAATTTATCGGAAGTTTCATATACAAACAATTGACAAACATGTATTCAAATATTTAGAATTATCCAACCGCAACCTATATGCAGTGTCCCTATAAGCAACAAAAACATAATCGATTAACAAAAGCGAAAGAAAAAGAAGAAGAATAGATGGAATTAATGATGTTTATCTTTCTATAGTGAAATTATGTCAGAAGAGGATACTTGAGAACAGTAGCAGAAGTCTATGAACTTTTCAGATTGTCCTAGAAAATAACAATATGAAAATAACAAAATTGATTTTCATTGGCCATGTATTTATAGAGACGTTTTTAGTTTACAGAGAGCTATGATTCAGAAATATAATAATATACACACAATTTTACGATCGTATAATATCGACTTTAATAACAGAAACAATTAATACGTTTATAATACCAATGGTAGTCCTAAGGGAGACGAGCGTAATACGGAATCAAATCCCTAATGAATGTGGTATTATATAAAAACCTATTGAGTGTATGTAGTGAGATCGAAAATCAGTGTAATTTATTCTGAAATCTGAATAACCTGCAATTTGGATGCTATGGCTTGAATTATGCAATGGCCCTTAGCTAGCAGGTTCGTAATATAGAAAGAAATCTACAGTAAGTTGCAATGTTTTAAAATATTAGACGTGCAACTAGGCCAGTAATTTTGTTTTGGCAAAGGTTATTGTTATTATGATACCTATTGCTATTGCCTTTAAGCATTGTTTATATCTTTATCATCTAATTAATTAATTCGAAGAAAGTCGTGATATTTCTAAATTATTATCTCGCTTTATACAAATTAGAGCATTTCTAATAAGTACGATTGTTTAAGATGGAGGTCACCTACAGATGTCAAGGAAAACGACTAATTTATATCCTATGCATTTATCTTTGACTTGCAAAACGAAAAAATCTACTCAGAATTACACATTATACACACACAACATAGGAATTTACATTTTTTGCATACAATTCTAATAATTCAAAAGGAGAAATTCTTCTACTAAAAGAACTTGTAAATAATTATTTACTTTATAACGTTAACTCTCTTCATTATAATATAAACGTTGTAAAAGTGCCACTTTTATAAAATTAAGTCGCAAAACATAATAAACCATTCGAGATTAAAAATATTTTTTTTAAATTCCCATAAAATATTTATAATATGCATAGCAGTCTTTGCAATATTTCATTTAAATTATATTTTCTTTAAAAAGCAACCTTTTAAATTCTCATTAAGACGTTATTTATTTCGTTAATCTAACGTTAAACATCTTAATAACATCTCTCCATATGTATCTTTAATAACAATATTTTCATTTTAATTTTTGTCCTAGGTACAGACAAACTGGTGGACGGGTGCAATATATCTTTAAAACGAAAAAGGAGCTACAAAAATGATAAAAGTAAGTTTATTGTGAAATTAATAATACAAAAAGAAATTCTAAACGTAAGTGCAGTTGTGTAGTTTCTGTAATACAACACGAAAAATGCTGTCGACAAATGTGCTGTGCATGAAAAAGCGCAAGAAAAGAAGTTATTATATATCAGAGGCCTCGGATTACATTCCTCGTCCTTCAAAAGATAAAAGGTAAGAACTTGTTATGCAGTATTTTTATGTAGTTTGTAGTTTTTGTGTGTAATTTACATATTGATGCAGTAGCAGTACTATTAGTTGGATCAGAAATGCCATGTTTATGCTTGGTTAGTGTATAATTTCAACTGTCTGTTTTTATTAATTATTACAGGAAAAGTTAGATAATGTTAGAAATTTAAAGACATAATTGTTTGAAAAATGTTTGATTATATTATAATAACCGGAATTGCAAGATTCTTAATTATTCATATACCTCTCGACTTGTTCTCAGGTGAGTGCACGACTCAAGACAGATAACCAGGCATCTTTAAATTTTTCAATTAAGAATTGTACCCCGCATCCCCTACAATTTGTTTTAGTATACCAAACAAGGCAGTAAATAATTGAAAGACAAACTTAGTTACATTATTTTGCAAACGCGTCGATCAGAACGATGTTGGTAGCCTTCGCCCTTCAGTGGTAATAGATAGAATCGGCGTGTAATACATGCAGTGGTTCAGGTGGTTTAAAATGTCACATTTGAGGAAACCATAAATGTCTTTGTATTGTTTCGACTGTTTTCCCTGGCTAACATGGCACTGTACGTCATGGAAGATCGCACAACGCAAATCGTTTACTTTGGAATGTAAGGTTTCAAAAACTCTCTCTCAAAATCGGTAATATGCTTTTTCGTAAACATATCGTATTTTATTTAATCGTCCTTCGTGATCTGATTGGGCACAAAAGTGACAAACATTCGTCTTAAGGTGTTCACTTTTAGAAGCGGTTAAGTTAGAGGATGGCATTTTCTTGCTGTCAATGTCAGAACATGGTTGTAGTGTTGTTGTTTATAATGTACTACATAAATATATTGTACATACTATATACATGTACATTAAATCGGAAACTACAACTCTGTTACAGTGGTCACTGTACAAAAAATTGTTAAACGATAGCACTACTTATCAAACCTTTCCCATTTGTTTATTTTATAATTGTTAAATAACAACGCGCCCAACATTTCATTGTACATAATTTCATTAATATATTTTAGAAGATTCATCTTTAATTTGCGATGACAAATGAGGATTCCTATTAAAAAGCTTGAGTAATTGGCCCCAAAACGGCCCATAGATTTAAATTATAATCAGATATGTGAGTTGCAATAAAGTGTTCCGGGCCTGAGTCTGTAATAAAAAATATGGGTTCTTACTTAAG
This sequence comes from Agrypnus murinus, assembly GCA_929113105.1. NCBI lineage: Eukaryota > Metazoa > Arthropoda > Insecta > Coleoptera > Elateridae > Agrypnus > Agrypnus murinus. The sequence goes on along the minus strand of OV816028.1, from coordinate 2,640,076 downwards.
AGTCGAAATCTAAGCATTATTCCCTTAAGATGTTTTGGGGTCCGGATGTTTTTTACACCCTGCATACAACACAGCTATTCGTGTTAGACATATGGAGGAGTAGAATTCCAGCACATGTAAAGAAAGAGTACCAGAGTTATACATATTATCTTCGATATAGCGGATATCAACCGTTCCAGTCATCCGTCATCGGTGATAGATAAAATTAATAATTTCATCAACACAACTGATGTACTACACAGCTAATTGCGTGGAGGTCGGGTGATTGAAATCCGAGGTTACATCGATGCTGTGTATGTGATAGTACTAATAGTTGTGCTATATATAGTGTCGCATAGGTTGACATAGTGCATAATTTTATGATTACAGATTGAAGTGTCAGATGGAACTTTCTTGAATAATATTACTACATGACTTGCGTACTTATTTTTTTCAATAACAAAAATCTTTAATCTTGTTTTATTATGAATCGCAAGGAATGTGTGCGTTCCAGAAATATTTTATCTAAATATGTAGTTATTAATATTATACCATTCTAAACAGCACAAACTAAGTTTGAGATGCCAACTAAAAATAATCGATGTCAATGTACACAGTATTATTATTATAATTAAATTTGCAGAAACTTTCTGGTGCAATGACTTTGCAACACGTCATGAAATCTAACAGGAATATAAATTATCCACTTAGGTCAAGTGCCAATTAAAGCCGATGTTAGTTTTGTTGTTCATCGGCGCATCTCGAATTCATCATCTTCTCTCTTTAAAACAATACATTAACGTAATTAGCTTATGAAATTAATAATTTAGCAAACGCAGATGATTTAATAGACCTGAATAAATTTCTGAATTATATTTCGATACAGATAAATAAATTCTCCTATCATTAGTACGTACTTTAATATTTCCCTGATTGCGATTAACACCATTAGTCAATCTTATTGCAAAAATAATTACCTCAACTCAAATAAGTTTAACTCAATGTAATGATCGTATAAAAATAATTAACTAGACTGAACGGAGATTTTGAAACAGGTCATCAGACCGTTAATTATATGAATTCTGTTTGGATAAATTTCGTTCGTTAAGACAAATGGCCAATTTTATTTCATCGTGCTTATACTCAAGAAGAAAGGCGTGGTTTTGTTTGTAAACGGAAACGTTAGAATGCAAGGTCGTACATGATTATGTATTAACTTGTTTTCTCTTATTTGGTATACTTTGATCTATTACATCAAGTAATACAGTACTAATAGTTTATTATTTTTTGATAGAAGCAGAAAATGTTTCTTTGATAGGAACTTCGCGAGAAACTGTTTATAACTTCGAATATCTGGTTCGGTGCTATTACACAACACTTTGGAGAACGTTAGATTGAAGTTGTGTATCCTGTCATGATTTTATTAAAAGTAAATTTTCAATAAACTTTTTGAAAGCATTAACAATTCACGTATCTTCATACTTCCTACGAAAAGTAAAGTCCTCTAACTGACAGTTCTTATTAACCTTTGAAGGAAACTGATAACAAGGGAAATTTTTCTTATTAAATTTATATAAGGAAAATCTTTTTAGGAAAAGTTAATTAATTAAACCGATAGAGAACTTAAGTTAACAAAAAAGTATGTTGTTTTGGGAAAGCTGTAGTAGAAACATTTTTGCTAATTATTTTATAGAGTTATGAAACTCTAGCTCTCGTGATGATCCTGTATCTGAAAATTTTCTTTATACATTCAGAAGTTTACAATTTTGACCGGAATATTTCAAATTGTCTTTGTACTGTAGTATAGAAGTCTGTTTTGATACCTATAAAGTTAGCTACCTATAACTACTACCAGTAAATCTATGCAAGCTTCCGCAATTGTAATGCTCCACATTGGAAGTATATTGGATAATATAAAATATTCATATCCGGGGATATACTATTTCTGCAAAGCAAATGCAACTGTTACATTTAGGAAGGTGGTGGTGAGCTTTGATTTTGTTAAAACCATACTGAGTTTTTGTTATAATTAATTCTAGTCAAATTTGTTAGTTCTTATCAACTTAATTAGTTCAAATGAACTCTATTATTGTAGTTTTCATAAATTTAATATAGCAGGTAAACGGTTTGAGCTAGCCAAACACCTTTTTTTCTTCTTGAACCCGTTATATATTACCTATATTTCAGATTATCATGAAAATTTTATTGGTGTTGCGAAGAACCTTTATTTTTTACGTTTGCTTATTTGCTAGTGCCTTTTTTCATCTGTTAATTTTATGCTCAGTAAGGGTGCTGAACTAAGGGAGTTATCTCAAAGTAAAGATTGCTATGTTGTAAGGTATACGTATTTTTAACTTATGTATTACATAAAATGGTAATGCATTAGTAAATTTTACGTTTACCTAATTAGATTTTTGGTGTTAAAAATTAAAATAAATGTTACTGGGAAGTCATTACTAATTATTATTCTAGATTAAAATGTATTACATTAATTACGGTATATTATCATTTGGGAGAGGAATCCATTCTTTTAAATATTAATAGTTATGTTGATAATGTTAATGATACATTGCCAAATATATGCAATTTCGTATTCAGACTTAAAATCATTATTTCAAAACAACACATTGCTTATAATTAAAATTAATCAATTGCGCATATATTCTAATAATTGTAACAATAAACTAATAAAATCTATTAATAAAAACTCAAAGGGTATGCACACAACTTGTGCCATAATGTGATTATATAGTATGTTAAAATAGGTAACATTTATATAATTGCGCTAATCTGTCTTATCCTAACAAGATTACGCCATTAATCTTTCCAAGCCTGATTTATAACATAAAAATTACTAAATCAATAATCTTTAGTTATAAATCATGATAATGTTAATGCTTTAGGTTAGGCTCCTATTGGCTCTTTCTTATTTTTTAATTTAGTTTATTGTCGGTTTGAAACTGCGTCTGTATCTAATCAAAACTTAAGTACTAAACGTATAATTTTAAAAATTCCTGGGGAGATTTTATTGGGTATGTTCATTAAGTATAATTACATATTATACATAAGTACATATATTAAAAAACTGCGAATGATACGGTACTAATGAATTAATATGCATGAAATTCGAAAAAATGGTACATGATAGGAGTGTTCACTGCTTAAATATTCATACAAAATTCTAAACCTGTGCTTAATGATTACATCTTTAAAAAATATTTTTCGTACCTACCTAATATTCAAATTATAGATTATACATTTATAAGAATAGTATATGACCTTCTCGCGGATTAAAATTAGACCATTTTTAAATTTTGATTTAAAATCATGTGATATTCGTATTAGATAATCCGTAAGGTTACTTGCGGTAATTTCATTGACATAGCCATAACAATAAAAAATAAAAATAATCAGATAATAATTAGTGCAAAAGTATATCAGTTTCAAAATGCGTTAGGATAAAATGAAAACATTTTAAATTTATAGAGAGTTAATCATAATTACTTTGATTCTATAAAACTACTGAAAATCTCATAGCTATATTACGGAAGCTGTTATAATTTACTTCTTATGTCTAATAATATAAGTAGGTATGGCGTGACTTGAGTCCACTCCCACCCTTCCTACTTTTAGCCACGCCCCTTTCCCCTTCTCCCTTCTGTTAGCTCCTCCCCTTCGCTCTGATTGGTCGACGCCATCTTGGATGACACGCCTACTTCTCTCTGATTGGTCGACGCCATCTTGGATGACACGCCTACTGCTCTCTGATTGGTCAATTAAGTCACCCTTACTGCTCTCTCATTGGTCAATTAAGTCACCCTTACTGCTCTCTGATTGGTCAATTAAATCACCCCTATAGCTCTCTGATTGGTCAATTAAAATAAGAGCGTTGTCCGGATTATTGATTGAGTTGATCGGCTTCGCCCCTATAGCTCTCTGATTGGTCAATTAAAAATAAAGGCGTTGTCCTGATTATTGATTGAGTTGATTGTCCAATAGAAACCTCTAGAAGGTATTAATTAAACATAATAATAATTGAAGGGTGGTGCGCGTTACCCTGAGTATTGATTTGTAGATTAGCCCAATAGGAAGCAGGGATTCACAATATTGATTTTCCCTAACTGTTGTCACGTCCCTACGATTACGGAAATCTGTATTACCGACAACGTACTGAACTACCGACAGACGGAGCCATTTGTAAAAGGAATCGATATTACAGAGAACGTATTCATGCCAGTTGTAAAGGGATAGTTACGTACTTTATGCATGTTTTCAACTATTATAATAATAATAATAAGCGTATATTCAAAGCATGAAAAAATTCTTGTTTGAAATTACCGAAATACCAGTTGAAAGGGTTAACATATGGAAAGATCACTAGTACTAACTAACTATAAACGAGATATATTTTAAATGTAAATACAAAGTGTAAAGATATTGATTAGTTATAATAAAGGGTGTGAAATGAACCGTAACAAGGGGTAAATGCATAGGTTATATTATGATGTATCCGTGATTGAAACGTCAATTACTTACGTAATAATACATAGCTACCATTGTTTTTATTATTATTAATAATAATTCATTTTTATTAACAATTATGTTATTGCTTTCTCTTGTCGGGTGTCACTGTACATGCTTATAGGTATACGATATTTATTTATCTTTATGTTTTGAAGGCGAATGAGCATATTTACCATAAAAACGTATGCAAAATACTTAGAAATGTATTATCCTAGATATCAAGCCATTCAAATCCTTAGGTGTTTATATTGTATTAGATTATTATTACTAAATGTAAAGAAAACAAGTAGCAAAACTATGAAGAGATGTAAAACGTCACCAAAATTGCAAAAATAAACGCAATCGAATTTTACAAATTGGGTTCGATTGCTAATGACTTAAGCTACATATATGCACATTTTATATAAATAATAAAGTAGACGCTAATGTCAGTAGAATAGAAATTCTAGAATCAGTGTTGTTAAACTTAACCTGTAAAAATAGAAAGCCACACTTTTGGCATTACAGCATATTATAGTCCCCATATAATAACTTAGATACATATCAGGGCCGGTATTATAAAACTTTTTACTTCCTAGATAAAATTTACTTTGAGAGTAAATTCATTTGTTCTGTCTTATATCTACGTATAGCAGAGAATGCATAAATTACAGCAATAGTGTTTAGGTGAACAGGACACCATTCCCCTTGCATCTACTAAACTACGGCCTAATTTGTGTGACAATAAGTATACCCTCTAAACGTGAGCCGGAGTGAATGTAATGTTATATCAAAAGTCTATAACTACAATATATGAACATTAAAACGGATAAAATTATTTATTTTACGTGATTATAGGGATTGCGTGATAGAAAAAAAAAGACATAACTACATTATGATTAGTTTGATAGTAAAGAGTAGTTTAAGAATTCATACATGTATAAATTATAAAGAGATAAATCTCAAATCTTTCTATATCCAACCAGCTTCTTATAAATTTCACATTAAATCTCTTTATATAAAACAGGTTGTACATATTTACCGATAATATAGGAATTTTTCACTTTAATGAAAGATAAATTATTACGTACTAATGGTTTAATAATGAACTAGGACACTATCATGCATTATTTAACTTTTCTCTAAGACATTAAATTAATAGTGATTTATTTCTTATTGATAAATATTCTATATACGGATATAAAATTTCTTGAACTTGAACGCTTTGAATTTTCATCGTTTTCTACCGCAGTTTATTTCAGCACTCAGATAAACCTTAAAGCATAGGCATCGCTTAACATGAGTTAGTTTAAATAATAATAGGTTTTATATTTGATATGCAAATCAAAATAATAAACAATAAAGGTACCTAGTTACATGCACAACTTCAGGTAGGAGATATCTAACTGAAAGATTATTTTATGCTTGACCTACATTGAAATACCCTTTTGTAATTATGCTTCGAATTATCTGTATGATAAATATATGTACTTGATAGCTATACTATAGAAGATGGAAATACCGACCCTCGACATCAAATTCCATTCTTTTTAATAGTTAATACAATGTTATATACAAATATCTAACAGATGCACAGACCCTGAGAAGGATCCGTACATAGGAGAGTACTACATGCTAAAGGAAGGAGTAGCCTTAGACATCGATAAAGTTATAAAGAATCCTCGGCTTAGATTGCTGGTCAAAGTTAATGCTGAATTCATTCTAAGGCGTATGTTATGGTATCAGAGGTCGCAATATATTTACGAGGGACCTACTGATAAGCGTTATATTATACCAGGTACGTATGATACTCTACTGCTGATTGCATACCCGATGAACGCATTTGTAGAAAGTAATATAGGATATACGTTACAGAGAAGTTTAATTTTCCATGCAACAAATGACCTATATATATTTTATGTACAATGCTGACATTAACATATTTAGCGCATACCTGTTAAACATAGCTGTAAAAAGTAATATTTAAAAGGCTTATATTTTAGAGATCGGATACAGTCGCATATATTCCTGTATATTACCTCTAAATTTTACTTTAACAATACATGCAGTCAGTTTTCGTTGGCTCTATGCATATATACAATCAAAGCCATACTAACTGAACGCTAACATAATATGCTGTACAGGTCAAATTCAATTAATTAACCCTGGGGTTATACATCCTTAGGCTAGAAACAGTCTTGAAACAAAAACAAAAATGGCAGAGTCCACCCTGTTAGACAAGAAATCAGAGTATGGGCGTGATAAATAAAACATATAAAGATATTTTACAAACATTTATTTAGTATACATAACATAATACAAGTATATAAATCATAAGTTGTTTTCTATGACGACTGTTGTAGTTCTACGGATCTCTGAGTCGTCGTATGCCCTCGCATAAATACTAATACGTATAAAGTCCGTGGAATGACTCGTTGGCCCTTCGAATAAATCAGTGTAATAAAATAGTATAAAATTATTACAAGTTTATTTAGCGTGTATGAAGTTCCCCTATAACGGTACTATAAGAATAATTATAATAATTGCAACAACGCATAAGCTGGAAACCAGACTCCAGAAGCTATATTGAATATAATCAATTACTTTAAGCTAAATTAAGTCTCTATGCATTTAATGGTTTATGAATTCGTATGTAAAACTCATAAAATTGAATCACGATATAAGTTCCAAATATCTGCGTATAGCAGAGAATGCATAAATTACAGCAATTGTAATTAGGTGAACAACAGGACATCATTCCCCTTGCATCTACTAAACTACGACCTAATTTGAGTGACAATAAGTATACCCCTCTAAACGTGATTCGATTAACGTATCAAATAACGAATAATAAAAAACATTATTGAAATTTACCACACCATTTAGTTGATCATATAGTATACAAACCTAAGTACTATCAATTCTCCTTTTTTCTGAATAAATAACAACTCTAATAAATAAATAAGTAATAGAAACTACGTATTTATCATATCGTATATGAGGTGTGTTAAGGTCTAAACAACCCACAGAATAGTACTTAGGGTGAATCTTACCTTTATCCTAATAACTAATAGTAAGCCTGCCCTTCTGCCTTGCTGGGGAAAAAGAAAAAAACAACGCAGGGTACACTATATCTTATTGAAATAGAGCAAGGTGTACGGATCATTAACTTCAACCATTGTAGTGTATAATACTGGGGTAAATTTAGTTTTCGTTGGCTCTATGCATATATACCCAAACCCTGAAAATCATAAAAAATGCTTGAAAAAGTATATGAACTACTGAATCGTAAAGAATATATTAGAAGTATGACATCAAACTGAATAATAATATTATTTATTCTATGATATCTCTCCGGCTATAATTGAAACGTTTCGTTCTCGTTTTCGATACAGCTGTTATCATCCTTCTTTACGACGTACAACAAGGTCTATCCACTAGTTGATTAGGGTTGGTGTTCCGACACATCCAGCCTGATTTCATAGTGTTTTTAGACTTTTAGACTTTGACGAAACATGTATATCACCTAGTGTTGTTGTTTCATTTGAGGGTGTACGAATTAAAACATAAACGTTTATATAATAATTCTCATTCTATGGCTCTGACGTAAGAATCAATACATAGCTATACTATCAGCTCATTAAACATATAATCTACACATGTTCCTACTAAGCACGTTTTACTGTTAAACAGCAGGACAGAATTATTGTTAAACGCCTTTTGGGCTCTTTGCATAACCGCCTACTGCAATTGTGACATAAAAACTAAAGGACGTATTTCACCTCTTCTAAAATATTTAAATTAATCAATCGCTCTATGAAATCTATAGAGAATTATGCAATCTTATTAAATAAGTCTAGAACAGTAGCCATGTTTTGTTAATTGTTTTCATTAATCTCGTATCAAATATATTCAGCAACCCTATATTTTGGAATCATACCTTTTTGATGATACTTTTGTAGTGTGCTTTTACAACAATCTGTTCTAAATTGATTCAAATAAAAGGTTTAAATGTGTTCCCTGCTTAGACGGTGTGCTTTAATAAACATTACGGGGAATACTGCGCAGATACCTAGCTTGCTTATATCTACGCTAATCAGTTATTTTTTTATCTTAGTCTAAATGTATCGTTGAAGAAATTAAAATGTATTTAAAACAAAGTTTTGGTTTTACTAATATCAATAACTCTCCAAACATAGCGATATGTAGTAGTAGTAGTAGCAACATCACATCGATATGGTAAAGAAAGTAAGTTTCGCCGACGTAAGCATAAATAATATACATCATATGATAGTATGGGAGTATGCATACAGACAGGCGAGAAAGGGAGACTGGCAAACATTAGCTCTGGACAGATACCGTTTTCAAAGAAGAATACATAATGTTGAAAAGCAGCTGTGTAAGATTCTACAAGCTGATCATAGAGACTTTATCTATATGCAGAGATTTCAAAATGTAGATTAGTCCGGCAGCGACCGAGTATAAATACAGGTACAAGCAGTCCCTTCTCACGGTATCAGATGTTAGTTCACGAGGGTAACGGTGTTATTAACAAGCTCATAGACAAGCTGCCTATTGAACTACATCTTCCTTCCTATCAGTAGTGTGGACCCGGTACTAAATTATCTAAAAGATTACAACATGGTGATAAAGGTATAAATCCTTTGGACCTGGCGTGTATGCAGCACGACATCTCGTACGCTTAAAGCTCCGATTTGAACAGTAGACACCAGGCAGATCGTGTATTAGAAGAAGCTGCTTGGAAGCGTGTTAAGGCTAAAGACTCTAAATTAGGGGAAAAAGCATCAGCTCTGTTTGTAACCGGTATAATGAAGGCTAAAAGAAAGTTGGGAATGGGTGTAAAGACAAAGAAACCGTCAGCGACAAGGGTTACAAAGAAGAAGAAGAAAATTGTCACTTTTAAAGGCGGCGTTTTAAAGAAGCTTGTTGGTATAGTGAATCGTGCAAGCAAGAGACTCACGGGTAAAAATTTAATACATCATGCCTTGAGCGCTGCCAGAAGAATCATTCAAAACGAGGGCGGTCGAAAAACGTTAAAGTACCCCCGAATTATTCCTGTGCCTACAGCTACAGGGGTATTTTACCACTCATACCAATTTTTGCTGGACTCTCGGGCTCTCGGAGCAATTATAGGAGGCGCTTCGGGCGTAGCAAAAGCTGTTAACACTGCTAATAGTAATAAGAGACAGCTAGAAGAAACTACACGGCATAATAAAAGTATGGAAGCTATCGCTTTAGGCTGTAAGAACGGGCACGCCCTTTACCTGAAACCGTATAGAGCTGGCGGAGCTGCTTTGTACTTAAAACCATATGGCGGGTCAAAAAAAAACTGAATAACCTGCCTCGGACCACTTAACCACTTACAGACCTAGATATAATAAAACATGCTAAAGACATACCCTATTTTAGAGGTGTCTATATGAGAACAAGTATACCTTCAACGAAACATTTGCAATTCGAAAGAGCTATTGTTAATCTTGACGACGCTGGAGGACCGGGTACTCATTGGGTTGCTTATAGAAAGGATAGAAACATCGTTTTGTACTATGACCCCTTCGGAGACCTAAGACCACCAGCTGAACTTGTGAAATATTTAGGGCCTCGCTGCGCCGTATACTACAACGTAACCCAAGAACAAAAGTTCAATTCTACGGACCGTATTTATCCACCTATAACACTAGATCACGTGCGTTACGAATATTCACTAGGATTAGTCGGCTTATATACAAGTCACACGATACGGTTCTCATAAAACATATACAATTATTTTAATATGATTGAAAGCATTTACTAAATACAAAATTTATATATTTCATCTATTTAAAAGACTTCCTGCCGCGTGAAAGAATATATACAAATGTACTACAATTATTTTCATCAAGTGTTGACATAAATGAGCATGCAGTCATGATTTTATCATGTTTCATATAAAAGATGAGTGAATTCGCTATATACAAATATATATGTATGGTACACTAGGTAAGTATCGACTTATGACGTAATGAATTATTAAGAATAACATATCATATGCCAGCTAGAGAGATAGTCATTGTCACTGCTGCCAACATCGTTCTGGTGCTTCAGTGTTTGCTTCAGCGGCGAGATCAATCGTTGTCGCTACTATTTGAAAACAAAAGGGTCTATGCCATCAATAGTAAGGTTAAATAAGCTTAAAAACTCGAACTAAAACATAACCGAAAGGAAAAAGATAGTGCTTACCCGTAGGCACGGAATCATACATAGCGTCCTGCATATAATAATTATTCTGTTAAAACGTTTAATCATAGGGGGCATAACATAAACCGATGGTACCTACTCCTGTCTCACCGTTTGTAAGGTACATGAACTCTTACATGTATTTTATTGCATGCTTATTTTTTCTGCAGTCGCATAGTCTGAAATCTCCTAGCGCTTACGATTATAGCCGAGAACATCCGATTGCGCAGGTCGATCAGTATAAATAGGCGGGGTAGTGTTCCTGTTCCTTCATTAGTCGAGATGAATCAGCACGTGAACGACGTATGTAAGAAGAAGTATGACTCTGGTCGAAGGGGTTGCAACATACAGTGCCCGGTTTGCTTCAAGTCCTTCGCGAGGCCTTTCACCTGCAAGAGACACGTAAAAACCATGCACGAATCAGACAGAATCCGATGTTCTAGCTGCGTCAAAACTTTTTTAAACTCTGATGCCTACAAGATACACAAGAGAGCCATCCACGAAATAAACAGAATCCAATGCTCTAGCTGTTTCAAAACTTTTTCACGTCGTGACCACTTAAAAAGACATATGAATGCCGTCCACGAATCAATCAAAGTCCGGTGTTCTAGCTGCTTCAAGTGTTTTTCACGCACAGACAGCTTAAAAAGGCATGTGAAAAACCTACACCATAAGGCAGCTGTTGTGAAGACAGGAACGGGAGCAAATACTGACATCGTTGGGGCAGAAGATATGACCGCAACTACACAGCCGTATGATTATCGTACCAACTATGAAAGTAACGAAGAATTAGGAAAGGTTATAGGGCCAACGAGTCATTCCACGGACTTTATACGTATTAGTATTTATGCGAGGGCATACGACGACTCAGAGATCCGTAGAACTACAACAGTCGTCATAGAAAACAACTTATGATTTATATACTTGTATTATGTTATGTATACTAAATAAATGTTTGTAAAATAACTTTATATGTTTTATTTATCACGCCCATACTCTGATTTCTTGTCTAACAGGGTGGACTCTGCCATTTTTGTTTTTGTTTCAAGACTGTTTCTAGCCTAAGGATGTATAGCCCCAGGGTTAATTAATTGAGTTTGACCTGTACAGCATATTATGTTAGCGTTCAGTTAGTATGGCTTTGATATCCCTAATTGTTATTTACGCCAAACCTGACTGCATGTATTGTTAAAGTAAAATTTAGAGGTAATATACAGGAATATATGCGACTGTATTCGATCTCTAAAATATAAGCCTTTTAAATATTACTTTTTACAGCTTTGTTTAACAGGTATGCGCTAAATATGTTAATGTCAGCATTGTACATAAAATATATATAGGTCATTTGTTGCATGGAAAATTAAACTTCTCTGTAACGTATATCCTATATTACTTTCTACAAATGCGTTCATCGGGTATGCAATCAGCAGTAGATGATACTCTACCCCTGATACCATAACATACGCCTTAGAATGAATTCAGCATTAACTTTGACCAGCAATCTAAGCCGAGGATTCTTTATAACTTTATCGATGTCTAAGGCTACTCCTTCCTTTAGCATGTAGTACTCTCCTATGTACGGATCCTTCTCAGGGTCTGTGCATCTGTTAGATATTTGTATATAACATTGTATTAACTATTAAAAAGAATGGAATTTGATGTCGAGGGTCGGTATTTCCATCTTCTATAGTATAGCTATCAAGTACATATATTTATCATACAGATAATTCGAAGCATAATTACAAAAGGGTATTTCAATGTAGGTCAAGCATAAAATAATCTTTCAGTTAGATATCTCCTACCTGAAGTTGTGCATGTAACTAGGTACCTTTATTGTTTATTATTTTGATTTGCATATCAAATATAAAACCTATTATTATTTAAACTAACTCATGTTAAGCGATGCCTATGCTTTAAGGTTTATCTGAGTGCTGAAATAAACTGCGGTAGAAAACGATGAAAATTCAAAGCGTTCAAGTTCAAGAAATTTTATATCCGTATATAGAATATTTATCAATAAGAAATAAATCACTATTAATTTAATGTCTTAGAGAAAAGTTAAATAATGCATGATAGTGTCCTAGTTCATTATTAAACCATTAGTACGTAATAATTTATCTTTCATTAAAGTGAAAAATTCCTATATTATCGGTAAATATGTACAACCTGTTTTATATAAAGAGATTTAATGTGAAATTTATAAGAAGCTGGTTGGATATAGAAAGATTTGAGATTTATCTCTTTATAATTTATACATGTATGAATTCTTAAACTACTCTTTACTATCAAACTAATCATAATGTAGTTATGTCTTTTTTTTTCTATCACGCAATCCCTATAATCACGTAAAATAAATAATTTTATCCGTTTTAATGTTCATATATTGTAGTTATAGACTTTTGATATAACATTACATTCACTCCGGCTCACGTTTAGAGGGTATACTTATTGTCACACAAATTAGGCCGTAGTTTAGTAGATGCAAGGGGAATGGTGTCCTGTTCACCTAAACACTATTGCTGTAATTTATGCATTCTCTGCTATACGTAGATATAAGACAGAACAAATGAATTTACTCTCAAAGTAAATTTTATCTAGGAAGTAAAAAGTTTTATAATACCGGCCCTGATATGTATCTAAGTTATTATATGGGGACTATAATATGCTGTAATGCCAAAAGTGTGGCTTTCTATTTTTACAGGTTAAGTTTAACAACACTGATTCTAGAATTTCTATTCTACTGACATTAGCGTCTACTTTATTATTTATATAAAATGTGCATATATGTAGCTTAAGTCATTAGCAATCGAACCCAATTTGTAAAATTCGATTGCGTTTATTTTTGCAATTTTGGTGACGTTTTACATCTCTTCATAGTTTTGCTACTTGTTTTCTTTACATTTAGTAATAATAATCTAATACAATATAAACACCTAAGGATTTGAAAGACTTGATATCTAGGATAATACATTTCTAAGTATTTTGCATACGTTTTTATGGTAAATATGCTCATTCGCCTTCAAAACATAAAGATAAATAAATATCGTATACCTATAAGCATGTACAGTGACACCCGACAAGAGAAAGCAATAACATAATTGTTAATAAAAATGAATTATTATTAATAATAATAAAAACAATGGTAGCTATGTATTATTACGTAAGTAATTGACGTTTCAATCACGGATACATCATAATATAACCTATGCATTTACCCCTTGTTACGGTTCATTTCACACCCTTTATTATAACTAATCAATATCTTTACACTTTGTATTTACATTTAAAATATATCTCGTTTATAGTTAGTTAGTACTAGTGATCTTTCCATATGTTAACCCTTTCAACTGGTATTTCGGTAATTTCAAACAAGAATTTTTTCATGCTTTGAATATACGCTTATTATTATTATTATAATAGTTGAAAACATGCATAAAGTACGTAACTATCCCTTTACAACTGGCATGAATACGTTCTCTGTAATATCGATTCCTTTTACAAATGGCTCCGTCTGTCGGTAGTTCAGTACGTTGTCGGTAATACAGATTTCCGTAATCGTAGGGACGTGACAACAGTTAGGGAAAATCAATATTGTGAATCCCTGCTTCCTATTGGGCTAATCTACAAATCAATACTCAGGGTAACGCGCACCACCCTTCAATTATTATTATGTTTAATTAATACCTTCTAGAGGTTTCTATTGGACAATCAACTCAATCAATAATCAGGACAACGCCTTTATTTTTAATTGACCAATCAGAGAGCTATAGGGGCGAAGCCGATCAACTCAATCAATAATCCGGACAACGCTCTTATTTTAATTGACCAATCAGAGAGCTATAGGGGTGATTTAATTGACCAATCAGAGAGCAGTAAGGGTGACTTAATTGACCAATGAGAGAGCAGTAAGGGTGACTTAATTGACCAATCAGAGAGCAGTAGGCGTGTCATCCAAGATGGCGTCGACCAATCAGAGAGAAGTAGGCGTGTCATCCAAGATGGCGTCGACCAATCAGAGCGAAGGGGAGGAGCTAACAGAAGGGAGAAGGGGAAAGGGGCGTGGCTAAAAGTAGGAAGGGTGGGAGTGGACTCAAGTCACGCCATACCTACTAATATAAATTATTTTTCGCTTTTTTTTCTAGAATTTCTAGAATGTAAACTAATTCACTGTACAATGCTTCAATTATTTATCAACTGACTTCTTGTATATTAACTGTTAAATTAACTGGAAAACACATTTTGATAGATTGATATCCTTAACGGAACCATTACGGATGTTTCGATGTGTCGATTTCTGGTCCATCTATCTGGGGAGCCTACGAAAACTAACCGTCTGATTTTAAATCTAATTTAACTAAGGTTATATATAGGGTCATGTACAACTGAGATATGAATTTATAAATCTGAAACTACTAAAGTTTACTACATGAAACCAATAACTTCAGACACTTTTAAAATCGTATCATTTATCATTAAAGACTACAACATTGAAAATCTAAAATCTTAAACGTGTGAAATTTGTAACACTCTTTCATAGACTTCTGGAACTTGGAGACTCTCAACATTGGAACTTGAGAAGACTGGTAATAAGCTGAGAGGTTGAAGCTAAATGTTTTTGTTGCTCTCTTCGTACTATGACGTTATAAAATGGTTGTGGTCTTAATTAGAGGTCGTCATGAAGTATCTACTATTAGAGCAATTTTTCGATGTCTTGGTCTAAAAAGGATGTTTAATAAAATAGGATTGGATTTTTCTGCTTGATAACTGTTCGACTACAGTAGACAAGATTAGGTATTAAATAATGCTGTAGAGGCACAACAAACTAACAATTGTAAAAAACTTAATTTCAACTAAATATTAGAAATTTAAATTCATATTAGAGATTATAAATAAATACTCTAAAAGATTCTGATAGATTTTTAAGAACATATAAAATATAAAGAACACGCAAAAAATATGTAAATCGAGTTGATTTCCGAACGTGAAGAAGAGCTAAAGATAAAAGAGCAAAAGCAAGATATGAAGTAAGAAGAGTAAACCGAGACATAACAAATACACCTGCCGAAATACCATCCGCCGATTTGGCTCAAATTTTGTATAAGGGTTGTTATAATGAATACATTTTGAGTTATTAAGTACATTTCTGCTCATAAAACGTTTCTAGAATTATTACTGCCCCCTAAAGTTTCACTGTCTCACACTGAGGCCATATGTACAATTTCTTTTAAAAATATCCTATACATGATCATAGTTGCTTCTACCAAATTTATCTTATTTTTTCTCAGTCAATGGTAAAAAATACTCTAAACAACAGTTAATACAATAGCTAAATGTAAATTATTGAAATTATCTTCAAAATGGCGGACGGACGGAAATCCAAGGAAGCATGATAATAATCAAACTTTGAATAAGTTTACCCATACAAACTATTTCCACTTTTCAGTTCACTCGCAGTTCTTTAATAAAATAGCAAATCTGTGCATAATCATGGCCAACTAAAATCAACGTAGTAAAACCTTTCCTAGATTAATTTTGGTTGAGTATGAACATAATATTGCATTCTACGCCAAGCTTGAGAGGAAATCGCGAGGGAAATCGTGTATAGACTTCAGAATGCGTAATAATTGAACGTTAAATTTACATTTGATATATTTAAAACTTTTGTAAGATAAATTCTTTCAATTAAGATCAATTTGGTGATGTAAAGTTCCATTTCATCGTTACGTAAGGTTTTAGCGGTTCAAGAAAAGATCTTTTAGTTTAATTTTTAATAAAGCCGTTTCAAATGTTTAATAATTTTAGCGAAAAGACGTATTACTATTACAGAAGGAATTACATAAAACTATGAATAATAATATTAAACAGCAATTTAATTAACGTCAGAATACACCTAGCAACAAAATCAAGCGCATCTCCCATCTCTGTCGCCCCTAAAATAGATGTATTTCCCTTACATTTCAACTTTTGCAATTATGGACTTTTCGTAAAAAGCTGGTAGAACTGAAAGGACAGTAGTAAATGATTTTTCTAGAATGTTTTCAGACAAATTAAATAATACGCAAGTACCTTTTAACGTTGCTTACATTGATTTTAAGCTCTGTGGAAAATTACTGCAAAAACAATTACAAACCTTTTTTTCTAAATCCGACGGAAATAGCTTTAAAGATGATTTTACTGATTAAAATCCTGCAACAAAAGAATGGAAAATCCATTAAACTCTATTGAAATTTTCATTTTTTGAAAGTCACTAAAGGAAATATTCACCGCTATTGCTTTCCATCATTTTCTTCGCCCACAGACCCTAATTCGTTTCCTCCTAACGCCAACATTACAAAAGACCTTTTCTAAATTCCCATTCCCATTCATCAATTAACAGTTTCCAGCAACGCGTATGAAATTTTTTCAGTTCATTAAAGTGTTTTCTCAGGTTCTGAAACAAATGGAAATTTTGTTCGCTAGA
Source organism: Agrypnus murinus (assembly GCA_929113105.1). Lineage (NCBI taxonomy): Eukaryota > Metazoa > Arthropoda > Insecta > Coleoptera > Elateridae > Agrypnus > Agrypnus murinus. The sequence continues at coordinate 2,622,897 of OV816028.1, read as the reverse complement.
GGCTCTTGCTGTACTAGTAAATATTTAATATAGGATATGTTTTGACTAATTTAAATTACAAATTTCAATGTTGTATATTTAAGGTTTGTGTTTTCTGTAAACATTTTAAACAAAAAAAAGTCATAAGGTTAGTTATAAAATTTATGTTATTATTAATTACCTGTCCATTAATAAGAAAAGCTTTCATCATTGTAGTAACAGTTGAGTTATTTCAGTTTCCGCAATCACAGAGCAAATAATGAAATAAATTAAGTAAATAAAAATATAAAACATGCACACCAGCCTTACTTTACGTAAGTGAGTAATTATTATAACGGAGCAATATTATTGCAGCTTACAATAATTATTACGTATATTGCTGCGGGTGGAACGCTACCACGAGATTTTCTTTCTTGAAGGGATATATTTATATTCAATTCATAATCGTAATTCTCACAACAAAGAGAACGGTAGTGGAATATACAAACTCGCAGTAAATAAATAATAAAAGATGCTTGACACGCACACCATGTATAAACGTTAACCTGCAGGTTGCAACTTCCTTAAGAGACAGATAATGTTGCTAATTTGCTTTTACTGTTACTTCCTGATGGATTTACTGTGAAAGAAAAAGGATCTGATATTTAGCTAAAGTAGTACGTTTAATATTATAGTTAGTATTACACTAAATGGTCCAGTTATAATAATGCACGTCTTGGACACAAAATGTAAAAAAAAGGTAGCTTTATTTCCGAGTGGATTGTTTTCATAATTAAATTGAGCATGGGCGGAAATGCAGTTTTATGCATGTTGCAGTTATGTCATGGGACCAGAAAGTAGTGACATTGCAGTACATGTTGAACCATGAAGCGTATGATTTTTAGTAAAATACACATAATAAATTAAATAACTACCGAAAATATTCTTAAACAGAGTAATTGAATTATATTATATTTGATTATTTCACATTAAAATTACGATTAATGTTAGCATTGTATTCTGTTTGGACCAAAAGACGTCCATCCCCAGAGCAAACGTAACGATTGAAAACTTTATCTCCACTATGAAAATATTATACTATTATACTTAGCAAACAAGTCCATAAAGCTAAATTTATCCCTGAAGACAAACTCCATAGATATCTAAAATGACCAGTATACGACGATAAGTATAAATAATTGAATTTTCCTAATCTATATATTTAAAACACAAGACTTATTTTTGTTCCAGTTCGTTTGAGAGTTCCACTGGGCCAATTACGTGATTCTTTTTTTATATTGAAGCTTTCGCTGTATAAATTAGTCAATACTACTTAATTAAATATATTTTTATTTTTAAAAGTAAATAAACCTAAAATGTTTAATTTGAGATGCTCGAGATCGGTCATTTACTTGGGACGCCTTTTTAAATCCCAGCGTTGTAACTACATTTCTAGACAGATCACTTCCATCACTAGTGTAAAGAATTGAAGTCGTCGATATGTGCTTTGGGTATTTCTAGCAGTTGTAATTTTATATTTCAGTGGTTATAATACTCAAAAAAAGATAAAAATCTTAATATCATATACCTACAAAAATCAATTCAAAATAAAGAATATATGTAGTTATTTTTATTTATTTATTTATTTATTTATCTATTTATTTATTTATTTATTTATTTATTTATTTATTTATTTATTTATTTCTTTATTTATTTATTTATTTATTTTATTTATTTATTTACGAACATTCCAACAGGCTAGACAGCCCAATTACAGGAAGATAATATAAATATTTAAGTAACATGCCAAGAACACTTACTTAATCTATGATTAATATAACTTTATTATGTTAAACAGATCTTTGGAAAAATGATTAATATTGTCTGTGAAAATATCGAACTTATTGTCTAAGGAATTATAAGCATTAGCACTTGCTATTAATGGAGAATTTTTATTACAATTTGTTTTAGGACAAGTATTAGTAAACGTAAGGTAGTTACGAGTTCTTATATCAGGAACTGAAAAACCTAATTTTGAAAGTAGAAAAGGACAATCAATATAGAAATGAATCAATTTATATATAAAAACTATTTGAATGAATATACGCCTCGATGATAATTTAACAAAATCAAAATGAGTAAGTAACTCTATATAGTGGATGTAAGATTCTCCATCCAGTTTGAAATTAAATTTAAACGCGCAGTATCTAAGTAATTTCTTTTGAATTCTCTCAATCTTGAGAGAATAACATGTATAATAAGGGCTCCTAACTACCACACAATACTCTACCTTAGTCCTTACAAAAGAATTATACAAAGTCGAGATTGTTTTAAATTGTCGAAAATTTTTAGAGTTTCTAAATATAAAGTCAAGTTGCCTTAGCGCTCCATTAACAGTATTTTCAATATGCGTATTAAAGTTAAATTTAGAGTTAAAGTGAACATCCAAATCGATAAATTCTTTTACTCGTCTTAATGTAGAGTCATTGATATTATAAGGATGCAAAAGAATATTTTGCTTTCTGCTAAACGACATAGCACAACACTTATCTATGTTAAAAAATAATCTATTTTCTAAGGACCACATATGAAGGTTATCTAAATTTTTTTGCAAAAGTTGACAATCCGATACATTATCAATTATTCTAAATAACTTTAAGTCATCAGCAAAAAGCATGACATTTGATGCCTCAACAACATCTACAATATCTTTTATAAATATTAGAAATAGCAAAGGCCCTAATATGCTTCCTTGTGGCACACCCGAAGATGCCACAAAAGAAGCAGAAGTATGACCATTAACACAACCATACTGTGATCTTTTTGTCAAATAATAATTTAGAAATATTGTTAGTGCTTTACTAAATCCAATCTTCATAATTTTTTTTATTAGGATAGAATGATTGACGGTATCAATTATTTCTGTACTAAGGCACTAAAGTTCCCCTTTTCATCACGAATGTGGATATAATTGAACATTTTAATACGATTACCACATGAGTGATTTTTGTTCCAGTTTTTTTGAGAGTTCTACAAAACCTATTTACGTGATTTTTTATATGAACCTTTTGCTGTGTAGTTTAGTCAACACTAGTTAACTTTAATATATTTTTAATTTTGATATTTTTAAATGCAAAAATTAAAAAACTTATTGCAAGAAAAGCCATCCACTAGGACCAAACTGAGTAAAACTGCCCACCATGTTTCAATAACAATTTAACCCTTAAAGAACCATTTCTAGATTCCAAAAGTTAAGGTCGGCGTTAAGTTCATTAGTTTAAATCTTGATTCAGCTAAATCTGCAAATTGTTAAATTCCCTAAAAAAGTAACAAAGCACATTATCAAAAATTGTTTACAAAGTATTCAACAAAAGAAATTGTTCTTTAGGATGTAGGTACCGATAGTTATAATTATTGTTAAAATACTGATGCATTTTTATTAATAAAATACCTAATCTTTATCGTTGTGTAACATACAGTAACACACCTGGATTCAGAATTTTACAGCAAATGAGCAAATTTCACTATACTCACAGCTGTCATGTAAGATTGATTGCATAATTTATTAGAGACTTACAGTTAACGGCAGCTCTTGGTCTGGTAACTTGGGCCATGGGTTCGCTAACGTCACTATTCATTTAAATACAAAAAATTTTTACTTTTTTTGGCTCCTCTTGGTAGTTTTACACTGTTGAAAACTAAGTAAATGTGATATGTTTTTGTTGTTATTGAACTAATGCGTTTATTGAATTTAATGTGCATAAATAATTATGTGCAACTTCAAAATAAAGTTTATTATAGGTAGATACTTATTACGATTGGTAGATAATTAAGTTATTTATTGTCTAATATCCCAAAAATAGCTATTTGTGGTTTACACTGTGTTGGTGCATAATCTAGTTGGTTGTTAACTAGATTGGTTTTATTTACAATAAAACTCAGAATAATAAACTTAATTTATTTATTTATTTCCTATTGTTATCTTACAATTACTATTTTTATTAATTTGATTTGATCTTTATCCATAACTTTCCCTCTGAAATTTAAAATGTAAAATTAATTCAAATACTTACTCTAGTATAATAACCTGCCCAAAGATGGAGTTGATTTTCGTCTGTTCGTCACTTGTCAATGTCACGAATTAAATGTTTATTTCTCTCTCTATTATTGTTCGTCTAGAAGGCAGCAAATTGAAATTTTCTTAACAGAAATTTATCTGCAGTTATAATGATTTACAATAACCATCTAATTGTGTCAGGCTATTAAGAATAAATTACATATGTACTGACGCCCCACGTTGGGGCGCCATTAATATGGTACACCTCTGAGTTTTATTGTATATAAAACCAATCTAGTATGGATCGTGAGAGGAAGCGATTGCATATCAAAGCGATACAGGAATTGGAATAATCTGACCTCAACCTGAATCTGGAGTCAGAATCTGAGAAAACTGCATCTCTTCAACTGGTAATCGTAGTAACCTCTGTAAAACTGACATTGAAGGACTAGTAGCCACGCTGATATCCGAAACGGATTCCGATGTGAATTTCTATCGGTGAGCTCAGACGAATTTGTAATTGTACACTTGGAAAATAAATACTTGATAATAATCAAGTAAATTGACAAACCAAGTCAGTATTTTGAAGGATTAGCTTACTTATTTTAGTTTATTATACTTGATGCAGTATTACAATTTAATAAACTTGCTGTATAATTCAAGTTTACCCAAAATTAGGCATCGCGCCAAAAGGAATTAAATAACAACCACAATTACATTAATGAAATAATAATAATAATAATAACATAATTCTTTATTTAATTAAAAAAGGATACAGAAAATTCTAATAAAAAAGGGATTTATTATTGTTTATGTTCAGTTACAATGTATGGATTCTGATTGCTCCTAATGTTGAAAATGTTTCTTTATAATCGTTACCTAACAAAAAAAAACTGAATAATAACAAAAAAAAATTGGTAAAAGAGAGAAGACACATTTTGTTAATTACCTTTTAAAAAGTAATTTAAATGAATTAAAATACAAACTGTTATTCAAAAATAGATTATACATAACATTTTAAATCCTGGAAATAATAGAAGAAAATAAAAAACAGGTGGAGATAGAACTAAGGTCTAGGAGGAGTTGCTGGAAGTTACTGCGGCGAACAGATTTTCGCGAATAGCCTTCATTGTACAGCGCAGCAGGAATCTAGAAAGAAAAGATAAAGGATAGTAGCAGATCATTAAAGAGTCAGTGTAATTGAAATGTTTACCTAACAGAATAATACTGATAAAAATTTGCTATGGTTGGGCGAAAATTAAAACGCTTATACGTACCTATTTATATCTTATTTACAGTTAGCCGATTAACTTTTTTAATGAACTATAGTTTTCTTTTATGTTCAAATTTTCGTATACGTAGCCGTCAAGTGTCGGATGCGTTTAGAGTTGTTTCGGAAAATAATCATTTTTTAACACACTAGAAAATATGCATATTCTTTCAGAAAAATGTATATACTGGAACAATGCTTTTGAACTAATTTCACACAAAACCAACAGTGTTTATAACCTACATAATTATGTTAACTTTAGTTCGCTTAAGATTGCTTTCCAAGTTTAAGGAGATCAAATATTAACCTAATTTTGAACTTACTATATATACGTTATACTTACTATTATTTTGGAACTGCGATTTCCAAGAGAGACCTTCCTATTTTATTATTTATACATTTAACTATTTATGTAACAAAATTTAATCTATGAAATAGATAAGATAAGTAGGTGTCTGAAGGTTTGTTTTATGTTTTAATGAAGTTTATTTCTAACGTATTTAAGTTCAAATAAACAAATCATAGGGGACGGCTACTAAACAGACAGGACAGAAATTGAAAAAAATGCTAGTGGACTACTCTAAATATTAATGATCTTCAGAAAACTAGTAATGGTCATGTTTGTGGATTTCTAAATCGGGAGAAGTAGTTCTAAGGAATCCAGGAACAACCTCTGAATTCAGTTTCAAAGGACAAGATCGCGATTCTAGTGGTTGGCGTCTATTAAACTGCAATTTTCCGTTGCCTAACATATAAAAATCTTTTTTTTCATACAATATACAGTTTCATTATTTTTATCTTCTTTTACGTGCAGTTTAAGAATCGCAAGAAGTACTACGTATATTTCCTTGGAAATATAGTGGCAGCCGAGGATTCTGCGAAGTTCTGGGTTGTGTCCTCTAGTCTCTTCCTTGTTAACAAGACTAGTGTTGTTATTAGTAAAATAAATACATTGTATAGCATTAGAAACCTATAAATAAATACTTAAATATACTTCTCAACACAAATAACCATGGAGAGTCTGAATGAACCATCACAACAAATAATAGTTGTAGCCTGCTGAGACGTACGAAGTAAAGTGCTTTAAAAAGCTCGTGAATGAAGAATAAATGCAAACGTTATTTTGTAATAAGAATTTAAGCCGGCACGTCCTGCGGTTTATAGAAATAAATCTTCACCGTGCATTAGCTGCTCAAAAACTCATTGTGTTAGCTAAGTTATTCATGCGTTTCGAGTAGCTATGATTTGTTACGGTTAACTTTTTGCTGTCGTTTTTAAAATGTAATTATTCCATATCAAGGACTTTCAGTATATACATAGTTGGTTTATTAAAAACAAACCATTACTGCTAAATCGGATGAAGAAATAAACAATGATGCCGTATAAAGCTTAATAAGTGGTTTGAGTAAATAGAAAATAGAGGGAAATATCTCAAAAGATGCAAAAGGAGATTTCTGTAAAGTCCTTAATGAGAAATTAAAACATTGTAATAAGAATGCTAAGTATGACAAACAAGGAGAGCTTATCATTAAAAAATACTTGAAAAAGTGTTAATATTAGTGGTTTTTATGTTGTACAACCTTGAGAGGTGTATGGACAGTTGTAACTGAATGACCGACCTTGTTACTACTTTGTTCTTAAGTGTCAAATATTGTTTGTAAACATATATATTTTTGATTTACAGTTCAGAAAAGTTAAATGATAAATTAGGTTACTAATTACAGACATTTGATTTCCTGTACTGGCCTTATTGACAGGTTATAGGCCCAGGGCAGTACTAGAAAAGTAAGGTTAATAATGGGGGAATGCACAATAATAAACATTAATACTTGCAAAGCTGAAGAAATACGTGGACAAACATAAAGGTCAGCAATATGTACTTGATAAAAAAACTCAAAATGAAATCAGGATAATTATTATTAGAATGCTACTTAATAAAGAGTATTATCTGATGAATTCAATTAATTAGAAATAAATAAATGAATAAAGAGGAAGCGAAACTAAAAACGAAACAAAAAGGAATTCAAACTAAAATAAATATGCCAATTTAATGCATTCAAACTTCCTTTCTTAAGGTAAGTTCTCTCTCTTATATTAGTTACTCTATAAAATCGTCACTTTTAATAAATTTGAGAATTTCCAGAGAAAGATCGAAATTATCTAAGAATCAGCAGTGAGTCCTCTATCTACTCATACAGCACAAGACAGCAATGTTTTAGTAACATTCATAAAAATATGAGTTCCGTATAAGTCATAAAATTTATAAAACGTGTAAATTTTTAAAAATTCACGATGCATTTTATTCTAATAAACATTTAAGTAATATAATATACTGAAGAAATAGCTAGAGTTTATACATGCTAAACAATAACAATTTAAAATCTATTTAAAAAAAATTAAAAGCAGATCAAGAACAGAAAGGATTCCCAGGCCTGTTATATGTGTGCAAACTGAATTCAAATCTGGCCTCTAAACTTTTGTATAACGTTCCATTTTCGTGTTGTATTAATTTATTTGAAATGAATGCATATTCGGTTTCCGTTAAGATATGTTATTCGGTTTGGCTATACTTCAAACAGAAAATGGACCAAAAGACACTAATTTAATATCGATCTGGCTGTGCATTTTGAGGTAAAGCCACGGGTTAACTCTAAGTTTTGCATCTAAAAGGGACAAATATCATTGCCGTTATCGTGTTAATTCGGGAGATAATCTTTATTATGTGCATGAGCAGTTCATTGTTAAGTCTCGGTTCTTTCGATAGCAAAGATATTTTAAACAGCATACTTTGATTATCATGTCTGTGACCAGGAGAAAACGTGTGTGTTGCATTACAAGTTATATTAACCAACCAACTTGGTCACAGGGAATTAAAAGTGCATGTAGTTTGGTCTTCCAATGGTTTGGAGTGAGCTTACAAGCTCCCTGGAAGGTTGCTATTCTAAATAAAAAGGAAAATTGTAAGGTCGGCTTCACATGCTGACGAATTACTTCCTCTTGACCGCCATGTGATTTAGCAAATCTATCTGATAGTGACGAGGAACTCTCTGTGGTGGTTTATTTGTAAGACTACATCCACGATCAATTTTGTATAAATACAAAAAAGGGAAAAATCATCATAAGAAAAAATTCAACAATTCAATTGCAATTCTTTGATATCGGGTGAGCAATACCATTCGATAGAACTTCTCGTCCTTCTCGATTCACAATCAAATCGTACAATTTTTAATATTTTTACAAAATCTATAAATTCATGATAAACGGTAATAAAATATAGTAATCATTTCAAGAGTAAAGATTTAAATAAAATAAGAATAAACAGTTAATCCCAAGTGTGCGCTAGTTTTTAGTATACATTCCTGTTAATGTTAACCAAATGTTCTGCATCATCTTAACAGCCTGCTGCTGCAGTTTAAATGTTTAACCGTAATTGCTTAATATCCGTTAAAATTCCATACACTATTCAATGGGCCAATACGGTGAAGTATTTTTAGGATATCACATTTTGTTGTGTCCTACCTTCTTTAAATGGTCATACACGTTATTATGATGCACTACTATGAATAACATAAAACATTTACAAATATCTATATACGAATGAAAATCTACGTAGTGCAAATTGATATTTTAGCAGTGTGTTTTCATTAGTAACTAGGGAAACATCGTCAAGACATGACGGTCAAAAGGCTAATTTATTAAAGGTTTTCCTTAACAACGTTCGTTGTGTGATTACAATCCTTCGGGTTTCCAAGAGTGATTATTTTATAGTAAAATTTATTAAATAAACGCAATAGAACAAAAACAGTTGCAAATACTAAGCTTACCATTCTCAGACGAACTTTTGAACGCGTTATTTAACAAACACCCCCCTCCCCTCCAGCATCAATCACGACTTATCCTATCTTCCTCCTTTAGTTACCCCCGTCTTACTGCTTTTTCCGACTTGCCCCTCCACTTATCTCTTCCTCGACTTACCCACCTCTTCCGGCTTACCCCCTCCCCGACTTATCTCCCACTCGGACTCATCCCCCCCGACTTATTCTTATCATAGAATTTTGCATTGAATTCATATATCATATATGTATATGTAATATACCAGCTTTCGAAACTTTGTCTGTTATTTTGTCCATGCTCCTTAAGAGATAAAACATTAGTTCTTAGACATTCCTATTCTACTGTTTTATCAAATATCCCAATCTGCAAAATTAAAAAATTTCGAACGAACGAATGAACAGAGACAGGCAGAAATATCAAATTTTGTGAAAATGCTCCACAGCAAATACTGTGAAACTCGACTGAGAATTGCCGGTGGCATAGTAAGCAGGTATAGGGAGGAGGTTTAGTACGAAAACATGACGAGCAATCCGCCTTGGGAATACTGAAATGCATCGATTACAAATATTGCTTAAAAATTTAAATAATTAAAAAATCACAAAACTAAAACTCCACGGACTAAAAAAAGGACGGTTTTAAAAATATAAAAATTAAAGAAACATATGTTTTAGAAATGGAAAAATTTCAAGATAAAATAGAAATACTTAAAAATAAACACAAGTTGAAAAACTTTACAGAAAGAATCTTTATAAACTGTGACAGGACTAAGCAAGAAAGAGAAATTGAAAAGATCATATTGAATAAAGCAAAAGAAGAGAAAAAGAACGGTAAACAGGTTAAGATGGGATACCAAAAATTAATAATTGATGGAAAATGTTTGAAGTGGAACGTAGATAAGAATAAACTAGAACAGACTGAAGAGTCTATAAATAAAGCTATAGAGGAATCAAAAAACTAAGAAATATTAAAACCGGAAATACGATGACGACTATGGCAATGAAAAAGGCGATGAACAAAGGAGTTAACCTAGAAATAAATGAAAGAATTTGGAAAATAGCAACATGGAACGTAAGGGGATTATTGGGAAAAGAACAAGAGCTAATACAAGAGTTTGAGAACGCAAAATTAGATATTTTGGCAATCTGTGAAACAAAGAAAAAGGGAAAGAGAGAAGTGGAACTAGAAGGGGGTCATTTATTGATATATAGTGGAGTTAAGAAAGAAAACAGAGCAAAGGAAGGGATAGCTTGTCTAATAAAACAAGAGAACATAAAGTACATACAAAAATGGGAGTGCGTATCAGAAAGGGTATTGAGACTAGAGATACAACTGGAGCACGACAGTAAATCAAATATAGTGATAGTATACGGGCTGGACGAAAACGAAAGAGCGGCAAACAAGGATATATTCTGGGACGAACTTACAGATACTATAGAAAACATGACGGGAAGATTAATAATTATCGGTGACCTGAACAGCCGAGTAGGAAGGAAAGATGATGAGGTAACGGAAGTAATTGGACAGTATGGAGAGGAGACAAGAAACAATAACGGCAAGAGATTAATAAACTTTTGCACAGAAAACAACTTGATAGTCGCGAACACATTTTACAAACACAAAAACATTCACAAATATACAAGAGAAATGAGGAGCAGGAATGAAAAATCAATAATAGACTACGTAGTAATAGATAGGGCACACAAACAAGAATTGATGGACGTGAGGGTAAGAAGGGGCTATGAACTATCGAGCGACCATCACTTACTAATAGGAAAAATGAAAATAACCATACAAAAACAAGAAGACAAGGCACCCAAAGGAAGTATGAAAAGGAAAGAAGCACTAAAAACATTTATACTGGCGGAAAAAGGAAAAGCAGACAAATACAGAGAATATGTGGAAGACAAAATTAATTTAGAGGAGTATAGAAAACATAAAAATATTGAACAAATATGGCAAGAATTTAAGGCAATCCTCATAGATGCAGCTAAAGAGGTATGCGGAACAATAATGATATATAAAAATAGAAAACAAACAAGATGGTGGTCCAAAGAATTGAAAGAACAGGTGAAACTGAAGAAAGAAAAATGGAAGAATTATCTTAGTAATAAATCGGATGAAAACTATAACATATATAAAAATCAGAGAATAAAAGTCAAGGAAATGGTCACTCAGTCGAAGAAAATATCGTGGGAAGAATTTGGTAAGAAAATGGAGGAAGACAGCAAGGCAAATCAAAAGCTTTTCTATAAAGCCATAAAAAATCTTAAGAAACAAAAGAAATATACAATGAAACACATAAGAAATAAAGAAAATAAAGTTTTGGTAGAAGGGGAGGACATAATGAAACGCTGGAGAGAATATTTCCACGAGTTACTAAATCCGCAGATAGAAGAAGAAGAAGAATTAGAAATAGATGATGAAAATGAAATGCAAGCGGAACCTACAGAAGAACAAGAGACCACAATCCATGAAAAAGAAGTCCTAGAGGTCGTAAGGAAAATGAAAAAAGGAAAAGCACCAGGCACGGACCAAATTGCACCGGAAATGATAACAAATCTAGGAGAAAAGGGTTTAAAGATGATGACATACCTATTTAATATGGCCCTGGACAACGGAGAAGTCCCCGATGATTGGAAAGTGGGAGTCATTATCCCAATATTCAAGAAAGGCGATTCGAAGGAGTGCGGGAACTATAGGGGCATAACTCTGATAAGTGTGGTAGCCAAAGTTTATGAGAGAATATTAGAAAAGAAACTCAGCGAAAAAATTGAACACCAATTGGAAGAATCGCAAAGTGGGTTCAGGAAAGGCCGTAGCACCCAAGACCATATATTCACCATTAAACAACTTATGGAAAAAACCAATACAAATAGAGAAGTGTGTCTAGCTTTTCTAGATTTAGAAAAAGCATTCGACAGAATACCAAGAAAAATGATATGGGAGAGCCTAAGCAAAAGAGGAGTTGATAGTAAACTGAGGAAAAGCATAGAAAGTCTATACAAAAACAACAAAAATTACGTCAGATCTAACAATATGCAATCTGAAGATTTCCCGGTGAAAGAAGGATTAAAACAAGGAGGAGTTCTAAGTCCGACACTGTTTATAATAATTATGGATGACATAATGAAAGAAATAAAAACTAAAGTAAGCAAAGTAAACGTGGGTTACAGAAAATTAAGGCAGGTCAAACTAGCAGATTGTGCATTTGCAGATGATTTGATGATATGCGCGGAAGGTGAAAGTCAGCTAAGAGAAAATTTAATGTTATGGGAAGAGGAATTAGCCAAAAGAAAAATGAAAATAAATACAGAAAAAACAAAAGTCATGACAATAGGAAAAGAAAATAGAATCATCGACATAAGAATTAAAGGAGAGAAGCTGGAACAAGTTGAAAGTTTTAAATATTTGGGTGTCATAATACAAAGAAATGGCAAAATGGAAGAGGAAATCAAAGACAGAATTAGAAGTGCTGCAAACATGTATCATGCCCTTAGCAAAACGTTTATAGGGAATAAGGAGATAAGCACAAAAACAAAAATGACAATATACAAAACGATATATAGACCGATATTGACTTACGGAAGCGAAAGCTGGGTTCTAAACAACAGTTTGACAAGTAACATACAGGCCATGGAGATGAAATATTAGCGTAAGGTGAAAGGAGTAACACGAAGAGACAGAATAAGAAATGGAAAAATTCGCGAAGAACTGAATATAGAACCTATCTCAAAAGTTATTGAACAACAACAGCTCAGGTGGTTCGGGCACCTAGTTCGAATGAACGAACATAGGCAAGTAAAAAATATATGGGAAGCAAAAGTGCAGGGGAAAAAGAATAGAGGTAGACCAAGGAAAACATGGGACAGTTCGATAGTGAAAGCATTGACCGCGAGAAATATAAGGTGGAGTGCGGCAACAAAACTAGCAAAAGACAAAAAACAGTGGAAAAAGTTTGTATACGAATAAGAAATGTAGCACTGTAGATACAATTAAGTGTTCTGAGTTAGAATAAGTGAGACATGTTAAGTGAGATATATAAGTTCCCAAATAGACTTTGTAACATATTGTAGTTATGTATACCTTTACACCAACTGGTAGAAAAGGTTTATTGATTATATATATATATATATAAAAATTAAAGAGTGTTGACTAATCTACTCAGCGAAAGCTTCAATATAAAAAAAGAATGACGAAAATCGGCCTGGTAGAACTCTTAAACAAATTGGAACAAAAATAAGCCTTCTGTTTTAAATATATAGATATCATTAGTAATAAGTAGAGAGGGGAAGATCAAAATGATAAGACAGGATGTTCAATTTTTTTCTGTTTGTAATCCATATGTAAAATGCATATAAAATAATTAAGTTTTGTATATCCCCGTTAAATTACTTTTACAATTTAATAATTGTGTATCTATCTCTCTAAATGGAGTTAAATTTTAATGCAAATTTTTAAAACACAGTCTTCTTCATAAAATTTATGAGAATTAAATTTTATGGAGAAGACTCTGTGTTTTAAAAAATTTTATTACTTTTACAATATTTCAACTGAACGTATCATGCAGGGAACTAAGGGATCTTTACTTTTTTAAGTCGAATAAGACATGAAATTTAAAATGTTAGTGGAGTAATACATTATTTTTCTTATAACATTTTCATAAAACTAAACATAAGGGGTACCATAAATAATGAAAAAAAAAATTATTATTTTAAAATAATATTTCAAATTTTGTTATTAATTTACTTAAAACGTTTTTCAACGTTTTGCTTCCTTATCATTCCGATCTTCTCCTCACTGGTAATAAGTTATTGTAACAAAGATGTGCATGACGCTCGCATACTGATTATTGGTTATGTGCCAAGGGTGGTATGCACTATACAGTTTTGTTACATAGGCGAATACATGTAAAAACGCAATTTCTGAGATATTGGCTCACCTAATTATTTTAGAGGAAAAGGCACTATAGAAAAGTTGTAGATCTTATTGAGTACTATTAAAAACACTTTCACATTAGCATCCTGTATTAAGTAGTTTTTAAGATATAAGCGGTTTTCTGGCATAGGAAATTAACATTGTAGAAATTTGCTAGCATCATTTGTCACGTTGACTTTAGACATTATGTGTAAATACAAGAATTATTAAGCACAGTTTCATGAAACAGGATCACTAATCAGAATATGCTTGCAAAAACACATCACCTGGCAGTAATTCTTTAAATTAATTTGATAGCTATTATCATAGCTAGTAATATTTGCCACCTTCCAATCAAGGCATTGATAAAAGCCTACTTCCGATGGCAGTTAAATGTGTATTTCTTGTGTGATTTTCATATGTAGTGCGACAACAGTAATTAATAATTGTCACAAAGCAAAAAAAGAAATTTTTGAAAATAATTTTGCTAATAATGCTAAAAATTTGATCATGCCTTGACTTGCATGAGTTCCAATTGGAACAAAAGTTCTCATTCAAATTAAAATTAAGAGTGATAAATTAATGTAATGTAATTAATGAGCTGTGTTTCGTGAGTCGTCTGAACGTAATCATCAAGCTAATAAGAAGAGCTTTTACAAGACAACAATTATTTTCTTTTCAACTGCAACTAGCACCCCTACGTCCAGGAAATGGAGCATCGAATCACATCCATTTGTCTACAAGAAAATGTTCAATAACAGACACAGGTGCATTTATTTGTAGCAGAGAAATGCAATGAACAAAGCCAAAAAAACTAAAAAGAAAACGGAAACAAAACACACATAAATCGTCTTATATGAATACAAAATCTTATATTACATTTAAGATTTAATTACTTGCATTCTGAGGGAGGAGGGTAAGGGGCAATTTCACTTCTTCCAAATTTAGAAACATATTTGAGGACGAGGTCGGTGAACATGAAGTCGAGGTTGGTGTACATTTAAAATTATTTTGGTAAACTATCTGAGTTAGTGATAGGAGTGCTCTTTAATTAGAAACTTTGTGTTATATGTAATACTTATACCTGAATATTTATCTCTTATTTTTTTAATAATACATATTCAAAAGGTCTTGAAAATAACTAAAATAAATCACTTGCGAATACTCACACAATAATGCCGTTACTGACTTGACGCGAATAGTCGCTTGGCACTCCTCAACATTCATCCCGAAATTTCGGTAGAACCTGGTGAGATATTGGATGAGGTTGCGAAAGTTAAGGGTAAATTAAATATAAATATTTTTTATTATTTATTTGCGAGATTTACAATATATTTAATAACTTTTATGTATGTATCTTAAATAGATGTGTCTTTCAAATCTATAAATTTTATTTCAAGTGACGCTTGTCGAGGATTCTTTCTGACTACACCACTGCTCTGGCCGATGCATTTTAAAATGAAAGTTTTATTTTTTTAAATTAAATAAATAATAAATTTTAACTTTTAATATGTTTAGTATTTAAACCTACACTATCGGCTAAGGGCAAAATTTAAATTACAAGATATTCCGTACTTAAAGCAACAGGTTTCTAAAAAAAGATGTAAATCCATTTCCTAGTCTATAAAAATATAGGCTTAACAAGTTTTGATAAGTATACTATAAATACTTTACCATAGACAAAGAACACGACTTCCGAGTTTGGACCAACTGGACGGTTATTTATTAACTTTTTAATAATAAATTATGAAAATCTTATATTGTTGAAAATTAACGCTTCGATTACCAAGTAGTGCTTAAACGGTATATTCGCACAAATAAGACAAAACTGGTTAAGTATGGAATAAAACGTGGTTTAGCATCTCAAAATAATATTAAATAAATGTCTTACACATGACTCCAACATGGTTTTCTAATAAAACACGGATAATTATATATTTTCGGATAAAAATCAATCAAAGGGAGATACATAATCCGCTCATAAAATTCATAGATTACAATAGAGCTAATACCTCTGGTTGCTGTATACATCTTTTGTTGTGGGTATCACCACGAACGCGTCTCGGGGCATTTTAGAAACAAGTGACGTACAACTTCTGTAACCATAACAAAAATCATAACATTACGGCCTTGGGACTTACTTTATATTCTAAATTTAGTCTAATTTAATAAAACGGTTATGGTTAATCTTCTAATGCGCGTCCAATTGTCAAAAATTTAAGATGTGCATTACAAAACAACAAATTAAGTCGTTTAATAAAATAATACCTTTATTTGCATGACAGATAACTTGAGCACTGTTTGCTACATTTAACTTAGTCCTACTATCCATTTTTTTTCTAGAGTCCTCTGACTTTGAAAGCGTATTGCTCGGAAACTAACGAGCCAAATTAAATGTTTTAAAACGAGCAAATAGTAAATTTATTTCTACACGCAATAGTAAAATATTGCAATTCTAATTACTGTAGTTTTGTTTTTATCGGGCGATATGCAATAAAAGGTACCCGTTTTTACGGACATTTCCTTAATGTGTTAATTAAACAATTTTTTTCTCAGAAAGTATATGCAATATATCTATGAAATTTCTGTAGGTGTTAGAAGAAAACTTTGCCTTTCATATGCTACTAATTTCCAGACAAAGAAACATTTTATTGGAGATTTATATGAAAAAATAGCGAACTATGTTTTCTTGTTTATTAATAGAGATAGCGTCAAGATTTTTTCGCTAAATGAACACTTTTCATATGTAGGCATTATTTTCATCAAAAGAGTTTTCCTAATTTTAACAATAAAAATGTATTAAGAAGAAAACGATTGTTAGTGAGATCCGATGCAAAAGCGTCAAGGGGGTCAAGACGCGCGGAGTGTCCTGTGAGCCTAAAGCTAAGATCAAACACGGCTACTTTTGCAGCACAGTTTTAGAGTTGCGGCTGCAAAAGTTTCGCGTGGTGTTCACACATATCCTAAAAGCAGCACGCAACATGCAAGTTTTTCTACTGCAGCTACCCTTTAAAACTGCAAGCCTATTAAAAGGCTGCAATAGTGTTCACACACAACACGCTTTTCCAGTGTGCAACCAACAGCTGCAGCATAGGTGCAGTATTCTATGATTATTATATTTTATGATTCCTTGGTGTTTCGTCTTGTGCTTATTGGTTTTTAACAAGTGTGAATTAAGAAACATTAATTTGTGTCCAATATGGGTGTAATTATAATAACAAGACAAAGCTAACTGCAACAGTTTATTAGCTGTTCTCTTATTAAGGGGATGCATTAAAATACAGACTTAAATTAAAAACAAATACTGACGTTTTTCTGAAAGAAAATGATCATTTTTATATATTTTATTTTTTACAAATACTGATGTAGTTGAATTATGACCCTGCGATTCCCAATAAGAAATCTTTATATGATGGTGGTTGCAAAATCTTGAGCTCTGGTGCCTGGGCTACGTTAATTTTAACGTCCCTGCACAGCTTGTTATTATTTATCAAAAATAGAAGTATTTTGAAAACTATAACATAAAAGATTGAAATCCTAGCGAAAATTTTTTAAAAGTTAAAAAAATCACATTAAAGAAATATTCAAAAACAAGTTGCGATATTTCCGAGACAGCACAACTCTTTGCTAACAGGATCACATAAGCTGCTGAAGGTATAAACTACTAAAAATCATTTTTATTAAAAAAAACTTTGATTTTGCAATACCGACGCCATCTGCTGTTTGTTAAATAAATTTATACATGGAAATGTAGGGGGGTTTGTATCTACAATTATTCTAGTTTCACAGTTGCAGTTGGAGATGGCGCGGATGCAATTTATTTAAAAATTACTTTTTTAAAAGTTAAATCACATTAGAGCGAATACAAAAATACGTTGCGCTATGCTGGAGACAGAACAATATTTTCGTAACAGAAACACATAAGCTACGGAAGATTTAAACTACAGAAATAATTTTTAATAAAAAAAAACTGATTTTCAATACGGTGGCCATCTGCTGTTAACTTGCCAAACTAATACAAATAAATGTAGGGGGGTTTGGATCCACAATCATCTTAGTTTCACAGTTGCAGTAGAAGAAGTATGAATTTATTTAGTGAACAGCAGATGGCGAACGTATTGCAATATCGACTTTTTTTGAATTAAAAATGATTGCTAGTATGAACCTTCAGCAGCGTATGTGATCCTGTTACCAAAGTATTGTTGTCTCCGAAATATCGCAACGTGTTTTTTTGAATTTCCTTTAATGTGATTCTTTTAAACATTTTTCTAAAGTGATTTAAATTTTTTATTTTATAGTTTTAAAAATATTTCTAGTTTTGATAAATAATAAGCTCTGCAGTTAATCTTATATATAAGAAATGCGTTGAGATTAAAACACAAATTGAAGGAAAATTGTACTATTAATGTACTTTGTAATCAATTTACTAGTAATTTTATTAAATAAAAGAACATGATGTTGATTATGATGAGCATGTTATTACAAGAAATTTAAAAATTAATATTTTTATACAAAAGGCATAAATAAGGCGAGATTATAGGAAAAGAAAAGAAAGTCATTCTATTTTTACTGATTGCATTTAAAAAAAGATCTTACGCAGATGCTGCGTGAAGGAATTCACCGAATAATTCTTGAAGGTATCAATCAGACAGACATGAGTTTGAGTATAGTTTATATATAAATGTTAAAAGAAAATGCACGTTCAAAAAGTGCAGTGCGATGAGCAGGTGGGGTTATGCTTACTCTATATCTTAAATTAAAATGGTGCACAGCAGTTCTAAAGGTTATTTTATTATATTAATCAGGTCAAACTATGAAAAAATAGAGCTAACCTTGAAAAAATTGTAACAGAAGCAAATTCTTCGTGGTTAGTCTCAATAATATGTGCTACAATATCTATCGAAAATCCGCCAGAATTCATCTACGGGAAATTACTTAAAATTTACTTTAATTATTCAACAAGTAAATGAGCGTGACACATATGTTTCTAGTCTACTTTTCCATGCTAACGACAAATCTCCTGTAATAGTGAACTTTTATTTATATTTTCCAAAATGACAAAATGAAGTAAAATGAGCAACAAAGAATTGTGTTAAGTCTGTAATATGAACACTCATCCATCAATATCGGAGTCTTCTGAATCAAATATTGGTCGTGTATGAAGTTAACGTAGCTAGATTCCTGACACTGTCCACAAGCATCTCTAGAAGGTAGACCATTTTTTCTGCAGCTACATCGTATTGTTCCACATTCCTTTGTACACTTGCAGCGGATAATAGTTAGGAGATCCCATGGAGCTGGAGGAAAATCACTTAATTTTGGAAAATACTCATTGTTCCGCACAAACCATCCCCAAGAGCAGGCATCAACCATTTCTTGCTTTCCTATCCACTTCATGACACGTAGCACATGTAATGTTTCATCTTTCTTGTCTCCATAAAGTAATGACATGGATTTCTTCCCAGTTTCTTCAATTTCGTCCTTAGGCTTGTTCTCTGAGCAGAAGAGCTCTGCTAGTAGTTTTAGGTCACTACTACAAGAAGTTTTTTAAATGCAGTGGTCTTGCCGGTTCCATGTATGTGTGATGTGCTATCACAGCCCATAAAATCATGCAGGAAAAGCAAATACTTGCACATATCAACTCCTAAAATATTTCTTATAGCAGGGATGTCATACACTGTCGAAAATGACTCGAATACTTAAATATCACTTTTCAAATGTAAAGGGAAACCACTGCCCGAAGAATGGAACAACAGCAGAATGAGTAAGTTAGCATTTTCTCCCAACACAACTGTATCTATACACTTAGACGATGTAACACCTTGTCCTAGCACATTGTCAAGCATAAATAATATGGCATCCTTGTCTACCGAGGAGATTACCAATGAGATGTATCATCCTGGTCTTGTTCACGGCATTATGCAAAAGTTATTTGTTCTTGCCAATAAAAATAGTGTCTGGAGAGAAGTTCACTGTGGGTGATAGTTTTGAGTTCATACCTCGTCTCCTATGTGCGCATTCTTTGATGGTTGGGATATTCACACTGTATCCATCAAAAACAACTGTGACTGAGTCATTCTTTTTCACTGTGATGTTTGCATAAGATCTTTCGATAAAGTCGAATGTGATTCCAATCTTCCAAGGCATTCGATGAAGTAATGATCCTCCATCTAAGACATACTTAGTTGGCCCTTGCGATACTTCTGTAGATACACTTGACGTCTGCTAACTCTGTGATCCATCAGTCATGTTCTTAATGTGTTTGTTGATGCAATGTGCGAGTTTCGACTTTCGCCCTTTCTGAGAATTGCTGGGGACTCGAAAAGAGATGTTGGATATGCACAAAGTTCATATTGCAATGCGTCTTTAATTCAAGTTCGGCATAACGTGTTGCTAAACGTGTGTGTGTTAACGTCTAAAACGACTAATCAATTTCAAAATAGATTTTGGCGTTACTTTTGGGTGTAAAATAATACTAATAATAATTTTACTGAAAATAGCAATTAAAGTGGCCTGAACGTAAAGCTTTTTTCTGGCCAGGTCTGATATACCCAGGACGCCATTGTTTTCTTCTATATTAAAAACTGCTACAGATAATAAATGAATTTATAAAATGATAAATAAACTACTAAACTAAAAGTTACGAAGCTTTAAGTTTTTGAGTCTAAAACTATGACAGCATCAAAAGTTTTATAATCTAAGGTGAATGTATAATATCTCAACTTGGAAATAATTATGACAATTCCTAAAAGATTTAAAACTGAAACTATGGCGTATTGGTAACTGTATGTAGAATATCACATATCTGCACTTTTTAGCCTCTGAATCTGAAGCCTTAATTAGCGTTTATTAAATAGTGTAAAATATAAAAATACTTTATACAAGGCGAATTATAAATTTCGTTATAATAATTGAAAAGATGTGTGTAAATATATGGATTTATAAATTTTTAGAATATATGCAGCATCTCTTTTAACACCACGTGCTTAAAAAATATGCAACAAGATTAAAATTTAATACTTCCAGGCAATATCTCTTATTTGCTTTTGCTAATATTGTTGCTTTTATATAAACAGAACGACTTCATATAATGACAAACCTCTGGCAAAACAAAATCATTCTCATAAACTAAAAGATAGTTGGTTGAAATTGTTAATAATTTATTTTTACTGAAAAACGAGAGATGGGCGTTTCTTATCTCAGCTGCATTACTAGTTGCGAGAGGCTAACCATGAATTCAATTTGTTTTTAATAACTGTGCAGGTTTTATTTTGTTACTAATGTGTTTAGTAAAATTTTATGTTAATTTTATTAATTTTATTTTTGATTAAATTAGTGCTTATAATTATAATGCAGAAATAGTATATGAGGCAATTAAGTACATAAAACAAAATGTGCCAAAAATATATATTCTTCTTCTATTAACATGCATTACACCAACACCTCAAAAATATTATCTTTATACCTATTTATTGAACGAGGCTTTGTTGAACGAGGGTGTTTGTTTTTGAAATTTTATTTAATTCTTTAAATAAATGAAAGTAAATCTGATTAAAATGATTCCACTTTGCATTAAAATATTTCGCTATACTATTTATTATAAAAATGAAATTTCAAGATCCACATGCTAAAAGGATAACATCTTTACAACGTAATTACGTTTAGAAAAATGCATAACAAAATAATTTTTGCATTATTGAGAAAGGTGACACCTTTAATAAAAAACAAAACACACACTCCACATCAGAAGTAGATTGATACTGCAGGCGCAGCCGCTGCAAAAGTTTCAACCAAATATATATTTTTTGCAGCCATTGCAACTCTTAAAAACTCCATTCACACACTGCTACTTTTTGGACTGCGCGCAGTAAACAAATACTGCATGCAACCGACTTGCATGCGCTACTTTTAAGGTTGCAGGGGAGTTCACATTAGGCTTCACTTGTGCTGCGCTGTTTTTTATGCTGCACTGCAGCAAAAGTAGCCGTGTGTGATCTTAGCTTAACCATGCTAAGAATGTAGCGGTGTTTGTTTATTATTATATGCTTTCTTTATGATAGTAGTATATATGTAACCTCCAAATTTTTGTAGTAGTCACTTGCTGTTTTAAATTGCATTATATTGATAATCTTACTAATTAAGATGGAGTGAGTGCAATAACCTACAATCTGATAAATAGAAGTAATAAGTAGTGAAGAGAAAAGTAAAATTATTCATGTAACCAGCCAGAGTTTTGCTAAAAGAAACATGTTAATACATATCATATTATCATGTGTATGTAAACTAAAATGCTTTAAAATAAAGCAAGTCGGGTTTTTTTCTTTAAATAGAGATTTATTAAATATATCTCCCAACGTATTATTCTAAATAGTTTAAAATATAATTAGCATAAAATGTACATAGTAGTTATTATAATTCAACGAATCTTTACAAATCGTTTGATACATCATCCATATCACTGGGTGCATCAGAAAAATTAGATTCTTCGTCGCTGTCTTCACCGAGATTGATTATTAACGGTTCCACCGCAACATCAACGAGATGATCTTTTTCTCGATATGTTTCCTCAAGTTTTTTAGCATGTTCAATACAATTCTTCCACACTGATGTAGGAACATTTTGTATAGTTTCTTGACAAAGTCGCAAAACGTCTGCTATTTTAAATGTTGTGTTTAATTTAGCAACACTGTTTTTCACATACGCCCAAATTAGCTCTATGGCATTAAATTCGCAATGTGCCACTGGTAACCATAAAAGCTTCACATCATCCCCTCGGAGCTCTTTGGTTATCGTTTCCAGTAGATATACTTTCTCAAAATGGTAGGCTCTACTTATTTCCAAAAGTCTTGGTTTCGTTAAATCTTCGAAACGATTGATTTCATCAGGCAATGCGACATTCCTTTTTGCCATCCAATCAATAATTCTTTGCTTCCTCCATGCTGATGTTGGATTTCTAAAGTTGGGATCCAGCATTGTATGGTATGGAGCTTGATCAATTACAATAACTGATTTTTCTGGTATTACAGATAGTACAAAACGAAACCATTCCTCGTAATGTTCTTTGTTCATTTCGTTATGGTAATCTAAAGTAGCAGCTTTCTTATTCCCAACAAAGCACTTTAAGCACCCTTCCAAAAATCCATTTTCGTTTCCAATATGCAAAATTATAACTCTTTGTCCAGATCCAGACGGACGTTTTATTCCGCCCCTAAAACCATTGATTTCTTGTATGCCCCCACGATACTGGTCAAAATTTGCACGTACTTCCGGATTAATGCGTTCAACCCATCCAAACTTTTTTGAATGGTTTGCGCCACACCACGTCTCATCGGTGTGAAAGATATTCCAATCAGTCTGTCGATAGTTCTTAATAGCATTCAAAAACTCTGATCGCTTTGCAGCTACACTGTTTTGTTCCATTAGAATCGGCTTGCTGCTTAATTTGTTATAAGAGAAATTAATTTCTTTCGTCCATTTGTACAACGTTGATACGGAAAATTCTGGCAAATCTTCCACATCCCCTTTAAATCTCTGATAAACTTCTTTGATGGTTAGAAATTTGTGTTCCAAATAAAAATTCAAAATCGTTCTTCGCAAGACACCTTGCAGAACCTCATCGAGTTTAATTTTCTTTCTACCCCCCATGGGTTTTGGCGGAGCTAAAGTGCCGGTATTTAATTCTTCTGCTGTTACTCGTGTCACTGTACGTACGTTAATACCCAAACAATCAGTTGTTCTTTCCACCACTTGATTAATATTAATCTTCTCCAGACCATTTCTTCTTTCTTCTTCAAAGTAATTTCTAGTTTTTAATATTATTTGCTTGAGTGACTCATCACAATGCGTTGGCATGCTGAACAACTGAATTATAATAGTTGACGCCGGTTTCTTTTTCACAATGATTGTAATTTTGGGTAGCATTCCTATTTATAATAACTAGTACATTGATTGAAGTTACAAAAACACATGATAACAAAAAATATTTTTGGCTTATTTGTATGTACATATTATTTATATAAAGTGGTGTTTCAACCTTTATCTAATTTCCTTCAAAAATATTTTAGTAAAAACAAAACTTCATTACCTTGATTCCGAAATAAATATTTTCTGCAATATTATTTGTCGTACAATACGCAAGACAAGTACATACGTAAGATTATTTATGAAAGATTTCCTTTTAACCTTTATCTCAGTTCCCCAGAAAATATTTTGCAGTAAACGCAAATTAAACAAAATAACAAAAACCACAACCGCAAAACTTACTATTATTATAAACGATATCGTTCTAATTTTATGTAGACATTATAATAATATGTGTATTGATTTGAAAAATAAATAGATGTCTAATTTACAATGCAAAAATTATCTTAATCTAATTAGGAATAAGTACTAAATGGAAAAAAGATTATTAAACCGTTGCAATTTATGCACGACAGAACGTAATAAAATAACAACGCTCCGTATAAATACTGGCAGGAGGAAATCTGCTATTATGGTATTTTATCTCACTCTTATTTGGTCGATTTTATATTTATTTTTTTTAAATATTTGTAATTAGATTTTTGAAATTATTTTTCAAGAAGGGTCATTTAGATATGAAAAATTTTCTATTAGTGAAAATTTTTTGACGCTATCTCTATTAATAAACAAGAAAACATAGTTTGTTATTTTTTCATATAAATCTCCAATAAAATGTTTCTTTGTCTGGAAATTAGTAGCATATGAAAGGCAAAGTTTTCTTCTAACTCCTATAAAAATTCCATAGATATATTGCATATACTTTCTGAGAAAAAAATTGTTTAATTAACACGTAATGGAAATGGCCGTAAAAACGGGTACCTTTTATTACATATCGCCCGATAAAAACAAAAGTATAGTACTTAGAAATGTAATATTTTACTATTACATGTAGAAATAAATTTACTATTTGCTCGTTTTTAAAACATTTAATTTGGCTCTTTAGTTTACGAGCAATACGCTTTCAAAGTCAGAGGACTCTAGAAAAAAAATGGATAGTAGTGTGCATTATTATTGTACGAACTGTGTGGATCGTGCAAATTACAAGTTCTTATCTTCCAAATGCTTGTGTTAGTACTATTACTATTAGATGGTGCTAGGTATTTAATTTATGATGATTATGCAAGTCGTCTCTAATAAAATGTATAACAAGGCCAGAAGATATTGTAATTTAAGCGAAAATATACATAACTATATACATATCTGGGTGGATTTGCCCACGTCCTAGTAAATATATCGTAGGATGTGATGAAATAGAAGGTAGTATTATTTTTAATTTAATTATTTTAATAGTTAATGATATTTCGATGGATCTTAAGTGGGATGGTAATACAAAAGAAAAAGAATAATTAGTAGCTTTAATAATTCACCAGCGTATTGTCTTTTATCAGGCCAAACCTCTAAGATTTGTTTCACAAAATAAATAAGACTTACAAGAGGAAATGTGGTGTCAAGTATGAATTGCTGATTAATTAAAACTATTAGTTGCTGGTTTATGTAAATTTATTATTATACATATTAATGTTTAAGGTACACATAAGTTATTTCAATTTAATGATTATTGTTTTCAAGGAGTACCTACATACGAGGGTGGTTCAAATATAAACCGGAATTTTGCTGTAAAAAATTTTATTATTAAGTTACAGAGCTGAAATGTTTTACAGTTTTTCTAGATAGTCTCCGTCACACTCTACACACTTTTGCCATCTCTCCGGAAGCTTTAGGATGCCTTTTTCGTAAAAATCTTTCGGCTTGTCACGTAACCATTCGCGCACGAAAGATTCTACCTCCGCATTGCTTTTGAATCGCTGTCCGCCAAGTGCCTCTTTCAATGGACCGAATAAATAATAGTCGCATGGCGACAAATCGGGACTATAAGGAGGGTGTTCCAGTGTTTCCCAACCCAATTCGTGCAATGTTTCCATCGTAAGCCGAGCTGTATGCGGTCTGGCGTTGTCTTGCAGCAATATCGCAGTTCGGATTGGAATCTCGCGTCGTTTCGATCTGTAGGCAGGTTTCACCGTGTGTTTTAGAAGGTTACTATAATACTGCGCGTTCACAGTTCGTTGTTCAGTGAGAAAATCGACCGCAATTACTCCTCTCATGTCCCAAAACACGGTACACAACACCTTTCCCGCTGACAGTGTAACCTTCGCTTTAACTGGCGCGCCTTCCTCTTGCTTCCTCTACTCCATAGACGCGCGTTTACTTTCCGGAGTATAGTAGTGCACCCAAGTCTCGTCTGTGGTGAATATGCGCTGCAATAAATTGTCTCCTTCGTCTGCATATCTCTGCAGGAGACGCGTGCAAACTTCCCAGCGTGTGAATTTCTGGTCAAAATTCAAAAGTCTTGGCACCCATCTGGCTGATATTTTGCGGTAACCGAGCCGTTCATGAATTATTTGCTCAATACTGCCTATGCTGATGCCCACTTGTGCAGCCATATCGCGTACAGTAATGCGTCGGTCTCCCAAAATGAGTTTTTCTACAGCGCGGACGTTCTCATCGGTAACGCTTGTTTTGGGGCGCCGCGCATGTGGCAAGTTTGCCACCACTTGTCGGCCATTTCGAAAAGCGGAACACCAATCATACACTTGAGTCTTGGAGAGGCACTCATTCCCGAACTGCTCGAGCAATTTCCGATAAATTTCCGCGGTTTTTACATTATCTTTGACCAAAAAACGAATAATAATGCGTTGCGCAACAGACACTGGTACGTCCTTCTCACTCATGGCTACAACTACACTGACAAGCGAAATTACGCGGTCCCAGCTGTTCTCTACGCTTTGTAACAGACCAATCTAACATCCAGTACAGCCACTTTAACGACACTAACTTCTTCGCGCGTTTATTCAAAAATTCCGGTTTATATTTGAACCACCCTCGTACATGCACTAATTATAGCCAACGAAAGAATAAGTAAACTTAGAAGAGATGATTGACATTTCCAAATATTTCCTTGTTTTTGATTCGTTAGTAATGAGTTGATTTCATGTCATGAAGATGTATAGAGGTTGTCTACGGAACTCAAGATCATCAGACTATAACTAACAGTTCTAGGATTATAATTAGTACTTACCTTAAAAAACTATCGAGATATCTTACAAAATGACTTTTTTTAGGATTCTTAATTAATGTATTATATTAAAAGAATAAAACCCAGGAAAATTAAGATAATAAATAATTAATTTACACTCCTAATAGATGATAAATGGGAGATACTTGTAGGAAATACTGTATAATAAAATAATTGTAGAAAACAGGTTAAAGTAATTATTATTAATTAAATAATGAAGATAATAAAAACAATGACCAATGATAATAAATAAAGTATATCAAAACAGTAAAAAATTTCGAAAATTAATAAGTTGACCTTCACATATTTAGTAAAAGAAATAATAAAACCGGAAGTTTCTTCGTCGCCAACGGGAGCAAACTTCCGAACAATAAAGAAAACAAATAAACTGATAGAATTCTTGCCTTCCTTATTTTAATGAATTGACCTTGAGCTAATTAAAAAAATTGATTCTTCTGCCTGACATGTGTTTAGGTGTTGTTAAAGTGATTTCATTCACATTCATTGTTTGTATATTTTAAAATCAGCTAAAACATGGCCATTTGGTTATCTACGCTTCGCTAATTCTTAATGAATTTTAATTAATTAACCCATGATATAGAATATCATGTGTGGGTTACTTATAACTAATGTTTACCAATCAGTCATTACTCATTAGCCACATGCGCCGAGAGGTACAGAAAAATATATTGAACAGAAGCATCTATTCAGTATTGTAACGGTTCTTTTTAAACCATGTAATGAACGGGATTAAACCCTATACACCGCCAGCGAACATTCAAAACTGGTGGCGGAATGTATGACTCATCGAAAGCTGAATGAAACTCAATACACTAGTCTAATCTAGCGCATCTTGTATACGGTATATAAAGCACCGTCGCGGAAGGAGGGGATTAATGATTACTTGGCGAGTTAAATGGATACGCGCATCGTGAATGAGTAGAATACAAAATAATTTAATATAAATGTTTGGAAATAAATATCGGAGTATATAAATATTTGTGTAATCCAATTAGTTTAAGTTGTTAATAATAGTTTATAGTTGTTTATAATTTTGTTGTAATTAGTGTAATGTAAATATTTTCCGTTGTTAATAAACGATTAAAACAGCACTTTTAGTATTACTTAAAAAGAACGTTACAATAATATTAAAAATGCTGTTATTAACAAAAGACTAAAAAACTAATTACAACACTATAATTATAAACTGTTAACAAACTTAAACTAGATATTTACAAACTATTTATTTACAATACAACATTTATTTATAAAATTTATTATATATTCTAATGATTCACGATGCGCGCCTTGAATTCACTGGTTCACTAATGGCTCCCTTCTTCTTACGCAGCAGCGGTATATATCCATACGTCCACGTTCTAGAACAAACCCGCTGAGTCTCGAATAATCTGCCATTTAGTCTGGAACACTGTAGAAGGCGACGGAACCTTCTCATTTGTTCGCAGTCCATGTATAGGGTTTTCCCATTCATTACAGTATCCATCGGTAATCAGTGCTAGAGTTTGCCTCAATGTGTCCAAGAACCAAAATATGTTTCCTAAGACTATAACACTTTCATCAATCATCCGTATCTATGGTTAGTACTCTGAATACTAAGATTAAGATCAATGCTGGTAAGATGCTTGTTTCTCGGTTTCATATACTGTACCTACATTTCTTATTGTATTTTGTCCAAGCTTTGACACATGCCAAGTGCCAACACGTATTGTAAAGTTTCTATATACGGACTGTAAATCATTCATTGGTATATGTAAAATTAATATATAGAAAAGAAAAGCATTATACTTTCTGCGAGTAAAAGAGAGAAAACAGCATGAACAATATTCTTTGTTTGTCAGTACTTCATATAGTACATGTTCATGTTCATGTTCAGTACTGTAACTCATCCTTCTATTCTGTTTACTTCTAATTAGTGTTTTATCCTTTTCACACTTTCATCTTCCATAATACTAGGTCAGTTTTAGAGTGCTTCTCGATAGTAACACATCATATTTATAAATTAGCGTCAACTGTCATTAAACATAATTAATTTAATCTTGCAAATAATGGAACAGAAGCGTAAGTTTTTGTAAATTGATATATTCGAATTCTCAGTCAACAAAGCCTCGAAACCCTGAAGTTTCATACATTTAAATTCTAAAAATCTGGAAGAAAGCCTTAGACTTGACAAAATCTTACGATGGAAACTGCAAAGAAAGTTGAGGAGTACTGATAGCGGAGAAATATCGTCGTCATTCGAGTTATCGCAGGTTGAGCGAAACCGTCACTGCACGTAAACTGTGCTTGGAAGCTTGAATATGATACTTCAAATCCGCTTTTATGGACAGAGAAAAAAAGAGAAAACAATGAATTGAAAAAATCTTCAAACATGAAGGAAATATTAAATATCTGAAAACTAACTGAAAAGACAATCGTCAAAAAAGAACATAGATGTGCTTAACCTTACACTTCTTAGTAATAATTAATAAGTGGGTCGGCGGTGGACGAGTGGTGTCAGTGCATCACTCGTGTTCCAAGGGTCGTGGGTTCGAATCCCAATTGGGGCGACAGGGATTTTTCTAATTGGAAAATTCCGTCACCTCAACTATGGCTGTGTGTATTCGTGTTGCATGTTAGATGGGGGACAGATGACCTTAGCAGTTGGTTCCCCCGTAGTGTAGGTGTGAAAAAAATTAATAAGTATATTACATATACTTATTCCATGTGTTTAAAAAATGCGTCATATACATGGTCTTAAGTATATAATTACTGATATAAGACCATAATATTATTATAATCAGATGTTCTTTATCAAAAACAGAATTATTATGATGACGGTTTTATTCTTTTTATTGGGGAAACCATAGAATGTCATGACAGGTTTTGAAGGATGTACTAAACTGTATTACTTATATTGCTAGGTTAACTTTTTAACCCTCCATTTTATAACACTTACTCTGAAACTCACCATAAAATTTAAATAAAAATAGAATATGTGACCTTATAACTTACATATTTTACGAGTGCAACTAAACATTAAATAACTATAATTATTACTATAACATTTACATATACTGCAGTAATAATTATTGGAAACTAGTTTTACTAACAAGTTGTTAATTATTATTTTGCAGAAGATATACAATTTCAGGTGTAATGTGCTACAACATCCGCCATTTAATAAGTTAACTAGAAATCGGAACTTATTAACCGGATACTGACACTAAATTTTTTAACAGATTGACGTAAACATTTTGTGTTGCACGGTCTATTAACAAACGTGCTGGTATTGTTGAGAAATTATTATAGTATTGATTTGATTTGCTTGTAACATTCTGGTTTAACAACAAAAGGGAAAAAGAGCATGTTTTTATGATCTTGTGAAATTATTTATGTCAGGTCGAGTACAATAATTATTCGAGATAAATACGGACTAAAATAGTTCTGCGCCTTATTTAGATTGACAAATAATTAAAAGGTGTAAAATACAAATAGTTTTGAAATGTTTGGATTAAACAATGCAGGGTATTGTTCTAAAAGAAGATAATTGTCTTGGTGACCTTGCTGTAACTTTTATTAAAGCCTCAGTCATACAGACAAGTTTAATAAAAATTGTTTGTTTTGTTGTTAAAAGTTTGTCTTAATAGAATTTCAATACTGCATGCTATGCTTATTTTATAGAGGTATATATTTAAAAAATATAAAAAGGACAACAATGGTATGTGTTATTTTTACCTATGACTGTTCATAAATCTATGAAACTTTGAAAATTTTTACAAAATGTGTTCAATGTTACCAAATATAGATAGTATTAACATTTTATTTTCTCACCTGCCGTAGTAGAACGATGGATGAAAATAGTGTCCAGTGTGAAACTGAAAAGTGTTAAAAAATTTGAAAATGACGAACGTCAGCATATTTTTCATTTTCTGCTGCAAAATTCCAAAAGCGACGATAAGCTTAAACGTGATACAATATCAGCTGTTGCTATTAAGCAGTGGCGTGCGGTGAGAATTTAGGCTAGCGAAGCAACTACGATTTTAAATTTAATATACCTACACTGTAAAAAATGAGGTAAAATTACCTTGGGAAAGAGGTAACTTTTCGCTATTATTTCCGGTATTTTTACCCTAAAATTAATTTTACCTATACATTTAGTAGTTTTACTATTTGTGGTAAAATGCCTTGTAATTATGTAAAATTATACAAATATAAGTAATTCTACTATATTGAACTGGTTAAAATCACTATCCATAATATAAATTTACATAACTCAGACAATTTTTTTCTTACAAATGTATAATTGCTCAATAACTTAATTCATTTTTAGTGTAATATTAAAGATAAGATGAACTTGAACAAGAATAGTGTAATTTTACCCTTAATATGTTTTTAACCGTTGAGATGCTATTTCGCTGATCGCACTTGTTTGTGACCTTCGTTTCGTGAAAGAATTCAGGAATCCATTATGAACAGTCCAAATAGGCTTTTTGGGGAATGGTCGGAATGGTGTGTACCATTCTTTTATGATTTCGGCGAGGCGTACTCTATCGATACCGAACGAAGTGTTCATTGCTCATTAATATTTTGTTTTTCGTTGTAGTGTAGTGCGGATTTATTAAAGGCAAATATTTACACGTATGACCGAAGATGGGAAGAATTTTATTTTATAGTAGAAGTTAAAAAATAATAATCGGTAAGTACCTATATGTTAAAATTACAAATTTAAACCAATAAAATAAAAATATTTAATTTAATGTTTTTCTAGGATGAATCAAAAATTGAAGAATTCGAAATAAACTAGCATAACTGTAATTGAGAAAGGTACTCGTGTATAATTGTTTATATAATTTATAATTTTTTAATTTTCTAGGTGGAATCGAAACTTTATCTGAATGTCTTTGAGAGACCAAATATTTCCGAAAGCCCCTGAAAAGAAGTTCTGTTAATGTCTTATATTTTATATAAGTACATACGTTCAATAAAAATTACTTTGATTTTATTTTGTTTCATACAATTCCCAGAGGAACGATTGAATTTGCAAGTACTTTCGCAAGTCATCGTTACATTCAAGAAGTATTTTCACATTTGTATTTTAACCCTGAAAAGTACTATTGCCATGAAATATTAACTTTGTCATGTAACTTTACACAGGTGTTTTAATGTTAAAATGTAAAATTACATTGAGATTGTAATTTTAATCTGTAAATTTACTTAAAAAAGAAACATTACAATGCAAACTTAACCTAATGTTGAAATTTTTCACTTCCTATGAAAATTACACTTTGAAGTAAATTTACCCCAAAAAATGGAGGTAACATAGTTGCCTCCATTTTTTAGGGTATAATTCACCGGTAATTTTTTAGAGTGTAGGTACAGGCGCGGATCCACAGGAGGGTGGGATCCCCCCAAAGTTTTGATAACATATATACTTTAGTATTATAGTTAAATAAATTTTGAATGTAAAAGTAGTTAATGTTTATTAAATATTGCGCAATATATAACATTTATAAATAAATATACATAGGATAAAAACAAATAATGTTTTTATAGTTATTATTAATTTGTTTAAAACAATTACTGTCAAAAAATGCCCTCCCCCCAAAATAATTCTCTGGATCCGCCCCTGCTAGGTACAATAAAAAACAGTGCTATAATTATTAAGCTTCAAAGTTTCTTAAAGAAGGACTTTTATACTTTATACTTATGGAATTTGTTGACTATTATTCTTTATTTAAAAAAGTAAACTACTATTTATAATGCAACTCGATTTTCCGGTCTTTTTAAGCAAAATACCTGGTGCAGCTTTTAATATTTGTTGTTAAATTTGAAAGTTCTGGTTTTGATCTGCTTTTCTCAACAATTTGTAATTTTCCCCCAAAACTGTATGCAGAAAAATCTAATCGTTTAGAAACTGAACAACAAAATCGTCGCGGTTCGGTTGTATTTTCGACCTAAGCAGCTGAATTTGTAGTCATGACGATAATGCAATTTTAAATTTGCATACAGAACAAATTAAATAGAATTATTTGTCTTTAAAAAAAATCCAACTTATATAAATTGAAATAATAATGTTTCAAAATACAGTCTCATTCGCAGATTTACATTTAACAAACACTAAATCGAACAAATAAACAAATTATAATAAATAAACTTTTGGGCTTGGAGCACATTAAAAATAATATAACCTTACTATGATGTATTTGCAAGGCACCCACCGATTAACGAAGGCGAGACTGGCCGGCTGCCGAGGAGAAGTGTAAGTAGCAACGAAATCGGTGCCTATATGCAGTGTATGTAACACATTTGAATCGGTATTAACTTTCCGTTTTTTAACTTCCGCGCAATTTTAATAAGCTTAATTTAAAATAGTAGTCCAAATAATTATATTTTTTGCTGTACGGAATTGATATTGAGCTTTAAGTTGATTAAATATTACAAATTTAAATAAACGATAACCATAATTTTATAAAAATATTTTTATTAGCATTGTTTTCTATTTTTGATAAATTCTTAAGGGAAGCATTGCTTCCATGGACCGCACGCCACTGCTATTAAGTTTAAGTGTTATTGTACTGTAATTTCCAAACCTTGGCGTAATTAATATTACAATTATGGCTTAGATAGTTATAAAATTATTATCTTTAATAATTATAAACTAATGAAAAATAAACTAATCCGAAAAACCTGCTTGCAAAGTAGGAACTACAAATTTTACTCATTATTTTGGAACAAAAATAATTCAAATGTAGTGTAATGTCAAAAGTATCAAATAATCAATAGATTTTCTGAAACGATTATGTATATTAAAAACATACGAGCTCGTATATCACAAATAATTTAACTTGAGTTGTATTAATTATCATATTGCTTTAGATATGGGTGAATGTCTGGAAAGTAACCCCCGGTTTGTCTCAGCTCACTATTCAAAGACCAAATACGTTTTTGTGTTTATAAACATGATTTCGAGAAAGATAATCTACTGTACTAATAGGTCGTTAAAATTCATTAATCTCAATATTTTTGTATTAGGATTTTATGCCATTTGAATGTATATTTTTTCATTCCTGTGTCATGTCTTTTGCCTAGTTAATCATAAAGTACAGTTTATATTTTTTAAAGTTGTGCATTTTAAATTCATTTTGTGTGTCAGTTATATTCACAAATGTCGGGTTTTTCCATAGTGTAAAGTAAATTCAGTTTATATATTTTCCAGTGATTAAGATTTAAGTTCAAAAATTGTCTTTGGTAGGTTGCTTCATTCCCGTGCGCATTGTATGAAAGCCTATTAACGTCGCAGGTGTTTTATCATTTTTGCTGTGTACATGTCGAAAATGTTGTTAATATGTTTTTAAATCAGTTAGACCATCAATTGTGCTTGTGAATTTGAAAGGAAAACTTAGAACAGCTATCAACTTGCATCAAACACGTGTGTAATGGTACCGACTTTCATTCCCGTGGTAGGTTTTTTTCCAAGAAAAACATATTTTTCATTAAAAATTTTAATTAATTACCACTTCAAATAAATTGTTCTCTTAGTCGATGTTTAAGAAATACTGCATTTGATTATAAGCTGCATGTTTTTGTGAAATTGTATATAATTTTTCATTTCCGTGTACTTCATTCCCGTGTCATTTATGTTCTACGGGAATGAACGACGATACAGGGGAATGATCGTATGTAACCTACAGCCAATAGTATTATTTTTTCAGAAAAAGCTTAAAGCGTCAGGAGAGGAACAACTTCATAAAAAAAGAGAAGGGAAAAAAGAGAGACGAAAAAAGATTTGAAAAATAGTGATAATATGTATCTTTTGACAAAGAATACTTTTTTTTAGTTTTATTTTAACAGTTTATTAGGAGATTTTTTATTTTTATATTTTATATTTTTCAATAAGTAAATTTGATAAGCTGTCTCTTTTTCATTACCGTACTTCATAGTTCATTCCTGCGTGCCTTTGTTTTGAAAAATGGTAAACAATTCAGTATTCCAGTTCATTTTTTTAACGTTTTTTGGTGTTAAGTCAAAAAAGACCTCAAAAGGTATCAAATACCATAATTTTAATTTTAAAAATAAAACAAAAACTTTTGTCCAAATATTACCTCCGAAAGAGTCACTTTGTAGATATTCACCCATATACTAGCGTCATTAAATATTTAAGGCGATATCGATACGTGGTAACTGAAGAAGTTATGCCTATGTTACCAGTTAGATGTGAAGAGACGCACTACATTAATCGTGCTGCTTATTTGCGTTGGTACTTCCCGAGGAGAAATATTTTCAGCACTAATCGAATTTTTTGGGCAGTAAAATTTCTTCGTTGCAAGAAAGCTGATAGCTACGTGGATTCGTTAATACTAATTGAGACCACATTTCTCGACTGTTTCACATCTGCGTTTGATACGATTACTCTCTGTGTATGTACTCTCCATGAAAGCGTAGATGATTACGTTAGAGATGCTAAATTATGATTCCCTTAAAAAACAACAAACTGCTTAATTGAGGATTTGTGTTGACTTGTGCTTTGTTTTTAAATTCAAAATTCCTAACTTGAAAAAATCCCCGAAACTAAAAGATCAACTGTAATGTAATCAATAGTTTCCCTTTTATCGAATTTATTCTTTACTTTTGACTCGCACTGTATGTCAGAAATGTAATTTAAGAATGTCCCAGTCAGCGAGCGCTATCTGCCATTTAAATTCCTTTTATTTATTCCAACGCTCTGTATATAAAAAAATGTTCGAATGTGAAAGCGACGTAAATGGAAGTTTTCCAGAATTTGATAGTCTGAGGTAGCACAAAACTTATAAACTATTTCGTTCTTTAGTGTTGAGTTTATAACAACTTACAAACTGTAAATTACATGGATTCGAATCAAACTTGCTTTAACTTTATTTATTCTTATTGAACATTGCAATCGATATTCTACACCTTGGTTTAACTTTAGCTACTTCGAGCCCCCAAATTATATATACACACACCGGATACATTAAAACTAAGCACCTTAACACTACCACTACTTTAATACCTCCGGTGATTTTATATATATATATATATATATATATACGAGGGTAGATTGAAAAGTTTCCGGAATGGGCAAGAAAACGCAGTAATTGAACAGGTTTTTGTTTTTATTTTTCAACATAATATCCTTGCAGGGCGATACACTTTTCCCAGCGGTGCTCCAACTTTTTTAAGCCTTCAGAAAAATATGATTTCGGGAACTCTGCAAAATAAGCTTTAGTGGCGGCGATGACCTCCTCATTTGACGTAAAGCGCTTGCCTCCGAGCCAAGTCTTCATGTTTGTGAACAAAAAGAAGTCGCACGGGGCCAGGTCTGGAGAGTACGGGGGATGCGGCACCACCTCGTAGCCCAATTCAACCAATTTAGCATTGGCGATTCGGGATGAATGGGCCGGCGCGTTGTCGTGGTGGAAGAGCACTTTTTTTCGCTGCAAATGAGGCCGTTTCTCCTTCAAAATGCCGTTGAATTGATCCAATAAATCGCTGTAGTATTGTCCCGTGATAGTTCTTCCCTTCTGCAAAAAGTCGATGTGTATCACACCTTGCGAATCCCAAAAAACGGTGGCCATGACCTTTCCAGCAGATGGGACAGTCTTTGCCTTCTTCGGAGCAGATTCGCCTGGAGAAATCCACTGTTTCGACTGCTGCTTGGTTTCTGGTGTGTAGTGGTGGATCCATGTTTCGTCCACGGTCACGAATCGGCGAAAAAAATCCGTTGGATTACGATTTAACAAGGCCAAACACTCTTTCGAAGTGGTCACACGATTTCGCTTGTTGTCCATAGTCAGCAAACGCGGCACCCATCGCGCCGAGAGCTTCCTCATGCCCAAATGTTCGTGCACGATATTTCGCACACGTTCATATGAGATGCCCGTGGTCTCTACTATTTCGCGCAACTTCACTCGTCGATCGGCTAACACGAGATCATGGACTTTATCGACCATTTCTTCATTTGTGGCCGTTTTTGGACGTCCACTGCGTGGTTCATCCTTGGTGCTCGTACGGCCACGTTTGAACTCGCTCACCCAGAAACTAATAGTCGAAAATGAAGGTGTGGATGTGCCATGAACTTTCTGCAAAATATCTCGTATCTCCGTCGCCGTTTTCCCGTCCATCCAGAAATGTTTGATGACTGCACGAAATTCGTTTTTATCCATTTTTGTAAAAGTGCCTGAATTGCTTCACAAGATATCCTAGTAAACATAAACGGAACGACGCACGTGTCTGAAAATTTGACAGCTATCCTAAAATAGGTTAGCCTTGACAACCATCATAACAATTTCACGATACGCGCGCCATCTCTTGCCCATTCCGGAAACTTTTCAATCTACCCTCGTATATATATATATATATATATATATATATATATATATATATATATATATATATATATACAAGAAAGTGTTATAATAATGGGATATCGCGCAACAGAGAAGAAAGAAATCATAAGTTGCAGCCGTCTACACGTGTTTCACACTTATTAGTGATCATCAGGACGGCATAGCAGATGGAATAAATATAAAAGCAACTAACTCAGAAAGATGTAACAACACAAGGTTTCACTGATAGCAGCCAACCGCACATTTGCAGTATCGGCCTGAAGACACTGAGTTTTCAGTGCAACAACAAACGTCACTACGGAGGCAGCTAAAGCCACTACCGTGAGACAACCAATCCCAAAGTATAATATCAATGATTAGAAGTAATAATGCGCGTAGAGATATACAAGAAAGTGTTATAATAATGGGATATCGCGCAACAGAGAAGAAAGAAATCATAAGTTGCAGCCGTCTACACGTGTTTCACACTTATTAGTGATCATCAGGACGGCATAGCAGATGGAATAAATATAAAAGCAACTAACTCAGAAAGATGTAACAACACAAGGTTTCACTGATAGCAGCCAACCGCACATTTGCAGTATCGGCCTGAAGACACTGAGTTTTCAGTGCAACAACAAACGTCACTACGGAGGCAGCTAAAGCCACTACCGTGAGACAACCAATCCCAAAGTATAATATCAATGATTAGAAGTAATAATGCGCGTAGAGATATACAAGAAAGTGTTATAATAATGGGATATCGCGCAACAGAGAAGAAAGAAATCATAAGTTGCAGCCGTCTACACGTGTTTCACACTTATTAGTGATCATCAGGACGGCATAGCAGATGGAATAAATATAAAAGCAACTAACTCAGAAAGATGTAACAACACAAGGTTTCACTGATAGCAGCCAACCGCACATTTGCAGTATCTGCTATGCCGTCCTGATGATCACTAATAAGTGTGAAACACGTGTAGACGGCTGCAACTTATGATTTCTTTCTTCTCTGTTGCGCGATATCCCATTATTATAACACTTTCTTGTATATCTCTACGCGCATTATTACTTCTAATCATTGATATTATACTTTGGGATTGGTTGTCTCACGGTAGTGGCTTTAGCTGCCTCCGTAGTGACGTTTGTTGTTGCACTGAAAACTCAGTGTCTTCAGGCCGATACTGCAAATGTGCGGTTGGCTGCTATCAGTGAAACCTTGTGTTGTTACATCTTTCTGAGTTAGTTGCTTTTATATTTATTCCATCTGCTATGCCGTCCTGATGATCACTAATAAGTGTGAAACACGTGTAGACGGCTGCAACTTATGATTTCTTTCTTCTCTGTTGCGCGATATCCCATTATTATAACACTTTCTTGTATATCTCTACGCGCATTATTACTTCTAATCATTGATATTATACTTTGGGATTGGTTGTCTCACGGTAGTGGCTTTAGCTGCCTCCGTAGTGACGTTTGTTGTTGCACTGAAAA
Source organism: Agrypnus murinus (assembly GCA_929113105.1). NCBI lineage: Eukaryota > Metazoa > Arthropoda > Insecta > Coleoptera > Elateridae > Agrypnus > Agrypnus murinus. Next base: position 2,583,934 of record OV816028.1, on the reverse strand, counting down.
CTCAGTGTCTTCAGGCCGATACTGCAAATGTGCGGTTGGCTGCTATCAGTGAAACCTTGTGTTGTTACATCTTTCTGAGTTAGTTGCTTTTATATTTATTCCATCTGCTATGCCGTCCTGATGATCACTAATAAGTGTGAAACACGTGTAGACGGCTGCAACTTATGATTTCTTTCTTCTCTGTTGCGCGATATCCCATTATTATAACACTTTCTTGTATATCTCTACGCGCATTATTACTTCTAATCATTTATATATATATATATATATATATATATATATATATATATATATATATATATATATATATATATATATATATATATATATATATATATATATATATATATATATATATATATATATAATACTTATAGATATACTTTTGTCATAAGTTAATTTCCCATCAGCAGGTCATGCAGCTTGAAATATAAACTAGACCGATCTTTATTCTAAAATAAATTTTTCGCTCTCTGGGAGAAGTGCTTTTCAGCTGGTATGAGGGTAAACAAAAATAAAATAAATTTTAATTTACCCAGAAATTCAACAAAAACATTTTATATCATGTGTATAAGTAAGTGATATTTATCAATTAAGTACATTCAAATACATTAACACAAAGCTGTTGAGCTACGTCATTCTGCTTGCAGATCAGCACATGTTGTTTTATCTATTAATCACTAACAAGAAATCAAACGTAGTGCTCTTGATACTTAAAATATAATTGATGTACTATACGTTAGTGGTAGGTTAGTTAAAATTGTCAGAATATCAATATACTAGTACTGTTAACGGTAGCAAGGTCGTTCATATATAAACCCAACAATATTTAAAATCCTGCTCACAATCTAGAACAGCCATTCAGATTCTTACGCTCAACTAACACACTTACATTAAGTGCTATAAAGTATTATCAGAATTAATAAATTAATAGGGTTCTTTCTTCTTATTTTATATAAATAATTTCACTTATCTTTCAAAAAATATTTGTTTACAATCTGCTTGTCATTTTCTTGTAGAGATGCCTTCGGACATTGCATTTAGTTAGCACGAATCATTTATTGAATTGATTCTAAATCTTATAATTAGCTTATGCTTTTGTTAATTATTTAGAGAAGAGATTTTGAGAGTAGGTAATTAATCGGGTACAGTAGTTGGTACCAATTGATACTATTCGATTTACGCTATGGCCTTAGCAGTCTGTAACGTGCTAAAGATTTAAGTGTTTATTTAGCAGAACTAATTATAATATCAACCTGTATTAAGATTGGGTTAAAATTCAATGTCAATTCAACTATAAAAATCTTTTCTCGTTGAATATAAAAGGCAGCTGTACCCGGATAATCATTTAGAAGTATAGACCTAATATAAAAATCATGCAGTTTCTTGGCTAGAAATCTAACTTGTCGGCACGTTTCTTCAAATTATTTCCGATAACAATATAAACCTTTTAAATTAATATGTATAGAACTTACTGCAATTTTTGTGATTGGATGAAATATCGTCATACTTCCTTTTAGTTGGTTATATTTGCCATCCCCTTTTTTTAAGTTTAGGGAGATCATTAGTTTTGCATCCCTTGAGAGGTTCATTTCCAAGTTGGAGCAATAAGAGGGCAGTTGCTTGATGCGTTTTCGAACGTAGCTCTTTTATTGTGGAGTGTTCAAAAAGTAAAAATGTAATAGTGTATTTTCCTAGTCCTGTTCGGTAATGTGTATTTAGTTATAAACCATTTAGTGAAGGGAATTGTTTTAGTAATTCTGTAATGTGGGTCTCGTAGGGGCCAGTATTTGTGAATAGTGTTACCATTTAGCAATACCATTTACTATAATCAGTTCTTATATCGTGCAGAGAATTTATTTCCATTCCGGTGAAATATTATCAAACTTTGTAGACATCAGTATTAGGGTCATAAACCGTTTAAATAAAGTGATTTAAAAAATTAATTTAAATTTATTGAACAGCGTAACTACGATGAAAATGGGGCGTTTCGTTAATAGTAAATTAACTCACAGTAATTTTGTCGTAATAGTGAATTTTTTGTGTTATGTGTTCATTTGGCTTTTGTGTTAATGGTTGTGTGTGAAGTTTTTGTGAAACTAAGAATTGCTAAGAATAGCTGTTATAAAGAATTAAGACCATTGATGTTTAATGTGTGTTTAAGAATGTTTGGTTAAAATTGTTTTTGGCTATTTGCCAAATTGTAGATTGTTTATAGATTACGTTTTTGTGAAGAATATACCTAGTTTGGGATCCGGGAAATAAGTTAATATGTATGATTTAGTATTGAAAGTAGAAGTTTTAAAGAATAAAAAATGATGATTTTTTTATGTATAATAGAGTTTCTGTTTTTATTTTTATTCAATAATACAGACTTCAAATTTAATCATTATTGATATAATTTGGCATGACAAATTGTTGATGTTCGATTCAGAACAAAAATTTTATTATAAGAAAGACTTGTTGAGATCAATTTAACGTAACTTTTTAAAGAAATCCTTTCCCAAACTGGATTTCCCGACTTTATTTAATTATGTAACATCTTTACAGTTTGGGTGGCGCCCTCTATTTTATTATTTATTCCTGTGCTCTATTTTCTAATCAGAAGCTTTTTTGATTAACACCCACGACGCCTTGAGTATAATTTGATTTAATAATAATAATAATAATAATATAATATTTATTCTGAATAGTAATTTTACAGAATCACAAGGAGATGATTCAGCATAAGCTGCTCTTCCATCATCCCCTTGGAGTACAAGAACAAAAAAATAGCAAGATTACACAGATAATACAATCCATACAGAACACAAAATAAGATAAATAGAAAAACTATAGTATATGTATCAGTATACATATATAAAAATATCTTACAAAGAATGAATTACATAGACTATTTACGAGCTGGTATATCAATTGGTTAATAGTAACTTTTTGAACAAAGCTTTTTTAAATTGTGTAATAGTAAGCGTTTTAATGGAAAAGGGTATCTCATTATAAATGTTTGCGATAGTATAAGTAAACGAACGTTGATAAAAAGTAGTATTATGTCTGGGGATGGTCAACAGACCTCTATGGCGCAGATTTATATTGTGCACATCTGTCCTGTACCTAATTTTATTGTATAAATAGGGAGGCTGCTTGTCAGATATTATCTTATGGTAGAATACAGCTGTTTGTAAGTAAAATCGTTTTTTCATATTAAGCCAACCGGTATCCATTAGTTTATGTGAAATATGCTCGTATTTTGGAATTCCATAAATAAGACGCACACAAGAATTTTGAACACATTGAATACGTTGAGTTGTCTAATCATCCAGACATGGGCTATTTATTGAGTCGTCTCTGTTGGAGCAATAAGCTTTACAGTAAGTATAGTTTTGATGCTTTGATTTGTTTGAACAATGTTTGACTTATTATTGATTATTGTTTTGATTTTAGATTTATTAAGTTATCGACAAAAAGAGTCCGTTACAATTGGCAGTTCAATCGTGGTTCTTTGTTCATTTTGTTTAGCAAGAAGTTTAGCGAGAAAGTAGTATTTAAAGCCTCTGGTAGTTTTTATTTTTATCGCGAACGTTAATTATTATATTTAAAAGATTGAGGAGTATCCTCAGATATTACAGTTCGCTTACCACTGTCACCAATCTCCTCCCTTGGAAACAAGGGAGGAAATGAAAATACTAGCACCTAATGGTAATTGGTAAAACAGACATCACAGAATCCTTAATCCGACGCTCCGTAGAGTAAAAGAAAGCGAAGGACGAAGATATAGGCGTGAATTACGAACGCCTTAAATAGCCTTGCAGTTATTTTATGCAACCATTACAAACAGTTTCATAGCATCAGATACTCAGCTTTGAGATTTTGGAGTTCAAAAACTCCTAGTTTTAGAATATTTAAATTTCAGGTTATAAGTAATAAAACTAGAAGTTATAAGATTAAATCTAAATTTTAAATTTTTTAGTATCACAGTTGCAGATTTTGTAATATCTGACTATTCAAGGCTATTAATTACCAAAATAAACGTTTTATTAGATAACACTGCCGAAACTGGAAGCTTCAAGTTTTGTTGACAACAATACCACAATAAAAGTGCGTTTTGATAAGGTTTTGAATAGTATGTTTTTTTTCAATGTCATTGTGTAGTTTTAATCTCAAGTAGGGTCATCAATAAGTAATAAGAAAGTTTAATGGGGCCGGTGGTGGACGAGTGGTGTTAGTGCATCACTCGTGTTCCAAGGGTCGTGTGTTCGAATCTCACTTGGGGCTGCGGGATTTTTCTAATTGGAAAATTCCGTCACCTCAACTATGGATGTGTGTATTCGTGTTGCATGTTAGATGGGGGACAGATGACCTTAGATGTTGGTTCCCCCGTAGTGTAGGCGTCAAATAAAAAAAAAGAAAGTTTAATAAAAAAAACTTTGTTGTTTGACCTTTTGTATTATAATCTGGGAAAATTTATCAATCTACAAGAAAAACTAAAAATCATCATACAAAAGCCTTCTATTTTTTCTTCTCCCTAATGTCCCCTGATATTTTACCAGTATCATTATTTCTGGATTACATGGAATTACATAAAATCCTGTAATAACAGATAGTCTGTAAAAATATATATTCCCATTCTTGTTTACTAATATGCGTTACGTTAATTACAATTCATCATGTTTGTATCGCTCACAAATTTTCACTACAACTTTTCGTGCTTTTCTATAAACGTCGACCAAAATTACTCAAATTAAGATTTTTTTTATTCGAAATGCATGTAAATAGTGAGCTACCCATATTTCTATGAATTTGAGGTATTTAAAGGTTTTTTAGTTTAGATATTTCCTGAAAACTCTACATTATAACACAAATACTATAGTATGCATGGTTACTTACTGGTTACATGGCTACCTAGGAGATCTCTTCAGCTTCAGAAATTAAAATTTTCTCAGGTTTACTACTGTTGGTGAGTTGATTATTGCACCCAGGCCAACATTTTTAGAAACCATTTTGTAAATTAATTTTTATTTATTATATATACAATTGTACATACACATGTAGATATCTATATTTTTTGCTATTTTTTGATATTGATCTTACAGGTTCTCAGATTACATTCCTTCCTGAAAATCTTGCAAAGTCATCAATATTTTATAACATGCATGTTTACTAGACGTGCGATATTAATGATTTTCTCCTTGATCACTACCAGGATACTTTCAACGAAAGCATGTTTGCACCTTGTTTACATATTACCAGAATTACCTTGCCAAGAATGTCCACACGGTTAACAACTTGCAGTAATAATAGCAATGAATACAATGCACAAGAAATTGTGTATACTACAATCATTTCTAAGAACTCAAATTGCGTGCATTTAGATGATTATATGATTGTAATAGTTGCTCTTGTTCCTTTCATTATTAGCTAATGAAGTTATTGTTAAGTAAACAAGAATAATAATAAATTAAAATATAATAGTATGCCATTCACACTATTAACAAAAAAAAACGTACTATTAAATAAACAATAAGAATAAGGAAGGAACTAGCATAACACATTCAAAATTATTGCGGTCATATAATTCATTAACGAGTGATGGAGAAAGAAAACACCATTGTCATTTCATTTATATTGTGCGTTAATATTTTGGTAGTAATATAGTAATTTATTCCTTTTATAGTATAGGTTTAGTTCTTGGCATTTTTGTAAGCATGTCTTCTGACACTACAATTAGAAGTCATTAAAGTACGCCGCGCATGTTTTTTTCTTTTTTGAAAATCTTATTAACAACATCCATAGCCTTCAGCAAGTTCATAGTCATTATAAGGACGGAAAAATAAGAAGAAAAGCCGCCGATTCTATTTCTTAAACCAGTTTTAATGCAGGGAGCTATGCGTATTGTATGTTTAACTCACATAAATGAGTATACATCAAGATCCAGACGAAAACATACCTTTGAAATTATCCTTGAGTTCTTCTTTTTTAACAACAATACCTGTTAGATTATTTCTCTAATTTATTAAGAAATACTACATTTTTTAAATTTTAGTGTCGTATTCATATAGTTACGCTTATGTTTCTTGAAAGCTGCCCTCACCCACGGTGCGGTGTTAAGAATTCGCACATATATAATCTGTTCCATTTGTGTGCTAAAGTCTCTTAAACAATACCCTAGATTTTTCGACGCCTACACCGCACTGTAAAAATAACTGCATTTCAAAACGATTTTTGTGAAATGTTTCAAATATTAGTATAACATATTTATAATGCATGAGATTTATTAAATATGCTGCAATAGCAAAATTTACTTTTGTTTCAATACAATTGTAGGTCACTTTAGTAACAAAAAGTCATATACCTAAATATTTAGAACGATAATTTATTTAAAATAATTTCATGCCAAGCCATGCCAAAACAATATATTTATTAAAAACATAAATTGGCATTTCACAGTTTTTAAAGATAAATTGTAGCATAACTTTTTAAAATCTTCTTGCGGTGTTTTGTCTACTTGTTTGCTGTTCAAGTCAGACTGCTCTTCGCCACTACTTATGATTAAAAATAAAAATTCAGTGACGGGTTTAGCTATCCTAGGCGAAACTCCTGTTCCATTAGAGTGCGAGAGTTATAGGAACCTTTGGTAAAAGTTGATTCATTCTTGTGACAGATGAATGTTACTATAGTATATTAAGTATCAAGAACAGTAAGGACAGTTTACCGATCGACGACAATGTTTGGCGACTAAGCAAAGCGAAGTCGCCAATATTGGAGGAGATCGGTAAACTCCTTACTGTTCGAGATGCTTATACTATTTTTTGTACGATCACTATGAATACAAAGGTATTAACTAAGGAAATATCCCAAAGATGGTAAAAAAATAGATTTAAGATAATTTATTTTTACCCTGTATATCCACCAAATATTAAGTAGGTTTTGTCGTTACCAATGGATACGTTTGTAATTTTATTTTTGAATGTCACGATATTTTTGTCGTTACCATGGATACGTTTGTAATTACTATTATTTTTTAATGTTACGATATTTGTCAAATTTGTGAGAAGGACTGAAAACGAATATAATTAGGATATTGAAAATGCCTAAGCAAATTTAACTAAAACATACATTTTTTTAATAGTCCAATTATTTAGAAAATAATGATTTTTTCGCAATCGCGAAAGAAACATCTAAAGATCATGCATTTATTCTATAAATTACATATAATTTACTTACCGTTCTGTTTTTGACAGAACTGAACGGTAAGTAATTACTTACCGACGCGTTTTTGCTTAGCAACCAGTAAATATAACCTACTGTTCTAAAGCCAAGTATGGTAAACAATTTGAAATAGCATGGTCGTACAAAAAAAAAGTTAAGTTAATAAAAAACATTGAAACAAACTGTATGTACAGGATGGTTCATCCAAGATGACCCTCTATCTTATCTTGGAAACTACAAAGGTTACAAAAAATATTAATACCAAAATTGGTTGGTAAAAAATAAATTTAAATTACATATTACTTTTGTATATACAGGGTTGCAGGGTCGTTTTACGACAGCTACTGTCAACTTTCTTATTTTAAATGCAACCCCTGTATATTTTAGTATTTTTGATTCCACACCTTATTTTGTATATTAAATAGCTTTTATTATACCGGAAGTCCTTAAGTAAATTCGGATTTATTAATTATCCAAGAATGCAGAACTATTTATTTAAAAAAATTAATTTACATACTGCAACTTATATTTAACTAATTATAATAATACACGATGCTTATAAATAGCTAAAACAACGTTTTTTCATAAATTCATTGTTCATTCATTCATTCATTCTGGGCGTGGTCTTCACTCTTCGCCCACTGCACTGAAGCTCTAGGCTTATTGTGCCCCAAGAAGTAATTTACTCAATCAGACCTGTATCGCCAAAGAAGTTGAGGATACAGTTGATTGGTGCTGATGCAATTTCGCTCGGTTCAACGTACTGAGCCCCGAAATGTTTAAATCTTTTAGCCCCGAGGGCTGAACATTCACATAGGACGTGTAGGGCTGTCTCTTCTTCCTCTTCACATAGTCTACAGGTTGCATCATAGACAATATTCATTCTGTTGAGATGTTTATTAAGGCTACAGTGTCCTGTTAATAGTCCTGTTAAATGCCTTAGTTGTTTCCTGCTCAGGCTCAGCAGTTCCTTTGTTCTCTTACTGGAAGAGGACATCATTAGCATTTTTGACTGCCTGTGCCCCTGTAATTTCTCCCAGTAGGTTTTATGTTTATCTTACAATAAGTCTTTGATAATCCCTCTTGCGGTTAAATAAGGGACCCCGCATGTAGGTTCAGGACCTATTAATCTCTGTTCGGAAGCTTGTTTTGCAAGTTGATCAGCTTTTTCATTTCCCATGTCCTGGAACCCACTCTACACAAACATTGTTGCATGTGGCCAGTATCACCAGTGCTTCTGTGCAATTAAGCACGACCCTTGAGTGAATTTCAGTACTTCCTAAGGCTTTTAGTGCCGCCTGGCTATCCGTTAAGATGGAGATTTGCCTATTTTCAAAGCCCCTCTCTATCATGCTTTGTGCACATAACATTATGGCTGTTATTTCAGCTTGGAACACGGAAGTGAGCTTCCCCAGGTTAACACATATTTCATTCCTTGTAATGAAATCCATGGGTAATTCTCTAAGTCCTCTATTAGCTAACATATTTATGGACAAGTTTGAAGATCGAATATTTGAATTAAACCTCTCTAAACACATTATCTTCTGGTTTCGTTATGTTGATGACATTTTAGCTTGTTTTGACAGTTCTTTTGAGGTTATCAATGAATTTTTAATTCTTATAAACAATATCCATCCTAATATAAAATTTACACTAGAAACAGAACAAAACAGGGCTATAAACTTTCTAGACTTAAATATCAAGATTAACGCAGACAATCTTTTTGAATTTTCCATATACAGAAAACCAACACAAACAGACATAACAATACCAAATGAATCTTGTCACCACAATACACATAAAATAGCAGCATACAGATCATTAGTACACAGAGCTTTAACTATTCCACTAACAAAATCAGATTTTAGCAAAGAGATATCAACCATTAAACAACTAGCACATGCAAATCATTATAATCCGAACATGATTGACACTTTAATTAAACAAAAAGATTATAGGTTAGCTATCAAAAGAATATATCCCATTGACAATAAAACAGAAGACACAAATTACATATCTATACCATATTTTGGCAAAATATCAGAAAAAATTGCACATATACTAAGAAAAACCAACAATTATAAAATAACATTTAAAACCAACACTAACACTTTTTCATTTTTATTTAATGCTAAAGACAGAACACATGATATCATGAAATCGGGCATTTACCGTTTAAATTGTTCTTTTTGTAGTTCGGTATATATTGGACAAACACTTCGAAATTTTGACATAAGATATAAAGAACACGTACGTCATTACAAAAATAAACATCCTGAAAAATCGAATTACGCCAAACACCTTTTAGAACAAAATCACACAATGACTCCTCAAAATAATATTAAATTCCTACATTTTTGTAATAACAAACGCAAATTAGACATTTTAGAAGCCTTTGAGATATACAAACACAAACTCAGGGTACCTTTAATGAATGAACAACTTGAGCTCAGTAATTCTCCGTTACTGGAAGTATTAGATGTTTAATTATGATTTTTATTATTAATTTTTATTATTATTATTATTTTATCTAGTTACCTATTTTGTATCTACCTTAGCGACGTGTTTGTTTATAATTATATTACCTTTGATAATGACAGCATAGCTGTCGAAACAATATTGTCAGGTATATTTTAATAAAACTGTGAAACTTTTAATAATCTTTATTTATTTCATGATTATGGAGTTCCACAAAATAAGGCTGGAAACAATAAACAAGATCATTCCTTGTACTTTGCTCAAACACTCCTGCTCCAGAGCTGTTTTCTGTTTTGGAACCATCTGTATACCATACAGATCCTTGTCTTTGAATCAACTCTCGTTTTCGTTCTTCATCACCCATCTCAGGTATTTCAACCCTAAAAGGTTTTCTGAAGTCCCAAACGGTGTTGATTTTATCAGATTGCATATTGAGGATACTGGTTTTTTCCAGTATATTAAAGATCTCAGAATTGGGTCCGAAGCTTCGTCTCCCTATCCCATGATCGCTTATTTTCAGCCTATATGCAGCTGCCAGTGCTTCTGATTCCACTACTAGGTGAAGTGAAGGTAGACTTAGCATTGTTTCCATTGAAGCTGTGGGCGTAGATGACATTGCCCCAGTAATACCTACATAGGCAAGTCTTTGTAGTTTATTTAATTTATTTATTACCACTCTGTTTCTGGTTTTGTGCCACCAGATAATAGAGGCATAAGTGATTGTTGGTACAACCACTCTTGTGTATACCCACAAGGTCATGCTTGGTTTCAAGCCCCAGGTTTTGCCTATTGTTCTCTTGCAAGCCCATAGGGCCCTTGTGCCTTTGTTAAGTATCTTCTCCAGATGGGGATTAAAGGTTAGTTTGGTGTCTAAAATGACGCCCAAATATTTTGCCTCTTTCCCCATAGGTAACTGTTGGTCCCCTATTCGTACCTCCTTCAAATCTTGAAGGTTTCTTTTACGTGTGAATGGTATGACCGAAGTCTTAACCGGATTAACCAAGAGTCCTTCTTTCAAACACCATTTCTCCACGGTTTTCAGGGCCTGCTGCATCAAATTTAATATTACTCCCCCGAATTTCCCGTTTATGAGTATGGTTATATCATCTGCATATCCTTGCGCATATATTCCTTTCGCATTTAGTTCAGCGAGAAGGTCATCAATTACCAGGCTCCAAAGAAGAGGGGAGAGAACTCCTCCTTGAGGACACCCTTTTGTTACGATAGCCTCCTTGGTATAATTTCCAAGGGCTACTATGATTTTCCTGTCTTTTAGTGCCGCAGTAACCCAGCCTATTATAGATTGGTCTACGCCACGATCAACCATTGCTCTGGCAATTGAGTCAAAGGAGGTATTATCAAAGGCACCCTCTACATCCAAGAATACTCCTAGGGCAATCTCCTGGTTTTCAATTGCCCGTTATATTCTTGTAGTTAGTTCATGTAAAGCTAGTTCAGAGGATTTACCCGATTGATAAGCAAATTGGTTTTGATGTAGAGGTGATTCCCTCAGAATTTCGTCCCTGATATGTCTATCAATCAGTTTCTCCAAGGTTTTGAGGAGAATGACATTAGACTGATGGGTCTGAAGGCCTTTGCCTGGGCATAAGAATTACGCCCTGGTTTAGGTATGAAACAGACCCTGACCTGTTTCCAGCCACTTGGTATGTACCCAAGAGCCAGACTTGCCCTATATAGGGCACATAGTGGTGAAGCAAGTTCCTCCAAACCATGCTGTAGTAATGCAGGAAAGATGCCATCTCTTCCTGGAGACTTAAATGGTCTAAACGTATTGATTGCCCATTTAAGTCTTGTTATGTTGATTAGCCTTTCGGCTAATCCCCAATCTTCTCTTCTTGCCCGTGTGATTGGTATTCCTGACATATCATCGTCAGGATTTGTTCCAGTGTCGGTAACACTGCCTGGGAAGTGAGTCTCTAGCAAGAGCTTAAGAGTTTCCTCCCCAGTTTCCGTGTACTCTCCATTAGGCTTCTGTAATGAGCCCAATTTCCCCTGGTGTACTTTCAATAGGGCCTTTTGCAGTTTTGCACAAGTGGGTGTACATTCAATTTCCCCACAGTACTTCCTCCATGAAGCCTCTTTTGCCTTCCGGACCGCATATCCGTATTTCAGGTTAGTGGTTTTGTACTCTGCCCAGTCCCCCGTTCTTTTTGCTTTGTTAAACAGTTTACGCACTGTTGCCCTAAGCTTAGAGAGTTCATGGTTCCACCAAGGGTTCCCATTTTTCTCTCTTTTTACTCTTAGCGGGCAGCTGTTTTCATATGCTATTGTGATAGCTGATGTGACATAATTCTTCATCGCTTCGATAGCATCTGCTGTTTCAGGTTGCTGTAGACAACCTTCTGGTCCTAGTTCTAGGTTCTGCTTGAACATTCCCCAGTCACAAGATCTAGGATCTTTGTAAGTACAAGGTTCAGCCCTAGAGTATAGGTTGAACCTGATATATCTGTGATCTGAGAGTGACGGCTCGTTGACAACGTACCAACTTTTAATCACCCTACAGATCTGTGGTGTACCTATTGTAATGTCTAAGATTTCCTTTTTTGAAGAAGTCACAAAGGTTGGTTCATTACCTTCGTTAGCAACATCTAGATTATTGCAAGCAATGAATTCTAAAAGTGACTCACCTCTAGCGTTGTTTTATGTGCTGCCCCATACCTCATGGTGTGCGTTGGCATCACATCCTACTAACAAGTGGACTTTATTGCTAGTGCAATTCCTGACCAGGGCTCTGAATTCCTCTGTTGGAGGTAGTCCTGGTTTATCATATGGAAGGTAGGCTGAGCCTACAATTAGGTCTCTTGCAATTCCTTCCATGGCTGTTTCCATTTTTGCCACTACTAGGTCTCTGGTGATGAGGCCCCATAGTGGTATTAGATGTAGGTTTTTTGCAATGATGCAAGTCCTAGGATGCTCGTCAACCGGGCACAATAGTTCCCAGTCAGCAGGCAATCCAAGTCCTCGTATCCGTCTCCTGTAAATCCAAGGTTCTTGTATTAGTGTCAAATCAATATTATTATACCTAATATGATTTTGTAAAGCAGCAGAAGCTGCCTTACTGTGATGTAAGTTTACCTGAAGTACTTTTATAGTGGTAGTCCTTGATTTTTTGTCCATCACTCCTTAAAAGAGGTTCCACTAAGGGCCCCTCTGGTACTTCTTCTGTCTCCATCTGAATGGGCTGGGTTTCTGAAGTCGATGGTAGAGGCGGTCGTGTCGGTATACGTCCCTCCTTCACACATGTTTCAGACTTTGGTTGTTCACCATCCTCTCCTTTTTGCCCGAGCAGCTTAAAAGTGATTCTGGAAAAGTTTAAGTATGGTCGTCTGTCCAGCTCTGAGATTTTTGCCCAGGATTTTTCGTCCAAAAGTATAATTAGTTGTTGACCTTTTGGATCTGTTTTTTTTGTCAACTACACGCCAGGTTCCTGTACGGAGCCCTGGGTTTTGGACCCGAAGTCTTTTAATAATTTTTTCCGGTTCCTCGATTGGACCCGGAATCCACGTCATTACCCTTACTGGTTTGGGTCCTTAGCGTCGACGACACTAAGTTTTGCTCCCTCCCAGAAGGTACTGCTCTGTATGGCTTGTCTCAGCCAGTCCACAGTGGGTTGATCAAAGCAAGATACTTGGATCAGTCCCCCCTTGTGTCTTAGTTCTGAGAACCTTGGTGCAGGTCCTCTTTCTTCAATTTCGTCCGTTTTTGTGATTAGAGCGGCCCTAATAAGGTTCGCCTGATCTTCGCTTATTACCGTCTCAGGAAAGGTCTCGGTTAGGATGGCCAGCCTGATGTCAGTTAAAGCGCTTTTATAGGAGACAGAGGTATCTACCTCCCTACTTTTTTTTGATGTCCTGATGTCTTTAGGAGTGCTGCCATCAGATCGGTTCCTCTTCTGAGCCCCTGTCTATTAGCTAGCATCCTCAGGTTTATTTGAAGCAATGGTAACGTTAGGACCAGTGGCCCCTACCGCCCTTGCTTTTTTTAGTTTGCGCCTTGCAGCGCCAGATAGTGGTTTTTTTGTCTCACCTAAAGCAGGCTCCCTCCTCTCGGAGGTTCCCGCTTTTGATGAGACATGTGAATTCTGCTGAGAGTCTCCATCTTTCTTTAGTTGTGTTGTTTTTAAGTTTTTTTGAGTATCCATTTTTGGTCCCACGAGTATAAACATTTTAGGAGTGAAAAAACTGTCGCTAAGAACTGATTGCCCCTCAGCCATAACATCTCTTCGGCGCGCACGATACCACTGAGATTGGGGGGGTTTATAGTGGCCCCATCCACACGGTCCGGGCGGTTAAGCCAAGACCCCCCCACACCAAACCTGTCCGCGAGACATGACCATAGTCAACAGGAAAATGGTGCAGGGTCTATCGGCTAGGCCCAACTAAGTTAGGCAATAGCCGGCGCCGTTAACCCCAGTGCAGCCCCTTAGCCACGACACGACAGCTGGGCAAGGGGGTGGTCCGCGGGGAGGTTTACACCTAAGCCATGTTGCGGGGGTTATTCCGCTCAGGCGCCTCACTCGCTCACCTCTATATTGCGATGTTTACGCCGCTCAAGTTACTAGTTCATCGCAGTGATAGGCTTAATAGCCGCCCTACCCGTTGCTGTTAACCAGACTAGCTGATCAAAAACCCCGGGCTTCCTCCTATCCGCCACCTGTAGACGCGCCCGGTGGGTACCACCCTTAGCACGAATGTGCTATGTTCAGATGTTCAGAACGTGACCGGATATTTTTGATTCCACACCTTATTTTGTATATTAAATAGCTTTTATTATACCGGAAGTCCTTAAGTAAATTCGGATTTATTAATTATCCAAGAATGCAGAACTATTTATTTAAAAAAATTAATTTACATAATGCAACTTATATTTAACTAATTATAATAATACACGATGCTTATAAATAGCTAAAACGACGTTTTTTCATAAATTCATCAATTCATTGTAGGATAGTATGCAGCGTGTTTAATCCACTAGACCAAAAATGCAGATAGTTGTGTATCAATGTGTTTAATTGACTCTAGTTACAAACCATAAATTGGCTGCGTACTCGAATGTGTAAATCAAATCAACCATTGGTCCTTCGAGCTGGATGTCATTCGCAGATTACATCAAAATTATTAATATTAACTACTAATAACGAAAAATTAAATTCAACACAAAGAAGTTAAGAAGCAAAGAAGTCAAACCAAGCCAAGCCAAGCGCCCTTTGACACACGCACAGCAACTACTTAAGGAATAACAATTAAACGCAGAGTTCCAGTAAAAGTCTCTATGGTCGGAGCGGCATTCCTCGTATAAAACAATGAATTAAAAAACGAAAATTGCCAGGTGAACAAAAGTTAGTCTACTCCAGTTCTTATTTTTTCCATTCTATCACATTTTCAACTAACTGAGTTATGAAATAAATAAAGATTAGTAAAAGTTTCACAGTTTTATTAAAATACAACCTGACAATATTGTTTCGACAGCTATTATATTACCTTTGATAATGACAGCATAGCTGTCGAAACAATATTGTCAGGTTGTATTTTAATAAAACTGTGAAACTTTTACTAATCTTTATTTATTTCATGATTATGGAGTTCCACAAAGTAAGGCTGGAAACAATAACTGAGTTATATTCAAAACTACTCTAACTTACAAAACTGTATAAGAATAATAGGCTGGTGTTCGAAATTCAAAAGTAATTGTTTACCTTTGAAACAAAGAAAACAGAAAAGACTGACTATCAGTTGAGGAGCTAGAAAAGTCATTACTGACACTAGTTCAATTTCTCAAAGTCAGTTATTCCCGAAAGCATATAACGATTTATCGCAAATCACCTATCAAGTAATCTCCTATATCTTTAATTTCAGTTTTTGGTGATAAAGAATTAATCAAGGTAGGTGCCCAGTAGGGGGTAGACTAAGAAACTAAGAATATTCATTCTGTAAACGTCATCCACTTCCAATTAAACAAGCATCATTTAACAAAACTTATCTTTTAAAGAGAGCATGTTACTCTGATGCATGCAGGGCCTACATTACCTCTAAGTTCGGTCAGTAATAGTTTTAGCAAATCTAAGGAAAAATCTAGCAAACAAAAAAAAAAATATATATATATATATATATATCAATTATAGCACTTTCTTGTATATATATATATATATATATATATATATATATATATATATATATATATATATATATATATATATATATATATATATATATATATATATATATATATTATATATATATATATTATATATATATATATATATATATATATATATATATATATATATATATATATATATATATATAAAATATAGCCAGGATACATCTGGACACAATTAGTTATGGTCTAACAAAGTTTTCATATAGAAAAACAAACATTGTTTTTTCGAAATTTGTTGTCCATTTTATAAGAGATAATTAGAGCTTTTGTTCGAATTTTTATAACAATTAAGATAGTATTTACCCTCAAGCAGAGAATCCATTAGTAAAGAACTGTATAATTGTACTTAAAGTAAGAAAAAACCTTTTTGGCGTTATCATCCCTAACCTTATTACTCACCTTATGACCTGACTTTAATCTTTTATGAGTTATCGTTAATGCATGTTTGGCAAAAACAATTGCTGAAATCTGAAACAAGGGGACGTTGATCATCACCATAGATTGTTATTTCCTAGAAATAAAACAGTAAATTTTGTCCTGCAAGCATGTGCTAAACGAATCACAGTGCGACGCAGTAAACCATATCCATTGTATGGAGTGATAACGGTACTAATTTTGTAGCCGTCAGTTCAGACTTAACAGCACTATATTAATCTTTAAAATCGAACATGGAAAATATATATTGCAAAATCACAGCGACGAGGGTGTAACCTGGAAATTCATACCGCCACGTTCGCCGCACTTCAGCGGCCTCTGGGAAGCAGGTGTAGAAAATACCAAGTATCATTTAAAATCAGCCGTTTTTAGTGATAATTTAACGTATGAGGAGTTACTGTTTTAATTCAGCTCGAGTTCATCCTGAACATAACAAACCTAAGAATAAACCCTGTGAATTGATGATGTAGTGCTTATCAAGGAAGATAACTTGCAACCCTGCAAATGGAAGCTGGAAAGAGTCGTTCATCTTCACCCAGGCAAGGATAAATTTGTGCGGGTTGTATTTGTAAAGTGAGGTAGTGTAGTGATAAAACGGTCAGCAACTAAAATTTGTGTGCTCTCCACAATTGACAATGTTGAAAATAAATAAACTAAAACCCTCTTTCGATTTTTAATAAAAAAAATTTGTTCAAGTATTTAAGTAAAGAATTGTATGCAAATGTTTACATTAAGAATTTTATTTTTTAAATAACATCTCATCTTATAAACATATTTAATCATATTGAAACACCTTCCGACATTCCAAGGCGGGCGGAATGTTAGAATTCGTTTTCATATTTGAAATACATTGAAGTAAATTTGGCATTTAAGTTAATGATTATGGCAACATTCTAAGTCCACTGTGGCAGGGATGAAAAGTAGTCAAGGAAGGTCAGGTCGATAATAAAGCAAGACAGTTGTGTATCAATGTATTTAATTAAATATAATTACAAACCATAAATTGGCAGCGTACTCGAAGGCGTAATCAAATAACCAGTTGTGTTGAGGCATTGGATCAGACTGATAAATGAATTTTAGAGAATACATACATATTAGATATCTAACTTAACGGTTTACTTTGAAATAGAAAATATTTATATGAATTGGTAGAGACCCAAAACCTGAACCATATCAAATATACGATAGAATCAAAGATCGTAAAAATATACAGGGTGTTCGATTTAAAATAAAAAAGTTGATAGTAGCCGAACAAAACGACTCGCCCTATATATACACACATATTAGGTATAAAATTAAAATTTGCTTTATACCAACTAACTTTTAGTAGCTAGTGTTACAAGGGGGGAGGGGGGAGGGATTTAAAAAACTAATCCTAAAAAAGAAAAATAAAACACAACTAATTAAATAAACGTTTTTACAAGTTTATTCGAAGAAATTAAATGTTCATTTTTAAAAACAAAGAAATTAATTATAGACAATAAATGAAAAAACGGAAACTTATGTAAATGAGATTATAAACAAAATAAAATATCTAATCTGAAAGAATGGCTATTCCCTAGGGGCGTGGACTGGTCCGATCCTGTAATAAAATATAAACAGCATGAGACCACGTCTCAGTAAGTATTGACTCATGCACTAACTACCCTTTTGTTTCTGTATAAGTAGACTGAACTACATGCATACAACTGCACGCTAAAAACAATAATGGTGTCACACAACACTGGCAAACCTCCGTGCACAGAGGAACAAAATGCGAATGAGACACTATCATCCAACGCCAATGTTTCTTAAAACAAGGACCAGGTAAACGCTAAGCGTTACGCCATCACTTTATACACAGAGAACATATTTATGCAATTCAATAATTCGTCTTATTAATTAATCTCTGCATCCTTTAGTTAACCTGCCTCTACGGACTTACGAAGTCATACACAATTACCAATCATAGCTGCAAAGAATCATCATCACATACGACATAGAAGTCAATACTAATGCAATTATTTATTAAACCAAATATTGAAGTCATAAGCACACGCATTCTGAAACAAAGTCTGAAACAACTGTTAATTCTTAGCCCCTAAAAAAGCATCCACCCTAAATAACCGAGAAAATAAGATGAAGAAGTGTTTTGATATTCATATTCTTTTCTAAGAGATAATTTTAAAAACCACTGCGCATCTGGAATGACAATTGTAACTTTTAATTGTTTAATAACTAGAAGGAACTAAATAGATAACTATTTATTTCAATTACACTTAAACCATCTGCTATAATCATCAAACTTAATACATTTTTTATAGCTTGAGAAACGAACCAATGACCTATGAATGATTAGTTTGATGTTTTAACCGTTGACTTAATAAGCCCTAACCTAAAAAACTTTCAAACCGAAACCAAAACGGAACATTAACGTTCATATAGACCACAATCCTTTTAAATGAAGTTTATTATATAATAAACTAGGCAATCTAAAGCAAATTAAATGAAAAACAGTTTTGTGAAATTTACTTAAAGAACTATAATAAACAATAATTTAATATCATTGATCATCAAAACGCCTTGCTATAGGCAACCAAACGTTGCTACTTGTAAGTTACCTGTCGCGTTTTATCATCACTGTCTGTGGAGTGTAGTAACTCAGGTAAAAGAAATGAATGAATGACTGTTGGTGAATTGGCTTCAGCGTCAGTTAGGTTTGAAAAGTTGCAGAACGTAGTCGGTGAATTTTGTATGTAAATTGAAAGCTGTGCATGGTTTTGTTTGTTTTGTTTAAAAAACGAAGAGTTTAAAAAAGACAGTACATGATTTTTTTATTATAATTGATTTTTCAAAATTTGTTTTGGTTGTAAAAGGTGGTGAAGTTTTGAAAACTTATTTAAATTTAGGTTTATTGCTCTTGTTTGAGTAACTGTTTTGCTGTAGTTGTGAGGTTTTTGAAATCAACGACCTTTTCGTTTATTGTTGGTTGGAACGGATTTATCATATTATGAAGAGGCTTTAAATGCAGGTAATTGTACTAAATAAACAATAAAGAATTGTTTGTCTTTATAATTATAATTATGGGATTGTTGGTCTGATTGATTTAAAAGCATCACAAATGTTTAATATCTATCTTATCACTTGGAAATGATATATCATTGAATATTATTGAATATAATAGGAAAAAAGATAATTTAAGAAGAAATTAAAATTTTGCAAATAAAGGATGTAGTAGTAGGTACACAAAAAAGCTACCCGTGAAGTCTTTCCATACTAAAACCATTGCTATAACTATCAATCAATTTAACATTCAAGCATACAGCTTCATTGTGCTATATGACCTAGTATTCGAATAAGACCTTGGTGTGGTGACCTTAGGTGACTCTTCAGGAAGGAAGGTACAATCATTGGGTCAAGTGCCTCTACAAACACTGTTACATAGGTGTCTCTACTTATGCACCATAGCCATATGTAAATATCAGTATCATCCCTACCGCCTACCCCTTTCAAGTGAACAAACAAGAATTGTCACTAATTAGTTAATTAGTAAACACAGGAAATGCCACACAGCTCGGGTTTCTGTAATTTAATGCAAATATTTTACAATTCCACAATCTCAAGGCAGTCACGTAATTAATATAGCTTTAATAATGAAAATGTGGAAAATATTTATGAATTTATGTGTTGGTACATATCATATGTTTAATTAGAAAAGATTTAGCTACCTACTTCATGTTTAAATATTATAAAAGCGTACTGAATTTAAAAAAATGAAAAAGAGGAAGAGGTTGGTAGTAGTACATCAAACTCCCTTACAACTCTGAATTTAATTAATTAATTTTCAAACTTCCTCTCTCTGCTCTAAAAATACATCTCTGGAGATGCTCGGTTTGCCTGACAACCCTTCAAAGTGATGAACCGTGTTAGCTACTACATGACACATGAATTTGCAAATTAGATGACAACCCTATCAAAAGGATAATTTGGTTAGGAATTGAAGATAAAAATAAAGAATGAATGCATGCAATATTGTAGTAGGAGAATAAACACATACAGGCTTTGATTGAAAGAATAATGAAATTCCGACTTAATAATTACTGCAATATTGCAGCTGTTATCCTTGACAATATTAATTATTATAAATTAATAGTTGACTGACGTAGTTATTGATAAATTGCTACAATATACGCAAACTTGAAAAAATATAACAAATCAATTATATTTACACACTTCAATTAAACAACTGTTAATTAATGAAAATTCTATTTTTAAAATCAGAACACGAGAAATTTAAATTTCAAATATAAGTAAATAAATAAATATCGCAACTACTCTAACTCTAGGTAAGTAGATCAAACCTGCCTAAAATTTAAAATGCAATTCACTTTTTCAGACATTCAAAACTGTTTCTTGTGTGGAATTAATAAATTTAAGGAAAAATGTGGGCATACATAGTAAATGTGTATACTTTGTAAAAATGAAAGCAGACGATGTCTAAATTTAAACACATCATCATCCTAGCTTATTTTTGCTTGTTATAAAAAAATAAAAATAAATTAGAACTGCATGCTTTATTAATTGGTGAAATTGATCTTTGTATTAGCTAATTAGTACCTAGTCCTTTAATTGGTTATGAGAAGATTGTAGATAAAATGTAAATTGTTCGCAATTGTTGTAAAAATAACACAGTCGATTGTTCACTTTAAAAAGTAATTAATGACACGTACGTATGCGAATGAAAAATACTACACACGATATTTTAATGGGTAAATTTGTTTAAATTAATCAAAAATAAAGTTTTTGTAGTTTGGGTTTAGTTACACAGCGTACTAAAAGACAACGGCGTTACTGTTTATGTAAGTTTTTTGGGTATGTATTCAATTAATCCCACATATGGTTGACAATATTAAGATTTATACTGATTTATACAAATTTTTTGTTGTAGGAAATATTAATAAAAAAACTCATTCATTACTGACTGGAATAATAATAATTTAATGAGTTATGTATATTTTGCAATAACTCTCAATAATAAAATAAGTGCTATCACTGCAATTCCAAGTAATACCAGAACCGACAGTAAATCTAGCATTTCGATTTCAGCTGTAATTCACATGCTTAATGTCAATACTGTTAGGCTCCTATCAAAGAAATTTCGCAATATCTTAATTGTATACTAGCTCTGTACTTACAGGTTATATTATAAATAATTTCGAAATGCCTATGCAGCTGATCCAGTATCGTGATAACACCATAGTGTTTGAAATTCTAATTCTAGAAATTTAATTCGAAAAGACATCAGAACTCATAAGTGACATCGAGAGTAAAAAAAGAAACGCTGTATAATATCACTAACGCCATTATGAGGCACAGTTACTCTAGTACTTTCACTGTAATTCACAGTACTAAGCATAATGCCAATAATCCCTTAAAACTACTACTACTAGGCTTCAATTAGAAAAATTCCGCTATAATTGCAGTATTAACATCATATTCTTAGGTTATATTAGAAATAGCTTCGAAGTTCCTGGACAACTGTTCTAATAGCGTGGTAACGCTAGAGTAATTGAAGATAATTCTAGTGTTGTCATTGTAATTCGAAGTACCAACAGAAGTGACGTGAGAAATCAAGAAATGATGTGTAATTTCACTAATAGCATTATTATAATTTCACACTAATGCTAGCACTTTTACTGCTAGGTTTCTATTAGAGCAATTCCACGATAACTGCAGTATCAGCATCATATGTTTAGGTTATATTAGAAATAGCTTCGAAGTTCCTAAACAACTGTTTTCATATCGGAGTAATACTAGAGTTATTTAAAGTAATTCTAGTGATATCACTGCAATTCTAAGAAACATCAAAAGCCACATCGGAAATAAGAAGTCCTGTGTAATTTCACTATAGGTGATATGCCGCTTTAATTCTACAGTAACTCTATGAGTTCCACTGCAATTTACAGTATCAAGCATAACTATGTAAGCAATCTCCTGTAAATCTATTACTACTGGGCTTCTTTTAGAGGTATCCTTATATCGTGGTAAGTAATACTTTAGTAATTGAAAGTAGTTCTAGTGGTACCACTGTAATTTGAAGAAACATTAGAAGAAAGTAAAAATGCTGTGTAATTTCACTAATGCTGTTATAAGTCCACAGTTACTCTAGCACTTTCACTGTAATTCAGAGTAGCAGGCATAATGGCAACAACCCCCCTTTAAAGCCATTATTACTAGGCTCCTATTAGAGAAATTTCACAATAATTATAGTACTAGCACCTTATTGTCAGGTTATATTAGAAATAACTTCAAAATCCCTATACCACTATTTTAATGTTTTAGCGTGGGTTACTTAAACCGCTTAGACAATATGGTGTACTCTGACAAGACAATCTTCACAATATCAGCAATATTTAACAATCGAACAATACCTTGAACAATATCTCACAATCTTCCTTCGTTCTCAACAATATTGATAATTCCGCAATAATTTGTGACAACCCTATAATATTGCAACAATGTTGTGGAGTTTAGAAACAGCATTACTGCCCTCCAGATCGCAACAATCTAGCAATATTGATATAAAACTTAACAATCTTGAAAATATACACAAAGTATTTACAATTTTCTAATAATAATAACAATCTGAGTAATTTTTTCGACAATCTCTGAAATCCACAATATTTCACCAACAATCTCACAATATTGATAAAATATGACATTATACAAATTATGCATACTGTAGTGTACACATTTTGCCGAAGTTTACACACTTTGACTATATGTGTTGTCCTCTAACAAGACATTCACGTCAGTAAAGATAGCACCCCCATATTATCGATTTTCAAAACCTTTAGAGCCATACATTTGGACTAATTTTGGACTATAAAATATAATAAAAAAATCACAAGATTAATTAAAGTTTCACAAGTTTTTAATAAATTCTTAACCTTACAATTGTACGACAATAAATGTCATTATCAAAGATAGATAAGATTGATAAACACGTTGCTAAGGATAAATGCAGAAAATAGGTTACTAAATACAATACATACAAAAACTAAATATCTAACACTTCTAATAAAGGAGAATTACTAAGCTCAGTTTGTTCGTTCATTAAAGGTACTGTGCGTGCGTCAGTATTCAAGTTTTTACCTCACAAAAGAATCGTATAATGTGATAAGGCTGATTGAATTTGTAAATTATATGCAGTTGTACATAATAAAACCTAAAGCCTTATAGGCATTAGAACATACTTATTCAATGTGATTCTGAAAACTGAAAGATGATGTAAACGAAACGCCAAGGTCCTTGGTGTTTTATGTTTTAAAATCTCCATATTCATGTAATAATAGTGTTCATCAACCTCGGTCATTTTTTTAGAGAGCAAGTAATTACAGAGCACTTATCTGTATTAAAGCAAAGTATATTATCTATGCTCCCGTTACAAATATTATCTACATCGGTTTGTAGTAGTTATTTATCGTAGACGTTGTTAATTGATTTGTAAAGTTTGAAATCATCAGCTTATAAAAGACATTCGCTATGCTTAACAACCGCTGGCAGATCGTTAATCAGCAATAAAAAATAATAATGACCCCAGATTTGACCCCTGAGGGACACCAGACGTAACAAAAAAAGGATTCGACATACCTAATTCAAACTGAACTACTTGAGAACGATTAACTAAGTAAGACTGTAATATAGCAATCAAATTCGAGTTGTGTCCGAAGAGATATAATTTATTTAGCAGCACGTTATGATCTACTCCATCGAATGCCTTCGAAAAATCAGTACAAATCACATCAACCGTACTGTGATTATCCAAGGCAAAACTTACATCATCTGTAAAAACAGCTAAGTTTGTGACAGTTGACCTGTCTCTGATGAATCCGTGTTGTAATTCTGGGAAGTTCTTTTTAACATGGGAATAAACTCTTTCAAAAAGAATAAATTCAAACAGCTCTTAGATCTTCTTTGATTCTTATATTTGCCGGAAAAACACTGAACCGACATAGGGATGGCAAGTTACATACCTACCTTAAAGATAGGGCTTCACACCTAGTATCCTTGCTGGACATGGATACGCAAGTAATAATACAAATAAAAAAAGGACTCTATTCTTGTTTGATTTAAAAGAGAATGTCGATTGGAATAAAAGGCACCACGCAATTACAAAACATGTATTGATTAGATAGCAATTTGGAATGTGATACAATGCAAGTTAATTAGGAATATTATTGACGACGGATCTTCCAAGTTAGTTTGACTGTGGTCGGCGGTAAAGCAAAGTTCTATAATACAATTTAAACTTAGATTTATAATCGAGAATAAAAGCAAGATAACTTTCCAAAAGAGCGTGATCGTCAATGGTAAGGCTTAAAGAGTTAGATGTTTGGAATAATGTTGCCGGTAGTCGACGGCCCGTAATGCAAATTGCGACAACAATTAGACCATCATGACTGATTGATTTACAGAACCATATATTTCCAATATCCGAAATGCTGCACGTGTTCTTCGTTAGCACTTGTATGTTCCAGCACGAAGACCCAACAAAATTTCTTCTTAGGAGCATCGGTTTTACCGAGCCTTCTTAGCTTTACCATGTTGAAGTGTGTTATATCAAGTCAAATTTTAGTTATTGTTGTACGCTCCCTTGTAGCGTGCGAATAGTAAACTATATTTTTGTGAACATCATGACGGAACACACACGTTTATTTTTTAAGACACAGTTACGGTGCCTGCAACTATAGACTGTAGTTCAAACAAATTGGGAAAAATAGCGGAAAGTTGAGGTAAGTCCGTCGATTTTTGTATAGGCCTTCCTTGTGGGTTGTTAAATAACCCCCTAAAAGTCAACGCCTGTAAGTGTTGAGCTCGAAGAGATAATGAGGGTAAAACACGCCCCCTAACGTTTTTGTCGTTTTTCTCGGAGACTATTAGGTTTATCGAGATGAAGGATGTTAGGTAAAACAACCCTTATCTAATTCCTTACCAAAAATGTCCGAATGTTTTTTGTACCTTGCCTTCTTTTTGTTTTATCAAAGAAAGAAGATATGTCACACATGGATAAACAATCTGCACCAGTAAATTTGCTTAAGCAGCTTTCGAACGAAACTTTTTGTGGATTCATATTCGTTATGAAGTAGCTAAGAAAAATTTGTTAAGAGCCCAACGCGATCGTGGTCCAGGCATCTTTTACCTTAGCATCTCTTCAACGAAATTCATCAGGTGATATCGTTATTTTTAGTGCCAATCGGATGAAAATTTTGCATTGGCAAGTTAATTCTTAGAAAAACACACTGTACTAGTAAATTTTTGTATTCAACTCAATACGTACAGGGCGTTTCGCGTTTTTTGAAATCCTAACTTCCTTTATTTATAAGATCTTAGTATCCAGTAAATCTTTTCCTGACTGATTTTTGCTGTAAAATTGAAATACTAAATTTAAAATGAAACTGTTGTCTTGTGGTGTTCCTTACAATTTAAAGCAAGTAAAGAATTAAATCCTGTATTTTAATTTTGCAGCAAAAATCATTCAAGAAAAAACCAAGATCTTATAAATATCGGCGAAATATCTTGTACGTATTTGGTTTCATAAAAAAAATTGTCTAGTACAGTGTACTCTCCTAAGAATTAACTTGTCAATTCGAAACTGGCACCAGAATAACGATAATATCGCCTGATGAATTTTGCGAAGAGATGCTAAGGTAAAAGGTGATTGGACCACCATCGCGTCCGGCTCTCAACGAATTTTATTTAGCTACTTCATGACGAATATGAGACTACGAAAAGTTTCGTCTGAAAGTTCCTTGAGCAAATTTAACGTTGCAAATTGCTCATCCATGTATGACATATCTTCTTTCTTCGATAACACAAAAAGAAGGCGAGATACGAAAAAACGTTTGAACATTTTTGGTATGGAATTAAATAAACTTTATTTTACTTAGGTAAAATAGGAGGTTAGCCTCCTTTACCTCGATAAACCTAATAGTTTCCGAGAAAAAGGACAAAACCCGTTAGGGGGCGTGGTTTACCCTCATTATCTCTTCGAGCTCACCATCTACAGGCGTTGACTTTTAGGGGGTTATTTAACAACCCACAAGGAAAGCCTATGCAAAAATCCACGGACTTACCTCAACTTTCCGCTATTCATGAAAATTTGTTCTAGATTGGGCATTCTAAAATAAAGTATGGGGCGAGGTTACCAACAACAGCTCCAATTTTCCCAACACGATGGCATCTATCGACATTATCCATATTAATAGTTATATTATGCCGTTTAAAAAGTTCGATTACTTTATCTTCAGTCTTCTCATCTTTATCTTGAAACATATTCTTAGATTATTACGACGCGAGTATTGTTCTGACTGATCACATCGGTTTATTATCATCGAATCTATTGATAGGGAGTGACAGATTAGGGGGCTATTTTCAAAAATGGGTGATATACCTATGATTGATATACCTATTTAATTAGTCCAAAATTATGGCACGGTTTTCTATGATTTTTATATATATCATCTTTAAATCGCGCCATTATTCAAGGGAAGGGGAAATTTGCCAATTTAGGGGATGATTTTAAAAGTGAGTTATCTGCCAATCAATAGTTCTTGATTATTCCCAAGGTTCCAAACATGGGTTTATATACTACAATGCATAGTCCTTAATTACTCCAAAATTATAATATGGTGTTCCTGAATTTCATAATTTTTATTTTTGTACTATTATTCATGTGGGGTTGTTTTCTATTTAGAGGTTGATCTCAAAAATGTATTAAATGCTAGCGAATAGTCTTGAACTAGTAAATGTTAGTAATTGACTTGAGTCAACACCCCCATTTAACATTTTCATTTCTGATGAATAGGGGTTGGTCCAAATTTCTTTGAACTGGTCCGAAATTAGTCCATAATTATTGGACTAAAATTTCTGAAATTCGACAAAGTAGGGGCTTTTAAATAACTTTCATCGACAATGTTAGTACATACATATAATTTACAGGTAATTCTTGAATTGACCAATGTTTGTTAATAGTGTGCTCTTAGGTAAGTTGTGACTTACCAGGGACTAACAACCTATACGACGTTTTTTTGAAAAACTACACAATTCTCTGAACTTACACAAAAATTGTACAAAATCTTCATTTTGATTCTCGGATAGTTTAGTTATGGTTTAGTTGATGTGGGTTTCCTGCTTGTAACTGTAATACTGTTTTTGGATATCCCAATATTTGGTATAATCTTGTTTCGTGCGTCGCGTTTCATCCGCCGACGAAAATCTACTTGAATCCTTCTCGTTTCGTGTGGAATTAAAATGATGGCGTTTATGACTTCTTATTTCGTGTGTTATTTATCTGCACATGTTTACCTGATCTTATCTTAATATCAAGTACGATGGTATTGTAACTTTAATATTCTACGCTGCAGCCATCACAGAGTTAAAAAGTACGCAAACTCTCTGTCTCTCTTTTACTTAAGCATATGTTACAAGCTGTAATTTATTTCGTACGTTATCAAAACACGCTTTTCAGAAATAACCTACGATTCCCACAATTTCACATATTTTGTTATCATCTGGTAACTCTTAAATTCTTTTTGTAAATCACACTTTATGTATGAAGTTTGATTATTTTGTAAAAGCAGAAAAAAGTCAAGAGATAATTTTAGACTTAACACTTTTCGAACACTTCTTGTCTTTGTTTTATTAGCTACACTGTTTATACGATAATAGCTATTTATGTAACAAGTACATAATGTAGGACTTTATAGACAAGCTCAGTTTATGGCCGAGCGAGCGAAGCGAGCAAGGTCTATAAAAAGGGCGAGTCTATAAAGTTCGATTATGTAAGAGTTGCATACAAAGCTTTATGTTCGATTGCTAAAATTGACTAATATCAAAAAAAAAATCATTTTATAAATTTGACATCTATTCCTGACAGAAGAAAATTTGACATGTAATATACAGTTGCCATACTTTATTTTACTACTACCACTTTATTTTACGAGTACAATAATAAGCCAGTTTACTGCCCCAAAACAATACAATAAACAGTACTTTATAATGCAATCGGACATAAACACTTTTAATAAATAAATTCGCAATAAAAGGTAATGTGATCTGAATGTATGGACACCATTTGTTTACAATTAGTAGCAGTAAAAACAAACGGAAAGTTTACTCACTTTAGACTATTGATGAATAATACAGAACTGATGGAAAGTAGATAATACATCTAAGTAAGTGTACCTTTTTACTTAAATTTCCCTCAATTCAAAATTTGACTGAAAAAACCAAGACATTTGTTTCAATGACTTATATTAACCTTCATCGAACCAAGGGGGGGTGCAACTGCACCCCAGAATTGGTTTTTTCGCCGTAGCAAAGTAAATATTTTTTTTTAGTTTTGATACTTCATGACTTTGTTAATCAATGCTTTTTACGGCCTGTGCGTTATTTTGTAATTTTTAATTTATTTCACACACACGGATAAAAATAAAATAGGCACTGGGGTGCGCGTGCACCCCCTCCTTAACACTTAACGTTACAACTTTATTGTAGGCTGCGTTGTCGGTTTCCAATGTTATATGTCATTTCAGATATAGCAATAATAATTATAAGATTTTATTTTGGTCAAAACGTCTACAATATTTCAGTCAGGAAACGTTTCAGATTGCTGTAAGTTATTGTGTGCTATTTCTAATTATTAGATTTCTAAAAATTATATTCTCTTGTGTAATATAACCTCAAATATTTGTTGTGTAGAAACTGCAATTGAAAAAAATAATGAAACGTACTAAGCATCTTGGAGCGCCTCAACCATCTACATCACGATATGCCCCACTAACAGAAGAACAGTTGAGATATTATGCTGAGAATAGCGATGACGATGAAGAATTTTTGAAGGCAATATCCTCAGACTCCGACGACGATGATCAAGTTGAGTGTGACGAAAAACATGACGATGAAATTGCCACTGAAGATGTCACAGAATCTAGTTCCGGTGATGATGAAAGTACCGACGATGTTCTGGGCAATTATATGATTGCCAAGTCTGGTTTCAAGTGGTCTACTACCCCAGTGAAAACATCCCGCAGACAACTTGCCAACATTTTGGTCAATGAGCGTGGTTTGACGGGTTATAGTTCTAATGTTTCTACCATTGAATCAGCTTTTATGTTATTTTTCACCCGTGAAATGATTGAACTCATTGCTATGGAAACAAACCGAAAAGCGAATTTCGTATACCAAGAGTGGAATAAAAATCATCCAGAAAAAATACGAGATTGGAAGCCTACAGATAGCATAGAAATATACGCATATATCGGTTTACTTTTTACTCAAGGTGCATTGAAAGCAAAGAAGGAATCTGTCAGATCATTGTGGGAATCTAATGAACTATATTGCAGGCCAATATTTCCTGCCACTATGTCAAGAACGCGATTTGCCTTGTTGACTAGATTTATCAGATTTGATAACTTTCAAACAAGAGTAGAACGCAGATCTACTGATAAATTAGCCGCAATACGGGATATAGTTGAAATGTTTGTCGATAAATGCAAAATTGCTATGAATCCTTCTTCACACGTATGCATCGATGAACAGCTCGTAGGTTTCCGAGGAAAAGCACCCTTCAGGGTATATATGAAAAGTAAGCCCGACAAGTATGGCCTAAAACACTGGATACTTGCCGATACCGAAATAGCATACGTGCACAATTTGCAAGTGTATTTAGGCAAAACTGGGCAAAACCCTGAAAAGGAACAAGGTAAAAGAGTTGTTTTGGACTTAGTGGATCATTTACCAGCAGGCCATGGAATAACAACCGACAACTTTTTTACCAGTATGTCCTTAGCGGACTGTTTGTTGGAAAAGCATCTTACGCTTTGTGGCACAATACGTAAGAACAAAGTTGATATTCCCCATCAGTTATTACCTTCACCACAGAAAGAAAAATTTTCTAGTCAGTTCTGTTTTACCAAGCAGCATACCTTAGTTTCTTATGTCCCAGAAAAAAGGAGGGCAGTTATACTTTTATCCACGGAACATCATGACAATAAAATAGCTATGGAAGAAGAACACAAAAAACCAGACATAATTCTACATTACAATGCTACTAAAGGGGGAGTTGACACAGTTGATAAGTTGGCCAAAGAATATACCACCAAAAGAAAGTGTAACCGATGGCCCATGGCTATTTTTTCGAACTTGTTAGACCTTGGAGCCATAAATGCTTTTGCAGTGTATAGAACCAAGTTTCCAGACTGGCAAAAACAAAGATCAGATAACAGGAAAATTTTTCTGCTTGAGTTAGGAAAATCACTAATTACTCCTTATATAAAGAGGAGAAGCGAAAATCCTGCAGGACTGAGCAGAAGAATATTGAGTTGCATGAAGCTGTTGAATCCAGATTTACAAGAAAGGGAAAATCGTCAGGCGTTTCCAGTGGAAGATTCACCTGAACGTCAACAAGGAAGGTGCTTTGCTTGTGCACGTAAACGGGATAGAAAAGTCCGTACCATTTGCGGCACATGTAAGAGGTTTGTCTGTGCAGAGCACAGTACATCTGTTACAGAGAAACTGTGCAACCCATGTAGAGAGAAACAGTAGGGAAAAAATTCGTTTCACTCACAAAATAGGAACAGTCTAGTTTTACAAAAAAAGGATTTCTTTAACATTTTGTATTGGTTTCTTACAATAAATTGCTTTTATTTTCATACGCTTTTAACTAGTGATTAATCACAATAAACATAACTGTAGTTTCCATGAATTTGTTTTGCAGAAAACTGCATTTTTTCGTAGGGGTGCAGATGCACCCCCCCTTGGGTCTTTACGTAACTATTCGGACCTTGGTTCGTTGAAGGTTAAATCCATAGTGTTTTTCTTTGTACAAAAATATCGAAAACGTCAAATATTCCAAGTGCTAATGTATCCTTTTCAAAGAATTTTGTTTTAGAGAGACTAATACCTACTTTATTATATACAGCTAATCCGCAATTTGCTGCAATTTCCTCAGAAACCATAACATTCTTAATTTTACAATATGAAACAAGAATACATAATGTACAGGATTTAAAGAAACATTAATACGGAAAAACCTTACTTGCTTTAAGTGTCGATGGTGTGAAAAAATAGATAAAATATTGATCAACAATTTGTATGTAGAAATCTTATTTTAAAAAGTATTCAAAGTCAGCAGGTAAATGTCAGATGAGCACACAAAACGAAAAGTCATTAGTACGTAATTTGATTGACCATCTCGTTTACGCACGAAACGAGAAGATTTTATAGCTTAGCACGAAACCCTCACAAATCCAATATCTACCGCTACCGCAGGTCCTCCACTTGTGGAATTATCGTCTGATTCATAAACCCAACCAAACTGTTTGGACGAAAGTTGAATTGCATTTTACAACCAACACCAAGTATTGTATAGAGACTAGCATGTATATTTTCGAAAAAGAACTTTATCTGGAAGAAATATTTAACATTAGTAAATAAAGAAAAATAATGTTAAGACATTCTCGAACATATTCTAGAACCATTCGAGTTATTCTGAAACTGTAATAGTTAGTTTCACCAAAAGTTTCATAAACTGAAAAGTATAAACCGTATTACTTATTCTGCGCTACATGGCACAGACATCAAAGCTGAAACAACTAATCAAATTTTATATTATGCAAAAAGTTTTGAACTTTAAAATTAGAATTCACCTTTTGTTTTATTAACTAAATAAAATTAACAAGAAAAGTTTACATTTCCCAATAATTACGGTTTTCAAACGATTGGAACAAAAACTTTAAATTAACAATTATTGGTCAAAAACCGCAATTACCATTAAAACAGAACCATTGGTAATTATTACGTTCGTTGTTGTTGTTATTGTACACAATTCCCAATTAACTATTAGCTATTTGAAAGTTTCGTAAAAACTTTTTGTTTCTGTTTTCTTTATGGTCGGGTCGTTCGCCCCCAATTTGCAAGTCAAACCAGAGAACCGGCCTTCCTTCGAGGAATCCACTAGCTCCTTCCGCTTATGCAATTTTGTACCGTTGCAAAGAGACGTGCTACGATTACAATAAACATCGAATTTGAAACTTGAGGCATTATTTTACAAAGGAAGAAGAGATATGATTCAAGATGGGGAAGGAAGAAAATTATTAAATTGAAAGGTGAAAATTGAAAGGTATTCTCGTGGGCTTCTTTATATGTAATCTAGTGTGTGTAGAGGTACGTGGGAGCAAATTAATTTAAAAAGAATATCGGAACAAAACTTAAATTGAACGAGTAGTAGTAGATTGACTACGAATTAATTAAAAAAAGAACCGGGTCATGATATGTTAAATGGTATATAATCGTATCGTGTTTCAAAATCAAAACTACCTTGCGTGCAATTAAATTAAAAAGTAATACTTAATTTGTTTTGCAAAATGAAAATAGTGAAGTAGACGATTTTCTCTCTTGGCAAGAGTGATAGGAAATTGATTTATTGTTTTGAAAAAGCATCACCCTTTTTTTCATTTACTTTACCCATCACTATCGGCATCAAGCAGGTTAATTATAAAAACTTTCAGTTCTTCTATTCTATTTAGTTTCTCGTTTTGCCTTTTTTTATTATCGAGGGCATACTTTACAACTGTCATTGAGCTCTCAGTTATGTAGAACGTTTCAGAATTATATATTAAATAATTTTCAAACCCTTTTAATGTGCAAAAAACCAACAAACATGAATTACAGCGTTTTACTTCTACTAACAGGCCTGTTATTTTTTTTTGTTTGGTTGCTGCCATTTCAACATTTCTTCCTTACGGAAAGGAATTTGCTTTTTATGGTAAGCAACAAAACGATCCTTTTTGCACATTTATTACTCTATTAGGAGCTGTGTTAATCTGTTTCTACAATATTTTTGGGTCATTATGTGGAACAGTAAAAACTTACAAGTAGAAAAGCTCCATCTTTAATATACTATGCTGTAAATAGTAACAACGAAATTGTTTTAGACATTGATTAGGTTCTATAATATTTTAATATTTGTTGCAAATGGAAACGAAGCAATCTCTGAGCCTTTGTAACAGTCTATTTATTATTATTATTTATCTTCTTTTTCATATTTTAAGCTTTATGGATAGATTTTGCTCGTAGTCCCTTCTGAAATGTCATGGCAACCCCCCGATAAAAGGGAGAAAACTATGTAAAGTTTTCTTATCGTCAAACGATATCAGCTTCTTTTGCAAAATTCCCTTCACTTTCAAACCGAACCACCAACACCAGAAACTGTAATCTTACCACCAACGTCAGGCTTTCGGGATATATACCTATGCAAAATAATATTGGTGAGTACTATTAGTGAAGGGTCTAGTAAGGGAAAGTTTTGTAATTGGAAATATTAAAACAAGAATTTTACATTGGATTTGAGATTACATTTCTCTATTCGACAATATCACTTCGATTTAATCGGTAATAACGGCTAAAGAAATAGTGTTTTTTTTTGTTTAATGGCAAATCAAGGCTGCCGTTCTACGCAAGCTTTGATTCAATTTTTATTCTAGATTTTAAAGGATTTTTTTTATATATTGCCATAGAGAGCATTTATGTGTTATGTCCGTTTAAAATAATAAATTCAATTTGTTTCGAGTATTTACGGGATTGCTTAAGCAATATGTAAAAAGATTATATGAAATGATGTTAGGGTTTGTACACTACCAGAGAAATCTAAGATATTTAATTTCCCAAAAGAATGTATAGTATAAGGTGCCACTGACTCCACTAAACAGAAACATTCTTTAACGGCTTCACAGCTTAAGTAATATAATGACAAATATCTGTAAGAAACAAACAAAATAAATAAACCAACAATCATAAACAAACGTTTAAGGGCTACCAAATATTATTGTTTACATGCAAAAATATTAAGAACTAATTCATGTGCGAAAATATTTATGTAATATAATTCGCACTAGATAAATAGATAATTACATCAGACTAGATACGATAGTTTTCCTATAATATGAGTAAAATACAAATAAAATAGCTGCGAATCTTTCGATATCCATCAGTTTTGGAAGTAAAGAACATTACAGTTAAAATCATTTCTAGAAATAATCACTTGGCCGAAGCCTCAATTGAAAAGTGTGTCTGGGTACCGATCGTTATTGTCTTTGATCTGACATTAAAAATAAACTTATCCCACCTCATTTCTCTCAAATTCACGTTTACTTTTTGTATCGTCTAGGCTTTGTTTTTCCTACGGCGACTGGCGTCAACGGACTAATAGCCTAATACAGTCATGTTACCCAAAATGTGGAGTGGACATCCGGAACGGCTGTTGACGATAGCGAAGAATCACCGAAGAATCAAAATATACTGACCATATACAACAAGTATAATTAGCTAAATTATCTAAGAAAAAGAAAAACAAAGCGGAATTATTCTATGAGACGTCACTAAAAATATTCAAAATTGCGATAGAAAGTAATTCGTAACCACTAAAGATTAATTGAAATAAACATTTGATAACGTGCCATTTGGAAACTATAGAGTGTTACCTAAATCCAAGGAAAAATAAACTCCAGAAAATCAGTTTAAAGTTGAAATACTTTAAAAGTAAATAATAAGAAGATTAAAATAAGATTTTAAGACAGTTTTTTAAAATCGATCTTCACGTACTCTGGTCTGGAAGATTGTAAAATGAGGAAAAATTAAAATGCTTTCAAAATAGGATTTTTACCTAATCCTCGCGCATCTGCTATTTTCAAATCATACTTTCTTTAAAATTTATTTAAATCGTCTTCTGCAATGAGCTTTTTTTATTGGCAATTTTTATACAGGGTCTGAAATCGCTTTTACATGCTTACCACAACCAAAAGAAGTCTTTTTGGCCAAATGACCAAGATTTGATAATTATGAATCTCAGAAAACTTTGAATCTTACAATTTTTATCAAATTAGTTTTTCTATTTCACTTTCTAGTCTAAAAACTTTGTCTAATTTGGTATTATGTACTATGTAATTTTAGTAATGATGAAATTGCTCGTATATTCTTAATATAACTCAATATTTCTTTTGTTCCAGGTGAGTCTTACCATATGTTGAGTCTTACATAAGGAGGCGATCATCACAGAAAATCAGTAAGTGAAGATCTCTGGTAACTTATAAACTTCACTATTGATAAAATCTAAATTACTGAAGTTTTCAACATCTGAAGTCTAAGAGTCTTGAGCTCCAAATATTTAAAAGTTTCCTTGAATGTTTAATTGTTGAAACATTGGAAGCTCAAAAGTCCAAAACTTCAGAAATTGTACGTTTTAAAATATGAGATTTCTGAGTTTCTACAATTCATGCATGACAATATGAAGTTTTATGCTTAAACAATCCTTGAATTTTCTATTCGTTTACACTTCCATTGTTGGGAGCTTTTAAAATAAATATCTAAATTTATTTAGTATTTGAAAATTTTAACAATCGAAACGTTGCAAGCATGAATCTTGAAAACTGAAATGAAAATCTTGAAGCTCAAAGAAAATTAATATGCAATTAAAAACAGCAGTTAAGTTGCTGTAGAACTAGATTTAATATAATGTATAAAAGGTTCAGGAGTTGTGAAGCATGGAAAATATCAAATTACATTTTATGCCTCTATTTTGCTATTTTATACTTTTAAATGAAACCTATCAAGTTCATCAGCAAAGTATAAAACTGTAAATCATCTAAAATACATTTTTGGAACATTGAATCTCTGATACCTTAATCCTGTGAAAATTCGAAGTACTGAAGTTAAAAGCGATGAAATTTACTGGTACTCTCAAACCTGAATTCTCACTTTGAAATCTAAAAATCTTTCATGCAAATTCTTGAAATTTTATGAGGCTGAAATTAGAAACATTTGAATCACTGAAATTCTTGATTAGGAATTAAAGAAAGAAATTTCAGTCGACCTTTTATTATTAGCTCAATAATTATTTCTTTCCTTTTGATACACACGTTTTAAAGAAATAGGATACTTATAATTTGATAATACAAACTAGCTCGAGCTTAACTTGTTTATGCAATAAATTACAGAAAATGTAAGCATTGCCTCATTATCTGAGGCCACTGCTTCCCGACGACGCTGTCGGCGACGTGGTCGCGGAAGACCGTGTGTGCTCTACATTAAAAATATGAAAGTAATACTTTGAGAGAATCCAAACAGTCATAGGAAAATCCATGCTTCTCCATTTCGCTGATAGAAGGTACAAAAAGAGTGAACCATCCTAGCAAAAATCCCATAGTGCGAATCGTCCTCAGCATGTTAGGACGTTTTGAAAATATTTGTGTGATTTTCGATATTCTTTCAGAAGAGTTTTTCTCGGATAAATACTGCATAAATATGTATGTTTTTAATTTGTTTATTTTTTTAGTTAAATTATATATAAGCTAGTTCTTCAGTGCGTTTCTACAATTTGATAACTTCTGAAGATAAAGATTCTTCCACTTAGCAACAATAATAATTAAGATTAGCTGAGTGTAATAATATTAAGACCTCATCTGTCGCTTAGACTATAAATCTTAATTTCATTCAATCAAAGTTTACAAGATGGGCTTAAAAGCCATGGTTTACAAATCTCCACCGATTAGAAACGCACATCCACATCCAACCAGTTGTTGCCTGTTATTTTTGTAGATATAAAATTTCAAAATTTCATCATTATTTCTTTCAACCCTAATAGTTTTGGAAACCACAATCCCTTTAATCTCGTAGTAGCATTCATTCCTTATGTGGCATACACCGACCTTCTGCTGATCAAACTCACTGACCGTTTCGCACCTTCTGTTCTCATTCTACCACTTTCTCAAATAGTTCAGATATTTAGAAACACAAAATTCAAGCTCTTGGACATCCAAGTATTAACGTTTAATAACTTTAATCAGATATTGCCTGTCCTTATTGTACACAAATATAAAGTAAGCATTCATAATTACTTTTCAACCCTATAATAGTTTTGGAAACCACAAGCTTTTACGTATTTCTCATGCAGTTGAATTCACCGTCTGGAACACTAACGGAACTCTAAACACATTTCCGTTTCTTATGTTTACATGTTTCCAAAAGCTAATTTAGTAATTAAATCATCAGAACGAAGAGTCTAATTAAAATAAAAAGTAGTACCAGATCGTCACATTGAAATACAATGTATGCCCAAACCCAGCTTCATAATACTGTTAGATCCTACTATTAAAACTAATCTTTCTATTATGCATCCTGTCATGAGATAGATCCCATGTACCTGCAGTTAATAAAATCTCGTGCGATCACAAACACGACTTTAAACTGGTACTTTGTTTTGCTCTAATTCCCGTAGCATCGAAGGTGAATGTCGTGTCGTGGTATTCGGATGATAGTTAACGAGATATAGATTTTGTAAATAAAAATTGGCTGAAATAAAAAGTGATACCTAGTTTTCAAATAGATTAATGCGTATACTCTACATGTGAAACGCACCTTCTATTCGAAATTGTATTCTTTAAATAACCTCGATTTTCTGGTTGTGTTAAGTAATCGGTTCGACGACCCAAATTTTAAACGATAGTATAGTTAACTTTTGAATAATGCAAATTGTATACTTTTGACAAACAACAAAAACATACAAAACGCAATCAACCGGCAAAACTGTGGTTTTGCATTAATGCAGAAAACGCTTCGAGGCATGCGTGCAAAAGCCTTACTTCAGAAAACCTAATAATAGAAATCGCAGGTGTAATTTGCAAAACAAATCAGAGCAAAATTTCGATTAAACCTACTATTTATAGGAATCGAATAACACGAAAAAGTAGAAGGAATCGGTCTCTTTTCAAAACGGAAGAGAAATTAGAATTATAGTACTGTTACTGTTTCTGAAAAGCTTTCTTTATTAAATGTGGCGTAACCATTTTAGCCAATGCTAATAATTATTATTGGTATTAATGTTGTACATACCCACTAATTGATAATTTCTATAAGAAATTGGAAATTGTGCGTTGGATGCTATACTATTAGATTGAAAATGGGAACAGGTGATATTGAGAATCCCCTATACTTTCAAAGAAAACCAGCCGTCTCGCATTGATGTGAAAAAGTGTTCTTGATAGAGGTCAGTTTCAAGAAAGAAAGTAAAATTTGATTTAGTTTAAAAGTTACTTAAATTGAAAGTATTTTAAGATAAACTGCGATTATTAAAATGGCAGAAAGGTAAAAAGGATTTTAAATTAATGCGTTAATGTAGGACGATACTTACGGTACGTTATAACATGAGAAAATTTTATGTGTACCTACTAGTAGTACATTAAATATGGTTAAAAAAATTAAAAGTTTTATACTCGTTTTATTCCATACTTAAATTAAATGCTATGATGTGTACTTATTGTTAGTGTATTAATTTATGGCACATTAATTCGATTTTGTACTAGGAGAGTAAAGAAAAAATATTAAGTGACTTTTAACCTACTTTTTCACATAATAGCGGTCATTTTGCGACAACTGTTTTATATTAATTTTCAGGGCTTTGGGAAAAAGCATAAAACTTCTACACAATTACGTGATCATTTTATTACAATTTCTTTCTATAATTTTTGTCTCATTTCTGAAAAATAAATATAGTATAAATACTATCTTTTTGGTAAAATCTTAAAAGTTACAATATCAGTGATCTTTAGTAGTTGTACTACTAATTTCCTTTCATGGTCACCCATCTTAGTTTTTTGATATTTTACCAATGCGTTGGATTTTGGGTTTAACTTTTACAAGCAAGAGCAATGTACATAAGTGGCCCACCAATATATTTTTCTTTTTGATTCATAACACGACCCAGCCCATTTCGTGC
This sequence comes from Agrypnus murinus, assembly GCA_929113105.1. Taxonomy (NCBI): domain Eukaryota; kingdom Metazoa; phylum Arthropoda; class Insecta; order Coleoptera; family Elateridae; genus Agrypnus; species Agrypnus murinus. The sequence goes on along the minus strand of OV816028.1, from coordinate 2,544,825 downwards.
CTGTGACAGACTACACCGAAGAGTCGTGGTGAAGTTGTCATGACCATTCAACCGAGAGAAGGCGATACGAATAGCTATGAACATTTATATTGCGCCAAACAAAATGTTTTGAGCCTTTTTTATTTAAGTGGTCATAAATGAGTTTTGCGGTTTAACCACTGAAAACATCAAAATTAGTACTATTTAACCATTTTAAGTACAACTGTAAAGTGAGTTGCGAAGCTTTTCTGTGGCCCAAAGTACGGCTGGGCATTCTTTCTCGGTGGTACAATATTGGCTTTCGGCTTTGGCGAGAGACCTTTTCAGGTAACTAATGCTCATCATCATCTTGCAACTGCATGGCCCCAAGATCGAAATCGTTCGCACCAGTTTGAATAACAAAAGGCTTACCGAAATCCGGACAATTCATATTTGCGACGACACGAGGTGTTCTTTGATTTCTTAGAACGCAGACGAACGTGCGGGTATGCCTACAAACTTTTGGTTTTTTGAAGAAGTTGAAGCTCTAAACAATAATTTCTTACCTTATTTACAATAGTCTCGGTATCGGGAGTTAGGCTGGGCTTGCATTTTTCTGTTTTAACAACTTTTGTAGAAAATCTTAAAACTAGTCTACCAAAAAGGATAACAAAATGAATGCATTTTCAATGAGCGTCAGACTTCTAGAGTCAATTTAAAAGAACAAATCGAATTGTCTTGTTTGGATTCAGGCATCGACAGAAGCAGATGATTACTTAGTGCTTATGTTGCCGCGTATTCATCTGGAATTTATGGACGGATCTGTATGAGTGGTGCGGCTGTATTAACTGATTACTTGGTGATCCACATGATGGAACCACTCCCTGGCCAAAGGTTGCCCAACCCTGACTTAAAATATCCGAAGTTACGAAATATTTTTATTTGAAAATTGTTCAGCATATTGATTATAAGGTACTTGATTATTAGTCGACTGATTTTCGGCTTCTGCTCGCCTTGCTAGAGGTAGACGCCTCGGCTGCTGACGGACAGGCATAGAGTTGCCTGTATTGATTTTATGTTTTACTATATTTGTTCGTCCCTTCTGACTATCGTCAAGAGCGAAGATATCTTGGTATCGGTGAACCAAACCCTGTACCTCTTTCACCTCCGTTCTGTTAAGGTCTTCGCACGAACAGGTAACCATACCCACTAATTTTCCACCATGGTCTTTGGGCGCTGGTTTTGGAACATCAGCCATACACCTGGCTACTCGGAATACTGGCACACACTGTCCCACAAGGGTACTCTTCTTCAATGTCACCGGATCCACATTAACGTTCATAAGCCTCACCGGTACTGTCTTTCCAACCTTGATCAGCGCTTTTCCCACCAGTATGCCACTATGGATCTTCTTATCACAAACAGGCTCCATCATTCGCACACATCCTACCCGAAGATCTCCATCCAAACCTGCCTCGACAACCATCTCGCTTTGACCCGGCAATATCACATCTTCAGTCAGCAAAACTCTTACAACCGGATCTTCTCGTGGGTGCAACGGAAGTTCTTCGTTACCGACCTTCAAAACACCCTCTTTCAAATCCAACGTAAAACCAAATTTTTTCAGGAGGTCCATTCCCAAGATGAAGTCATCAGTGATATCGGCTACGAGCACCTCATGATCACGTTCTTCACTTCCAATGCCAATCTTCATCTTCACCACTCCGCGTGTTGGTATCACTTCACCTGTTGCTGTACGGAGATGAGTAGTTGTTGGTAACAGTTTCATACTTGTTCGTAGAACGTCAGGGCGTATAATTGATGTTGTCGCCCCCGTATCAATGAGTAGGGAGACAGTTCGATAAACAATCTTCCCATCTACGAACAAACTGCTGGTACTGTTCTTTGATGTTACGGCATGGATGGTGATCTCCGGGGTTTCTTCACTCATGGTCAACGTTCGCCCTCTCTTGCCAACCCCCTTTAACTTTTTCGACGGTTGTACTTCCCTTATTTTGGGTTTAGGGCAGCGGCGTCGTATGTGCCCTTGTTCACCGCAGTTCCAGCAACGGGGTCCTCGAACTTCTTGAGGATTCTTTTTACGGTTCTCTTCCTTCTGAAGAACTCTCATTAATAATTCTTCTAGACGATCTTTAGAACCTTCATCTTCTTCCACAACGGTCCGAACACGCCCGTGACCTCGGGACGCTTGTTTTGCAGCTTCAAATTCTAAGGCGTGAGCAAGCGCATCATCAGTTGTTCTTGGTCGTGCCAGCCTCAATGATTGTTGTGTTTTCCCGTCTCTTAACCCATCAATGAAGGTCTGCACAGCCAGTTGTCCCAGAAATGAATCGGGTGCCGTAGGGTACGCCAATCGGACAAGCCGCGCAACATCGGCTTCAAGCTCCTGAAGGCTTTCTCCATTCTTCTGGACACGATTCTTTACTTGCACGTGATAAACCTGTTGTAGATGCGCGTCTCCATATCTCATCTCCAATCTAGAAACTAACAACTGGTAATCATTTTCCTGTCCTGCTGGGATTGTTTGCAGGACGTTCAACGCGTCTCCACGCAAAGCCACAGTTAAAGAAACGGCCTTTTCCTTGCGTGTCCATCCGTTGGCCCCAGCGGCCGCCTCAAATTGTTTGTAGTAGGTGGACCAAGGTATCTTTCCATCGAACGTGGGTGGTTTTACTTTTATCCCTACGGTAGGAACCTTCTCTTCTTTAAATTGTTTCTTTCCTTCATTAAACGGCCACTCAGACGTTGAGGGAAACCGTAGTTGATTCATTCTATCTTCCAACATTTCGTCGTCTTTCTTAGCTGTTGGTGGTAATTGCATTTGGGCTATTTTCTCTTCTACCATCTTTATTACCCTATCTTGTTCCGCCAATCTACCTTCCAATAGTCCTAGCGCGCTGGCATTCTCTAAAAATTCTTCGAAAGCTTTTTTTTCCAACGCTTTAACGTTGTCCTGCAATTCTTCTTTAAGCCTTCTAGAACTGTCTTCGGATTTCCTGGAATTCTCCAGTATTTCTTCCTTTAGCATTCTAACATTTTCTTCGGCCTTTTCTAGTAATTCTGCAAACCTTCTAGAATTCTCTTCGTGTTTTTCCAGTACTTTTTCTTCCAGTGCTTTAGTATTTTCAAGTAATTCTTCTTTAAGCATTTTAGAATTTTCATGTAAATCTTCTTTAAGCATTTTAACATTTTCAAAAACTTTTTGTTCCAGCACTTTAGTATTTTCCATTAGCTTTCTAGTATTCTCTTCCATTTTACTTAATAACAAATTAGTATCAATTGCGGGTCCAGGTATTTCGAAGAGGAAACTTTCAGGGTCTTCTTGCTGTTCCAAAAGCCATTCTCTTAGCCGATTTATTAGCACGTTTTTAAGGCCCGTTGTGTCTAAATCTCGTTCTTCAAGTTCGTGTTTTAAGTCTATTACTTTGAGATCTTTTAACAATTTCATCGCCATTTTAATTATTAGTTGTAATTGTTTTTAACACTAACAGTTTATTCTCACAGCGCTTTGTTTATTACGCGATTTTATTTATTTTACCCGACACCTGTACACCACTGTAACGTTCTTTTTAAAATAATAACAAAAGTGCTGTTTAAATCGTCTATTAATAAGAAATATTTATTTACAAACACTAATGAATACACTATAAATTAACGCTCTGATTATAAACCACTAAAACTATTATGAATTTCTAATACAACATTTATCTTTACATTTACTATTTATTTCGTGATACCCATTTAATGACTCGCTGTTGACTGTCCCTCTTTTATCCGCGAAGTCGATTTTATACCCTCATATAATCGTACCAGAAGCCGCTGGAACCTACTATGTATTTCTGGAAGGCGCTAGATGAACCGCGTCTGGTTTACATGTTTCGTGCGATGCGTCATTCTCTCGAATGCTGTAGAATATTCCATTTGTTGTGTGAAGAAGAGGTTCTTTCTTTTTCTCTCTTGTTACAATACTATTTATCCCAGCAATCCTCATTTATAGCAATCCCATTGCCTATTCTAAGTACTATTTTTTATTTATGTACAATTTTGAATTGAATCTATGAGCTTTAATGATCATTCGGCATCAGCTAGAGCATTATTTGAACATTTTTAACAGCACTTACCGGAAGCAACTCAGATCGCTCAAATAATCTAGGTTTTGCAATTAACGAACAATTCAAAGATAAACAGCTTCTGATATAGAACTATTGTTTTAGATTCTGTTAAGATATCTGATTGTATCTTGTTGTCGATGGCGGACTGCCACCCACTGTTGAGAAGATTTAATATTACAGTTTTTTCTGTGCTTGGTAGATATATATTAACATCATCACGTATGTATCAGTTATTTTACTCGATTTGACCCGAATCACGTATGTACATGTTCTGATTTGTCGAAGATTCTCTGTTCAATTACTAAGGTTTAGCACCTTTTATACATAATCATTATTTTCTGCTAGTTTCAAAAAATATCCCAGTGCGTGTTCCTCTAAAAGGCTTTAAATATGTCCTCAAATATTTAGAGAAGTTTATATAACTAATATATAAATAGAAAAAGATATAGGAAGCTTTTCGACACTTAATTTTTTACGTACGCAGCACTTAAAGTCTCATTTGTCAAGGATAGACATGCACACAATTGTTTTTAAATTCCTTCCTGTTTGTAATTTACTTATGTTTATTATAACATTTATAAACATTAAATGTTTTATACAATGCATTATGCCACTAAAATAAATATAAATCTTCCTTTATGGCTATATTATCCTCACAACTAAAATTGTTATTGCCGGAAACTCCAAAGAATTGCCCGTGTGTGTGTGCCTGTTTCTCAGTGGAATTTCAAATAATGCATAGATGTTAATGAACGGTGCATGTTGTTAAAAAATGTTATTCCAAATATAATTAAGAGATAAGATTCAAGGATAATATCAATTGTGCAATCTTGGAATTTGTGTAGGATATAGGAAGATAGATATCATTAAATGATAATGATCGAGGCAAGTTGAAGATCTAACTAATGTAAAGTATAAACAATTAAGTAGGTCGATCTGATATTGATATGTTCATCTCGAAACCTGTATATTCTGGTACTAATTTACTATAAAGCGACATATTCTAAGACCATGAAGTTTCAAGGACTCGCAGAAACATAGTTCACTTTATTTATGTATACAATTCGTTTGTTTGTATTACGTTAGAGAATTACTTATTGACAATGACAATGGCGACTGTTAACAGTAACCATGTCGTTAATACTTTCGGTATGTACACCTTGGTAGGTGTACTTCATTGAGAAGAACTAATCTTCATCAACCTTCTAGTTCTTGATAGAGCGATCTGCTGCCACTAATTAATATCGTCAATTAAGCAAATAATCACTCATAAAGGTTTTAAACCCCTCAGCAACTGTAATGTACACTACAAGGGAATTTGCTAGAAACTGCAGGAATTTACTTCACAAAATTTTGTTATACGAGATGATGTTACAAGGGAAAACTGCTGTGAATTGCTTATACACAGCAAATTTTTGTCAATTTTTGACTTCACTCCGTTAAGATGTGATCCACAAATGAAAATAGCCTTGATAATAGCTCAATTCGCCATGGTCGAAAAAGCCTCGGGTACCCTTTTTCCATCCCATAATATGTATTACAAGCCGATTTAATGTTTAAAATATCAAAGTACAACACGAAAACTAATTTTTAGATGTACACATATGAACATTGACACACTTTTGATTTTACTGGAAGTGACATTAACTTTTTTTATTTTAAATAGAACAACCTGTTTGAATATTTGTCATTTGTCAATTTTTGTTGCCATGTTTACCTAAAGATGGACTTTTTACCTATTGACTGCTAGAGTGTTCAATAGCACTAGAAAAATACGAATTTGCCGGTATTTTGTTTTTTACCAAACATTTCGTACTACAGCGTGACCAAGCTCAAAAGAGGCCCGAAAAATGTGCGAACTAAAATCATTGCCAAACGAAGGGTTTCGGCAACTACCAATGTAAGGTCAAAGAAAAGATCATCATATCACACTTGTTTCTGTAAACGCGTTTATTTATGATTGTTGAGATTTATTTATTTTATTAATTCTTAATTGCTTAATAAAATAAAGTTTTAATTTTTTTAATAATACATATATTCGTTCTGTATCTTTAGATTCGTCCTATTCTAAACAAAACATTCGGCTACTCTTAGCATAAAAAAGAAATATTAACGACTGTTTTTACACCTTAAATGTTTATGGGCCTAGGTAATTATTTAATTATTGTAAATTAGAAAGTTAGCTATTGGATAATTAATTATGCATTCAAATATTATGGCAATCTATAACAAATATTCGATGTGCCCACTAATGTTTTCGGGGTTCCATGAATGATGCCCGGCCTTCCTCAACATCTTTTTCAACAAGATTTTGCGGTCGTCATTGCAGAATAATTGCTTCTTGAAGATGGACCAAATAAAAAATCAAGTTTGGTAAGGTCAGGTGATTATGCGTTCCTATCCACTTACCAAATCGTCTATTTAAATGATCCGCCTGTAAAGGCAGGGGTTGCATCTCGTCTTTCACTACATTGCAAAGATAGTTCTTCAAATAACTCTCAGCTTTAAGATGACAATGAAAAAAGTCAGCTCTATTGTTCAGTAATATAATATAAATACAAAGATTAGTTAAAGTTTCACAAGTTTTATTAATATCTTAACCTGACAATATTGTTTCGATACTTTGTGTCATTATCAAAGGTAGATAAGATTGATAAACAAACACGTTGCTAAGGATAAATACATACAGAAAATAGGTAACTAGATACAATACATAACAAAAACTAAATATCTAACACTTCTAATAAAGGAGAATTACTAAGCTCAGTTTGTTCATTCATTAAAGGTACTGTGCGTTTATGTCTGTATATTTCAAAAGCTTCTAAAATGTTTAATTTGTGTTTGTTGTTGCAAAAATGTAAGAATTTAATGTTGTTTTGAGGTGTCATTGGGTGGTTCTGTTCCAAAGTGTGTTTGGCATAATTCGATTTTTCTGGATGTTTAAGTCTATAAGAGCGTACGTGTTCTTTGTATCTTATGTCGAAATTTCGAAGTGTTTGCCCAATATAAACCTTCAATGCTAAAGACAAAACACAAGATATCATGAAATCCGGCATTTACCGTTTGAATTGTTCTTTTTGTAACTCGGTTTATATTGGGCAAACACTTACAAATTTCGACATAAGATACAAGGAACACGTACGCTCTTATAGACTTAAACATCCAGAAAAACCGAATTATGCCAAACACGTTTTGGAACAGAACTACCCAATGACACCTCAAAACAACATTAAATTCTTACATTTTTGCAACAACAAACACAAATTAGTCATGTTAGAAGATTTTGAAATATACAGAACATAAACGCACAGTACCTTTAATGAATGAACAAACTGAGCTTAGTAATTCTCCTTTATTAGAAGTGTTAGATATTTAGTTTTTGTTATGTATTGTATCTAGTTACCTATTTTCTGTATGTATTTATCCTTAGCAACGTGTTTGTTTATCAATCTTATCTACCTTTCATAATGACACAAAGTGTCGAAACAATATTGTCAGGTTAAGATATTAATAAAACTTGTGAAACTTTAACTAATCTTTGTATTTATATTATATTTCATGATTATGGAGTTCCACAAAGTAAGGTTGGAGACAGTAAACGCTATTGTTCAGTCATCAAGCACGCCCAAACGGACCAAATGTTTTGTTTCTCTAGCTGACTATGGTAAACAGCAACAATTCACGCAACTTTATTTAGTTTTCAGATTTTGTTAATGAATATAGTTTAGTGATCAGGTAAAATGCATTCTCGGGTAAATTCTCATGGGTAACTATGGAATATTTTGTATCGTTGGTTTTGCAATAAAATTCTTTACCTAACTAGGCAGATGAGAAAGCGATACCAATTGAAAAATGTGAGTTATATTGCATTGAAGAATTAAAATGCTGTATAAAGCAGAGAAAGAAAAAATTCGTATTTTTCTAATGCTACTTGATCAGTTTAGTAGTAAATAAACTGATTCATAATCTTCTAGATTCAATACTGCCGTGCTTAGCAAGAAAGCAGTATCTGCCGAACTGCTGTGTAGAAATATACTGCGTGGTATACTAATTAATGCTAATAAAAAACATGGTACATTTCTTAAATTGCTACTGTGGAGATACTGCTTTCTAGCTAACTACGGCAGAATAGGTAAAAATGGCATCTTTAGGTACCCATGGCAACAAAAATGGTGTTCTATTTAAAATTAAAAATTTGATTTCACTCTAGTAAAACCGGAAGATATTTCAATCTATTAAATTTCATTCAAATAGATTTATAAATAAAAATCCTATAAGGACGAGAACATGACGTGGAGAATCCGGTATATGTGCTAAATAATTTCATTTCCTATGGGCGTAAATGGGAAGGCAATCCAGTTTTCTGAACAGTAGTTGAGCTAGTTTCTGTATAAAAATCATCGTATGGCATCAGCAACAAGTCCTCTACATATGTAAATGCCGCATACAATCAATACATTCAAAATATTGTACCCTGTAAGATCATATTTGAGGTAATGCTAAGCTTGATCGTATACTATTATTCAAATAGGATAAATGTAAGACTATTATTTATGCAATGACATATATCTTTGAACACCTATATTACATCCCTTGTAGCAAGTAAGGTTCATCTGATAATGCGTCGAAAAATGCCATTACTACTACTATATAGAAGCCTTGGTAGTGTAATGTCTATAGTGCTGGACTTTCACCCAAGCGGCCCGCGGTCGATTGCCGGTGCCGGCAGAGCTGGTTAAAGTTTTTTGCAGTTTTCCTTAGCTGTGACACAAATGTGGGATTTGCGCTGTTCCATCTGTAAGTCGGCTGCAGCCGCACTTAGGGCCTACGTAATAATACTAATCGCCCCCTCCCTCCCGCACAAGCTTATAGCATCTGGGGCCTGGTTTCCAGGCTATGGGTTGTAGCAATTATTATTATTATATTATTATATAAACCGTATTTCACCCCTCACTATCGCCTATCTGGCGTTACTTTCGTAACATGCTGTATAAGCGTACAATGTTCGTCCTCACTGTGCTGCGTTAAAATATTGTTGGTACTATGATTTGTTTTTTGGTAGATACACCAAAAATTCAAATTATTACTGCAGAAATCATTTTTGTATATGAACATCGACACTTATTTTTGACGTAATATGAATTCGTCTGTGTAGTAATTACTCAGCAACTTGGAGTTCGTGCTCTGTAGGATATGGTTGGAAATTTCGAAGTTACCCATTTGCACTTTAGGTTTGTTAAATGTCTATATCTATTTTATCTAGATCAGAATTATTCCATTATTATGTGCGATCGGCATATATGTATACATATATTATGCCAACATTTGACTAGGAATTGCAAATAGCACCTACAAATAATATTGTTATGAAGGGTCAATGCTATTTTGAGTTGCTATTACTTTTTCTTTTATTATAACATTAATTCAAGCACACATCGCAAAAACAAGATGTATGTATGTTAACACTTTCTTTGTGTACATAATTAATTCTAATTCCAACGTAGTATCAATTATAAGAGAACGTCACACAGTGCTCTAATTTTGGAGTTCAACGATAATTACTAAAGGCGTGAAAAACATTTTCATATAGTATTTTTGTACCTTTTTAAAACATCCAAATGAAATAATTCAGCTAACTTAATATAACTAGGCTGTGTGTGAAAGGAATCAGAGAAACCATGCAACCAGATTTTTAAAAAGGTAATATACATTCAATATTCGTACGATTCAGTAAATACCTATGCGTTCCAATCTCGTAAATACCGATTTCTACTTTGCCATCGGATTCGCTGAAAGTAAAATCCTGGAGGGAAAAACTCCTTTAAGTATATTCAAACTAGTGTTACCTTTTAATCTTAATACCTGTACTCTTGCAGTTTTGAAATTAGAATACATATTTTTAACATTATTTCCGAAAGCTTTGATGAAAGATTAGAGTCCCTGCAAATGAATCAACATAAACGTAATATCTAGAAGACAAAATTTTACTGTGTGGATATTTCCAAGCATATCGCCGAAGATGACGCCGCCGATAACAGGAATTACCGGTCGACTTGGGCAATTTTTTCAATCTACCATTAAATGGCTTACAAAACAAGTTCGTTGCAGGTTTTTTACTTTATAATTTCTAAGTATTACCGCCGTCACACATAACCATTTTTATACACACACAGAAGTTTTGATTAAAACATGATAAACAGCTCTGCAATAATTACCTTATACAAAAATTTCCCCATAATAAGATTGAAATGTCAAGAAAATTAGTGAATCATCTTTTTGAGGTTATGTTTACTTTTGGGAGTGCCATTCCAATTTTGAGGAATGCCTTTCAGATTTACCAAAGATCGGCCCACCACACCTCCGGATTAATCGATAAATCGTGGTTGGCAGTCAATGTGAAGGTTTCAACTTTAATAAATAACAAGAAGATGTAGTAGAGTTTTGATGTCGTATAGCTTGAAGTAATGCAAAAAAATGTTCTTTCAATTAGATATAAGCGTAGGTAATTTTGAAACTTTCACATCCTCCATTTGAGTTTTTATTTCATAATTGTCTTGCATCGACTAATTGTTCCCAAACTAACAATTAAACTGATGCATGTTATTATACTTTTTGTAATAAGTATAAAATTTACCTAATTGTCGAGATTTTAATGCAGGTTAATTTTAGATATTAAGTACCGTCAGTGACTTTTTTATACAGCGCTATTAATAATTGAATGCGATTATTAAACAGGCGTGAGAAGAGAAAAATCGATGATGATATAATGACCTACTATATTGGAACATTTATTGTGATATTTATTCTCAGAAGAGGAGAAATTTGCAATTATTTCGCTAAATTAGTGGACTTCAGCAAAACCGAGAAATGCTATTTCTTGGATTTTACAACAGGTGGAAATTAGTTTGCAGCTGATTAGTACTGATTTTTTTTAATGAATAATTCCTGTAGCATTTGAAATTCTCAGCATCAGATTCCTGAATTCTTAATTCGCTGAGCTTCAGACACCAAGCTCAAATTCATAACCTGCAAGGCTTTAAAAACTTGGAAGCTTTTGAACTTTGGAAATCTTCATTACTAAAAGTTTCTAGATTTAAATTTAAAACCTACAACTGAATTATGAAACTTAGTTAGGTTTTGGAACTTTGAAATACTAGGTCTTCAAAATTTCGAATTACTGGAGGTAAAACCAATAATCGGAAATATAGGAATCTTTAAACTATTATGTTTGAAAGTTTACTACAATATGAGATTTGGCTTCTGAGGGTTAGAAATGAGATTTAGAAAACTTCTAAAGTTTAACTAAAGACCAATAACACAGCCGAACCATAATAAAAATACTATTTGAGGTCTTGGAATGATTATTTTTCGGACAGCCGCACTGAAATGTAAGGTTTAGAATATTTATCTTGTATATGAAGGGAAAAGGCTAATATTTTGAAAATCGTTGATTTTCAGGGTTTAATACGAGCCGATAAGAGTAACATCTGTCAACAGCAATTTATATTTACCACTTGTAACCGAAGATGCAGTAATACGCTCACTTTTTTGAATATTTGTGTTATAAGTCAAGCAAAAACAGAATCGTATCTCTCAAAAACAGAATTTGTATTGCTCAATTAAAAAAATCGTAACTGGCTCAATTTATGTCCGATCAATATTATTTAAAGCTTTTTTCAAAATGCTGAGCAAAGTGCACAAACTAATATGCGTTCGTACACAACAGTTAGGTTGTGCGCAGAATGATGCTTTGTGGTTGTATACTTGCGCACAAATGCTTTCCCATCTAATAGATATACACTGGATAAATAAGTTATTAACGCTTAGTGATATGTCCTCTTTTGGCTAAGGAATTGAAATATGCTTCACCTTCAGCCTAGTGCCGGATTTATTTGGAGGTGTTGATTCATCGCCGTCCACCTTCGCTTGGGAGACCCTGTACCCTTATTCATTATGCGAACTTTACATTACCCCATCGAATTCAACCCAAGTATAGGCCAGAGACCTATTTCATAAAACTAGTTTGCAACTTTTCACTTTGCAGTTGTCAATTCATTTATTGTTTCATAAACACTTGGACAAATCAGTAGTTGTCATATTCATTTTGCACTTTTCAAATAAAACTGCGAAGAATTTTTATCATTTGCATATCAAAAATGAATAAGCGTACGATTGCAAACCAAAAAAGTTAGATGTTCTGAGAATAACAGAAGAAAAGAAAGGTAAGGTAAAGGCTAAAATTTTGCAGCCAGCATTAGCGGACAGAAATTGGACGTTTGGTAGGGATAGCCTCTTTGGTTTATAGAAGAGTCAAACATTAGGTTTCCATTCTAGTAGGTAATTTCTAAACTTCAGTTGTAAACTTCAGTAAAAAGTATTAAACCAAATTTTTGACGATGCGGAAAAACCGGCTCTGGCGGCGGTAAAGAGAAAACGATGGACAAAGTTGATTTGTTAGACTGAAAATTACAGATGCCAGAAGCGGCGCATCAACAGTGGTGCTAATCTGTTGTTGGTTAACAGTGGGGTTGAGTTACTTCCAATGGATAACAAAATATACGTTCCAGTAGAAAATCTCAAGGACGTACACCCTTCTTCATCAGCAAGTAAGGAAACTGTACCCAAAAAGAGGAAACGACAAACCTCCAATTATGAGGAGTTAAAAGAGCAACTCTTAAAACTTGAAATCTACTACCGCAGCTTACAAATCCTGAAATTAGAAAGAGAATTGAATATTAACGTATCAGAATACACGCAGCTCTTCTTTAGTTAATTTTGTACTTTTTGATGAGTGATTATTTTTGTTATAGCAACTACAATGAAACACAAATATCTGGGCATGTATTCCTGTTGATAATCAAACAAGAAATAAACTCGAAAACAGAAACAAATATTGAAAAATTCGATTAATATTAACGGAAAAAGTTTAGCAGCCTTTCAACTGTTTCGACACCATTTACCAAAGAGAATTAACGTCTATTTCCGTACAGTTTACCGATAATAATTTTCGTGCAGTTTACTGATAAAAATAATGCAGTGTATCCCGTTATTCCAGTAATCGTATTTAGTTCCGTTAATGAAATCTCGTTAGAAGAAATAAATAAACTCATGAACAATTACCGAAATTAAGTTAAATTCCTAATTCTCCAGTGTTTTATAGAATATAGTTCGGATTTAATTAATTTACAGACAAATTCAAGAAAAATATAAAGAAACGGATCGTTTCTCTTTCGATAATTTAGTTTATTCTAGTATGGCTGTATCGGCTGCTTCAAAAGTTTCCAGTTATCAAGATTGCAGAATTTTCGGAGCTTTCCAGTTTCTACATTGCAGTGACAACTGTTATTATTTTAGTGTGTGTAAAAGGCAATATTGTGAAATTTCGTGTTGATTTAGTTTTGGGAATTAACAATTGGAATAAGGTATTGTGAATGATGAATTCTTTTCAGAACTTTGTAGATGTTATGTAGCAAGTTTTTTTGATCATTTATGTATAGACTGTATCATTTTATTGATTAATAATGTTTTTTCCGTTAATTGCTCTTACTTAGGGTATTGAAATTATTTCTATTGATTTTTGACAAGTTGTTATTGTTTTAAACATTTCTTTTTTTGGTGAATGAATGAACATATTTTTAAATTTAATTAAACCGAATAATATTGACCCATATAATTATGAAAGTCTTCATTTATGTTTTATCCAGCCTAACTTTGACATTATTGAATATGCTTAACTATTTAACAAAATTTATTGGATCTGACTCCATTTTCTGGTTAATGCTTTCAGGTTCTTAACAATTTTCATAATCAGATGGCGCTCAACTATAGTATTTTTCTGTGTTTTGAAACCTTTATCCATCTCTTTAATAATTAGAAGCTATTGAAAGCAATACCCACGACCTGAACTTAAATTTGAAAAAGATAAGATCTCAGCCGGAAATGTTGAGTATTATTGTAATGTAAGTAAAGTTATTTTTAAAGTTTTATTTGTTATGTTCTCGTGCAGAAAAGCTTTTGTTTCAAGAGGATAGCTAACTACGAAGAAACTGATTTTTGACCTTCTGCTGGTAGTGATACTTGAATGTATAGACGTTTGAGCTCTTCATGCCAGGATAAAACAAAAGCTGCTAACGTACTGTCATATTAAAAAAGTTGAAGAAAACTAGAACGTAAAAAGCGATATTATCATAGTTGGATGCGTTTTGGTTTTCACTTAACTAACTTTAAAATGAAGATTGAAGATGGTGGGTCGATAAAGTACCTTTTACTTAAAATATAAGGAATTATTCAAACAAAGGCATGTAGAAATATTAACAAGCGAATACCTCAACGCAACGATCAAAAGAAAGCATCCTGAGCACTTCTCCTAATAAATCGGGGCTCTTGGAAATTATTTATTTACAAAGATGCCCAAAAATCAAGAAATACCAAAAAAGAGTCGTTAACAGTTGGAGTATGCACAAGGTGTCTTTTCCAATAGGTGCCAAGTGTCGCCTTTAATAACGCTTGAACTTAACGCCAACAGTACCTATTTTCCAATAAAACTTACTTCCAAACCTTCGCTTCACGAGAAAGAACAACACGTCTTTAAATATACACATAAATAGTTGACCACAAATAAATCAGATGCAAAATGCTTTATTACATGGAAAAAAATTGAGTAGACTACTGTTCACCTTGCTGTGGAGCCTGCTGTTCCCCTTGCTGCGGTATGTCAGTTCCCGTGTGTCCTTTTGCCCCGCCACCTTCAGTTTCGTTGGCTCCTCTTGTTACACCCGTGTGTCCGGTTAACAAGTCCGTGTTATTCTCCCTGCCCATGTCCTTGTCCATGTCCAACTCCTATGGGTGGATGTTGTGGATAAAATATTAGTACAAGAAATCTATTAACATATTTTTAGATATGTTAATAGATATGTAAAATTGTTAGCTACTTATTCGATTACAAAATAAACTTGTTGACTTTTATTTTAATTTTAACATAGTATATACTATGTTCTAATAAGTAATAACGCTTTAGTAAGTAATAATTGTGTATAATAATTTAATTGCAATGGAGAGAAGTCATTTAAAAGAAAATGTCAGCTAAATATTAAATCATTTATTTAATATGGCGCAAAAATGTCTGCCTAATAATGTGAGCAATTAAATGCTCTACGAATTATTAATTGAATCCTAAATTAATGTAATGTAAGCATGCAGTAACATCAGCAATAAACAGATTCCAATAGCAAATCCTGAATAGTCTGACATGACTATTTGCTTAAGGGTTACAAATGAAGCGGCCACACCTCAACAAAAGAGATCTGCAATAAACAGTCGAATTATTAAAATTCAGATAGCAAAATGCAATACGACAGTTAGAAGGTTACCTGGAGAGATTACAGATTTGTAGCATCAGTCGGGCAATTAATAACTCCTGCATAAAATAATCCATGGAAGCAACTTGAACGTGGTAATTGCAACCGTTCTGCAAGTTTTGCGAGACGTGAAAACATGATTTATAACATCCACAAAGATTGCTGGTATAAGATTCCCAAAGAGATTTAAAAGAAATTGTATCAATACAACACTGTAAAATACACTGTAAAAAATGAATTGAAATTTACCTTAGGAAAGAGTTAACTTTCCTCTCTTATTTACTGTAGTTTTACTCTAAAATTTAACTTTACCTATGCGTTAATAGTCGTTTTACTATTTGTGGTAAAATGTTCTTTAATTGTGTAAAACTACACAAATATAAGTAATTCTACTACATTTAACTGGTTAAAATCACTATCCATAATGTAAATTTACATAACTCAGAAAATTTTTCCTTGGAAATGTATTATTACTCAATAACTTGATTGATTCTTAGTGTAATATTAAAGATAAGATGAACTTTAACAAGTATAGTGTAATTTTGCCCTTAATATGTTTTTAACCGATGAGATACTATTTCGTTGATTTCACTTGTTTGCTGGTGAGTGGGTGACCTTCGTTTCGCGAAAGAATTCAGGTCCCATTATGAACAGTCCAAATTGGGGTTTTGGGGAATGGTCGGAATGGTGTGTACCAATTCTTTTATGATTTCTTGTTACAGGCTTCGCAATCGGCGAGGCGTACACTATCGATATCGAACGAAGTGTTCATTGCTCATTAATATTTTGTTTTTCGTTGTAGTATAGTGCAGATTTATTAAAGCAAATATTTGCACGTATGACCCAAGGTGGGAACAATTTTATTTTATAGTAGAAGTTAAAAAATAATAATCGGTAAGTATATGTTAAAATTACAAATTTAAACCAATAAAATAAAAATATTTAATTTAATGTTTTTCTAGGATGAATTAAAATTTGAAGAATTCGAAATAAACTAGCATAACTGTAATAAAAAAGGTGGTTGTGTATAATTGTTTTTATAATTTTTAAATTTTCTGGTTGGAATCGAAACTTTATCTGAATGTCTTTGAGAGACCAAATATTTCCGAAAGCCTCTTAAAAGAAGTTCTGTTAATGTCTTATATTTTATATAAGTACATACATTCAATAAAAATTACTTTGATTTTATTTTGTTCCATACAATCCATTTACCAATGTAAGTAACATTCAGCGGAACGATTGAATTTGCAAGTACCTTCGCAAGTCATCTTTACATTCAAGAAGTATTTTCACATTTGTATTTTAACCCTGAAAAGTACTATTGCCATGAAATATTAACTTTGTCATGTAACTTTGCACAGGTGTTTTAATGTTAAAATGTAAAATTACATTGAGATTGTAATTTCCCACTTCCTCTGGCAATTACACTTTGAAGTAAATTTACCCCAAAAAATGGAGGTAACATAGTTGCCTCCATTTTTTAGGGTAAATTTACCGGTAATTTTTTAGAGTCTACGAAATAAATTGCCTAAAGTGTCTCCCGACACAACCAATCGATGGAAATTATAATTTTATAAGGTGTGTCCCTAAAAGAGGTTACACTGCAATACACACCAGAGGATGACATCTACAAAATGACTTTAAAAATTAGATGTCAAAATGGTAACTCAAATACCGTTAACGAAATCAGTACCTAACAGGACGCTACGAAATGACTACCTATCAAGATTTTACAGAAAGATAATTAAATTAAATAAAATGATTAAATTAACAATACGTAATTGATTAGGAATTGCATGGTCGTTGCCCAGAATAAAGTGTTCAAGTAGAAGGCTCTACAAGAACTGCAGGTGATTATGGCTTTTCTCACGACAATAGCATAATAAGCAATTATAAAACCTTAATTTTTAATACGAATGCATGTAACTTGCTTAAATTCTAATTCATGTTTTGTTCAAGGATTATTTTGATTATAAATTAGATGAGCTATAGGTAATTATTAAGGTTTATTATGATCATTCCGTGGAATGTGATTTTGGGCAAAATAAATAAAATTAATTAGTTAAGACCTTAATCAAACAAAATCGACCCATTTAAACAAATAAGAAATTGAAACCAATTAAATTAGTTTTTATTTTCTCGAACCGATCATTTATGCTTTTAGAGATTGTGAAACCACCGCATTTTCAAAACAATCCTACGTCTCACTTCTTTTCCATAAAAAGTAAATTACCTTAAAAGCAACAGTTCCTTTTATTGCTTAAACTTTAATAAAGGAACGAACAAATTAAACTAATTAAGTTTATGATATTATGGGTATTATTAATAATTAATGGTGCAAATCGTAGTAGTGGTGGTGTATGTTAGAAAGTACAATGCTAGTTACACTTATAAAGGTAGAAAATGAGATCGAATTCCATACATGGATGCAATTCGAAAGCTGTGAACCAAACAATCATAAAAAAACAAAATAATCATCGTTGATACATATCTCTAATTAGTTCTTTATTATTGTCGAAATTGTCACGAAAATGCAAAAAAGGCAGGAAAGTGAAAAAAGCTCGAAAGTTCTGGTGTTATTGAGAAAGCTCAAACATTGACCTTTTAAAGAGCTAAACAGGAAGAATTTAGGTTAAATACCGAAAAGTTTTGGATGCTACTAAAAGGAGCAAGGAAGATCTAACTTCACCCACCTACGTGAAGCAAAACCCACTGCCGCAAGTTTAAGATGTCTTTGACACGAGTTACGTGATAAATTCTCAAACTCCTTAAAGGTTGTAATTAAGAACACTCGGTCTATTCAGTATTATATAATCCCTCTGCTGAATTAATAGCGGTTTACTTACTACATCTTTTTTGTTTAAAATAAAAAGAAAGCCCCAGCCAGTCGCAAATAAAACTCTAGAACGAACTCTGACACAAATGAGGGTTACTGTGAAATTCATAATGAATGACTATCTCTTGCATCAGAGAATATGAGATATGCCGCAGTATGTAGTAAGTTGATGTCATTCTACATAAAACGCGATGATGATGATAATCATCTTGGTAGAAATCGTGCGATCCTCGCAAGTCTCAAGTCGGATGCTATTAGAGTGGTGGCCCATTAGTTAATGATATAATAACACTAATTAATAAAGTTCATTTTGTTGAATTTAACTGCTTGGAAACGTGTGAACTCAGCCAGTTAAGAAGCAACCGTGATGAATTTATGTATTTTAAACCATTATCCTACTTTTTATTTATATAGTTTTAGTAGAAATGCTATCTTTCAATTTTTACGATTCTAGTGTTACGGATACGGTACGTACCAAGTACCGGAATTAATAGATATTGTTAGTGTTAGTGTCACTTGTAGCTTGGTTCTTGTATTTATGGCTATCATTGCATATAAAACAGAAATTACAGCTACTTGTAACTGAAAAATTTACCAACGTAAAAGTAGAGGATAAACGTTACATGCTTTTCTTGAAGGTAATAGACTCCTAAGATTTTCAATGTCCAACATTTTTTTGTCAGTTCTATCAACTTTCAAATCTTTGATTTTCTAGTATGAGTGCTGAGGACTGAAATTCGTAAAATTTAAGCGTTAAGCGCCCTTTAATGAGAAAGAGATCAAGCTCTATGTAACTCTACAAATAGTATACAATAGTTCAATTTAGAATAGTGCTGATCTTGTAAATTTCGAATGAAAGACCTTGTATAATATAATTGGTAAGGTAAGAAAGTGACTGTATTCCCAAACAGTTAACGGTAAACATTGTTAACATTCGTTAACAGTGATTTTTTTTATTAAGCGTAGTGAAGCTTTATTACAATTCTTACCATCGGTTTTTAGGTTCCTGTCTTAATAATTAGTTTTGGAGGTTAATTTCGGAAATCTTTGCATCAAATCTTAGTTGAAAATTAAATTTTAGAAATTTATTGTAACAAATTGTATACTAGTAAATAGTTTTTAATTATTAACGATCCCTTATTCTTTATTTTTTGGCTATTGTATTTTATATTTATATGGAACCTGGTTCATTTTGGTCTTATTTATTTAAACATTTTAGAAGAAGGTTTCTGGTGAAACAATCTGACAAATTTTTGCTTTTCTCCGATCATTTTTCTTTTAAGAAGCTAATCGCAACAATAAACTCAAGCACAGCAAACAGCATAGAACAAAAATTTTCATTTTTAGATGAGTAAGTATAATGGATTTGTTGCGTCCCATTTATTGGTTTAATCGTCCCTTTATTCTTGATTATTTTGATTTTGAAAAGATAAGCTCTCTTCATTGACAAGAATTGTCGCATAAATGCAGGATTTCAGTCTCATTTCTTCAAATTAACTAAATTTTGTAAAATAGAATTACTTCCCATTTAATTGTTTAAGATTAAAAATAAAAATTTCAAACAAATGCATTCTGAAGCCAACATGAATACGTAAAAGTATCTCCCTATAGTATAAATAACAATAATTAAGTAATTTTATGCATCAATGCAAACAAACAATAAACGAGTTTTATTATCTTGATTTTTGTAAAGTTCTGTTTTTGAAAATTCAGATTTCAAACTAATGGTTTCCCTTTCAATTCAGTCCTTGCACGTAAAGTCATTTGCATAGAGGAAATTGAAAATTCCTTTGTGGATGTCTGTCAGAATTTATAACGGGCAAATGATTCCTAATTATATGGTTTTTGCCGACGTCTTTTCACTGATTAATATTAATTCCAGGAGCTTTATAATGTGGTTAAAGAGATAAATTAAGAATAGTATTATAAAAGGCTTGAGTAGTGCATGCCATTTGCATGATAGTTATTGCAAAAATTTATGAATTTTTAAAATGGCTATTTAAAAATAAGTATTTGTGTTATATGTATTAATTTGGGTCAGATTTTATTAGAACATCTAAATCGCCCGCTCCCTCCCGCACAAGCGTATAGCTTCTGGGGCCTGGTTTTCAGGTTATGGGTTGTAGCAATTATTATTATTATAATATTATTATTATTATATTATATCTTCAGAAAAAAACAGTACACTACAAACAATTTTTCTTTTACTCAGGAATTTATTCATTCATTGCGAGTGTTCCCAGGTTTTTAGTTTAGTTAGGTAGTTAGTTTTACAGTTTTTAGTTAGACACCCTTATACTGTCGTTTCTTCTATAATTGATGTATAATTATCTCATACTGTTAATATTGGAATTTTCATTTTTCATCGCTTACCATAGTCGAAATTTCGGTCACAGGTAAATAATTTAGCAGCAAGCTCTCTAATAGGAGCCATGTTTACTCTTTACCACGAATTGATAACAAATGATGATCAATCAATTAATCAATTTGTGTTCTGACCTACAGTTAAGAATCATTTTGCTGACACACTGATACACTGCAGCTTGCTTATTCATGTTTGGAATACCATATTTAACCAAACTAACAATTAATGGATTACTTATAATGAAAAAGTATTTAATCCGTAATTCATTTAAATACAAAACATCTATAGATAGATGTAAATTAGTTGTTAATTCTTCGAATTCTTTTATTTGTACGTTTATAACTATCACCGTCTTGTGCTACTTACCAAATTTTGTAATATAAAGGCATTCTACGTACATATATTTTAAGAACAACTCGATCTTTTTCTCAAACACGTTTGCTTATAATTTGCATTAAAGAACTATCATCACAAAGCAAAAATATTAAAATAAAACTAACTGTACTTAATTTTATAGCACGAAATATAGACAAGCAAGACAAAAACCCACAGTCTATGCGTGGTATATTTAAAAAATAATAATCCTTTTTATTATTCATGCATCTCTGTTCTTGTACAAAACTAACCGTTGCAATTATATGACAAAGGAAATTAAATATCAAAACTAATTATTGTAAGCATAATCATAGATAAAACCGTTGTTGTTATAGGATTCGTTGTAATACTGTGTTTTTAGAACGTGACCCCATGTTTGATTTTGTAACCCCTATTACAAAAATATTTCATAATTATAAATGCTGGTTGGTACATATTATTATTATTTAATATTTTTATTATTATTTTCCTCTACAAAATCATTGTATCGATGTATCAATCCTTAAAAGATTAAGTAATAATAAGTATTTTATTAATGATAACTGTCTTACTCACCAGTATCTTTAATCCTCTTAAGATAAAAACAAGCAAAAGATTATTATGTGTCTTTTATGAATACAATCATTTTGTTGTTATAACTAAAAAAACCTTAATAGTAAACAAAAAGAACTTTCTTAACAATAAAAAAGGGAAAGCATTAATATTATTTTAGTAATAGTAATATTTTAATAAGAAACTTTCATTATCGAAAATAATGTACGCATTGTTTTATTAAGGAAGCGTTTCAATTCTCTTTTTTTTTCTGTTAACATGAGAACTCTAGTTGTATATATGTTATATTAAACATGTTTTTCTCACATTTGAAGTGATAATTCACCATTTTCAAATTTCATTAGCAACGCGAATGAAACATTAAGACAGTTAAAGAATCTTGATCTCTTCATTTTTGTTTCAATTTTTCTGGTAAGCTTTTCGAATTTTGAAGTTTCAGATTTTCACGATTGTGATATTTTAAAAGATTTAGAGATCGGAGTCTTCAGAAGAATTTTAAAAACTATTTACGGTTTTTTTACTATTACGGTTATGATGCATCTGAAGTACATCATATTTTTTCCATAAATATCAGTTGCATTATCTTACACTAGAAACTATAAAATAACATTGGATATCACAATGAAATACAATAAATTGTGTACTGGACGTTTATTAATATAATGTACTAATAATTATGTAGACATAATATATACAAATTATTTCTTACTACACTATTAAATTCGCCACTCAGATATGTTTATTCGCAAATATTTTTCTAATCTCTGCAGTTTTTTTCCTGAATAGCGCGCAAGCAAGCTATTGGTCCAATAGGAAAAGGAGGTTCAATTGTCATAAGGACGTTATCCAGTGGTACTGAACACTGATGATCACTTTCTTGGAAAACCTTTGCTGGTACTGTGAGGTAACATAAATTAAACATAAATATTTAACTCCTTGAATTCAAAGTTAACTTCTTTCACTAAAGTTATTCACCAGTCCTGATCATAAATTTCCGATACAAAACTCTTATGGATACTATAACAATCTTGGTTTCTTTTGCTGCATTAATAAACTTAACTACTTTAACAGGATGAACAGCTGTTCACAAATGTACAAAGAAATACTAGGCTCTTCTGTCATAGCCTCTTAAAAAGAACTTGCAACTGTCTTGGAGGAACATTCTAAAATAAAAATCAAGAAAATCTATGGCCTTAAGTTTGTAGATGGTACTGTCATTGAATGTGACAACTGCATTCAGTGGTGGTTAAACTTCAGCCAGTCAGTAGCCAAAAGTCAAGAATTATCAAGAAAAAGTGCGTATCCTTACGGTCGTACCAAACATGTTTTGAAAAGCAACTATTTGACTGAATCTCCAAAAAATTACAAAACATGCAATAGACCAGTCACGAAGAATTGTAAAGACAAAATGTGTTTACCGCCTACCAGATTTATACAGTGACCATCCCTTAATACCAGAAACTGTTAAACTGTTAAAAAAAAGAAATTGGTTTAATCATCCAGAAAGATACATCAAAAGTTGATACATTGATATGATCAACAACCAATATATGATATCAAACATTGAAAAATGCACCACTTAAGTTTGAAGAAGAATTTATTGGAATATAAAACGACGACCGAAAAGATACAACTTTGGTTAATGAAGACAATCGCCGAAAAGTGATTAATGAAGAATATATAAGTTTATTAAAGGAACCTTATTCACAATATGTAGGATATATTTCTGTAAAGAAATGGTAATGCTAAAACTAATTGCAATAATCTTATTTGATTCCTGTCCTTTAAATCAATTAATTTCAAATATATTTTGGCTGTTGGCTGTGATGAAACTGCAACAAATACGGGATTCAAAGCAGGTGTTGTTCGTCTTTTGAAGGAAAAGATTCAGCGATCACTATAATAGCTTATTTGTCAGTTACACGCGAATGAATTAACATTGCGTCATCTTTTTGAATACCTAGATGGAACAAGTGGTCCTAAAAGTTTTATTGGACCTATCGGGAAATCGCTACAGAATTTGAACGACTACCAATTGCAGATTTTCGTGCAAGCGAATGCACTTTACCTACTGTTACTAAATCTAGAGAAGAATTAAGTACAGATCAGTTATATTTATTCGAAATCTGTAAAGCTATTGATACCGGGTCTTACGACTGTGCTAACAGAATTCTTCGATTGTATGTTTCCACTGAAATACCATCTGAAAACCTACTAACATTGACAATATTAGTTTTAGAAGTATACGCCCCGATGTGGTTTAAAATCAAAACAGGGCCACTTTGTACTTTTGGTGAAAAATACTTATTTGAAACCATAAAGCTATCACGGTATTTACAGGCAATTTGAAATTGATCGTAGATCCTGTAATTCAATGTAACGGTTTCTTTGGCCATTCCGAAAATGTATTCATAGCTATGTTAACTGATGAAAGAAATCATATTAGGGAACTGGTACTTCTGAGAATTTTCAAGAATTCGACAAGAAAGGCCAGACATTTTATCAATACGCGTTTTTAAAATACCTATTTTCAATTTTGATGCTGAAGATTACATTGACTGTAAAACGACGACAAAGCCACCATTAACCAAAATAATAAGCACCGAAGTAATTCCAGAGGCAGTTTGTCACCACGACCAAATTGAAAGAGAAATATTAGAAAAACATCGTCTCCTACCTGTCACACGCAAGCAACAGATAGATGTGTGAAATTAGTTACTGAAGCCCGTGCTGCTGTTTGTGGACCAGAAAGACGCGAGGGTTTATAAAAAGTAAACTGGAAGCCCATAGTATTATGCCGACTTTTAATGCTAAGAAAGAATATCGTGGACAATAAATTAGCATTTTTCGGGATTCTTTTTTCTTGCAGAATTCGACAAAAATGTCCTTTCATTATAGTTTGTCATACGTACAAAGTTCCTTTATGATAAAAATCTAATAAAAATCTTTATGTCCTATTGCATTATAAAGTACTGTTTATTGTATTGTTTTGCGGCAGTGAACTGGCTTATTATTGTACTCGTAAAATAAAGTGGTAGTAGTAAAATAAAGTATATAGTAGTAAAATAAAGTATGACAACTGTATATTACATGTCAAATTTTCTTCTGTCAAAAATAGATGTCAAATTTATAAACTGATTTTTTTTTTGATAATTAGCCAATTTTAGGAATCGAACATAAAGCTTTGTATGCAACTCTTACATAATCGGACCTTATAGACTCGTCCTTTTTATAGGCCTTTCTCGCTTCGCTCGCTCGGCCATAAACTGGGCTTGTCTATAAAGTCCTACATTATGTACATTGTGTTACATAAATAGCTATTATAATTATTATTTAGTGTTGTTTCATTATCTCCTGTGAACCCCTATATTTTTGAAGAAATTTTGAAACTTTAGTCTCGTTGTGGCAGCACTTAGAGTGAAGATACCGAAGATTGTTCAGAATATGTTTGAATTATATCTTCACGTAGCATCTTTCGCGCATACCGCCAAATTGAATTTCCAAGAAAAATATATTCGCCCCACCCTAGTGCATAAGTTATTTACATTACTATATACTCTGTTACTATACAATTCGACCATTTCCACTAGACTAATACACGAGTAGTACACGACTGGTCAATCCACGACTACAGCTAGTGATGCCAGAATGGGACGGGCAACGAGCACTGCATTTTATCTCGTTACACTTGTTCTTATCTATTTTATTAAGTAACAATGGTGTAAAGCAAATGCTATATTTATTTATCCTATTAATAATATTTATCTTTTTCATTTGAATAACAGTAGAAACTTTAAGAAAATTTTAAATTTCAAGGGAGAAAAGTAATTTGCATAATAAAAATCTAAATATACATAAGTACAACTACTTCCTCGAGGATTTGTTTGTAGCTCTGTTACCCCCCCCCTTCACCATTGCGCAGAATAATCACTCGCGTATTAGTCTAGTGGTAAAAGATCTATGGTATATGTACCCACAGCAAATTGTTAGAAACTTTACTTTTTATGCTTAATAACTTTTATAGTTTACGCATTTTTCAAATCGCACTAAAATTATTTTTTGTAATAAAGTATTTTTGTTTTGTTTCAGGTAAGCGATTCAGAAGAAATTAATTTTATTTTTGTGGGTAAGTTGGTTTTAGAACCATGTGTAATTACCAATGTCCAAAATGGTGACTTAATATGATCATCATAATTTATAATTTATTAATCATACTACGAAGTACTAATATCGTATAGTGATAACCAAGCCCAACCAACTGGGTGCTGAATGGGTAGTTAATTGCACAATTTCGTGTAGTCGAATGTATAGGTATAAAATTACGGTAGGTTACGGTACGGTTAGGTATACATGCGACTACACGAAATTGTGCGCTTAACTACCCATTCAGCAACCATGTGGTTGCCCTTGGTGATAACGAATTTCCCAAGACGCAAGACACCCAAGTATTAGTCTTAAGATCTTGTGGTTGCTTAAGTGATTATTTGTCGGGTATGATGGTTAAATAACAAACGAATTCAATAAGATTAACAATATAGTATAATTTAACACTAATTAATTATAAGAATGAAAAGCGGCAGAACTTTTACTGCGAACGCTTTCAATGTAACCAAAAGTAACTAACTATTTATGAAAACGTCTGCCCTTTTTAAACCGGCTGTTTCAATCGATTTTGTTCATTATAAAGTCAACTTGTTGTAACATTTGCGGCTTCCTTTATCAGCAGAAGGTGGTAACTATACCTTTTAAATACGTTTGCAAAGTTTGCCGAAAATCCTTTAATAAAAGAAGTGCCGTCGTGAGAAAGTTTACAACTTAAAATGCATTTCTTCTAAAGTTCTAAGGTTTGCACTAATTTCACAGAATATTTGTGATTGTTAATTTGGCGGGTTCCTACTGATTCCGATTAGGGCTGATTAAGATACATTGATCCATGACATTCATATATGTAAATGAATCCATTCTTTGGAATTAATTATAAAAGGGTTTCCTATTGTTAGTTTAGAAAATTTTATAACGTTTTACCTTCGAGAATGGAGGTGTATTTATTCAGAAATGATCTAATTTAGTAGGAAATTTAGTCTTATGTACAACCACCTATTTTTTATTACTCCCTAGTATAAAATACGTCGGTAAGAATTAGATAGCATGTTTGCAGTTACGACCTTTTGTCTTTGCCTTAATAGAATTTATTCAAATCGTTCAATTTACTAATCATTTACAATTGTAAATCTTCGAGTACTGAATTATTTAATAAGTACTCTTGAAATGGGTTGACGTAAATATTTAACATTAATAACCTCAATTTTTACAGTTTTAAACAATGCACGAAAATAAACTATTGAATTAGAATTAACGTGGCAAAAGATTACTTTTCCAATTACTTCGACAATTGACAAAATAAATATAATATTTATTATACATATAATAAATATAAAATAGATATAATAAGGATATCTACCGCTTGGATACGGAACTCGGAAATGACAAGTGGAACATTGAATTTAAGAAAGTCCCAAAAAACAAAAATTTCTGTGACAAGCGAAAACAAATATAATCCGACGGTTTTGGGTTGCTTGTAACTTAGAGAGTGAATCCACGAAAACAAAACGTGAATGAAATAAAATTAACTTCAATAAGATAGTTCCACACTTCAACAAATCGAAAAGAATCTAGCCTATAATTTAGTACTAACAGTAAAGACAAACTCTTAAGCTCTTCGAAGCAAACTAGGTTGTACTTTTATTATCTTATCAAAAGGCAAACCAGCGGCAGATTACTATAAGAGGGACTTCTCCTTCGAGTCTATTGGTCACTGCTTGGCATTTTTACTGCTCTCCGAACGAGAAATTGTATATACGCTACTTTAAATTTAAGAGAGGCTGTTTGTTCCAACCAACCACACAATATTCTTACCGTGACTAACTACCAATGATCAATTTAGACGAACTTCTCTCTCGTTTATTTATTAAACAAAATGCCGACTCTAGAAAACAGGAAACACAAAGGGTGTTATCAGTGTGCCACCCTAACAATGTCTCGTAAAACATGAATTATGTTTTTAAACTCGATTTGTTCTTACATCTGATAATGTTATTTTAACGTCTACGAAGACAGAGATGATTTATTTTTATACAGGAGTTGAAAATTAAACCGAAGCGAAATAAATACCTTCAGATTTGAGCTTGTTACAATTAGCAGCGCAAATCAATTAAGCTAGCACACGACTTCCATAAAAATAAAAATTCCGTACTTTGCCATTTAGTACTAATTAAAGACTAAGTTGTACCACCAAAGTTTTTATTAGTACCATACTTAAAATTAAACATTTTAACGATTGCTGAAAAAGCGTGCCATCTCCTTGGAGATTTGACAAACCACGATAAATAATCAAAGTTAATTAAATTTGGATTACAACTGAATGATTACTAAGAGCTTAAGAGCTAATTAAAGACTAATTTGTCCTTGCTTGAGCCTTGCTGTCCTAGATCATTAAGAAATCAATAGCTATTGTATTCATTTAAAATGTAAGACAATGTGTTCACTTAGACTCGCACAATCCTTATAAATTATGAGCTTTTTCTTATTTGCATGAAGTGGGGGAGGGGGTGCTATTGACATAGAAAATGGACCGTTTACGGATGATGATGTAGATAGAAAAGCAGCAAAGCTTTAGCCATGTACTCAGTTAGTAATTAGGAACTGGGAATTAACATAAAACACTGCTGGATACTATCAGGGCTCGATTTGATACAAACAAGATGGAAGGAGCTCTGTACCGCTAACCATAACGACAATGCCCACTTTAACTGATAAGTATAAATTCTAAATTGGAAATATAAAAAATTAAAATACTAACTAAAAAAGGATAACACAATATGGGCAAAATAAAGATCTATACTTGGAAATAAATTACTCTTGACGGGATTCCATATATTTGTGAATTTCAAAGTCAACTAATCTTAGACATATTTCAAATGGCCAATTATTATTAATCAAACAGAAGACGAGCAACTGTCAAATTCCGGTTTGAAGTTTTTTAATTTATAATACTTATTAATAACGACTAGTACCCATGAAGCCTGTGCGACAGGGAGGGTGGATCGATTATTATTATTATGATGCAGGTCTATCGTGCGGCTGCAGCCGACTTACACAATTAGTTAGAGCACAAATCCCACATTTTGTGCTACAACTAAGGCAAACTACAGAAAACCTTAACCAGATTTGCCGGTACCGGGAGTCGATCCGGGCCGCTTGGGTGAGAGACTAGCTCGCTAACCACTAGACTACTAAGGCTATCTTAATAAATAATAATTAATAAATAATCTAATAAGATGGTAAATAGTTATCAAAGTAGAAAACGATATTATAACAAAAACATGTATGAAATTACATTAAAAAATAAAATGGTTTGTTCTTAATTTTATGTGTTTAGTAGGAATTGAGTATTTTGAATGAATTATTGATATGTAATTCTTGTTACAATTCAAATGTGAGTTGTCACTTAGATTTACCACGAAAAGCATTGTTTAATTACAGGTTCTGAAAAGGTTGATCTTAGTATTAATGTAGGAGCTTTCAAGTTGATCTACATTGCCCCAAGCCTTTATAAAATCATCCATTTAATTGGTTAGAACTATATAGCGTCGTAACCCATCCCCTCCATCTTTTCTATTCTGTACTTTAAATGTTAATCAAAAGCAAAATTTTATTTTCTGTTATTAATCTTATTACACGGCATGCTGAACCTTCATAAATAAAATAAAATGAACTCTTGTGTTTGAAGCAATGCTTTTAAACAATTATTAAAAAGGTACCACTATTATTTATTTGTTTTTTTTTCAGTATTGTTGAAATAAGTCAACGGCAGTACTTTATCATTAAGATATAGCTCAAAAACAGCTGATATTTATCAGCATGTCAGTATGAATGAACAAAATTAATTTGGTAGGGACACGCAATCGAAGTATTATATTTTTCCTTTCACTTCTAGTTATTTTTTCTTATTTCAATTGTTCGAATATGTAAATTTATTTAAGTATCAGCTACTTAAAGCAATGTTAACATTCTATTCAGCACCCCTCCAACCACGTTTAAACATGTTATAACCTAAATTAAAAACAGCAATTATTTATAATGTAGTAAAAAGGAACAGAATCGGAAGTATTCAATTTTCACATACTTATATAAATAGAATTAGTTTTGGAAGCCTTTACTTATTCGGAAAAATCGGAATATATTTAGGTATTAATTGGTTGTAAATGGTTGTGGTCATTAATTAGAGAAACCTAAATGCAAATATTCGAGGCTGGCTGCCGTAAGAGTAGCAACAGCAACAGTTTCCTGCTATTGTAGTACGATTTGTAAACTGTTTTATCTTCACCATCACGTCTTTCTTAGGAAATAGTTGCATTAAATACAACTAAGATTTCGTTATGGAGTATTGCACTGTGCTATTTATTTAAAAGTAGTTGTTTAGACATTTTTTTTAATTTGAAATTTTCTCACTTGAAAAATGATTGTGTTGAGAAATATAGTAATTTTGTTGCTATATCTTTGTTTTTGCTATTTAAAGGCAATTTATAATTAGAATGAATTTCAAATTTTTACAAATCGATGAATTTATGCAATAGCAGTGATAAAAACAATGCGATCTATAGTGAGTAATTTGAAGATGCTTTAGTTTTTCCTCTGTTAGTAAAGCTCCTGTTGCATAAACATCTCCATTTTTAATTTCGAACCAGATCAGCGCAATAAAAGATAGCAAGATGAACAGTCGTGGGCGAGTTTATGGAATAATCAAAAACAAACATTATTTGCGGAGGGCGCCAGTTACGCAACTTAGATAACAAAGCTCCTACGATGTACATGACGTTCGTAGCTGCATTATACAACAAGAGCGACAT
This sequence comes from Agrypnus murinus, assembly GCA_929113105.1. NCBI lineage: Eukaryota > Metazoa > Arthropoda > Insecta > Coleoptera > Elateridae > Agrypnus > Agrypnus murinus. The sequence goes on along the minus strand of OV816028.1, from coordinate 2,514,340 downwards.
AATACTCATAAAATGAAATTACACAATTATGCCGCTGATGTGTTGAATTTAATGTATGGTATGTGTAGTACATTTTAAACAGTAATTAAGTAACCTTAAATTAATATTTACTATTAAATAGTTAAGTGCTTCTATATTATTATATAATTATATACTATTATATATTTAATTTATAACTGAAAAGTCCTTTTTAATTGTTGTAATTTACAGATTATTTGCAGAAACAGTCGCTTTAGGAATCAAACTCCTCAAGCGAAACGTTTAATAGTCTTTTAAAATACAAGCTTTCTGGGGGATGGATACAAATAATTTCTAAACAGTCAACTACCAAAAGTATTCACATCTTGGTTATATGATGCTGAATGCCAAAGATGACAATGATACAATACCAGGATTGCCAACGTATGGAATTATTTTACTAAATGTAGGATACTTTGTTGTTCAACCATAACAATTACTTTCTGTTTCTGGGTTCTTTCTAAATTAAAGTTAGCAGTACAATATTGTTTCTTTCTGTAGATTTTTTTACATTCTGTAGGAGACATAGTTAAAATGTTATTAGGGCTTAAAATAAACTAATCCCAAATTTTGTATTATAAAAAGTTATTCTAAACCAGTGGTTCTTAATCTTTTCCGAACAGTAGAACACTATACAGGGTGTATCTAGTATAATTAGAAATCTAGTAATGGGGGGGGGGGGTAGAATATATTTTCAAATTTTTAAAAATTGTTTGCTTGCCTAGTATTTTTAATGTAATGTGAGTACAATCGGCGTACTTAAAATATAAAAACTTTTCTCTAAAACTAACAGGAAGCGACTACTTGTTGATAAGTAAAATATGTTCTAAATCATTACACTGATCCTCTATTACGAGGTTTCTAGTTATATTAGTTACACCCTGTATATCACATACATCTTTTTACGACAGACTAGTAGCATTAGCTTTTGAACAGGTATATAGTACAGTAAAAAGAAGTGACCATTTCTTTACTACTAGAAATTGTAAAAGAAACTTTTTACTATTAACTAGTACATTACCCAGAGCTACTTAAGTTTCTTACAATTCCTGCAATTAGTTAAGAAGAAGTTAAGATGATTAATTATCATATAATCGTTTGTTTATCGCCAATGAAGTTTAAACATAAATCTTTATTTGCTCACCCAATGTTGCTAGAATGTTGTTCTTCGTTGATGAAAGCAAACCATTTCCATGCAGTTATTCATTGCCATTTGAAGTATCTTCGTTCTAACAGGTTGTAGTAATTTTCCGTTGTATTAAACCGACAAAACTGATTTTCTTCAAAACCACATTGCACCTTTAGGCTTGGTGCATAACTGTACCGAATGACAACCTGTAGCGGAATCTGGCGCGATCTGAATCGCTTGTCAAATTCTGTCCACTGCCCGTCCGGCTATCGCAAGAGAGAAGAACATAACCCCCAGGACGTGAAATGAACAAAGAAAGGGGTGTCTCTAGAAAATTATAAAGTCAGCATCGATCACTGATAACAAAACGAAATGTGATTGATTTTATTTGATGTTTTTATATCAAACCTAAAAGGGTTCTTGGAATAAACTTGGAATAAATACACTTTTTATTTTTTAAATAAGGTCACAAATAAACCAAAATCAGCTTAATATTAAGTTTGCTAATATGAATATTCAGTTTGGTACTTTTGTAAGATCCCCATAATGCCCGAAAATGCACATCTTAATGTCCAGTGATGTGTAGATTAAGCTACTGAGAAAAGTTCGAAACGAGAAATGACTAGAATAAATAAAAGATTTGATTGCTTTCCAATATGAAAAAAACAAGGGTTGTTTGGACTAACTTCTAGTGTTGTCTTTAAGGCTATAGCTATTAGTTAAATATATCTATCAGAATAAGATGATTAAAAAACTGGAAAAATTTGTGTAACTCGGTTATTTATGAACGCACACCGCCGTGGTTTGGTAGGCGTATAGAGGGACTGGTCCAGCATATTTATAATTTCCAATTATTATTATTTATTATATTTAAGTTTTCCCGGAATGCAACCTCAAAAAGGATTTTTTTGAGGGATAACACGAAAATTTCCAAATTTGCTTGTTGTATAGCCAGTAAATAAAAGCGACTGCAAATATAAAATTTACCAAATTTTAATGATATACCTTAGGTGTAACTCGAACGTAATATTATTGTAAGTAGCAACAGCAACCCTAAAAGGATAAGCAAAATATAGTAGTTGAATCATTCAAGCTATCAATTAATTCGCAGATTTTGCTTTGCAATGATTATTTACTTTTCACAATATAATTTATTTAAGTAATTAAATATATTGGTTTTCTTCTCACCAAATACATACAAAATGCTTATTTCTTTGGACTGTATGGAATTTTTTTTATTTTCTAAATACAGTGCGATTCTAAAGTATGGAATAAATTCGAAAAAAGGGTAAGTATTAATTTTTGAAAAATTCCAAAAACACGTCAATTTTGTTTTTAAAGTCCCCACTTTTTGACATAATATTCGAATATACAGGGTGATGCGTTTAAGTGTGGTGACGTCATCGGCATTTTTTTAAATGGCGACTTGCATTTTTTATTCCATATTCTGACACTTCATCCTCTTGCTAAAATGGTAATGTAATAAGTTTGTTACCTTACATAAGGAAATTTTTGAAAAAAATAATTATGAAGACGGGAAAGTGCTATACTCACCACACTTAAATGCAAAGCGAGACGCAAAGTATTGATTTTTGCAAAAATTCCAAAAGCATGTCAGTTTTGTTTTTAAAGTCCGCACTTATTGACATATCGGATATACAGGGTGAAGCGTTGAAGTGTGGCGACTATAATTATTTTTTCAAAACTTTTTTTCTGTAATGTAACAAACTTATTACATTACCATGTTGGCAATTGGATGAAGTGTCAGAATATAAAATAAAAAATAAAAGTTGCTATTTAAAAAAAATGACGATAACGTCACCACACTTAAACGCATCACCCTGTATATTCGAATATTATGTTAGAAAATGCGGACTTTAAAAACAAAATTTACGTGTTTTTGGAATTTTTCCAAAAATCAATACTTTCCCTTTTATCGAATTTATTCCATACTTTAGAATCGCGCTGTATATTAATTAATGTTTAATATGTTTATACAATAAAATTAAATACACCTTTAGAGTACTTTTTTATTGTTGAGCTGACCTCTGGAGAGGTCTTTTATTGCTTTTTTATTGATGGAAATGGATTTTCAGTAATGCAAGTAATATTAATAATACAATCCATAACATTTAATGACGAAAACCTACAAGAAAGATGAAAAATGTAGAAATTAGTACCAATTCAAGAGATCTTAAGTATATACTAAATGGTAAATATGTTTACTTTTGACCTTCCACGTAAAGCAATAATTACTTGTTTGTTTTAGTAGCAACGCCTCTGCATGCGGTTTTTTTAAGTGTCTGAAAAATTATAAATCAAAGCTCCCAAAAATATTTTTTTGTGGAAAATTTACCACGGCCAATCAATCTTTCGGTTGATAGCTTTGGAAAATTCGTATAAATATGCGGATAAATAACAACTAGAGGATTAAATAACATAATAGTAAACAAGTATAAAAAGTATATCCGAAGAAACGTTATAAATGGGGTTTTTAAACTAGCAGCTCTTGGACCATCTAATATTTATTAAACTTTCGACTTTGAATGGAAAAGGGGATAAAATTGTTAATAGAAATTATTATTAGGTTTCTGAATAAAATCCCTTATACGTTTTAGCTATATTCCCCGGGGAAGCAGGAACGGAAGGATCAAGTCGGTGTTTTATAGTACTGCACGTACTTTGAAAAGATGCATCCTTTCGTCAACTTCGCCGTATTGTTTACTTTCTTTAACTTTTTATTCTTGCACGCACCGATTCAAAATATTAAAAACACCTAATTTTTCTAAACAAACTATATTTATAAATTACCTTATTTAATATATACAGTGATGGCACAAAACAGTTTTATCTAGGAAAAACGTTTTGGCTCAAATATGAGTAATTAAACATTTAGAAGTTCGGGACGTAAATAACAATACATTTTTACATTAACACTTTTATAATAATATGTTAGCACTTACCTATAGTATGTTATTAATACACGTTCAAAGTAACTTCTGATTTCTTCCAAAGCTTTTGGTAGCTCAATTTCTCGGAGCCGGACATTTGTGCGCGGCCATTTCGGCACGGCTGTTCGGCGCGAGAAATTGTCAAGTATTATTGTAATGAGCAAAATCTGTAAATATTTACAGGTAATAAATACAGTATGATCGATGAAATACAGTATTCGATAAATATAGTATGATGAGAAAAAAAACTCAATATTTGCCAATCACCAAAGCTCGTATGTAGTAGTACAACCCAATTTAAGAAAAAATTATTTTCTAAGCTACCAAAACATTAAAATCAAAATTCTGCAAATCTGCATAAATCTGTACAAGGGAATAATTTGTAATAAGAATTTAATTTGTTTATTATAAATCCCTTATTGTTTATAAGAATATCATGTTTGATAATCATGTTAAGATTTTTTCAAAATCAATTAAATGACATAGGAAAATTGATATTAACGTTGAATTTCGTACCACTGATAAATACGTCTCCCACTTCACGAATTTTGTCTCAGTAGTTAACACTTATAAATGGATACTGCTTAGTGCTTATAGTCCAACCTTTAAAGACAAAAAGCACTGGAATAACGCAATTTAACCAATCCAAGCGAAATTCTGGAATTAATGTGTATGTGTGTACATAAAAATAAAAAAGGTTACTCTGATAACTAGGGTAGCTTGTCCCAAAAAAATAGACTAATGATAAAAAAGGTTTGTCGCTGGAAAATCTACATGCACCGAAGTGTGCCTGCGCCTAAGTGTGCCTGCGCCGAAGTGTCCGGCGCCAAACTGTCCTCGCGCCGAAATGACCGCGCCGAGATGGCCGCGAACAAATATCCTGGACCGTCAATTTCTTTGTAATTCGCATTCAAAATACATTTGAAAGGATGTCACAGCTTCAAGATAAATTATTTTTCTTTTAAAACTGTGATTGAAACGAATCGAATTAAAATTAAAAAACCTTTGCGTAATATTGGAACTTGTACAAGATGCAAGAAGAAAATAATACGAAAATGACATTATTATATGTGACTTCCTACAGAAAACAGAAAATGTGAGATCCGTGTTCCATGTTAGTTCCTTAATAATGAAACCGTACGGTTTCTCATGACACCCAATTAAAACCACATACCTATTTGCTTGCTATCAACCACTCTTATGGAATAATTTATATAAATAAGGTCGTAGCTAGTTTATGGAAATTAATAAGCGAAAAAATAGCATTATTAAAATAATTATGTTGTACAGTATAATAAAGTGTAATATCCAATTTAAATTCCATCTACTGCTTCTTTACTGCGGAAATGTTCAAGTTACATTTTTAAACAAGTAAATAGCAGTACTACGTAGGAAGTTTTTATTGAATAAAAAGTTCATTATGCTATATATTCAATTTAGTAGTTACCTACCACGGTTGTTCGTGCATTTCCTTACTTAAAGGCTTCCATGTAATATTGAATTGCGTTAGGGTATTTTCTTAACGATCTTCGATATATGTCGTACGTATACGTGTGCGGGTCTTGATGTAGTGCTTCAAGCTTTCAAGAGAGATTTTTATGTTTATATAGGATATTGGAAAATAATGCTGCCGTGCGTAAAAGGAAAACTGAAATAGAGAGAGTTACATTGGTAATATACTACATTGTCAAGAGTATGTATAACCAGATATTTTTCCAATTTCTGGTTTATGTACTATACTTTTGCATTTATTGGCAAAGGTAATATTAGCATAATGTAATGTAGGTATAGGCGTAATAATAAAGGAAAGTGCAAAAAGTTGTTATTTACAACATTATTTTTATTACACTGTATATTCCATCAATCTCGCCCTAATACTATTGTTCAAAATATATGTGATTTAATTTGAAAAACAAAACTAAAAAATCATAAACAATCCATTGTTAATCGTTTTGCATACCGATTCAAATAATATACGTATCTATTCAAACAAACATAGGTATACAATTTAATTTGATTCTTTAAAATGTGAAATTCATGAAATAAAGTTAATCGTCAATAGATGAAACAAATAAAACCTTGAATGGGTCGACAACTGTGGAATGCTGAAAATCGATTAAGTTCCTTGCCTTGTATTACTGGAGCCTATTTAATTCAATTCCCATGATCTGTGGCTACATTAAACTGTAATTGTTTTTAGTTGTTGTTTTCAATTTTTTACTAGATTAAGTTTTAGATATTAAATTTCTAATCTTCTGATCAATTTACAAATTTATCAGATTACCCTAAAAACAAGTTTGTGACCTACTCCATATGGAATCCACCAAGAAATTTCAATTATGAGAAAAACAGATTAAGGATTATATTTTCTGATTATTTCAAAATGAGTTGGTGCAAAATTCGAAATTTAGAGTGTGGGTAAAGTATGCTCGCATAGATCCCTAACAATGCAGTCTATAAATATATGAAGCTTACAAGACTATAATTGATTCTATAGAATGACGAAATCCAGCTAGTAACATCAATAATTACTGCATAAATTTAAATGAAGGAACCTTCACATTAACTGAAAACTGAACTGAAACTGATAAACTTGCAGTCCAAATTTAGAAAACGAGTCGCTTCCGGCGAGGACGAGTGCAATACTTATTTATGTAACGAGTTTTTACGCTAATTTTTGTATTTTGCGCCTGATATTCCCTTTTTAAACAAAGAAAATCCCAATTTCAAAATTTAGGAAATTTTGTGGTGGCTGGCAACAATTCAAATGTCCCATTGAGACATTTGCAAATTCAAATTTTTAGAATAAAGTTTTTGTCAATTTTCTATTTTTTCATCTTTTCCCAATACTATCAACTTTCAAAAAGTTGGGCTATGAAATTACTCAAATGAGCTATAAATACACTGTTTTGTGTGCTTTAATAGCTTTATTATAAACGCAAAATAGAAAAACTAATTTTATAAACACAGCTGATGTAGTTATTACAGTAATTGCGCGGATGACGGACCCCTGGAACCCTGAACTACACCGAGAACGTTATGTGTAACCATGGTACTCCTCTGGATTCGCAGAGAATCTACTCCTTCATATTATGTCTAATAGTACTACCTAATAACAAATAGTTGTGCTGTAATGCATCTTTACTATTTACAGATATTTATTTGTGTTTGAATTTATGAAATTGGATTGTTCAATCTGTCAATCAAATTTTACCTAAACTTACACCATTCCCTGTAGCATCATATATAAATGACATATTTATTAAACTACAGATTTTTCTTATTTAAAGAACATTTTAAGATTTATTATTAAATATATATTGAACTTGAATATTATTTTAATACATTTCATCGTATGTACTTTTAATATGATGTATTTAATCCCATTTAATTCATCCCATAAATATTGTGTGAATATTTATATGAAAAATATTCACATTGTATTAAAAAAAAAATTTAAAGTGATGTCGGTAAGGTTACATAAAAATAAAATAAAAATCTCCACCAAATACATCATTTTATTTAATTTTATACCATACGAAAATTAATTTGGCAGTCACATGTTTATACCACACATACAATACCAATACCAAAAGATTTTTTATAAATGTGGTGTGGATAACAAAAACCATATCTTTCAATCCTTACCTGATCCACTGCGATAAACAATTATATCGCTGATACATTGTTAAAAAGAATCATTTGATTTGATTTTATTTCAATCGTGGTGATCTCAAAGAATCTACACAACAATATTATCTACTACAATAATAATCCATCATCTAAAAGCTATGTAGTTACATTGGGAATTATCTCAAGCTCTTCAGAACTATTCCGAGTAGTTAGTTTCCAAGAACTATTGTATCTAGGCATCGTGAAAAGAGTCGGGAATAAATCTCAAATTCACTCAAAAGTTGATTAAGTCATAACTGACATATGAGTCCGTAAAAGTGCTAATTTACAGAATAACTCTGCTGAGTTTTTCGTATATTTATTATGGGTAACTAACAATACACCTTAATCGTCAAACTTCAGTTTATTTCAAAAAAAGTTTTACTTGACCTTAAGATTAGGTAGAGAGAGGATGCGTAATCACTTGCATTCGCAAAGTGTTACTAAGTGCCACCAAAGCGAACACACCATAGGCGTCTTGTATATGCGGTAATAGGGTTTATAATAAAAGTCGCATTTCATCCCGAATGTACTTTCTAGGTTGGTTTTGCAAATAAAAATGTAATAGTGAGGACGGTTTGAATTTCGCGCCGTAGATTTTAGTATATTTCACGTTGTTAGTATAGCATCATTCAAATGTGTTGTACTTTGCCACATTGTTCCGTGTTTTCATTGAGTTCTTACTTTATTTCGCTTGTTTTCTTAATATTTTCTTTATAAGCTGTATTATTTTTGAGACGCTACTGTAAAATAAAAGACGGATAAAAATGTCTGAAAAGAATTCGTGTTGCCAATGTGGCCAATAATTTAGTGTGGCGGTAAATCCTCGGATCATTTTGGATCGCCCTGTATTGAGCATCTATGTCTCGATTATGATATCATCCTTTTTTATTTATTTATGATTTACTGATTTATAAACTTTATGACAATTTTACTTTATCTTATTTGTGAAATCGAAATTCGCCTCTTCCGAGGTCCTTGAAACCGCGGAGGATAATAAAGGATAATAAATATGAGAATTATTTAAATATTAATGAAATAAAAGTATATGCGATTTAATTGTCAACAATGAAAAAGGTTTACCATTCTGTAATACGAATAATGACAGAAGGGGATTGTTTAATAGTAATAAGTATAATTAATAAAAAGAGATTCAAAAAAATCATCACAACTAGAATCTCACTAAAACTGTGCGTCTACCAGCGACAATTTCTAGAGATAGGAATGTATGTTCTTTTTAAAAAACTAGGTTAACTCCGTCCTTCAGATGGAAGAACTTGACTGCAACAAATTATTTAACATGTATGAGAAACATGATTTAAAAAAAATGGTAGAAATTATAGAATTTATGAGTAAGATGTAAAATAAATTAAACTAATTTTGGTAACTTAACATTAACTGCTCTCCCACCACTGAGCTTTTAATTGTGGACTTGTTGTTAGTTCGCTATATTTAATAAACGCTTATTAAAATATACTAAAAAAAAGTATTTGACAGGTCAAACGTATTGCTTTTTATAATTATTATCCACTTCCATTAAAAATGTCTAGTTTACTTAACCGACCAATAACATAGAACTATGCCCACCAAGTCTAACCATTGCTCCTCTCTGGTCCTTCCTTAGACCGACCATATGTATACCTACCACTCCCAGTACATGAAGCTGCGTCCACCAGACCCACTCATTGCACTTCCTTGTTCCTTAGACTAATCGTATATGAAGATTTTGTAAAGAAATTAACATACCGAAAAACAAATATACCACGCCAAGTAACATGAAGGCACGCTCATCAAATTCACCCATTGCCCATGCCTAGTTCGACTATATAGGTGATTTAGTTGTCAGACTTACAGGGACCAGTCTATAAACGGACAAAAATACTGTCAAACAAATGTTCTATTTTAATATATATATTCTATTTTAATAGATTGTATGATCCGTAACTTAGGTCTCTTTGTCGAGCTAGATTGCAAACATTACTTGAAGCTGTAGATGATCCTGCGTTAACAAAACTTTAAAAAGACCGGTATGACTATTTAAATTTGATCCAAATAGTTTAGAAACACTGAATTTCAAAGTCAATCGATTGTCGATCGATCGTCAACTAATAGTCTCACAACAGCAATTAGTTTAATTGCGCGTAACGGTTCATATTATAAGCGAAGCGTATTTCGAGATTTAAAGGCCTAAACACAGATAGGCGGACAGACAAGAAATCGAAATCATAGTAGTAGCATCAAGTAGCGCTTCCCCTAACAAATTTCGAGAGATACTGCATGCACGTATAATATATTTTACATCAATATATAATTTAAAAATAATTTTTAATCAGAATGAATAACTTTTGAAGAAGTATAGGAGAAATAAAAGATAAAGTAGTGTTGTTCTTCAAAGTTTTCTACTTGAAATTAAATCATGTTTGCAGTTGTAGGAGGAAGGTATACATATAGCGGAGTAACTAAAAGATACAATGTAAAATAGTGATAATTTTTAATGCTGTTTGGAGTTAACACGTGTCGAGGTTATTTATAAAATTTAAAACAATGGGTAACAATACATGTAAGACATTACCATACAACTTGTTTACCCACTCAGTATTTTACATAGCAATTACAATATCTATTACTTTGTTTCAAGTACATCGATAATAACACAGGTCCACAAATTGAAAAAAAAATTGACGCGAATAAACTCACCGTTCTATATGTATTTTGGGCTGCTAAACACGAATCCGTTATGCATTTTGCTTCAACAGGTCAGGATTTTCCGTCAATCGCCAAAAAAGAGATAAAAATCGATTTTTTCCACATTTTGTAACTTGTTACAGGGAAAATCAATAAAATGCTCGTTCTCCATACTCAGAAACCGTCAGACACAGCCGAAACACCTTAAAACTACTAACCATGGAACCACAAATCTCAAATCAAAAGATTCAAGACCCATAAACCTTGAAATAGCACTTTATATTTATAAACTCTTCCTCTAACTTAAAACTCGCTCTTTGCCGAACCCAGGAATAACCAACGTGGAGGTGGCGAGAAACTATTCCCTCTCTTTTTTGCTTTTTTACTTTTTTTTCGTTTTTTTTGCTTTTTTTAATTTTTTGTCTTTTAATGTTTTTGTCCAATTTTATTACACTCTTATTACTAACTTTTTTTCATTTGATATTACTCTTTTATTTGTTTACTCTATGTTTTTAGAATAACGTGTCTTCTTCCATTCAAAAGATCTACGTACAGCTTTTCTTTTATGGACAATTATAGTAACCCGTTTTAAACCCCAGCAATAGTCCGCTAGCATGTTTTCATCCCAAACTCCTTGGTACCGCCTCTCAACATCTTTAAGATCTTGATGTGATCTTTCACCCTGTTCTTCACTTAAATCACATAAGTTCTCAGGAAAGTATTCAACATGAGAGTCCAAAAAATGTAACTTTAATTTCATCAAAAAATTTATGTTTTTAAAAGCGGTTACCATTCTTTCAACAATCTTTTTGTATTCTGGATTTTTCCTATTGCCTAAAAAAAATGTACATACCTCTCTGTAACTTTTTCAGGCATTTTTTCTCTTTCAGTCATAATGTCTTCAAAATATTCATCTTTAAAAAGAGCTCTGATTTGTGGACCATCGGACACTCCTTCTTTTATTTTTGCCTCAGAGAGGTTTGGAAATTCTTCTAAGAGGTACCTGAATGCATCGCTGTCTTGCGTTTTCATGGCTTTTACCAACTGTTTAACTAAACCCAACTTAATGTGAAGTGGTGGAAGTAGTATTCTTTCTACTGGTAATAAACGTTTTTTTATAATATTTTTCGATCCTATCTCTAAATTGTTTCTAGAAGGCCAAACTTTTTTCACATAATGGTCTTTACGTGCCCGACTGTCCCACTTACATAAAAAACATGGGTATTTGGTAAGACCACTTTGATATCCCAGCACAAATGTTATAATTTTTAAATCTCCACATAATAACCATTTATACTTATCATATTGTAATTTGCTCAAAACCACTTGCAGACTTTCATATTCTTCCTTTAGGACTGTGGAATGTGCTACTGGAATAGGAGCGTACTTGTTGCCATTATGCAATAAAACAGCTTTAAAGCTTGTTGTAGACGAATCAAGAAAATCGCCAATCATCTGCATTGTATTCAATACATCTGGATTCATTGATTAAATTTTTTACATCATTGCATTACACTAAATTGTTTTCTTTAGAAAAAGATTTTCTGAATGGCACATCTCTATTACGATAAAATGTAATTTTTGTTCCTGGAGCTAAACAATTTTTCCCTTTTAATCTTGAGGCTGCTATCTCACAGTTCTCTTTTGAAGGTCCTAAATCTCGGAATAAGTCACTTAATTCATCTTGGTTGAACTTACCATCTTCAAATGTTTTTTCATCTAATATGTCAGATTCAACTGCATCTGCTTCTTAATAGTTACTAGCAGTTTGTTGCATATTTTCATGATTCAATGACTCAATCTCTGAATTCTGTCTCTGAGAAATTTTTGTATTTTTAATTTTGCTTCTTACTCATTTTGTGGATTTTTTAAAATAGTTATAAATAAAGCTATTTAATTTAATACCCTATTTTTATAGGAAATTTCGTAAAGATTAAAGTTATATGCTTCATTTTTCTTCAAGGTATTTACAATAATGTTAGCCTCTAAAAATAAATATTCTTTTTGCGTTGTATGCGGGTGTTACATTCTGTACAGAAATAGGAAAAATTGCACTGTTAAATTCAAGGAAAATTACGAAAAGTGTTTCAATATTCCCAAAGAAACTCTAGATAACAATTGGACTCCACAAGTAATATTCACTAGTTGTCATACATACATATCAAGGTATGGAAAAGACCAAAAAAACCGTAAATCTTTTTCTGTGCCCATGCTTTGGAAAGATCCTATAAATCATAATACAGATTGTTATTTTTGTTTATGTGATATGTAAGGTTATAATTCAAATAATATTGGCACAATTTCATATCCAAAAGTATCATCAGTAACGTTTCCTGTACCGGCAACTGAAAATAAATGAAGTTCTTATGATATTTCTGGAACTGAAAATTCTCAGAGTCAGAATTCAGAGATTGAGTCATTGAATCATGAAAATATGCAACAAACTGCTAGTAACTATTAAGAAGCAGATGCAGTTGAATCTGACATATTAGATGAAGGAACATTTGAAGATGGTAAGTTCAACCAAGACGAATTAAGTGACTTATTCCGAGATTTAGGACTTTCAAAAGAGAACTAAGTGATAGCAGCCTCAAGATTAAAAGAGAAAAATTGTTTAGCTCCAGGAACAAAAATTACATTTTATCGTAATAGAGATGTGCCATTTAGAAATTTTTTTTCTAAAGAAAACAATTTAGTGTACTGCAATGATGTAGAGAATTTAATTAATGAATTCAGATGTATTGAATACAATGCAGATGATTGGCGACTTTTTCTTGATTCGTCTACAAGAAGCTTTAAAGCTGTTTTATTGCATAATGGCAACAAGTACGCTCCTATTCCAGTAGCACATTCCACAGTCCTAAAGGAAGAATATGAAAGTCTGCAAGTGGTTTTGAGCAAATTACAATATGATAAGCATAAATGGTTATTATGTGGAGATTTAAAAATTATAACAATTGTACTGGGATATCAAAGTGGTTTTACCAAATACCCATGTTTTTTATGTGAGTAGGACAGTCGGGCACGTCGGGCAAGACCATTATGTGAAAAAAGTTTGGCCTTCTAGAAACAATTTAGAGATAGGATCGAAAAATATTATAAAAAAACGTTTATTACCAGTAGAAATAATACTACTTCCACCACTTCACATTAAGTTGGGTTTAATTAAACAGTTGGTTAAAGCCATGAAAACGCAAGACAGCGATGCATTCAGGTACCTATTAGAAAAATTTCCAAACCTCTCTGAGGCAAAAATAAAAGAAGGAGTGTCCGATGGTCCACAAATCAGAGCTCTTTTTAAAGATGAATATTTTGAAGACATTATGACTGAAAGAGAAAAAATGCCTGAAAAAGTTACAGAGAGGTATGTACATTTTTTTTAATACTTTCCTGAGAACTTATGTGATTTAAGTGAAGAACAGGGTGAAAAATCACATCAAGATCTTAAAGATGTTGAGAGGCGGTACCAAGGAGTTTGGGATGAAAACATGCTAGCGGACTATTGCTGGGGTTTAAAACGGGTTACTATAATTGTCCATAAAAGAAAAGCTGTACGTAGATCTTTTGAATGGAAGAAGACACGTTATTCTAAAAACATAGAGTAAACAAATAAAAGAGTAATATCGAATGAAAAAAAGTTAGTAATAAGAGTGTAATAAAATTGGACCAAAACATTAAAAGACAAAAAATTAAAAAAACGAAAAAAAAGTAAAAAAGCAAAAAAGAGAGGGAATAGTTTCTCGCCACCTCCACGTTGGTTATTCCTGGGTTCGGCAAAGAGCGAGTTTAAAGTTAGAGGAAGAGTTTATAAATACAAAGTGCTATTTCAAGGTTTATGGGTCTCGAATCTTTTGATTTGAGATTTGTGGTTCCATGGTTAGTAGTTTTAAGGTTTTTCGACTGTGTCTGACGGTTTCTGAGTATGGAGAACGAGCATTTTATTGATTTTCCCTGTAACAAGTTACAAAATGTGGAAAAAATCGATTTTTATCTCTTTTTTGGCGATTGACGGAAAATCCTGACGTGCTGAAGCAAAATGCATAACGGATTCGTGTTTAGCAGCCCAAAATACATATGGAACAGGTGAGTTTATTCGCGTCAATTTCTTTTCAGTTTGTGGACCTGTGACAACAATTTTTATACTATTAGTTGATTATAATCAACTAATAGTATAAAAATTGTATAAAATATAAAAATTAAAGTAATGACTGTTGATATTACCTCGGAGTATCCATATTTTTTACTAAAAACTGTTTCTCAATTAATTACTCGAATAATTTTCAATTATTTCTATTTTTTAGTAATAAGAATAAATATGAGTTCACACTAACTTAAGTATAGATCTCGATTAGATGTCTCATTAATATGAATAATTTATTACAGCACTAAACAAGAATTCCTATGCACCTGAATGTTGTAGAATAAGAAAAACGAAAGGCGTAAAATACTGAAAGCCGATTTCATTGCTCATCCTTGTAAAATATTCCATTGCATATTATTATCATCATTGTTATTATTTACGTATGCAAGTATGAATATTAATTAAACCAGCACAGACAGTCGAGTGAGTCAATCAATAAATAATAAAACATATAATATTTTGCGTAGGAATCATTATAGCCGATGTGTATCCTATTCTGCAAGTTTGAATTCAGTGCCAAAAAAATTGTTTTTGCAGAAGCTAAACATCCATAAAAAGACTTAAACAAATTAACTTAAACATTTTACACATCTTTTGTAGTTAGATGAACCAATAAGAAAATGTATTACGTTCTAAGTTCTTACTTCTAATCAAATCTAATGAATACTCAAATTGTTACTAATTCAGACCTTGAGCTAGTGTAAATATTTTCAGAATTTGAAAAAGTTTACATTTACATCAACTAAATAGTTATTGTGTTTATTAATAATCATACTGTATGTTGATGTTGGCCAAGGACTAAAATCTATCAATAAACAATGTTGAAAATGACGTATTCGTTGTGTAGATTTATTTATTTATTGACAATATTCTTATTTAGTTATTATTATTATTATTGACATGTGTAGTTATAGTAAAAGTTGAAAAATGCAATTTTCATGCTTGAAAAGGTATTGATGTGCCATTTAAAATTCATAAACATGTATCTGCACATATTAGCATGTCATCTAGAAAATCAGTAATATCATGGCATGATGCATTGTTTCCATCTGTTAGTTGTTTTAGTTTTTATTAAATAGTAGGAGTATTAATATGATTGGTATTATAATAAGTTGTGTACATGGTGTCCATGCTGCTGAACATTTAGAAAAACCGTGTAGTAGGCATCAAGTATATAACCTTTAGGTAATTATAAATATTCATACTTGATATTTGTCAGTATTGTTAAATAATAAATCAAACTAAATCAGATCTGAACAAAATTAATGCTTATCAGACTATACAAGTTCACATATTTACTGAATATTATGTATCATTTGAATAAACTTCAGATCAGTGTTTATCTCGAGTTTCTGGTTACGGTCTGGCCATGAATGGTATATTGAAAACGAGTAGTTGCGCTACAATCAACGTATTTATTATAATTAAAACCCCGTAAACTGTCTAACTCTATTGGTGATGTATCTCCAACATTCTACTTGAATTTAAATGCAGTTTGCATATCTTTAACTCTAAAAACATTTAATCTTTGGCTATCTAAAATGAGAAATTTTGGATCGCTAATGGGTTCAATTTCTCTAGCTTCTGTATCTTGAAGTCTCCAATATTTTAAAACATCGAAATCTGGACACTTTATATAGACCTTAAAAGTTTGAGGTTCGGACTGTCTATATAATAGTATTACGTAATAAAATAAATAAATTTGAAATTTTGAAACTTCGTATCTTGAAATCTGCATTTCTAAGTCTTTCATATTGTTCAGATTTGACAGTTTTTTATTAGTGTTTTTAGTTTCTGCATTTTACATTTTTATAGAGTTTTAGCTTTATTACTCAAACTTCCAGATTTTAGACCGTTCAACATTCATAGTTTTGATTTAGAAACTTCCAGAGTTTTCGAACCTAGAAATTTAAGAGATTCAAAGGCTATATTCCCGTTTTCAAATTTTCAAGAATTAAGAGTTTTCGATTTTAAACAATTTAAAGCCTTAACGTCGGAAGTTTAAAACGTACTTTAAACTTTGAAAACTAAATTTTATTAACTTTCGAAGATTTGGAATTCCAAGGCAACAAAGTTTGCAGTTTCTTTTAATTACATATAGTCAAGTAAATTTATGGTTTGACCCTGAAAATAATGTAACAAAAGCAAATCCAGTGCGAACTGACTCAGAATACTGATACTTAACAGATATCCAAAATACGACAAAATCACTCGGGAACTCTCTATTTTGGAAAGCTAGAATCATTGCTAATGATTGCAGATACAAATCGGAATAATTAGAAGACTTACTAATTTTATTGGCCTCCTTTCAAACTTTAAAGAATCTCCTAGGTGCCATTGGAACTTTGATGGAAAAATCTGGTCTTCGAGATGTATTGCAAGTAGCTTATGGGGAAAATGCTGTTAGCGACATGATTAGTGGCAAAACTCGCTCAAGATTCAAGAGTCAACTGTCTCAAGAGCATTTCGTGGTCACATGTTGATAGATTCTGCACTAACGTCCTTGATACTTGAAAATGTACTTGGTAAGGAAGGTGATTTGAATGAAGACTATCGTGGTTTAGTACAAAACATCTTAGGCTTACATGCAGAGCTCGTCAATAAGTCAAAATCTATGTAGAATGTTATGAACCATTAGTTCAATTAAAAGAGCTTATGAAAGAGAAAAGGGATGACCGTAAGAAAACGTCACTGACAAGTATAATGTGAATACAGTATCAGTCAATAGTTTTGTTGCTGCGTAAATTGGTTCAAGCAGATCGAACTGGTTCATGGAACTTGCATTTAGAGGCAGTTAATGAATTTTTACCCCTATTTACACCAGCAGGTCACACAAATTACCTAAGATCTGGGTACATTTACCTTTAAGATAGGCAGCAAGTTCCATAGAAGAAACTCTGTGGGTATGCTTTATTTCAAAATGGGTTACATGTAATGCATAGAACTGATACATTTTGGTCAGATCTGGGGAGTGATCTTGTCATAGAGCAAGTGTTAATGCGCACACTAAAGACTACTAGTGGCCTGACAAGCGGCAGTGGCCTTACGCGCACTAGGAGTTCTCTCAATGTCTGTATGTTGTGAGTTTAATATTTGAATGCAGGTGTTCACAGAAGTATCATACTCAACAAGTGACATGCTGTGACAGCACATCACCCATACATGGAATTGGCAAGATCACTGCATTTAAAAAACTTCTTACTAGTAATGACCTAAAACTACTAACAGAGATCTTCTGCTTAGAGAACAAGTCTAAGGACGAAATTGAAGAAACTGCAAAGAAATCCATGTCATTACTTTATGGAAGCTAGAAAGATGAAACATTACATGTGCTACGTCATCACATCTTCAAAGAAAAATTAGCGTCATCAAATTGCTTCGTTAAACCAGATAGGTTGCCACCTACTGCATCAGTAGTGAAGTACCATTCTTTCAGATGCTTCTACCAAATATTGGAGTGCATAGGAAAGCAAGAAATGGAGTTTGGCGATAGTTTGTGCGGATCAATGAGTTTTTTTTTAAATTAAGTGATTTACCAGCCGCTCCGCGTGATCTCCTAACTGTTAACCGCAGCAAGTGCACAAAGGATTGTGGAACAATGCAATGTAGCTGCAGAAAAAATGGTCTACCTTGTACAGATGCTTGTGAGCAGTGTCAGGAATCTAGCTGTGTTAACTTCGTACACGGCCAATATGAAGTTGATTGAGATGAGTGTTCATATTTCAGACTATACATCACAATTTTTTGTCGCTCATTTATTTCATTTCGTCATTTTGGAAAATATAAATAACTATCACTCGAGGTTTGTCATTACTGTGGAAAAGTAGCTTAGAAACATGTATCACATTCATTAGTTTGTTGGAATAATTAAAGTAAAGTAATTTCCCGTAATAAAGTAATAGATTAATTTTAGCGCATTTTGTAGCACATGTTATTGAGACTAACTAGGAAGGATTTGCTGCTTCTGTTTTGAAATTTTTTCAAGGTTAACTCTATTTTTTTCATAGTTTGACCTGACTAATAGCGTAGACCTCGTCTTGAAGAATTAAAAATATTAGTGGCATCAAAATTTTACTAAAGCGAAGATTTAAACTTTTAAGGTTACAGAGTTTAGAGTTACATAGTTTCGGGTTTTAATGGTAACGAACCTTGAAATATACCGATTCTGAAATTTCGGAATTGAGCTAAAAAATAAAAATAGTCATGGTAATATATCGGTCCTCATTATCCTACTCTTTGGTTTTTGATTTTTTTGCTGGTGCATTGATTTGCCTGAAATTTGCTTATATTGGTTCTAATCTTTGAATGTGAATTTACTCGCCGTCTTATCTGACCGATAGCTTCTTAAATTAAATATATGTATTTGTAAAAAGAGCAAACAAGCATACAAGAATTTTACAAAATCTTTGATGGAGAACAATACGATGTCCGGAAACAAGGAGTTTTATAAATAAATAAAATATCTCGAAATGAGCATACCTAGCAGAGTAGAGCTCTACCGACAGAAGAAAATATTAACAAAGTTAGTATAGTAATTTGGTTTCTCTGAACTGAACTTATAAATACAAAACTCAAAAATAAAAATCCCTCATCAGACATTTATGATATTATTCCGTTGTCAAGGGAGTCTAATAGGGCACTAAGGGTTATTTGTTATTTGTTATTTATTAACGTTATGGAAATGTATTATAATAACGTAATGTATATTAGCAATACGTTTTGAGGTTGAAAAACTTGGCAAGCCTTGCCTCCGCAGCTCTAGGTTTTCCTAACTATAATACCATCATTACCATTCGTAAATTATTATTCTGATTCTTTTTTACATTGCAACAGTTATCTACCCACGTATTTAATTAATTAGAATTATTGTAGAAGTATCATATATGTATTTGTAAAAAGAGCAAACAAGCATACAAGAATTTTACAAAATTCGTTGATGGAGAACGATACGATGTCCGGAAACAAGGAGTTTTATAAATAAATAAAATATCTCGAAATGAGCATACCTAGCAGAGTAGAGCTCTACCGACAGAAGAAAATATTAACAAAGTTAGTATAGTAATTTGGTTTCTCTGAACTGAACTTATAAATACAAAACTCAAAAATAAAAATCCCTCATCAGACATTTATGATATTATTCCGTTGTCAAGGGAGTCTAATAGGGCACTAAGGGTTATTCTTAATATTCTTAAGCAATCCATTAAATTATACAAATCCAATTTCGTTAGTTTCATAAGTTTTTCATTTGTCATTAAAATAATATTAATAAATTGCTGCCTAAATTGTTCATTATTTCTAATGGAGTTTTTAAAACATTTCTAGAAGATTATGAATTATCTCATTGTGGCTAGCGTTTTATTAACTGCACATTTAGCCAGAAGCAACATGCGAAACACGACACGTTTCAAAGTTTCTTTTAAAACTTAACGGTTTAGCCTTATGTAATTATACTATTACCACTACACTACACTACACTACACTACAGAATAAGTTGACCTAACGATACCAAGCAACCACATTTATTGCTCGCTGAAATTATATTTAATTATAGCTCATACAAACGATACGTTTGATGCAGTACGTAACAGGTGGTGTAGGTATCTATATAATACAATAATTAACCAATTTATGTAAGAATCTACCGTGTAATTAAATGTGCATATTATAAAACAAACCACTAACGATGAGAATAAGGAAGTCGTCATCGAAATGTTACCGTAAAATGATATGCATGTGGAGGGCGCCGATTTCTCAGATCTTCAACAATATTGCGATTTTCTTCATTTGTGCAAGTTTTTAAATTAGGTTTAGATAAAAAGAAAGTTGTCCAAATTTAGGGCAACAATTTTGGCAAAAAATTAAAAAATTGTATCAAACTTGTTTTGTATTTTGAATTTACATAAAAACAAGGACGGACGTATAACGGCCTTGCATTATTATTATTGCTACCAGATTTTTAAATACAAAATTAGCCTAAATTAGATCTAGTATACTCGGGCATATTTCTTAACACTTTTCTATTGCATCACATTTTAAATTAGAAAAAAATTACCAGGTTGGTTTCACATCAGGTGTATAAGCGTATAAATAATGTAATAATATATTATAAACAAACCAGAAATGTTGTATGCGGAAATGTAACATTTTATTTGGTCAAATACCAAAGAGTTATCTCTGTGAGTATAAAGTTAGTTAACTTAATGAGGTTACCATGCGAAGCTTGTATGTTTTATAATAATACTAACACATCTCCAAGAGATTATGTACATCTGTTTTTGAACTAGTTATTCCTTTTGTATATGGAATTGATTTAAAGAAAAAGGATAAATATATCTTTTAGTGCGAGATTTAATTATTTAAGTCAACTTTATGATTTTTAGAACGAATACAATATTTAAATTGAAGAAATATGTAAAAATTGATAAGATAAAACCAATCAAAATATGTTAAAACGATTAGTTGTGAAAATTAGATAAAAAATATAATTTAATGAATAATAAAGTTATGAATAAAAACAGTGACTTGAAGCCATTAACGTTTTATAACGATATCATTCCATTAAATAATTTATATATTTAGTTATTACTAACTAATACGAGTGCAAGTTAATAATAGTAGTTAATTGAGCTGTTAGTTGGCTGTTAATAGTAGTATTAACAGCCATGACAACTTTAATTATTATTATTCGAAATATCACTTTTTATTAAGCATTATCATAAAAACATTGTGCAATAAAAATTCTGTAAACATTTCTATATAGTTTTAAGATGTAGTATATATTTCTCATTGATTATTTGAAATTTTTCAATTACATGAACTTTTTTGCCTGGATTCTGCTATCTGCTTAGATTCGGTTAATTAAATTTTATTTTATTCTAAATTTAGCCACAATTCTCTACAATTACTATGGTTTATTACTTTACAATAATATAATTATTTTTGTATATTTTTATTTGTTCATAATTTTGTATTCAATTTGTATGACTGCTTTTTATTTGTGTACCCATACAATATTACAATTAACCGTATCAAGTATTGTTGTTATTCTTATTTAATATTTATTGAATTTAAAATCATAAAACAATGTTTGTCATATACATATATTTCTACTTTATTTTTCTTTGTTATACACACCTACATACGTTTCAAGTTTAGTACAAATTAATGTTTTAAACAATGTCAGTAGGTATTCCGTCACTTGAGCTGACCACTCCACTTTTCCCCCACTCCTACCCCCACTCGGAGGAGTAGGGATAGGAGTGGGGCTTAAGTGGGGGGTTTAAGTGGGGGGTTTAAGCGGGGAGGTTAAGTGAGGGGCCTAAGTGGGGGGGGGGAGTGGGGATAGGAGAGCGAGAGAGAGGGCGATAGAAATAGGTATGTTTTAAAAGAATAAAACCTTTTGAATGTTACTGAATAATTATTCCTTGTTTAGGTCTGAACGAACCATACTACGTAGATGATGTATCAAACTTACCGGTACAAAGCACAGACGAGGTAGTAGGGGACACCGGGGATACTTTGGACACGGGTATACATTGGACACTTTCAAGATTCCCGCCTTATTGCTGCTAGTGAAATCACCAATAGCATATTCGGTGCGCATTTGTATTCTAACTTACCTGATGCTGAGTATGAAGCCTTGTGTTTTTAACGAAGAAGATGGTACAATATTTTCAGTTTTTGCATGTGATGTTCTAAGTTTTGTATGATCTGAAATTGTGTGTTAAAAGTTCTGTTTCTCAAGAATTGTGCTGTAATTTATGTGCAGCATTATTCAAGGTAACTAAAATAAGATGGTGCTTTGTAAAAATTGAAATGCTCTTCACAAAATGAAGAACAAATTATTTTGTTTTCAGTTAACGAAAGGGGTTACTTTGGACAGACTTAAGGATATATTGGACAGCTGTCCAATCTATCCCCATAACTGTCCAATCTATCCTCATGTGTGTTTTGAGAATCTCCCTCAATAAGTATTCGTCTTGCACTTGTTCACAGATGGTTCGAACGTATCAAAAACGTACTGAGAGACATTTAGAAAACGGTGACATAGAGGCAGCAGTTGAGGACGTTATTCAGAGGGGTTTGCCGTTACGTACTGCGGCGGTTCAACATGGAGTAAAAATCGCGATTAGGGTATCTTGTTAAACAAGCGAGAGAGGTTGGTCTTGCTAATGTAACATATACATCCAACTTTAAAAACAGACAAGTCATTCCGGATGCAATGGAAAAATTGCTTGCTGAGTACCTTTTAAAGTGTTCCGGCATGTTTTATGGTCTTTCGCCAAAAATAACTAGACAATTGGCATATCAATATGCAAAAAAGAACAAACTACGTTTGCCACCGACGTGGGTGGAAAATGAAGAAGCTGGCGCAGACTGGTTCTCAGCTTTTATGAAAGACAGCCGATGCTTTCCATTCGTACGCCTGAAGCGACAAGCTTAGCGCGAATGACTGCATTCAATAGACATACAGTTGGTCAATTTTTTGATAAACTTGAAGCTGTTTTGAAGAGACACAATTTTCGAGCAAATCAAATATATAATTTGGACGAAACCGGAGTGACAACAGTTCCTCGTGTTGAAAAAATTGTTGCAGAAAAGGGACGCAAACAGGTGGGACAAGTGACGTCTCGAGAACGTGGGGAGCTTGTTACACAAGTAGGGATAATCTGTGCCAACGGTAATGCGCTACCACCTGTGTGGGTTTTCCCCGGATTCGCTTTGATGAAACCCGAATGATGTCTGGAGCTCCAGATGGAGCTCTTGGTCTAGTCCATAAGTCGGGTTGTTTGACGTCGGAAATTTTTTTAAAAGTGCTTGAGTTTTTCAGAAATAACGTGCGGTGCACTAAAGATAACCCCGTTTTATTGATCGTAGACAATCATGAATCGCATCTTAGTATTCCAGCCTTAGATTTTTGCAAAGAAAATGGAATTGTTATTCTTACACTTCCTCCGCATACGTCTAACAAATTGCAACCCTTGGATCGTTGTGCATTCGGCCCCTTCAAAAAATTCTTCAGCTCAGCCGTCAGTTCTTGGATGAATTGTAATCCAAATGCAACACTAAACATCTACGCACTTCCAAAGATATGTAGCTCTGCTTGGGATCGTGCAGCTACTCCAGAAAATGTAAAATCTGGTTTCAAAGCCACAGGAATTTTTCCCTTTGACAGGGTTCAATACAACAAAGGTTCAATACATTCAACTGCGGGCATTTGTGCCTGAGATTTTTGTATAAAAGAGAAGTGTATGTATAATTCGATCAAGTATGGCTAGAACCATCACTGTGTACGGTAATGGAAATATCCTCTCTACCGGTAGTATTTATCCGAATATACAACTAGACCGTGAACAATACAGATACTCCATAGGATTAGTCGGTTTATATACAAGTCACACGATACGGAATATATTTCCAGGGAAAAATAAATTTTATTACGGAGATCAAGAAATAACTATTACAACCGGTAGTTACGAATTGACAGAAATCGCTAACTAGATAAAGAATCAAATTAATACAAGCGATCCTGAAGAAGGAGATCTGCAACTACAAATCAAGGCTAACACTAATACAGGAAAGTGTGAGATTGAATCTGCCACAGCGGTTATAGATTTTAGCAAACCGAACAGTATAGGTTCTCTATTAGGATTTAACAATCGTATATTATTACCCGGTATCAGACACGTATCAGATCGAATTGTCGATATACTCTCAACGCCGAACATCTTTGTAGACACGAATATTACAGGAGGAGCGTATAGAAACAATCAACCGTGTCATACAATCTTTGAATTCGGTCTCTGCCTACCACCGGGGTACCTGATTGAGAAGGAACCAACACACGTGATTTACTTTCCCGTCACTGTCAGTGAAATTGATAACATTACCATTAGATTAGTGGACTCGAGTGGACAACTGGTAAATTTTTTCGAAGATACCTTCACGAGCATAAGGCTAGAACTTAAACGCGAAAAATGGGAATAAACTTTAACTATAAAAACCTCGCCTCGCATCATTCAAAGGTCATTCGTCTTCGTACACCGACTAGTCCGGACCTCTTCCGTATAAAATTATCTCAAGAAAATCGCTTGTTTCTTGAATCTCTAGGTTTTAAAGTACGACGACAACATGTCGAAAAGAAGTAAATTGCATATTAACACCACTAGCATCTTTGCTATTGATAAATTAAACATATTTCAAAAACCCCGCGTCGATACAGATATAATAAAAGAGGACTTCTACAGTTATTTGCCGTTCACTTTAAACGTCAATCATTCAGACACCATTAGAATTACCATACAAAATTCCGATAATGTTTTAGCTTTGTACGATAGTTACATTTTTGTTAAAGGTACTATGACTCGAAAAGTCAACGTGCAATTCCTACCGGTAAACAATTTTACCTACTTTCTGTTTGACGAAATTCATCTAATATTAGGTACGAATCAAATCATCGACGTGTGTAAACATCCGGGTATTACGAGTACTATAAAAGGTTTCGTTTCACACGGTGCCGAAGATAGGGCTTTATCCAGTAGTGCATGGAAAATCGAACTCGACAACGGAAATGGCATGTTACATGGTGCGGGGAATAACGTGTTCAATTTCACGTGTAGAATTCCTTTAAAATATATCTTCGGTTTTGCGGATGATTATAAGAAAGTAATTCCTCATTTATGAGTTGTCAGCTAGTTTTGATACGTTCTAAGAATGATTTTAATTGCTATAAAAGCGCGGCCGGAGATGCTGGTACCGACGTAGACTTCAAGATTGATAGACTGTCTTGGGAGGTTCCTCATATACTATTATCGGATACAAGCAAGTTGAACTTGGTTGAAAGTTTAAGAGATAATTCTTCTATTATCGTTCCATTTAGGCGTTGGGAATTACACGAACTACCCTCGTTAGGTACTATAAAAAATCAGGTTTGGCGTATAAAGAATTCAAATTAATTAGAAAAACCGCGCTGGGTCTTTATAGTTTTACAAAACGAGTGTCAGCTGGGTATAAGAACCGGCAACCCTACTGCATGTATTCATTCGAACTTAGTCGATATTAAACTGTATTTAAATTCGCAAGTGTTTCCGAAGCAACGGTTAAATCTCGATTTCAGTCGTAAGGATTACATTCCTGCATATTTAAATTATACACGTTTTCGCGAAAGTTATTACGATATAGGTAGAGGATCGGCCGATAGCTGTTTAATCAATTATTCACAATTTGAAACATACCCTGTTTTTGTAATTGATTGTTCAAGACAGGTAGAGAGTTTTAAGGATTCCACTGTCGACATTAGATTAGAACTTGAATCTTCCGATGCATTTACTAATACAACTAAGGCGTATTGTTTGATCCTACACGACTCCTTGATAGAATATAACCCGTTCACTGAAACAGTGACTAAACACGTACGCCTACCATAATGAAAACTGTTAAACAAAAGAAAACACTAAACATATTTAATTTAGACAATGATGTATCTCTACAATCTGATAGTAATAGAAAACACGGTGACTTATTACCTACGTCATGTCGTGCAATTCTGAGCGGTCCTTCCTGCGGTAAAACTGTTGTTATGTTAGGTATACTGATTAATGAAAACGGGTTAAAATTGCCAAGTCGTTATTTCAACCGAAATACGAATTCTTAAGGGAAGTTATGAAACCTATTAAAAACATCGGTTACCAAGAGTTTAGTGAAAACGACGACGTAATCAGTCCTAACAACGTCAAACCTAATTCAGTATTCATTTTTGACGATATAATTTGTGACAAACAGGAAAAAATTAGAGAATATTTTAGCATGGGTAGGCACAAGGGTGTTGACTCGTTTTATTTAGGTCAGACATATGCAAAGATACCTAAACACTTGATAAGGGATAACGCAAACTTGATTATTCTTTTTAAACAGGACGAATTAAATTTAAAGCATGTGTATAGGGATCATATTGTAGGAGATGTTAACTGTGAGGACTTCAAAAACATTTGTCGTATGTGTTGGAAGGATCCGTATGATTTCCTAGTTATTAATAAAGATTGTTCCCTAAACAACGGTAGATATCGGAAAGGTTTTGATGCATATATAAGTTTATAATTAGACTAGAATCGTTTAGTTCTCTCTTGGAGCTATCATCATGTTGAGCCCATATGATGCGAGTTTAAAACGTAAAATAATAAACGCACGCAAAGCTATTCGTAGAAAATTTGCTTACTTTCGTCGTGATAAATCTGAAGTAGAACGTATGTATCGTGATACTCATAAACAAGTTATATCTCTTTTAGAACCTATTGCTAAATAAGTTAACGTAGCTAACGTTCCCCTATTGAAAATTAAAAGTCAACCGGCAACGCTTTCAGCTACTACACCTCCATTGAAAGTTAAAAAACAGGCAACATCATCTTCTTCAGATACAGACGAGGAAGATGATGAACTAACTGACTATCATGAACTCCCAAAATATTACGGTATGTTACTAACTAGGGGTGGAAACAACGTAGATCGAACACGGTATGCGCTCAGGTATAATAAAAATGTAGACGAATGGAAATTTGCTTGTTCTCGGGTAACGCTGCAAGGAAATGATATTATAATTAAAAACAATATTTTCAAGGGAACCCCGGGTCTGTTTGATTTACTAACACTTAAACAGCTAGACTCTATTCCAATGGCAGAGGATATAGTGAATTATACAAAAATCATAGGTCTTACCAATGCACACAGAAAAGAGTATAGACCTCGTGGTAAATTAGTAGGTGTTAAACATTGGAAATATGAAAACGTAATAAAACCGAATCTAGATAAAATTACTGGTGCGGGTATTCCTTCAATTTCAAATTTCAAAAAGTTAAATGAAACGAAATTCGAATTTGTATATTGGAACAAAGCTAACGAACTTGTCGACCGACTTCGTTTGTTATTTGCTGTAAAAGAAGCCGGTAACAGTAGTCCTCTGAATGAAAACGAAATAATTTCAATTATTTCTGAGCTTAAAGAAGAAGGTATTATAGAATAAAAGATCTCATCACGGTTGAAAGTAGTCAGTTCGTTACTATTATCATTCGCAGTATGAATGCTACTATAGGTTTGTTCGGACGTTCAATAGTTGGAGATGCTACAGTAGTTAAAGGTCCTCCCGGGGTAGGGTTTAAGCTAACAGAAGATCAGAATTTCGATTTAGAAAACAAAAGAATTACAAACGCAGGCGACGCTATTAATGATTCAGATCTCGTAACAAAGAAACACGTCTTAATACTAGAAAATAAAACTATTAACGGTAAGAAACGAAGATTAACCAATTTAGCGCATCCCGGAGATGCAGAGGATGCAGTTACAAAATGGTATATGGATAGCGAGATATCTAACATTAGTCGTGACGCGCTACGAGATAGTATTAAAACTTTGAACGAGATTTGTATAGAACTGTCTAAGGCAACTTTATGGCTTCTTGCTAAAGCAGATTCTAGATCTAAAAATTTTGATAGATCACTACTCGTAGATCTGCAAAATTTGTTAATTAGCCAGAGAACCTCACAATAGGCATAGGAAAAATATTACTTTACATTCTATTTAATAAATCAGTCATGCATTGCTAATAATTTGAGTAGCTGCAGTCATTAACAGAGATGAACGCAAAACAAACAGTTGTCGATGAAATACATAGATCGGCTAGAAAAAATTTCCAAAGACGTAGTACTATAATAAAGGCTTATGATGATTTGTTTCAAATAGATTTAGCCGAGCTTATTCCCTACGCTAAGGTAAATAAGGGTTATCGTTACATACTGTTGATGATAAACTGTTATTCGAAATTCTTGTATGCACGGCCGTTGAAGACTAAGACCGGAGAAGAGGTGAGAAAGCAGGTCCGTAGTATCTTTAAGGTTTCTGCCATACCTAAAAATTTACAATCTGATCTCGGATAAGAGTTTTATAATAAACATTTTAAAAAGTTAATGAATGAATACAACATAAATCATTACTCTACGTATTCCGTGATTAAGACTTCAATAGTCGAACGAGTTATTCGTACAATTAAGCAAAAGCTGTATAAAGAATTCAGCTATAGAGGGAAATTTAAATGAGTAGATATATTACAACGGGTAGTTGACAGCTATAACAATACAAAACATAGAGCAATAGGGGTGCCTCCTGCATCTGTTAAACCTACGACACAGCTGTCTGTGTATAACACTAATGTAAAAACTATCAGTAAACGCAGGTTGGATTTGAATGACATCGTACGCATAAGCAAATTCAAAGGAGTCTTTTCCAAGGGATATACACCTAACTGGTCAACAGAATTATTCAAAGTAGTTAAAGTTCAATTTACAAAACCTATCACATACTTGTTGGAAGATCTACATGGAGTTCCCGTTCGAGGTGCTTTCTACGAGTTCGAGCTGCAAAAAACCAATCAACCTGATGTATACCTAGTTGAAAAAATACTTAAACGTCGCGGCAATGGTGACATTTACGTAAAATGGCTCGGCTTAAATGAAAAGTCCTGGATAAAGAAGGAAGATCTACTCACTCTCTAGCTCCTTTATAGTATTATTATTATTAGTATACTTATGTATTATTTTAGTTATAATTTAGTATTATATATCAATATGAAATGTATGTATTATTTTAGATATAATTTAGTATTATATATCTCTATGAAATGTATTTTCTTCTTCTTTCAATAAAAGTTCTTGTATAAAATATTTGTTTTTTTTTATTTTTTACCTTAAACTACCGAAATAAAAACACAAGAAATAAATCATATTCTATCTATTAGACAAATTCAATAACATTTTAAAATATCAATATTTAAACGTTATAATTCTATGAAACACGTTTAAGGTAAAGAAAAATACACAAGAATCAATTACAATAGATCTATATATAACTATCTATAAAATAGGTACCTAATCTTTTAGAATGTTTTATAGCCTGCAAATATTTTTGTATTTTATTTTAATATAGATAAACGAGGTAGTTTTTAATACATAAGCAAATGAAAAATAAAAAGGACGAGAATGCCGTAGATGTTATCGTCAGGGTAGTGTCTGGTATCGAAATATGCATGAGCGTCACGACTGATGTCCTCATACAGATTAGAAGTTTCGACGATATATACAAGGTAATGAATGTGGCTGATAGCATGGTGAATGTGGCTGATAGCGTAATTAATGTGGCTGATAGCCTAATGAATGCGGCTGATAACGTAATTAATGTGGCTGATAGCTGGTTGATGCAATAGCTACGGATTCATTCAACAACATGATAATATATTTTTAAAATGATACATGTCGTATTAATAATCTAATCTACGCCTTATGTACTAAATAAAATAGAATTTCTCACAGATAAACTAAAAGCTATGCCAGGAAACGGTTGATGCAATAGCTACGGATGCTGCCACGCATTCAGGTTCCTACAATTAATCCAGCACGAGTTTCATAGATATCCTTTCCGATTTGTAAGTAATATTTGATCTGAATAACCTAGTGTCAGACTGTTTCCTGTAGAGCAATTCTGAGCGGTCCTTCTTCCTACGGTAAAACTAATGTTATGTTAGGTCTACTGATTAATGAAAACGGATTAAAATTTGGAATTATCTACCTATACGTCAGAAACTCATCCAGTTTTTGTAATTGATTGTACAGAGCAGGTAGATAGTTTTAAGGATTCAACTGTAGATATTAGATTACAGCTTGAATCGGTTAACCCATTTACTAATACAACTAAAGCATACTGATTATTTTTGTTTAAAAATAAAACGAAAAATAGTATACTATTTTCTCCTGATATTAATTCATAATAAACGTTTTCTATGAAATATTATATCTATTATCTTATTGTGTAGTGATATATAGGATGAAAAAAGTTTCAATCTCCAACTACAAACAAAGAAATTAAACATCGATTCAATAGAAAGTTTATTTTTGTTTAAATATACATAAATATAGAAAAATATTAAAAAATGTTGATAGTATTAAAACTATGCATGGCCGTTACGAATGTTTTGATATTCGAGTAATGTTTTAAAAAATTCAGAACCCCTGTTGAAATGCTTTTAACAACAATTAATACATACGTTTACATTTATAATTAAAAGTTGCCGGTACTGAAAATATCCATTAACTAGGGTAAAACACATGATGACGGCATATTAAGAGCAAATATATACATTATACACATATGTTAACTCTAGTATTGTCCATAGAAGATATACATCAGACAGGTACTAGTGACTGGGCCAAATTTACAAGCATTCAGGTACACTTAGGTAGGAACCCGTGATTCATTCTCGCCCGTGCATTTACAAGCAGTTGGGTACAATTAAGTTTTGTATTGTATATAATTGTACATCAACCACATTAATTACGCTATCAGCCATATTCATCATGCTATCAACCATATTAAATACGCTATGTTAACAGGTCACTCATTGAAAGATAAAATACTCGCTGCAACGATTGAGTAGCAGCTAACACATCGAGAGCTTAAAGCTTGACCTCAGTACGGTTATTACCATTAACATTAGAGGAAAAACCAAAATCCTTACTATAAACCTTCACTAAAAAAAAATTAGTATAAATATTAACAAGAATACTATATTTAAACGATACCTCTACACCTAGGGTAGAAGAGGCTGCAGATATGATTAATAATAAGTTACAAACAGTTTAATTTTTACCTTTACATCTGTGCAGAATAAATTTAGTGGTAACCAGTCTTTATCTGAAGAAGCTATTGTGTAGCGAAACGACAGAAATAATTTTTAAATAAATGCTTTAGTGAAGAAGTAAACTGTTAATAAAAATTATTCTGTGTGAGAATGTTTTATTTTTAGACAAAAACGCATTTGAAGGTAGAATGTTCTTATATTTCAAATAAACACTGATTAGGGATTTTACTTTTTACTAATCATTAATTAATTTCTATATGACTATATTTAAATTAATGTAATCATATTTTGAAAACATTTCAATTAAGAATTATTAGGTTTTTCTGAACAAGATACCTAATTAAAAAGATTGGGTAGTATAAATAGTAGGTAGAGTTTACAGTTGAACAACAATATAAATTTGCTTGTAGCAGAGGAATCATACAGGTGAGTAAGTTAGATATATTTTTAATTTTAATTGATGGTTTATAACTATATATTATATATATATATATATATATATATATATATATATATATATATATATATATATATAAAATAATGAAGATATTTCGACCGATATAAATGTTAATTATAAATATAATAATGTTAGGAATTGCGGTCTAGTCAATAATTACTCTTTGTTTTGAGCCAAGCTTTCGCAATTAGTTTATTGCTTCATCAGGGCCTATAAGGTAGGTACATCAGAACAATGTATATCAGAACGATAGTAATATCTACTTACAAAAACGTGAGTATCCTATTAGTAACTGAATACAGTTAAGAAGATATAAAAGAATATAATACCCAAATACATAAATTCTAGTTTATAAACATCAGTTCTCTATTATACTCTAAAAATTAAAATGACAAATATAATTGACATACAAGGTGTCAATTATTATGTCTTACATAAAGTAGGCAAGTGAAAAAAAAATTTTTTTTTTATACATAATAATTGACGAATTATTCTATACTTATATCTGCAAAATTATAATTATTGTTAGTTTTATTAATTTTATGAAATTTTAAAATATACGCATAAACTGTGCTGAGATTTTTCACATCGGTTTTAAAATTTAAAGAATTAGGTGCATTTAGAATATGGGTCATTTCAATAAAAAGTCTATTTTTGTAGTTAGTTTCTATATCCAAAACCTTTACATTTTTAAAATCAATAACATGGTTGAATTCTTTTGAATGTATAGCCAAAGCACATGAATCTTTCCCAAGTTTGCAGTCACTTCTATGTTGAGTGACTCTTGAGTATTTGTAAATTTAATAATTTACAAAAAAAAACAAATACAAGTAAAAATGTTCAATGATAATAGCAAATGGTTCATTAATCTAACTGAGAAGGTAATTCCTGAAGATGTAAAAAACTTACTATCACTTGGTCCAAAATTTAGCATATCTCTATCAGCAACAGAATTACCAGTTAATAAATTACTTGCTGATGTAGAAAATATTATTGAAGGGTTAGATCAAGATCAGAAGGATATTCAAAGAGCTAGAATAACTAATGTAATCACAAACTTTTTGGGTTCATCTAATAAACATACTATGTTAGAGAATGTTTTCAACAAGGCTAGACAATTTATTACAGATAACTCTGATATTTATATTACTAAAGCTGATAAAGGTGCTGTCACTGTAGTAATTTCTAAAACAGAATATATAAACAAAATTGAAGAATCACTTAAAGATGACCAAATATATCAAACACTTAACAATGATCCTACATTTACTACACAAAAGAAAAATAATGATCTTCTTAAATTATTACAAAAAGAAAACTGTTTAGAAAATACTACAGTAAAACAACTGATTATTAACAACTCTACAGCTCCTAAATTCTATGGTCTACCCAAGATACATAAGAATAACACTCCTTTAAGACCCATAGTATCTTCGATAAATTCCCCTACATATAAGTTGTCGAGTTTTGTTGCGGACATTCTAGCTAAAGCTTTCAAAAATCAAAATAACTACAATACCAAAGATTCATTTATATTTGCAAATGAATTTAATAATTTTAAACTTCCTCCTGGTTTTGTTTTAATTTCTTTAGATGTAGTTTCATTATTTACAAATATTCCTATAAATTTAGTTAATGACATAATTTCCAATAAATGGGAAATTATACAACCTCACTGTACTTTCACTAAAACACGTTTTATACAAACAATCAATTTTATTTTTAACAATACTTATTTTGTATTTAATGGTAAATATTATAAACAGGTTTTTGGTACACCCATGGGATCTCCTCTCAGTCCGATTATTGCAACGATTGTGATGGATTCTCTTTTTGATGACGTTATTCCCAGACTTCCATTTCAATTACCTTTTATTAAAAAATATGTAGATGATGTGATATGTGCAGTACCATCTGCACAAATTAATGAAACTTTAAATATATTTAATAGTTTTAATCATTACATACAATTCACAATAGAAAAAGAAAATAATAATAATAGTGTTCCTTTCCTGGATACTAGGTTGATTAGAAGTGAAGATGGTATATTAATTCTGGACTGGTACCAGAAGCCTACTAGCTCGGGTAGATACATTAATTATCACTCTAATCATCCTATTAACCAAAAAATTAACATCATTTTAGGTTTAAAAAATAGAATAAAAAGGATTGCTCATCCTTCATTATATGAAAAAAACTTAAAAATACTTAATAATATTTTACTTAATAATGGTTACCCCAAACATTTAATTAACAAATTATTATATAACACACTCACGGTCAACCCACGTAATAACTATCCTAATGAGAATAATGAGGATAACGTTATCTATAGAAGAATTCCATTTATCAACAATCTAACTTCCAAAATAATTGACATTTTAAAAAACAATAATTTAAAAATTGTTAAATATAATGTAAAAACAATTTATAAACTATTTTCAAAAATTAAAGACATGACTCCTGTGTTGAGTAGCTCTAATGTAATATATTCGATCCCTTGTGGTGAATGCAATAAAGTCTATATAGGCCAGACATCACAATGGCTACGCTCAAGAGTCACTCAACATAGAAGTGACTGCAAACTTGGGAAAGATTCATGTGCTTTGGCTATACATTCAAAAGAATTCAACCATGTTATTGATTTTAAAAATGTAAAGGTTTTGGATATAGAAACTAACTACAAAAATAGACTTTTTATTGAAATGACCCATATTCTAAATGCACCTAATTCTTTAAATTTTAAAACCGATGTGAAAAATCTCAGCACAGTTTATGCGTATATTTTAAAATTTCATAAAATTAATAAAACTAACAATAATTATAATTTTGCAGATATAAGTATAGAATAATTCGTCAATTATTATGTATAAAAAAAAAAATTTTTTTTCACTTGCCTACTTTATGTAAGACATAATAATTGACACCTTGTATGTCAATTATATTTGTCATTTTAATTTTTAGAGTATAATAGAGAACTGATGTTTATAAACTAGAATTTATGTATTTGGGTATTATATTCTTTTATATCTTCTTAACTGTATTCAGTTACTAATAGGATACTCACGTTTTTGTAAGTAGATATTACTATCGTTCTGATATACATTGTTCTGATGTACCTACCTTATAGGCCCTGATGAAGCAATAAACTAATTGCGAAAGCTTGGCTCAAAACAAAGAGTAATTATTGACTAGACCGCAATTCCTAACATTATTATATTTATAATATATATATATATATATATATATATATATATATATATATATATATATATATATATATATATATATATATATATATATATTTTTATAGCAACAGCATAATCAAATACGATGGATTACCTAAAAGAATTTAACAGGGTTTCTGAAGACAAGGAAGTGATATCAACCGAAATTTTAGAAGTCGACAAGATTTATAAAATTATATCTGCAAAGGAGGTTGGAACTAGATATGGAAGATCAGTTTTAATTGAATTAAACGAATTCAAGATTTTCTTGCCAAGAAGGTACAGTCAAGTGATTAACAACAAACAAATAAATGAAATAAATAAATTGGGTAATTTTACCATAACTGTAACAAGATTTCAAACCTATGGTAGATGGCAGCAGAAGACGCCCGTGCTTGAAATGAGACAGCTAGAAAAAGGTAATTACAGCTTGATAAAATATAGAAAAAGTAAAAGATTCTAATTTCATATTTTAATCTTTTTGCAGACTAAGCAAGTAATCACCGATAATAAAAAGTCGACATACCTGTGTATTAGGAAAGAGCAACCGATTTTTATTTCTATAAGTTATATGATTATATTTAAAAATAAACTGTTTTATTGAGTTGATGTTGCTTAATTTCATTGTTTACAAGCGCCTGTGTTAATATGGAATGAAATAAACTGTTTCATTCAACAACATGATAATATTGATACTAGAGCATGCATGCATACTACATCTAGACAGATATTTATAAAATGATACATATCGTATTAATAATAATACTAATCTAAGCCTTATGTACTAAATAAATAAAATATAATTTCTCACAGATAAACTAAGAGTTATGCGAGGAAACGATTGATACAATAGCCATCTGCGTCCAATGTAGATTTAAAAAGAAAAGTAGTATCAAATCCTTACCTTTAGATCACGGATTACCTTGCTACAATCCTATCCCTTAAAGAGGTCATTTCGATATCAAATCCTTTAATCAGTTTAGCAGATAGGGGCAGATAGGTAATCAGTAATAACTTACCCTAATCAGGTCGTAGGTTACTTCACCCTTATAGTCATATCAAATACTCTAATCAATTCAGCAGTAGATGATGAATGATAGGTAATCGCTAATCAATGTTGTATCATCAACTTCATAATTATCGATATAGTCGCTAATCGTATTCGTAATCTAATGCTGTAAATTAACAGGGTTAACTCCACTGTCATTTAAATACGTATCTGTAAACACATCATTATCATCAAAATCCTCCAGTTGTAATTGGATAACCGCAGGCGATTATAATTACACTAACCCTTCAATCAATCAATCAATCATAGCACAGGAATCATCATCAATAATGTACATTATTGAATTTGTCTAATAGATAGAATATAATTTATCTTCTTGTGTTTTTATTTCGGAATTTTTTTTTCTGGGAATTATTTTTAAATAAAATGGATTTAAAATAGATGTGTAACCGTTTTTTATAAATACTATCTTTAGAACGCTTTAATGGATAAACTCCGTGGTCTCGGGGTTAGGCTATGGACTTGTAAACAGACGTACTTCACGAACCCTAGTTCGAAGCTCGCTGGATCCTTTGATTTTATAAAAAAGTGTAGCAGGTTGCCTATCTACAGGTGTATAGAAATCAATCTACTATACCGATCACATGACGTCACCGATAGATGGCAATAGCAGTACTAAAAATTCAAATCCAAGATGACAAATTGAAAATGACAGATACAAAAATGACAAATGCAAAAACGACAACTTCAAAAATGACACATTCTAAATTGACAAATTCAAAATGACAAATGCAAAAATGACAGATACAAAATGACAGACGTAAAATGACAGATACAAAATTAACAGATTCAAAATGGCAGTTCAAAATTGACAGATTCAAAATGGCGGTTTTAAATGGTTATCCAAAATGGCTATTCAAAATGGCTATCGCCCTCTCTCTCGCTGTCCTATCCCCACTCCCCCCACTTAGGCCCCCCACTTAGCCCTCCACTTAGGCCCCCCACTTAAGCCCTCACTTAAGCCCCCCACTTAAGCCCCCCACTTAAACCCCCACTTAAACCTCCCACTTAAGCTCCACCCCTATCCCTACTCCTCCGAGTGGGGGAAAAGTGGAGGGGGTCAGCTCAAGTGACGGAATACCTACTAATGTCAATATAATAAGTTTTAAAAGTAAGCACTTTAATTTATGGAGAACATTTACCTTTTACCCCTTTTTGTTATTTATTAACGTTATGGAAATGTATTATAATAACGTAATGTATATTAGCAATACGTTTTGAGGTTGAAAAACTTGGCAAGCCTTGCCTCCGCAGCTCTAGGTTTTCCTAACTATATTACCATCATTACCATTCGTAAATTATTATTCTGATTCTTTTTTTACATTGCAACAGTTATCTACCCACGTATTTAATTAATTAGAATTATTGTAGAAGTATCATATCATCGCTTTTGTTTTATGACTTTTGATGAATTCTTGATATGAATCTGTAGTCGGCGCCTCCACCAAATGTGATGATTTTTGAGAATGGATCTAGGCGGTTAATTCTTTTACTACATGCTAGATTATAATCACAAAAAGTAAAGTTGTGATACTACCAGTGCACATCGTCCAAGAAGTCGCACTTGGAGTTCGTCTAAAGGTAGATAGGCATTGATAAGTTTGATACTTTTAAGTAGAGAACGTACGTCAGATTAACACCAAGCAGTGGCGTGCGGTGAGAATTTAGGCTAGGGAAGCAACCACGATTTTAATTATAATACACCTAGGTACAGGCGCGGAATAACGGGGAGGGAATAATCCCCTCCCCCATTTAGAAATAAGTTTACATAGAATAGAAACAAATAATGTTTGTTTAATTATTATTTATTAAAACAATTATTTTTCCAAAGATTTCCCCCTCAAAATACTTCTCTGGATCCGCCCCTGCTAGGTACAATAAAAAACAGTGTTATAATTATTAAGCTTAAAAGTTTTTCAAAGAAGCACTTTTACACTTTATACTTATGGAATTTGTTGACTATCATTCTTTATTTAAAAAAAAACTACTACTACGTATCAATTTTCCGGTCTTACTTAGCAAGATACCGGTACAGGTTTTAATCTTTATTGTTAAATTTGAAAGATCTGGTTTTGATCTGCCTTTCTTAATAATTTGTAATTTCTCTCAAAACTGTATGCGAAAAATTCCTTATTAATAATTTACAAACTGAACAAAAAATCGTCCCGATTCGGCTATATCGAAGGTACTCGAACCTTTCACCGAAGCAGTTGAATTTGCAGTCGTGACGATAATGCAATTTTAAATTTGCATACAGGCAAACTAAATAGAACTATTTGTCTTTAAAAAAATACAACTTATAAATTAAAATAATAAAATGCGACAAAATACAGTCTCATTCGCAGATTTACATTACTTAAGTAACACTAAATCGAACAAATAACCAAATTATAATAAATAAACATTTGGGAACGAAGCACAATAAAAATTACGACCAAACAATGTTAACCAGCCAAACATCATCCGTCTATTTTAACACCCCGCGCTCGCTGATTCACGCCAAGGTTAAGAGAAGAGCATTTGTAAGCAGTGCTTATATGAAGTGTATGTATCACATTTGAATCGGTATTACCTTTCCGTGCAAGTTTAATGAGCCTAATTTAAAATAGTACTCTAAATAATTATACTTTTTGCTGTACAGAGTTGATATTGAGCTTTAATTTGATAATATTTCAATTTAAATAAACGATAACCATAATTTTACAAAAGTATTTTTGTTAGCATTGTTTTTATTTTTAATAGATTCTCAAGGCAAGCATTGCTTCCATTGCTTCCATGGACCGCACGCCACTGACACCATGTTACCATACTATTGCAGTTATCATTAAACATTATTATGACTTGCAACTGGATTGCACACTGCACAGTTGCTATGCTGGACTATTCTTAGGCTAACCTTTTCTTCAATACTTCAACGTTTTCCGAAAACGTGATTGTATTTTCTTTTGTGCTGTTCGTTAATGCTACTTGCATCCTGATTATTTTTTTAAATTAATTAGCAATTTATTTTTACTGTTTATTATGTGTCAGAACTAATTTATTAAGATAATATAAAATAAGAATTTACTAAGAATCGCGTTTATTTAAAAAAATATGCAATTTTCAATTGCAACAATATATTTCAAAATAGATTTTCATTAAAACCCTCGCAAGACTGTGTCTTTTTAAAACTACGATTATTATCACTAGATCATACAATAGGCGTATAAAGTGAAATGAATATAAAATACAATTTTCACGGTTAAAATATCGGATAATTGCATTCATATCGAATATTACAAGTTATCTAACTAGAAGGACACTTCATTCATTAAATTTGTTTATTTTTGTTTTTTACAACGTCGTGTTTGATTACAACTGAAAAGATCAATTTAATTAAACAATAACAATAAATTTTCCTTAAATAAATAACAAGTTACAGAATCTAAAATAATTTGAGGCGTGGGAAATCACTTCTTACCACCAAGAGGCAATAATTTTCGGTGTGATACAATTTACAGCGGCCTTGTGTATTGTAAATTCAAGATCTGGCCATTTAATCGAAGTCGTGAGGCTTCCATCTTTGCTTCGCAGCAATTATCTCCCAGCATCTCCTTAACTTCATACTAGAAAATAAATTAAGTTAATGTTCAATTACGGCCTTTAAATTCGTTGTACTAGAAGAGCTAGCTACCTTGAATTTAGCCGCGCACTGTTCGCACTTTATAATCTTGTATTTTAGATTTATTTAAATTGGCCGCGCTTCTTGGTGGTTCATAGGTACTCTTAATAAAACAACTGTGCCTACGCTTAACCACTGCTGTTGTGCCTTGTTGTTCCTTTATGGCAAATTTAGTACTTACTGAGATATTTTAAGTTATTTTCATGCGGAAAATACAGGCATGTAATCTTTCATATTGTTTTTTTTACAAAAAAAGCCTAATGTATGAAATGATTGTAAAGTAGTGCGATTTAAGCTGAACTTTTTAATTAAAACTTTTGTAGTAACACAATGTAAAATTCATTAATCTTCAGTTTTGGCACGCATAGTCATTATAAGATCAATTTTATAAAACTTGTATTACAAAGCAATAGTGATAAGTTCGTAAGTGCCAAAAGCAGCAGCTTTTGCGGTAGTTATCATAATCGTTTAACGTTATCGTTTTTATGCAATATTACGTCAAATACAAGTGCTACCGTGGCGGCAACTTTAGAAGTTTCATTAAACTGAAATTATTTAAAAATATCAAATTACTTTCTAGATATATAATCCTGACATATTATAGTAACAAAAGAAAAACAATAAATAATAATTATGTAAATGACTGTTATGTAAGATAATAATAGGTACCCAGAGTATTTGAAGAGTTGATATCCATTTTTAAATTTCGTAAATTGAAACCTGTTTGATGTGGAGCTGGGGGGAGGGGCAATTTAGTTTTACTTCTTCTGGAGAGCTTATTGATTTTTAATCTGAAACTAATTTTTTGGGCCTATAGAATCGTACAAGCTCAGACCCATAATGGTTCGGACATTATAATAATAGTTCGATCAGGACACCCCCGACTTCACTTCACTCCACCAACCAGAAACAGCCACCTGATGGATAGGACCAGAGAAAATTTTTTTTGGAAAGGGAAGAATTACAGAGCGTGCTTGCATTCAAAATGCAACAAATCAATATATAAATAACGACATATGTATATAAATAAATGAAGATCTTGCCATACAGGATGGTTTATATGTAAATTAAATGATTATATTTTTATATTAAAATGCGAAATTATTCTGAATAGTAGCTTCTGAACAACAACAGCCAATTATATAAATTAAACATCAGTAAACTATAACATGTCAATCTATAAAAAGATCTTGGTGACATTATCAGAAAAGATATAAAATCAGAATTTCATGTAAAACCAATTGTGAAAAAAGCTATGTAATTCTTTTATTTATTTATTTCAAAGAGCATTCAAAAATAAGTCTCTGGACATGATTTTAAAATTATACGAGAGTTTCATCAGGCCAAAATTAGAATATGGAATATGCACATACAATATGGAATCCTTACTATGCGAAGGATGTCTAGTCATTAGAGAAGTTATAAAGAAGGGTTACAAGAATTCCACCAGAACTATCTAACGGTAAAATATTTTCGAGCCCCCAAAATTACTCTAACACTAAATGCAAAACTATACCCTCAATAAAATTCAAAATACAGAATACTTAAATGCTCACTTCATCACAAAACGATACTTACTGTAATGATCCGACTTAAGACATCTTAATTTAAATTATCTCCGGGCGAAGGTATTGATTTTCATAGCTTATAGATTATAAAGAAAATAAGGTTTTTTGTAGACATAAAAAAAGATATGGGCGCCATTTGCTTGCAAGTCCTTAAAACCCAGTATTCGCGAACAAAAAATGATGCTGGTCAGTGGTCATATTGAATGAATTCAATAATTAGTCATGTTTAGTTACGTTAATATTAGATTGATTAAAAATATTTTAAAGACTTCCACAAGGGAGATATACAATCACCCAATCAACACTATACTGACGTGTTTTTAACCCAATGCTAGGCTCGTTTTAGCACCTTCTATGAGATTTACAACGACCAACATTTGCTCTGCTTGGTGAAACTGGGGAAATCTTCATCCTAATTCCGCATTCTAATTCGTATTCTCTATCTTTTTTAATAACTACAAGTGGTTAAACTAATAGGAACAGTTGTTGTGGATCGTTGCTATTATAGTAACAACTTATTAGGTGTTGTTATCTCACATGACTAGTAGTTATGAAAAGAATTTATCCAGAATTATGGCATATTTTCTTATTCTCAACATTGCAATTAAAGTTTAGCAACTCCCAATTCTAGAAAAGTATAAAGCACTTACTTTGGTCCAATATAATAGCATACCACAACTACCTATTTACAGGGATGTTCTGAGAAGGAATCAAAGAAGATTAAAAGAGGCAAGCATTCCTTTTCACTTACCAAAACAACGTTTTATAAAGCTGTTCAGATTAGATTGTGCTACAGCCTTAAATATTTGCAATGAGTTGAATGAAGTTCTTCCAGGTAATACACCACATACCTACACGGTACACGAACATATAACACAAACAAACGGTTTATGAATGATGGAGGGGAACTGATAACAGCCGAGGAAGAGCAACTACTAATATGGGAAAATTACTTCTCAAGCATTCTCAGCAGAATACCAGAGAAATCAGAAATAGGAGGAACGAAACAATTGCAGTTAGGAATTAACACCCCCCCCCCCAATCTTAGTGAACTAAAGAAGGCAATATTAAAACTTCGTAATGACCGAGCAACAGGCCCAGATAAAATACCTGCCGAATTCCTTAATGTAATGTAGTTAGATCCACATCAAGCAGCAACAGTTCCGTAATCGATATTTGATGATTCCAGACGACTGAAAACGCAAATATAGTTAAACTGCCAAAAAGGCAACTTTTTTAAGTGCAGCAATTGGAGAGGAATTAACGCTTCTCAATATATAATAAATAAAGTCCTCGCACAAATAATAAAACAGCAGGTTACTGGAACATCTGGA
Organism: Agrypnus murinus; assembly: GCA_929113105.1. Taxonomy (NCBI): domain Eukaryota; kingdom Metazoa; phylum Arthropoda; class Insecta; order Coleoptera; family Elateridae; genus Agrypnus; species Agrypnus murinus. The sequence continues at coordinate 2,471,750 of OV816028.1, read as the reverse complement.
GCCAATGATAAGACATGAACAGGCTGGTTTCAGACCAAACAGAGCCTGCACAGATCACAGCAACACTTAGGATCATCATCGAACAGAGTTTGAAGTGGAGAGGTTCATTATTTCTTTTGTTCATATATTTCAAACGTGCGTTCGACTCGCTAAATCAAAATGCATCAAAATGCAATTTGGCAGATACTGGATCTGAAAGGCATTCCACCGAAGATGATAAAATTAACTAAAGCTCTGTACGATAACGCCAGCTGCACAGTATTACACAATGGAAAAGGCAGCAACAACATCCAAATTTTGAATGGAGTTAAACAAGGCTGTCCCTTGTTGCCTCTTCTGTTATTATTGCCTTAGATGAGGTTATGAATAACGTAAATTTTCAAAATATGGGCATAACGTGGGGTCCAACAATCGCCTACATGATCTAGATTATGCAGATGACATATGCTAACACACACATATATAATGATATGCAAGCTAAACTAGATCTTCTCGTACAACAGGCTAATTTAATAGAGTTGGAAGTAAACATTAACAAAACAAAAGCGATGAGAATTGGAACCAACACTCAACAAAGGTTCCACATTAACAACGAACCATTGTTACTTAGGTGGAACAGAAAAGGTTAGGAACATATCAGATGCACAGTAAGATAGCAAGAATCTGTTCGTTGGATTTTATGGCCAACACAGAATTATGGAAAAGAACCAAGCAAACTAATCTATAAACCAAAATCAGGAAAAGGAAATGGTCGTGGGTTGGCCACGCATTAAGAGGAGATGCCAACAACATAGCCAAAGCGGCACTGGAATGGAACCCTCAAGGCAGCCGTAGACGAGGTAGACCCAAAACAATCTGGAGGCGAACAATGCGACAAGAAGTACCGAAGACGGGAAGAACGTGGCTGGAAATAAAGCACATTGCACAAAATCGAACCAGATGGAAAACATTCACAGAGGCTCCAAGCTCCAATATAGGAGATTGAGGGCATCTATATATATTTCCACTGAATACGATTTTTTCTGAGCGTAGCAAGTTATTTAGATTATGACTCAAAGTTTTCCACAATTTCTCCACTTTTTCTGATTAAGTTTTAGAAGGTTTTAGTTTAGTCATAATTTTATTTTCCATTAAATAATTAACAAATGTTCATATTGAACGTCGAATGTTTTCTTCCTTGAACCTTTTTATTATCAAATGTCATTGCTATAGAAACCTTAATTAAACAAACGTCTTCGTTATGAACAGTTCTGAATGGATTGAATGGTTATGAATCATACTATCCGTTCAGCTAAAGATGAGCTCTGGTCATCGATGCTGTCTGTGTGGTATAAGATTAAAGAATTCCTAGTCAAATCAGCATCCATAGTTTGGCAATTATTGATGTTTACGAAAATGTCATAGGAGGTGACTTTTTGAGGTTGGGGATAAGTAATGTTGAACGTTTGAAGCCTTCTTTTAGTTTTTAACATTGATACTTATTATTTTTTCAGTAAGAAACTAAGAATTAGATTTTCGCGAATGCCTAATTCTTGACGTTCTCTAGTTCTATAGAATTATTACCAAATACTATAAAACAAGAAATCACTTTTACTTATAATTCAGAAATTAACTCATTTCTAACCGTTGTAATAGTAGTACCTTCAATATCTCTAATATCTTTAATAATAATTATACAGTGTGCTGGACAAAGAAGCTAAAATAAGATTGTGCTTGCCTTGTAACACGATTTCCTATAAATAATAATAAATATAATAAATATAGAGAAGTATTATGTATATTCTTACTTTTCAAATACATTTTTACATTCAAAATAATAAAACTATTTATAGTATTTTAATCAACTTAAATGCTACCAAGTACTCAATTAAAATATAATTAATGTTAATGGTGCTTACCTATCTCTTCTCTTGTTTATTTATTATATACACATATATTACTAGTATATTTCCTTCATAACCTTCAGGTTTCTTAACACTTTGTATGTTTGGGTCTTGCCATGATTTAGGTGGATTATCTTTGGAATAGATCCAAGTTTCATCCATATAAACTACTTGCATTGGCGACGATAAATTTATGTTTGCCATATAACATTTTAAAAACTGAATACGCCTACTGGCAATATTTGACTTTTCGACTAATGCTCTACGATTGTTGTCTTTGACAAATTTAAACCCAATGTCATATAGAACAGTAGTGTTTAAACTACTTACTTTAAAATATAGTACTCTTGAAGTTCATTATTTAAAGAATTGAGAGTAACATGTTTTTCTGAAACAATACAAAATACAGACTTTATAAAATCAAAAATATTATACTACGCCTTACTTTCACTATAGGTATATCTTCATATACAGTTTCTCTGACGACTATTTTAGAATAATCTGATAGGTCTGCAGTTTTCAACTTCTTCCCTAGTCTTTTTTACCAGGACTAGACAAAACTGGTTGGTTTCTACTACGGGCCTTGGACCCTTCCAACAGTTCAAACACTAATTCCTAAAGCATCAGCTGCCCGCTGCAATAAACAAATAACTGTACAATAAGATCATAAATAATTAACGTGTCTTACTTCTTGTACACAAGATGAAGGAAGTAAATGTCCACAGTGTTTTTTTTCCCTCTCGAAGTAGTTTAATACATTCAGCAATAACTGCTGAGACTGCGAATGCAGTGTCTTCCCTGGTACTGACTTAATATTATGTAGATAAAATCTCGATTTTTTACAAGTTCTAAGAAGAACTGTTGCTTATTATTATTGAAATACTAAATCACTCTCGAAAAGTATTTAGGTAAATAAGAAATAACTTTAGCAAATGTCACCTGCGTCAATCAAATCTACAGGTATCAGGATACCTGTGACATGTTTTACAATAAAGTCAGATTCAGATGTTCTATAATTTTGGCATTTTCTTCCAGAAATCTGTGAAATACTTTATAGAATCCCTAAAATTGATCTACTTTATCTGTAGTAACGACATTAAATTCTTCCACAATAATGTTGCCAATATATGTAGTTATTTTTACTACTTTGTGGCAATCTGGCAATATCTTAGTTTGATCTAGGAATTTATTTGTATAAGGTTGGCCACACCGTATTCTACAGAACTAGTCAAATCAACTTCCAACCACCCAGAGAAGTGCTAATATAACGCTCTCCTCGTCATACTCGTAAATAACGAGAGTAAAGCATAACAAAAAGCTTTCTGTGATAACTTCGTGTAAAGATGACGCAAATCTCATCTTTCCTTGGACGGATAATATGTGTGTATTAATTTTAAATTTAACATTTAATTTTTTTTTGCCACAGTCTATCCGATTTCAAAGTACAAAAAAATTGGTGCATTCACAACTATACCTAAACCATAAATACAAAAAATGAGTCATCACAAATCACCTGGGCGACAGCGGGTTGCTTTCAACGCATTATTGTATTCCATCTCTCTCTATTGTACAACGAATATACGAAAAGAAAAAAGTAAACAATAGAAAGAGAGAGAGAGAGATGGATGCACTAAAGTGTTGGGAGTCCCCCGCTGTCACCTAGGTGATTTGTGATGACCCATTCCTTGTATTTATGGTTTAGGTATAGTACGTGGCTAATAAATAACTATAATTGTTAAATGTTTTCTAATAACTACTAGTTGTTAAAGTTACTTTGCAGAATATCAATTTTTAAAATTAGTGGTAATGGGAGTCGTTATAAATTGTTGTTACGTCGAGTCGTTATAATAACTACCAAGATAACAACTTTTTACAGAATAGCCACAAATGATATAAACGTAGAGCATGAAGCTTTCGTCTGTTTTCCATGTTTAACAGCCCACATGTCTTAATTTACAAGAAATCCTTTCATGTTTCCGTATACCAAAAATCAATCTTAATCAAGCATTCTGTAGTACTTGAAGTTTTTTAACATCTGTTTATTTTAGACTTGGGCCATAAACAGTGTCACAGTAATTAGTTTTAGACATCACTATGATCTTCTTAGTTTTTTATTTATTAAGAAGTGAACGGTTTGAATAAACTAGCTTGAAAGCTACATAACCACTATACATTTGGAATATGATGAGAAAATCTTAGTTTAGAATCAAAATACACCCCAGAATTTTTTACATTTTCACTTAGAGTTAGCGTAATGGTATTAATCTGGACACTGATATTGTCAGTAGATAAAAACTGGGTGTTCTGGAACCACCCCCCCACTCCTGACCTTGACCTTGAACCTATCTCTGTCACCTAAACGTGGCAACACCGCATTCTCAAGGTCATCAAAATGGCAACAATGTTGGTGAGCTTGAACCTATTTCTCTCTAACACATGGTGACCTTGAACCTATCTCTGTCACCTAAACGTGACAACACCGCATCCTCAAGGTCAACAATCTGGCAACAACGCATTCTCAAGGTCATCAATATGGCAACAATGTAACTTCAAGGTCATCAAAACGGCAACAATGTTGGTTACCTTGAACCTATCTCTCCAACACATGGTGACCTTGAACCTATCTCTAACAATTAAACTCAATTTATTAAGTTATATCCATTTTACATGCAATCATACTCGAGTTATGTTAAAAACCTGTTACAATTCATTAAAAAGAAGTTTATTAAAATTATATAAGCATTAGCTTTATTGACATCACGTTATTAATATAACAGTAAGTTGTTTTTACTGAAAAATATAATACATTCAATTCAACAGTGTTCTGCATTTAACGTCATTAACTTAAACGAATGTTGCATTTAAAAAGAAAACAGCATATTATTAAATTCAAAACAAAACCTAACATTCATATAAAAAGCACTGCATTAAATATTGGTACTTTAAGTTTGAAAGCAGCAGATTTTTAAATTAATTTCAATCTACCAATTTTAAATTAACAATAAAACTATTTAAGTCAACCTCTGAAATAAGTTTTGTATTTAAATGCATACTACATTGAATTAAAAGTTCGAAACATTCTCAAAATCCTCAAATAAAAGATAAATGCACTCTGTAAGCAAATACAATGTTGAAAAAGTTGAAATATGTAATCCTCTGAAAGCCGATGTCGATGAAGACGCGCTTACTTATGTCGTATCGCGTCCGACGGGCGAAAGGGAATCCGGAATGCGGAAACCGGCGTAGTAGGTTTTGGGGCACTTCAGCGAGACAGTTCTAGGGTCTCTAGATTTTATGTCTCTCTCCAATCTAGTGACTTCTCTTCGCTTTCTGGTGTGTGTTTTTACGATTGTACACTCGATGTCAACATTAATAAACTTCTAATAATGTTTAATTTAATTTCCCCTTTAGACTGTCGTAATCATTTCTAACTTTGACAAGGACAATAAATTGAATGTTGTTTGATGACCTTGAAGATACATTATTTGGTGACTATACATTGTTGCCACGTTTAGGTGACAGAGATAGGTTCAAGGTCACCATATGTTAGAGAGAGATAGGTTCAAGGTCAAAACATTGTCACCATTTTGATAATCATTGTTGTCACGTTTAGGTGACAGAGGTAGGTTCAAGGTCACTATGTGTTGGAGAGAGATAGGTTCAAGGTTACCAACATTGTTGTTGTTGTTGTTCAGATGCATAAATAATATAGAATAATGGCCCTAAAATAGACCCTTGGGGGATACCCTTAGTGATATTTCGGAATTGAGATAAGTGTTTATCATGCTTTACTGTCTGTTTTGTATCTGTCAGGTAATTTTCTATTAACATTCTAGCAGATAAACTGAAACCAACAGGATGAAGAATAGCGAATAATAATTTATGATCAAGGGTCCCAAAAGGTTTAGAATAGTGCAAGAGGACAGGCAGCGTCATATGACCTTGTCCAGTGCCCTGAAGATGTCATCTGTAACCTTTAAAAGTGCCATATTACAACGTAAGATCACTGCTGTTGTGTTGCATTAAACCCTCCCCGAGTAATCACTCGGGGAGGGTTGGCTTGGACGATTGTCCAAGCCAAAAACATATTTTACATATGACTATCAAAAAAATAACTAAATATGTCTTATATTTATACAATTAGTAGTGTAGTTAATGCAGTTGGTGTACGCTGCGTTCTAAGACGTTCTAAGAGTTTTGATAATTAAAAGTGCTCACTTTTTAAATTATTTTTTGTTACCTTATGAGTTTTGTATTCCAAACTATTTTGTGCGATGTTTAAACATGCCTTCCGATCGGTCGGTAAAATAGCAGATAATTGCATAATAAGCGTGATGATCGTGATTTTTTGTACAAATAAACTAATTCAGACACTGGAGCATTTAAACAAAATCATTTGGTTTAACTAAAGTTATAAAGTGTCTTCTAGTCTGGAGAACGATTCGAAGATATCAACACAGCTCTTAAACTATTAATATATAATTTTAACCATATAAGTTTTCTTGTGCGTCTTTAAGTATACATTTTAACCTACTGTAATCGTTAAATCAGAAATAATTTGTCATATACATTTGAACTTTGGGTGAGACTAAGACCAATTCTGAAGACTAAACGGAATTAAATACAAGATCTGTAATTACGGCATGTAACTACCGTGTCCATAAAAGAAATAAGAATTAACTGAATATGATCGTGTAGTATAAGATATGAAATATAAAAAATAATTCTATAGTAGTTCTCAAATTCTGTTTTAAAAATACATATTTAAATTCGGATTAATTTTAAATTGATTAACAATTCTATTCAATGATTTATCTATTCATTCAGTTAACATTGGACATTACATGAATGAAGCTCCCACGAAGGTGTTCAGTAATGAAATTGGATCATTAATAATCATTATCTCCAAATGAAGCGCCTGCAGCAAATATAAAATTGGACTGATTCAGTGTGATATTTTTTCAAACTTGGGAAACTCCTCTAATGATAAAATAAGATTCGTTAGACGTGACCAGTAACGATTGTAGTGATCACTTCATCACTGAATTAAGTAAGGATAGAATACCTATATAGAGTTACATCAGTCTTTTGCAGTTCAGAACTCTTTTCCAACCCAATCTGGGAGAAAATGCTAAACACAGTTCAAATGCCCTTAAACTTACACTTAACCTTAAACTTCCCGAGTGAGTCCTTTGCAATAAATGTTTAAAAAAAAGTGTCATAAACTGCAATACGCGTAATAATGCTTAACTGCATTCGGCAGTTCTAATATATAGTTTTGACGTAACATCTTTGTTTACTGGTGTTAGGTATTCCTCAAGCCTCTGTTTCTCAGTGTAAATACAAGGTTGCATGCTTTCTGTTTTAAGATTATGGTCCGATATATAATATCTTAATCATTCCTTTTTTCTTTTCCGGTAAGCTGAAGTATAATTTACGAGTGCATTAACTGAAGGTATTTTGGTAAGTTAAAGATTATGTGAGATTATTGTTTTGCGATTATCTTAAGCGTCAGTACGGTTTATTATTAAGAAGATTATTGCCTTTCTTTACATGGTCCAACATTCTTCATATCGGTAATACTAGTAACTTTATTAAAAATAAGTTCTCGAGAAGATTTTTAATTTAATTACATATATATCAGCGTAATTTAGGTTAAATTAGTTTAAGTTATATTCAGTCTATCAATATCCATTCATTAAATCAAGAATTTTAGGTTTGGTAAATCAATTTCGAATCCTAGATTGAGTTTTTGTTTTAATGAAAGAAAAAATACAGAAGTAGAACAGAAAATTGTAGGTAGAAGATAAACTACGAAACTTTTATTAATCAGTATTTTGTCATACAGTAACAACTGTATTGAATTTGGTATTTAAGAAACGTAAAGCATTAAATTAAACTGTCAACATATTTGGCGAATATGACATATACTACATGGGAATAACCAAGAAAATGAAGTGTAGTAATTAAAGAAGCATGTTGTAATAGTGGAAAGATTGTGTTTGAAGTCAATTATGAAAATCGAATCTGTAAAGTTGTTTCTTTTTTAATCTACGTGCCTCTACGGGTGGTCGTTACTTGCTCTTTATTAACATTGAAACTATTTTCTTCTCTCTTTTTGGTAAATAACTACTGAACTATATTACATCTGATGACATTTTATGGTATATTTTTCAGTTTTTATAGTCGATTAACATACATACTTCCAGTGGAGCATTAATTTTACAATATTTATTCCAAGTTGTGTTGCATATACCTTCTCATATACTATCCAATTGCATTCTAGCTATAGATTGGCGTCAAATTACCGATAATTTCTTGTTTTTTAACATCTTTGCTCTGGAAATATGCTTGTGAGAGTGGTTTCTTCTTACTACCGCATCTTGTGTTAATCGTATTTATGCATTAGTTGCTTTACGAGCAAATTGCAGATATAGGTTAGAACTCACCTCAAAATCCTTAAATTGTTTTATAACCGCAAGCTATCAACTGAGCTATAAAACTGTTGACATAAATGCCATATTTACTGCTCTAGTTTAACGCAAGTGTAATTTATAATCATGCAATTAAATGTGCAGCGCACGGTGCAATAACATATGAAGTGATTTTTTGATTAATGTTAATAAAGGAATTTTCATGAAGTGTCGGTAGCTAAATATACAAAATTCGATTGAAATCCACACCCCCACAGTTGGTATAGTTTGCTTGTTATGGGATTCGCATCTTATGAGTTATCGATTATTATTGAATTAAGAAAATGTAATGGCTATGATGAGAGATTTTATAAGAGAATATGCCGTTTTTTTGTAAACCTGATACTCTGCCTATAATTAACTGAAAGTTTGTTAAAATGTTACTTAATTTTATTTTTACCAATTTCTTCTTAGTTTCTAAATATTTTTACTTTATTTTGCCAAAATCTTTTTATTTCTGTTAAGATATTGCCCACTATGGAACTACTTTGTTTTTTATAAAATCAGCCTATGTATAAGAGAATTTTAAGTTGATGCTCTCAACCTATTTTTGCTGTTTCACTTCATACATTTTTCAGCAGTTTCGTTACGAGCGAGAGCATTAACATACTCGTAGATGTCCGTGTGTTTTACTATAATTCAAGTAAACATCAGTACAGCAACAATGTTTTGCTTCACTTTGAAACTGTTTCTTTTAAGGAATAATACTACCAAAAAATAGCTTTAGTTCCGGTGTTTTTATTTAAATATATTGAGTTGTTAAGATAATGTTCATTAGTATAAAAGCAGATTTTTACAGTTACAATGGTGTGCTTTTTCTATAATAATAATTTTAGCTAATTTATTTTAGAAATTGTAGGTTAATGTCGTCTAACTAAATATATCAGAATATATAATTATAAAGAAAATAAACCGGTTTATTTCACTGATTATTTCCTTTATAAGGACTGCATCGCAAAGAAAATGGACACCTTCAGACTCGTATACCTTTTATAATTATGCAATACTTTTAATAATTTTATAATAAAACAACACTTTAATATCAAGAAAATTTATTAATTTACAAAAATATAAAAAAATTATTATTATTTTGCCAGTTCTCTCACTTTCTTTTGGAGGTTATGTATTAAATTTTGGACGACTTCCTTTGTGATTGCTTTGGCGGCATTATTCAATTTTTCTTTAAATCTTGTAGGCTAGTTGCAGCTTCAACGTTTTTCTGAAGATGTCGTTTAATAATAGTCAAATATCTTCAATACGACGTGCTTCGGGTAGTTTGGGGGAATAGGCCCTTTCTCGACAAAATTGACTTTATGCTGTTTATACCATTCCCTAGCGGCCGCTGCATAATGACATGCAGCTAGGCCCGACCAAAATAAAGTAGTTGCTGTATGCTTTTTAATCATTTAATCATTAATCATTTCTGGAAACATTCTTTTCGGTATAAATCTGCATTCAAATTGTCTTGAGTAAATAAGGGGATTTATTTCATGCCGCATTTGCATATGGCTTGCCATACTAAACTTTCTCCCATATTTTTAGACAAAAATCGACTTGTCCTTTTTGCTCACATATACATTTTTAGGGTAGTGTAAAACTAGGTCATTGACAATGTTTTATAATCAAATTTGCAGTAAGTTTTATCGTCCATTATAACACACTAGTTTTTCCTTGTTAAGATGTCATGCAGTTTTCTTGTCTGTTTTATTACTGCTACAGATTGTTTTTCGTTCCTTTTAGAGTTTTTGTTTTTTATAAGTTTTTAAATTGTACTGTTTCTTTATTCGCTGAATTATTCCTATTGATGTTTTTGATTTTTTCGCAGTGTCGCGTACTGACAACATTGATTTACTTTTAGAAACTTCTTTGGAGCGAAATGAAATTTCGGCAGGGTTCCCGAAAGAATTAAATAAAGGTTCCGGTACTTCCGATCTCTCTTTCGGTGTATTTTTATTTTGTGTAATCTACTTTACAAAAAATATATTTTCATACTTCAATGCCGTTGACATAAAATCACAGAGGTGCTTATATTTAAAGTGTATTTTCGATAATTATACATACCGAGTGCATGTCAAATTGTCGCATTCGCAAATGCCCATGTATTCGCGCAGTCGAGAAAATTATCTGCAATTAAATGCACAAGGGGTGTTTGATGGACAATTTCCCTCGCACAAGTAGTGTTTCCTATTAAAAAATCAAGCAAAAATTCAAAGTTCAAATCATATTGCCATGCCAAATCCAAGGTGTACTAGTGCAAATCGTCGATAATTTACACTTGTTCAAGATTATCTAATAATCTGGCATTGTTTGGATGACGTAACAATTTAAGAGATTTAATTGGCTTAAATTTTGTGTCTACATACGTGTAGAAAGTTAGGAACTGATGTTTACGTAGATGTAGTAAAAAGCAAAATTAATAAACAATACACAATTTACGACACTCAGTTGAGAGAGATTTAGCGTCATTTAGCACTTCACGGACAGAGATTGTGGTTATGTTTTACGCCACTATTGCCACTGCGTACTAGTTAAATAATTAATACGGATTCTAATAGACAGTAATTGTTTCAACTTCTCTTTTACTATCGAATATGAAATATATACTAGCTTCTATTTTAATGATTAATAATAGTAATAAAAAAAAACATAAAAACAGAAAAAATAGCTGCACTTCTTTTTGGTTCCGGTGCTTCGGTCCATTTTGAAGGTAAAGCTAGAGCGACAGCCAGACAGTATTCTAGGACAGTGTGCGCTGATACTCCATCAAGTTACAATACTTTACACCATCTACTAAACTAAAAAAGCCTAATACGGTAGACAATTTCAACATTGTCATTTTAACTGACAATGACAAAGCTATTAAGAACCTGAAACTAAAAGAATATATGAGGACTGACGGGGTTACCCCATAAGTTGTGAAAGGGTGTGCAGAATGGTTCAAAAATTTCTGTTACATATATTTAAATTTATATATTGAAAGTGCCGCCTTTCCTGAGGTATGGAAGGAATCGATCGTTGTCCCTTTGCACAAATCGGGATGTGAAAAAAGTGTGTGTAATTATCCCTCCATTGCTCTGATTTCTCAATGATTACTGAAAGTCAACATGGGTTTTTAAAAAAGAAAAGTACATAAACAAATGTTAATACTTTTACCAACAATATTTACAATAGTTTATTGTTTCTAGCCGTATATGGTGAAACTCCATAATCATGAAGTAAATAAAAGATTAGTAAAAGTTTCACAAGTTTATTATAATCTACCTGACAATTATTGTTTCAACAGCTAAGCTGTCATTATCAAAGGTAATATAAATATAAACAACACGTCGCTAAGGTAAAACAAAAAATAGATAACTAGATAAAAATAATAAAAATTTAACATCTAACACTTCTAGTACGGAGAATTACTGAGCTCAATCTGTTCATTCGTTAAAGGTACCCTGAGTTTGTGTTTGTATATCTCAAAATCTTCTAAAATGTCTAATTTTTGTTTGTTATTACAAAAATGTAGGAATTTAATATTATTTTGAGGAGTCATTGTGTGATTTTGTTCTAAAAGGTGTTTGGCATAATTAGATTTTTCAGGATGTTTATTTCTGTGACAACGCTCGTGCTTTTTATATCTTATGTCAAAATTTCGAAGTGTTTGTCCAATATATACCGAACTACAAAAATAACAATTCAAATAACGGTAAATGCCCGATTTCATGATATCGTGTGTTCTGCCTTTAGCATTAAATTAAAATGAAAAAGTATTCGTGTTGGTTTTAAAGGCTATTTTATAATTGTTAGTTTTTTATAGTATATTTGCAACTTTTTCTGATATTTTGCCAAAGTATAGTATACTCACACAGCCAGATTTTAGTAGAGAAGGTTTCAGCCATTAAGCAACTAGCACAAGTAAATCATTTTAATCCAAACATGATTGACACTTTAGTTAAGCAAAAAGATTGCAGGTTAGCTATCAAAAGAATATTATCATTGACCATCAAACAAAAGACACAAATTACATATTTATACCAAACATTTTGGTCGATCTCGGATGACGGACGTGGTCAGGCAGTTTGATTCCTGTGATTGACCTTAGACAGTCCAGAAATCTTACCAACGTAAATACTCTAATAAGATTGTATAATGTGTTGGTTAGACCAAACCTCGAATACACTTCTACTGTGTGGCACCCAAGTAAAATTGGTTTACTAAGAGACATTGAGAAGGTTCAAAATAAGTTTTTATGGTTTCTCTGTTATAAAGCTAATAATGTATATCATATACAATACCGTAGGGTAATAGATATTTAAGATACAAGTATAAAAAGTCATTCTTTATTGCGCGAACGGTTTAAGACACGAGCGAGATACGAGCGAGAATTTTAAAAGACGTGAGTGATATGTGTATCTTACAACGTTTTATCTACGATCATAACATTTTACTTAAAAGTTAAGAGTATTCATATTAATTAATATTTGTGACCGTCCACAGGAAAAGGGAACCTTAACTATTCCGAGGTCGAAATTGAGTTAGTTACATTTCCTAAAAGTAGATAAAATTTTGAACAAAATGACGCCTTTTTCGTAAAAAATTCCAAAAATTGACCGAGTTATGAATTTTTTAAGTTTTATAATGCACAAATCTTGTTGTGAGATATCGCGATTTCAATTTTGGCAATTTTCAACAACTGTTTTACAATGGAACATTCTTTTTCAACCCCACACTTATGGCGCTATCTTGTAGCATTTTTTTGCATAGATGTCAACTAGATAACAGAAATAAAAAAGGAAAATGTAAAAAACTTTCATGGAATTGTTTATTATTAATTTAATTATAACTTATTATTAATAAGATTAAGTTATCGTCGAAATGTTTATTTGTTACAGCTTGCGTATAAACTTTGATTAACCAGCCTGATGATATGTATCTTTTATCATTATTAAAATTAACAATGCCGGGTAGAAATACAAGAACAAGCTTGATGTTCAATGTATGTATGCAGTATTAATAAATACGATAGATCTAAATTATTATACGTACAAAAGCTTTACAGGGAATATACGAAATTATTTTAGTTTTGACTAATATTTGACCTTCGATTGATCTAAATTAAACCAAACCAAAGTGGATTATATAACAGTTGCAGTTCCTGTTTCTGTTTGCAAAATATAGCGGTATTGTTCGGTTCCGGTATGGTCCAAGTCCCTGCAGAACCCACATTCTTCTATTCTATGCAAAATGCAAGTAGTGGTGCCTCGCTTCGGTCGCCTTTAGATTTCTTCGATAAAGGCATTCAGTGGAGGGCATGGACTGACTATATTTTAAAGTTATCAACAGTTTGGAGTCGAACAGCGTGTGATTTATATGTATATGATACAAAAATATGAATTTAATATAGCTGCTGTTCAACTCTGATTTCAATACAGGAAAGCGATGTAATGTATGTACCTAAAAGTAGTCGATAGGCTACACTTACGGTGTAGGTTACGGGCAGTGTGAAGTTTCCCGATAAACCATATTAACACATTTGTAACTGGCTAATTGCAAATGTTATATGTTACACTTAATTATTTGCGTATATGTAATCATTCTATACACACAACTTTACAAAACTACAACTATTGTAGTTGCACAAGTGCTTTTTTTCTAGTCCATTCGAAAGGGAACCCGTATCACACGTATACGGGAACACGTATCTCTTTTTGGTTATTTCGTGTTCACAGCTATTTAATAGTGCAAACCTACTCAGAATAGTGTGTAGAATTATATATGTAGTTGCGTACTTAATCGTAGTGACAGCAGAAAAGTTATTAACAATTTAAGATGCGTACAATCATTTTTAAGGCAGTTTTTCTACCGTAGCTCATCAGGATGACTTCCTACGATAACATATTCACTATATCAGCGTTTCCCAACCGCCGGTCCGCGGACCGGTGCCGGTCCATCAGAGATTTTTTCCGGTCCGTAGAGGAATAACAGTATTTTCAAAATTGTACTGAAAGAATTTTTAATTCGTGTTATCCTGGAGCTAACGTAGGATCAAATAGTTTATCGGAGTTGACCAAGAGTAAACTCTGACTTTTATATGGAGCCGACGCTATACACAATACATACATACGTAATATATAACGCTCCGTACCTATGTGGTGAGGTAATATCCAGTAATAGGTAATAAGGAGCGGAATCTGTGCCAGCGCACTACCTCAATCATTTCTACCGGAAGTCTCTTTTGCCAACACTTCCAGGGGCGGAGCTAGGGGTAACATGGGGTTTTTGGGAGCGATCGAACATGTGTTGGCGGCATTCGATGTTACGCGGCCTGCTACGATCGGTGCATATATTGGTTTTCCGCTCTAGGGAGCTCCGCCCGTTTTCGAGAGGCGGTATCTCGGAAACTATAGGTGCCAAAACGACTATCTTGGCGTCAAACGACGGGAAATCTCGAAATGTTTCACCTGTAAGTGCCGTGCAAAACTATAAGAAAAAAGTTACAGCCGAAACACTCAAAATTTTTCGTGCTAAAGTAATATCACCGCCTCCAGCCTAATCGGGTTCCTAAGTGGAAACCACTTCTGGAGGTCTTATATGAATGTCTCCTGGGTCGTTTGAGCCCATTCCAGTTTTTGATCGCCGCTTCCAAAACCCACACACCAGCATTTTCAGTTATATCTCCGCTCCCTGTCTAGATATCTTGTTCTGATTTTAAACAATCGAACGTCCTATGTATCTAGAACCCGGTAATAGTCTTTGGCGCCGTACCCCGCCCTACGATCGTTTCTCGACGTTCGTTTGGCGAAAAGAGAAAAACTCCAGCCCCTCGGTACTCGCCGATTTCGGGCCGGGCCCCGTTTTGGTCGTTCGAGGTTTGGTATGCGGGAAGCGGATGAGGTACAAAAACCGACTTTTGCTATTATAAAGAATGGGTATTAATTTATTTTAAATTGTTCTTCTACAGTAAGTAAATTTATTATTATAAGATTTATTTTACGAAATGTTTTCTTTAATCTTTTACCTTACCGGTCCGCAAGCAAATGCTACGTCGTTTGGCGGTCCGCGAACGAAAAAGGTTGAGAACCGCTGCACTATATGATTTACGTAAAAAGTTTAATATCTCAGGATCCAAGCATCGGATCTTATGGAATTAACTCGCATCGATGCCACTTTTAGATAAAAAAAAATATAGTACAGTCTGTAAATATATGCGCTATAATATTACCAAAACTAAAAAAGTCGCAGTTCAAGTCAAAGTCACAGTTCAAATAATAGCAACAGACAACGATTCATGTGAAAAACTTACACTCCATTTAAAGCTAGTCTCTGATAAGTTTTAAATGGTACATTTACTCTCTCCAGCCATACTGTGTGGAACTCCATAATCATGAAATATAATCAAATTAAAAGATTAATTTAAAGTTTCACAAGTTTTAATAGTTTATCTTAACCTGACAATATTGTTTCGACATTAAAATGTCATTATCAAAGATAGATAAGATTGATAAACAAACACGTTGCTAAGGATAAATACATACAGAAAATAGGTAACTAGATATAATACATACAAAAACTAAACAATGACACCTCAAAACAACATTAAATTCTTACATTTTTGCAACAACAAACACTAATTAGACATTTTAGAAGCTTTTGAAATATACAAGCATAAACGCACAGTACCTTTAATGAATGAACAAACTGAGCTTAGTAATTCTTCTTTATTAGAAGTGTTAGATGTTTAGTTTTTGTATGTATTATATCTAGTTACCTAGTTTCTGTATGTATTTATCCTTAGCAACCTGTTTGTTTATCAATCTTATCTACCTTTGATAATGACATTTTAATGTCGAAACAATATTGTCAGGTTAAGATAAACTATTAAAACTTGTGAAACTTTAAATTAATCTTTTAATTTGATTATATTTCATTTTAAATGGTACAACTTATAATAAATTCTAATAATGGATATTTATAATCCTGAAACTCATGACTGAAAATTGAAGACTTACTACGTACGTAAGATTTGCTGACTTGCTTATGGACTAGATGGGGCATGGAAAATGTACAGCAGTCAGTTTATACAGTATGAGGTAGATAACCATTCAATTAAGGTACCATTTTCACTTCAACGGACGTTTTGTATTGTATTTATGTTTATTATATTATGTTTATTTCCATTTACTGTGAGCGTTTTCTCACTTGATTTGTTTTCCGGGAAAGATCGACTCTACCTAAATAACAATAAAGGTAGAGGTGATCTCTCCCGGAAAACAAATCAAAGGTATTTGTGTTACAAGTCTTCCAAGAATATTACAGAACAAAACAGTGGTGAAATAATGAGAAAAGCTTTAATTTCCAGGTCGATAACAGTCGTATGTGCATTCATAAATTTGAATAAGCCAGCAAAGAATCTGTTTTATAAAAATAATAAATTTAAACGACTCCATATTTCAACAATGTCTTTATTCTTTCCTCAGAACGTTTATCGTCCCTACTTCTGTTTACAACATACTGATAAGTATTCCTAGACAGTAAGTTAGTGTGATTTATTAAACAAACATTCTGAAACTTCCTGAATGAACCATTGCGAAGTCATGAGTATTAAAACGTATTGTATTTAAAATCACAATAGGCAGTATTAAGAAATCTATATTAAGAAAAAAAATTATTCGTAAAAACTCCTACGGAAATCCAAATCCTGCACAATTTATTTGTTTTTTCGCCTTTTCCTTACGTAATCGGAAAATTCTGAATCTAGATTATGATACAATCCGATTGAAACCAATATTTGTACTCGTGTGAAAGATTTAAAAAACCTTAAATTACTTTTCTAATAATGCAATACTATTGCTTATATACACAAATGCAAATTTGCATAGTATTCTTGTTATGTTATTGCTACTGAAACAAACGGGAAATTTACAAGGCAATAGGAGATGGTGAAAACGCGGTTATTTATTGTAAAGTGAGTGGGACATGGTGATCTCGAAGTCGAACTGCTGCAGCAGGTTGAACAAGGCCATGGACGTTCGTTCACCTACAGGATTCCTAACTGTGAGGAAGGTTGTAATAATACATTTATAAATTTTAATTATTTGCATAGTGTCTAAAATAAAAAAATATATATAAATACCAAAATAGTCGATGCTTATATTTATAGATTATTTATTAAAGCGCCTAAAAGTTGGAGAATTTTCTGTAGGTTGTGTAGCTTTTTATACAGAATTCCTAATAGCATTTTTCTTATTAACCCTTAACTCGCGATCACGGTATGTCATACCGCTACAGTAAATTCAAACTTTAATATCATTTGAAATTACCGCTCTGAGATGTTGGAAGCTTGCCTACCTTTAAGACGTCATATTAGCAGGAAACTGAGAAAATTTCGTTGTCATCAGTCTCTTAGTCATTAGTGTGCGGACATTTGACCAGAGTGCACGCGGTCTAGGATACCGATATTCGCGAGTAGCGTTATTATTATTGATAAATATAGTAGTGTTTACAGCTGAAAAAATACAATAATTTAATATTTGTTATATAATACGTTATTGGTAAGTTTTATTACACAGATAAAATTCCATCTTTTAATAAAAACTAATTCAACAGATTATGGAATCTAGTTCTAGAAAAGTAACTTATTTAGACAAAAATTATGAGGAAACCGTTCTAAAATGGTTTGATGAGGTGTCTGACGGTGAGCAAGAGGACTGTTCTGACGTAGAAGACTCTAATGATGAAGAATTACAAGAAGAAACTCTAATAGAAGACAACCATAGCTCGTCATCTGAGCAAGTTGTAGATTCAGAAGACGATTACGATTTTATACCAGAACGCGTAACAAGTTCTTCAAGTTCTGATGATGACACTGTTCAAAGTCAAAGTTTGAATACTTCAGTAGTGTACAAAGGAAAAAATGGTTATACATGGAATTCCGAGGAACCAAATAAAAACGTAAGGACTCCGAAACATAATATTGTAATAAAAATGCCAAATCTCAAACAACCATCAAGAAATTTAGGAAATAGGCCGAGCGTTGATAAAATTTGGGACCTATTATTTGATGAAACCATGATAAATGAAATTGTATTACATACTAATGAGAAGTTTAGAAAAGTAAGGTCAAGTCATAAAAACCCTAATGCTACTGATTATAAAGACACAGACGTTATTGAAATTAGAGCCTTTCTGGGATTACTAATGCTGACTTCGATTTACCGATCAAACCACGAAAACATGTTGTCATTATTTTCAAGTGGTGCTAAAGGGCGTCCCATATTTCGAGCAATTATGTCTTCAAAAAGATTTGAAAAACTTCTTATTTGCATCAGATTCGATGACGCAACAACAAGAGCAAATCGACGTAAAACAGATCCCGCTGCAGCCATATCTTTCATATTTGATTGTTTTGTTGCAAATTCGCAAAAATGTTTCAATCTGGGACCTACAACATGCATTGATGAAATGCTAATTAGTTTTCGAGGGCGCTGTGCTTTTAAAATGTATATGCCGAATAAACCGGCAAAATATGGTATTAAACTTTTATGCCTTGTTGATGCTAGACGTTCATATTTCTTTAATGGATATATCTATACCGGAAAAAATAGCGATGGTACAACACTCTCTAATGAAGAACAAAAATTTCAAAAGCCCACACAAGCAGTTCTGCGTCTGGTAAAACCCATTGAAAAGTCTAACAGAAATATTACAGCTGACAACTGGTTCTCGTCAATTGAATTGCTTCATCAGTTGCAGAAAAAAGGACTGACTTATACAGGAACTCTGAAAAAAAATAAGCGAGAAATCCCCCCGGAGTTTTTACCTTCTTCCAACAGACCACTTTATATGGATTCTCAAAAGACAAATTTACAATTATTTCGCACGTTCCAAAAAAAAGCAAAGCTGTTCTATTGGTTTCTTCTGCACATCATAGTAAAGAAACAGATCCAGAAAACAATCTTCCAGAAATTATATCGTTTTATAATTCGACGAAAGGTGGAGTTGACACCCTCGACATGAAATGCGCCAATTACTCTTCGGGACGCCGCACTCGTCGCTGGCCTTTAGCGATATTTTATAGAATTCTTGATATGTCAACAAACAATGCGTATGTTTTGTTTTTACACTATAAGGATATAACACCTAAAATTAGACGGCTATTTAAAGAAGAACTTGCTATGAATCTCGTATCACCTCACATGAGAAGAAGACTTCAAAACGTGAAGCTAAACAAAGAACTTCAAACACTAATTAGAGGCGCTCTTGGAGAGAATTGTGAGAACCAGCCTTCAACGTCAAGTGACGATCGTCTAGATGTAAAAAAAACATGTTTCTTGTGTCCATATCAAAGGAAAAGAAAAACATTTTACAAATGTTTTACCTGCGAAAAACCAATTTGTCTTGAACATGCCAGTAAAGTATGTAAAAATTGTATTACTGACCAAAAGGAACGAGAATAGAATATCGTTGCTTCTCAAATGTTAAAGTTTATTGTTTTTATTATGATTTAAAATAAATAACTAGTTTTTACATATAATATTTTGTGTCTTACGAGTATTCCAGCAGGCAGCGGTATGTCATACCGATAGTCGCGGATAGCGTAAAATTTAGCAACCTCGCGAGTTAAGGGTTAAGCTTAGGGGTTTTACAAATTTCAACGGGTTTGTTTAGGGTTTACGAGTAAAATACAGAGGAAGATTTATGTTGTTAATTAGTATTCGTAATTATTAACGAACTGAATCCTTCTCGTCCTTATGACGTCAAGAAAAGGGATATTTTAAGAGCAAGTTAAATTAAACTTTAATTCTCAAACATTTTATATAATTATATATTCAGCAAATGATATATTTATATATTTTTACTTTTAAAGTTAAACTATTCTTTTAAAGACATTTTTGTTCAAAGTAAAATTTAAAATTATCACTTATAATATACCAAGTGCATTGATTATTGCCGGAAATTTTTTGAGTGACATTTCTGCAAAGTCTTAATTGCACGACACGGAGTGGAGTGCAATTACGTTGCAGAAATGCACGAAATCAAAATTTCCAGGCAGAATCAATGCAAATCGCACGACGCACAGAAAAAAAATGCATTATGATTAATTGGTTTTTATTTCTAAAATCAGTGTCCCAAAATTTCAAAATATAAAAAAGGGCACCCATTATTTCAATAAATTATTGATTCAAGTTTTATGTACAGAGACTTCATGTTTTATGTAGCTATATATGTTACAAGTATAATTTCCAAAAAATTTCCAAAAAATTAGTCCTTCGTAGCATATATATATATATATATATAAATTTCCGGAAAATTGTGTGATTGTCATGGATACAATTCAAATTTGAATTTTTCTATTGGTTCCGGCATCGTCGTGCGATTCTCATTAAAATTTTAATTATGCAAAAATGAAAAAAGGAACGGAAGTATTAAATTTAAGTAATAACCCTGATTTGGAATAATTTATATTATTACTACGAACCTGCAAATTTCGAATTAGAATTTTAATTTTACCTCAAGAAATAGTACATGGTTAGAGATAGTACGCACGTTTTATGTTCATTAATATGTTTTAACTTTTATTAATTTGTAGTAGTTGCGAAATTAGACTTAGACCTAGAAATTAGGTGCTGTGTTTCCATTCGATTTGATAATTAGATAATATTGGATAAAAGTTTATAACAAAAAATCGCATACGTTCTTCAGGAAGTGTCTTGAATACTGTTCTTTGTATACTGCTAGAGTAAAAAGCTGTTTCTATCGTGTCATCCCGTTTGCACTTTCTTGCTAAAATATAAGACTCGTTTTAAATAACTATCTATCTTTTAAGCATGCAAAATCGATCGGATTGGCAATTTGAAAAAAGCAGCGTAATCGTCGATATTTGCGCTATAACGTTTATAGAAATGTTTTTGTCAATTAATTAAAGGGTTCTCAAGTTATAACGAGTTAAAGAATATCACAATTATGGCTTTTCAGGGCGAACTAAAAGCATTATGCTATTAAAAATTAAGAAAGAAATACTTCTAATTAAAACATTGGCACAATATTACAGCGGATTATTATCCACATACCAAAGATGTAAAAAACACAAAAGATTTTTGGCCTTTTTTGAAAATTCACCCTTTACCACTCCCTGCACGGTACGATTTTTGCACGACCAGTCGATTTTACATTCTTCAAAGGTAGGTAATGATTTAAAGTGGGTCTTATATTTTAGCAACAAAGTGCAAACGAAAATGATTTCTAGAATGCTTTTGTAGACTAGGAAGCTCTACTATACGCATTTAGGCCTTTTAACGTATGCATCCTTTGAAGATTGTGACTATGCACTAGGATTATAAAATCAAACAACAAAATCAGTTGAGGCGGTTGGGTCGTGTGCAAAAGATCGAAACAAGATTGCTTAAGGCAGTGTCGGAGGGTGGGTGGCTAAGTCGGAGTTGTTTGTTAAATAACCGTTCAAGGCGTCGTTTGCAATTGCTAGGATTAGCATTTTCAACTGATATAATCACTCGTGGAAACCCGAAGGATTGTAATCACACAACGAACGTTGTATATAAGGAAGTCATTAAATAAATTAAATTTTTGACCGTCATGTTATAGAATAACATGCCAAAGGAAACTTACCTTTGAACAAATATATGTCGACTGCAGACGCATAAAATAAATAGACGAAATGAACGTAAATTTGATCATATATTGAAAATTAATTACTTTAGTTAATTGTCATAGAGATGATTGTAGAGACAATTGTAACCACGACTTGAAACATTCTAGGACCCCCCCAAGTCTGAATGTCTGAAACTTGGAATTATAAAACTATGATATTCAGTTATTTCAGATCGCTAATGCTTTATTTTATTTGGCATTGAACTTTAGTCATACACCAAGTTCTCATTGCTACTGTGTAGAAATTCTAGCAAAAACTAAGTAAGTTGATGACGCTAAACAATATTCTATTAGAAACCTCAAACTCACAATAGTTAAATTAAAATTTTCAAACTGTTAGAATACACCTATTAGAAACTATAGGCAATTAAATATTGAAACTTAAATATTGAGAAACTAAACCCCAAATTTCTAAAACTTTTAAAATCCGAACTTTAAAAGTTTGAATCTGGGGAAGATCTCAGGGACAGAAGCTCAGCTGAAGAAGAATTTGTACTCTCTGCTAAACTTAGAGACTTAAACATTTTACAATTTTGAAACCTTGATATCCGATTTGGAATTTACTACGGAAATCTAAACTTTAAATCATAGAAATTGCAGAAACTACTATGAAAATATGAAGATTTTCAAAGCCAGAAAGTAAACTTACATATTTCCTGAGATACCTTACATACTCCGACCTTGATAACACATCTTTTATTATGAATGATTATACCTGTTAATTAGTGATTCTTTCAACTGATTTTT
Organism: Agrypnus murinus; assembly: GCA_929113105.1. Lineage (NCBI taxonomy): Eukaryota > Metazoa > Arthropoda > Insecta > Coleoptera > Elateridae > Agrypnus > Agrypnus murinus. The sequence goes on along the minus strand of OV816028.1, from coordinate 2,448,994 downwards.
TGTTGCGTTTGCTGTCATTTATTTATTTATTTATTGTTTATTAATATCGTATGCTTAAAATTAATCTTTTGTTTGTAAATTGCTAATGTATTTGTTTTTGCCATTGTGTGCTATTTTTAATGTTATATTTAATTTTATCGTTATTGTCTTTTAATTACTATTCACAATATATACATTATACATATGTACATAAAATATGAATCAAAACAATATTGTTACTTCCCTAAGCAACAAACTGCCCTATATTTTTGAATGCTATCAATTTATTAATCTTCCAGCCAATGCTATAGCACAATTGCAATGAATTAGGGAGCTGATGACCATCTGTTTAATTTTATTTTTCATTCAACAATTGAGGAATACTTGTATATAGATTAAATCATTATTAAAAAGAAAACGGAAATTCTCTTATGTATATAAATCATAAATATTATACAGCATGAAATACGAACATTTCTCCCTGATTTTCCATTTTTTCCTCAAAATTGTGAGATTGAGGTCTTGAATCTATTTCCTCGTTCCGAAAGCACACTTCACACAGCAGTGCTACTCTGGCATTTAAAAAACTGCATAAGCATGCAAATGATGCTTTAATATGATTTATTGCAGCATTGTCGCATTTGCTTTTTTCCCCTTCATAAAATGAAAAACCGCATCAGATAAAATAATATCTTTGTTGAAACAAACTAGTATGTGGGAAACAGAGATGAAAGTTATAAATTAAAACTTAATGAGTAAATATTAAATCTATCAAATAGTAGGTATGTTGAATCTATCAAACCGACCAACAGTGCGGCGACTTTTTTAAATATACAACGTTGTATAGTTAGTTGTCATAATTACAATTAAAAGCCGGAATAATCACATTAATTTTCTACATTACAAGACAGGAATATTTGTTTGAAATATTGTTTGTTACATATGTACAACTTTTTTTTTTAATAATATGCATCAAAAGAAGGAGAAAGTTGAAGAGAAAATGCGTACTGCATAAAGTGTACACGCCTGATAGGTTTGTTATCGCCATGTATTGTCCATGTCCATACCATTACTGGCACAATTTTGTTATTATTAACTTTACTCACACAAGCCAAGCCGCCTTCACTGGGTTTAGAAAGGATCAAAGAAATTGCCTGAATTGGTTTGGTTATTTCATGTTTAAAAGTGAGAGTAGTAGTTTAAATTCAAATTCGCATTGAATAAAATGGGTAACGTAACTGAACTTATTTCGTAACAACGCAAACTTTACCATTTTTTATATTTTTTGTACTACCCGAGAAAATGAAGAGCGAACGGGAAAAGCGGTTTGGGAAAAATGATTAAATAAGAATTAATTAATTCCATATTAAAACCTATTAACATTTTAGTTTTTAGCGTAGGTATGTAAATGATGTTAGTATAAAAGCGTAAAGGAATTTCGGTCACTTTCGAAATTGAAACTTGATATTTGATATATGGCAGTTTCGTTTCACACATACTACGTACGTAGTATAAAAAGTCCAAAAGGTTACTTGTGAGATTGCTTAAACAACTGAAAAAAGTAGTGCTATTTGACGAAATAAACGACCCGCCTAAAATAAATGGGCAATTTACTACTACACAACCCTTATCATTTATTTATGTACAAGTGTATCAACGTCGACTTTTATTAGCTTTTATGGTAAAAAACTAGCTGTTTTTAGACGCGTTATCAACTGTAGGGGCGGCTTAATGTAAGTTAATTATCCAGAGTGAAAAAAAGATACGTCATACCATATAAAGAAATTGCACATAAAACTAAAAAGAAACGAAACATCAGATCTTGGTGTGTAACAGTTTTGAATTGTATTGTTGTTATATACTGATTGATTTAAGGTGCTAGATTAAAATACAATGGAGAAAAGTAGAAACAAATTTTAATTAACAGTATGAGATCACTTCTCATAACGAATTTTATATAGAGATCTCAATAATATTGTTAAAATCGATTTTCAGTTGATAAGCACTGCTTTGATAAATTCTTTTCTAATCAATAACAATAAATCAATATTTATATACAGGTTAATTCTAAACTAAGGACCAGTTGAATTGCTTCTTTAGTATGCCAGAAAGAAGAAAAATATAATAAGCAAAGTTTTGTGGTTTTATATGATAAATAAAATATTTGACTTCCGGTTAAGCTATTTAATTTTTTTAAGAAACACCCTGCAATTTTTTAATTATTTCGATAACTTAACTATCTTTAAACAAAAATAAAACAAGTATTTGACTAAAGTTAATAATTAACGAGATATTAATGTTTAAAGTATGTTATGTAAACAGACATAGTAATACTAACTAAAGTGAAACTGACCATATACGACCATGAAAGAAGAATGAAAACAAACCTAATAAACAAATGTTCAATATCTGTCAAAGTACATTTGTGTTAATATGTTAGAAATACAGTTTTTGTGATACAAAAGATGTACTGTTAACATATTAATATGAATCCATCTTTAGCAGAACTATCAAACTCAAATGTTTGATATGATACAAATGTGCAATATCATTGGCCGATGCTGCACATTTGTTTTCATTCCTTTTGTACGGTGATACATGATCGTTTTCACTTTAGTTAGTATTATTGTTTCTGTATACATAATTCACTGTTTCCACTGTTCAACTGGCCCTTAGTTTAGAATCAACCTGTATAGGAGACTGCTTGGACTCGTGGAGTGCGAATGTAAGAACATTGACGTGTAGTTATACATCAAATTAAGTTCAATGATAGCACTGAACATCGAAAAATATATTTTCACCTGAACAATACCACAAGCTATGTACTCGTAGCCCTCAAAACTCGAAAAATGCGGTCTACGATTCGGCAGAAAAGGTGTTGACGATTTTTTTAAAAGTCTTTTAATTGATGAAAATTTATGGGCATTTAAAAAACTTTTCCTATTTTACAAGTTAGTTAAAAATAAATGGGATAAGTTAAAGCCACCTTGACACGTGCTGTCTGATAGTAATACTATAGAATTATCAGTTAAATATGTTTAATAGACTTGTAATTAAAGAAAATATGAATGTTAAATGGCTAATAGGTAATATTTAATGATTTTCTGTATTATGATGTATAATAACAAAAAATAATATATCAAAAATAAAATTGGATCTTGTTTGGAGCCCTGAGGTGCTCCTTTTTCTATTTTTGATAACTGATAACTTACTTAAGGATTAAGTAGTACTGCTTAGGATACTCAATCTTGTAATGAACATATTATAAATAACGCGTCCACTTATCTTTTAGTCAAAAGTAAGTAAAAAGTAGCACAAGCACAAGAAAATCTAGAAATAACAATAGCTGACATTTGGTAGCATCCTTCAGTGATTCATTAATATTTCTAATAAATCTAATACGTAATTGCGGCAAGATGAGAATTATAAGGTGCTAGTAAACAATCTCGAGTAACTACCTCTTATTTTGTAATTTTTACCTTACCCAATAGGTAATAACAAGCAGTAGCCACGAGCATTACCATTTTGAGAACGGATAGGCTTATGTAAGAATCGTTTAACTCAAATTCAATTTTCTAATAATAGCCTTGAATGTAATATGTTATGATATTTGATCGTATAAGGGTTTATTTCCAATTTTTTAAAGGTCTAGATTTAATAAAAGAAATAATTAGTTGACCGCAGGTTTTTATCTACACTGGAACTTGCATCAGCTGTTTTTAGTTTAATCATAAATCCTATAAACTATTTACAATTATTTAATTATTTTAATGTTAAGTTTTTAAAATAGGCAATTACAGGTTTTTACTGTAACTTTTATAAATAGAAAATGATAATCTATAGATAATGGTCATGTTTGTAAAGTAGCGCGTGCTGTAGTTGTAGGTTTTACTTGTTACTTGTTAGAAGTTGCATACCATAAATATTTCACATTTTATTATGAAACTATGTATTTGTTTATTGAAGGAAAGAAGTAATAATAATAATAATAATGTTTATTCAAGTAGGAACTATATTTTTTATTAGAGACTGAAAGGTAGATAAGTATGTTCAATGCTGGCATTGCTTGTTGCATTTTATGTTATGTAATCAAAATAATGTAACAGGTATATCAAGGAAGAATTTTTTAATTATTGTAAAAAATATTTTAATGAATTCTATAGTTTGTTTTATATAATAGGGAACTCTTTGATTCCAGAAAATTAAAAAGACTTGAACATTACTAGCTATACGTATTTTAGTTAGTAGAGTAACAGTGCGTATATTTTCCATAAAAATAGTTCCCTTATAATACTGATAAATTTCTAATAAATATTTTTTGTGCAAATGGTGCTTTGGCAAATTCAATTCAAAATTTGTTGAAATATTTATAAGTATCATTGTCTGAAATGAAAATAACAGCATTTTATAAAGGCCCATATGCATAATTCGAAACCTCTGGTTAAGAAGCCTATTTTGGGCTTAAAGTTAAACTTAATACTGATGCAATATTTGCTTCAGCTTTCTTTACAGAACCATAACAGAGTTGATCTAGCAAACTCATAAGGCAATATGTGTATGACAAAAATAGATACATATGTAATACTGGCGTTATTATTTGTGACATTTGTGATTTTTGGTTTCGAACTAAAACTTCAAGATGGTTTAAAAGCCTGCTGACATTAATTAACAATAATTAATACATAATTAACACATTTAATATTAAAGTGCCAAAGGTGTATAAATTCAGCTCTTATTGAGCAGATTAAACTACAAAGAAGTATAATTTTAAGAAAAGAAAGAAGAGTAGATGGAAGAAAAAAAGAAAATTCGCAAAAGAAGTTTCTAAAGAACAACTAAAGGATTTAATAATAAAAGGGAGAGCAACTGGAGGTTAAGCAATATCATAACAGATACCTTTATATGAATCAATACGAAGATCAAATAAATAAATAGATGATAGGCGGTGTTGCCACATAATAAAAATAACATGCGCTGTTTGCCAAATACTAAATTACCCCATAAAAGCCATTTAATAAATACCAGAGTAAATTGGTACAACCAAGAACAAAAAGCACTCCTAGTGTAACAGAATGCGTAAAAAGGAAAATATAAGAACTAGATCCACAAATGTTCGAGAAGTGGGAACTAAAATGGTAAGCTTTCAAGAACACCAACAAAAACAAGTCAACAAAAAAGGAAACCTAAGCAATATCAATCTCGAGCAACAAGAATAAAAAAAGATATGGAAACTATTTTAATGCAAACTACTTTAAATAAGTTATGAAGTATGAAATGAAGGGAGAATTGAAAATAGAATTTATGCGGAAAAACTAAGAACTGAAGGATAAGTAAATGAATAAGAAGAAAATAAGAGCAATAAAAGAAGGATGCTAAAAAATAGAATTACAAAACTAAAAAAGAAACTGGACAATTAACAAAAATAAGAATTTGAACATAGTAATAAAAGGAATTAATCCCCGAAACTAACATGTAAAATAATTCGTTGAAAAATGAATGAAAAAAAAAACTACAAATTTAACTCATAAGTAATCAATATAGAAAAAAAGACTGGTTTGATGAAAATTTTGTTGATGCAATTGAAGCAAGAAGAAAAGCTACAATAGAACTTGTAAAGGCAAATACGCAAAAAATAGAAAAAATATCAAAAAACAAGAAAGGAGAAACAACAAAGAGAATACTTAGATATAAAAAAAGGTAATCGAAAAAATAGAGACAAAATTCTTCGAAGACTTGTTTCTAACCAGCGTCTACCAGTGTTACCAAAATAAAGTCCAGTCTGCATATCTTTGACAATTATATGAGACTCATCTATTCATCACTTCTATAGTAAGTATCGGCACTTGTGACTGTGGTCAAACATTTGATTAGTTGCATACTATAGTGACCAACGAAACCTTGATATTGTTCTACCTTTACCATATGTAGGTTTATTTAGTTGTTTTCTAAACTTCTCATATGTTCCCTCTGAATCTTAAGAAACATATACAGGGTGTAGAACAGGGTTACGCACAATACAGATTTACGTGCATTTTTTTCAAACTTTAATAATATCTGCCCTAATGATTGTCCAATTAGTCTAAGAGGTAGCGAACACGACCGCTTCACAAATCCGTATAATGGATAAAATCCCTTTTATTATCTGTATTCATAGTATATAAGTAGGAATACTCTTGTCTGGCAGGGCAACCCCTCTGATTTATGGAGGAAGAGATCAAAATAGTGTGGTTAAAAAATGTCACATTTTACTACTAATACATACTAATTAATTAATTACATATTAAAAGATTTCAAGTATAAGAACATTGTGCACACATAGGCAACCAGTTATACCTAAAATAGCGTAAGTTTATTAATTTTCTTAGGGCTGAAATCAGTGGAATCTTGATCCGCCATTTTGCAATCACATTATACAAGGATCAACTATACTTAGTAAAAAAGACAGAGATTACACTTATACTTAAAATCTTTAAATAATTAATTAATGAGTGTTGATCTGGCACTAATCAGAGGAATATTTGTCTGGCAAGTTTGCTTCGTTCTTTTTCAGTATTTTGATTCATATAAAAATTAGAAAAAACATTGCATATGTGTTTCAAATGTGACATTTCTTAACTACACTATTTGATCTCTTTCTCCATAAATCAGAGTGGTTGCCCTGCCGGACAAGGGTTTTCCTAATCATGTACTATGAATACACATAATAAAAGAGATTTTATCCATTACGGAGTTGTGAAGCGGTCGTGTTCGCTAGCTCTCCGACTAAATACAGACATTAAGGAATGCTATCAACACAAAAAATGAGAAACTAATGATAGCGTTGGTTTCGGATTGCATTTGATTGTAACCGGAAAAATAAAGAAAATAAAACTGGCGTTTATGCAAAAATCAATTATGTCTTGGAAACATTGAAACGGTGAATTGAAGATATTTGGTACCTAAAATTCATCTTTAAGGTTATTAAATCTAACCTTAAAAATGACATTTAGGTAACAAATATTTTCCCTGCATCGCTCTAATATTTCCAAAGCATAACTGATTTTTGCATAAACGGAAGTTTTCTTTCTTTTCTTTTTCCGATTACCATCAACTCCATAACTAAAGGCATCATATGATTCGTAATTCTTTTCTTTATAGCATTCCTTGGTATCTTTATTGTAAAATAACATTAAGGTTTGAAAAAAATGCACGTAAAAATGTATTGTGCGTGAAGCGATTCTACACCCTGTATAATATAAAAAATTAAAAGCTGGCTTTTCCATAGTTTTAAGAAACTAACGCAAGAAGCTGAAACTTTTCTTTTGTAAAAATATAGACGAATTTGAATCTGTACCGTAAAAACTGTAGCTTAAAATATAACTAATATCAAGTCGTGGAACCAATATAATATTATAGATCAATTATTGTGAACAATTTGTTTTTGAGTTCTTGTTTTAAGTGAATCTAATGATTTTCTTTTTGAACCTAAACTTTGACTGGATGAACTTAAAGATTAGTCAGTATATATGCATTCATGATCAATAGCTGATGATCTTACATAGTCTTGATACTTGCGTTACCACGTTCCTAACTATATACAGTTCATTCAAGCCGATATTGAAAACATTTTAAAAATATTCCTTTCAACCATACTTGTTGGTAAATATAAAAACATTTCTTGTGCCACTATTTGGATCTATTCAACCTCAAAACTTGCTTCTTAGTTGGGCAATGATCTTTCAGGAGTTTATACATCAAACTTCGTCTTTTATTACAATCGTGCGAATCGCATTGTAGAATCTCTCACATTAAAGATTTAACCAGGATTTCACCGGTATTAGTATGTGGATAAATAGACATCAGAAACGCATTAATCTAAAATGGTTAATTTTCTACATGTTTAGAAACCATAAATCGAAAAACCTATATAGCTCAATAATTCACGGGTCCTACGTTTTTATAGTATACGTTCTGGTTTATTTGGGAAAAAAATTATTTTCTGTACTAAACAATTTCAAATTTTCCAAACCAAAAGTCACATTTAGAATTTTATGTCTCCCCTATAAATCATAATTTTTAGATTTGTTCTCTATTAACTATAGCACCCACTACTAATTTAATTTGCTAATATGAAATCTTTTAATTTGATTTTCAACCTTGAAACAATAATAACGAAGAGAAATAGAAATGTCTAATAAAAGTGGTTGGCACATTTTAAATTACTGGAAACAACTTAATATTTGTGACTGTACAGAGTACACTCTTTTAAAAGATTCTGAACATAGGAAGCTATTATTCGCGTACATACTAGGTATTACGAATAACATCTAAATTAGTATTCAAGTAGAAATCTGCTGGCATTATAATTTTTAGTAATTTTAATTTAAGCTGTTCCAATAATAATAATTTTCTGTGTTTATTTATTTTATGTTCCGAATGGCTTGGAACAACCTGTATGAATACTACCTAACCTTTAAATATAAGCAATTCTATGATTCCTTTATTGAAACTCAATAAATCATACTCTTGTTGACAAGAATTATTCCTTATGTCCTAAGAAATGATGTTTCACTCACGTCTCTTGCGAACGTGAAGTTTTGTAAACGGGACGGTTAAAAGTACCGTTGGTATTTATTCTACATAAAATATTAAACGTATTTATTGCTAGCTAGCTGTAAATATGAAATGCATAATATAACTGCAGCAACAAACTTATGTTGAGCGGAGATGCTGATTTCTGCAACAGATAAACGCGATCTCAGATAAATCTTTATCTTCTATATTGCATTCCAGTTATAAATCTCATTAACAACCATGAGAAATCGGAAATTCATTATTATCATTATTATTAAAACTTAAAAGATAGATAATCCTCTTTCTGTCCACATCCTATTTATTATCTATTTATTAACTAAGTGTTGTTTAAAGAACTGATCTTGTCAATAGATTTACAGAAAATGAGAAATTTATGTAAATTTGAAAGATTTTTCATAATACAAACGTGTTGTGCAGTGTCTTTTTAAAAATAATAATCGTAAAATGTGGAACTCGTTATAAAAACAAAACTCGCACCTTTTTATGAACTCTGAAATCCTGCAGAAAATTGGATTGAATGTAATAATGCTCTGAAAACCTGAAAATGTGTAACAGAATATCGAAAACGTCAATGAAGGTCGATGAAGAAGAGATGATAGCAGGGAAGGTCATAAGATTGTATAACATTGACAAACTTGTTTATATTCTTTTATGTTTGTATAGCAACATTTTTAAATCAATCTAAATTCAGTTTCTATGTAAAAATGAAAAGAAGGAATGTTCTCTGAACCATTTCAGGAGAAAGTGAGATCCAAGCAAAATGCAACATAAACGATAACTGAATACACAAATTTTCGATTAGAATGTCAATATCGCGTATTCCACGGTTACGTACCGTGACACGTTCCGACGCATTTTTATGATTAGCGAATCATCAAAAATTATATTTAAGCAACTAAACATTTAATTTGGTGCAGTTTTTTGTTTTTAACGAAAATATGTTTGATTTTTTATATTTGATGTTGTTTACAAACAGATCAAGCCAAAACGTGCGTACGTACAAGTAACAAATTGGAGACATGAAATACTAGGTAATTACAAAATATTGCAATACTTCTGTGAATTATTTATAAAAAACTTACAAGTTGATTATTTATACAATATTAGAGAAAACACCAAAAATAATGCCATATCTACGGTTTTATTTTAAGATGTCCTTAATTGTCAATTTAGATCTTGAAGGCGTTACGTACTGTGACATTACAAAAATTACATATTTCGTTCAATATTATTATTGAAGTTCAAACACAATTTCTTTTAAGTTAATCTATTTTTATATGCCTAATACATTTATCATTCAATAACAATGGACTGCAATTTAAAACTAAACACACTGACGTTATTGTCTTAAACCACCGTAATTACATGCACTGAATGACAGTTTTCATCATATTTTTGCATACAAGTATAACAAATAAGCCATTAACATCCCAGTTTGGCTGCGGCAATTGCAATTCGTGTTATTACGTGAATTTGACACCTGCTAAAATATACTGGTTTAAGTCTTTTTAAAAATTATTGCATATTGAATTTTATCTGTGGAGGTAGATCTTTTCGCGGAATGCACGATATACAAAGTGAGTGCCTTAATTATATCAATAGAAAAGATTTAATTGCAAAACTTCAAAGTAGAACAATAAAGGAAAACCCTGAAATTAACTTAATGTAGATATAAACACCGTTGGAATCAGCGTTTAGAAAACAAAAAGTCAGACCCTATCAGACGATTATCAAAGAAATTGAGCTGAAATGCAAACAATGTATCGTAAAGCCGGAAATGAATATAACTAATCCTAGACCACATAGAAAGAGCAGTAGGGCATACAGAAATAATTAAGAGACGTTGCTCCGGCTCGTTCAGAAGGAAGCGTTGGATGTAGGTCGCCAACTTGGTTATACTTATAATCCGAGTATTCGAAGAAATAAAAAAATAGAGAAATCTAGCATATAGCAAATGTTCAATACCTCATCGTAAACCACAATCCCCGATACAAATCTAGAGAAATTAATAATTCTTATTACTTAGTTATTCAATCTAACTACTGATCTCAGTAGCCACCTTAATTACTCCAATACAAGTGCCAACTGTAACTCTAATTTTTTCGGATATATCCCCATACAGTACAACATCCCGTGTACAATAATAATGTACAAATATGTATAAATAAAAGTACATGTACATAAAAACATTATCAACAAACAGTATACAATGAAAATAAATATACATGAATACATATTTAGGTTTAAGAATATATAAAACATTTAATCATCAAATAAATTCTAACTATAACACAAATCTATGATTTAAAATAATTAACTAAATACTATAAAATATCAACTTTAGAAATAGTCTCACAATCGTTCAAATACTTAATTGATTTTCAATAGTTAAATTTATCAGTTAAAAGTATTAATTCAAAAAATCCTCGATTAAGTTCGCTGGTGAAGACTGAATTAATTATTTTGATACTTTGATGAACGATATGAAAAATTCAAATATCATACCCTGTTAATAATAATTGTTGATTTCTTGATAATTAATCAAGACAAATCAGAATAAAAGTACGGAAAATCTATTATCATGCAATGAATCATTCTATGCATTATAATACGCGGATTATTTTTCAGGTTCAAACAGAACTTGATGAAAAATAGCATGAAAAATTTGCACATTTGTAGATATTCCATTAAGCACATTGAAAAATTCTTAAAACCAAGTTGAATGTTTTATGCAAAACGAATCAAATTAGCATACATATTGTGTAACCCAAACAATCATATTCCTTTTGCATAAATAACAACAAGATTATTATCAGAAAAATGTTAACACAACAGTTTAGTAATAAATCGAAAAATTATCAGAATTCTAAACACTATTGTCCCACTTTTCTTGCATTATAATAATACTAATGATAATGAGTACAAATTACAAGAACTTATTAAGGACAAACCGTTAATAAGATAATTACTGAGGATGCACTACAGAAATACTTTTTTTCTTACAAGGCTAAATTAAGTATCGTTATGAGTGATTTACACTTTTTATTAACTTTTATTTTCCGTTTGTGCTCTTAATTTTGTGTGTAAGTATTTAATGAGAAATTGTTTCTTTCTAAAGCTTTTTTATGACAAGTTAACAGTCAATGATTAATTGCCAATTATATCTCATACTGCCAATTTTATACAATTTTTCTTTTTTAATTAAGAGGTTTATTAAATATTTTCTTTCCGTTTTCATTTTATAGGATAAACGTGTTAATTGTTATTACTTGTATATTAACTTAGTTTTCTTTTATTTTCAGGTGGGTTGAAAAACAGACCATGAACTCGTTTTATTTGGTAGGCTTGTGGTAGGTAAGTAATAATGTTGAAGACTTCAAGGCGAGGCCGAGGCTATCCTGAAAAAAAGCATATAATGATTATTATATAGTAGCCTGTTGGCAACCTTGAAATACTAAAAATGATAACCTGATACCTGGCAGATTGTAACATTTTGATTGGTATAAGAACTTGTATTAAAGCTAACTACTTAACAGACTACACTTGAAACTACTCAGACTTGTAATAATGATAACCTTTATACTGTCGCCATCAGGTTCGATTTCACTAATCTCCTTTAATAGTTTATTTTTTTAAATTGATTGTGTCGAATAAATGTATAGAAAACTCAAGATTTTATAAACTTAATTGCAAACAAGAAAATATTAAAAGTGAGATTAATAGACATTGCTTGACGTAGGTTGTTCTCCAATAATAAACTAGACCATCTGAATGTATTAAAAGCATACAGAGGCTTGTCTATAGGATGTACGTATATTCAATATGACTATCCTAATGTGTGATGACCGTAACCATGGCAGACTTTAGTGTACCAGGCACGAGCTGTAAAAAAGCAACACTGCAATTTTACCCATATTTTCAAGGAGCACTAGATTGTATTTATTTCAAAAACATACAAAACAGAAGTTGACATTTCAAATGTTGGTTAGAATAATGTTAAACAACTGTCACAGTGTTATCTTCTTAAGAAGTATTAGTAGATAGATAGATTAGTAGACGCCTGTGCAAATTAAGAATATCTCTGGATTAGTGTTTTCCTAGTAAAATTTTAAAAATTGTATAAATAAAAAAAAGCAAATTTATATTTAAGAGATTTTATTTAATAAGAATGAATAAGAATAAGTTTATTATGAAACTAACCCTATTTACATAATAGGTATATAAATCAGTGTTAATTTCCGAACTAACAGCAGCTGATTTTGAAATTTCAAACGAAGATCTCTCAGTCACCATATAGGTATATTGTTGGATAATTATACAGCTTTCAAAATTTGTAGTAAAACCAACTGCAATACTTGTTTAAGATTTTTAAGAATTGTGTCATATACCACTGGCAATGACTATTTTAGCCAAATTAACAGTGGAAGGTTAACTATTCCGTCCAATTTAGTCATATTGTTTAAATAACGTAAGAATGTTTACGAATACGATTTCTGTACCTGTTATAGGTTATGTTTATGTTGTGAATTTTAGTTTAAGTTAGGATGTAATTGAAAAATGTCCATCAGCCATTAATAACTTGTTTTCTAGACCACAACTCAAACCTTCTTCGGTTTAGGTGGACTGGGAAATATTAAATTTATACACTGATTTATATCTACATACTATATAAATAGGTTAGTTTCATAATAAACTTATTCATTGTTAATTTGCACAGGCACAGGTCTATTATTTACTAATACTTCTTAAGAAGATAACTCTGTGGCAGTTGTTTGACATTATCCTAACCAAGATTTGAAATGTCAACTTCTGTTTTGTATGTTTTTGAAATAAATACAATCTAGTGCTCCTTGAGAATATGGGTAAAATTCGAGGGGTCTCTCACTCTCAGCAATAAGTGTACAGTTTCTCGGGAATAAATTGCTATGAGTAGGAAATAATGAGCAATACTCGGCAATATGAGAAATAAACAGAAATAAACTGGAATACAAAGGAATAAGCGGCAATAAACAGAAATAAACGGGAATACGCAGGAATAAGCGGCAATAAATAGAGAATACACGACAATAAATGGCGAATACGAGGCAATACTGAGAAATAAACTCGGCAATAGAAATAACACGCTTTATTCTTCTCAATTTCCATGCATTTTATCTCAAACGCGTTTAAAAATCTAGGTGGTCTTCTGAAGAAGCGGGTGCATGTTGTAATGTGCACCAATAATTATTAATAATTAAATTAATAATTACACATTAATAATGTGTAAAAATAATGACGGCAAGTAATTATTTTTTGTTTGAACATTGAAAATCATTCACCATTTCTAAGAATCGTTATTTGACTCTTACCCCATCAATATATGACGGTTAAAAGGCTAATTAATTAAAGGATTTCCTTATACTGTACAGTGTGTAAATAAAGTAAGGAATAAAATTCATATATTTTGTATTATCACTGTTTGGAAGAAAAGCTCGGACACGTCAATTTTATTTTTTTTCCTGCGAATTTTATGGACATCAATTTTAATAATTTTTTTTAGTTTATTACTGTGGGGCCTATGACGTCATCGACTTTTAAATGGAACCCCCTTATTTTCTTGTTAGAAATAAAAACTATATTTTTTTTCAGCAATAAATATGTATTTAAAATTAGAATTTTTTGAAATTTGGAGGACCAAATGTGATAACTTTCAAGAAAATAATAATTAATCTTTCAACTATTATTATTATTTTCGTGTCAAAGCTTATAAAAAACAATTAGCAAATCGGTCTTGTAGAACTCGTATAGGAGATCTATGGCGGCATGCAAGGGTTTATCTATACATCAGAACAATACGAATGTTAAACACTCAATGATGGAAGGATGTGGCTAGATTGTAAGGACTGCAGTCGATTTAAAACGCAAGGCTGTTTTTTGTTCCAGTTCGTCTGAGAGTTGTACTGGGTCGATTTACGTGATTCTTATTTTATATTGAAGCTTCCCCTGTGTGGATTGATATTTTTTATATTTTTTAATTTTTATATTATTTTTAAATCCAAAAATTAAAAAAAACTATTTTGAGACGCTCGAGAAAAGCCATCCACTTGCAGCACCTTCCAGCGTGTAAACTTTTGGAATTGCGCTTAATAGACAAACCATTTCCATCACTAGCATCTAGGGGTTTAAGTTGCCGATATGAGCTGTAGCTGTTTCTAGCAGTTGTAATTTTATATTTCAGTGTTTATAATACTCAAAAAAATATAAAAATCTTAAAATAGTAAACAAAAAGCAATTCAAAATAGATAAAATAGTACTAAAATTAGCACATAAATGATAAGAGAATAAAACAATGATTTTCTGAAACTATGAAGTTATAAAAAATTTAAAACAACCTTATTTAATTTTTAGGTTAGTTCACTATGTAAATACATTGAACTATATATAAATAACTGGAATGGATGCCTTGTGTAAATAGCTGAGGCAAATGAAATTTTATGCAACCCGCCACAATGTAGGATCCTCATCCTTTTCTAACTCAATGATTCAAATTAAACATTTGGTCGCACACAAAATAAAACTTAATCTACGTTAAAAATCAGCAAAAAGTTTCACCACGTGTCCTTATAATGCAGGTAACATAAGTTAGAAAGAAACGAGAATACTACATTCTTGTCTGTTGCGCCTGACACAACGTTTTCTGATTTAGCGTGCTTGCACGTCCCTTCCAGTTATTTATATATAGTTCAATGTGTAAATAACTATAAAAACTGCAATAAACGTATCTATAAAATATTATTTGCAACAAAATGCATTAAATTTATGTTATAAGCATAGGTACTGCTTATTTATTAATAATTCTTGTAACTAAACAATTTTGGTCTGAAATAACAGTTTCAACTTGCATAAAAACGTACAGTATCGGAATATTTGACTGCCGATTTCAAACACATATTTTTCATCAGTCATGTTTTTGAAATACTAATAAACGTGTTCAAGAAATTTGTTAAACAAGATCTCTATAATATTTACAATGATGATTTTATTCTCATCATTTCTGTATTTAAACGCGGGCAGTATTTAAAGGTGCTACAGTAAATTAATTACAAATGCTAGAAAGAGCTAGGGCATGTCGGCGGCTGCAGCCCGTGCAGTCTAGCCTTCCATCATTGAGTGTTTAATATTCGAATTGTTCTGATGTATAGACAAACCTACAAGAACGCTTTGATATTGTATTTTCTTTAGATTTATATACCATAAATTTAAAATACTGTATGCTTATTTAAAACACAAGGCTTATTTTTGTTACGCTTCGTTTGAGAGTTCTACTGAACCGATCTACGCAATTCCAAGTTAAAGGTTGTATGATGTAGATTTGTCAGGTATTTTAGTTTTGCGAGTTTTTAATTATTTATATTTTTAAAAACGTTACTTGTAATCGATGCATTTCTATACGCTCGAGACCGATTGTTCACTTACAGCGAAATCAAGCAAATCCCTTAAAGTAATTTCACTTGTACCAGAATCAGAATAATCAGACTTAGAAGAAGGAAACATGCAAGAAACAAAATGAAAGATAAAGTTGAAATTAGAAAAATATTATGCAATATTTTACGACACCGGATGGTACATTGGACGAATTTTGGATATTGATAAAGAAAAATTCTTGAAAGAAGATTTGGAAAACTTCATACAGCCGTAGGAAGACGACATTCAGAAAGTAGATTCGGAATTTATATTTTATGGTCCTGTAAATTTTACTGGAATTTACCCATTCAAAATCAGTCATTCGAATGGGGTTTCAATTAACAGGTTATACAAAGACTTTGAAGGAGTTTCTATTTTAATTAAAACTTGTCAGTTTTTTAAATTCTTTTTGAATTTTATTTACTGCTGTGCATTGGGATTCTCACTTTTCAAATAAATTTTTGTTATTTATTTCAATGTGTCTTTTTTGTATTTCTTAGAGTGGATCTATCTGATGATATATTTTTTAAAGTTCTTCTTTTCACGTATTCAGTTACTTTAACAGTACTTAAAAATGCAATGTACATATATTATGATTGAATACAAAACTATTTTTTACAGATCATTTTTTATTTGCGAGGAATTTTGTTTACATTTTTCTTAGTAGAGCTACGACATTTTGTAAAATTATCAATAAAACCAATAACAATAAAACACCTTTCGTTCAAATACACCCACTGCTAAGATCATACATGAAATACAGAAATAAACATGGCAATAGGGAAATTAATGCAGCAATACAGAAATAAATACGGCAATACGGAAATAAATACGGCAATACGGAAATAGAGATGGGAATACAGCAATACAGACGAAAATAAAGGAATAAAAACGGCAATACGGGAATAACACGTGAGAATACAGGAATAAAGACAGTTATTGCCGCAAAGCGGCAATAGGTGTACACAATTTTTGGGAGTGAAAGACCCCTCGGTAAAATTGCAGTGTTGCTTTTTTACAGCTCCTGCCTGGTACACTAAAGTCTGCCATGCCGTAACACAAAAATAGTTTCTAAGCTCCCCTAACTTATTTAAACTTCGCGGTTAAGATAGATGTCTCATAATTTAGTTCTGCATAGGGTCTGGCTTCCAGGTTATGGGTTGTAGCAATTATTATTATTATATTATTTGTAAATCATAAGGCTTTGAAACGGAGTGAGTAAAATTCTGAAACTGTTAAGAGTGTTAAGCTTTAAAGATTTTATATTGAAATAGATATAAAGAAACTATAAAGCTGTCAAATAAACATTTTTTCATTACTTATAATACCTGGTAATACTATAAAGAGTGTATAAAAGTATCAAAAGTATATAAAAAGATTCACAGGTTTGTTAGAGTTTTATACAATTACGCTCCCCCATAACTACTTCATCAATCATTACTCAAACAACTTTCATATCTTATTCTAAGGAGCTCAAATACGATTGTACTAAATTTTTAAAATTCAATCGCAACCGAAATTTCAACCCTTATCTCTCTGAACGGGAAATAGGCTCACTACCACGCGACCAGGGTGGATCGTTTTAAGTATATAATAAAGTGTTATAGATAATTCCATCACCATTTTGTAAAACTTATAGTAACTGTTAACCACAGTATCAGCGCCGGATTACCCAATAGACCCGGGCCTAGGGCGGCAAATTCTGTAGGGAGGCAAACTTCGCAGCGATCACTCCCTTGATTTAGGTGTTTAAATAAAAAATTGCATGAGATTTATCGAAATTTTATAATCATTGGAAAGTGTCAATATTCATACTTCACAAAGAGCTTTGACTTCAAACTATCCAAATAAATTCCAACAAATGTGAAATAAGGAATGAAGAACGGATCGAGATTATTTTGTTGCTTTTTACATGAACTATTAGCCCTTTGGGTCATTCAGCAAAATAAATACGTGCTTTACTGTGGAAGTGCAAAATCGTTTTAACATTTTAGATAATTCCATTATTCGTTTACTAATTTTTGTTCAGTTATCTTAGTTGTGCGTAATTTTACTTTCGCTGGATTAGCGACTTAGAAATTTTTATTTTTAACATTAGGTAAGTTTTGCCTTTTTGCATAAATTATAATTACGTGTGTTGTAGTATATCTATAAAATTAAATATTAATTTGATATTGTATGTACATAAAATATCGAATTAGTATATTACCTCCTGGAATATTAAAATGAATTCGTGGAAATTTAAAAAGGGTGAAATAATTCTTGGAACTATTTTATACTAGTATTCTTTGAAAGAATCTAACCCACATATTTACTTACCAACCTTTATTCATTGTCCTCGAATATTAAAATAAATTCGTGGAACTTTAAAAAAGGTAAAATAATTTTTGGAACTATTTTATAGTAGTATTCTTTGATAGAATCTAACCCACATTTTTTACTAACTTTCATTGTATATCTTCGGATATTAAAATGAATTCTTTGAAATTTAAAAACGGGCAAATTGGGACAATTTTTTTCTGTTAAAAGGTTTAACTATTTTATAATAGTATTTCTGTTGAAAGAATTTAACCTATATTGTCCTGTAATATTAAAATAAATTCGTGGAAATTGAAAAAGGGTGAAATAATTATTGGAACTATTTTACAGCAGTATTCTTTGAAGAATTTAACTCACATTTTTTAATAGGAGGATTTGTCAAATTATTCTAGACCATTTGTCTTACATTAACCTTCGTCTTTATAGTCGTATAGTAGTAATTAAAAACAATATTTGTTACGCCACTACTATCTTTGCGCGCATCTTTCATGACGCCAGCAAGCTCTTCACATTTTGCTACTACTCTAACATTTTGACATTGACTCACGTTTCGGTACATGTAAGTGTGATACCCTATCAAAAATTGAAACTTATTTAATGAAAAGTTTGGTTGTTTGGTATATAAGTAAAGAACTTCTGAAACACTCTGCAGATTCATCAATTAACTAACTATCCTCCTTCTTCTCAACTAGTAAGTAACGAACATCTCTAGGAACAACATTCTGAAATAGTGGAGATGACCAGAATATAAAAGCTAAAGCTAAACGTTGACCATTTATGCACAACGCGTTTGTTTTTATTTTTTTAAGTAAGTGCATAAAGAACAAATCATCCTATTCTAACACGTGGAAGAATACATTAAATCGTATTCCTAATTGGTATTCCTAGTCAGTTTTAAAAACGCATCACCAATATTTTAAACTGTAATCAAGTCAAAAATGGCCTTCCTGTTTGCTAAGATATGGAATGAATGTTAAATGTTCAAAGAAAAAACGCAAAACTAATGCATTTATCAATAATTCATCGTGGTATGTCAGCGAAGAATTAATGGTAATCTTATTATTAGAAATTGCACAAGGAGGGACACGTAGGAGAATGCAAGCTTTAATATATTTTTATAAAATCTATGACTATCTTATCAGGTTCGTAATAAATGCATTAGTCATGTCATCATAGCATTTAATACTCACTTGGAAAAGATTATGCTCTATGTATCTATTAATACTTTCATGGAAGTAAAAAGTAATTATAAATTATTTTAAATTTAACCCATACTATTATAACTATCTGGTTATTTCGTTTCTTTTATTGTCTATTTCAACATTAGCTAACTCAATATTACTTTTAATTTAATCTGAAACCGTGTCAGCTCAGAAGATAGTAGAACACCTTAAAATAATAACATTTGCACAAACACAGATTTGTAGTAACTGTAGGCATATGTAAACATTAAAAAACACGAGCAAAATTTGAAATTACTTCCGGAAACTAATCATTATCTAGTTAAATATGTACACAAACACAAATTTGCATACCTTTTTCCCTCTGTGTACTATACCTTTTTTTAGAATCGTTATATTTAAAATATATGTAAAAGAGGAAAGCTTGGTGTATTTACGCCACGTTTAGAGTGACAAAAGATTACAGTGTAATTAACAGTACAAATTAATGTTATTATGTTAGTAATTAATAAATTTTAATATTATGCTCAACTAAAGTAACCAAATCTCCTTGGAAAACTTGAAATGCCGTCTTTGTGACGAAATATCTGATGAACTAAGGTAATGAAAATAAATATTTTTAAGCAAACGTGCGTGAAAAGAATATAGTATACTATGTGGAGATTTTCATTGCTTGTATGTAACAGCTTCCTTTTAGT
Source organism: Agrypnus murinus (assembly GCA_929113105.1). Taxonomy (NCBI): domain Eukaryota; kingdom Metazoa; phylum Arthropoda; class Insecta; order Coleoptera; family Elateridae; genus Agrypnus; species Agrypnus murinus. Next base: position 2,428,800 of record OV816028.1, on the reverse strand, counting down.
AGCAGTATTGATATATTAACTGGGAAACTTCGAGCTGGTCTTGTTTGTAGTAAATATTGGTTGCCCCCCCCCCTTCCATCCCTCCTTGAATTTACTATACTCGAGTTCTACTTACTAATATTACCTCTTTTTTCTTTACTTTTAAACCCTCAATATACACACCACAGGGTCAGTTAATAACGTCGATATACATTCGTGTAATGTAAATTGAGTGAGGACGGTTTGAATTTCGCGCCGTAGGTTTTAATGTATTTCACGTTACTAGTGTAGCACTATTGAAATGTGTTGGATGAAATTACAGTGCGTCAACTCGTCACTTTCTCATTTATATTGTTGTGCTTTGCCAGATTGTTCCGGGTTTTCATTAAATTTTTGTTTATTTCGCTTGTTTTCTTATTTTAAAAAACAGTTATGTTTAGAATTGCGATTTGTTAGACGATTTTATTGTCAAGTAAGTTTATTATTCAAAATTAATAAAGTTTATAAGCTATATTATTTTTGAGACGTCACTGTAAAACAAAAACGTCTGAAAAGTATTCGTGTTGGCAACTTGACAATAACTTAACGTGGCGGTAAATTCAAACCATCCTCAACCATTTTGGATCGCCCTGTACTATTTACATAATATAAATACGCCTACGATAAGTAAGGTTTAACCTCATAGAAATCGGTACTTAATTACAGGCAGTTCTATGCAGAATAATTGAGAGAGGTTAATGGTTATACGAATCATAAGTCACGAGATCCGTGTGAGTAATCAGGCAGTAAGTATTTCATGTTGCTGCACTTCTGAAAATGTGACAACAATGAAAGTGTTGAAGGAACAAGAAAAATTGAGATCTATTATGAAAATACAAAAACTGCGAAACGGGGAAATTAAAAAGTTTCCAGAAGAGAGTTAACAAAGAAATATGCACTGCAAACGGAGGATACTACGGAACTACGAGGTATGTATAAATGCTGCAAAGGAAATAAACGGGAAGCTGATGGCGTCGACAACAGGAAGCAAACATATTGGTGTATCGAAGAACAACGTGCTAAGATAAAGAAGAACAATCAACTCTGGAGTACGAGCCTGGCTCTAAGAGACAATAAATCTATCTAGCAGATAAAGGAAAAAGTGAAGAAAAGTATTGAAAATGCAAAAAGAAACAGAACTGTGGATAGTATGTGCAGAAAAATGGAAGAGATTTTCAAATGAAATCAAAAACTGTTTTGCCACATATTAAATGGTATGAGAAAGGGTCACAAATAATCAACAAAACATATCAGAGAGAAAAATGGCAAGTTCGTCGGAACTCAGACAACTTCTAACACGGTAATAGGAACAACAAGAAGAGGTCGTAGAACTTAGTAAACAAATGTCTTGAACCATGTGAAACAAGCATTCGATTAAGCGTTAAGGTTAAGATATAAGAAGTGATGCTTAGAAAAGGAATAACAGGAACTTAGTCGAAGCAATTAGGGGCATTAGAGCTATACATAAAAGCTGTAGAAATCTCGTGATGACGTGAAATAACTTATCAAATAAGTTAATGACTATCAAAGGTTGAGACACGGAGTAGGAATTTGAGTTCCCTTATTCATAATAGTTATGACGACCTTTCGAGGCAAGAATTATAGCTTTAGGTAGAATTGTTAATGTAGACTGATATAGACTCCTAATCCAGATTTATTTGATAACATATAAATAATAATAAGCTGATAAGAAATGTACATACCATTAATGTCATTATCTTTTTCATCAAGTAGTACCACTTCTATATGTTTCTTATGATACAACTCATACTTCACTGCCACCCAAGTTTTTTTTGAATTTTCTCGTGGATTTCTTGAGACTGTCTCCTGTTTTTTGTTTGCACATGGGTAGAAAATACCCTTGGCGTGCCTCTGTTGTACGAATATCGGCAAATCATTATCAGTTGTCCTGAAACTGATTTTAAGAGAACCCCCTCCACTTCATAAAAGGTTAATATGAAGAACTCTCACCAAACGGTATAGAAAGGGGCTGGTTAGCTTGGATCCGTCAGTCGACCGCGAAGCAGCTCAAGCTATTTTTGCACCATGATTTTCTAAGATTCTAAACTTGGTTGAAATCAAAACCAATATCATGAGCGTTTGATGAAATGTTTTGGGGACACCGCTCCATTACGTGCTACGGTATTCAATTGGTGTTTTGAATTTAAACCTGGAAGGGAAAGTCTTAAAGACGAGCTAAGGACGCCCTGGCCGTCCTTACACCGCAATAACGGATCAAAATGTTGCTGTTGCGAAAAAGTTAGTGAAAGAAAACCGGCATACAAGAAAATTGAGGCGGCCCTGAAAATCGGACCAACCGCAGCGCAGATTATTCCCTGCGCAAGGATCAGCTGCCTTAGAGTGGCCGTTATTTTGGGAAAGTTAAAAATTTTTAGGTCGCTTCCCTAGGTCTCTTTAAAATGTCAAAATAACGAGTCGTGCAAACTCAGCTCATTTAGTCAATATTAACCTGTGCCACCGAGAGATTAAAGTTTCTATGGGTTTTAATACTATCCGTCCACCGAAAGATGAGCTCTGCGTCATCTTTGCAAGAAATTATCACAGAACTATGGATGCTGATTTGACTAGGAATTTTTTAATCTTATACCACACAGAGAGCAACGATGACCAGCGTTCATCTTTAGTTGGACGGATAATATGTTAGCCAAACCTAGGGTTTGGTGCTTTTCTAGAGACTTTGTAGCATGCCTTGTTTATCTTCTTATGTTTTAACTTGAAAGTTTGTATACTTATGCTGTTGAAGTTGCCGAACACTAATCTGATTCAAACTATAAGAAAAGCTTTTGGCAGTTGACAGTTGTCAAAAAAGCGGTCAATTACACTAAAATGAGCATTTCCGAGGAACTGTCAAAGTTTTTTGGCACCAGATTTGTTATAAGCAACTTCAACAACATAAGTATACCATCTTTCACGTTAAAATAGAAAGATAAAAATGTTACGCCACAAAGTCTCTAGAAATGCACCAAACCCATGTTAAATACCATTTAAACTTTCACCTCTCGGGACATTTTCAAGTGGGGTGTAAAAATCTTAACTTTCGCAAAATAATGATCACCCTAACCTGCATATCAAGCGATGTGGTAGTGATTGGATGCCACATCTGCTTACGTCTGAGTAAAAGCATGGACGAGATGGTTGGTGTCATGTTATATGCTGAAAAGGTTTAGTGAAGAACAGATTAAGGACGTTTTTAGTATCGTCACAGGCGACGAAACCTGGATATGACCTATGATTAAAAACAAAGCAAACAAAGCAATTGACAGTGTGGTGTTTTCAAAAGGAGCTTCCACCATCAAAAGTGCAGTAAGAACGGAGTGCAGGGAAGATTATGGTCGCATTCTTCTTCGCGTAGACAGGCCATATAACGACTATTCCATTAGAAGACCAATGCACTGTGACAGCAGAGTGGTACATTACGTGTCTTCCGAAAATGTTGGACTTCTGCGCTCCCAAAATCTACACTCCACCACGACAATACACGGCTTCTATGAAACTGGGGTTTTTGCAGGAAAAACTTGGGTTCTACCTCATCCTGCCTATTCTCCAGAGTTGACTCTCTACGACTTGGCACCGTTTTTAAAAGTGAAGGAAAAGCTTCGAGGGCATCGATTTGCGATAGCAGCTTACACTGGGGAAGTATCGATGGTGTCAAAACAAAAGTGGAATAAAATAGTGACTGATTGTTTAGAATGCTGCACAAGTGTAATGATGCTCAGGGAGCGTACTTGAGAAATTCTAGTATGCATTGATTAAACTTCATTAAAAAAACTTCGAATAAATTCATTTTTTTAAGAAATCTAAAAATATCATCGTAAACCTCGTATTTTAGGGATTTTGAAGATATATTTTTTGTCCAAATTCCATGACTATGGGGAGCAATGTAACAATTTGCCCCCACAATTAACTAAATTGTCAGGCAGATTAAAATAAACACGTAAAATTTGTTAAAATAAATAGATTTATTAATTTCATGTTTATAGAGTTTCAACGAATAAGGCTCCAAACAATAAACTACTTTAAAAATATCCTAAAAACCACCAAAAGACAAAAAGAGCTCGATCGCCGGCGGAGATGGCAACCTTTCATAGCGAAGAAAAATTAAACGATGTCTTCTTTTTGGATAAGGAAGTAAAACCGTATTCCGTGTCAATGCGATGTTTTGGCATATTAAAAATTCTTAGAGAGTGGAATTCACCCAGATTCGGCTAAATATGATCAAAGCAATAGGTACAAGGGATGTTCCCTCAGTCAGATTGCTAGCCCAAAAAGATGGCAGTTAATGATATATTGACAATTTATACAAAAGTGCAAGCTTTCTAATTTTACTTAACAAAGTTATTTTGATTACAAGATAATATTTGACTAAAATATAGTTAATATTAATACGCAGTAATCGCTGGAGAACAAATTTTTACATCAACTATTTTTTACAACTTTCTTTTGACAGCAGACGCTTTAAACTTATCTTCGTCTAATTTATTAAATTTTTTGGTCGGCATTTTTGATCACTTCTAAAAAAGCGCAAAAGATATTACCTAGTATGTATCTACTAAGTATAAATGATTAAATGTGTGATTCATTTTAGAGGCAAAAAATTAAATTTATAATTCAAAAACATCAAAACACTTTTTTCCCAAATTTTATTGATTTGACCTAAGAGACATTGCTATCTATAGTAGGATTGCCCTTAGGATGAATGTGATGTGAGACCATCAAAATATTTTTATTTAATTTTTAATAAATTAAATCGTATTTGAAGGAACAAATATATTTTAAAAATGCGAATTAATTATTTTATATTATATATAATAGTATATATTTTTCATTCCGGGAGTATCAGTATGTCATATAATTCAGTTTTAAAATGATTATTAAAATCCACCTTGAAAAAAATCAACTGTTGACCTTACAGGAAGCACTCAAAAAAAAATTCCAAAAGAATCATCCTTACGCATGCGTGCAGAGCCATCTCGTTTATAATTTAAAATTGTTAACCGGGAAAGATCCCATCGATGGACAGCGACTACTCGTTGCTTTTATACTCGCGGCCTTCGCGAACGCGGCGAGGTTGTTCGCAGTTTCAATTCTTCGGTGTACTTCATTGACGTCCGTACTTTCAGGTGAGAATATTGTGCGAGGAATTCACCTGTTCTCCTCCGAGAGCTCGCTGCTAACGATGTAGGTTGTACAGGTGCTGGTACTATGTGCTGCTTCGCGTGTTTCAAACAGATTCGGGTGATTAGATTAGATAAAACTTCAAATTGGTTTAGTTGTGTTGTTTGAGTTTCCTCGTATACAACTGATATTGAAAAGGACTACGTGTGTAGTCCATGAAAAGACAGTTCCCTTGTGGAATTTTGTGTTTTTGTTGTGATTGGTGTTCAGAGGGAAATTTTGTGGATTATTGAGAAATTATATGTCGCTGGTGAGTTTCCAGACTTTTCTTATACAGTGATTAAGTGCTAAGTACTTTTGTACTTACGGATAAAAATTATTTGATGACCGCTTCGAGAAAGTTTGTATGGCACTTTCTAAATAAATAAATATTATCGTGTGTCTGCATAAAACATCAATAGGTGTTGCCAAAATTTATGATGCAAAGCTTTTTTAATTTTTATTATCAAATGGGTTTGGCAAAGAAAAACCAGCCAAATGCAAATTTTGTAATTTTTTGAAAGGTTAATAACAACAAACAGGTTGATTTCTAATCATATTTATTTTGATGATCAATTCAAGTTATAGGCAATTAAGAACTGGACTTGCCCAATCAGTTGAAGACGATCTTTTGGTTTTACTCTTTTTGAGATACCATAGATTCTGTACTTTAAACAATTTGCATTAATCTACATAATAAACAAATTTTGATAGATAATTATGGAGAGTATTAACGAAGAACCTTGTATCCCTAGGGGTCATACTTTCAAATTAAAAAAATATATCAAAAAATAAAAGTTCAAGTATGTATATATTATTACTCCAATCAGAAATCTATTATAGAATGAATGATTGCCGAATTGTTTCAATAGATAAAAAAAACTAATTTCACTTTGATTAATTGCAAAATTTAATAGCACTTATTATTACGCCATCTCATCAAATACCGCTATCCTCATAATATGTTAATATTCAGGCACATATCTAAACACACACACATAAATACATTCCTAAAATATTGCCCGAAGAAGTACGTTGACCATTAAGTTTTATTTATTTGTGAGATTTGTAGAGCATAGAACGTCAAGAGAGTATTAAATTAATAGCGCAACAGTTTTAAGTTTCATTAACGGTATATCTTGCATAATCTGTTTGCAAACAACCATTATTACAAGGTATAAAGTAAACCTGTTCTAAATTTTTAACTGTCATAAAATTGAGAAAATTTTTCAATCAAATTCTCAATTGACCGCAACCAAAAGCTGTGTTATTGCTTTAAAGCGAAACGAATCATAGATAACATCAATTAGATTTTTAACAAAAAAGAAAGAAAACAATAGCTGCGTGTAATTTATAAAACATTGTTATAGATAAAGTTTTTATAGTTTGCACAAGAAACTTGTACATTGTTTTCTCTACAATTAATTCAAATTATTTCATTTCAAGTCAGCTGTAATTCATTTTATATTGAATAGCATTAATTACAGAATATTACAGGAAGAGTGATATTAAAACCTGGCGTCCACTTGTACCGCTAGATTCAGATAAACACTGTATATTGAAGAATATGCTTTTATTTGAATAGAACCGTATTAAGAAATACAAATGAATTTCCAAGCAGGAAAAATTTTGTTTGCTCTTTTATACAATAGGTACTCTAATTATCGGCCAAATTAACTTTAAGTAAACTTTTTAATATTATACAGTTAATTTTGATATTCTTCTTCTGTACTTTATTACGTGTATTGAATAGTGTTAGGTTTTATTGGAAAATGTCATCTCCATTTGTGAATCCAAATTCCAAACAACGCGTGAAGAACTGTTCTTTCAAATATTTGCATACGTCAATCTTCTCGTTATTATTTGAATCGAAAGACTACACAGTAATTTGTTTTGTGGAAATGGTGAGGAACCGTTTTCTATTATAGATTTAAAAGAAGGAGAAAATTTAAGAGGAATTTCCGTGTAGATGGTTTGTGGCATTATCGGAAATAATATGAAGTTTGTAGAATTACTCGGGATTACTGGTGCGGTGTTAGTAGTTACAGAATAACGCTTGTTTACTACGACATTTCAATAAATGTAGATTAATATTAATTAACATTAATATCGCTTTGGTATAGTAAGTAAATTTCTCCGATAGTAGTACTGCTGCGGTTTTGCTATTAGCAAGAAATAGTTTTATTACGATGTGGATTAATAGCTAAAGCGGTTATATTCAAATTTATACTGGAATAATCTATATTTATCTAATAAATCTAGTGGTAAAGATGCACTCCAGGTTGTAATACCACTCATTTCGATTTTACTAATAGTTCAGATTTTTAGAAACTTTGCAACATGAAATATTTATCATGAATTAGTGGTATTAGTCATTGAATTAGTAATAAATACCGTTCAGGTGTCAACTATAAAGGTAGAATTATTGAGGTATTGAATAGTTCAATACTGTTCAACAATGCAATGCTTATACATTGCTAGTATTAATAGTATTGCTTGGATTGCGATGATATTGTAATTGCAATGGAATTACTGGTATTATAACGAAACTGACATTGGTATTGATATGGTATTAAATTATTCATCAGAGCTGCTGTTAGTTGAGAAGCTCTATTCCTACTAAGCACTAATCTCTTAGCGACATATGGCTAATAGTTGTTATTACAAACACTTTGATTCTACTTTAAAAAATTGTGCTAAAGGCAAACCATGGAAGTCGTTCTAGAAATAGGTAGTTAGTTTCTTGAATTACATTCTAGAAACCAAATTATTGTAGTGTATTTTGAAAGCCTCTGGACTAATAGTAATTGATAGTAACGTCTGAGTAACGTTCTTCTTACTAAATATCACTTGGTCTTATGAAGGGACAATTGAACCATTACCTCCCATTTTTTGCCTAAATATTAGTAGTAAACATAATTTCAGCTTACTATTTCATTATTCAACAGAATTAAAAATAAAACACTCACGAACATTTCCAACATGTACCACATCATTAAAATTAGCTATGAAGCTAATTCACCTCTCCAAACAGCAATTAATTAAATGCTACATAAATGCAGCGTTAATGTATGAAGCAAGACCAAGACCCCTAATAAAAGATAAATTAAAGGTGATTCTATGTACAAGAATATTTTTTGAAGTTATTGAACGAGTTGCTTTTCAGTATGGCTGTCGCATATTCTGACAACCTAGCTTTCTATAATTTGAAAATTTTTTCTAGTCTTAGGGTGTTCTGATCTTTTTCTCACTTAACTCGCCATGTTGCAAACTTCATTTTGCATTATTTTTCTCTTTAACATACCTTTATAGAACTGACTTGCAAATGTTTTGACCGTGTACATACCAAATACAAACAAAATCAGAGGATCTGGATATATTATTTTTGTTGGGGGAAATTTTACCGAAATTGGCATATTTTTCGCAAGTGTACATCTGTAGAAAAGTACCATTTTTCATACTTTTTAGATGAGTAAAGGAAACCTTATCTTTTAATTTAATTTCGTCATTATTTTCTACACTAGATTTAAATGGTAGCTTGCTTAGAGTACGACATTCTGTTCCAAATTTAAACTTTCAACTTCTTTCAAAACAATTAAACAATTTTTATTTTAAGTGATACTCCTTCTAGAATCAAACAAAAAATTCAATTCTGATATTACACAATTGATCATAAAATAATCAGCCTCGTTTAAACAACCTAAAGTTCATCCTTGTCCAATCAAAACTCCATTAAACACCTTCATTTGTATACATAAAGAAGCACTAGAAGTCCATAATGACATTTGAAGGCCTATAATTATTCCTTTTATAAAGTGTAATGGATAATAAAAAATATATTCGCGCGCATATGCTCGTAGTATAAGAAGAGAAGAATCGTGACCGAAGAAGGAACTCTCATATTATTTAATGGTTCGTATTATGCAATGTTGAATTACACCATTCATTCAATTCCTTCTTCTATTATTGCTGAGGCTAGAATAAACGTTTGCATAAAAGCATTCAAATGGGCTTAAACGGGCGTTGTGCAAACGATCGCATACAACAAACACAAGAGTGCAGGTTTTCTTAGTTGATTATTATTATTAATGATGAAAAGTGGAGCAAAAGACTTCTTATTATTACTATTGTTGGTAAAATGTTGAAAGACTTCAGAATGAGCGCTTTAACTTACACTCTTGGCTTGTTGATGTCATCATATTAATTAGTAAAGTTTATCAAGTTATGATCAAAAAGCTTTTGCAATACCTACTGAAGTTAGATTAGGTTAAATTCTCACGAAATGCATTTCAAATAGCTAAATATTATGTATTTAACGTAACGTGTTGATATTTTAGCCTGGAAACTGGATAGCTCCACGTATACGAGATATTGATTATATTGTTTAATTATTTAGTAACTTCATGACCTCAGTATGCACTTAGCAGGTTTCAACAGTATGGTGGTGGTAGCCAAGGACTTTCAACAATAGTATGTAATATGCACTAATTGCATTATTAAAGCAGCGCATGCTGATATGCTATGGATGTCTGCATAGAAAGTTATGCAAACTAGACAGAAACCTCAATGATTTCTAAACATATCGGTTTCTTCACGTTTTAGATAATCTTCGTTAATCAAATAGAAAAGAATAATAATTAGGGAAATTTAATTTCTTTAGTGTAATTAAACCTACTGAAAGTAAATCTCTGCGCAAATGTATCGTGCAACACTTCTTTACTCTCTCTTTTCAACGCGTGTCGATCTAGACATGTGAAAAGTGTCGACTTATTAGGTCAAATTAACTAAATAATTCACATTAAATATACCACACAATTGATTGTAGCTACTTAAAAATTCTCAAGCACGTAATTGTCTCCTAATATCAACACATTATTGGAAAATCAGAATGAGTGATTATTTATTACCAAAGGTAGACAGGCTTGGACTTATTTAAAAGCCGAGACTGTCAATATTATTGAAGAAGTTTAATGAATTGCACCATTGAAGTTGGTATTTCACATTGGATCCAGAAAGCCCAACTTTATATCGATGCATCAGACTGAGAAAAATATGTATAATACTTACCTTACAAAATCATTTTCATTTGTTCATGGAATTGATACAGGACTGACGAAAATACATGTACTATATCTGTTTTAGTACTATTAACACATTTTATAGCAAGACATAAAAGCACTGCAATTTACATAAAACGGTCATCAAAGTAATGTACCCAAGTGTATTGTACTGTATACTTATATACTGCAATTTATGTTTAGAGAAGATTATAGTTCTATTGTTCAGAGACATTGAAATTTTAACAAAGTCGTGTTCGAAGAGAATACATAATATAGTTATTTTAATTATATATCTATGTAGTTTATTATTAATATATTATGTACTTTATATAGCATAATATTCGTTGGAAAATCAACGGCGTGTGGAGGCAGCGCAGGTGAAAATACACCAGTCGCTGCAATCAGTGCGTGCCCCCCCCCCATTAATTTTGTAGTTTTTGTAAGTCCAATTTTTGTCAAAACCGGTGAATCTCGAGAACCACTGAATAGATTTTGCTACCGTTTTCACCATTTGATAGCTTATTTATTAGCAAAGGTTTCTAATATACAGATTATTTAGAGGATTTTTCTACTTTGAGAATCTACTGTGTTAATCCTGCATAAATGTGTTTTCCGAGGGTCAACTACTGCTGGAAATCCCTGTACACTTTGTTAGGCATATGTACTTTGCAATACCGTTTTACTGTTTTTTGAAAGTATTCCCAAAAATCCCTCGGGATCAACCACAGCTGGAAATCAGTGTACACTTTGCTGGGAATACTTTGGAAATACCTCGGAATATTTTTGGGAAAACTTGTAAATACCTGAGACTACTTGGAAATACCTGGGAATATTTGGAGATTCCTAGGTGTTATGTTTGTTATTATCAAATTGAATAATAATTAAAAGAAAGCCTTTATATAAATAATTTAATACAACTGAATTCTCGATAATGATAAACCAAACACCATCAGGTGTATAAACACCTGTGGCCAAACAACTAAAATAAACATATACTGGGTGTACCTAACAGTAGAAATACTTAGGAACACTTGGAAATACCTGGTGTTTTTTTACAGTATTCCCAAAAATTGTAACTGTATGTTTTTTTAAAGAGTGGTTGATCCTTTGGTGTTTTCCCTTTATTAATAATTAATTCCCTTCATCCCTCCTGAGTTGTTGGCAATTTACATTAGTGAATGTATATTTACCTGAAGATAATAGCAAAATTACATGAACACCTGTAAATTTAATCTGCTTATCATTGGCAACCTACATACCTAATGATACCTATCGTAATTTCATATAATTTATGTAAAACCACATAATTACTGTTTTCCTCCATTTTTTAATATATACAAGTTGATCGAATTCGCTGTTCATCAGTGGGATCTCGGAAACCGTAAGAGATACGAGAACAGTGAAATTGAGGCAAAGTTGCCAATTCTAACGACCAATAATATGGTACAAAAAATCCAAAATATCCCGTTCTGTTTTCGATGTATTCTAAAAAAACGGAATTTTTATCATTATGAAACCTATCAAGAGATAAAAGACACATTCTAATAGCACTTTTGTCCGCTTTATACACCATTCTTATCAGGTGTTTCCATACGACGCTTCGTCGCCTCAGAACCATCATCAATTTCAAATTTTTAAATACGAACCTGGATTTTTTACTTTTAAAGAATTTAAAAATTCCTACGCTTTATTTCAATTAAACCATCTTCAGTTTTTATTTAATTCACCTAAATGCGGCTCTGTACGTCTTTGATAAGTTTTTAAAAACGTAACTCGGTTTTATTTTTCAGTGTTTACTATATCTTTGTTAAATTACCTACAATTTAAATACTATAGTTAGTGGTAAGTCAATAGATGTAGTACGTAGATTAATATTTTACTTTTCAAGTTTTCTTTCCTGTTAAAGTAAATTAAATTTCCTTCTTTTTTTTAGGCAAACATCTATAATTCTGTTTATGCTATGAATAGCTTGTGCAATGTCTCTCTCTCCTGGGTAATGAAGAAACAGTCCAGTCAACGAAGACTCAAAATTGGCAAATAAATGCAAAAAATCGTGTAGTCTGGGTCATTGTTTTAAGTGGTAGGGGTGGCCCCCTATGTATAACATAGTAAAAGTCCCCATCCGGTGGCCGCGAGCATTAGGCGGAAGGGGTTTGGAAAGGTCTCATTTTTGCTTTTTTTGTGAATATCTCAGAAACTGTGCGTCTTAGGGAAAAAGGCACTCTATACAAAATGAAAGTAAATTTAATTTCCTACAAAAAAAGGTCCTATTCATGTTTTCGCTAGGAGCAATACTTAGTTACCAATTTACAGCAATTGAAAATAGCTGTCGCTGCTATAAAATAGCTGACGTGGAAATCTGTGGATTGCCAATTAATTTCGCCGAGAAATCCGAAAGCTCGCCAATGAGATTATAACTAATCAAAATGATAGCTTAAAATATCAACCAATAATAATCCTTGAGAACTAAAAAGAAACGTAAAATTATTTGCCTCACTTCTGCAATAGGTTCCATGTACATACTGTTTTTAAAACACTACACAAAAAATACTGACAAAGCCATTGGACTATACTACGATTTTCAATTCACTGGTCCAGAAGGTTTTGATTTAGAAATTGCCTTACGACTATTAAGTTATGGGATGGAGCCCCGTTCTGTTGGAAGCAGATCTCTGGTAACTGCTGCAAGTTAATTCCCTTCAAATATTCCATAAATCCTGTACTTAAAAGGTCAAGGTAGTATTGCCATGTCGAATTGTGTTCATAAATAAATCGCTCAACATCTTTCCCCAAATTGTGAAGGAAATTTAATAAAACATCTTTTTTTACGTAATGAATTTAATGTGATTTTTATTTATTTTCTTGCTAATGTTGTCGCAAAACTGATATCTTTGTAAAAACTAACAAAAATAAAATATTAATCTGTTGTAATCTAATGACTTATTTCCCCCTAAGCCTACTTAGTACTAAGTACTTAGATTAAAGGTAATTTAATAAAGCTAAATACTACTAAAGCTACTAAACAAAATAGTAACCGATTTAGTTTTTCAAAGATTTTTCAACAACGTGCAGAACCGCATTTAGGTAACTTAATTCAGATGAAACGACATAATTGTAATATAATATAATAATGTAATATAATAAACAAAATAAATGTAACATCATGTAAAATTATACAAACACTTACAAAGGCTAAGTAAAAATCCAGGTCCGTATTTAAAGATTTACAAAATGTCGTATAAGAATCTTGATAAAACGTATAAAGCTAAAAAGGTGCAGTCAGAATGTGTCCTTTTTTTAATAGGTTTAATAATGAACCAAATTATTACGAAAATTTAAAATCAAGAATTTCGAAAAGGTAATATTTGGAACCTTTGTGCCATATTATTGGTCACTTTTCCTCAAATTTTCGTCCTCGTATTTCTTACGGTTTCCGATGTCCCAATGGTGAACATCGAATTTGAATCAGCTTGTACAGTATTTACTTGTATATAATAGTAAAATTACATTAAACCTTGTAAATTTAATATAGATATCACTTATCAACTGGTATACAACTATATTTACTGCAAATTAACATAAAAACTACATTTGAGTGTTCATTTATGATCATACAATTGACTTCTCAAGCACGCAATTTATTCTCCTATGTAAACAAATTATCAAGAAACCAGGATTAATATTACATCAAGTGGGCAGCTGCGATTACAAAACATCTATTTTCTTGTTAAAATCTATGGTCCTTGAGTTCTCGACTAGAATTTCTGCTGCTACCTACCGCAAGAATAACAAACGCCTCCACCAAAAACGCTGATGTTATAATTAATGAATAATTAATTCGGTTTGTAAATTAAATCCCACGTGAAATTTTTCACATGCAAAAAATCCGCGCGCGATGCATATTATTAAAATGCTGCTGCATTGGTGCATAATTGCATAAGTTTCAAGCATTCATAGTTACCATTCATAGATTGGAATTATTCAAATTTAATACAAACTAATTCAATTTAATTTAAATTTATTTTTTAATTAATTAGCACACTACATAGTTACTTAATGTTAATAAAATAATTAATTACGCAATCATTTAATTATTATTAAGCGTAGCTTAGCTGGAAGGTAAAATTGGTCATCAGTTCATCTCTTTGATATAACATCATTTCTCAATTTACAAATGATTGCTGTTTACATCATTAATTTCTGCGTTTTATGTAAATAAAAAAAATTGGAAAACGGACACAAATTTGACAGGAAAATTATAACCTGTAATTGAGAAACCACTTAAAATTAAACGTTGGATTACATTTTCATTTACGGTGTTCAATGATTTAATTTATAAGTCTTCCATTTCTGATGATTAAATACTTCTTAATGTTTTTAGTCTTCATTTAATTACTATTAAGGTTAATCTCTGTAAAAAAATGATTTTTCAAACGTCAGTATTTTGTTATAGTATAGCTTATAGGTTTCTTCGCTAATTAAAGATAATTACGCGATCTTTGACCTTATTGAATACAGAACAAAAACAAGAGAGGAACACTAAAAACAACAATAAAAATGTGTCATATTTTTAAAGGTAGTAATTAATCAGAATACCCTTAATTTCATGGAATGTCCGTACTTCATTTTGAATTACAAGTTTATGTCCGGATGAAAAAGCTGCTTAATGCGTTAGGTGCCGGCAAAGTGGACACGCAGAGAGATGCTGCCGGATAGAAACGCTCTGCGTGAACTTTTAAGATAATTTTAAATAAAAATCTGAAATAAAAGAGGTAATTAATTATAAATTACACAGGCAGCGGTCCATATCATAAGGCTCCCTTCTGTAACATATCATAAGGCTCCCTTCTGTAATGCACTGCACTGCCTTAAATTTGAAGTTTTTATCTGATTTTATTAAAACGATTTCCAATCTAAGGATATTGCATTAGAAACAGTCATGGCCAAATAGAATCGTCTTAGCGGTACGCAGTTGCAATTCGGCAGTTGCTGAGAAGCCAATCTATGATATCCATTTGTGAGCCTCAATGGCACTTAATTTTTAATGTTTGGAGCGCAGTTTTGTCAACTAATATATGCCTTTTTATGTGATGTGAAGTTGTTGTTTCATACTGAACATGTTAGTTGACAAAGATGGCACCACATTGGCGCCATTTTGTTGGCCAGTAAAGCTCGAGAATGAGCTCAGAGAAGGGTGGCTGATTGGCTCAAAATTTGTATGCAGCTCTTTTACGACATTAGATACTGACATACACTCTAAAAAATTCCCCTTGAAGTTGCCTCCATTTCTTGGGGTAAATTTACTTCAAAGTGTAATTTTCATAGGAAGTGGGAAATTTCAATATTAGGTTAAATTTGCATTGTCATGTTTCCTTTTTAAATAAATTTACAGATTAAAATTACGATCTCAATGCAATCTTACATTTCATTTTAACATTAAAACACCTGCGTAAAGTTATAACTTTACCTAATATTGACCTAATATTGAAATTTCCAATTCCTATGAAAATTACATTGGAAGTAAATTTACCCCAAAAAATGGAGGTAACAAAGTATACTTTATAAAAGCTTGTGCTTGTTCTAGAGCACAATTTCACTATAAGGTCAAGTCCAATAAATATAAATATTTAAAAATAGGGTACATTCTATGTAATTATTATTGAATCATTGTTTAATTGCGTATAGAATGCATATGTTCAACAAATTCGGTATTATATGCCATGCATATATAATATTGTTTCCCACTTCCTATGAAAATTACACTTTGAAGTAAATTTACCCCAAGAAATGGAGGCAACTTCAAGGGGAATTTTTTAGAGTGTATGTTGGCATGATACTTCGCCCCACACTATATCTTAATATCTTCTAAAAACTGTTCGAGTTAAGGTGGACGTGTCCTTTTGAACCTATTTTTCTTTAATTAACAATTTTAATGTGGACCCCTAACATTAGCAACTGGAAATCTTTAGATAACTACAATTTTTAACTATATTTAACCTGCAACCACCACCACAAATTCTCGCGTTCCACTTACCGATTTTACTACTATCTAACTACAACAGTGGCGTGCGGTCCATGGAAGCAATGCTTTCCTTGAGAATTTATTAAAAATAAAAACCAATGCTAACAAAAATATTTTTATAAAATTATGGTTATCGTTTATTTGTAATATTTAATCAACTTACAAGCTCAATATCAATTCCGTACAGCAAAAAGTATAACTATTTAGAGTACTATTTTAAATTAGGCTCATTAAACTTTCACGGAAAGGTAATACCGATTCAAATGTTACATACACTGCATATAAGCACTGATTTCGTTGCTTATAACTGCTCTTCTCCTAGCCTTGGCGTGGATCAGCGGGCGTGGTGATACAGACGATGCTGTTAGCATTGTTTGGCCGTTATTTCTAGTGTGCTTCATACCCAAACGTTTATTTATTATAATTTGGTGATTTGTTTGATTTAGTGTTTGTTAAATTTAATGTTACTTAACACATTCACCTCCGGCAACGCGTTTACCGCGTTCATTCCATATTTCGTCATATGCCCACAACGCGGCTGCCGCGGACACTGTTGTATTGAGCTTTATAGGCAAGTTTCTCTAGCGGACTTGATGTTACTTCAACCAAAATTGGCAGGCACATAGAAAGACATTGTTTCACTATATTTTCTCTTGGTTTTTGAATACTGCTGTTAAATTTTAATTAGTTGAAGAATGAATTCTAAGTGTACTATAAAACGACGTAGCAAGTCAGATGGTAAATTTATTAGATTTTATATGCATTAAAATATATTATTTACTGACAAGCTTTGTAAATTAATTTTTACAGGCGAGCTGGAAAGTGGGCGGGGGAGCCACGAAGGAGCGGGCCTCTATAATTTAGTGAGCTCAGTAAAGATTAGTTGCAAAGCGTACAAAGTTTTATTTCCACTTTTATTAGCATTTTTTATTAATTTATTGTATATTTTGTATAAAAATACATTTTGTAATCAAAGGCGGTAGGCGGGTGGCGGTATATTGGATTAATTTTATTACAATATGCCGGCAATGCGACTAGCGCCGTCTTTTTTCTAAATTTCAAAAATATATTTTTTT
Organism: Agrypnus murinus; assembly: GCA_929113105.1. Taxonomy (NCBI): domain Eukaryota; kingdom Metazoa; phylum Arthropoda; class Insecta; order Coleoptera; family Elateridae; genus Agrypnus; species Agrypnus murinus. Next base: position 2,411,449 of record OV816028.1, on the reverse strand, counting down.
TTGTATATTATTCTTTAAACATCCCCAATAGTCCTTAAACTTTGAATAAAAATGAATTTAAAAAGAAAGTTGGTTCGGCACCAAGCAAACTCATAAAAGAAATAGGTGGCAGCGAATGTGTTAAGTAATGCAAATCTGCGAATGAGACTATATTTTGTCACATTTTATTATTTCAATTTATATAAGTTGGATTTCTTTTTGGAAGACAAATAATTCTATTTAGTTTGCTCTGTATGCAAATTTAAAGTTACATTATCGTCACGATTGCAAATTCAGCTGCTTTGGTGGTAAGTTCGAGTACTTCCGATACATTCGAATCGGGGCGGTATTATTGTTCAGTTTGTAAATTATTAATAAGAAATTTTCTGCATACAGTTTTGAAGAGAAATTACAAATTATTAAGAAACATAAATCAAAACCAGAACTTTCAAATTTAACAACAAAGATTAAAACCTGCATCGGTATTTTGCTAAGAAAGACCGGAAAATCGAGTTGCAGTATAAATACATAGTAGTAGTTTTTTAAAATAAGGAATAATAGTCAACAACTTCCATAAGTATAAAGTGTAAAAGGTCTTCTGTGAAAAACTTTTAAGCTTAATAATTATAAACAATATAAACAATTCGTTTCCTCACTGGTTTACTTCGAAAACAAAGAGACTTATAAAATTAAAAAAACATTATTTAACACTTTTTAGAACTACTAGACTACAAATTTATGACAAAAAATTTAAGGGATATCGAAAAATTATTAGAAGTAGTATAAATATAGACTACGATAATTATATTTCCAGTATTGAAGTTTCTATAAAACGCGATCCCAGTAAAATGTGGTCATTTATAAATGAAAAAAAGAATCCAACTCGCATTCCTGGTTCAATGATTGTGAATGGAAACAATGTTGACGCACCTCAAGAAATAGTAAATGCATTTGTTTCTCACTTTGAATTTGTTTTTGCTCCTGCAAATGATATTAACACGTTAAATAATGGCTCGCTTCAAGCTCATCCATCTACTCTAGTTATTAGAGAATTTATCTTGCAAGATGTTGATGCTATTAATCATTTGAAACCCAGTTTAACTATGGGAACTGACTCTATCCCTGCCTGTGTGGTCAAAGATTCCAAATATGTGTTACAATATCCTCTTTTGCATATATTCAATCTAATCCTAAAGCAAAATACTTTTCCGAACTGCTGGAAAGAAGCTCGCATTACTCCTGTTTTTAAAGATGGAAATAAAAATGAAATATCCAACTATCGGCCTATCTCAATCATATTCAACTTATCTAAAGTTTTTGAAATATTGCTTCATAAATCAATTTTTAATCATATTAAGAATAGTCTTTCACCGGTTCAGCACGGTTTTGTCCGGGGAAAATCCACAGCTACTAATTTTTGTTCTTTTGTTAATTTCATATCTGAGGCACTTGATGATCGAATTCAAATTGATACAATTTACACTGACTTTTCTAAGGCCTTTGACCGTGTACAGCATTCTATAATTCTGGGTAAATTACATAGATTTGGGCTTTCCGAAAACTTAATTCACCTCATTGTTTCGTATCTGGCAAACAGGACTAACTTTGTAGAATATCAAGGTTTTCGTTCTTATGGTTATCAAGCTGCAACTGGAGTACCTCAGGGTTCAGTTCTCGGACCTCTGCTTTTTGTCATGTTCATAGATGATCTTTCTAACCGTTTCAATTCTGAATGTTTACTTTACGCGGATGATCTTAAGATATTTAGGTTTATTAGAACTAGTGATGACTGTAAATTACTACAAGAAAAATATTCTTTATAAGTGGAGCGTTACCAACTGTTTGAATTTAAACATTAACAAATGTAAAAGTCTTAGTTTTTCAAGGAAAACTGAATCAATAACTTACCAATACAAAATTAACAACGAGTGTCTGCAACAAATTGACGTTATTAATGATTTAGGTGTATTGTTTGATTCAAAACTTACTTTTAATGCTCACGTTACTGCAATTTGCTCTAATGCACTTGGTCTTCTTGGGTTTATTAGTAGAAACACTAAGCAGTTCCACGGTAATGAAGCACTTATTAGTTTCTATAATGCGTTCATTCGTTCTAAATTGGAATACTGTTCAGTTGTTTGGAACCCAGCTTATGATAAATACATTGACAAGATCGAGTTGGTTCAACGTAAATTTTTGAAAACATTATACTTCCGAAAGCATCAAATATACTTGACACATGATTACAATTATGCCCATCTTCTTGAAGAATTTTCATACATAACTTTGCAACATCGAAGGATTATCGCTGAAATTGTGTTTATTTACAAATTACTACATGGTTTCATTACTGATGCTAATCTACTTTGTTTGCTCAACTTTTACATACCTAGAATCAATAGTAGGAACCACTATACCTTTTATATACAGACATCTAGCACTCGACATCATTCGTTTTCACCTATGATATCTATGAGTAAGAATGTTAATACGTATTGTTCTAATGTTGATATTTTCAATGTGTCTTTAATTTCGTTAAAAAGCTACTTAAGTAACTATTTTTCTTTAAAATCTGTTTGATATAATATTTTTGTTTAAGTTTTGTTTAGTAATTTACTATCTTATATTCAAGTTATCATCTTATAATTATTCTTAATTTCTTTACTATTATTATTATTATTAATATATTATATGTTGTATTGCATGTACTTATTGATACCTATTGGTACCTATATTGTATTAAAATAAGATTATCCTGTAATTAGTAGATTTGCTACTGTTGGATAATAAACTTATTATTATTATTATTATAACACTACTGTTTTTTATTGTACCTAGCAGGGGAGGATCCAAAGAATTATTTTGAGGGGGGAATTTTTGGAAAAATAATTGTTTTAATAAATAATAATTAAACAAACATTATTTGTTTCTATTCTATGTATTTCTAAATTTGGGGAAGAGGAATTCCCCCCCCCCCAGTGAATCCGCGCCTGTACCTAATAGGTATATTAAAATTAAAATCGTGGTTGCTTCCCTAGCCTAAATTCTCACCGCACGCCACTGAACTACAACAAGAAAGAGTATAGAGTACGCCAAGCTCGAAATGAACTTTCATTACTAGAGATGCACCGAAGCTTCGGTTTTACTTCAGTATTCGGGAAATTTTTAACAGATTCTGTTTTGGCCGAAGCAGCGTGAACGGATTCGGTATTCGGCAGGCCCAAGCGGATCTTTTTTAGTTTTTCCGTCACAATCCGGCTTATTTATTGCATTTTAACTGCAAAATTCATTATTTGATAATTATATTATTTTAATTATTTTATAATTATTTTTCTTTAAAATCTGTTTGATATAATATTTTTGTTTAAGTTTTGTTTAGTAATTTACTATCTTATATTCAAGTTATCATCTTATAATTATTCTTAATTTCTTTACTATTATTATTATTATTAATATATTATATGTTGTATTGCATGTACTTATTGGTACCTATTGGTACCTATATTGTATTAAAATAAGATTATCCTGTAATTAGTAGATTTGCTACTGTTGGATAATAAACTTATTATTATTATTATTATTATAACACTACTGTTTTTTATTGTACCTAGCAGGGGAGGATCCAAAGAATTATTTTGAGGGGGGAATTTTTGGAAAAATAATTGTTTTAATAAATAATAATTAAACAAACATTATTTGTTTCTATTCTATGTATTTCTAAATTTGGGGAAGAGGAATTCCCCCCCCCCCCAGTGAATCCGCGCCTGTACCTAGGTATATTAAAATTAAAATCGTGGTTGCTTCCCTAGCCTAAATTCTCACCGCACGCCACTGAACTACAACAAGAAAGAGTATAGAGTACGCCAAGCTCGAAATGAACTTTCATTACTAGAGATGCACCGAAGCTTCGGTTTTACTTCAGTATTCGGGAAATTTTTAACAGATTCTGTTTTGGCCGAAGCAGCGTGAACGGATTCGGTATTCGGCAGGCCCAAGCGGATCTTTTTTAGTTTTTCCGTCACAATCCGGCTTATTTATTGCATTTTAACTGCAAAATTCATTATTTGATAATTATATTATTTTAATTATTTTATAATTATTTTTCTTTAAAATCTGTTTGATATAATATTTTTGTTTAAGTTTTGTTTAGTAATTTACTATCTTATATTCAAGTTATCATCTTATAATTATTCTTAATTTCTTTACTATTATTATTATTAATATATTATATGTTGTATTGCATGTACTTATTGGTACCTATTGGTACCTATATTGTATTAAAATAAGATTATCCTGTAATTAGTAGATTTGCTACTGTTGGATAATAAACTTATTATTATTATTATTATTATAACACTACTGTTTTTTATTGTACCTAGCAGGTGAGGATCCAAAGAAATATTTTGAGGGGGGAATTTTTGGAAAAATAATTGTTTTAATAAATAATAATTAAACAAACATTATTTGTTTGTATTCTATGTATTTCTAAATTTGGGGAAGAGGAATTCCCCCCCCCAGTGAATCCGCGCCTGTACCTAGGTATATTAAAATTAAAATCGTGGTTGCTTCCCTAGCCTAAATTCTCACCGCACGCCACTGAACTACAACAAGAAAGAGTATAGAGTACGCCAAGCTCGAAATGAACTTTCATTACTAGAGATGCACCGAAGCTTCGGTTTTACTTCAGTATTCGGGAAATTTTTAACAGATTCTGTTTTGGCCGAAGCAGCGTGAACGGATTCGGTATTCGGCAGGCCCAAGCGGATCTTTTTTAGTTTTTCCGTCACAATCCGGCTTATTTATTGCATTTTAACTGCAAAATTCATTATTTGCGTTTAACTAAAAGAAATTCTTTTGTAAACTATGTAACAGCATTTATTTAATTCCTACAATCGCAAACGTAAATATTTTCAAGTACTGCCTAGACGACAACAATGGGCAATTAGCGTGAATCACACCGGATCATGATGGGTCACGTGTGACCTATCGTGAGGAGTAGTATCAGTCTCAGGAACACGGAACTGTGTGTGAACGTGAGTAGCGCTACTGACTTTCGGTTTCGATGTTCCGAATCTCTCCTACTCCAAAACTCGCCGAAAGCCGACCGGTTTCCCGTCTTTTCGAATCCGATCTGTAGCCGCGTCACTAGTCGCAGGCTCGTTATTTCTACATATTTTTTGTTTAGTTATGTTTTACATTATTATATTAAACCAAAATACGTAGTAGGAAACGTATTTTTCGGACACTAATGTTTTCATTTTGTGACATAAGTTTGTATTCAATAAAATTAATCATAATTTCAAATATTGCTTTGGCCGAATATTTGGCGTTTCGGCATATTTTAATGGTCAAATTCGGTATTCGGTGATTCGGCCAACAGCTGCTTTGGTGCATCACTATTCATTATTTCTATTATGTGGTAACCTTCCTGGCCGTTCTACCACAGCATAAAAATATATAGCATAACCACTCGATTTTCGGCACTTTGAAGTTAATAACGTAACTTCGAACATGGCACACATCAGTGACAAACCATGATCAGTTTGCCGAGGCTTGCCGCTCGTCTTCGTAGTGCATGCTGCTAATAACGAGGAACGTATATCACAGCGCAACTGTCGTTCAGTAGCCCGCCAGCCCGTTGTTTAATAGCTCAAGAATACAAGTTCACACACGGCGGCTTGCAATATTTGCGAAAGTGCACCTAGTGGTTATAACTATACTGTGATTGGCCGTGAAAAGGTGACAAAAAGTTAAAAAGGACTTTCGAAATTAAATAAGTCAAGCAAATAATTTTTATGGCGCAGTACTGAGCATTCCATTTAAGAAAAAACATATCTGGTGGATCTCACGGTTAAAGTAATTAAAAAAGAGAAAAGCTTACGTCATATCGTGTTCCAAAGTATGCAAAATGCTACAATGATACTCAATTGAAATCTAGAACATTTAAAACAATGCAAAGTGAAATGTATACAAACATTGGATATTACATATACTGTGTAAACATTATTAATCTGATGGCATATTATACTGATAGACAGCCATCCTACACACCCACTGAGAAATTGTTCCAGAAAGAAAATGTTTTATTTTGAGATTGACCTCTGTTTAATAAGTGTAAAAAGGCCATCTATTAGTCAATGAAGTAATCACAAAAAATAGAAAAAATTGTATCGTTTAGAGATTTATTCCCTGTACCTGTACATGTTCCATCGGCTAAAATAGCAGTGTAATAAGATCATCAGTTTGAAGATACTAACTTCAGATTCGTTCAGACATTTTTATGATCACCTATTCAAAGTTGTATCACTTTTCATTCTTTAACAAATTTACCACTGCCTAGGAAAAATAGGAGTACCTAAAGCAGCATTTTTTGATTTTGAAATTTAGATTTTGCTCGGAACAAATTTATTCGAGTGTAGAGTATGCATCTCAACAAATCTTTTACGTATATTTATTAAAACTATTTACAAAAGATAGTTGATAAATGTAATAAATAATTAGTAACTCGTGTTGATTCATTAAAAAACTTATTTAGAAACGTTACAAATTCGAGATGATATAAATAGACAGAAAGCTTTAAGAATAGATTACTTCTTTTATTATCATCGAGAAAATAGAAACATGTCCCTACAGAAGAAGGAAATACCAACAGAAATCAAGAAATTATTAACGGGACTGTCCGCGTGTCCACCTGCAGGGCTTTCAAGTCTTGACCTACAAGGCCGCCGCAGCTAACTTCACGCTTTCTGCTTCTGCCTACATCACTCGTTCCTATACAATACAAAATCAAATGTAATATTTCCTGTAATATTGTAACACTTTGTATTATTGATGTTATCATCGGAGGTGAGATCATTAGAAGATTAAAAATAAAAAAGGAAAAGCTATAATGATATGTTTTCTGTATTTGATGAACATATTGACATGCAGAGCATAGGATATATGTATTTATCGTAACAAGATGGTTTAGAATGTATAATCATAAAGGATGATAAGCCTCTTTGGTAAAATGACAGATAAATTTAATCCTTAGCATGAAATTGCGTTGTATATTATTTTTCCCTGACACAATCAGGTCTCATTGTTCTTCCATTTGACTTAAACAATTAAATATAAATCCAGCTGGGTTAACCACACATACATACCTACTACAACAACAGCAGTAGAAGCAAAAGCATTAATCCATTTCCTGGGGGGTTCTTGTCAAAACCCGAAACACATTTACTGAACAAATAGAGCATTAAGTAGAACAACCACAAGCTGTTCGCAACGGTTATATCCTTGTTAAAAATATTAACACACATCGGTCGTGGTCTTTCTGTTTGATTTTCTTTCAGGTATCCAAAAACCACTGTTTAGAATAAACTGTAACTTAATAAAGTTGATTGCTTAGAGACACTTTCGTAGCATTGAACACATAACAGTCGATCGACATAAAAATGTATGCAGTGGCATTTCCATATGAATATATGCCTATGGACACGTCTGACCACTTTTACAAGTGTTCAAGCGGTCGCTCATACGTGGTCCAGTAAACTGTAATAATATTACAAGTATTTCCGACCTACTCTTCGAGTTCTTGCAAGTTCTTCTAGTGCACACGACTGTAGATAATCAGTATGTATGCAGGAGCGGATTTACCATTGAGCTTAATAAGCTGCAGTTGGGGCCTCGAGTTCCAAGGGTCCTCAAAAATTACTAAACGACATTACAGATTTGCTAAATAACAATGAAAAAATGGTTATATGTTTATGTAATGAGCAAGACGTGTTATTCCAATTTTTAACATTCTTAATGACGCATATTTTACTCTTTTCTCAAGTTATTTTACATTAAAAATGTTAAATTTGGAATAAAAGTATGAAATCGTTAGTCGAAAATGTAATTATTTCTTCGTAATTAAAATGTTATTATTGACAATACGGCGGAGGGCTTCAAACATTTTAGCTTGGGACCTCGAAAAATTATAAATCCACCCCTGCATATATGAATTTAAAAAGATATATTTCTTTTATATAACCTGATCTATGTTTTAATCCACTTTTAGGATGAGAAGGGAATTATTGAAATGGCAGGTGTTTTCGGCGAAGATTTTACTGAAAATGGATTGAGGTGCGCTTAGACACAGCTGTAGCTATTACATAAATTAGTTGTTGGATTCCTAAACGACAAAACTTTTTTAATATTAATTTTTTGGTAGTGCTTCTTTAGGTTGGTTGCAATGCAATAATAATTATTGCACACACTATTAAAAAAACAATCCGATTGACTACCCAACTTTTCTTTCAAGAATTACATATTACATTTAAAAAAAAGAATAAATTTTGAAAGTTTTGCACATTTAGATTTTTTGGGTTACGCTTTCATCATTTTGTCCAGCGTTCTCAACTTCAGAACTGCAGAAGTTGAGAGATGTGTTTGATCCTCACATTAGAAGGAAACAAGAACCTTTATACGTAGTCATTAAATGAACAGAATGACAAAACATTCATCTTCTACATTAAAACATACATACGTATTATTAACACATCTAGTACCTCAAGTACGTAGTACATAGTCAAGATTACGTAATTGTTACCATCAGCAATTAATAACGGTTTTATGAAGTTCGGAATTCCTTTAATTCTTAAACTATCTACATACATTTTTAAAATCTAGCAGAATTAGTTAGCAGACTAGTAAAGTTTAGTGAATAATCACTACCCTAACCTGACATAGCCTAACGTTTCCTTAATCGCTATGCTATCTAACCTAACTTAACTTAGTCTAACCTTCAACTTAGCTATTACCAATTGTCACTCTCTCCTTTACACTCTAATGGTTTGTAACTTTCTAACCCTTTTGCTTATCCCCATAGATGTGATAGGATTAGATCATTTGCTTCAGTCCTCTTAGTTGATACCTAATTATTGTTTAAAAGATTGTTCTGAATACCAGAAGTGTAACTAAAAGCCAGGTAATTCTAGACTATCATTTTACTGTATTATAGAACAATGCGGGTAGAAAGTGTTTTACAGACACCAGAGAAATTGAAAATCATCGCGTTAATTTTTTCTGAATAATTCGAAATTTGACATTTTACAGAAAACTTTACAGAATAGAATAATCTTTAATTAAAAACCACTGTACTTTTCGCCCATTGCATCTACTTTGTATTGAAAAGGCTGATACTAAAGAGAGCAGAGGGAGATGCGACCTCAGAGAGGCTCTTTTGACCAGTGGTAAACCTCACGCCTCGATGGCTTTTAAGGAAATCTAGCACACCGTTTGCTGGGATCGCCAGTACAATTTATATAAAGCAAATTTGTTCATCCAGTTCAGCACCTTAATACCTACCTAAAATCTCACTGTCTTTTTTTTAGCAGTGTACAGGTCCAATAGCAACATTTCTTGCATTAAAACACAGCTGATTGTGGGAATCAACTAATATTTCCTTTTCATTAAATTTCATATTTCCGATATACTGCGGACTCTCGATTCCAACCAATTTATATAAACAGTCCGCTGTGAAATGATTGGCAACGAAAGTTTTAATCAACAGATACACCCTTACGACCAGTATATTTATATAACTTTAATCTATATAATTTAATAACGGCAATATTTCTTTATAGTTTCTATTAAAAACTATTAAAGAGTTTAAACGCAGCAGTCTATAATTGTTGCGAATACCTTTGTTTAGTAACTGTATGTAACTTCAGAGTTTATAAACAATAGTAACAGAAACGTTTCCGTTACTACTATATAACTTTTTATATAACCGCAATTTTAGTGATAAAATATAGTTTTGTATATGTTGCAGTGTTGGTAATATTTCGGTTACCAAATTATTACTTTTTGCATCTTACAATCGCATCTTTTTCTCGTTTGAATACTTAATATTATATTGTCTTATTCACTTTCTAACCTTCTCTCTAGAATACTTAATTAGCAGTTGCCCGTTTAATAAGATGATAATAATGGACGTGTAATATGTATATAATTACCTACTTTATTTTTTAAATGTTTGCAAAAGTATAGGTCAGAATTTTATTATCGGAGATTTTTTTTACTGCATAAAAGGACAGGTTATCTTTAAAATATCCTATAATATTATGTTTTAATTTACCGTTTAGAAAGTTGCGTTGTGTTTTTTAAACGTTCATTAAAAAAAGCTCAATAAATGAATTGCTCTAAACACTAAAACTTTGTGGTAATAAGGTAAATATTCCATTTTAAATAACGTCCATTACATGGCAGACCGGTAGAAACACTCTTATAAACTCTGGAAACTAATATCACCCATAAATAAATTTAAGTAATGGTATATATCTTAAAGTTGTTATTGCAATATTTTTATTTCAATTTTTAAATTTCTAGATTTTTCTATCTGAAACTACAGCTATCTGATTGTCTTTTTTAATCATATTTAAAAATTGATAAAAGTGGCTAATCTTGCAATGCTTGGTTTGATGTGTCAAGCAGCCGGGGCGAGAAAAAGTGCTTTGGTTATTAATATTATATTTGTAGTCGTACGATAATATTAGGGTAGATTTATGAATTTAATATCAGCTGTTGTACATCTTTGTAGCTGGAGTGGTAATGGCCAGATTGTTTTAAGCTTTTCTAACTAAGTTTTGTTTAAATTACTTACATTCTAAGTCATTCTGTTACATTAACAATTCTGCTTAATAATCAAACATGAGACATATTTTATTATTTTTCACTAGGCTATGGATTAAATCTACTCTAGTATGCCATCTCCTCATATATGTAGTAAAGCGGTAACTAGCCTAGCTTAAACTATTGCGAATGAAATCAGAATGAGAAAGATGTTAGAATTTGCCGTAGAATTATTTAGAGAGATTATGAACAAATGCAACTTATCAACATAGTGACCTCGTCACACAATCTATTAAACGCTTATCTAACACGGAATGGAATGCGAAAAAAATAGTATTTAAAACCTTGTTCTAATTACCTGCTTATTAGTTCTGAGCCAAATAAAACTTACTGTCTTACGCCTAGGATTTTGACGTCATGATAGTCGCCATGAGAAGGAACTGAAAATCCACAAGGTTTATGCGCAACACCCAATTTTGCCCAATAAAGTTTTAAAGTTTTTTGTAAAAATGCTAATTAACAGTAACATATTAAATAATAATGCTAGATTTGTACAAAATCAGGTTTTTTTAGTCATATACAGTAGCTGGGCGATATAGTGAACTATTAAAAATCGAACCTGTGCATTATTTTGAAATGTTCACTATTTGAGATCCAATATTTTAAAATTCACAACATGCTTTTTATAGCCTATTTGCAGCCCATTATATATTTACAATGTTCAATTTTTATTATTGTAAATAGTAAATAGCTCTACAAAATATAAATTATGGTCTGAATGAATATAGTTACGTTGTAAATACTTTTCGTATATGGAAAATAAATCAAGAGCTTCTCCAACAACATACATTATACTGGATGAAAAACGCATTGATAAAAATATAAACTCTTGTTACAGTTTCGCTAAAACTGAAAATTATTGTACTGAGCAACCCATAAAACAGAAAAATGAAATAAATAATACAATGAAATTTAATCAGTATCCATTTACTTTTATACTTACCAAACTACATTTGTTCTTCAACTGATATTTTGCTGTAGTTATTCGATAAAAGATTTGGACATAACACCAACAGTGGTTTTATATTTAAGATAAATAAGCTTTTATTACAATTATAGCAATTTTCAAATAAGAATTTATTATTGTTACCAAAATACCTTCAAATGGTCAATGGCAGCCCAAGTTATTAACACATTTTTGATATTGTTTCAAAAACAATTTCAATCATATAAAAAAAAACGCTCGCGCGCGTATTTCCATGTCCGCAAAGTTTAGATCTTCTGTAATAGCAAAACGGAAAATCACAGTAAGCAAATATAAAATTCTAATCTAGAAAATAGAGAACTAATCAAAAAAATTAGGAACGCCTGTCACTCTGTGAAGACGGAGAGTCGTTCGATACTCGTCATTGCATATCGGAGTAATATACTTGCGTTATCCTGCTGCCAAGCCTCCCAATGTTCTTGCTAAGAGTAAGGTAAATTTGTCAGTGGTAAAAGGTTAAGTCAAATATAGGCCAAATCTGATTCCAGATTTGAGTCCGCTAAGGTCACTTACCTATTGTTATCTGACCAGTTTCTTGTTCCAGTTAAAAGTTAGTATGTTTTTACTAATAATAGACGGACAGACTATACTTTATATTTTTATAACTATTTTAGTGTAGAACGTCGAAATCAGATTTAGAACACAATGAGCCGTATTCGCATCTCGCTATTAAATTAACAGCATGTTTAATTACCATGGTGACCAATTCTAATCTTTTTTCACCTATTAAAATTAGATAAAGCTATCTCTATTCTTGTTGATTTTAAACAAAACTTAAGTTAGAGACACCTTTAATCGTGGTTCGTAATACGGCCCAATATCTTTAGATATTATAGAATTATCATCTTCTATTCTAATTATGGACGTTTAAATTTGAGAAAGAATATAAATGCACATCCTTTCCTATCCTTCGACAACTCGAGAACCTTTGAAATCGCCGTAGACAACTTATACTTACAACGAGAAAGCCGATGAACTGGCCATACTCGAAGCCGACGACATCTGTCTAGGGCCGGAACCTTCCTGGGTATCATAAGGCAACAGATCTCGACAGCTTTAATAGAGTGGGCCTATGAGAGAAGTAAAGAAAAGTGGAAAAGATGCAGAGGTTGTCGACAAGCCAAGGACCATATAGAGAGATTCGACTCAAAGAAGTCGGTCTGGATAATGGGAAGGAGCCAAAGAATCGCAAATCTTCTGATAGGGATCTTGACAGGCAACTGTAAACTAAGAAGACACCTGCTTTTGATAGTAGTAGAGGAAGACCCCATTTGCTCTAGATGTGTGTGAGATGAAGCAACATCCTACCATTACCTGAGAGAATGCGTTGCTTTCCAGCGTCTGAGGTTTAAAACCTTTGGTATAGCCACACTTCGAAGGGTTGCACTCCCTAACGTGAACCGATGACATCCTACTTTCTATGTTTTGTTAACGATAGGGTGAGCAGGTTTCGCAGATTCAGTCTACCCATCATCAAGCAGTCTTTGATTGGTAGAGTAAGGTAGGGTTGTAAGGTAAATAGTAAGAAACGGCAAGGTAAGGTAATTCTAATGCAGGTTTTGAACTACATAACTTCATAAGAACAAACGTGACCAAACTTAAGCTGTTCACTCTGTGTGTTATGACGACTTCTAGATACCTTATATAGATCTGTAGCTTGATGTAGATTCAGGCACATTAAATCAATAATAAGCGGTACATATAATGGTATTTTCAAATATTGCAAATACTTGTTTGCCTGTTTGTGTTAAACATTGTGTGTTTAAGTAATAGGTAAATCATAACTATTAGTTGAACTTATCAAATTTAGTTTGACAAATTATGCCATAACTATTTATACCTAAAATAAGAGTCACGTAATTGGAGCGATTTTATCTCTACTGCTGAAATAAGAAAGTAAATTCTTTTAATAATAAAATTGTAACGCCACACCAGTATCGACCGCATTTCACTATTTTCAAGCGCGGTTAAATTTAATACAAATTTTATATAATACCAGGAAATAAATCGCATTTGTGGGAATTTAATAAAGTACAATAATAATCTCTTCTGCTGCATTTCATTGCAATACTACAACTATTGGCGACCATTATTACGTGGCGCACACCATTCTATTTTCCACCGTTAATACAGAACACATTCCTGAACGATGTTGAGGTTGGCTTGATGTATTATAACACGTGTACGGATCGTCGCTATTCATCCAAAGAACAACAGAGATAATCATCTAATTTCACAGAGGTAGTCAACGGTTCTCTTCTAATAATCAGCTACTCGAGAACACAAATTATAGTGTAGAGAGCGAACTCAAGAATGAAGAAGTCATCGTCCGTTACACCGCAATGCTTCCTAGTGGAAGTTTTAATAAAAATAAAAACAAAGTTAGAATTCTTACATATGATAAATTTCGCAATAATTATCACGAAGTAATCACGAGACAATGAAAATGTATTATCAGTTAAACGTTAAGGTTGCTACAATTAGTATATATTACAATTATTCAGTTAATTGCTATGCAAACAACAATGACGGCGTCATGCATCGAACGTGGGTCAAAGTACATAACCTTAAAAGAAAATTATTATGTAATTAAACAACACAGTTTATTCATCTACTGCATTTAAATGAGTACCTAAGTAAGTACTATCTTATCATTTTTTATAACTAGCAATAAGCTCTTGCACACCGTAGAATATAACATAATATTTATGTATGCAAGAGACATGCCAATTGGTCATGGATACTTTATGCTAAATTAATCAATCGAAACTAATTAAACTTAATTGTGTTTGATTTTAATGTAGTGTAAAGTTATTTTAGTTTGCAAAACTTTCCAGTTGGAGCTCTTTAAATTGATTATATGGGAGAAACGTAGGCGGTTTCATTTTCTAAATAACCTAAGTGATACATATTTATGTATTTATTGTTCAAAGTTTCTCAATAGGCTTTGTATACGGAAAAAAGACAGTTTACCCATTCTCTACATAATTAATTGATAATATAAGAATACATTGGGAAATATTATATGAAGTAAATCTTGCCCCAATTTATTGTGCTGGAATTTAGTTCGTGGGATGTTGTGTACGTTATGTCCAAATATCAAAATCACTGCACGACAATAAACCAACTTCGATAAGATGTTACCATAAAGTTTAATGAAGCAAATTTAAAATATATCTTGCAATATTGATAGCAGGCCTCCCGGTTAATTATGGTATATACATTGGATATATGTAATGTATAGATACATAGACAAATATATCTCTAATGATATATTTCTTAATATAATTATCCGTAAAACACGATGCGTGTTACTTAACACGCAAGTTAAACGTGGGATCATGATGACTTTGTTGCTGCCTCCACGATAGAACTAATGAACAAGAATATTTTTTGCACATAAATAATTGATTAATAATAATTTTAGACAGAAATAACTGATTCTTAATTTTTCTCTAAACCATGTGGAAATAGTGTCTACATAAGTTGTCAGATTCTCTCAAGCATCTAACAAATTATTGGAATTTATATGATATATTTATAAGCCAATACAAGTTACAAGTTTTACAAATGCAATTTTTAAAATTAAGTTTGTAAGCGATTGTAAAATTCTCAATCGACGTTTAATTCTTAACCAAATGGATTCACAGTAGAAAATAAATAAATAAATAAAAAACAAAACAATAAAAAACAAAAAAATACAAAAGTAAGGGTCAACTATGTAGAATGCATACCTTATTATACATTTAATTTCAAGGTAGGTAAGAAGAAATTTTTGATAGAAAAGAAGTGGCCTAAACGGTTTAATAAATTTCGGAGATGGATCCTCATAGTGACAAAAAGTACAAGTGAAAGAATATGCAACTCGACAAGTATATAACTGTCAATTTTGTAAACAGCTGATGATGATTTCTGAATTTTCCTCAAGAAACTGGTTGTTAAAAAGAAAGTTTGCAGCTGTCTTACTGCAATTTAAAAGATCAACATTTTCTTTTGACAATCTTTGTAATACATTTGCTGTAATGACCGTGGCTGATAAGAACTTGATATTTAATGATTTTATTAAAAAGCATTGTCAGATTTCTTTTCATTTATCCAAACAATTAATTTTACAAGATTTTACCGTTTCTGCATATTAAACGATTGGCTAAATTGCGGATGTTTGTATGAAGTTCAATGAAAACATCATTTGAATACTCCTAATATCCTGTCTTTACTTGAACACTGTAAGCATAAACCAAAACAACTTCGAAAATTAATTATTTTCAATTCCAATTAATAATCACGTATTGAATAATCGTAATTTACTTTCAAAAACTGGAAATTATGAAGGTTAACTATTAAACTTCTTCTTACTAAATATTTACTACTTTTTTCCTTTCATTT
Source organism: Agrypnus murinus (assembly GCA_929113105.1). NCBI lineage: Eukaryota > Metazoa > Arthropoda > Insecta > Coleoptera > Elateridae > Agrypnus > Agrypnus murinus. The sequence goes on along the minus strand of OV816028.1, from coordinate 2,395,437 downwards.
AAAATAATTTTGTTTATTAATTTTAACAAAGTAATTATATACTTGAAGAATAACCCAATATCTTATATTATACAAAGCCAGAGGGCATTATTAAAATATAAAACTTCAATTAAAAATGTTTAATTAAATGTTCGATATAAATGGATCGAAAATCAATTAATAATGAAAAAATAGAATTTAATAAAATGTTCTTGTATACAGTAATTTGAATTGCAAACAATTGAAATTCCACACAAGTCATTATTTGTTCCTGAAAATTTTATAGATTCTAAATTTTCCTCTATAGAAACAGATTTCCCCTGTGGGTAATTCGACTGTATGTGCACAATAGTGTTCCTAAAAAGAAGATTTAGTTTGGGATTTGTAAAACGCGTAAAAGTTCTTAAAGGCTTTAAACGATTATCATTTTTTTCTCTATAGTGTGGATTGAAAAGCCTCACGAAACTTATCTTGTTACGAAATTTTCTGTTCTTGAAACTAAAGAGAAGTTGTTTCTATTACATTTAAAAAGCAAATTAAAAGATATTCTATAGCTTTCTTTCTTAAGACGAAATCATTATAATTTACTGATTAATAGATTTTTAAATAAAAAGGATTTAGGAAAGTATTTGGAATCAATAAATTGAAAAAGAAGACGTATGGGAATTTTTTGCAAGAGAAATATAATCGCAATAACAAATTTATTTTGTAGAGGTATTTTACTTTCAGAAAAACAATACTTACCTAATTTTCAGTACTAAACTATAGGTATAAGAAAAAAATTCCAAACGAGATAAAACGTAAAAAACGCTGATTCGTTGTAAAACTATTCTAAATAAATTCAGGAAATCCATTTATCTATAAATTCCCTATAATACAATCGCATTATCATGGGTATTGTTTCCTCGCTGTATCTTTAAATGATTTATTGCACGTAAAGTACTTTATCCAACACTAAAATTATAAATTATAATTGCACCTTTAATAATAAAATTAGTTTGTTTGTATTTGGTTAACTAGCTTTGTAACTAACTGCAAATTGTTTTACATCATAATCATTTTCTTAATCAATTGGTTGTCGATTTGTACCTTATTTGCGTTTTATGCACAAAGGTGCAGTTTAGATTTATTTGAATTTTACAAAAAAAATCAAGCTAAAGAAAAGTTAGACGGAAATAAAGACTGAGAAATCTGTAAATTAATTATTTTAATTTGATTTCATGATTATGGAGTTTTACGAAGTAAGACTGGAAAAGCTAATTAGAGATTAGACATTTATTTACACTAATACAGATTTAAGTTTCAAGCTATCTAACTTCAGAAATTTTGAAACGCAATTCTTAAATTTCAAGAAATTCTGCATTCAGAAGTCGTACAGGGTTCGGAAAGTTAAAGCTCCAAGTTTCAGATGATTAATATTTAAGTTTACAGAATAAGGGTTACAAGAGTAACGGCCAATTTCTTAATCAACCATAAAATTCAGTTAGAATAAAATGTGATTAACAATTATTATAAAAACGGAAATGCATTTGGTAATACAGTTATAGTTTCTGAATTAACTTTATTTTAATGTAAATTGACCCTAAGGCCATTAAAAGTTTAAAGTTTCAAAAGTTTTTGAATGCTTTAAATTAATTTTTAAAATTAATTTCGATCTCCAAATAGAGGTAAGGAAGGTGTATTGGTCATCTTTGCAGTTCTTTTCAATAGTTTCAGAGAAAAAGATATTTTTCAGTGGCTTTAGATAATTTCACAAATATTGTGTTCACTACTATGACGTATGATATTGTTTTATCTCTTATTATCAGGCCCCAGCGTGACGTTGCCGATTGTATGGCTGAGTGCGCGATATCGTGCATTCGTGCCTATAAAACTACGACTATATAGTGATGATTCGCTTTTTATAATTTAATGCGTACGATTCCACCGAATTGTGGGCTTAACTACATAATCGGCAAGCTAATGTACGATTATTATGTACCAATTGATTGACCAGCGGAAAAATCTAAAAATTTGGAAAGTTAATCGTTGATAAGAGGTCATTCGGATACGAGCATTTCTTATTTTATAATATTTCCTAATTCGTGGAATATTTGTACCAAGCATAACTGTATGAGCCTAGTGAACCCAGAAATCCCAATGATTGTTAGTTTAGTTTTTCAAGCATCTGGGATATTTAACTTCAAGGCAGACACGAATTTAAGTGAAACCTAATTTAAAAGCGATTTTCTCTTGAAATGAATCAGCTAGTTACATATACGAATTCACCTGCATAATATGTAGATAACATTTTCATGAAGTTAATCACAGTATGCTGACATTTATTTATTTCTTTTAAATATATCATAGGCATTCCTACGTGACATTAATCTCTATTTTAACTCACTTTTAGGAATTCTACTAATTTAAACTACTTCTTCTCCTTAACGATGGCTGCTTATAAAAGCATTCCTCTCCCAACGCGTTTCAAACTTTTAGATGGGCTATGTGTAGAAATGAAAAGTCCTTTTCAAATGAAAGTATACATACATAAGTAGAATCTTTCAAGAGTTTTATACATGCACTTTCATTTTATACTTATAGGCAGGTGCTAAATGTTCAATAAACATCAGGTTTTTATTAAACACCGCCTATGCTTATTAATATTTTATAGACTTAACATTAAAATTTCTTCTATCTACAAGTTTTAGTGGTAGGATGCCATGTAATTATTTTTTTCTGTTAAGCATATATTGAAACGTCAAAAAGCTTCCAGACATAAAGAAAGTTTTTCATTGAAGTTGATGCAAGTCCTTTTAAATACTACTAACTGTAAATAAATATTTCTTTGGTATTATTCAAACTCAAACATTACAACTTGAAGTTATTTTTAGAACCTCTTTAAGCATCTTCATTTTTCAATTAACGTGGTTTTGAAATAAACGACTCACTAAAGTGCAATATATATCCCAAGATGGAAACAGCAAGGACGTCATTTATCCATTCTCTCACTAACAAACTATAACTTTGAACACGGTAATAAATTTCTCCTTAACTGATACTTACACATGCGATAATAAAGCATCGGCGACTTTCAAAATTGCACGGCTATTAAAATAAGGTCCAAATTATCGACCATAAAATTTTTTACACCGTGTGTAGCATCTTTGTGCGTTAAACAAGATAGGGACAGAAAATACCACACATCATAACTATTAGCCATTCACTCTCCTTGCTTCATCTTGGTATAGTTGGTAGTAAATGCGATTGTTAGGTACGATTTGGTGCTGCCGATGGAATTAAGCGGAAGTATTAAACCTTAAGAAGAATTTCAGTATTACCCGTTTGGTTTTTAATTTGAATCCTTGGGAGGTATTTAGGAAAAAAATCCAAAACGTGGAATTATTTAAATAGTCCATTACAGGTTGCGTGGCCTTGCCTGGAGAAGATTAAAACATGTGATACGTTTTACATATACCAAAAACGAATATAGGGTTTAACTCGAGCTTTTAAAACATCCTTTGTATTATCTTCCCAAGTAATTAAAGTTATTTATTTCTTTTTCATCGTTATGTTCATTAAAGAGTACTCAAAATGGTTAAAAAAAATTACATTAGACCCTTTTTTGTAAAAAATAATTTAAATAAGTACAACCTCTACTTAGTTAAAACGTGATGGTTCGATTCCAGCTGACAGGTAACTAAGCTTTTGACTGCATTTATTCTAAAAGTAGGTTGCACTTATTTAAAGAATTCTTCTTTATAAGACGATCTAAATGTAATCTTTTTGACACCATTTTTAGCATCTGAGTACTCTTTAAACTAATGAACATAAATGATAAGAAAGTAATAACATTATTTATTTGAGAAGATTTTATAATTTTTTATATTTTTTTATCGTCATTTTTTATCAACTGCTCAGGTATAATGATAATTTAAAGGGCACTATCTTTAATAATTATATTTATAAGGGATTAGTCAATCAGGCAGTTCAATATGCATACTATTCATATATATACCAAGGATCGATAAATTATGCAATGTAATAAAACAAATTTTCGTAACCAAAAAAATTTGTGAGACAACTGAAACAACTCAGGCTATCGTCTTATTGCCTACAATTGGAGATTTTTTAACTCTGATAGGATTAACGTCACTAGAAAATCATCTATGAATCCTGAAGCTTTGAAAGCATAACATCGAAATGAACTGAAAAAAATTGCTATTTTTTGAAGATTTAACTATTTATTTAAATCTTTTACGTCTATCTATAGTTTAACTTACTCAAATATAAAATTTTAGTTATAAAGCTTAAAATTATGTTTGAATTAAAAGAAGAGTCAAACAAAGTGAAACTCAGGCACTACCCGTTGGAATTGATAAAAAGCTGCAAATTATTACCTTTTCTGATGAAGTTCTTGCTGTCTTATTTGTCTGATTAAGGAATATTTTAGGAAAACTTATAAACGATAAAATCTAACAACCTTGAAAGCTCTTTGTAACCAAATCTTTTTGAAAAGCGTTGTAATGTGGATTTCATTTATCCCCTTTTTTCCCTAATTTTCTTTACTTCTTAATGTCCATGTAACTATATAGTTGTTGCAGTTACGCCAACACACAAGAGTTTCATCAACAGCAGCTACAATTACTTAAAAGTAACTGCAAAAAGTCTACCTTTACCTAATCCCCTGCTAAGTGAAACCCTTTGAAATTTAGATTTCTTGTTCTATCTACAAATAGTACTTTGAGAAGGTGCCCGATCATGGGAAGATGACCCATGTTACAATTATCGAAGCCAAATTAGAATTATGAGATTACAAAATAAAGAACTTCTTTCATACACTGTTTGAGTGCTTACAAGAGAACTTCACAAAGTGTGAAGCCGCGATTTCAGTCATATTTTTTGTATAGTCAAAGCAATTAAAAAAATCTTTTTGAATACCTTTTATTTCCTAAAAAATCACAACTAAGTACCTCAACTTTCTTTTAACCAAATACTTTAATATTATTAATACCGGAAACTTATTTCGAAAAATGGGAGACAAAATTTAATAGCGCCCCTTGCGGTGTGGTGTGCAAATAAACCTTTCTCAAATATTGAGAAAGTAATTCAAAAATCTTCATTGTAATGAAAGATTGAATAGTTTAAATAAATTGTAAATTTTATATATTTTAGCATAACAGTAGTAAACCATCGTTTAACATAAATAGTGCTATTTTTTAATTAGATGCAGGATTCTCACCGAAAAACCATTTGTTAGTTGCACACCCATCTGCGAAGATGGCGCCACAAAAATGTCGCCTGTTTTCATATGGTAAAGTATATGGAGTTTCCGGTATTAATAATATTAAAGTATTTGTTTTAACTAAGTGAGAGACATTTGATTCGTGAAAATGCATACAATAACACCGCGGGTTAATTTTGCACAAATGTTTCCCATTTTAATGTTAACACCTCAGAAACTTATTATGGAGTTACTTTTTAAAATCCATCATTACAATACCATTTTTGTAAATAGTAATAGGTTAATGGACACTATTTCCTTCCTGTTTAATCTAACAATAAAAGCGCGATGTCTTTTACGTGCCGGTATTGTTGATGGTGAAGTTTATTATTTTTCTAGCATTTAATTTTCTATTGCTGCTCACGCTTGCTTTGTAGAAAGTGAAACAGCACGACGATCTATTACTTTCATTAAATTACTATTTTCAAAAAGATAGGATGTTATTATTGTTATTTTGCTACATCATTTGTAATATTGATGGTCATATTGAAAATAGATTTTGATTAGATTTTTTTATCGACATTCCTTTAAGTTTGCAACGAACCACTACAACAGGTGCGTAAAATTGTTAGTCAGTGCTTTGACCTACCGTGGCATTTGCAATAACAATAATATTTAGGAAGTGGTGAATGCGGAAATGTTTTGTTTGAAAACAATTAGTGGTATTGACATTATGGTTACCTTTGCGTTTTCAAAATGAAGTTGTCAAGGATTGATTATTTGTAAAAATAATCAGTTTTTAATTTTTATGAAATTGGATATTGTTCTATAGTTGTTAAAAAAAACTGATATAACTACATAGGTACAACGTACTTGTTTGCTTGTTTTTGGGCGCAGATTTGGAGTGGTGGATCATTCCTTGCGCTTTATAGCGCCGATTTACTTTAATCATATGGTCGACTCCACTAGAAAGAGAAAACATATTATGTAACTTTTTTCCGCTTGTTGCTTATTTTTTAGGGGAAAAATGAAAGGAAGACCCTCCGTGGTAGAGATCCTACTCTCGTTCAGAGGGACGGGGGTTTAAACCTCGGTTACGACCAAATTTAAAAACCTTAGTACAATCGTATTTGAGCTCCTTAGGATAAGGTATGAAAGTTGTATGAGTGATAAAGTATGGGAGAGCGTAATGTACTTGCTGCAATAGCTCCATTACCGCCGTTGCACTCCATAAGAGATTGTGTGGAACCCCGACACTGCAAAATGCGGTAAAAAGGGGAATGGATTATGTATGTACTTTGAAGTTAGAAAATTCATATTTATTTATTGAGCCCTGGGAAACAATAAAATACTATTTCACACAGCAACATGAGTACTCGCTGGGCTGCTAGTATCGAGTAGGAAGAACAGATAATTGTAATAGCTTTTCTGTCACATTCCCTTCTATTAGTTCCATTATTAGTTGCTGGTATGGGAGCAGAGAGTGTCGCTAATCCACTTAACAAGGAATTGAAAACCAATGAAACAACAACCTTCTACTCATTGCTACGCATGTTATTTCTTTGACTATTATAACACCGTTACAACAACCACATAGTCAGCCTCAACCAACAATAACTAGTAAATGAGGGAACCATCACAACTTGCTAACATGTTTCCTTCACCGCTAACTTCAAGTATTAGCGCATCAACCAACAAACCAGCGATATCACCGATCTGATAATCGCCTGCAAACAATCCACTGCAGCCTGGAGGCGGAAACAGCTGCCTATAATGGTCATAAAGCAACGAACTTCATCATGTGTTTAAGAGTGCACTAAGGGTAAAGGGACCATTCTTCCTATGGAATTCTCACTACAATAAATTACCAATTTTTACGAACTCAGTACCTAGAAGTTTGCTAAAACTGTATTGCGCAGTATCACTAAAACTACATTCGAAGATAAAGACTGATTCGTTAATAAACTTGCATAGATTTGCAGAAATATTTAGCCTTTCTGTACTCCCACTGTCTAACATAACACTTTGGGATCTATTCCAGGGACTCTATCTAACAAAGTGCTCGCTATAAGAGTCTCTTTGCTTTTAATACTTGCTTATCTTTCGGTGCTCTGTCAAAACAGTATCTATAATATGTAGCAAGTGAGACAATTTGTTAGGTTTTGACGGATCTTATCTAAACTACCTCTGCTTTCTGTCGGATCATATACGTGGACTTTGGAAACCTTCTGAATAGACGCAGAGGTAGCAGGTTCCTTTAGTGCCTTCTACAAAATCAAATTTCATTTGGCCGGTACATCCGTCTTATGTCAGCAAAATCAGAAATGGTATCAGCCTGATACGTTAACCTGATAGTATCAAGTTAACGCGTGGCTGAATCAGATTGCAGTTGTAAGATCACAGGTAGATCTAGAAATTCTTTATTGAACAACTGACTAACACAATATTAGTTTGCCTAAGGACACAGTAACGATAACAATTCAAAGTATAATTAAAAGACAAGACAATAAGAAACAACTAATAAAAGATTACAATTAACTTAACTTCTATGCCTTATATTAACTTACCTTCTATACCAAATTAATAATTAAAAATACCCTGGCAATTTATTTTATAAGCAATTAGTTTTTCTTTGTAATTTTTTTTTAATTTAATTTATTAAAGGATATTACTTGTTTATGGGTCATTTTGCGCAATTGCTTTGCTCTGCAACTTGAGCAGATTTTGATTATACGTATTTGTCGGTGTTTGAACATAAAATCGTGTCTTTAGTCTGAAACTAAAAATGATTAACAATATGTAATAAATAAATCTCTCGAATTCATCATCATTAATCGACCATTTATTGAAGTTTGTAGTTAAAAATATTGTTTAAAATTTTCTGTTTGTTGTTGAGCTAAGCTTCTTAATCAGCTGTTTTTAAAAGCCATATAACTATTTAGTATTTTTGTATTAAACAGACTGAAATAAATAATAATTAATAAATATAAACGAACGTGAAATATTTATTAAATAACTTCTAAATTAACAAAAAGAAGGTCAAATATTAAAACGTGTTTTTAAAATAATATATTAAAATATTTTTACTATTGTGTCAAGGAAAGTTTTAAAGATATCTATCGCATAATTTGGCTTGGTAATATAATTTTAAATTCTCCTAACTGCATATTGTATTAAAATATTTAATTTGCTCCCACTAGAATATTTTTTAGCTTTTATGATGCAACCTAATTATTTCCTTATTAATATTTCCTAATTTATTGATAATTTTTAATTAATTATAATTACAACCATGAAATAATCTTCGTCTTTTCAATTTGTTTCAAACATGTATTCTAAATCATGTCGTATAAATACAAAAAAAATGAATAATTATTAATGACATAAAAAATGAAAAACTTTTTAAAAAATTATTAACGTCAATGATTTACTAGATATAGTAGATGCGTTATCAAAACATTTAAAAGTTTTTAAGTTTAGAAATATTTATTTAAATGTGTTCGCACCTGTCTCTCTTTTATTTATCCTTGCCCTTGGCATTTGGTCAAGACATGCCACTGACTGCCAGGTATTCCTTACTCTATCATTGAATAATTCATCAAATGACCACCGTTTGACCCAACCTTTCTCAAAAAATTCCAATAGGTGACAATATGTGCGATGTGATGATTTTTTTAATGATTGTTTTTGTGTAATCATAATGGGATGTGTACGCCAAGGTTGATGATGACAATATCGTTGAGCAGTTACGCAATTTAGTAATGAGACATACAATGAATATGATTTCAAAATATCGTAAGTAGTGAGTGCACCTATTAAAGGATGCCTTTAAAAAAGGATAACAGGTTATGCAGTTCAATAATAGATAACAATGGCAAAGCAATTGAATATTGAATAGATCTGTTACAAAACAAGATACTTATGGCTTAATCTATTCAACTATTGTGCATTGGAAAGGAACCGGACGTGAATGCATAAGTAGTTTTTTATTTTCATAAAACGTCAATTATTTAACTGTCTGGAAGCATATTTTATCAATCTTTGTTATCCGCTATTTTTTCTTTAAACTTAGAAAGGTATTTTATACTACTAGTAATTAACTTTTTCGAACATTCGCTTAGAAACATTGGCAAAAGTGCTGTTAAAAACATAAATAAATAATGTAACTTATTATTCCATAAATATGAATATCCATATAAATTTTCCTTATTTCAGTATAATCTTTTTCTTTAAGGATTTAAGTATAAAAACTGTCTCGTTGTTTCATCAGTTATTGTAAAAAACTCTTTCGAAGTGAAATAAGTGAAATTTTGTACTTGTTTACCAACATTTTAAAAATAAAATTAAATATTCTAAAAAGAAGCATACACATTATAGGGTGGAGAGATACTTTTTGGAAATTAAAGGTTTCTTTGCTTAGGAAGGTTATGTCTAGTTAAAAAATAACTTTTGACATTCAAGTTTTTGTTTGGAAAAATATTTTTCACCACTACAAGAACTTTACTAATTTTTTTCTTTGCAATCCTATTGTGATGTTGAAAATGCATTAATTTAATTTTTTTAACATAGAATTTCATTTCAGAGTAATTAGTAATATGTAATTCTATTTATGGCCGGTATTGTAAAACTTTTTATTTCCTTATTAAAATTTTCTTTGCGAATAAATCAATTTATTCTATCAATTTAATACACAAATTGATAGGATAAATTAATTTATTCTCAAAGTAAATTTTATTTAGGAAATCAAAAGTTTTATAATAGAGGCCCTTAGCCTTAAAGTAATATAAAATCAAATTATTAGTAATAAAAAATATACATAATATTCAAAGTTAGAATTGGATAGGTAAATACAAAGAAGATAAAACTTTTAAAATAATTCCCGAAAAAAAACGCCTAGTTATAAATTAAATTAAAAAATTTAAATTACCTTAATCCATACATTTCTTTTTCACCACACAGTAAGGTTGTAAGAAAAAAATAAAATAAGCCCTTGTAGCAGTGGAAAAGATTTTTTCCTAACCAAAATTAAATGTTAATATTAATCTTTTAACTAGACACGATTTTCTGGGTACAAAAATTTTTAATTTTCGAAAAATTACATTTTCGGTCTTTTCTTAAGTAAATTAATTATTCTGTCAATTTGCATATGAAATTGACAGAACAAATTTTACTTAATTTACTCCCAAAGTAAATTTTATCTAGGAAGTAAAAAGTTTTATAATACCGGCCCTAAATCTGCTTTCTATTCAAATTATTTATAATGTTGATATCTTATTATAGATACATTAATTTATTTTAAAAGGTTTATAATACTTCGAAATTTAACCGAACCGCCAATCGTGCAGAAATTTTGCAGAAATATTGACTGGTCTTTGGACCAATTCTATATAATACGTTAAGACATTAGATACGCTAGGAAATCAAAATACTAAGCTAACAATTATATCTTTAAAATAAATTCGGATTGAAACGTGATAAGAATGTAAAGTAATCTGTATATATATATATATATATATATATATTTTTTTTTTCTTGATAACGTTAAAGTTGTCTAGATTGATTTAAGTGACTAAGTATATTTTATATAAACATATTGTAGCAAAAAAATGATTATCTTGAGTTTTGTTTCTACGCGAAAACTAATTTGTTCTCTTCTTGTTCCAGGTGAGTTTCCACAAGGAAGTGGCCAAACAGTTGTTGGTTGGTAAGACAAGGGGATAATTTTCTATTAACTTACAAAATGTAACTCTTATTAAGCAAGAAACTAACTAGCATTGTGCTTAAACAGGATTATCAGGCTGTCATTGAAACTGTACACAATGAATAGCAAACGATTATAGCCAGGGCATAATTAAGGCCTTATTGTGCCATAGGCCTTCAGTATAGTTAGTTTATAACTGTACTATTGGATAATGTAGAACTGCTTACAGCAGTCCTAGCGTCGCGTCTGCATGATATAAGATTTAAGAATCTGTTGTCAGACATAGAATTGTCATGGAGTTTAATTAAAAACGTAAAAAATACCCGTTTCCATGTCCTCTTAAAAGCATGTGAGCAAAAAATAGCACACGTTCTCTCCTTTAGTTCCTCCACATTAGTCATTCTTTCTCCTTTGATTGTTTTGAAAAATAAATCACTTCCACTTTATTTTTTCATCGAACTATGTCGAATAAATCCAAGCAGTGAGATCAGATTTAAATTTTACATGGACTTTGGTTTAGTAGGTTAACTTGATGTTAATTTTGTAAATATTAAAAAAATCAGAGACAAGAAAATGATGTCTAAGAATGACCCAAAGATTGTTTGTCAAGGCTTCTACGACTGAAAATAAGGAAAACAGTTTATAAACATATGTCATAAAATGGTTCGTTACTGAGTTACAGCTACTTGAGGTTTTTTATTCAAAAAGATAACAGAAAACGGAGTTGTTTAATTGAAAGCATAATAAACGTTCAAAATGACCTCCACGGGCAGCAACACTGTTGAATCGTCTGATCATGGCCTGCCCCACGCGGTCAAGAATTTTTCTGGTGTGTTCTGAATATGTTGGCATCTGCCTTCCATTCTTCATTAATGTATGTCGGACATCACTTTGAAAGAATAATCTGCCATTTTTGTACAATTAATTAGAAAACAATATTAATGACTAAAAATGACTTAATAAACTGTCACGATTGAAAACAAGAAGCAGGGATTATCTACTTGATAATAGTCTGAAAAGCTTAAATTCACTGATGTAACTCAGTAATGAACCGTTTTAGAACATATATTTATATAAACATTTTTTCTTATTTTTGGAGTAGCCGCCTGTATATGGTCAGCCCACCATTTTTGTTACACCCTTTATAGATGACGAATAAAACAATTTGTCCACGGACGACATGGTACAGGCATGTGGCTATATGTCTATAGAAAGCAAATAAGTACTCATAGAAAACACTAATAAACATTATTGAACAGATAACTAAGAAGTAGACAAAGTACAAAACAAATACAGAAAATCACAATTAATTGGAAAAATGGAGGAGATGGATAATAACATAAAACCTGACGTGGCGAAGTCATTAAAAGAAGAAGAAGCGACATGTTGAAGGTTGTCTTCACTGTAATGGAAAAGTAGGTAGAGTATTAGAACAAAATTTAGAAGACATTACCAGCCTATTCAAATTCAGAAGATTGGGCAGAAAAACAAACAATTATTGAGAAATTTGCTTACTTCGAAATAGGGTACACAGTACAGGAGCAATGGGATGTAGGAAGAATTGTTTACCCAAAAGTATTAAATCTGTTTTAAAATACAAATTATACACATGAGATAAGGCGCGTATAGTGTAAGAGTTTGTTCTTATCATAAGAGTATAGAAATAGTAAAAGAGGTTACCTGATGTCAATAAAAAGAAAATTAATTAATAAATTAATCATTGTTTGAGAAGAGTTATTCAATGCGATAATTTGCACTGTTAATCTGTTAATACAAAAGGTGTTGGTGTAGTGGCAAGTTTCATACTTGAGACAACCAAATACTATTCGCAGATTTAGTCGAAGATGAAATGGCTCGTAGCTCGCTTGTTTTAGGACACTTTTCTCTACACATGATTTTGATTCCACTTTATAAGAAATTTCACGGCCGATTTAATGTTAATGTTCGCCATTTTTGCACTTTTTTCGAAAACTAGTAAAACGATATTTTGCGTTGAAACACAATTTTTAACTGTAGCCGCTTGTATTTGCCGCACGTTTATTATTATTATTCCTTCACTAAACTAATCCGCTGACAATTATTACAAGTAGTAATGGTTAATAAGAACTTTTTTTTAGAAAAAACAAATACTCTACCAAAAACTTGGTTGGTAACCGTGGTAGATGCGTAAAAGTCACCTTTTTCAAGATAATGACACACAAGGTTGATTAAATGTTCGGCGTACACTGCACGTCCTGCAGCAGTCGGTGCATTCAGTCACGACAGAAACATCACAGAATAGTTCGACTCAATTCGCTTTTTCAGTTTGGAAGGCCCAGGAGCTTACTAGATTTGTAATAAATGGTGAATAGTCAATCGCTGGCAGAAATGATGATAGTAACTTTAATACTGATAACAGAAGTTAAGAAGTATTCAAATATAATTTTATCAAAACTATGTTTAGTCATAATATGCGATACTTTATCTCTAATATTATAAGATGGAATGGGTTTCAGATAACAATAATACATTATAGACCTAACAAAGATTAATATAAAATGATAGGTTGAATTAATCTTATCAGAATTATGATAATGTGTGGAATTTTATGGGTATAAAATGTCAATAGAGTTAGCAAACTGAGTAGATGAGTAATTAAAAGCTCTTTAAAAGCTATTTACATTCTCTGGCCAAATTATTATGACTACCGCATTTTTTGTAAATAACTGTTAAATGATACACTGCTTTGAAGGTAATTAATGGGTTTTCAATGATTAATTAATACATAATAGGAGAGAAAGAAGAAGCTACCACAACACATTAATATAGAGATTGTTTTCAATATTTTGTTGTTCCTCCTTTCATAACATTCTTCAACTCTACATATCTCTAACTCTTCATCTGGAGCAAACCATTCACGCAGTTGAGGTTTAAGCCTTTTATCAAAGGACTTAATAATACCGATTCTGATTCATCGTTTCAATAAAGTTGCCTGTGCTTACTATCTTAACGATACAATCTGGGTGGTATTTTTATTCCGACAATCTTCTTCCGTACTGAGTTCTGCAAATCATAATCTGCGGTGTGCTTTCGTTACTAAAACACACCTGAAAGCAAGCAAAATAAAACATCTGAAAATATCCGCATTCTAACAAATCACCTTCATCCAATCATCTTCAGAAAAATCTTTATACTTTTTACACCAGCTAAGCCTATTTTTCATCATCACCTCAGCCAGATTTGATTTTTTTACTGCTCCACAAACCAAAATCTTTTTTAAGACTTCGACGTGTTGTTTTAGTTGGTAGATTCACGCCACATTATCTCAGCTTGTTCTTAATCTGCTCATTTGTAAGCATTTTGTTTTCCACTACTATTTCTTTAGAATCCAGTTTTCTTCTTTCTCTAGGTGTTAGTAACGGTTTTCTTCCACATTTACCAACATGTTGAGGCTTTAAAAGCAATGGCAGGTTGTAGGAGACCTTTTAAGAAAAACCCTTAAAATCCTTAACTTTACCCATGCCCTTAAGAAATCAAAGAAAAGAAAAGCATGCAATAAAACATATAATAGCTATTTATGTAACAAGTACATAATGTAGGACGTTATAGACAAGCCCAGTTTATGGCCGAGCGAGCGAAGCGAGCAAGGCCTATAAAAATGGCGAGTCTATAAGGTCCGATGATGTAAGAGTTGCATACAAAGCTTTATGTTCGATTCCTAAAATTGAGTAATTATCAAAAAAAGCAGTTTATAAATTTGACATCTATTCTTGACAGAAGAAAATTTGACATGTAATGTACAGTTGTCATACTTTATTTTACTACTATATACTTTATCCAACACCTCTATATAAATATCATGTTTACTATGGTCATTTTAAATAAGGAAAGTGATTGTTTACTCTTATGTTACATTATAACCTACATTGCCCCTAGCAACGTAGGTTATTTTTAAAAAACTAACTCCTTCAAAGATAACAACCAATCACCAGCTTACGTTACTTAATATTATTAAAATACAGTCATCGTGCTAAAGTATTACCGTCAAAACTACAGACTAACTATACATTGCAAATTCGATGTTTAAACTTAAATAAAGAAGTGTTGGATAAAATTTTGTATGGCACGCGTGAGTTAAGGATATTATCCACTCAGAAAAATTAACCCTCTCGGGTCTGCCGGCCCTCGAGGGTAAATTTTTCGTTCGTGGATAATATCTTACTTAACTCACTTGTACCATAAATAACTATTATTTTACTACTACTACTTTATTTTACGAGCACAATAATAAGCCAGTTCACTGCCGCAAAATAATACAATAAACAGTACTTTATAATGCAATCGGACATAAAAATATTTATCCAACACCTCTAAATAAAGAGGGCTAAAACTTGATGTCTGCAAGCAATTAAAGTTGATGTTTACTCACTTGTGGGTAGAAAAAGTTTGTTGTACTTACATTAGAATGGTGATTGGCTGCTATTATAGGTAGCAACCAATCACCAGCTTACATTGCATAATATTATTAAAATTCAGTCATCGCGCTAGAGTATTAAATTTATTACTGTCAGAAACTACAGACTAACATTAAATTGCAAATTCGATATTTAAATCTTTCAATAAATAAATATCTCAAAGACTTTCTCACAAAACGAATGTGTGTGTACAAATTAAAGAAGACACTTCGATACAGCTGTTTTTGTACACACACATTCGTTTTGTGAGAAAGTCTTTGAGATATTTATTTATTGAAAGATTACACTTTATTCTCACTTTGAGTTCCATATTACTATAAATATATTTATTTATATTTTATAGTTTATTATCGATATTTAAACTTAAATAAGGAGGTGCTGGATAAAATTTTGTATGGCACACATGAGTTAAGCATATTATCCACTGAGTAAATTTTTCATTCGTGGATAATATCTTACTTAACGCACTTGTACCATAAATAACTATTGTTCTATTTACTTTTCACAAGTAAGTTGGTACTGAAATACCTTCTTCCCCCAACTGACCTTGACTGTTATTTAGTTATTACTTCAAAGTATAATGTGAGGTAGAGTTTTTTGAGGTTATGCCAAATGTAAATAAAAGTTTAATCATAGAAAATATATGTAAATACGTAATTTATTGAAAATGAATAATTCTAATAGCTGCAGCAGTTATACGAGGTGTGTCTAAAAAGTTCGGTGAATGCTCCGATATCTCAAAGGAAACGCGTCAAACGTGCGCGCGCATTGTTATGCATATATTCTGAGTTATGTTTAGAAGCGCCATTCATGTAGTTGGGAATGCAGCTAGCAACCAAGGTTACCAGATATTGGCGGTCTAACGTGATCAGTGTGAGTCGTACTGTCACAGCGCAATGGATCAACGCGTTAACATGAAGTTCTGCTACAAATTGGGGAGATCAGCGAAGGATATGATGAAATGTTAGTGCAAGTGTACGGGACAAAAGATGACTTTGCTACCAGCTTTCAGAAACTTTATGAACGTTGTGAAACGTGTGTTGTGTTGCAAGGCAATTATTTTGAAGGCCAATCAAGATTATTTGTTTCTATCTTTTGTTTTCTTTGTCTTTGATACCATTCACCGAACTTTTAGACACACCTCGTATTTTATTGCAGGAAAAGAATGATTACATTATTATTTATTTTAATATTTTCCGTCATCTTTGTGAAAAACAGACTATTACAAATTTGTGGTTATGTCGTGTGTTCTGCTTGTTTAGATATAAAACATGGTGAATTGTATGTTCTTTGTACTTTTCAATGGTTTTAGTTAAATTTACTTGGTCCTAGTTTAGTACATACATCTTGCTACTAAGACGGCCCGTGGTAAAAAGAAGACAACTAATTGATTGATTTCGCAAAATTCTAAACAAAATAAACATCTATTCACGTACAACACGTCTTTTAATAAAAGTGGTTAAAATAAGAAAATAGTAATAACAATGGTATTAAGTATAAGCATAAAAGTCTTGAAACGCAACCTGTATTACACAACAATCAAAGGCTTCTCTATTTTACACTTTTTTATTAATAATAAATAAACATTTAATATGAAATAAATAAACCTGATTAGTAAAAAGTTTACAAATTTAGTAAAATCTACCTGACTATTGTTTCGACTGCTTAACTTTAAATCAGTTTTATTTATTTCATGATAATGATACCAAATAAGGCTCGAAACAATAAAAAACTATTTAATGTCCTATTGAAACCACTTTCTGGAAAATTCAGCAGAACCCACACCTGAAATTGTCAATCCTTTAGTATTGAAATATTAAAATAATAGTTAAAAAAGCGTATTTAAAGCTTTCACGATTTGACAACTTAAAACTCAAAGTAGCCAATACGCCTAATAAGAAGCTAAATATTAAAATACTGATAATATTAATAGAGGTATTCAAAGGCACTATGACTTTACATACGCATTTATGTAAATAGCCTGTAGTTATTCTGCAATAAAGATTTTGTCTCAAGCCTGCTAAGTTCCATATCTTCTTTAGTGGATGCTGCTTTTAATAACTTTTTTAGAGTTAGCAGAACCCATATAATCACAAGTAGCTGTTATTTATATGTATTTATGTATGCATAAAGATGTTTCACAAGGGATTTATGATAGGTTCTTTATTATTCGGTTTTTACAATCAATTGAATTTTTTAAGTACTGAATTATAAATTCTGTTTTTTGTTTATATTTTGTATAATAATATAGTTGAACAAATCTTAATTTCCATAGAAATGATTGCTACTTATAATTTAAAAAATATCTTCCAATAAGCTAAACATGTATTTATGTTTTATTATTACTGGACATTTATTATAATTGCTTGTCAACTAATGAAAAACATTATCTTATTATTTGTTAACTGATAATTTAGATTAACGGTATCCAATCATTTATTAATAATTTTCTTTTTGTATTCTATAAGTTTCTTTTTATACGTTGACAATAATTAAAGACTAGCTTAATTTATATGCATTCTTGAATTACTTTTCCATTTGAATTCCATTTTTTCAGTACATTTGGTAGTTGCGAATACTGCATAATCAATTAGAACTTTCTCATGTGACAAATCAATAAGTGATAAATAAAGCTGACAAGGTAATCAATAATATTTGCTTAATTTAAGTACATAGATACAAATAAGCAAAAGTATAATATAACTAAAACATAATTTTAAGTACAGGAATATTCATATGAAACAGATATGCATCACATTTACCGACGAAAATTAATTTTTTCAATGACGTTAAAATTGTACATTTATATCTAATAAAAGAGGAAATTCATCGTCAGTCATTCTTGACTTACTTTCTTATATTTTATTACACAAATTCTCAGAAACAAAAAGTAAGTTGAACAGTAAAATAAAAATGGAGGTGACCAAAACTACTAAAAACAGTATCAAAGATCTCATGAAATGACATTAATGTAAACCTACTTTAACACATAATGTAATGACAACCTAACAGTCTCGTGGTAGCCAACAATCTGAGGAATTTTATTATTGAGGTTGTTTATTAAAGAGGTAACAGTGTCATGATTCATTTACATATAAATCCGACTTTTATCCTATATAACTTATTATTAACTAATAATAATTCTTATCTCTTCATTTTTTCACCTTGAAAATGGAAGTTGTTATTATTTTTGATATATATTTATTATGCGTTCTTGTCTCATTATCATTATTATTATTACTGTTATTATTACTGAAGTGCTTATTTAAAATGGTTTATTTATTAGTCATGAAATGCAGTATGTTTAAAGAATAAAATGTTTATAACTATTTTAAATGTTTTAAAATAAAAAGATAAAACGAAAAGATTAGAAAGTAATTATCGTAAAAATATCAAGAACATTTTGAAACCGTAACTATAATTGTTAGAAAATCAGGGTTATTGCGCACCTGGAAAACTTGGGAAGTCAGGGAATTTGACGATAATAATACCGTAAAATTTAAATTTATTTAAAAATCATTTTTTAAGGTCTTTAAATCCAATTTTGTTTCGAAAGGGGCTTGCAAAATTGACCTGGAGAATTCAGGGAATTAAAAAATTTCAAAAGTGCAAGAACCCTGAAAATACAATTTCAAATGAGGAAATATATTACGAGTAGTTATTTGATAAAACAAAGAATACTATTATAAAGAAAGATAACTTGAAAGTGAAACAGCAAGCCCAGATTTTCTTTAAAAAGAATAATTAGCAATTACAAAAACTCTTGTCAATGTTCACTGCTATTATCATAGCAGTAATAATCTACTATGATTATCACTGATTATCTACTATCGTAGATTATTTCTGTGTATTTTCAATGATTTAATACTTCTTACATTACAGTGGCGTGCGGTCCATGGAAGCAATGGAAGCAATGCTTCCCTTGAGAATTTATTAAAAATAAAAACCAATGCTAACAAAAATACTTTTATAAAATTATGGTTATCGTTTATTTAAATTTGTAATATTTAATCAACTTAAAGCTCAATATCAATTCCGTACAGCAAAAAGTATAATTATTTAGAGTACTATTTTAAATTAGGCTCATTAAACTTGTGCGGAAAGGTAATACCGATTCAAATGTGTTACATACACTGCATATAAGTACTAATTTCGTTGCTTATAACTGCTCTTCTCCTAGCCTTGGCGTGTACCAGCGGGCGTGGTGATAAAGACGATGCGGTTAACATTGTTTGGTCGTTATTTTTAGTGTGCTTCGTGCCCAAATGTTTATTTATTATAATTTGGTTATTTGTTCGGTTTAGTGTTTGTTAAATTTAATGTTACTTAAGTAATGTAAATCTGCGAATGAGACTGTATTTTGAAACATTTTATTATTTTATATTAGTTGGATTTTTTTAAAGACAAATAATTCTATTTAGTTTGCTCTGTATGCAAATTTAAAATTGCGTTATAGTCATGAATGCAAATTCAGCTGCTTCGGTGGAAGGTTCGAGCACTCTCGATACATCCGAATCGGGACGATTTTTTTGTTCAGTTTGTAAATTATTAATAAAAAATTTTCTGCATTCAGTTTTGGAGAGAAATTACAATTTATTGAGAAAGGTAGATCAAAACCAGAACTTTTAAATTTAACGACAAGGATTAAACCTGCACCGGTATTTTGCTAAAAAAGACCGGAAAGTTGCATCGATTTGCATTATAAATAAATAGTAGTACTTTTTTTTAAATAAATAATAATAGTCAAAAAATTCCATAAGTATAAAAGCTCTTCTTTGAAAAACTTTTAAGCTTAATAATTATAACACTGTTTTTTAGTTGTACCTAGCAGGGGCGATCCAGAGAATTATTTTGAGGAGGAAATTTTTGGAAAAATAATTGTTTTAATGAATAATAACTAAACAAACATTATTTATTTCTATTTCTATGTATACTTAAGTCTAAGTTGGGGGGGGATTTCCCCCATCCCCCCCGCGAATCCGCGCCTGTACCTAGGTATATTAAAATTAAAATCGTGGTTACTTCCCTAGCCTAAATTCTCAACGCACGCCACTGTCTTACAATATATATTTACTCTGAACTGTTCGTATTCTGAAAGGCAATACATTTGATAGATCGTGGTAACTTTAATTTTTCGGCCTTTGTAACGTCTGACCCTCAAGGAAAGTTGACATTTCCTATTAAACCTTGCAATGTTCGTTGTGGCCATACATAATTCTTTTTGAGGATTTCATAGCTTCTCGACCATTCTTGATGACTTCTTCCACATTCCATGTTCACTTGATTGAACCTGTATGTGATACCATCCATTTCTTTAGTTTGAAGATTTTATTATTTCTGGAGTTGAAATAGTTTTGCAGATCTAATCTGTTTGTATTAACTCTAAGTGATTTTTAAAAAGTTAAATCAAAATGTTTGCATAGTTTGAATTTTCTCTTAATGACTAATGTTCCAGACTAATATTTTCTAGATAATAATGCAGCATCTATATTTTATTTTCAAATACCTTTTGTAAATATTTAGTATTTTCCCTCGTGACTCCTGAGTGTTTGAAGGCCAAACCTCGCACGGCTCTCGAATCTTTCAGAAAGCCTCCACATTGCTGCTTCTGCTAGTACTCACGCCATGTTTTAACATTTAACAACATTTGACCTTATTATTTATAGGAACTATTATTAGGTCAATATTGATTTCTGGACCTTCAAGTTACGTGCCTAAAACACGCTCATCTTTAGATTTAATCCAATCATGCTCCCACCTGATACTTGAATGTGGTTGAATAAATCAACTTACGATTAAACAGGCAGTCCATTGGCTGCAGACGCTTTCAATAAATCGTCATTCTAAAAGGCCAGTTAAATGAAAGTTTTTAGTTGAATATACCTTGAAGATACTTTTCATCATTTTAATAAGTTATGGTAAATACTAATAATTTTATAATTTTAATTATTCTTGATATCGTAGCTTACAGACACTTAGTGGATTTTAAAGTAAAGGTATCAAGTTTCAATATGCATAATATTGAAGATTTATTTGGCTCGTTAGAAAGAGGTCTCTTGTCAATACTCTTTTCGTAGCCTTAGAGATTGATTTCTAATTTGGTAGTGTTGATGACTTTCATGTTTTTGAGGTTTCGTCAACGTTAGTTAGTAGGCTTTTAAATCAGTGCGTATTTCATAATCTTGTTTCTCATTCACCTGCTGCATAGTTACTCCTGATGGTTATTGTGCTTTAGTTGTTCAACTTAACTTTGTAGTAAGCCTTTCTTTTACTTTTCTTGCACCTTAGCTCCTTAATCAGTCATACTTTGTTCAAGATTAAAAATGACATTTAAGAGTTTCTTGCAAAAACATTTGGAGGTTTCAAGGATTGCTATTGCAGTAGCTCATTACCTCTGAGCTGAGGTGATATATATATATATATATATATATATATATATATATATATATATATATATATTCATTTCTAAAAGAGATTGCTCAAGTTAAATTATAGATAATCGAAAGGTATTGAATTTAAAATTAATATTTGACTTTTTTAATTAAATTTATTTATATTTTTATAAATAACGTTGCTATAGTTGATGATAAATAAAACAAATAACATTAACAATTAAACGCAACAACTAGAGATGTAACTCATCTTCGAGAGGCTTGTCAACACTCCCCCCTGGTAAACAAGGTGTGTTTACTTGTTTACCATTTTCCTCAAGCCTAGTTACATTCAGTACGGCAAGTTTTGAAACTGGTCTAGTATAAGTAGCATCCCCAACCTTAATGGCTGCGCTTCGGATGATACCATCTTTGCTGTGGAACACATCTACGATTCTTCCTTTAGGCCAGGTGTTTTGGGATTTTTATTATCTACTATGATTACAACATCGCCTATTTTAACAGGCTTCTGATGGGTGTACCATTTAGTTCGGCGCGTCATATCTGGCAAAATTTCTTTGATCCATCGAGACCAAAACATGGCTGCATATTGCTCAGATGCTAACCAATTGCGTCTGAGCGTAACTGCGGTGGACACTGATGAAATTTTGGTATGCATCTTTTGCCCTGATGAAGATCCCAAAAGAAAATGGTTTGGAGTTAGGGCTTCGTCATTGTCAGTGTCGAGAGGGACATAGGCTAATGGTCGCGAGTTAATGACAATTTCTATTTCTGACATCATGCTAAGAAGAAGCTCGTCGCTTGGGTTATTTGTGGTTCGGATATGTGCAAGCGTTTGTTTCACAGATCGTATTAACCGCTCCCACGCGCCTCCCATGTGTGGCGAGGCAGGTGGAATAAAATTCCACTTCAAAGTTGACGAAAATTCTGTAGCAATGGCATTAACATCCAACACTTTTACTATTTTTTTTAATTCCTCGCTAGCTCCTCGGAAATTTGTGGCATTGTCAGAGAAGACTTCAAGAGGTGTGCCTCGGCGTGCAATAAATCTTTTTAGAGCCAGTATGCATTTGTCAGTATTTAGTGAATGGGCAATTTCAATGTGAATTGCACGTATTGTCAAGCAGTTAAATAGAACTCCCCATCGTTTCTCCCTATAACGTCCAACTGTGACCATAATCGGACCAAAGTAGTCGATTCCGACATATGTAAAAGGTCGTGTAAAGGTCTTAAGGCGTGCTAACGGCAGTTCAGCCATTATGGGAAGTTTTGGAACGGCGCGCTCATTTTTACACTGTTGGCAATCATCCTTCACTTTTCTTAAAAAAGTTCGCAACCGAGGAATGTAGTAAATCTGACGTAATTCGTTCACCACTGTTTCATTGAAGAGATGGTGGTATTGTTAGTGGTATGATGCTACAATGAGCCTAGTAATGTAATGATGAGGTGATAGTATTATCGGTCTTTTCATACATGTTGGGATACTACTGCAAGCATCAATGCGACCCTTGATTCGTAATACTCTTTGTTCGTCCAAATATGGTGACAATTTGAAAAGACTACTTGTATTTTTAACTTGGAGTTCATGTGGTAAGGATTGATCTGATTTTACTGAACACAGTTCATCTTTATATGAATCGGATTGAATTAATCTGTAAAAGTATGTTTCGGCGAGTTTCACATATTCATAGAAGAAGCTGAC
Organism: Agrypnus murinus; assembly: GCA_929113105.1. NCBI lineage: Eukaryota > Metazoa > Arthropoda > Insecta > Coleoptera > Elateridae > Agrypnus > Agrypnus murinus. The sequence continues at coordinate 2,372,006 of OV816028.1, read as the reverse complement.
CTTTTTGTTTCTTACTTTTTCGATAAATTGTAGCGCAGTTGCAAATACACGAAGTAATTTGCACCATGAAGAGACATCCGAGTACTTGATTTGAGGGATCATCTTATTGATCGTTGCAATTTGTACATAACATATCTCTGAAGAACTTTCTTCTGCTGTAGGCGATAAATTTGTTGGCCATTCATTCTTAGGCAGATAGAGAAATATAGGTGCATTGTACCAACGACTGTCAGATTTGTAAGCTGATTCACTTTTGGACTTTGTAGCATCGTCGGCTACGTTTAACTGACTGGGTACATATCTCCATTCTCGAACATCCGTTGTTTCCAAAATTTCACCAATCCTGAAGGCAACGTATTGTTTAAATTTTCTCACATCTGTTTTAATCCAGTATAAAACTGTACTAGAATCGGACCAATATGTAGTTGTGTCTATTAAGATTTTATGGTTTGCTTTAATTGTTGTTGCTAATCGTGTTCCTAGCACTGCAGCTTGAAGTTCCATTCTTGGAATTGAGATCATCTTCACAGGTGCAACTCTCGTTTTGGAGCTCACTAACGAACATTCTACTTGATCTCCGTTGTTTACTCGAAAATATGCCACAGCCGAATACGCATATTGACTAGCATCGACAAATACGTGAAGTTCAGTTTCACACAATTCAAATGTTAAATCTTTTAAATGTGTGCGACTGATATTAATATTCTTTATAACAGGAATCAATAAAATCCATTTCTTCCACTCTTTGAATTGTTCTTCGAGAATTGGAGCGTCCCATTCCACTCCTGACCGCCACACGTTTTGTAAAATTATCTTCAGGATGACAAGAAAATGAGAGATTAAGCCGAGTGGATCGAAAATGCTCATGAGTACACGAAGTACTTCCCGTTTTGTAGGTATTTCTTTACCTGTTAAGACAGAGTCTGGTACATTGTGAAAATTGAATTTAAACAGAAATGTATCTGTGGCTGCACACCACCACATCCCTAGGAGTTTATCAGTATCCGTAGCCGCAATGATTTTGCCTAGCATTTTTGATTCAGCGCCGTTAGTATTTCCGTTAAGAGTGTTGATGACGTGTTGTGAATTTGAAATGAAGTTATGAGTTTCAAACCCTGCCTTTCCATTTATGAAAATAACATCATTTGCCAATTTAATTGCGATTTCGTCATTGTCAACACTTTTCAAAAAATCATCAACATAATGATTATTGATTATTGTTTCTGTAGCTTCAGGATGTGTAGTAGCGTAAAGTGCAGCATTCTTGTTTTTTATGAAGGAAGCACAAAAGGGAGAACATGTCGCCCCAAAGGATTTTGCCAGAAGTCTTGTTTTTCCATAAAAATCGTTGTGCATGATGATGAAATTGAAAGAGTATACCTGAATGCGACGGTAAGTTGTCTGGACCACTCACTAACATCGAATTCAGCGAAATGCCTTCCACACGTGCTGCCGCGTCCCAAACCATTCTAATTTTACTTGGTTTATTCTTGTTGATCACGGGAAATGTCGGAAAATACCATATGCGTTGATAATTGGTAGTTAGTTCGCTATCAGTCAGTCTTCGAGTGTATCCTTTTACTTCATAATCTTTAATTTGCTTTTCTAGGTTTTCTGCAAGCGCTGGATCCTTTTCCATGCGACTTTCAAGACAGTTGAGACGTTTTATAGCCATAGGCATGCTATCTGGCAATGACAAAGTATCGTATTTCCAAAGAAGCGGAACAGCATAATTTTGTCCATCGTATGTAGTTTTCTCTTCAAGTAAATCAATGGCTCTTTGTTCATCTACTGAATAAATCTTTGACGTCACTTTGTTGCCTACCGCTTCAATTGAAAACAATTGTTTCATCATCTCGTTCATCTCTTTGTCAACGTTAGATTGACATTCACAAATGTGATAAAGTGGATAAACGTCGTTAACTTTTTTAATTCCAATTTGTCCAGAAATTGTCCATCCCAATAAGGTTTTTGTCGCCACAGGTTTACCTTCACCATAATTAATTGACTTTAAGCCACATATGAGGTGACTATGAGTAAGACCAATGAGCAATTTGGGTTTTGCATTTATACATGATTTTATTGGAATACTCCCTTGGAAAATTATAGAATACTTGGTATAAGTGATTAAAAGGTGCTAAGATTATGAAAAATTTATTGTAAAACACTCAATGCCTCAACTTCAGAAACGAGTATAGCACTTCGTACTATATATCGTGGAGAATTCAACCTAGCCTACAAGCCTAGGATTGAACTGGAATGTATTTAAGAGATTTAAACGTATCAAATCATCACAAACAAAACAATTGCTATTTTAAGCACTAATCATAAGTAAAATATCACAAGACAATTTCTGTAGCGAAAAATAGTCTAACTTTTGTCTAAATATTTTACCCGAGTTCCGAGTGCCAAATTCCTAAGGCGACTATTGATATCCTATATGCCTGGTATTATACATCAACGGCAATAACATAGTACAGTTAGCTTCGGTTTATCAAGAACCTGCTAGCATATTAAATCCAGGACTATTGGTATTCTTCAAAAACCAAGGCTGATATACTTAGCTTTTTTTGTTTATGCTCATACTAGCTTTTGAAGAAATTATTGGAATCAGTGGCTACAATATGAACATTTTATCCACTATACGATATCTTATCCTTATCTTAAATACCTGTTAGAACACCGTTAATGTCTGAATGTCTATATGGTACGTATATACATTTTGCATTCATAAATAACGAATGCATATTAACCGCAATTTAAATGCATATTTCTCCACTTCACTGATAAACTAAACAGGTCCCTAGTATTCAAGTGCAACACTTCGTCAAAAATGCACACACCAAAGCATTCTATAACCTAAATACACTGATTACATAACCTCATTGCAATTAACGAAATTCCTCTTGTACGTATACTTTTTTGCTTCGCGTGCTCTCTTAATACAATTATTCACGTAATACTTTCTGATTGAGAGTTTTCTGATTTGGTGTTGTTGATGTGTTACAAAACAATATAACACTCATAATTATTTATAAATAACTATATTGCAAAAGTAAATGCTTCAACGTTAGAACTTCATAAATATTTTTAATACAAATCAGTTTCTGTTTACAACTTTCCCTGTTTGTTAAACTCTTGTTAACAATAACAATGAATCAACTAGAATCAAAAAGCCGGAAATAATTATAATTGCTTTGCGTTAATCAGTGATACTTTGGAATTAATGAATTTGGGCCTCCAATTAAATTAGAGTCTTATAAATGAAAGCGTTGAATAATATCAGGAAGAATGCTGCGGTACTGAAGGAAAAAAGACTTAAGGAATTTTCATTTAAAATTCCTTTGTTGTATTGTTTTCTTTAAATTTATTCGAATAATTATGATAGCTATAAAAAATACGTGCTTTTTAATTTATCTAAATATATTTGATATGTTCAGAATATATTGTTGATTAAAGAAGAAGTTTAATCTGAGAGGAGAAAGGACGTATATATTGCACTTGCTAAGTGGAACTTTTTACTTCCTTGATTGAAATAATATATGTATGCAATAATATAATCAAAGTGTACTACATAAATCATAAAACATGCAGCATTCATACTTTTTCTTAAAATATTCTCATATATTGAAATGAAGTATGGCACGGCTACTATTTGGCGGTTACCTAGATAGTGTTAAGTATTCTTCCTATTATGTGTCTTTGTACAGTTATAGAGTGCGTATTTTATATCTCTGGCCATGCAAATCTCTTGCGCACATATATGTATGTTCAATTATTAAAGTAACACGTCAAACGCATTGATACTCTTGAAGTTTTGCTAATTTGTTGCAACCCAAAGATGGTGAGCTGAGAGCATGACAATTTTATTATTGTACACAATCTAAACACACATTTGCAGATTCCTGCTTTTGATATTCAGCTGACGCAAGAATGGAGCTTTGTATTATGTACTTGAAAACTCATACTCAAAGCCTTCGCCTTGCCTACGAATATGATTCTTCACATTGTTTGTAATGGTCTATTTTAATGTGGACGCATAATAATGCGGTTTGGTTTCTAAGAAACACATTGAATCCCAAAATGGCTTTGAAATCCTAGAAGACTTACAGACTTTTATTACCAAGCCAATGAGAGTATAGATCTCTCTTCTTTTTAGATGTCATATGACTTTGAACTTTTTATATTATTACTACTGGTTTACCGTGTGCTCATTGTCAGGAAAAAGTCACATCATCAAAATTGCACTAGAAGTGTTTCTTTACAGCTTTCCATACAGCTGATCTGATTAAAAATTAATGTTTGCGAGTTTGTCTTTTAGACACATAAGCAAAACGTACTAGGTAGTCAGAATTATAGCTTCTTCGTCTTCTCTTAAATGTTTCATTCTTTAAATGACATACAGTGAAACCTGCAAATGACCTGTTTAAACTGACCCTCTGGTCATATTGACCACTTTTTCTCAGTCCCTGAAAAAATCCCATTACTTTAATGTAATTTATACTGTATACACTGACCACTTGTCTTTTGTGACCATTGACCACATTTACCTCAAATATTTGTTTAAAAATGTTTGCGTAATGTGACCATTAGTCAAGGGATTACTTTACTTACAGCTATAACTAATCTTCTAAAAGTTTAAATAGGCATGTACATATAAATTGCATTCAAAGAATTTCTAAGAATGCATCTAATCCCTTAATTGTGACCAGTTGGGTTCAGGTATTTCCAAGTTTTAAGACTTTATTTCTGCTTCTGAGAAATTCATTACCTGCAAACTTTCACATTAGTAACCCTTGGATAGTTTTAAAATTGTTTTATAAAATCAGTCTTGTTTCATCTATTGATTGAAACCCTTATGTTAATTAGTGTCATCAAGATGACTTCAAAAAAGTTTACAAAGAACTAAATTTGAAAGAAGAACAAAAGGTGTTAGTTTTTAGAAAACCACAGTGAAAAAAAAACAGCGGAACATTTTACTGTTCAGAACTGCCCTGGAATCCTAACAGAACTGTATCATGCTAAAAATAATATTAATTAACTAATCTGTGCTAAACATATGATCTTGAGACAATCTACGTTACATGATTTTTAAATAAATATGTACCTATAAGTAGTATGTACATATCTATCGCATGTAATAAGTAGGGTAAGTGCTCTGTTGAATAAATATATATATATATATATATATATATATATATATATATATATATATATATATATATATATATATATATATATATATATATATATATATATATATATATTGTACATATACATTTTTTTTAGCATTTACTGTAAGCACAAAAACTCAAAATACCTACCTATGTAATGAATATAGCATGAAAATAAAAATTGTTGTGTATAAAAAATTCACACTTTTACAAAGTGACCACTTGCTTAAATTGACCATTTTGGGTCAGTCCCAAAGGTGGTCACTTTAGGAAGTTTCTACTGTACTTATTTAAATTTATAAATTGTCAGATTTTGTGTTTTCGTTAAGGAAACTCTGGTCATGAAATCAGTACCTGTTCTTATTTTATTATATTCCCAAAGACTTAAGATAAAAGCTTTTTGTCGAATTTTGAAGGCTATGGGTTGCAGCACTCACTATACCAAAAATAATTATCCTTCTCAAAACTCTAGATAAACTTTTTTACTCCAATACACTCGGACGAAAATATAAGTAAAAAATTTACATTGAACAATGTGTAAGGGGGTTGATTTGCTGGCCCAGACGTTGACTTCGGTGGGCGGCCCTGCTCGGGCGCCAAATTTGTAAGGACCTTGCTTACGAAGTGGCAAGATCGATGATCGTGATTTCGGAGATCGGCGGTAACTCTCGGGGGTCAGTTATTTTAACGTGGTATGCTTCACGAATCCGGGTAACTGCTAGTGGAGAAAAGGGAATCCAGGGAACTGCAGGGGTCACCGAGGTCGTCCTGTCTGGATCACTTTACCTGTTCCTAAAGCTCTCACAAAATAAGAGGGTGTTAATGCTAACAAATAAAGCACACAGTATAAAACCAAATAATATGTATTATTACGAAAGCTCCAACCCTCCAACAAGCTTCAACCTCTAAACCTAAAAATGTACGGTTATCTACGGTGTACCACAGCAAGCGAGGTGCAATACGGCGTGCAATAACAAGCCAGCATGCAAATGGAGTCGGGATACTGGGTCGTGTAACGGGGTGTCGGGTAATGGAGGACGGACTGGAATAAGGGGAGTGGGAGGAGACCCCCAGGCTACGCACAGCGAGGTCTCGAAACTGGGTAAGGGATGAAAGAAGAGAGCGGGCGGGTAGGGAATCGGAATGTCGACAAGAGGACTTACTCTTATATTCCCTTGGATCGGTCTGCTGGGCTGTCTAGGCTGCTGGCTGGTTGGTCCGGTTGATGGTGAGTCCTGGACGCGGACTGCATAAATCGGCTGGCGCACCTCTTTATATAGATGCTCTCGGAGCGTGGGGGGACATGGTAGGAGTGAAACGGAACGGTGCACGCCAAATATCGGTTAGGGAAGGGACTCGTGCTCTCGCTTGAGTTGGCGGCTTATCCGAGCGTTCTTAGATTACACAAATGATAAGCTTATTCACTCGTATACCCAAAATAAATAACCAAAAATAAAGTAACTTCGTTACAAATGTATTTGGCAAAAATGTATTTTCAAATCGATGTATTGTTTATCTTTTTTTTGTTGAAAACAAACTTGTTCAATGCTATTTGCTATGCAGTAGTGATAAGCTTGGGCAAAAGTAAAGACCGAATCTTACACTACTGCTAAGCACCTTAATCTTGACTATGTGGTGATTATATTATATTGCCATAGAAACATTCTTGTTACATTAATTAATTAACGTCAAATTTGATATTTTTCAAAAGATGTAAAAAGTTAATAATAATTCTAATAAAACAATTGTAATTGCGTATTCTTATCTAAGAACATTATTTTTTGCTCTTTTATGTTATGTGAGTCGTGAAACAACTAACAACATTTAACGACAGCTAACATACAACTATATAAAACATGGGGAAACATCTTTACACTTGCATGTGTTGCTTCTGATGGTTTTATTTCTTTATGAATTCAGAATGCTTGCCACCATAAGCTGTGTATCTTCAGAATATAATAAATTGTGCTTCAGATTTACTTACACTTATGCATTGGGTCCAGGACGCCTGGAAGATCTAGTTAAAATGTACAGTACAGTACAAAATTTTCTTTCTTGTCTATTTCGATGAATATAGCCTAAAACTAGTCAGTGTTATATCAGTCATTTGAAGCGCCCCAACGAGAACTACGCCATTATATATGGTTTTTGGTTTTTGACATAATATGGCAACTCGTATTGATAAATGTGTTTTTTTTGTAAATGACCGTTACCTGTCTTAATCCTAAAGGTAAGCATAACATATCACATACATTTTCAGAATCTACTAGTCTAGGAGAATAACTTTCTTTTTTGCGCCACCTTCCCAACCGATCTCCTAGTTCGAAAAATGCAACTAAACGAACGGATGATCTATCGCCGTCTCTTTCTGTCGTATCTTCACTAATAATGTCGGAGATTTCTTCGAAGGAAGATGAAAGGAATTGAAAGTTATGAAGGGTCTCGATGATATTGAAGAATGAGCACAATGAATGTGTGTTTTCTAGGGACGAACACCTGATGAATAAGACTAAAAAAAATAAGCATTTACTCGAATGAAAATTAAAAACAAGACAACCAGAACAAATTCGATAAAGAGGATTGAGTCAATCTTGAAAATCCGGATTAAATTCGTAAGAAAGTTGCAAAGAAATTGAGAAAAGCGGCAAAAAACTGATCTCCAAAGAGCATTAACTATTTAGCTATTCGTCTCATCGTGATTTGTACCTAGTATATAAATAGATGTAATAAACTTAGTTTCTTCTCAATTGGTTTGAAACTACATGGTTGTCTAAATTATCCTACGAGCGGTCCTCTTCATATGTTATGGGGGAGACTTAAGTACCGACAGGTGCCAATAAGGTCACAATTCTATAATCTTTGAGGCATACTTTATAATCTTTTAACAAATCTAACCTAAATCCAATTCTAACCTAAAGTTCCTACTGTAAAGGAAGGTCACTTAACCTAGTTTTTCAGGGAGGGATTGGATTAAGGTGGCGCATAAAGGAAAGAAAACGATACCTTTAGGATTAAGACAGTTAACGGTCATGTACCATAAAACACATTTATTACCACGAGTTGCCATATTATGTCAAAAACCACATATACGATGGTGTAGTTCTCGCTGGGGTGCTTCGAATGGCATACAACACTGTCTAGTTTGGAGCGATATTCGTCGAAATAGACAAGAAAGAAGATTTTGTTGTAGTTTTATATTGTACATTTTGGACTAGATCTCCTAGGCGACCCGGATCCAATGCATAAGTCTAAGTGTATTTGAAGCACAATTTATCGTAGATTCTGAAGATATACAACTTATGGTACAGACCATTATGAATTCATAAAAAATGCTCGAAACCATAAGGAGGTCCATTTTTTAGTAGTTTTCTTGACATAACTTTGAGCACAGTAGGAACTTTCGGATGCACTAGTTGATTACAAAATTGTTCTACCCACCGAGCCCGTCAAAATGATCTATAGCAACTGGTCAGTGCAACCTTTATGGGCTAAAGAATCATCCGTGAAAGTTTGAAGCAAATTACAGAACACAATTTTTTCTGTTTCCAAATTTGTGCAGTTTCTCGGAGACAGCCTCTTAAAGTCTCCATCTGACAATTTTTTATTAGGCAGTTAGAACTTTTTAGGAGTGCAACTTTGGAAACTTAATACTCTGCATCTAAGTGTCTAAAAAATCTACAGCATACCTAAAGATCCCTACCTTTCCATACTGTACTTTCCAGCTGTACAAGTAATTTTCTCGACTTGATAATAAGAAGCCATTTACTTTACACAAACAATTTCTTCGTAAAATTAAGATCAGTATAAACTGGAACTATCATCTCGAAGTGTTTGGTGAAAATCCTTTCTTTCTAGTGAATTCAACTCGGAATGAAAATGTCGAAATCACCTATAAATATAAAATAAATTAAAAGGATCTTTACCCAGCAATATTTTCATTTATGTCTTGTATGCTCATCATTTGTGGGGTGTTTTAGTTTTCGCTTTGTCTTGTTAAAGTCTACCGACAAATCCAATTTGGAGAGATGGTTTTGTTTTGAGCAAGTACCATTTCATCAAAATCCGAATTCTCGTTAATCTTGATATATTTTAACTTTGATTTTGTGTTGATTTACTTGACAAGATCAAGATTAACAGTTGATGTATCTTTGGCTATCTTAACATTTGCATTTCATTTATTTTACATGTCTTCTACCATCTACGATTTCCCTTGACGCCATTACCTTTTTTTAGTATTGGATCATCATGAAACAGGACAACTTAAAGTTAATATGACTAGAATATTGGTTGCCCTGCTAGAAATAATTAGTTGATTAAAGTTAATTACAGTGGGCTAAATCAACTAACTATCCAGTTTATTTAAAGACCGAGACATAAGCCTGTTGGTGAAAATATGTAATCATACCTTGTTTTCATGGTGTGATGAGATTCTAACAAAACTCATCAAGAATTTTTTACATGAATTTTTTGGTGTAATACATCATAACTATAGATTTACATAGATTAAGAATATATACCTTTAAGGTATCTATAATTATGTTTAATAAAGGTGATGTCAATCTTATTTAAAGCTGTTTGCAGTATCATCTAAAATGATTTTAAAATTGGGCTTCACCTTTTGCGCCATAAATATCCTCTACGACTAACCCTCTCCAATTTCAAAACATTGCCTTTTATTGTACCTATTTAGAATCGGTCTCGCAGAAAGTTTGTGCTTGCATGTCCACTTCTGTTGCAGTTATTTGCAATTATCATCAACTCATTGTTTTTATCTTTTTATCGACCAGATTAATATTCAATGCGGACACGGTGAGAGATTCAAGTCACGCGATGATTCCACCATTGCTTTGCTGCTGCTGTTGTTGGGATTGATCTTGAACAAGAACCAAACAAATCTTTTTAGCGGTCGCGTCCTCACAAGGCCTCCTTAATGTCATTTCAAGGACGATGCCCACGCTAACACGACCTAACTCTTCAATAGCCATTAAAAATATCATCGATTTTATAGAAACAGGTTTTTTTGTTGTAGACTTGGAACTTAGAAACGTATACGCATTTTGGTGATTAGTCAGAAAGTTATTTTAACTAAATGGAGATGTGTTAGTTGACTTTGAGGATTTTCAGTTCAGTTCGATTTTTTCTCCTGAAGAAAATATACAAATGAACAGGACATTAAATGACATAATTTATTATTATCAATCATATACTATTAAGGTCCAAGTGTACCCAAAAACGTGTGTTATTTGTTTCATAAATAATATAATAATGTGATAACTTTGGTTTTAAGTTAATAGTCTAGGAATGTTAAAAATTTGCTTACCTAACTTGTTTTGGAAAAAGATTTTTTTAATTTAAATTATTTCACATGTTATACGTGAAAAATTAATTTTAGAAAAACTGTACATTCAAAATTAACCAAAATAATACCACTTGTATTTCATAGTATTTGAACTATTTTCCCAGAATTTTAAGAAAATCGTATGTCTAGCGACTAAATTATTGCCAAAAAACCTGCTTTTTGCAAAAAAAAAACTGCTTTTTTTGGCAAAAAGGAGGTAATAGTTTAGTCCCTAGACATACGATTTTTATAAAATTTTGGGAAAATAGTTCAAATACTATGAAACTTAAGTGGTATTATTTTGATTAATTTTGAATGTACAGTTTCTCCAAAATTAATTTTTCACGTATAACATGTGAAATCATTTAATATAATTTAATATAATAAAATTAAAAAATTTTTTTTTCCAAAACAAGTTAGGTAAGCAAGTTTTTAACATTCCTAGACTATTAACTTAAAACCAAAGTTATCACATTATTATATTATTTATCAAACAAACAACACACGTTTTTTGGGTACACTTGGACCTTTATAATCACCTTAATACTATTAATAAGTAGTAATTAATAATATTAGGTTGGTATGATTACTTGATTAGGATTTGATATTATATTCCATAAAGTGGTTAGTTTCATCTCCCAGAAAACTAATTAATTGTGACAAATTAATTATGAAAGCCATGCAAATGTAATACACAAGACTAGTTAGCTGATAAACGCTTAATAGTGCCTACACATCTGACATGGTTGTTATTTATCAGTGACTAATTACTATTTTCTTATTTACAGATCACTCGGTAACAGCCCGGCAATGATGCAAATAACCGAGGACACTCCACCGGACATGTTGGCCGGGGCAATGGACCTCACAGTCCATCTGCCCACAGGCCGAACGGTTAAAATGTCTGTGGAAAGAAGGTAAAGCCTTTTTTTATTTCTTCATGTAAACAAACTACCGTGTCCAATAAATTTGATTACAATTAGTGTGTGAAAAACTGACTGATATAAATTACACTAGACATTCGAAGCTAAAAATCTTCATATGGAGATAACCATTCGCTTTAAAACTGTGCATGGTACACACGTAGCCCCTGGATAAAATAACAAGAAACAACCTTTTAGGTTAATTATAATAATAATCTAATCAAATCGCTTCTTTTGGTTATGTTTTATAAGTCCAAATCAGTTTCTTAGATTTTTTGCTTACCTTCAAATTTTCCAGTACGCCGATGATGGACCTTCTGGTACAAATAACAACCGCTCACCATTTGCAACATTCTGGTCATATACTTCAAGCTTTGGAAATGGCACCGTCATCATCGGGATATACGGATAAAATACTACCTTATAAACCAAATACGCCTATAGGAGCTTTGGACACGCAACACGTCAAAGTTATACCCAAAAATAGGTCCATTCCGGTATCCAAAAACGTATCGGCAGGGCACCAACCGTTCGAGAGTACCTTTAGACTGCAGGTTCACTTACCTAGAAATCAACTCTATGTCATAAGAGTGAGCCAATATGTTTACCTGGGAGATATTATGAAGAAAGTATGTGAAGAGAAGAATTTAGATTCAATGAAATATGAATTTAGACATCCAGGTAATATTTTTAATTTAATTTTGATAGTTAAAGCTTCACCTTGAAATAATTTACGGTTTTAATAGTTTGGAATTTTAATTTGACGAATCAAATTCTTATCAGAGATGTTTGTATTAAAAAACGGAGATAATAAAACAAAAGAATTTTGTTATCATATATTTCCTGCACTCCTTTATGTGTTGTTATCTTCTTTAGCCTGTCAAGCTAGATTCTTAATAATAGTGTGATGAGTGTGGAATAGGTATCTACATGTAAGAAAGATAAAATGTGCGTATTTGTTGATTATAAGAAAAGTGTGGTTTAGTGTTCAAAAACCTAAACGTTCTGTGTTGTGTAAGTGAAAAAAATACCAAATTCATTAAATGAAACCTCTTAGCACTTAAAGCACAAATAGTATACCTACCTACTTGCTGCTTCAGCAAATAAGACGTAGTCGGTTAAAACTAATATTTGATTATTTTTTTATACCTACACCGCTTGTTGATCTAGAATGTTTGCAATAATTGTAATCTTCAATTCATAATAATTTGCGTGTTAAACTGAAGTAGTTAAAAAAAGTATTGAGAAAACCTTTGATTGTTTGTTGCAATAATACGATTTAACGTTATCTGATGATAGGAATAAGTGATAATTTTCGTCATTCCAGGTAATTTAGATGAGGTATTGGATCCAAAGCTAACATTAAGTGATTATAAGATTACCGAAGTTTATATAGTCTCAAAAGGCACCGTAGGATTAACACAAGCGTTTTCATCTAGTGATATAATGGCCCTACGCAAAGAAGAAGAGAGAAAACAGCTGCAAGCTAGAACAGGTGGAGGTGTGTTTAGTCTTATATTCAAAAGAGGTAAAACGGTAAGTAAACTCTTGAAAACAACAATTAACATATCTTTGATTGATAATTTTTTTAAGAGCATGGGTTCAGGTTCCCTCTCGAGCGAGAATCGTTCAATTTCTCCTAGTCACAGCGACGATTCACGTTCAGTAACACCACCCGCAATTCAGCAGCAAATCCTTCCTCCAATCACTCAAGAGACTCATCAAGCTTCCGCCGAACCAAAACCGAAACCGCCGCAAAGGAAAAGACGCCCAGCGCCAAAGCCGCCTCAGCATGCTTCGGCAGATAATCTAAAAGTTTCCACCGACAAGCCGCCGAGTCAAATAAGTGGAATTTCGGATACTAACACGTCAGACATTCAACAAAAAAAGATTGACAATAATGGCCTAACGATTTGTCACTCTAGGAACAGCAGCGATAGTTCCGGGTACCATGAGCCGTCCGTTCTTAGTGATAATTGCAACACATCGCTGCCTAGGAGGCCAAAATCGACAATCATCAATGAGGTTGTTAGTGAGGAAGTTCAGTCAGGTGAAAATAGTAGATCTAGTAGTGGAAATTTGTCTAAAATGTCGACGTTTTCTAAATCTACTACTAGTATAACAAGTAAGTTGATAGACAATAAAACTAGACTTCTACAAGTGTATCAATTAAAAGACAGAATGTGAAGCTTTTAAACACCAATGCTAATACTCAATTGTTATGTTTTATATCCCGTTTTATACCTACAGATTCTTTCTTAAGACCAATTTTTTAATTGCCATTGTAAAAGGTCTATGTTCTTAGTCTTAAGTAAAAAGCATGGTATGGAAAATAGTTATTTATGTATTAAGGGCATAAAGAAGCTTTTATGGCCAGAAGCGTTATTTCTAGCCTGAGGCGTTAGCCGAGGGCTAGGAAAAGGCTGTAGGGCCGTTGGCTGCAGCTGCACGTAGGGCTTACGTAATAATAATAATCATTCCTTCCCTCCCGCACAAGCTTATAGCTTCTGGGGCCTGGTTTCAGGTTATAGGTTGTAGCAATTATTATTATTATTATAGTTTAATTCAACTTGCCTTCAGAGTCTTATTAGGATTCTCACTTTTCATAACATTGTGTAGTTTCAAATAAAAAAATTATAAAAATACACGTGTTAAATATAATATGATCAAAAAGTCTTTGGATCAGGGTTGCCATGAAATTAACAAGCTATCTATGAAATTATTTATTTCTATTATATTTGACATTTACTTCACAACTTTCAAGTCAATAGATAATAGTTCAAAATATTTCAAAAGAAACAAAATTTTTATAATTAAATCATACTACAGTATTGGAAATCGTGGTGAAAATGGTAATTGGGTTTATTCGCCTCGTTTATGTTTAAATGAGTTCCGTGAGAGATTTCCCAACTTCGCCATAATCGAACAAGATCTTTTACGGCAAGTTCAATGAACTGTGGAAACATTTGAAGAAACTGGTAATATAAGTGATAGAATTCGATCTGGAAGAAGAAGGGCTAGAAATGAGGATATTATTAATCAGGTTAGGCAACGCATGCAAGAAGAACCTACCTTGTCTTTGCGTAGACTGTTGCAAGAAACCAATTTAAGTTATGGGACATGTCAAACCATTGTTAAACATGACTTGAACATGTTTCCTTATAAAATACAGATGTATCCAGAGTTACTGCCACCAGATTATCAGAAGAGAGTATCGTACTATACTTGGTTTAATGACTATATGAATAACGATATCTTTGACTTAACATTTTTTACAGACGAATCTTATTTTTACCTTTCTGGATACATTAATACACAAGTCATGTGTATGTAGAGCGAGAATAACCCTAATTTTCATCGTGAGACTTCTTTACATAGTCCTAAGATTGGTGTTTTTGTTGGAATGTCCCTCAGACGAATAATAGGGCCAATATCTTTTGAAGAAACCATAACTGCTGAAAGATATCGAAATCAATTACTTGAGCCTTTAATCAATCAATTGCGGGATGATGAACTTAATAATGGGTACTTTCACAAGATAATGCCAGGCCCCATGTTGCTTGAGAAACTCTAGCATATTTAAGGCAGTTCACACACAAGAACAAATTGTTGAATCCTGCCGTTCGATAACACCTGACTTTTTAAGAAAAGTTTTTAATAACATGGGCCGACATGTTAACCTGATTCAAGAACAAGGAAGACATTTTCAACATCTTTTATAATTTTTTATTGTAAAAGTGTACCTACCGAAATGTTATTGTTACAAGTTCTTTTCTTTCCCTTTATAAATCTGATTGTTTTTATTCGTTATTAAAGTATTGTTTATTCCTATAGTAAAGTGTTCTTTTTAAAAATGTTATTAAGTAAGTAATACTTAAAATAACTGCAAGCACAAGAAATCATAATAGCGTACGCTAACCTAACATTTTTTGTGTATTTGGAGCTCTGCTTAGCGGTGTCGGCGCGTCGTATTTTCTTGACAGGTGTCTGTGTCTCAATTGCGCTACTCAAGATACATTGGCGCTGCTGTACAGTTCAAAAAAACTACGGGCAATAGAACTAAATAATTCTATAGATGGTTTTTACATTCCATGGCTATTGTGATCCAAAGACTTTTTGATCATACGATATCATGGTCTTAAAGTTTTAGTGCTCTCTTTAAAGCTTTAGTGATCTCTTTAAAGCTTTATGCTATTTCATAAGAATCTTGTGACATGTTGGATGTTGATGAAACTTAATGGAGTTGCAGCTAGGGGCAAACTTTTGTCATTGAAACATGTTGGTTAAACATGAAGGAGCTCTCATAAAGTAGAAGCGAGTGCTGTTATTTTTTTAAATGGTTCACTTCAGACAATAGGCCTATTGGGCATAACCAAAGATTAATAACCCGAGGTTATAGTGGTGCCCAAATGGGATGGACCACTAATACTACTAGTAAAAGCAAATATTACTGATCAGTCTGTCATTATACTGGGGTTTCCTCTACATTAGTATCTCTATCCTTGTTCCACTGTATGTGCATCGCAAGTCCACATTCTCAACCTTGGATAATGAGGAGAGTCTTCCACTACATAGGTTTTTCAGTTTTGTGAATTTTTAGCAACCCTGCATGAACCAGATGCAATTAGGGAGCTACAACCGACAACATCACTTGCCCTACAAGTCCCTATCAGCTCTGCAAACTAGGCTGCGGCATGTTTCAAAAATTTAAAATTATTCATTGAGAATCCATTCGTTTAATACAAGCTTACAAAAAACTTTTTAAAGATTGGACACCTAGTAGCAATTCCTCAAACAAATGTCCTGTCTTATATTCTTCTCTTAATATGTTTTTTTGTAATAAAATGCTTTTGTGCTACATCTACATTACTTTTTTTAAGATATAATATTGTTTCAGTAACTTTAGTATAAATTGAATATGTGATAGTACTCGTCAATAAGTACAAAAAATCTTTACCATTTTTGATTTTACGCATATCGAAAAAAATTCCTAAAAAGTTGCCTTTTTGAGGACTTCTGGAACGTGTCACGACTTACCTCACATACAAGATGAAATACTGTGTTTGCCAAACTAAAATGTGTGTTAAAAACATTATTTGGGCAATTATACACATTTATGGTATCACCTTTCATTTTGTTTGTGATTTTAGTCGTGTATTGAGAGTAAGTGATGATTGATGAATTGACAGAAAGAAATGAAGCAATTACATTCATACACTACTTTATTATTACATTAGGGACATGTTTTGTGTAGGAATAACGTAACCATGGTATTCTCTTAGAAAACGACATAGTAATAATAAACAACACAAATAGGTCCAATATCCCTTTTTTCAATGTAAATGCATAGGATAAAATAATAAAAAATAGCATCATATTAGCATTGCTGTCCTAGATCATTATGAAACCAATAATACACATTACTTCTAAGGTAAACTCGGAGAATAATTAATTAATCATAGATTTTAATTAAGTCCGTGATATTGTTTGCATTGACAAATCAAAAATTCAAAACAATACTGTAAAATCTACTTCCTGGAATAAGATTAAAGTGATGAACACATTTAAAGTGAACATTAACTGACGTTTAGTTTTGGTCTTCATAAACTAAATAGGATAATACGAAAATAATAGTCAAAACAAACTGTGACATCACCTACCAACAAATGCATTGATGTATCACTTACCATGCTAAAAATCCACATCCAGTTCACCTGTGATTCTTAAGAAAGTAACCAGCAAACCCAATTTTTTGTTGTTGTTTTGCAAGATAGGCGCTAATGATAACAAGCTTTTTTGTTGAATTTTATGTGTACTATCACCTGTACAAACGATACGAATCTTGGTGAAATACCCTGTATATACAGGGTGTATTATCGGTTTTGTAACATAGGGGAATAGCATTGAAAAACATAATTTCTCAGATATTGGCTCCCCTAATTATTTTAGAGGAAAAGTCACAAAAGCAAAGTTGTAGATCTTATTGAATACTGTTCAAAACACCCCACTTTAGCATTCTGTGTTAAATAGTTTCCAAGATATAACTGATTTTCTTGTATAGGAAATTAACATTGTTAATGGGAAATTCGCTAATAGCAATTGCCACGTTAGATTTAGACATAAGGTGTAAATGCAAGATTTATTAAGCACAGTTTCATGGAGCAAAATCACTTATCAGAATGTTACAATTCCGTAACGTTCCACTACCGGTGTGGAAGAAATAGATGATAATTCTCCAAGGAATTTATTTTTAGAAAATCTTATTAGCCATGACAACAGTTGCCAAATTATTCTAAAGGCTTGTCATTTAAACTATTCATTTATTAACTTTATTGATTAATTAATCAATATAGGCGGAATTAAATCTCTAATTTGTCGTAGACTATTGCTTGTCCAATAGCATTGAACAAAATTTCTTTTTTCTTTTGTGGTACTCTACCATGTTTTAATCAATTAATAAAGCTAATAATTGAATAGTTTAAATGACAAATCTGCCAGAAATTCTTTAGAATAATTTGACAACTGTTGTCATGGCGAATAAGATTGTATAAAAATAAATTCCTTGGAGAATTATTATCTATTTGTTCCACAGGTCATGTAACATTCCACATTGTAACATTCTGAGGACTGATCTTGCCACATAAAATTGTGCTTAATAATTCTTGCATTTATACCTAATGTCTAAATCTAATGTGAGGCAATTGCTATTAGTGAGTTTCCCATTTACAATGTTAATTTCCTATACAAGAAAATCAGTTATATCTTGGAAACGATTTAACACAGAATGGTAAAGTGCAGGGGTTTTGAAGAGTATTCAATAAGATCTACAACTTTGCTATAGAGACTTTTCCTCTAAAAGAATTAGGGAAGCCAATATCTGAGAAATTGTGTTTTTACATGCTATTCCCCTATGTTACAAAACCAATAATACACCCTGTACTATATACACTTGGGCTATTTTGACAGGGTTTACTTTGAGTATGGGCTCTTCTGTCAGAGTTATTTTGACAGGGCTGTTTTGGCTGGAGCTACTTTTATGGGTCAAGGGTCGAAGCAGCCTTCAATGCCCATTTTGCGTTGTTGCAAAATGGACATCGAAGGCTGCCACGGAAGAAAACCATTTGTTTTAAAGGTACAGAGAAGCTGTAAAAGAGATGTCATAAATGTATTGAATACTACGTACAACTCCGGTCACAAAATTCTTATGGGGTAGCATTTATATCCTTTAAAAATCTCAGAACGTAACTTTTACAGTTCCGAATCTTTAGAATCTTAAAATATTTAGGACATCACAAAGCCCCAGTTTTAAAATATTAAAGATGCAGCATTTCGAAGCCTCAGATTTGGAGTGTTTCTGTTTGCAAAGACTGGGAGCTTCAGAAAGTCAGAATCTTAGCTTTTAAAGTTTAATAAGTTCTAAAGAGGATCCTTTTGATCTTTTGGCGTGATCTTTCAGGCATTCAAGATATTTTTAAAGTTTTACAATACACAGTACCAATGATTCAAACTATTTTAGAAGTTTAAGATTTTTAGACTTCCAGATAAGAGTGATGACTAAGAAACTCAAAACTTTAATAAAACTTTGAAATTTAAAACATTTTAAGGTTGAAGATTGTTTCTTAAAAATCTAGATTTTTGGAACTTTAGTCTAGAATCTTTGAATTCTAGCTGTGTAAGACTCTAAAACTGTGAGAATTTGAAACTCTGAATATCTATGTTATGTTATGTGAAATTTTGGAACATGGTAAATGCGATGGTTTAAATATTCTAACTCTGAAGTATTGAAAGCTAAAAACTTTAGAAACCTTAAAACTTTACATGTTAGATACCTACTTAGAAATTGCAGACCTAGGATTGAGAAATGCCTTTTAAAATAAATAATATGAAATAAATTATGAACAATTGAAATATAGAAAATGTGATGGTATAAAATTAAGAACTCCTAAATCTTTAAATATAAAAACTTTAGAAACCTTTAAACTTCAAATTAGACACTTTGCAGATTTAGGATTGTGGAAAATCTTGAAATACTGAAGCCATGCTTATTCAAATAATTTTAAACCTGCTCTGTTTGCCAAATGAAACTTTATCTGTTAATTTATGTTTTAATACTGATTGTTTTGGAAATATTAATAACTATAAATGGTATGTATATTACAGGTCGCAAGAAGAAAGCAGCACCTCCACCCCCTCCAGTATTAAAATCCGAAGTACCAATAACAATTCCCGAAAAAGCTAGTCTTGTAGTTGCTAGTCCCCCTGTAAAAAGCGAAGGTAAGAATTATGTAACGCCTCAGAATTACACAATGCAACCAAAAGTTCAATATGAACAATGTTTAAAAGAAATTAAAGAATCATTCAAAAACAATAATAATAACAATACACATGATGATGTAACCATTGCGTTTATTTCAGTTACAGACCAAAATCAAACAAATTCTCAGACACCTGTAGTTAATGAGAGTAGCGCTATACCTGAGAACAAAACCACTAGTAGTTCCATCATCGTCAACCAAAAATTACAAAGTAAGCTAGATTTAGATAATTTAGTACTTTTAGAAAAGTCAACTTTGAAAGCCCATGAAAAAGAAAAAATTCAAAATAAATCTGTTAGTCGAACTGCAACATCACTAGGTGGGAATGGTACAAATAATGATGTATTACATAATTTGTATAGCAAGGAGGATCTAGTTAAAACTCATTCTACTATGATCAGTTACATCAAACAAAATCTTTTTGGCAGTGATCAATTATCTAAGAATTTGCAATGTCATAATTTATCTGAAAACTCTGTTTACTCTATTAGGAACCATGAAAAGACAGCTTCTTTAAGTGAATCAAATCAATCAAAAGATGTAGAAACTGATCCGAACACTTTGAAGGAATTTAAAGAAACAATTTTTTTGGGAAATAAGGAAAAATTAGATGCTAATCAAGAAAACATTACTAAAAACTGTGTATCTGAAATTAACCTTAAGACTGTTGATAATAATGATAATTTAGATAACAGTTTAGAAAATAGTAAATCACATTCTAATGAAAATCCAAAAATTACATCTTCCGATTTAAGTAATAGAAACATCTCAAATAACAAGCTGAGCATTATCAGACCTCCACCACCTGTGATTGTTGCTAATAGAACTAAAGGCCATAATGAAAGTTTTAATGATTTTATATTAAATGTTGATTTATTTTTTGGTAGTCGAATGGGCGAATTTGTATAAAAGAATTTTTTACCATTTATTATGTTTTATTAGATTTTAATAAAAAGTTAATAGTGAGGAATCCAACATATATTTGTCATTAAAAGTATTTTCTTATGATAATTCTAGTAGGAAATAATATAAATTACTATGTGAGAGATTTTTCATTATTAACATCCATGTTCCGATTCCACATCTTGAAGATTGCATTTTTCTTGTTGGTGTTAATACAAGTTATGTATATTATTAGAGTCAAATATCGTTTATAAATTATAAATAATGATCACTGTAAAGTTATCTTACTTTTACTAGTTAAAATAAATTATAATGTTGAATTTAATAATTCTTGATTATTCTTAAGGTTTCTATGCATACATGATAATTGTTCTTTATAATATTCCAAAGTTATTAACCAGGAAGCCATTTCCCATTTGTTTTCTAGAACAACTTTCATTAAGTAAACAAAATTCGTAATGATGGTAAATTGACCAAGTAGCTAGATGTGAGAAACTACATCACCATCTAAAAGATCCTACATATTCTTGAAACTACCTTACAACCTTAAACTACCTTAAGAATGTCAAATATTTTGAGTTAGGAAACGATCTGTTTCATAAAACAAATTAATTAATCAATCTTCACTGTACATATTTATGTTTTGGACTATTGGGCATTCACAAAAAAATGAAGAAAAACTGCTGCTTTAGTTTAACTGACATTTATTATAAATATGCATAACACAATGTTCATTATATTGTGGTTGTAACGAGTTGAACCAACTCAGAACCCCCCCCCCCAATTTGGTGTTAAACATGTTCGAGAATATTACAATATTATAGAAGTACAAATACAAATTTTACAATGAATTAAGTTTTCTTTTCATTAAAACAAATTTATATGGTTAGAAAGGGGGATCAAGTATTGAAAAAAAAAATGAAAGTAAATACTGTATATTTCCCTTAACCCTATCTTGAGAAGTAATTTGTCAAATTGCATACTATGGTCACAACCCTATTAAGCAATTGCTAAAGCTTTCATCAGCTTATTGGCAACTTGTTCTTCAGTTGAACAGACAAACCAAAGTACAAATATCCTTTGTTGTATAGTTGCAAGTTAAAATCTTATCTGATATCCATATGATATACTTTTTCTTAGCACACGTTGCAATTCTGTATAGTATAGTTATAAATTGTAGTTTTGCAGTTACCGCCTTTGATCTTAGCAGGGCAGAACATTTCATCCTCATTTGCACAATCCAAAAGCTCCTGACAGCAACTATATGATCCATTAGTTCAAATATCCAACAATTTAAATTTCTCATTCATTTCATTGTTTTACAAATTGTGAATATGAGTTCTTTTTGTTAATTGCATTACATGTAAAAATTAGTTAGTTTTTAAAGCTATACAGTGCCCAATACCATGGTTCATCCTTCATCTCTTACAAAGCACACTCATTCACTTTTTTAATTCTACATTTTGTTTTTGATATAAATACATCATTACTCACACAAATTAATTGATAATTTTCTGTAATTGTTTAAATTATACCTATTGTGGGTGTTTTATACAGAAATAAAAACTACTTAGATAATAGAACAAAATATATTGTATATACTAGTTAGAAACCGGATGACTTACCAGGTGGTCCACTGCAGCACCTGTTTGTTTTGAATTTCTCGTTGTCATGTGGTATTATTCAATTTAGCAGGGCTCATAGATTACAAGACAAAGTGATAAAGATTTTGTTCAACCTAGACTATAGAATGAATACAGCTTTAGTATATGAATGTACCCAGTTGAAACAGTTAACAATCATTTAAAAATTGACCAAGCAAAATATATATAGTATAAAATTCTGAATAACTTGCAAAAACTAACATTAACCTACAGTTTCGTAGACATGCACATCAGTATGTTACTAGACAACCAAATAATGTTGATATTTATACAGCCAGAATAAATGTTATATTAAACAGCCCTATTAATATAGCCATTCATACTTATAACACCATTCCAAATGAAATAAGCGACATTGCAAACTTTAATAGCTTTAAATTTCAAATTAGAAAAATGCTGTAAACGTTTAACCATAAGTATTTATTACAAACAAATTTTTATTGTTATGCCCATACCACATCTTTTTCTATAGAGGCAATATTCTTTCTATTGCTATATATATATATTGTATTTTTGGATTAAATAAACTTTAAAAAGAGATTAAAACGAATATAATAAATATGATGATTACAATGATATACAACGTCTTTTTGACTCTAATAATGTACATAACAAGCTTGGAAGGGGAAAAGCGTTAATAAATAAAAAGTGTTTGTGGTAAATTCAATAATTTCTGATAACTAACTCAGAGTTATGATAATCATTATAGAAAACAATCATTGCACACCATATTAATCATTAAAAGAAAACTCTGAATTAATTATCCTAAAACCATCTACATCAAAGCCAATATCGCATCATTCTTTATGTTTAATTTTATCATTCATACACACAACTGAGTTAGCTTTTCAGCTTAGACAGCTTACTCACACAATTATTAACAGCACTGCTTTAATTATTTCATAATTATACTCACAATTGTAAAGCAAGTATAAATTTGGCAGTTTAGACTAATTTATCTATGCTATTTCGTCTCTAGATTCTAAATTCTAATCCAATAGTATGCCATTAATAAAGTAGTACTTTCATTTTTAATTTTCATGACTAATAACGCTAATCTTTTGCATGCTAGCATCTTCTCCTAAACCACCTCCAAGGAATAAGGTAGCAAGCGAGCACCCTAAACCTACACCTAGAGTAAAACCTGTAGTTGTAGAGAACCCAATTCCACAGGCTCGTAGTTCCTTAAGTCATACTAAAGAAGATCGTCCACTGGATAAACAAGATGACGACACAACCGCTACTAACCAAGAATTTACTAAAATTAATAATAGTAATAATAATAATAGTAATCAAGCTGCCGCAATCAGCAGTACTAGTGAAGCATTAATGGAACAATTGGAAATGAAAATGGAAGAAAACATGTTAATTACCAGTAGTGTTAATTCTGCTTTAATCGATGTATATAAATCTTCTGATACTTTGGTGCCTGATGATAATAACGATGTAGATGATATTACAAGTGAAAAATCTGCAGTTTCGTGCAATTCTTCAGATATTTCAGAAAGCCACAGAAAACCTCCTGAAGTAATTGCTGTTATTCCAAAGAAAAGTGAAAGCCTTACCAGTTTATCTAGTCATAATTCTTCTTCATTTGATACGATTGGAAGAAAACGAGGCTTCAATATTGGTACTTCTTTATTAACCATGAATGAAAATGAAGAGAATCATAGTGTAAGCAGTCACGGTAGTACACAGCAAGAAAATATTGATAATGTTTCGATTAGTTGCAATGCTATTGTTGATGACTATGAAATTAATGATTTAAATATAGAAATGTTTAATTCGTCCCTGTCTAAAGGGTCAAAGAATACTAAAAAGATGTTGCATGAACTGCACGGCATTCATGATTTAGATTCAGAACACGAAATGAAGAAGAACAGATCAGTTTCCAGCTTGAGAAGCAGCGAAAGCATGCCGAGTTTCCTGGAACAGTCTAACATTAAGAAATGGAATAATGTACAAGAATTGGATCATATCTCTCTTGGTTCAGACACACCAACTAGCTTTGGGCCAAGTAGATGGGTGGTTGGTGACACTAGTGATACAGGCACGTTCTTTCTTACTAATAATTTGTGTTTTCTTTTTTCTCATAGTATAAAAATTAATATTGATGATAATCGTTTTTTGCTAACAGTGTTTTAGTTCTGTATTTTTCTATTACTATTATTCTAGTATGTTTGTTTTGTTGGTGGTTGGATAGTTTTGTTTGCTTTTAACATTAGAATTATCTAGAACTGACTTGAACTGAACTGAATGAATCGATGAATGACACAGCTTCTATTGGTGAGTTCATAAAAAATGGATCTAAGTTGGACACAACAAGAATGAATGAATTTGAGTTAAATTTCTTAGGATAAGTACACTGATGTTTATTTTAAGGGTGCATATGCATACTCAGATTTTAAATAATGTTATTAAAGTTGAAAGAAAATTAATTAATGAATATTTGAATATCATTAAAAACTTATCCGTTAAGTAAATTCAAAAGTAAAATCTTTTTGCTAAATCCCTCTAACACCCATGTTTGAATTCTCCTTTTGCAATTTGATAAAGTGTGATTGTTTGTACGAAATAATAAATCCATTGTGATAAACAACAAAATAAAAATCAATACAAATTTCATGACGGATTGTAGAGATAAGTAGATGACACTAACACTATATTTCCATTATTGATGTAAATATATGAATATAGTGAAATATCCAATCAGGAAAGAGTTATTTAATTTTTGGCACTAGTAACTTGAATTTTGTTTCGAATCATTCCAATTCATTTACAGATGAGCTCAATTATTCACAATGGTCAACATTTTTATAAGTGTGTACTTGCCTGACACAAATCAGGATTTTCTATATAGTAGCACAAATTAATTAAAGAAATGAAGAAACCTTCACTATTAACGAGTAAGGACATTATTTACAAACTGGACAGTAATGGGGCATTGTGATTTTTCACTACTGTCTGTTGTATCATCAGCAATTATTGCAAAAGAATTTGCTTTATTAATTGCACTGTCAATAGATTCTCTTAAATAATTACCGCAACAAGAAATTAATTAATTTTGAATAGTTTCCCGAAATGTCAAAATCTGGCTGCTTAATAAAATTGTAACGTCAATTAAATAACACATAAGTTGTCGATTCTTTTTACATTCTCATTGTATAAAATTGTATTTAAATATGCATGGTCTTGCAAAGCTTTTCTATAACTGTAGAAGTATTACGTTCAATACGCTTAAGACCTCGAAATTTTTTAATACGTTCTTTTGAATCGTTATATTTTCTTATGCCTCTGGAAAATGTTTTTAATCTTTATAACCTGTACTGTTTTGTACCTGTACACAGAGCCACTTATGCATTGCATACCAAAAATTATGAAAAAACCGATTTTGTAATTTGTCAGCAGACATAACATCGATTTTTGGCGTCGGACGTTACTCTGAAATGTGTTGCTATTCTATTTTATTACGCCTTAGAAATGGTGTTTCTATTACTAATGCTATTAGCATTGCATGCTAGTAGCCATTACCCTTGCTATGTCATGATTCAGTCTTCTCCATTCGTTTTCTCCTTCCTTAATGGGTCCCAAGATTTTTCTTATAATTTTTCTTTTAAAAACTTTTAAGTTTTCCTCAGCTGTTTTTGTTAGACACATTGTTTCTCTTGCATATATCACTACCGTCGTTGTTGCAACTAGTTTTGTTATTAGTTGCTATTGCACTTTGTTTTCAGTTGTTTTAGTTGGTTTTTCAGTTCTGGGTGTTTTCTGCCTCTCATTTGTTTTTGTTTGTGGTGTGAAGACTGTTTGTACCTACCCAAATTTTACTTTTCTTCAGTGTTGTCTTGTTTCTTACCTTAAGGAAAAATATATCATCCTTGTACTGTTGGAAAATGCTTGAGCATTTATATTTGGAGAATAGACTTTTCGCTTTGATTCACTGATTTTATCTAGGTGGCTGTTGTACACTTGAATATAATGTCCCGTGAAACTATATTTATCTTTTGAAGATTCTTTATTTGATAATAACAAGGTCTTTATTACAAATTAAACCTTTTGTCACTTTTGGTTTTTTATTTTATTCTTTTTTATAAAACAAAGGAACAAGTCATCTTTGCCAAATTATTAAGCGGACTATAATTTCTCCATACTCCCCCACGTTGAACAATTGACTTCAACACTACTATGCCCACAACACATAGTACACTTAAAGAAGTCTATGCACTATCTTGAATTAGTAACGGCCAAATTTTTGTAATAACTCTTTTGAATTGTCTCTTAACAATCTTAACTGTCACCACCCGAACAACATCATCCAAACCAGAATGTGTCGCGATCACTCACCCCGCCCATTTGCATGGAGGAAGATAGTCTTCTTTTACAAGAACGAGTATCTACTGCAATATTTTTAGTTTTTTTTCCGCTATTTGCTTCGCTGCTGCAGCTGATTTAAATAACATTTTGACCAACGTTTACAAACATCTTGGTTTATCTTCTGAATTAACTGGAATCGGGTTAGGCGACTCAGGTGAATATTTTCATCAAAGCCAAGGTCTGGAGCGGTCATTATAGGCTTCCCAATTAAAAAATGAGATGGGATAAGAGGTTTAAGATTACTAGGATTAGAGGGTAACAGAAATAATGGCCGCGAATTAAGTGTAGCCTCTATTTGAACAAGAAGCATAACGAATTTAATAACTTGTAGGTTAAAGTTTTATTATTTATTACCTTCTTTAAATGAGATTTTACGCCTTTGATATTAAGGCCCAGTTACACAATACCAGTAACTAGTACGAGTTCCTAAAACCGAGTACTAAAATATAATGTAAACACGTTTTAGTACTAAAATCCAGTGTATGTTCCAGTAAACAAGACGAATATAGTGAGTAGAAAACGATCCTATTTACTCGTCCGAGCAGCTATCCCCACTCTCACTTCCTTGAGTACTAAACCCGTGTAAACAGAAGTTTTCAATAATAGCAGACAGTGTACAATTTATTGTTCAGAAAATCAATAAAAATGTTCTCATGTAAACGCAGGAAATTAGTACTCGGTTTTAGGAACTCGCATTAGTTACTTGTACTGTGTAACTGGGTCTTCAGATTCCCACAATCCTCCGAAGGTAGGAGAATGTAGCAGAATAAAATGCCATTCTGTATGATAATCAGAAGATTTACCGGCTAGATCATTATTTATGCTTGATAGAAAGTTAAAGAGGTCGGATAACTCTTTTTTAGCTCCAGTCTTCCCCTACTTGCGGCAATCCTTCCAAAAGTTGCAAGAAATGCATCAATAGTTAACTCTGAGACAAGTTCGAGATGCACAGTCTTTGTGCAAAAACAAATAAACAAACATATACAGTATTGTATGGCTAATCCCAATAGAAAGTTGCCAGGACCTATTCGGATTAATGAATTGTCTGGATAACAGCATTCACATAATATGCTATCTGTAATTTGAAGATTTGGATTATACATCACATCTCATGTTGATCAAAATCAATCAATCAAAATTAGTAGACATTTTAATAATATCATAACTACATGATAATGAGTCAAAATTTCTCAAACGGATCACCCCAATTCGTTTGAAAAATGTTTATAAACGGTAATACATTTTTTCAATAGTATTCAACATGCTCAACATTAATGCAGATGCATTTTGCGAAAATATTTTTTTGGGTTGCGAGTAAGCTTCGACTTGTCATGCTCGCGTCTAAACTATCCTTCAACCAAAAACAGAATTATGCAAAGGCCACGCTGTAATCTAAATGATAGTCATCATAGTCACGTTTATAGAAGTTTCTATAAACGCGACTATGAGTTTTTTTTATTAAAAGGGTTACAGCATGAATTTGGTTGCGGCATTTTATATTTAAAATAGATTAACTTATTTAGACACATTCGCTTCAGTACGACGACTGAAAGTGAAATGAGTAAATCAGGTAAACAATAGATCAGTATAAACGAAAATTGTGCAAGAATGGACATATCTATATTTCAAGGGTAAATACAAGAAATGAGTAATTTTCGTAATCACACCTAAACAAACGAATACGACCCGGGGAGAAATAAGATACGAGTGCAATTTTCACGTTGCTAAAAATTAAGTGACATATGCTAGAACAAACAGATTTTCATTGCTGATTTTACATTTAGTTTTAATTAAAATCAGTTTGTGCCGCTACTAAATCTTTCTAGCTCATTTATTGTGTATTTTATCATTTAGATTACAGCGTGGCTTTTGCATAATTCTGTTTTTGGTTGAAGGATAGTTTAGACGCGAGCATGACAAGTCGAAGCTTACTCGCAACCCTTGCGCGACGATGAAAAAACTCAAATAACTTTTTTTTTAACTTCGGGCCATTTTTTTTCTCAACGGCATATTTTTAAGAAACGAAAGATATATTTGTAGTCTTTTTTTCGAGTCGAAATAAGGCGCAGAACATAGTTTTACTTGAATTTGTTATAAACAAACTTATAAATAATTGACTAAAATGCAACTTTTCAAATCAGGAAAAATCACTACAAATATGTGTTTAATGATGATTGAAATAACGATAAAATGAGAAATTTTTGTTCATTAGAACGTCTGTAGCATATTTTTTTCAAAAAACCGACTATAAACTTTAAGAACGAATATTATTTACAAAAAAAATATTTTCGCAAAATGCATCTGGATTAATGTTGAGCATGTTCAATATTATTGAAAAAATGTATTACCGTTTATAAACATTTTTCAAACGAATTGGGGTGATCCGTTTGAGAAATTTTGACTCTAATACAAAAGAATAAAAGGGAATGTGTAGTAGAGTGGGTCGAAAAAACTTTTTTTTTCTTTTTTTGATTCACTATACTACGGAAAACTAGCCTCTAGTACACTAAGTTAAATAAAAAAAAAGAAATAGAAAATCAGTTGATATGTTCTGGTCGCGCATCTCGTCTAAAATTTACAAAAGCTACTCAATTTTAACACTTTTGCATAATTGAGACAAAAATACTCTATGCAAGTCAGACTTCTACTATAGCTTTACAGAAGTAAAGAATATCACAAGGAAAATAAGTAAATAAAAAAATCATGGATTTTCATCGTTTTTATTGGTCACGCATTGCACTTAAAAAACTCAATTTTTACATGAAAATCGCAAATTTTACATTTTGTTATTAAATGTAGTAAATAATAGTAATGAATTATAGCATCATGACAACAGTCTTTTACTTCTTGTTTCCTATAGTTGCTAGTTTTTTAAGCGCAACGCACGACCAATAAATGATGAAATGTCCATGATTTTTTATATTCTTATTTTCCTTGTGATATTCTTGATTTATCTAAAGCTGTAGTAAATAGAACTCTGACTTGCATAGAATATCTTTTTCGCAATTATGCAAAAAATGTTAAGATTAAGTAGTTTCTATAAATTTTAGGCGAGATGCGCAATCAGAAGATATCAAACGATTTTTGAGTTTTTTTTAAATTCTTACTTACATGTACTAGAGCCAAGTTTTCCACGGCATAGCGAATCAACAAAAGAAAAAATGTTTTTTTCGACTCACCTTAATGCGTAGGGTAATCTTAGTAATTGAAAAATATTTTAAATAAAGAAGCAATATTTTTGTCAAACAATTAGCAATAAACAGCACAGTAAAATAAACTGTAAAAATGCTGATGTGCTTTGTAATTCCAAGAAATATTATTTATAAATTCTGTAGAATGCTGATGTTAGCAATTCATACCATGAGAACCCTTCATATTTTTGTTATATGTACAGTGCCTATGAATAGTTCGGATTACAAATACCCAATTTTGGACTATGGCAATCAATTTACACAACTAGGACTATTCGGACTATAGATGTGTTTGGATTATTCATACATTACTGTATATGCCTTATATAACTTTGTAACTGCCTAATATAGCACCTCGACCTTTCATGTTTTTTAATAAAAATGGGTCAGCATCATAATCAAAACCTGAAATGGAAAATGGGAAAGATATGTTTATATGACTGTCTGATAAATCTGACATTATTGCATTGGTAGACTGAGACCTGGATCTAAAACATCTCATACAGTTTCGAACCACTGACTTAGCAACATTCATGTCCTTAGTTGGCCAATATTTTTCTCGCAGTGAATATAATAATAGCTGATGGCCGGCATGTTGCAATTGTACATACTCATACATTACACACTTACTACGTACATGTTCTCCTTCCAATAAATGTGTATGTTTTTTATTGCCGAATACCAAAGCTTTGGTATTGGACAGATTCGGCCAGTTTCTAACAGATTTAGCCAAAGCATTGTGGAAGATTCGGTATTTGGTCGGCCGAAGCAGATTTGTTTTTATTTTTTCTGTCACAATCTAACTTATTTGAGTGCATTTTAAATGAAAAACTCATTACTTAGTGTTGAACCAAAAAAAATCTAAATTTTTAAATATGTATCGGCATTTATTTGATTTTTAACATTTCAAGCATTTATTTTTAAGTCCTGTCTAGACGATAACGCAAAGGGTGCGTACATATTATATATTGTTCCGACCATAAGTGACACAGAAGTTCAACAATAAATTTTAAAATAATCAGTTACCGAGGTGTATCAAAAAAAGGTTAAAAAAACAAAATTTTCCTTATGTCGGAATATTTCGTTCAAACTCGGTATGTGAATGTAAAATGTCCATAGCAACATACATATTTATTTAAAAAATTCATATATATTTTACATATTGTGCTGTACTGCTTCAGTAAATGAAAGAATTATTTATTAAAGATTTACGAGTCAGTATACCATAAAACGTTGTACAATGCTCGACCATTACACGAATCTTACGTACTTGCATGGGTTACAAGCTCGCTGATCGCTCGCTTGTTAGGTACCGTGCTCACACGTAAAGTTCCAAGTAACGGTCTTGCAATGTTAATAACTATTTCATATTTTAACAAATAAAATCATTTTTGCCAATTTTAGAAAACAATGGCGAATTTGAGAGATACCTAACGTCATCTGTCAAATTTGAAATGGTGTATTTCAAGTACTTTTGAAAGCAGAAGTGATTGCCCCCCACAAAGTTTTTTCCAGGCAGAATATTAAAAAAATTTCCCATATGTATCCAATTTAATGGCAGATACTATATAATCTTGCAAGCATTAAAGTGCCACATAATTCTAGATGTGGAACAGTGAGAACCTTCAATAGGGCAATCTTGGTTTTACAATACAGCAAAGCCGCCACCCTTGGCTTGTTTTGTGAGTTGAAAATACTTGCACCACAGATTGTACTTTCTCTTTACCTCCTAGATTTTGTCTATGTCGAACACCGACTCTTTCTTTTCCCCATCCGTGCATTCCGCTGGCCAAGCTGAATTTGACGGACAATACATTGATGGTCAAGGAACGTGCCCTGTTATGTAACAAGGCACGTCAATGATTCAGACATATTTATCCTGTATTATTGCAGGTTTCAATTAATTCAATTGAAGATTTCATAAGTTTGTAAGTTACCTTTTTATTACATTGTTGTTATTTATTGTGTCTTTATTGACAAAAAACTGAAGAAACTTTAAATTAGTCTATAAATTGTCAGTATTATTGGTATATTTTATTAGTTCATACCAACCTAAAAGTTGTGCTTAGTGAAGTCACTATCTTGTTATAAGTCTCATACTTTATAAGGTGCATGAGATATGCTCAAAAAAAAACTGAACAAATTATTCAGGAGTATCCCCTTCAAAATAGTCCCACCTGCTGGTTATATGCAGTTCCCAACATTTCTTCCATTTCAAACACTTCTTGGGATGTTGTTTCAGGGATAGCACGCAATCTTTCTTATCACATTTTCTTGTATCTCATTAATGGTTTGAGAGCGATGCCCTTTTAAAGTTGTTTTTAATTTCGGAAACAGGAAAAAGTCTGCTGGGGCCAAGTCTGGGGAGTATATGGTGGGTGGAGTAGGGTGGTTGTTTGTGCTTTGTCAGATAATTGCAGATAATTAAGATCATCTCTCAAACGCTTCAAAACTTCTGTGGAACTCCTTGTTTACTGTCTGATCAGGTGAGGTGAATTCATAATGAATGCAAACTTTCCAGCCAAAAAAAACATCATCATGTTTGACCGACTCACGCAGGCTTGTTTTGGTTGGGACAGCCTTTTTCTACCCATTGCGACAATTGCTTCTTGGTTTCCATATGTTTCTTGAAGCATTTTCAATGTTTCAGTAATGTTTATTGAAATTTTAAAATGCGACGGATGGCTTGTACACCTGGTTACTCCATGCGTTGTGGCTCGGCATCAAATAAAGATACGACATGGCTCACAGGGTTGTGCTTGCTACAGTCTTTTCTAGGTAATACCACTTGTCGGAATACATTCTGTAAACTGATCTGTGTGCTATTACCAATCTTTTTTTGAACATGCCATGATAATAAAAATGATCATCAAAAATCAAACATTGCTACTGTCAAGGACGTACCCAGCGAGAGGCAGGGGACAGTTGCTCCCACTAGAAGAAAAATAAAAGAGAATAAAGCCCTCATCAGGTTGGTATGTCTGTGTGGCAGAGCGTGACGCGATTTAATACGCATTTTCTAATGACTAATAAAAACAGTTTTGCAATAGTTTTGAGTTTTATTTTGTAAGAAATTATTGTTACACCCCCCCCCTTCCTTGAAACTACTGGCTACTCCCTTGACTACTGTCTACTGAGGTACAATCTCTTGAAAAAGTCTCCTTTCCAATACACCTAAAAGACCACTCAGTTTTCAGAATAATATTGTTTATAGCCCATTAAAACAAATTCTGCTTTAGGGCTAGTGCGTACTACGAACTTTTTGGTCTGTTGCAACATTTGGGGATGCACATTACTAATAAAACAGTTTACTCAACTTTAGTGGACTCCGAAAAAATTGCTACATTTATATTTTATTTGTTAAAAATAATATTGATCTTTTTTGCACCTAGGGCCCTTGGCCACACTCAGGTACAGTTGCGATCATTCGCTAAGGAACGATGAATATAACATGCTGTAAATTTGCCTTTTCCCTTGACATCAGTGTCACCTTATTATTTTTATAGATGACATTTACAAATCTGTCACAATACGAAGACACTTAAATAATTTTTTATTACTCTTGCATCATAATACCTGTTTAAAAAACTAAAAAGCGTGTGAAATCTCAACATTAAAACACTTGAGTGCTTTAAAGTTGCTATAGAAACAATGACGTCATCATTTTTAAAGAAAGTTGTATTTATAATGTACACATGTAATTAGTAAGATATAACAAACAGTATAATTTTTATTTTAAATAAATGTTAAATGTACAATTATTATTATTTGATATGTGGATTCCAGCAGTTCCAATTCCAATTCCAAACACACCACACATTGCGACAACCTGAAAAATGAAGCAACTGTTACTAATCTCTGTCAAAACTATCATATACCAAAACCTTTATAAACAAGAAAATGTCATCAGGAGCTTGAACGACAAATCTACGAAGTTCTTCCGCCATGAAAACGAAAGACTTTTTAGCTTCATAACCTTTATTTACCACCTTCATAAACGCATGCAGCTTGTGAAAAGATGCCAGATCCACTCCGTTTCTGTGTCTCAACGCGTGTATAAGTGCTTTTAAAGCACTTACCCCATTAAAATCACTCCGCTTCGCGTCGTGCTTTTAAGCTTGTCGTGTGTGCTTTAAAAGCTTACTTATACACTTGTATCATAATACACTATTGAAAAAATTTCTACAATAACATTGTTGGAGAATGGATGGTCTTTGAAAAGGGTCGCAGATCATTTTCATATAAGCAAAACTTCAGTTTTTAATAACTATAAAAATGGAGAGAAAAAGGACACCTAAATAGAACAATTCACTTTGGAAGAAGAGTTGGGGCTGAAGAAGCTACTAACAATTTAATAAATTATGTTCAACAAAATCCCTTTCATTCAGCTGTAAAGGCTGTAGCAGAAACAAATTTTCCAGGTAGCATTGCTGTAGCAAGATGACGTATTAAGGAAAGCGGTTTGAGATGCTGCAAAATGTGAGCTCAGTGACGATCATAAAGCATGCAGACCAGAATTTGCTAACCAGTTCATAGGGTATGAAGATGATTTCTGGGCAAATGTTATATTTTCCGATGCAAAGGTTTTTCAATCCTATAAAAATGGAAAAGTTAATGTATACCGGCCAAACAATAGCCAATTTGTTGAGCAATATGTTCAACCAAATCGCGGAAGTGGAAGATTTTTGATAAACATATGGGCCTGGGTAAGTGCTAGAGGTGCTGTGTTGGAGAATTGGTGAACGTTTTACGGGTGAAGCTTAGGAAGAAATTTTAGAAAATGTGATGTTACCATCTGTAAATTTATTATATGGTGATCATTTCGTTTTTCAACATGACAATTGTCCAGTTCATAAAGCTGGTCGAATTACAGCGTTTCTCAATGCAAATGATGAAGTATTTCCATTTCCAGCGCGAAGTCCAGATCTTAACCCGATTGAAAATGTCTGGGCAATTATCGTGAATAGTTTACGATTAAAACGATTTGAACTGCATAATGTTGAAGAATTATGGGAAGCAATAAACAATGAATGGGAAAATTTGGATCAGAATGTTATAAACCGTATCATAATAATTATATATTATATAATTATATATTAACAGTATTATCAATCAGGTCTCGCCTGCAAAAAGTAATTTTAGCATACTGTGCTGCAATTAAATATTAATTAACAGTAATAACTTAAAACTTTATAAAATCTAAATATTATTTTATTGTTATTTGTTTGATTTAATACATAACCAAACATATGTAACTGTCTTTTAACCCACATTTACATTGTACAAAAAACCGAAAAACCGGTTACCACGATTTTCTCATCGTTCCTTAGCGAATGATCGCAACTGTACATTGCAGAAATATATAACTGACGTTACCATACTTACAAGAAAAATACATCTCAGAGATACCAATGCACAAAAGTGTTGACTGGGAAGTATGCCATCTCGTCGCTTTGGAATGATAAGTTACTATCTGGACCAAGACAAGTTTTTCAGTATGGTGCTGCAAACTTTTGATCTTACATATTTTGCTTCTATTGGCATATTTTTAAAAATTCTTTTGATCAGTTACTTTGAAGATGGATTCAAAATTAACCCAGTCACGTTTCTTTTTTCTCCGATTTCAAGAAATGTTTAATTTTAAACCTCAAAAATGTAGATAGAACTTTGTGTTAGAAGTGAACTTAATTCAAATAATTAAACAAGGTTTTAAGTGACTGATACATCTTTGTTTTATAAACATATTAGGAAAAAGTAACAAATACTAACAAACAAGGTTCTAAGTGACAGTCCAATATTTTTTTAAAAGCACTAACCAAAATATTGCCACTTCGACCTTGTGTAGCTTCATTCCATATTGCACAATAGGTTTGTCCAGGGGTCGAAAAGTATCCTGTTAGATTATAAGTATTTAATTTCTGAAAATAAAAAAAATCCCTAACTTCTGATCGTGGACGTGTTATCACATTTTGTAAATCGATGCAAAGTATGGGAGTTTTATTTTCTTCATCTCTGTTTTTTTCCTTTCTCATTTCATCTTTAATTTTTAAGTGCTCTTCATAGATTTGACTTTCTTCTTCGGTTAATATCTCATCTTTATTCTTTAATTTATAGGATTCACACTTTATATATATATATATATCTTTTTTCGGATTATGGAAACCATAATTAAATCCGGTTGTAATTACATGAAGATAATAAGATAATTTTAATGGTGTTTTTTGTTTTTCCTTTCACAACACTTAATTTTTAAATTTTGGCAACACTTAAATTTGCCTCTAAATATTGTCGTTGCGTTGTTTTTCGACAATAGTGTGATTCTATTACAGGAAAACGTTTTATGTGGTTAATTATTTCCCTTTTTTTTGAGCAGTACTATGTGCTTTTGAACTATTCCTTCCTCTATGATATTTTTCAATATTTTTTAATAAACCAGCTTTTAGGAAATACCTAGCGTACCCAAAAAGAACTCCTTACACACACATATTACTTCGCCTTTAATTTTAAGAAAATAAAAAAATTAATTCATGGTTGGTCATGGGTTGTTTTACGGCATATAACTTTTTGGTTGTTTCCCTAAGAAATACATATTTTTCATTTTGCGTCAAGGTCCAGTAAGCATCAAATCAGGGTTGGCATGTTTAAAACATTTTGTTTAAAACTCATGTTTAAATCTAGTTTAAAACATCAAACTAAGTTTAAACTATTTCTTTTTAAACATGTTTTAATCGTATGTTTAAAACATGTTTTTTGTAATCGTTTTAACAGCTTTTTGAAAACTTGTAAGATAATTTTAGATTCTTATACTGCATTTTCGAATTTAAATGACCAGTTTCCATCTGAAACGTGTATTATTATGTATAATAAGCATCACAATTATAAATTATAATATGTAAAAGTATAGACAATTTATTGATTGTTTATTATTTAAATCTATTTAAAAGTGGATCGAGGATTAGATTACATTGTATAAAATCAACTAATTTTGCTGCAACAACATTAAATTAATGTTAAATATTTCTTTTAGATGTAGAGCATTTAATAATGAGTTACTATAAATAACGTAAATCTAAATAAACAAAAATACCTTAGAAAATCCTCCCCTATAAATATTAGCAATAGTCTTTGATACTTCATAAATCAAACTAATTTAACACGCACATTTATTTTTTGCAATGGATACACTTGGCACGAATTTTATGAGGCAGCATCTTTAATAAAATTGTTAAAAAATGCTGTCATATAGGGCGCTTTGTGACCCTTCATCATGAATATATAATATTCCAGTGATTTTCTATTTACTAATTCTGCATTCTTTTCAGAGGTCTGAAGACACATTTACAAAGAATAATGATCGTTTCATTTCTAAATTACAATTTGCAAGGTGTTGACTTAACAATATTTAATACTTTTGTTTTGGCGAGAATTGAAGTAGATTTTTATTAGGGTATTTTTTATTTAAGTTACTCTATACTAGGAAGAAAATTAAAAAGTGATATAAGAATAAAAGGACTTTTATTATTGTTTCAGGCATGCATAATCATGATTCATGATGGTAATTTATATCCGAATTTAATAATATGTTTATTAAAAGCTTTCATCAAAATATTTCAAAATCTTTATTAGTTTAAAACAGTTTAAATCATGTTTTAAAAATGTTTTTTTATATGGGGTGTTTTAAACTCATTTTCGATAAAAAACATGTTTAATTTAAAAAAAACAACTGTTTTTGTTTTTCTTGAAAAAAACAGGTTTTTTGCCAACCCTGCATCAAATGTCAGTTTCCTTTCTTCTGAAGAAATTTGTTTTGAACAATTAAATTTTAAATGCAATTTTGAAAGCATTTTGTTCTATTTTTAATACTTCTGGCCTTAACTACTTTTCCTTTTGCACTGGTATATTCTTCTCCTGCCTGACATTTTCTTTTTCATACATTTACTTTCCATTTGCTTATCCTCCTCTGACGCTTCCTTGTTTTCTTTTGTTGTGCATTGGCTTCAATATTCGTCACAGTTTGATTTCCTTCATTTTCATCAGATAAATTATGCGCTTCATTTTCAGTTTCCTCCGTGATTGCTGTATATTTATTGTTATTTTGTGTATCGTCTTCAATATTCGTCTCAGTTTGGTTTTCTTTATGTTTTTAAAAAGAATTATCTTCTTCAATCTCCTCAATGCTTACTGCATGTTCATCGTTACTTTGTACACCAACTTGAATTATAGGAATGTCTTCAAAGGTGTTCAATAACAAAGGTGTATCTGCATTGGTTTAATAAAACGAAGTTCTATCTGAAGGTAGATAGAACCCTGGTACACCGAATTGTGTAGTTAGAACTTCATTTCACTCAAATTAGAAAAAACTTTGCTGTAGATCGAACTATGTAGCATAACTAACTTGTTTATTTTCCAACAGACGTCGATAGTTAACTATTAAAATAAAGAATTTAGCAGATGGAACCATAATATACCAAAATCTCTATTTTGGTAAAAAAGGCAGATAGAACCTTATTATTCCAATGCAACGATCTATTATTTTTCTTACCTCTGACTTTGAAAGTGCATTGCTCGTAAAGTACTGAAGTAAATTAAGTATTTTAAAAACGAACAAATAGTAAATTTATTTCTACATACAACAATAAAATATTATATCTCTATTAATAAATAAAAAAAACATAGTTTGCTATTTTTTCATATAA
Organism: Agrypnus murinus; assembly: GCA_929113105.1. NCBI lineage: Eukaryota > Metazoa > Arthropoda > Insecta > Coleoptera > Elateridae > Agrypnus > Agrypnus murinus. The sequence continues at coordinate 2,333,428 of OV816028.1, read as the reverse complement.
ATCTTAAATAAAACACTTGTTTGTCTCAAAATTAATTGCATCTGAACCACAACGTTTCTTTCTAACCCCTGCAAAAATCTCATAGGTATATACTTTCTGAGAAAAAAATATTTAACTTACTTTTAATGAAATTGTACCTATAAATGGGTACCTTTTATTACGAATCGTCCGATAAAAACAAAAGTATACCACTTAGAAATATAATTGAAATATTGAATATATTGTACTGTTGTATGTAGAAATAAATTTACTATTTCTATGAAGTAAAATTTAAAATTAAAACGATTATTATCAATTTATGCAGTTTATCTTGTTATTTAATTAAAGAAATTCACAAACTTTGAAAATTACTATTAAATTTAAAAAGGCCATATTTTAATCTTAATTATCCAAACACAAACAAGGCTGAATTTTTATACTAATGTAAAACTAAACAATTTTCAGAATCAATTACAACACCACAAACACCGCAAACCAAGGAGTCTCGAAGAACAAGCCCTAATTCTACACCTTCTAGACAAGAATCGAGAAATAGCATCATCCCAGATGGTACAACAACAACACCACCGAACGAATCTTCACATATGGAAAATTATTGTCCAAAACAAAAAGATACTCCTTGCAATGAATCAAGAAATAGCATTGTCTTAGAAAATAAAATATCATCACCAACTGAATGTGTTAATTCATTAGAATGCTCATCCTATGCATCAAGAAACAGTACAGTTTTGGACAATACGAATAATTCACCAGGCGTACCTTTTCATCGCAAAGACTCCAAAAATAGTATCAACTCAAATCATATAGAAACCATTGTAGAAGTTCAAAGTACAACTAGTCCTAAATCTGATTTTCCATCAGACATACCAATACCATCAAATAATGAAAATCCAAAACAAGACGTTCCTGAAGAATTTGCAGATCTTGAAACTGAATGGCAGTATCAGCTTCCTTCTCCTCCAACAGCATTTAGAGATTTAAGTCCTACAAATTTAACAGATGTTACAAATTATGATACAATTACTCTACAAGACTTTAAAGAAGAGTCTGTCGTAACAAATCCTGAGCTATTTGAAAAGCTTAAGCTTGTTAAAGAAAGTCAATGTGATGCCGAGACAATAAGTGATTTCAACAGTGTTATGAGTGATGATGATAAACCAATGTTTAGCAAGTTAACATTGGAGAATCTAGAAAAGCGCAAATCGTTAGTTTATAATCGAGAACTTAGTACTAGTCTTAAAATTGCTCAAGATAATGTTTCTTCTAGTTCAAGTATTGTTAATAATAGTAATAATAATAGTAGGAGTATTGATGAAACTTCCAGTAAACGCTCAAGTATACTTAGTGAATTGGGAGGAGTCATTCAAAATGGAGTTAGTAAATCATTAGTGAGACATAATAGTTGTGTGACAGAAAAAGATAAAACGTTTAAACCAACGATCGATAGTAATTTACCTAATTTTAAAATATCAACATACGATAAGCCCAAAAGGAAGATTAATATTTTTGAAGATGATAGTGTTAGAAGTAATGATAACTCACAAAAGACAAATTCATACATAGACTTATCAGGAAATAAAGACAACAATTTTAATTCTAATACAGATAGGTCATTCTTTACAGCGAAGAACTCATACATTGGGCAATCAATGGAAAATATTTCGTTTAAAAAACAAAATGGTGAAGTCCATCCTGATGATGATGGATTTAAAAAGCCACAAGAGTTTGCTAGATATAAATCATGTGCAAGAAGTAATTTCTTTGTTAAACATCAACCAGAAATGCAAAATAGTATGACAAGATCTGAATCATTTTCTATGAATTATAATATGCCAGTATGGAAACCACAGAATCCTGTACAAAGATCTAAGAGTCAAGTAGCTCTTAATAAATATAAAGATGAGCTGGATAATAGGATCGAAAATGATGAATGCTTGTCAAAATCAAACAGTCTCTTTGATGTTTCTGGTCTACAAAGTCTAGAGGTAAGAAAGTTCATTGATTTAATCAGTGGCGGTGGGTGTATACTGTATACATCAAACTCGGGGCACACTACAAACTGGTATATTGCTATCATGCTCGTATGCACACATTAAAGCAGTATATCATCATGTGTTGCACTGCGAGTGCCCCAGGTTTGACGTATGCATCCACCCCTACTGGATTTAATACTATTTTAAATTTCTCTATTCTGCACAAAGTAACACTAAACATTAACAGTTAGTATACTCTAAAGCTGTTACATAACTTGGCAGGAACAGTCTGCTTGCAGAAGATGCATTTATAAGTTTTAGTGCCATTTAAAAAATCTAGAGATTTTTAACTTCCCACTTGGAAAATTAAAAAATTATTTGTAATATTGTAATATATAATTTCCCCTGAAATCCTTGAAGTTCGGGATGCACCACTTGTAGATAAGGTATGTGCTTCATTGGCAGCTCCTGTACTTCATTTTATGACTACCACAATGTATTAGTTTAGCAAATTATAATTTGAATCTGTGGCTAAAGAGGGATTAGGCAAACCTATATTTCAATGGCTTCTTACCACTATGAAAGTAAAAGCTCTCTGGAAAGGAATTTTGCTCACTTTGTAACTTCAAAGTGTACAGTATAAATTATACTTTATCTATTGCAACAATTATAAGCTTGCAAAAAGAACTGAATATAACGCAATTTTTTATAAGAAAGCTTTTCATAAAATATTGAATGATTTGAAAGTTCTGCTGCTAACAATTTTTCAACTTCCGAATTCAAATTTTCTCGTTTATGCTGATTATGCGATGTTTCGCTCCATTATTCTGGGAATTCTAAAGAATACTTCATGAGAACATTTGTGAATGTGCTCCATTATGTTTCTCTTAAGCAGAACATTCTTTTCTTTTGGCACGTTTATTTCATGCATGAACATTTGCAAATATTCTCGTCAGCATTTTCAGTATGTTCTTTTGCTTACTACTCTAGCCCTTATACTGTATTTTATTGCAGCTAACCTCTCCTGCCAAAGCATACTTATATCTTGGTTTGTTCTTATTAAGGATGCATATTTACCTAATCTTTTGTAACTGCCAAATTTACCAAAAGGTTAGCTGAAAAATATTTTAACTGTGTGACATAGCATAGAAATCCTATATTTATATTTTTGTTTTTACTGTTACGGCTATCACTATGGTTTTTTTACCAATTATAAATCAGAGGAACGGTAGTTACACTGCATTCAAATAAGCCAATAGGAAGCAATTATCGGTAACTGAATTAGTTACTGGCTATGTTATACACATTTATTGAATCATTCCACTGTAATGACTTGTTTCAATACTTTTATAATTTTAATAAATCCATTTAGTTTCTTAAAAGTAACAATTTTCTTTTTTGTTTTAACAGGTGATGAGAATGATACAAACAAAGCTCAACACTCCAAGCAACTCGACTGAACATCTTCTGGAAGAAGAAAGTGGTGATAAACAAACTATTACTAATAGTAGGAAAAGTTCATTTAATCTTGAACAACATGCTAGTACTACTGCTACTGCTACTGTTACTACTTCTGCCCCAACTCCAAAATCAGAACCTGAAAGTACAACAAACAATACCAAAACTTATCGTTATCAAGGTCCACCTGCCATAAATCTAAGTACCTGGTCAGAAAGGCCTAAAACAAAAGTTAGCTTAAAAGAGGATACTGATTACAAGATTAATAACAACAAGGACGGCTCAGACTCAGTAGTTAGATTTAGCACATCCATAACAAATGATGGAAATAGCATAGAAGTTAAACCTTATATAAATGGTGTTATCCATCAGAAAAACCAAGTGGATACCAGTAACAACAACGTTAGTATTAAAATTAATGGAACCGAATCAATCACAACTAATCAAGAATCTGGTAATGTTGTCATAAAGATTGGTGAATCGCAACAATCAAAACCGATAGATAACTTTTCTACAAGATTCATCAATCATTCTAGTGCTGTAGGCTATAGAAAGCCCTTGGGAAATGTGAATAAAATTGAAAAGAATACTATTAGACCACATTCGGTTGCTTTTGATTCTGATTTTGATATTTCTCGTGTGCCAATCGTACGTTCAGTAGAACTTAAGAAACCATTTAAAGATAATACACAAATAAATAATACAACAATTACACAAATTAATTCCATTAATAATGAATCCACAAATAAGTACGCTGATATTTATAGAAGCACGGAATCTGTGAATGAAATTAACAGTTTAAAACCACAAACAAAAAATTCTAGTGTCTACTTAAGTACCGAATCTGTAAATAGGCCAGTGGTTAGGGTTAATAGTTTTGCTCAAAATCGTCCTGTTCCCACCGTGATGGGTTTTAGAGGTTCTGAAATCGTAAATGATAACACGGCAAGAAGTAGGAAATCCTGGAATGTCCCTAATAGTTACAGCACATTACCATTGAAACCGACCTTGGAATCATCAGTAAAAAATAGCTCATTTATTCCAAATTCAAATGTACCTTTTTCACATATTACATTGAAACGTATTGATTCTAATAAAACGCCTTCAATAAATAGTGATAATACTAGTGGTAATAAAATTTTTGGAAATGTAGTATTAAGAAATACTTCATCGCAAATTAAAAATAATGTAAATAACAGATATTCAACTGGAAGTCAATTTGGAGTTATACAAGATTATGAGTCTGATAAAAAATATTCTAATGGAATCAATTCAGGTGTAATGCCACCTCCACCACCGCTTATGCCAAAAGTCACTAGTGTAACAAAGAAAGCAGTTAAAATTCCTGAACCTAGTAGTATGGATTCACGAAATGAATTGTTAAGTTCAATTAGAAACTTTGGTGGAATGAAAGGACTTCGACATGTTAAAGTTTGAAAGATATTGAAGGTTGAAAAGAAGGATTCTGAGCATATGTTAGAAGTTTTAAAGAAGTACTAATATGTAAAATTATAATAAATTCGAACTGAGAAATTTCAGTAATAATAATTTTATTGATAAATTAAATGTATACAAACCTTTATAATTATAAGTCTTTGTATATTGTAAAAAGTTATTTTTTTCATATTATTTGTACATTAATATCAAGCATTTATATAAATAAGTAGTTTTTTCTAACATGGAAAAAATAATCTTGATACTATTATTTATGTCAGTGTGAAATCTAGTACTATTCCTACAACTACCATATTCTTTCTTCTACATAATCAGCAATAAATCTGATGTGTGTGTGTATAATATTTAATAGCACGAAACTGGGTGCAATAACATAAAATGTGTATGATATTGTTCTTCAGTATTACTTCCCCTTTGTATTGTGGCATATCTATTGTTTTTCCATTATTTTTTGTTGTTTCATAACATACTTACATGTGTTTTCCAAGTTTTGTTGTCATCAGTCTAATATAAATTTTCTACTACTATATTGTGGTCATTTTAATACTACATTGTATTTAAAAGAAATAAATTGTTTTTAAGGGACCAAAGGTATCATGGAATATGAGAAACTATTTATTGTATTGATAATCTACTCAAATTATGTATTATATAATTAAATAAATTCTGTTAATTTAAACTTGTATTTTCGTTTATCTCTTCTACCTTACTGAAGTAAATTTTAGTTTTCTGTGCAGAAAATTAAGTTATGATAAATGAATAAAACATCTTAAGTTTTATTACTAGAGTTTGTCCCATACCAAAAATTAATAAAGTTCTTGCGTAGGTAAGAATTGCAATTAGCGCATGTCGTTAGGTATATGAATTGAGATATACTATTGTTGGCCATTAATAACATGTCATTTATTTAATGTTGTTTAAAATACAAAAAGTGCAGACAAAAAAGAGAAAATTCACAAATCCAAATAATTACATCTTTTGAGATTAAAGGAGAAAGGAAGAAAACAAAAGTGTATAAATATTTTAACAGAGCTAGGTGTCCCAAAAAGTACTGTAATTTCAGTAATAATAAGTATATTTAAGAACAAACCGTATTGGTGATTCACCAAGAAGTGGTCGTCCTGTAAGTGTGGAACAACAAAGAATTTAGCCATGGAGAAAAAGATCTTAGAAGGTAAAGATAAGGTTTTTGTAAGAAAAGCTGCTAAAGAATTGAATTTTTATCTAAAACTTCTGTAGTATGTCATTTGAAAGTACAAAAGCTGGATATTAAAGTAAACAAAAACAGTATGCGCCAAAATACAGTGAAAGTCAAATACTAAAAGTGATTCATGGAGTTACGTATTTAACAAGAAAATTTCATCACTATCATCCTCTAATAAAAAACAGGTAAATAGACCATTCTCGTAAGATTAAACCATGAACTAAATTTCTGGTCAAATAAAAGCGTTCAGAGCCTTTTATAACACAGGATACTATAAAAGGTTAAATGTACAAATGTGAGTGCATCCGAAAGAGACTTCTTCCTTTTATAAAAAAAATGATAAGAACAAGAAAATAATATTTTAACCTGATTTAGCAACCAGCCATTACACATGCAGTGTGTGTGTGCACTATTGGTGGAAGATAGGTCTTTTTAATACCTAAAGATAAAATCCCTCCTAATCTTCCATAAGCTAGTGGAATTGAAAGATACTGGGCGCTAGTGAAAAGGGTCTATTCAATGCATAACATATGTTACGAGATCGCGTGTTAATTATTTACAAGGAGATTCAAAAACAAAATAAAAACAGTTCATTGAATAAATGTAAACATACTAATATATATATTGGAAAAAAATGATAATGAAAACAAATGCAAAAGTAACACAAACAAACTGTAAACGATAACATTATAAACTTACATAAAAATTAAAAAAATAAAATAAAATGATTTATAATTGAACGGCTTTAAAATCGGCGGTCAGGATAGGCGTGCGGATTGGCCTGTCTCTGGAACAAAGGAGAAATTGCGTGAGACTTCAATCTCAGTAAGTACGCACAAAATGGTTAATAGTTCTACGACGCGTCATGTACATTGTGATCGAGAGTATTCATCAATTGCCCCTTCGGCAACATATTGCAAACAAAGAAAACGAGAGTCTATAATAATCATATATTCATCAAAGTTAGCTTGTCCAAGGGAGCCAGGGTGGTAGCCCGTATAACCAAAGTGCACTTCGGCATACACAAACAACAAAATAAGCAGTCGCTAAAACACGCAGTTTAACGAGAACCAGTAGCGCACGCAGTCTACTAGTTATGCTGCCACAAAAACAACGGGGCTCCTCCTGGGTCCCAGCATTTAGCGATCAACTAAATGTAAGAGAGGCGCTACCCTCACGGACATCAACAAATAGTATTTCTCTTAATAGATGAATACTCCCGTGAAAGTAATTAAAGGAATACATGCCATTTTATTATAAATAAAACATTAGCGTGCGGTACTTACAATATTTTATATCCAACACTTAAAACTTCAATTTTAAATAAACACTTAAATAATGTTATTCAAACTAAAAATTAATAAGATTGGTTCGACTGCTACATTCACGCACCCCACTTTACTAATGAATGTTTTAAAAACAACGAAAGAATGTTACCCAGCACCACAAAGGACATCTGTAGTAGGCTATCGGTGCGGGGTAGTGCTCGAAGCGTGAAATTGGGATTAGTTAAGCTTGTATTGGTTTCTTTTTCTGTAATATGTCTATGATTATTAGGGTGACTACAAAATAGGAAATGTGAATACAACAGTCGGCCATCCTACAAATAAGAACGTCCCCGTTCTGGATGTTTACCTGATATTAGATCATTGGACCGTCTACTGGGCCTTCTTGTTCGTCTTCTTCAGAGGAACTCAGATCGGCTGGGTTTCCCACTGGTTTCATGTGGTCTACCGATTCCACACTAAGAAAATTTCCTCGTCTGTTTCTTCTTGAACCTTCTATTTCTTTGATCACATATCTGTCATTTGATAGCTTCTTCTCTACACAAAATGGACCTTTGTAGTTGGGCATTAACTTTTTACTACCTTCTCCAATTTTTGGTCTTTTCAAAACTATTAGATCTCCAGGTTGATAAGTTCTTGGAGCTTTTCTTTTCTTATCAAATCGAACTTTACTAGACTCTTGTTGTCTAGTAATTTTTTCACTAGCTTCTTGCCTTATTTCTTCCAAGCCAACAGTTGGAGGTTCAGATTGCACGAGATTTGATAACACTGCATCCGCAGGAGCTTTGGGTTTGTATCCCATCAACATTTCACTTGGCGTCTTCCCTGTCGAGGCGCTCCAGGTATTGTTCATAGCAAATTGAACGTGACCCAGTTTGCCTTCCCACTGGGAATCTTTTGCTATACTTGTGGCCAAAGCAGATATTATTGTGGAATTATATCTTTCCACTTGTCCGTTAGCCCTTGGGGTGTTGGTGGCGTTTAAAATGTGTTTTATACCTTTGGATCGGCAAAAGTCTTCAAACTTTTTGGACGTAAAACTTGTCCCTCTGTCAGTGATGATGCGTGTCGGGATCCCGTATAAATTCACTACATTCTGAAGAAAACGTAAAACTGGAGCGGTCTTAGTGTCTTTAGTGGCACATAATAAAATAAATTTTGTAAAGGCATCTATAAGCGCAAGTACATACTTCTTCCCTCCAGAGCTGGGTAAAGGACCAAGATGATCTAAATGTATTGTGTGAAATGGAATCGCAACTTTCTTTATAGGATGCAGAAAGCCTTCCTGCTTTCCCTTTGGAATCTTGTGCATAATGCAGGGCATGCAACAAGCTATGTACCGTTCAACATATGCGCGCATCCCTGGGAACCAGTACTGTTCAGAGATCTTTCGCATCGTTTTATCGATTCCAAAGTGTCCTAAATCGTCATAAGTCGCTTTTACAATAGTTCGCCTCATGCCTTTGGGTACAACCCATAAGAGCTTTCCGTTTATTTTTATATAAATCTTGTTACCATCTAACTTATACCTTTCGAAAATCTCTTTCTCGTATCCATCTGATGGAACTTTCTTTTCGAGAATGTTTTGTATGGCCTTCAATTTAGCATCGGTCAACTGGGCTGCGTGCAGAACGTCTAGAGAATCGATTTTAAATATTTGCAGCTTTTCTAGTGTGGTAACTTCTTCCCTAATGGGATTTCTGCTTAGAGCGTCGATATGAGTCATTTGTGTTCCGGCTCGATGAACCACATCGAAGCTAAATTCTTGTAGATGGATCCACCACCTAGCTATCTTAGGCACTAGATCTCGTTTAAGGGCTGAACTTTTTATGGCACTACAATCTGTCACGACTTTAAAATGTATTCCAAGAAGGTATACTCTATATCTCTTTAATGTTTCGACGACAGCCAGGGTCTCCAGCTCGTAGGCGTGCCATTTGCTTTCTGTGTCTGTCGTTGTGCGACTAAAATACGCAACTGGATGTAAGGCTTCGTTGTCATCTTTTTGTAGAAGAATTCCTGCAATACCGATTGAACTTGCATCAGTATGAACTTCTGTTTCTGCCTTAGGATTATATATGGATAGAACAGGTCTGGTTATGAGAACATCCTTCAGCGTGTCAAAAGATTTCTGCTGTTCATCGGACCAAGACCACTTCTTACCTTTCTTTAGTAAAGTAGTTAGAGGTTTTGCAATGATCGAATAGTTTCTAACAAAGCGCCGAAAAAAACCAGTCAGTCCCAAAAATTGTCTGACGTTGTGAATAGTTTTTGGGACGGGAAATTCTTTGATTGCTTCAATCTTTTTCATCCCGGGTTTTATTCCATCACTGTTCAACTCAAACCCAAGATAATTAACATTTCTTTGAAAGAATTTACATTTTTCCGGATTTAGTGTCAAATTGTTTTCTATGAGTGTATTAAACAAAGTTTCTAAATGTTGCATACCTTCCTCAAATGTTTTAGAGGGTACCAACACATCATCGAGATAAGCCACTGCTATACTGTCTTTAAGACTGCCCAAGATTTTGTTAACAAAGCGTTGAAATACACTAGGGGCATTTGTTAGTCCAAAGGGCATTCTCTTAAATTCATATTGCCCATCACTTGTTACAAATGCTGTCTTTGACCTTGATGCTTCGTCTATGGGAACTTGATAATATCCAGAAAACATGTCAAGAATAGAAAAGAAATTATAACCCCTGAGCTGATCAATTTGGTCGTCTATTAGTGGCAAAGGATGTCTATCTTTTCTTGTTATAGCATTCAACTTGCGATAGTCGATGCAAAGACGCTTATCCCCGTTAGGTTTGGCCACTAATAAAATCGGCGAGGCGAATTCAGAATCGGATTCCTGAATGATCCCTGCTTCAATCATCTCTTTAATCCTTTCCTTGACTTTCTCTCTTTCTACAAAGGACATTCGGTAGGGTCTATATCTTACGATCTTGTTTGAAGTCAAGTCGATAATCATCGATGTGTTCTTTGTGCAACCTATCTCTTTCAAGGAAGTGGCAAAACACTTTCTGTGCTTGTTGATTAGTTCAACAACGGCTTGTGTTTGTTCTGCAGTTAAACTTTCATCAATGTGAAGGTGTTCTGCTTTTAAAGGCAAGAGTGGTTCGTCATTCATGACTTCGCATACGTCATTCAATGGCTGACACTCTTCTCCTCTCGCTACTACACTGGATTTTTGTATAACTACATCAGTTTTACACAAGTTTGTAACTGGTACCCTACATTCTCCATGTTCAATACGTAGGACACATCTAGGAACACAACATTCTTGACGTTCTTTTAATCTTAAACTCTCTTCGACATATACCTCGCCAGAGTCACTTGACGTACATTTAACATAGCCGACATAATTGGGTGGAATGACTACGTCTTCAGCGGCTCGCAAAACACGTTTAAATTGGGATATTTCGTTTTGAGAGAGTTCATTTTTGTCTTTAAATAAAATTTGCCTACTGTCTTTTATAACTATGATGTTAGGTAATTCGGTAAAGGGATGCCCTATGATTATTGGAAATTCTTGGACATGTGTGGGGACTACATGAAATTCTAAGTTTGCTTTGCAATTTTGTATCTTACAATATACACTTTCTGACAATCCTATAGTCTTGACAACACTACCACCATATCCCATTATTTTATGTACAATTGTATCATGCTTTATGTTCAGCTTATCTGCGGTTATCTTATTTATAGTATTTACAGTTGATCCAAAATCAATATATGCCAGAGATTTCTTAAAATTTAATCTAACATGCATTAAGTATATAGAATTAGTCACCTTGTTGATATTGTTGTCCTTCGCTTTTGACTGACCTTGAGCTGCTGCGGGTGGATAGCGACAGTAGTTGGCCCTATGGCCTAATCGGTTGCACTTAAAGCATCTAACATCGAGAGATGTTTGGGGCTTCATATATGGTACTCTTATGGCGGTGGGTTTTGTTTTCATTGCTCTAGTGGCAATGGGACTGGTGTCTGGCAGTGATTTCAGAAAAAGTAGCAAACTATCTGGAGTCTGGTGACGTCCAGCTTTTGCAGCGGGTTGGACATGAGGGTCTTTCAATCCTCCAATGATCAAATTTACAGCCTTTGCGCCCGTCATCTCGCAAGCATTTATAAGCGCCAGTTTCTCGTAATAGTATTGCAGCATTGGCTCGTTTGGCTGCCTCGTTCGGTCTAACATTTTCCTCAATTGAGCTTCAAAGTCTTGCTCTTCCGGGAAGTTGGTTCTCAACAACCCCTTCCATTCTTCCCATGACAAATTTAGATTTTTGAGACTTGCAAACCAAGTTGAAGCAAGGCCTTTCAGATTCGATGTGGCAGGATTAATCATGGCCACTTCGTCCCAACCACACAAAGTTCCAATTTGTTCGATATTATTAATATATTTGTCAACATTGGACATATGGTCCGCTGGATCAAACGGTGGCACATTCATTGTAGTGTGTCCTCTTTGACTAGCACCCGTTTGTAGACGCGAAACGGTTTCCGTAAGATTAAGGAGTAACTGCGACGCTTGAAGCAAATTATCTGTAGTGTCAAGGCTGCTTGTGCCTGGAATTGGCTCCGCAACAGTACTGTTTGCAATTGGAGCAGGTCTTCGACCTCTGCGGCTCATTTTAGTACAGGAAAGTTGTTTCGGAAATAGATGTTACTATGTGTCCAGAGACAGACCTCACCGGGAGTTGGTAATCCCACTTCTGAAAAATTGTTACGAGATCGCGTGTTAATTATTTACAAGGAGATTCAAAAACAAAATAAAAACAGTTCATTGAATAAATGTAAACATACTAATATATATATTGGAAAAAAATGATAATGAAAACAAATGCAAAAGTAACACAAACAAACTGTAAACGATAACATTATAAACTTACATAAAAATTAAAAAAATAAAATAAAATGATTTATAATTGAACGGCTTTAAAATCGGCGGTCAGGATAGGCGTGCGGATTGGCCTGTCTCTGGAACAAAGGAGAAATTGCGTGAGACTTCAATCTCAGTAAGTACGCACAAAATGGTTAATAGTTCTACGACGCGTCATGTACATTGTGATCGAGAGTATTCATCAATTGCCCCTTCGGCAACATATTGCAAACAAAGAAAACGAGAGTCTATAATAATCATATATTCATCAAAGTTAGCTTGTCCAAGGGAGCCAGGGTGGTAGCCCGTATAACCAAAGTGCACTTCGGCATACACAAACAACAAAATAGGCAGTCGCTAAAACACGCAGTTTAACGAGAACCAGTAGCGCACGCAGTCTACTAGTTATGCTGCCACAAAAACAACGGGGCTCCTCCTGGGTCCCAGCATTTAGCGATCAACTAAATGTAAGAGAGGCGCTACCCTCACGGACATCAAAAAATAGTATTTCTCTTAATAGATGAATACTCCCGTGAAAGTAATTAAAGGAATACATGCCATTTTATTATAAATAAAACATTAGCGTGCGGTACTTACAATATTTTATATCCAACACTTAAAACTTCAATTTTAAATAAACACTTAAATAATGTTATTCAAACTAAAAATTAATAAGATTGGTTCGACTGCTACATTCACGCACCCCACTTTACTAATGAATGTTTTAAAAACAACGAAAGAATGTTACCCAGCACCACAAAGGACATCTGTAGTAGGCTATCGGTGCGGGGTAGTGCTCGAAGCGTGAAATTGGGATTAGTTAAGCTTGTATTGGTTTCTTTTTCTGTAATATGTCTATGATTATTAGGGTGACTACAAAATAGGAAATGTGAATACAACACATAGAACCAAAATCATTGAGAAGTAGCTTCCTGAACACTTCCCCTTCCTTCTTCCAGCTTCCCATGGGCAGGAATTTACCCCTTTCTACCGGGATAAACCTCACTTCAATTCTCCTCCTTAGGATTCAGTCAAACAGTGGGTACGTTAGGCACCAATAAGAGACCTTGTGCAAGGTAAGAATCAAATCCACCCATACCGGCCCTCATGATACCAGAGCTCCCTCTGCTCGGTGATAAGTAACAACTTGCAAGAGTTGGAAAATAGTCCTATGCTGGACGAGGGGGCATCTCTTAGGAGAAGGCGCCGATGGGTAGCCTGGAGAGCTAGTAGAGGTTTGGATAGGTATACCTTGCCCCCACCAGTGGGTTACTGATAGCACTGTTTTTGTCATGAGAGCTTATGCGCGGTAATTGGGCGTATCCCAATTCGTGTTGCTGAAAGGGGGTGGTGATTAGGTATCAAGGTGCGCCACGTAAAAATAACGCTGTCCTGTGCTTGTTGGCTCAAGTACACAGTGGCGGTTAACAATCTGTCACATCCCGTGTCCAGACAAACCTGGGATTGGGTAGATAACAGCCACTTCTAAGGGCGAACGCCGTGTGCTGTGGGCAGATCGGCAGCTAGTCTCGAATACTAGTGATCCCCGACACCTCTAAAGACTGCCCAGACCTTTGCCACCTGGGTTTAGTCTCAGATTTTCCTATGTCATTTAAGTCATTGGTAGTAACCTGATCCTTAATTGATTTTATAAAATCCTTTTCTTTCCAAAAGTTATTACAATAACATTTTATACTGCAGATTTAAGAAAAATTTATTTTTATAGGCTACTAAGACATTAAAATCAAAATTCTTCAGCAAATCTCTGCATAAAGGAATAAAGCTTAAGAAATAAATATTTTTTATCTACAATCACACAAAAAATGACTACCTTTTACACTAATTTTCGTGTAAAATGTTAACGTTTATTGAGCTTGTGTTATAAAATTTTTATTGCACGCTAATGTCAACAAGAGTTGTATGATAAATGATTTATGAATATTTTACAAACTGGTTGCTAAACAACTAAGCCCGTAAAGATCAAAGCACGCTGATATATATGTCACAAATTTTAAAAATATAAAATAACAAATAAAATGAATATTCTAGTAGTAAAGCGTTATCATCATAGATAAAACGTTGTAAGATGTATACGTGTAAAAAGTCTTTTCATTACACTCACGTCTTTTAAAACACTAGCTTGTGTGTTAAACTGTTCGCGCAATAAAGAATGGGTTTTTACACTTGTATCTTAATAGATATTTAAGAAACAAGTGCAAAAAGCCATTCTTTATTGCGCAAACGGTTTAAAACACGAGCAAGGTACGAGAGAGTGTTTTCAAAGACGTGAGTGAAATGAAGACACTTTTTACACGTGTATCTTACAACGTTTTATCTACGATCATAACGTTTTTATTATTATTTATTATTTATTTTATTTCATATATATTTTTTTAATTTGTGACTTATGTATGCCAGCGTGCTTTGATTTTTATGTGCTAAGTTGTTTAGCAGACAGTTTGTAAAATCTTCATAAAAATTTTATTACACTAGCTCAATAAACGTTAACTTTTTACACGAAAATCAGTATAAAAAGTAGTCACTTTTTGTATGATCATAGATAAATATTTATTATCAAACATGATATTCTTATAAATAATAAGCGATTTATACTAAAGAAATTATTTATGACTTTACTATCAAGTTGGAATATTTTTTTATCAATTTATATTATGTAAATTTACCAAATCATCGGTGAAAAATATTTTTCCGATCCAAATTTGTTAGGAAATTGTAGAAATTTTTGTCGAGTCGTGTCCGTGAATCTTGACAACAATAAGCGTAAACACAAGTGCGCCACGGACAGTAATGTAGTAACTACCATTAAATGTCAGGAAAATTCAGATTAACATTAACATTAAATATCGCACCTTTGATAAATATGTGATCCACTGAAATTTTTATTTAGTAACTGTGTTTTGTATATTAGCGGTTCAACACAAGTAGATATTAGGGCACTTGAGCCAGACGTTTTTGAGGGGGATGCAGTCGTCGTTAAGTACGGAATCTGCATTAACGACATTCTGTATTATCGGCATTTGGTTCGTCACTTGGCTAAATGGAGTTAGTGTTGCTAGGGGAAAACAGATGGCGCCAGTGTCGTTTTACGTGATTTTTGTACCGACATTCTGTATTATCGGCATTTGGTTCGTCACTTGGATAAATGGTAGAGTCGTTGCTAGGGGAAAACAGATGGCGCCGGTGTCGTCTGACGTGATTCTCGAAGTACGGAATCTGTATTACAGGCCTTGTCCGGCATATGGTTCGGCGCTCGGCTAGATGGTGCTAAAGTGTTGCTAGGAAAAAACCCAGAGGACTCTGTCAATAGAGGGCGTCATGAAGGGGTCTGTATTACCGGCAGCCTGTGTACTACTACTAGAGGGCGCGTCATGAAGAAATTTGTATTACCGGTATGTAGAGAGGTCTCGTAAAAAGAGAACTGTATTAGAGAAGCCACTTCAATTAGAGTCTGCAGCCATTTTATATCACAACATGTGGCGCTAAATTTGAAACTGTACTGAATCTGTCATGCTGTCAACAGAGGTGGTGACGTCATGAAGAAATCTGTATTATCGACGACCTATGTACTACTACTACTACTACTACTAGATGGAGTCATGAAGAAATCTGTATTACCTATGTACTGATGCTATTAGAGGTCGCATTAAAGAATCTCCTCTCTCGATGTCTCCTCTCTCACTCTCTCCTTATCACCTATTAGAGGTCGCATTAAAGAGCCTTCTCTCTCACTCTCTCGCTCTCTCACTCTCTCCTTCTCGCTCTCTCCTTATCACCTATTAGAGGACGCATTAAAGAGCCTTCTCTTTCACTCTCTCACTTTCTCCGTTTTGCCCTCTTCTTAACGCAGCCATCTTGGATTTCCCCAGATTTGAATTTTTCTCGCTACGACCTACAAGTTCTGCTGCTACCTTTCTCTCTTTCACGCACCCTGTACTCTTTCCACCACCACCACCTTTTCTAGAAGAAATAATAAAGCCAGATAGGAATTAAAATTATTATTAATATACTGTTATGACTACATTTAATTTATAATAAAATGTTGATAGATAGATTTCTGGTGATGATGATAGCTTGAGGACTTCAGGACTGACCTCTGTTTTCTACTTGCGGTTCCAGGGGCTGTAACAACAACAACAACAATAGAACATTAAAAAGGGGTTTATTGTAAACTTGATGTTTCCCAATCACATACCTTATCTGTTTCCACAAACATGCAGTCATCATAGCCGCAGCCTGTTTTTCCCAAGTACACTAGGCCCAGAGAAATCGTTTTAGCTGCAATCTGCTCATTAACTTCCTTCACCCTTTCATCTGTTGCTAACTTGTCGCTATTCGCTTAGGTAGAAATGTAACGTAGTTTTCACCAACAACAATCACGCATCGACGTTTATCACGGTAAACGACTCTTTGGAATTGTAGTATTTCGACGACCTCTTTAACTGTATAATCGCACAATTTCTTGATATGTTTTTGACCTCTGCCTGAAGGTTTGCTCAATTGTTGTAATAGCAAGTCCATTTTTCTATGTAAAAACAAAGACACACATGATAGATTTAAATAGCAGCATTTTAAAATTTTCTAGGTAAACACGCACACACCACGTTAATAATAATAATAAGAATAATTTGTTTAACATACCTGATTTTGTTGAAGCAAACACTACCGAGAGTAAAAACTAATTAAGTAATAATATCACCGCTACCACTAACCGTTGCAACAGCGTGAATAAACTAAAGACGGACGGACAAAAGCTCGGTTTTATAACCCTTTCATTCTACAGGAATGAACACGCATGCCGCAAATGCAGCTGTTCTTAGATAAAATCTAAATTTATTGCCCCCGGAGCATAACGAAAGGGTTCAGCTTCGTTAGCGGTGCTTTAGCATGTCAAAAGGTACTGACCGACACCATCGGTCACGCGCGAGCGCGCGACATACCGAGGCTAATAAATTTGTATAGTTTTACCTCGTCCCATTTCAAAACAATAGTAGTAGTAGATCGATATCATACCCTCCTAGTCAGGTGCGAAGGTATAATATTTTCAACCATCTAAACAATAATTAAATACGTAAAAGTTTTAAATATTCCTCTGTCCATCGAAAACTTTAATAATTGAAAATAATTAGTTGATAGGTAAAAGAGCTAGTTTCGTTACAGATCTTAAATATACTCCATTTTTGGTTTTAACTTCAACTACTCTTACCTTTTTATCCTTACCGGGAATTACTTTTAAAATACGAGCCATTTGCCATTTATAAGATGGGACATTGTCCCCTTCTAAAAGGACTAACATACCTTCTTCGAGGTTAGGTAAATATTTGCGCCATTTAGGACTGTTTTGAAGTTGTGTTAAATAGTCCTTGTACCACTTCTGCCAAAAGTGCTGCTGCATTTGAGTACATAATTTCCAAAACGCGCCAAGCGCTAGATATTCATTAATAGTTTAAATAAGTCAATAAGTTTGATATTGCAAAAAAAGATCTGGATTAGCTTTAAATCGTTTCTCTAAATTTTCAAAGCGCTTTAAGGCAACTGAAAAGGAGTCCCCTAAATTTAAGCTATGAAATTCTTGTTTTAAGGGCAAACGCACTTGAAACTTATTACCAATTACTTCCACTTAATTTTGGAAATTTGTTTCACAAGCATCCTGTTCACTAGAATATTCAGGAAAAACTTCAGGTATTTTCTCAGTTTCCCAAAACTGCGAAATAATGGACTCTAGGTTGCTGCACGTAGCATGTAACTAAATTGCAAGATTGATTTGATGGTATAACTCCAATCACGATAAAACCAAAAAGGGTATTTTGCAAAAGTACGTTACCAATATTAATTTTTTCAGAAAGCAAAATTTGAAAACTGATATTTTCGCCAAGCAAAATGTCAATTTGACTTGATTCATTAAAACTGTCATCTGATAATTGAACATTCTGTGGAATATTTAATTCAGAAACGTCGAAATTTAACTGAGGCAGATTGCTCGTGATCGTGTCAACTACAGCGCACTCAACATTTATGACATAATCATAAAAACAAGATTCAATTTTTAAGTCAATTGATTTTTGAATCTTTGTTGTATTTTCTGAAATACCAACAATGTTTAAAATATCATTATAGGGTTTTAAGTTTAACTTTTTTACAAAACGATTTGTTACTAAAGAAATTTGTGACCCTGTGTCTATTAACCCTCTGGCTAAAATATAATTACCCCCTTTTATTTGAATTTTAACTTTTACAGTGCGCAAAAGTACACTTTCCTGCTTGCTTTGAACTGAACTTAAAGTTACTACCTTGTTTTCATTTGCAGAAATAACTACTAGCTGAGCTTTCAACATCTGACTCTTTTTGTTTGTCCAAATAAAGCAGCGAATTGTGGTCCTTTTGGCATGTGGCACATTTAAATGTCAGCTTACATTTTCCTGGATGGCTATTTAGACACAACCTGTACATTTTTTGTTTATCTATAAAAGAAATTCTCTCATTAACGAGAAGAGACTTAAATTTTTTGCATTTATAAAGTCTATGGCCAATTACAGAACAATAGGGGCACCTAATTTCACCTTTTGATTTAATAACAAGATGGGAAAGATGGGTTTTTTCTTTACTTTTATTTTCTTGAAGATTACTAACCTCTAAAGCAGTAGCCCTGTTTTCAAGAAAAGACAAAAATTCTTTTAACGTAGGCAATTTTGAGTTATCCCTATCAATTTGATAAGCTCTGTGTGTGAACTGATCAACTTTTTTAGATAAAATGCAAATTAAAATCATATCCCAACTGTCAACAGGCTGTTGAAGCTTTCTTAATGCTCCAACTTGTTGTTTTACATTACTAATAAAATCTCTTAATGAAAAGGCACTTCCTTTTTGCATAGGAGGAATATCAAGAATTGAGTAAATGTGGGAATTTATTAACATAGTCTGATTATTGTATCTATTATTCAAAATTGTCAAGGGTTCAGCATATGAAGAGTTGACTAATGGCAAATTATTTATTAAACTAAGAGCTTCGCCCTTTAAATAATTCCTTATATAAAAAAGCTTTTCCACATTTTTCAATTGTTGATTTCTATCTACTACGGCAGTAAAAATGTCAATAAAAGACTTAAAATTCGTTAGATTTTTGCCGTCAAAATTAGGTATGTCCATTGGAGGTAATTTAGAAGTAGCAACACTGTCACTTCCTGGTAATGCCAATGACTCGTTTTGATTTAAACTAGTATTGTTAATGCAAATTATGATAATTCATTATATCAATATATCCAGGGGCGTCCCAAGCGGTGTGCGAAGGTGTGCACGGCACACGGGCAGCCAAATGAATTGAAAAATAATATACCATATGGCGACCGGCAGCGATAACAAATTCCAAATTAAAGTTTCCTGAAAAATAATATATGATGCTATTAAAATAGTTGGGGTTAGAAATGCTAAATTGTACTCATTTTTCTAATATTTAGACGTATTTTTGTTACAAATTAACAGGGAATTTAAAACTTTTGTCTGATTTGTATTGCTAGGAGTATGATCAATCAAAGGGGGGTCAATTTGGGGCAGTTGTAAAAATCTTTGCACAAAGGCAGCCAAGTGTCTAGAGACTCCCCTGAATATATCTAAAAACAAAAGATATGTAATTGTGCTGCAGTTGTTGATAAAATAACAAATAAACTTGTTAATATTTCAAGTCTTACCAAATACTTCTTTTCTTTGTCCTGAGCGCCACCAGAGATAAAATACAAAATGAAGCTGTAAGAGAAGAATTAGAAGTAGAACCAATCACTGAGAATATAAGTAAAGACAACTGAAATGGTTCTGACACCTAATCAGAATAAACGAAAACACAGGCCGCTAAAATGTATCTGTGTACTTATGTATGGAAAACAGCTTCAAGAAACAATAAAAGGAAGACCTAGGAAAACGTCGAAAGCTGACATAGCAGCAATTCTGAAGAAGAGGAACACGAGTTGAGAAAAAATGTAAAAAAGCAAGTGATACACACATTAGAAAGAGAAAAAAGGTTTAAAAACTAATGTAATGAAAATATCATTGGCATTATTTTACAGTCCATTACCAATTACACGGATATGACACTTTTTACGTTACTATTAATAAATCCATTGAATAAAATTAGGTATAATTTCTTAGCATGGATAATAATTGACAATGAAGTAACTATCCAGTATGTACTTAAATCTTTAACCCACGCTATATTTAAGATATGGCACCAGACATTTAAATAACATCATTTCAAATTTCTTAATGAAGTAATCACATTTATTGCCAAAAAAAGGTTCATGAAAGCA
Organism: Agrypnus murinus; assembly: GCA_929113105.1. Lineage (NCBI taxonomy): Eukaryota > Metazoa > Arthropoda > Insecta > Coleoptera > Elateridae > Agrypnus > Agrypnus murinus. The sequence goes on along the minus strand of OV816028.1, from coordinate 2,312,855 downwards.
CTTCTTATGTTACATACATACAAAGCACTTTCAAGAATGTGTAGGATAATGAATTACATCTATGAATAATGTCGACCAAAATAGTGTTTGTAGTTATATTTACAGTAACACATATCTGCCTACTTTCACATTCTTCCAATTAAATGCATCTTCGTCCTATTCATATTTATTTAAGCAACAAATTAATCTTAATTTTATAATAACGTTAATAAATGATAAAAATAACAATATTAGCATACAACAATACGTATTATGCGAAGTTATTGGAATAAAGGTTTTTACTTTAATTATAAACTTTAACAGATTGTGTAATTTGTATTTATTGCGAATATATATATTTCCTTGATTAGTGGAAAGGAGGACAAGATGAAAAGAACGGGCATGATGGAAAGTTTGAAGTCTTCCGTTTGTAGGTTGTTATTGGTATCAAAGAAGATATCACATATTATTTAGAATGTGAGTAGCTATATCATCAAAACTAGTTCATCTAGAACACAAACAGAGATGAATGCAAGTTCGGATTTATTATAAGTGTAGTTTCGAATATAATAAATATCTATAAATTTTAAAATATTGTTTACATGTAGGTAAGTACTTAAATAGAATAGGCTACATGGTTAGTTATCAGTGAGTGTTAATTAATTTTGAGTCGTGATGTATACATATTTTTTATGTTCTCTATCCTACTATATTAAAACGCCAATGTCTGTTGGTTATTGTGATCTCGGGAACGAAAGATCAAATTTACGCGGCGACCTAGATATAAGCTAGGGGCACCGAGAGAAGCAAAATAACACCAAAATTATGGTTCCTACTTTTATGGTTTCTGAGATACAGAATTTCTAAAAGTGCAAAAAATATCGTCGCGGCTGGGATTCGAATATTGGAGTCAATGACAGGCGCACAACCAACTGCGTTAATCTGGCATCTCAAACATGGTGAATCGAAAATGATTATTAGATAACCTATTTTATAATAATTCATAAATTATCGAGCGCCGTATGCGCTTGGGTCCCTGGTTCTAGCCTATTATAGTTCCTAAAGATGTCTTTACCTTTATGTGAAACATTACAACGTAAGGGAACGTAAATTGGGTTATCGAAGTATGTCCACAGAACAGCGCTTTTGTTAATTTTCCAGTGGGTGTTTGGTAACTACATAAAATGACAATTTATAAAATTGGGCCTAGATACTATCCTAAACAACGAAATAATATAAATTGCATTGTGATGGTAGTTATGCATGTAAAAACGGGTTACAACTAAAAATCTGGCCCATGTAAAGTGGCCACCAAACTACTTAAAGATCTAATCGAATAGGTAAAGTGGACGCCAAAATATTCCCCAATAAGCTCTAATCTTTTATCTTATACCCATATTTTTTCTACCTATTTCATGTGGCTTTTCTCAACTTTCCACCTTTAATTAAACTGTTGTTCTTTTTCTAAAAATCAAAAATCCCTGCTTTTGAGAAAAAGTAAATAGTATATCTATATAAGTAAATAATTTATTTATGTATATATAAAAAATTATATTTATGAAAATAAAAAATATAAACACATATTTAAAAATATATAAATACTATTAAATATATTATGTTAGATACGGATTATTATTACAAACATGCTTACCTATACCAATAATAATTTAAGAAAGTATAAATTAACACAAAGTATTTCTATTTACACAAAAAAAATATGTTGAATATATGTTGAATGATAGGCCCGGTAGGCTACGCACTTTACAAAATATGACCTTGAAATATTTCTCAAATTCAATTACTTAAGTAAGCCTGTTACAAGATGCAGCTTTTGTTTTACTTTTTTATCGGTAATTTTTGTAGAAATGAACAGACTGAATTTTAAAGTAGGTATCCAATTGAAATTCTTTAAGTTTTTCCATAAATGTATATATGCACAGGGTATAACTGATATAACTAGAAGAGCTCGTAGCCAATGGCGATGTTTAGGAATTTTTTTCGCGATGGTTACTACTAAATGTTCGGGTTTTTACAGGAAGATACGGTTTCGGTACATAAATGACCTATACTATTAAAAATTTCAGGGGGGTTCAGCCCGATAGCCGCCCCCTCCTAAATACGTCACTGCTCGTAATGGTGAGTAGCTGTAATGATTTAGAACATATTTTTCAGCAGTTCATCATTTTGCAGGTTTTCGAGAAAATCGAATTTTAAATTTTAAGTACCCCGAGATGGGGTATCATTACATTAAAAATACTAAATCAGAAAAAAATTTTTGCGACTACATATTGATACCGAAAATATGTTCTAAATCATTACAGCTACCCACCATTATGAAGTTTTTAGTTATATTAGTTACACCCTGTATGGAAGTATGTTCTTTAAACCATAGTACAATAATAATATCCAGTAAACTCACTCTCACAAATATTGAAAGCTGCCATGTGTGAATTCTCAGGATGGTGGCGGGATGTTGAGAGCAGTTATTTTCGACATGTGCAAGCGAGTTTTATTATATTCTTTGACTTAAGGCATTTTAAAAACTTCATTTATTCACTTAATATAATAAAACTAGTAATTTTATTAGTTATTTATTTGCAGTACTAAAAAAACAAAAAAATGACAACACAAAAAAACTGACACCAACGCTACTTACAAAAAGACAACAAAAACAGAACTACTTTGATTAGTAAAATAAAAAAAAAACGGATAGGGACGAAACATACCGACCACCTAAATTGCAGCATTTTACTTAATAACAAAATTACTTAATGAAAACAAAGAAAAAAAATGAATTTAAAGGAAAATTATTAGAGGGTAGATCATCGTAATCATAATTTATTTCTTCGGGTATTATATTTGGGAATAGCTGTCTGAAACGTTGCGAATTCATTCTAAATTTACTTTGATTTCCTAAATGTCTGGTAGCAGGTCTCTTAATGATACAGACCTCCATAGGTTCTAGAGTATATGTGGGTTGATGATTCGGTTTTGGAACGCAAGAACTAAAATTTCTTCATCTATCTGATCTTACATTACCGGATGAAGCATTATTTATTGTAAAATTTGGAAAGTTGTTTTGTCTAAAATTATTAGAAAAATTACTTGATCTCGAATTATTATTTGAAACATCTTATATTTATATTTGGTCTTGAAAAATTAGGGAAATTATTTAAGTTTCTGAACGATTCGGATGTTTTGGGTTGAGTTGTACACAGGTTTTGGAATGGTTTAGGATAGTTATTTTTAGATGTTAAATGCATCTGATTATTTTTATCTAAATTTTGATTTTGAGAATAATCAATATCTAATTCTTCCTTAATTACTTTTAAGGCCGATTAAAATAAATTTGGATTTCTACCTTAGATCTTAACAAAAGCGCCTAATTTTTCATTTAGTCCACTGCCAAACATTTTCAAAGCTAATGTTGAATTTTCCTGTAATTTACGAGTTTTAATTACTATTGGATCAGTTCCTAACGAAATTATGCATTTAGGTCGCTAATGCGCCTTAATCCTATTTGAAAATTCAATCGGGTTAATTCCTTGTCTAATTAAATCAATGAATAAATTTGTTTTCGACTAATGATTGCCAAAATGTTCTATTAAAACAGTTTTTATTTCTTGTCATGTATTATGATTATAACCTGCAATGACTTCAAGAGCTTGGACCCTTTAATCGATTTATAATTAAAGAAATAACTGATTTATTGATAAATTCTTCAGGGTTCGCTGTACAAAATTGAGTAGTGATAATAATTTCGGTAGCTGTGACAAATTCTGAAAGAGTTGTTGTATTTTCATCATAAATGAGAATTTCAATCCAAAGTGTGGGGCTGAAAATGTCATAATATAGTTGTTATTACTGTTTAAAAATAATAAAGGGGGGAGAAGGATTTCTTGATATGTTATTTTAAACTCTAATAATTATTCTTTCCTTTAAACTTGGTTGTTAAGAAAAGAGAAAAAATAGAATAAAACAATTAATTTTATAATTATTATTTATTGTTATTTAGTAAGGCCTATTTCAGGATTCCTACACATATGTGGATTTTCGCACCATTTTTGGATTGTATTGAACAATTAGCCACAAATCGAGACCTACTATTTTCCAGCCAAATTATTTTCAAAATTTAAATTCAAAACCAAGACTGGCTACAATAATTGTATAAAACTCTCTTTGGTCTCAAACTTTTTATGAATTCCAGTATCACAGTTGAAACACCTTTTGCCAAAAGAAGCAGCTCTCAATATATCAGATGTCAGCTATACTCACATACAAAAAATGTTTGACAAATGAAACCTATGTATCTGAAATTCACAGACTTTCAGCAAACATGCGAATGTCCACGAACATCTAAAGATGCTTAGAAAACTACAACAGAGGCTGTAGTATCCATAAACAGTTGCAAGACAAGCTTTATCCCAAACTCAGAGAAAGAAAAGCTGATAGTATGAATAACCTAACATTACAAAAAATCCAGCCCGGTGGATATGCCCAAGTAACAAAATCTAACCAAGAAAATTGTAACAATAACTGAAATCAAAACGACTTAAACATTGCAAACATTGTAAATTGCACCTACTAGAATTAAAAGAAATGTTGCGAGATCTTATAACATATACCATGATGAACCTAATCACAGCCCTTGTAAATAAATTCTCAAAATGAATGTCCGTTAGAAGCTCCTACGGCAGCTATGGCTCCTCCCAGAAATAAACTCTACATACTTGTTAATAAAATTTAGTTGAAAGAGCAAAGTTCACACCACTTCCACTTTTGAGACAGACCGTGAGCGTTCTGGGGGAATTTAATTAAATAACATGAACTAGTACCGCCGTAGGGACTACTGATGAGAATTTTGATCCCATCTAGACCATGACATAATCAGAACTGTGGGCGCAGGGACGCCACCAGAAATGGAAGTTTTACTGAAAGGAGGTTCTCCCGGAAATCTTACATCCACGATTTACGCGGAGCATGCCATTTTGTCAACCCTAGTTTATAGAGGAAGTCATCGTCATAACTAAGGAAAAGCAACGGCTAAAGGCTGAACAAAAGCGGAACATGGGAATATTTGAGATGACAGAAAATTCATCTACTCCCATTCTAATTCTAAGTTATAATTCTAGTTGCTATCTAAAATATTAATTACTCAATTCTTTAGTTAGTTCTTGCCCTGTCCTTCAATACAACAGTTTTTCTTGAAACGTTATACAATGTTTCACAAGGTGCTTGCTGTACTTCAATTTCACTAATTTCCTTATCCATTGATTAAAGACTCGAATTTTTTATGTCCACCCATTTTCTCATTGGACGCACTATTAATGCTCCTCCAGCATTGATTTTCAAGATTCATTTTCTCGTTAATTATCCAGATTGCAATTCATACACCAGTTTCACCAAAAACTTGCAACAGATCTTCCAAGGAGTATGTTACCCCATTGCATAGCCAATACAAATTGAAGGAAATTTTATAGACAATCCAACTCGAAAATTTTTAACCAATCAAATTACAGAATTTTTCAAATTGGGACCAATGAAATTAGTTTTATAGTGAAAAAACCACTAGTGGTTTTTTCATAAATAATATCACAAGTGGTCTGATTTTTTCCGACAAAATTTGTCGTTTCAGATATGAGTAGCTTTGCAACGAAAATTACACGAGTCGACGCAGGAGACGAGTGTAATTTTTCAAAAGCAAAAGCTACGAATGTCTTAAATGATAAATTTTGCAAGAAAAAATTAGACCACGAGTTGTATTCGGCATGATATTCCACCGAGCAAATTGTTATTTAGCGTGTGTAGTTAATATTAATTTAATTAAATTTGACATTTCATTTTGACAAGTGGTTTTTTCTTAGTGAAAAAACCACTAGTGGTTTTTTCACTATAAAACTAATTTCATTGGTCCCAATTTGAAAAATTCTGTAATTTGATTGGTTACAAATTTTCGAGTTGGATTGTCACTAAGAAAAAAACCACTTGTCAAAATGAAATGTCAAATTTAATTAAATTAATATTAACTACACACGCTAAATAAAAATTTGCTCGGTGGATTATCATGCCGAATACAACTCGTGGTCTAATTTTTTCTTGCAAAATTAATCGTTTAAGACATTCGTAGCTTTTGCTTTTGGAAAATTACACTCGTCTCCTGCGTCGACTCGTATAATTTTCGTTGCAAAGCTACTCATATCTGAAACGACAAATTTTGTCGGAAAAAATCAGACCACTTGTGATATTATTTATGAAAAAATATGGGTGGTAAGGACACCGTCCCTAGAGTTCAAAATTAATTTAAGATTCTTTAACGTCCTGTATAACGCTCTATCACAGACGTGTATCCACTTCTTCTTAAAGATACATATAAACAGTGTTTAGTTTTCTTTCAAGAACTTTAATATTCGTTCAAAAATCTTTCTTATATGCAACACTCAAATGAACAAAAGTGTACAGGTTGTTTTTTTAACAAAATGACATTATCCTAAATGCTATAACAATGTCATGAGTATGTACTAGATTTTGTAAGGCACACAGTAAGAAGACGCTCACAGAAGAAGATGCGATTCTTTTTATGGTTGTAATCTAACTGTAATCGGCTGTCTTGAACACTTTTGGCTAAATGCGATATTCTTCATTCTTTTGTAGTTTAGTTAGTGAAGATGTAAAAGTACAATATTAGGAAACGTCTAATTTCAAACCTTTAAATCCACCTTTTTGAAGCAACTCCTTACTCGGCGTTGGATACAATTCACCTCTGATATAGACACGCTAAAGGAGTTCTGTTCAGAATCAAAAGGATAGGTTGTGTTGAATACTCATTGTTAACTTGTAAGTATGTAATTTTTAAAACGTTTTTAATATCTTCAACTTTCATATAAATATAACCTTTATAAAGTAGGTGAACGTGTATGGTTTCTTCGCCATTTATTGTTAAATTTAAAATTTTATTCACTAAAACGTTTTATAAAAAGAATTTTAAAATTTCTCTACGTGTCGTTTTAATGGGCACGATATAGTTTTTCCAGTTTGCGTAAAACTGAATAATGGGCCGGGGCGACTATTACAAAAATGACTCAGATACTACTTACTTAAATAAAAGTGCCTCACCCACTAAAAATGACGTAATGAAGTTAAATAATTAAACTACAGAGGTAAATGTACGTGGTTTATTGCAATCAACAGATCTGTTTTATATAGTTTAATCAAAGCATGTATTTACGGATTAACAAACTGTATTTCTTATCTGTTATTTCTTTTTTCTAGGGTTTGTATGTTCTGAAAGGAGTTAGAAAGAACTAGGAGTTAAGAAAATAACTTAAAAAATGGTTGTCGATTTGAATAGTGATCGAATTCTACAAAGGTATGTAAGAAAGCTCTAGTATGTAGGATTACGGATTGCATGTTCCAAAAATTTTTAATAGGGTGGCTAGGAAAAAATAAACAGATCTAGAAATGGTTCTGTGCTTGAAATGCACGAAAGATTAGATACAGAATCGTCTTTATGTTTAGAAAGTTGCTTTCCTTGCTTAAGACATCAGTGTACAGGTGTACATCGATCAATCAAGTTGTAATTTATTGAATATTTTGACCACAGATGAAAATCGACAGAATATTACTTGCTATTCTTGTACTTGTTATAACAGCAAGTTTTCGATAGCAAAAATAGATATTGTGAAAAAATTAATGGTTTTTCTAAAACTTGTGATACAAGAAAATCGGCATTTTTTTCTATGAAATAGATTTACCATTAAATACTGAATAGTTCCGATCAATGATATTGTATCCGCGACCTTACGTACATGTGACCGCGCGGGTAAAACGTCTCAAAATACAGGTAGGGTATAGTTAAGAATGCGTAACCTTCTGGAACAACATAATTCCAGTAATTCTACATCCCTGTTCCATACTAGTTGGGTCACTTTTATTTTTCAACCGCTCCTTCAACTGCTCCTTCAATTCTCCTTTAACTCTGATCAATTTGCGGACGCGAAGAAGCGGTAAGAGGGATCAACCCCCAGTAACATTTCATGAAACTTAGAGTAGGTGCGTGGGTTATACTTTACTTAGCAACAAGAAATAGACATTTAATAGACAGGTGTACTTTTTTTCGGTCAGTACTTTGCTTTAGGAACAAGAAATTGCTACTTTGTAGACCAAGAAAAATTCAGAGCAAAAATCGCAGGACGTCCTTTAACTAAAATAGAAGTGGGCCAACTAACGCCTGAGACGAGGCTCGTATGATAGAAACCTACAAAAGTTTCAAAATCCGTTTTTTTAAATCTATCGAACTGATCACCTAATCACATCTAAACACTAATGCTATCATAAAATTCTTTTTCTTCTCTCTAATCGCAAAACTCTGCTGCAGTGTGTTAATTGTTAGTCGGTAAGTCTTGAAAGTTATTCATAGCTTTTACAAAATATTTTTCCTAAATATGATTCATCCGAGCAGTATGACAGTATGACTTTACCAGTATGAAGTCAAACAAAAGTTTTAAATACATTCATCCCTCTAGACCACTTAGTTATTTTCTAGGTAAAGTATCTGGTAATGAACCCACAATTTTTATTATTTCTGGTTTATTGACCAGTCATAAATATTTCTCGGCGTGCTTATCAGCTTAAATTTTCTTTTAACCATATCTTATATGCACCTGGAATCGACTCTAGGTGCGTACACACAATAAAAACGACTTATACACAATAAAAGTCAGTTAGTTATTACTACAAGAACTTAAAATACAAAGAAAACTTAAAAAGTTACTAGAAATATATAGAAAGAATATACAAATATATCTAAATCCGCCCTTTACTGCCGATCTTTAGTCTAAGACTTTTAATTACATGTATTGGCCTTGCGTCTGGGGTGATCTTTCTCGTGGTTAATAATTTGTAGCAAAAACAATTTCACTTAATGTGAATATAAGATAAGACACTACATGATTCAACAAATTTACTCTCCTTTTGTACCTGTTATTCACTACCCTACAAAATCACGTTTATATATAACATAGAATAGCATGAAGCCACGCCCACCTAAACCACCCATTGCGCTCCTTGGGCTCATGCTTAGTTTAAGTATTTATGTGGTTTTGGGTGGTACTTAACATGGGCCGAATCGATGAAGGAACAAACATACTAACAAAAAATAACATCACTGCATCTCGATTTGGATGCTGACCATATGTATATTGGACCCTATATGGAGTGAGACCTATTTGGGCCCAGTTAATAAAGGAACAAACACACTAACAAACTAATACCACTTCCACCAACATAAAACTACGCCTACAAGACCCATCTATTGCACTCCTTTGGTCCATTCTGTGTTTAACCGTATCGTGGATTTGGGTTATCCCCCCAGAGGCTGAGGTAATAAAGGGACATAGATACTGACTGAGAAGATTTACCAAATCCTAACATAAACCGTTTACTCTCTAGCATGAACGTCCAAACGCATTAATTAGACTTACAGGGGTCGAATCTATAGATACAAACATACTCACATAAGTATCTACTACGCCCATAACATGAAGCCACACAGTATACCTAGCTATTGCTATTGTAACCACGCTGAATCCAACCGTGTAGGTAATGTTGGGAGTAGGGCTCACGGGGCTCGAGTCTGTAATCGTATAAATATACTGATAAACATGTTTTGGATTTTAATATACAGGGTGTAACTAATATAACTACAAACCTCGTAATCTAATTAATTAAAACATATCTTCCTTATCAACATGTGCTACGAATACAAACAAGCAGAAAAATTTTATGCATTTGTACTAATGTAGTAATGTAAGTTCTTTAATGTAGTAGGGGCGTACTTAAAATCTAAAATGCGATTTTCTCGAAAACTAGTAGCAAGCGACCACATACATATTTATCTGGTTTATAAATCGTTTTCCTGTGTGCATTTATTGTTTCATAACTTTTAAACTAAGAGTGAACAAGCGAATTTTATTGGTGAGGAAATGTGGGCAAACGAAGTATAAAAATACAAAATCTCTAAATCTCAAAATCTCTCTCTAGGGGGGGGGGGGGCTATCATGAAAATGGTTTTCCGAAATTTATTTTTTAACAAACTTTTATCTTATTTGTAGGCAAATGAAATTTTTTGTTTGGCTTATATAGACTATCAGCGAACAAAATTTTGATTTTTTCCAAATGATTAATTAAACTTAGCATTTCTTGAATAAATTGCTATCTACAAAAGTAATAATTTATGGTAAACCGTTAATTTTCATGCTGTCTGAATCCTGAATGTCATGTTGTAGTTGGAATATTGTTAACTTGTACTAAAAGAGGATACGTAATTATAACAAGAAGTATAATACCACAACAATACTTAAATATTAGTATTAGAAAGTATATTCTTTACAGAGAGTAAACATAATTAAGCCTTGAAAAGCAAAGATTTTATTACAAAATAATGCAATTTTCTAATAGCAATCCTTCACGCTAAAACATAATAATATTATAGTAGATGTATCAGGTTACACAGACCGCGAAAATTTTTCAACGCTGCACTTTGTTATTACGCATAGCGTAGGCCTTGAGTGAGTTTTAAAAAATTAACAAAATTGTTACTTAACTCCATTATAACCCCACGCTTCATTAAACCAATAAAGATTTTCCTGAATTCACGAACATTTTAAATTAGATGTTCTTACCTAACACCGTTTTACAAGAAGTTGATAATAAACATTCCGACGAATATAACTGTGAACTTTTATATTGTTATCATAAATTGTGTTTGTCTAGTAGGGCCTTTATCTGTACGTTAGATATAGTGAAAACAATATAAGGATTTAACTTTTTTGTCAATGTTACATTGGGAGTGATTAGTGACTTAGAAGACATGAATTCTGGATTTAAAAATACTTTTAGCAAGTAAGTCTTTTTAATTTATTTTTCACATCAGTTTATGTGAATTAGACATCCTGAAAAATAGTAAAGAATGAAAATAAATTTCTTAGGTTTAGTATTTCTAATTTAGTATGATAGCTATTGGGAGTATTTACTGATGGGCTTTTTTAGTTATTAGTTGCCTAGTTTCTCCCTTTATATAAAGAAAATCTATTTTTCATTATTAACAGATCGCATAATTTGTATACTAAGAAATCAATAATTTATTAATAAGAGTACATTTTTAGTTACCATGTCAAAACTTGCCACCTAAAATAGCTTTTGAAATAATGTAAAGCAGACTAATTTTGAACAATTCTTCACACCCCTAGCCTCTCCAACTTTGAAAATTCAAATGGTACCACCCTACTTTATTATGTAAAATAATTGAAATCAGTTCAGACGTTCGTGAAGTAGCATTAAAACATTAATAATACATACACACAATACTATTTTTGTTATACTAGTATCGACAATTCTATTGTTCACAAATCCATTCGATCAAGACGTCGATCATAATCGTCTTTAGTTCTCGATGGATTTACAGTTTGTGTGGAAAGAACTTATCCACAGTAAGTACAGTATGCATTGAGCAAATGGGGATAAGAGTTACCTTAGCTGATTTGTAAAATGAAAATTGGATCCATAGTAAGTCGATCAAAAACTTTGATATGTGTAGCTTCGTCCAAAACACTTGGTTGACTACATTCTATTCCAGACCGAACCAGTACATTGAAATTTCCTAACTAAATCGATTAAATATTGATGAGATTGATCTTACCGGGTCTCATTAAAAACTCGAGCACAACAATTTTCACTTGCGTAAGTGAAGATAAATTCCGGACAACGCTCTTATTTTAATTGACCAATCAGAGAGCTATAGGGGTGATTTAATTGACCAATGAGAGAGCAGTAAGGGTGACTTAATTGACGAATCAGAGAGCAGTAGGCGTGTCATCCAAGATGGCGTCGACCAATTAGAGAGAAGTAGGCGTGTCATCCAAGATGGCGTCGACCAATCAGAAGCAAGGGGAGGAGCCATCGAGCCGCCGCCATCTTGGATTGTGGTATTTTAGCTAACTTTGAGGCCCCTTTAAAATAACATGGGATTTTGTCGCAGAACGCAGGTACTCTAACTACTCCTGCCTGCCTGGTATTCAGTTGACAGAATTTGTTAGTTCTTGTCATATGTACTGGCGGATAATATTTGTACTTCTCTGTATGATTAAGCGATTTAGTTTATATCATGTACCAGCTTGTAGTGCCTTTCTGAAGGTTAGACCGTTGTTTTTGTTATATTCAATATAAAAACAAAAATTGGATTGTCTAATTACAAATTTTTTACTCGTATATTTTGAAAACTAGTAATAGGATTGAGTTAGTGCACTGATTAGAGATCAGTGATTAAAAATTGCTAACTTTTATTAAAATGCCCTAAATTATATCACATCAAGAACTGAGACAAATAAGCTGATTCTACCGGAGGTTCTTCACCAGTTTCTGGATACTTCGTCAATCTGGGTATTCAAAAGCAGCCGTCAGAAAGTCTTGCTTCATATAAACTTCGTGGTATTCAGTTGAAACCAAGTTAAAACTTGAAATGAAATGAAATATCCTCCCGGTTAAAATCTTGCTTTTGTGTTCCGTATTCTTCAAAATTGCCAAAAATTTAATTTTATAATTTTATTTTGTATAAATAATTTATTGCATTAATTTTTGTAGAATTTTAAAAGAACTACTGAGTGCTCTCAAGCAATAATTTTTATTTGGCTGACAGTTTCTATCGCTATGAATATTGGGTTTATTAGCTATGCGCACTCTTTGAAATAATAAAAGAAAGAGATTTGTCCCAATTGTGTTATTGGCTAGGTCTGTTGTCATATTCCAGTTTGAATAGTTAAATCGCTTCGCGTCTAGGTCACCCTTTTTGGAGTAGCTTCAGGTGGTCTCAGTTGGCGGCGAATTTCCCAGTGTTCCGGCAACAGAGTTTAAGGAAGTTGTGGCTGAAGAGAAAAATGATGAAAATGTAAAAGAAATTAGCGCAGTTGATAGATTTTAATGCAGAAAATTATTTTCATTTATAATATACCAAGTGCATTGATTATTGCCGGGAATTTTTTGAGTGACATTTCTGCAACGTCTTAATTGCACGACACGGAGTGGAGTGCAATTACGTTGCAGAAATGCACGAAATCAAAATTTCCAGGAAGAATCAATGCACGAGGCTATATTCGGTAAGAGAATCGCACGACGCACAGAAAAAAATGCATTATGATTAATTATGCTTTCGTATATTTTCCAAAAATTTCCAAAAAATTACTCCTTGGTAATATATATATAAATTTTCGGAAAATTGTGTGATTGTCAAATATAATATACCAAGGGACAATTATATTGCCGGAAACTTTTTCGAGCAGTTTTGACACGAGTGTTTGTAAGGAAAAAATTACACGAGGGCGTTAGCCCGAGGGTAATTTTGAGCGGCAAACACGAGGGTTAAACTGGGAGTGAGAATTTCTGGCAATATAACTGTCCCGAGGAATATTCGTCAGAGAATCGCCCAAAAAAAGCTTTAACAAATTGACATGAATTTAACACTAAAAATCTAGTATGTGTCGGACCACGTCGTTATGGTTGCTATCGTTGCTATGACTATGTTGTTGTGTAGAATAAAATTTTGCAAAAAAAATTCAATAAACCGATTTTTGCAAATATTGTGCAATGAATTCAAGATTTGGGGCAGTTAATACTGAAGGAATCGATCGTAGAATTAAGAAAAGCGTTCCGATTAACACCATGCGATCGAAGAATTCAGTATGGTGTCAGTTTCAAGCATTTTGTAAGGAAAGGAGCTATGATATAATAGAAAAATCAGCTTCACCTGAAGTCCTAAGTACTGTACTAAAAGACTGGGGGCAAAATATGCGGAAAAAAGATGGAGGAGAATATAAAGAAGCAGTTGTTAAGGTTATGTGGAATTCAGTTGCAAAACAAATACAAGAAATTTATTTTGAGAAATTCCAGTTAAAGGTAGATCCATTTTCTGACATTCTGTTTAAAAGTGCCAGAGATAGTAGAGATTGCAAAAGAAAACGTTACAAATGAATCTGGATTATAGAACTTCAAGTTCTGCCTCATTTACGGAAGAGGAAGTCGGAAGAATTTTGAGCTTATATGACGAAAATACTCCTGATGGAATGCAGAAACTCTTTTACCATATTGCAGCACACGAGATGGCCTGGCGTGGTGGCGAAGGAGCGGCTTGTTTGACCACATACTTTAAAGAAGAATTTGACAATACAGGTCAACCGACTGGGAGAATCGAGTATAATCCCATCATTTCAAAAACAGCGCAAGGAGGATCTGCAAAACTCACTGGCTCAAAATGGATAGTTACTAATAAAGGAAATAAATCTTTGTGTCCAGTTAGGTGAGCGTACGAAATTTCATTTATTGTACATAAAGTAATGTATTTTTTTACAGATTGTACAAGAAACTCCTTCAACAAAGAGGAAAAACATTTCTACTGAGAGGTTTTTCCTTACCACAAATAAGAATTGGAAGCCAGGCACCAATTTACCTTGGTTTATCAATTGTCCCATAGGAAAAAATACAATGTCAAAATGGACCAAAACAGCTACGGAACAAATTGGTATTGACATAAAGAAAACTAAAATTACTAACCACAGCCACAGATCTACAACTGTATCACACCTAGCAAAGTCAGGAATCCAGGATCAGGTATTAATCAAAATGACTGGTCATTCAAGTACGTCCTCGGTTAAACCGTATTTGAAACTTGATTCAGAACACCACAAGAAAATCGTAGAAAATCTACGATGTGTGGAAAATCGCTGCAACATAACTTTTGAAGACACCCAAGAAATTAGTGAACAACAATCAAACAAAAATATATATAATAATTGTACATTTGATATTAATAATTACTAAATAAATGAATTTTTATTTTGTTAATTTACTTTCGTATCGCATCTCCTGAAATTTCTCCATAGCCCTAGGGAGATTATTTCGAAAATTTTCCCTTGGGATAATTTCCGCTTAATTAAATTGTGATTGGTTGCTATCAAAAAATTCGGGGTTATGATTCGTCAGTTTAAATCATGTGACATATGAGGGCGATTCTCATGGATACAATTCAAATTTGAATTTTTCTATTGGTTCTCGGCATCGTCGTGCGATTCTCTGAAAAATCTTTAATGTTTAGGAAGTTTGTTTATGCATAAATTGCATTTAAAAATAACACGCGATCTTATGCAAAATGTTAAGTTGTTGATATGTTTATTATAATAACTTCACAAAGAATGATAAAAAAAATTTGACACAAACATTTCACGTAAAAACGTTGTAAGATTGTGCCGTTAAAGTTTCAAATTTGTTAGAAATATACTTTTGGCAAAAAAATTAATACGAAGAATTTGTCGATTGAACGCTTGATATAGCTCGCAAAGTAAAAACGTCGCATTGCGTCAAATGAGCGGGAAACTTAAATGCTTTATATAGCTACATGCAGCACCACTGCACTACATCTCAACAACAAAACCAGTTGTATTAAATAAAAAGATACATAATTCTGAAATTTTTTACTACTACGTTTTAAATGAATCTGAATAAACAGTGTTTCATTCATCGTTTTATATACATATTGGCAAAGATAACCTCAAAACTTGAGTCAACGTCATTTAGTGCATTAATTTGTTTTAATCAGAACAACAAACGAAATACTGATGCCAACTTAAGGCAACATTGTCACTTTTTTGCTACTCTAGAAGCGTATAATTTATTTATATTCTAGAGAGATTTCTTTATTTTTTACTGCTTACATAGTAATATTACTTTATTTTTACTAATAAAAAAGTAAACTTGAATGAAATTTCTGGTTAGAAGAATTGTTCTTTTCGTCATTTTTTCACATTCTTAAGTTTGGACTAGACAGTCAAAAGTTAATCTTTGACTTTAAAAAGACTAATATCTAGTTAAAAACTTATATAAATAATAACTAAACTGATTTCACATGCATTCTAATAAAACTAGTATCGTTTGAGCCATTATTTGAAGCAAAACTATGTAATTATTTCTATTTGTCAAAATAGCAAAGCTCCATAACCTTTGGCTCAGACTATCCCACCACAACTCCCTTAAATGCGATTGTAGAAGTTAAAAGCGAAAGCAATAATGCCCCATTTAATTCAAATCTGGAGATTATTTTTACTTTGCTTTGTTTGTAGGCGCTATTCTAAATTTAGAGCATAAAAAAGATTTTGGAATGATAATTTCAAAACAATCAATTCTTGTATTATAACTAGTTGATTCCCAAAGTCTTTCCTGTAGAGTTATGATTATCAACGTTAAATTTTTCTAACATTTGATTGGGGTGGGCACTCCACTTATATAATTGAAAACCACCACTGTTTAAAAGATTAATTAATTCTTGTTTAAAATTGAGCGTCTGTTTAATGGTGTTACTACCAGAAACAATATATATTGTCAACATACGTATTTTCGAGCAATAACTTTGAAGCAAGTGGAAAATCTTCTTTATTGTTGATTGCAATTGATTGCAAGACATCTAGTGGCCAGAAACACACTACTTTTCAGACCGTATGTGACTGTTTGTAATTGTAGACACTGTTATTGGGTTATCTGTATTTGATCGAATATTTTGTAAACATCTATGCTTAGAATCAATTCAGATCATTCTGTACATTTGCAAATAACATATCATTAATAGACTTATTGGATTTTGATTTCATACTACCATCGAATACTATACGTAACTTAGTAGTACGTTTATTTTCCCTGATAACCATTTAAAATAACAGTATACAAATCATATTGATTAATATCAAAAATATTTGCATGCCCAAGATTTACATATTCTGATATGAACTTATCATACTCCTCGAAAAAAACCGAATCTAGTTTCAACTTTTTTTCAAGATTTTGAAATCTTTTTAAAGCTACAGAGAACGAGTCTCCTAAATCAAACATGTGTACCTCTTGTTTTAATGGAAGTTCAACTTGAAATCTTTGGCGTACCCTTGTAACAGATGTTCGAAAATTATTTTCGCAGGCTTGCTGTTCTTTATTATATTATTTAAATAATTCAGGAACTTTTTCGGTTTTCCAAAATTTAGAAATGAGGCTTTCAACTCTAGAAGTTGAACGAAGAGGGTATACAGCTAGATTACACATTGAATTTTCAATCTGTAGAGCAGTAGTCCCACTTACAATATAACCTAGGAAAGTATTTTGTAATATAAATTCAGATCCTGGAATTTTAAAAATTCCTGTGCTCATAATTTTTTAAAATATATCAATCAACAAAATACTAAGTAAAATCTCGATGTGTTTGGGAATATTAAAATACGTATTCGGTCATCACCGAGAAAGACAACTACCGAGAAACTAAAACCGAGAAACCAAAACCGAGAAACCACAACCGAGAAAACATAACCGAGAAACCACAACCGAGAAACCATAACCGATAAACCATAACCGAGAAACCACAACCGAGAAAACCAAAGCCGAGAATGAAAACTACCGAGAATAACAAATGCCGAGAATGCATGAAGTAATAATTATAAGTTAGTAACTTTGATAGATCTAAAAGAGACAGAGGAGAATACATAGGGCCGGTAAAGACAGAGGAAGACCAACTGCGTAAAGGAAACGCTATGCAGCGGAGGTTAGGTTATAAGTTAGTAAGTTTGATAGATCTAACAGCGACAGACTCCAATAGTTAACGTGACGACTGAGAGAGAGACTAACTCTAACAGGACACGCTATGCCGAGTGAGTGTTAATATTCTAATATTAATTAATTAAATAATTATTACTTCATATTTGTTATTCTCGGTAGTTTCCATTCTCGGTTTCGGTTTTCTCGGTTGTGGTTTCTCGATTATGGTTTCTCGGTTGTGGTTTCTCGGTTAGGGTTTCTCGGTTATGGTTTTTCAGTTATGGTTTCTCGGTTGTGGTTTCTTGGTTATGTTCTCTCGGTTGTGGTTTCTCGGTTTTGGTTTCTCGGCAGTTGTCTTTCTCGGTGATGACCTGGATGCATTAAAATCAGGATCAGAAAGTAGGATAACATCTTGAACTTATTTATTATATTATATTTAAAGTGTCAACAGAGGAACCAGGAAACTGCGATGTAATATTATCAATCACAAAGCACTTAACATTTATTTTATACTTATTATTAATGCATTAGTTAAATCAGACAGCCTTTTTTACTTGTGTAACTCTTTCAGAGATACCAATTACTTTTAAATTACTTTTGCTGGTTTTAAGACCTAGCTTTGTAACTAAACGGTTTGTTACAAATCAAACTTGAGAACCGCTATCTAATAAACAATAGGCAATGATGAAATCGGGTCCAGGTCATCACCGAGAAACCAAAACCGAAAAACCACAACCGAAAAAACATAACCGAAAAACCACAACCGAGAAACCTTAACCGAGAAACCATAACCGAGAAACCATAACCGAGAAACCATAACCGAGAAATCACAACCGAGAAACCACAACCGAGAAATCCAAAGCCGAGAATGGATACATCCGAGAATAACAAATACCGAGAATGCATCCATGCATATGAAGTAATAATTATTTTTTTGAAATAAATAAAGATTATTAAAAGTTTCACAGTTTTATTAAAATACAACCTGACAATATTGTTTCGACAGCTATGCTGTCATTATCAAAGGTAATATAATTATAAACAAACACGTCGCTAAGGTAGATACAAAAATAGGTAACTAGATAAAATAATAATAATAATCAGAATTAAATATCTAATATTTCCAGTAACGGAGAATTACTGAGCTGAAGTTGTTCATTCATTAAAGGTACCCTGAGTTTGTATTTGTATATCTCAAAGGCTTCTAAAATGTCTAATTTGCGTTTGTTATTACAAAAATGTAGGAATTTAATATTATTTTGAGGAGTCATTGTTTGATTTTGTTCTAAAATGTGTTTGGCGTAATTCGATTTTTCAGGATGTTTATTTTTGTAATGACGTACGTGTTCTATATATCTTATGTCAAAATTTCGAAGTGTTTGCCAATATATACCGAACTACAAAAAGAACAATTTAAACGGTAAATGCCCGATTTCATGATATCATGTGTTCTGTCTTTAGCATTAAATAAAAATGAAAAAGTGTTAGTGTTGGTTTTAAATGTTATTTTATAATTGTTGGTTTTTCTTAGTATATGTGCAATTTTTTCTGATATTTTGCCAAAATATGGTATAGATATGTAATTTGTGTCTTTTGCTTGATTGTCAATGGGATATATTCTTTTGATAGCTAACCTATAATCTTTTTGTTTAATTAAAGTGTTAATCATGTTCGGATTGTAATGATTTGCATGTGCTAATTGTTTAATGGTTGATATCTCTTTGTTAAAATCTGATTTTGTTAGTGGAATAGTTAAAGTTCTGTGTACTAATGATCTGTAGGCTGCTATTTTATGTGTATTATGGTGACAAGATTCATTTGGTATTGTTATGTCTGTTTGTGTTGGTTTTCTGTATATGGAAAATTCAAATAGATTGTCTGCGTTAATCTTGATATTTAAGTCTAGAAAGTTTATAGCCCTGTTTTGTTCTGTTTCTAGTGTAAATTTTATATTAGGGTGGATACTGTTTATAAGAATTAAAAACCAGAAGATAATGTGTTTAGAGAGGTTTAATTCAAATATTCGATCTTCAAACTTGTCCATAAATATGTTAGCTAATAGAGGACTTAGAGAATTACCCATAGGTAAACCATCCTTTTGTAAATAAATTATGTTATTAAAAGTGAAATAATTTTGACTTGACTTGATACAAAGGTCAAATAATTGAATTAACTCTAACCTTTTAACTAATTCTATATTACTATTGATCAAGAAACTATCTAATAAAGGATTACACATAAAATAGCAGCCTACAGATCATTAGTACACAGAGCTTTAACTATTCTACTAACAAAATCAGATTTTAGCAAAGAGATATCAACCATTACACAACTAGCACATGCAAATCATTACAATCCGAATATGATTAACACTTTAATTAAATAAAAAGATTATAGGTTAGCTATCAAAAGAATATATCCCATTGACAATCAAACAGAAGACACAAATTACATATCTATACCATATTTTGGCAAAATAGAAAAAATTGCACATATACTAAGAAAAACCAACAATTATAAAATAACATTTAAAACCAACACTAACACTTTTTCATTTTTATTTAATGCTAAAGACAGAACACATGATATCATGAAATCGGGCATTTACCGTTTAAATTGTTCTTTTTGTAGTTCGGTATATATTGGACAAACACTTCGAAATTTTGACATAAGATATAAGAACACGTACGTCATTACAAAAATAAACATCCTGAAAAATCGAATTACGCCAAACACCTTTTAGAACAAAATCAAACAATGACTCCTCAAAATAATATTAAATTCCTACATTTTTGTAATAACAAACGCAAATTAGACATTTTAGAAGCCTTTGAGATATACAAACACAAACTCAGGGTACCTTTAATGAATGAACAACTTGAGCTCAGTAATTCTCCGTTACTGGAAATATTAGATATTTAATTCTGATTATTATTATTATTTTATATAGTTACCTATTTTTGTATCTACCTTAGCGACGTGTTTGTTTATAATTATATTACCTTTGATAATGGCAGCATAGCTGTCGAAACAATATTGTCAGGTTGTATTTTAATAAAACTGTGAAACTTTTAATAATCTTTATTTATTTCATGATTATGGAGTTCCACAAAGTAAGGCTGGAAACAATAAACAATAATAATTATTTAATTAATTAATATCAGAATATTAACACTCACTCGGCATAGCGTGTCCTGTTAGAGTTAGTCTCTCTCTCTCAGTCATCACGTTAACCATTGGAGTCTGTCTGTGTAGATCTATCAAACTTACTCACTTATAACTTAACCTTCGCTGCATAGCGTGTCCTTTACGCCGATGGCCTGTCTCTTTCTTTCCACGCCATGTGTATTCTCCTCGGTCTCTGTTAGATCTATCAAACTTACTAACTTATAACCTAACCTCCACTGCATAGCGTGTCCTGTTAGAATTAATCTCTCTCTCAGTCGCCACGTTAACCATTGGAGTCTGTCCCTGTTAGATCTATCAAACTTACTAACGTATAACCTAACCTCCGCTGCATAGCGTTTCTTTTACGCAGTTGGTCTTTCTCTGTCCTTACCCGCCCTACTTTTGCATTCTCGGTATTTGTTATTCTCAGTAGTTTCTATTCCCGGCTTTGGTTTTCTCGGTTGTGGCTTCTCGGTTATGGTTTCTCGGTTGTGGTTTCTCAGTTACGGTTTCTCGGTTGTGGTTTCTTGGTTATGTTTTCTCGGTTGTGGATTCTCGGTTTTGGTTTCTCGGTTTTGGTTTATCGGTGATAACCGGATACGGATGAAATCACCTGAAGCAGACTTTATCTTTATCTTGTCAACAAGCAGTCGAACGTTCTCTGCGCCTTGCACATTTTTATTAAAAAGCTGCTCACTAGTGTTTGATTCAGGGTCACCGTTTGGTTCTTCATTAATTGGATGAGGAGGCTTCCCCAAATGCAACAGGGAATGATGACCTTTTCGGCACTTTTGTCACTTGAATAAAAATATACACTTACCCAGAGTGATTATATAAGCGTATTCTACAAGCCTTCAATTGGTTGACCTAACATTTTTAATGCCCCTGTATGTTTTTTATATGAGACACAAAATCCTTCATAACTGTAGGATTATTCTTCTGAATATTAAGCATATTTAACAAAGAATCAATATGATAATTAATCAGGGCTGTTTCATTTTTATATGCCATTTCTTAATGACAAATTGCTTATCAAGTTAAATGGTTCTCCTTGGAGATGACTTAATGATACAGCTTTTTTACAGGTTTTAATTTACTACTACTGCCAATGACAGCTTCAGACATGCATAAACATGCATAAATGGATTTAATTCACATGTTTTTTCCATCAAAATTAGGATTTTGTATAGGTATCTGCTAAAGTAATATTTGGAAAGTCATTTGAAATGTCCTGTGTGCCTTACTTACTAACTTTACTAACTTTGTCTTTTCATCACATTTTCGTACAGAATCATAAATAAATGACGTCATAGTAAATATTTGAAATTGCATTTTTTTCATTTTTAGACTCACTCAAGACTAAACTCAAATGACTTTCGTGCCCAGTTCTTGTATTTGTTTAAAATATTCACTAAGACTTGTTTTTCTGACAACTTAGCTTTTAATTGAACTGAAGGGGCATCTTTATTAAATTCCTTTACAAACCTTTCAATTCTTTCTATGTGATTATTATCTTATATGTTTAAAACACAAGCCTTATTTTTGTTCCAGTTCGTTTGAGAGTTCTGATGGGCCGATTTAGGTATTTTTTTATTCGAAGCTTTCGTTTTGTATATTAGTCAACACTACTTAATATCTGTATTTCTTAAAGTTTTATATTTTTAAATAAATAAATTTAAAACATTTATTTATATACGCCAGAGAACGGCCATCTCCTTGCAGCGTCCTCTCAGTCCCCAGCGTTGGTAGCTTTTGGAACTGTTCACGATTATAAAAGTTTGCATAGTTGAAAACCATAGAAAGCAGACAAATTAATGCTTATTTGTAGCTGTTTCATTGACTGTTTGAACAAAAGAAATAATCGTGAGATACGTTTGCAAATTGTGACTGAAGCGATTTTTATAAAGAATTCATTATTGGCGATCAAACTTATCGTGTTCCCATTAACACTACTTTCGATTACAAAAATCCTATGTATTTTGATAGTCAATCCGGCCATGTTGAACTTTATTGTATAGGTCAATTATTATTTATTAATCTATATATTTAAAACACGGCTCGTTTTTGTTCCACTTCGTCTACGAGTTTTACAATACCGGTTTACATTATTCTTTTTTATATTAAAGTTTTGACTGTGTAGATTACAACATCACTTTTTAATTTTAGTTAATTTTTATATTTTTAAAACCGTTCTTTTTTGTAGTGTGTGGAGTTTTAGTAATGTGATTTTTAAATTATTTATATATTTAATTTAAAAACATTATTTGTGGTCGATGCATTAGGCCGACTATCCACTTACAGCGCTTACTTCGCGTTTTGTAATTAAACATCCTATACTGCTTACTATGCCACCAACAATTTTATTATATAGTATGGGGAGCATATTCAGAAAATTCGGTATCTCTGTCTGTCTCAGAGTGTGTCCGTTTTTTCGAAATTTAAATTTTGACTACAGATTCAGCAGTCGCGGTCAGAGCATACGAAAACCGGCACTCGCAATGGGGAAGACGCATATGCTGTCGATTGAGGAACTTGTTGCAGTTTCATAAACGTTATTACTAAATTAGTTAGAATATCTATATATTTAAAACACAAGGTTTACTTTTGTTCCAGTTCGTTTGAGAGTTCTACTGGGACGATTTACATTATTCTTTTTTATATTGAAGCTTGTGTTGTTTAGTTGTGTTATATGTTTAAATAAATAGATCTAAAACATTTATTTGGATACTCACGAGAACGATCATGCACTTGCAGCGCCATCTCACATTTCAGGATGTTAACTATTCACGAACTATTTGGAACTATTCACGATTATGAAAGTTTTCTCAGTTTTCTGCAACCTACCACTTGTATCATTAAAGTGCTTAACGTTTGATTTGTTATTAGGTTGCGTAGACAAACCCGCATAATTGAAAAACATCGAAAGCTGACAAATTATACAAATATTCGGTGATGACAATTGCTTATTTATAGCTGATATTGTTAGGAGTTTTGGAAAAAAATAATCTTGAGATACGTATGCAAGTTGTTATAAATGACTGGGGCGATTTCAAGATTTCATTATTGACAATCGTACTTATTATTGTGTTCCCATTAACACTACTTTAGTTTACGAAAATGTTATGTCCTTCTGCTATATTTACTAATATTTAAAACACGGCTCATTTTTGCTCCACTTTGTCTACGAGTTCTATAAGACTGATATGCTTTATCCTTTTTTATATTCTAGTTTTAACTCTGTAGATTAGTCAACGCTACTTACTTTTTATTTTTATTCAATTTTTATATTTTTAAAATCGTTCTTTTTTTAGTCTGTGGAGTTTTAGTTTTGCGATTTTTTTAATTTTTAATTTAAAACGATTATTTGTAATCTATGCATTTCTATATTCCCAAGGCCATCCACATCCTATACCTCCTTACTATTCCACCAACAATTCTTTGTCGAGATTCATACTATTTGCTGTGTTGTGTGTATTGTCTGTCTCTGTGCCCGTTTTTCGAAATTTAAAAATTTTGCAGATTAGGATATTTAATGAAAAAGTAAAATAGGAATGTCTAAGAATTAGCGGTTTATCTCTTAAGGAACATAAATGAAACGACCGACAAAGTATAAAAAGCTGGTATATTAAGCATATGATCTATGAAATCACAAATCAATGTAAAATTTTATGGTATGAATGCGTGGGTAAGTCGGAGGAGTCCGAAAAGGAGGTAAGCCAGGAGAGAGGAGTTAAGTATGAGGAAGGGATAAGTTAGGGGCAGTGGCGTGCGGTTCATGGAAGCAAGGGAAGCAATGCTTCCCTTGAGAATTTACTAAAAATAAAAACCAATGCTAAAAAATATTTTTACAAAATTATGGTAATCGTTTATTTAAATTTGTAATATTTAATCAACTTTAAGCTCAATATCAATTCCGTACAACAAAAAGTATAATTATTTAGAGTACTATTTTAAATTATGCTCATTAAACTTGCACGGAAAGGTAATACCGATTCAAATGTGTTACATACACTGCATATAAGCACTGCTTATAACTACTCTTTTCTTAGCCTTGGCGTGAATCAGCGGGCGTGGTTATATAGTAGACGATGCTGTTAGCATTGCTTGGCCGTCATTTTTAGTGTGCTTCATGCCCAAATGTTTATTTATTATAATTTGGTTATTTGTTCGATTTAGTGTTTTTTAAATTTAATGTTACTTAAGTAATGTAAATCTGCGAATGAGACTGTATTTTGTCGCATTTTATTATTTCAATTTATATAAGTTGGATTTTTTTAAAGACAAATAATTCTATTTAGTTTGCCTGTATCCAAATTTAAAATTGCATTATCGTCACGACTGCAAATTCAACTGCTTCGGTGAAAGGCTCGAGTACTTTCGATACATCCGAATCGGGACAATTTTTTGTGCAGTTTGTAAATTATTAATAACGAATTTTGCGCATACAGTTTTGGAGAGAAATTACAAATTATTAAGAAAGGCAGATCAAAACAAGAACTTTCAAATTTAACAGCAAAGATTAAAACCTGCACCGGTATTTTGCTAAGAAAGACAGGAAAATTGAGTTGCAGTATAAATATATAGTAGTAGTTTTTTAAAATAAAGAATAATAGTCAACAAATTTCATAAGTATAAAGTGTAAAAGTTCTTCTTTGAAAAACTTTTAAGCTTAATAATTATAACACTGTTTTTTATTATACCTAGCAGGGGCGGATCCAGAGAAGAATTTTGAGGGGGAATCTTTGGAAAAATAATTGTTTTAATAAATAATAATTAAACAAACATTATTTGTTTCTATTCTATGTATACTTATATCTAAATTGGGGGGGATTATTCCCTCCCCGTTAATTCGCGCCTGTACCTAGGTGTATTACAATTAAAATCTTGGTTGCTTCCCTAGCCTAAATTCTCAACGCACGCCACTGCTTAGGGGGTGAGTAATTTGGAAAAAGGATTAAGACGGGGATAGCTAAGGGAGGATAACGAACGTTGTATATAAGGAAATCCTTCAATAAATTAGCGTTTTGACCGTTATGTTTTGATGGGGTTTTCCTAGTATTTATTAATTTTTGTTTTTAATGCTAGCACTTCTCCATCTTTTTTCTTTTGGAGACATTTTAATGCATTTTTACTACTATAAACAAATACAATAACCAGGTACATACATATTGTAGACAGCAAAAAATACCCTTGGACATTAGTCTGATATTGCGTTTGACATAACTTAACGGATCACCAGTAAATGCTACATCAAAAACCGCGAATCTTTAAGGTAGCTTGGCAATGTTAGATTTCTGCTTACTTTAAGAGAACAGGATAGGATTAGGAGAATAGGAAACCAATTCTACATAATATTCCTTTTAACCATATACTATTCCATATACTTATTTTCAATCTGAAAATAAGCCTAATCTTAATGTAATTCACTGGTAAGAATATAATTGAACATACTGTATTGGTAATATTATATTTGTATATACTCGGATAAATTATACTGTATTTTTGAAATAAGCTCAGTGCTAATGTCCATTTTATTTCAGTGCTAAGTTACTTTTGAATATAATAATAGCAGCAACGGAAGGTTACTATTTACTCATATGGAAATTAAATATTGAAAATAAAGTATTGTTCATGTGAACATATGTTAGGCTTGCTCATAGTTAAAGCTATTGTATGGTTAGTTTAATTATTATAAAATCAACTGGACTCTAGATTTTTTTGTGTGCGCGGTTCGAACTCGTACATATCCAATAGTGGATCTTTCCAAGATGAAGATTAGCTTATTTGTTTCTTCTTAAAGTTATTTTTGCAGGACTTGCTGCATACAATATTTGCTGCAACTGGGTTTACTGTCCTCTTGTTGCAATTAACTTTAATAGCGACACTTTTTCTTGCACTAAACTATAAACAATACAATTACTTTATGCGCGGTTTTTTAGAATATTAAGCGGCTTTTTATGGAGCTTTTTTGCTTGGATTCTTTGGTGAGCAGTTTACGATCTAGCGGCGTCTTCTGGTCCTGCTCTGCTAATTTTTGATAAATTTGTTAAGACTCGACGATGCTTTTCAGCGGCAATTTTTCTTTCAGCATCCCTTTTACAACTTGCTAAGTGTTGTGTTGATTTTACTGGTTATATCCGGTTATATACCTTCGATCTGGACCAGCATACGTCGTAAAAAGAATTATATAGACTGTAACTTTATAATTTATGTTTTACACTATAATACAAGTCGTGTGGACGCACAAGTAAAAAGTCTTTAATACGTAGTACAAAACAACAACTATCAATTTACTATTTTAGTTTGCTAGATACGTGCAATAAAATATGGCGCACATTTTAGATGTTTACAGAGCTTTGTCTTTAACAGTTTTTAGATAAGAAATTCAAAGGAAAAATGTATTTAGAATGGTATGCCAAATTAAGGTATAATGTAAAAAATAATAATGCGGGTAGGTTTTAATGATCTTCAACTGTTGTGTATATTTTGGTATTGTGTAAACAATGCTTCAATTTATTTCACTATACAAATTTCAAAATTATTAATCAATGCTATAGTTTGGCACGACAATTGTTGGTGTTCCATTTATTAAATATATTTTAAAAGTGAGAAGAAAATTATTTAAATTGAATTTAACGTAAATTAATGGAAAATCTTTTCCCGAATTGTAGATTTGTCAACTATTGGTAATTAACAACATCAAATAATTTGGATGGGGCCGTCTATCTTATTAATTGCTTTGTGTTCTATTCCTAATCAGTAAGCCTTTGCGAGTAACACCTACTACCCTTGAGCATAATTTGAATTATTAATCGTCTGGCGATTATAATAACAATATAATAACGATTATAATAACGATAATCGCAATAATGACGTCTCTGGCGAAAAATATGCTAACGTAAGTAGAAGCGGTTATTGTGCTTATTTGTTTATAGAGATTAAGGCTGTTACAATTGAAGCCCAAAGTGTGAAGCTTTTTGTTTGTTTAATTGGTAAGAATTTAGGTGGTTACAACATAATCGTTTTACTTAAACTTCTTATGGTGTCGATCACTTGTCACAGTTTTTCCCATCTTCTTGTACCAAAATTGTACTGCGTGGAGCAAGGGAAAGAGTTCAGGAGGGCAGCTTTAGAGTTATATAGTGCAATAAACTTACCCAGTGTACCTCTTATGTTTATATTGCCCGTTTAGTCCGTGGAATCTTTGCACTTCTCGAAAATGTTCATCAAAACCTCACAATATTTTAGGACTCTGTTGTCGTATTTAACAATTGTAAATATATAGAGATAACTTACGCATTTTGTGCTATTTTTCTTCGATCTATTCTTGTCTGGAAAGCTTTCCATCTTAATAATTAAAGCTTATAACCCCATACTCTAAAAGACTGCTTACATGCTTGCTTTCGGTCATCCGAGATCACTCGATTGTAAAGATACATTCTCTTCAATTTAAACATTGAACGTAATTTGTTGTTGCATGATTAGTGGTATTTTAATGAAGATTAATCAGTCGCAACCAACCTTTATGAATGCCATTAAGATCTTTACGGTCAGAGTCAATAGATTAACAGCGATTTCATGGATTGAACCTTGTCATATTGAGACTAAACGAATAACTTAACATTTCATTCACCTTAATTTTACGAAAATCTCAAACATTAAGCTCTGATAATGAAATGTTATGATTCTGATGCTACTTAACTTTAAAAACTAGCTTGACTAAAAGCTATTTAACTAACTGTGTTAGTAATCAGGAATTCTGCAGTTCCGGCTTAAGAAAATATTGAGATGTTACTTTACTGTCATGGTATTTGTTTTAATTTATTTTTCTTTGATTGATCATTATAAAGATTGTTGAGTTTAAAATGTTATTCATGAACAATGTTAGATGTAATTAAATGAGTTCAGGAATATTTTTAATGACTCAAGATAGAAGGAGTTAACTATATGGCCATCAGTCATTAAAAGTTTATGAGAAAGCTCATACTTTAAACACATAAATTAAATTAGCACAAAAGGATTCAGGATAAGTGGAGATATATTGATTTTGGTGTTTATACAAGATACCTAGCAATTAAAATAAAAGAGCAGTTTAAAGATAGTAGTGCAAGTTGTGACAACCAAAACAAAGCCCCGCGGCGGGAGCCAATTGTGACATTCATTTTACTTTAACAGAATAAGAGCTGATCTATTCATCTCCCTGTAACTTTATCTGCTAGTTAATTGTCATGGATACCATTGTGGAAACAATTGCAACTATAGCAACTAACTTCAAGATAAATTTAAAAGGAGGTGAATAGATCGGCCCTAAATAATAATAATAATAAATTATACTTACATTAAAAGATGCTCAAGATTACCACGGCTTGAGATTTAGCTCTATCTTACAAATTTGAATTTCAGGTCGTAGGTAGTGGTTCTGCAGTTATCTTATTTGTAAAAGGAGTAGATAAAGGTTTCAGAACTCAAATAAATACACTAAAAGGGCGCCATCTGATTATGAAATTTAATAACATTAATTAAGCCAAAAAATATTGAATTCACTAATCAGAAAAAGAACTCAAATTTACCAGGTTTTGATCAAAAAATGTTGTTGTATTTATTAATATTAAAATTAGAAAAAATGAATAAAGCATTCATAATTATATGGTTCCATTTAGCTCACTTTGTTTAAACTTATTGTTGTTTAAACATATTTATTGGATAGCAAAAAAAAATAAAATAAAGATATAACCAGAGAACATAAGAGACAATGGTATCATTAAACTTAAATTATTCAACTACTATTGAACTGAAAATATTCAAAATTTATTGAACTGAAAATTATTCAAAATTTATTATTGAAATATTAAGGAAATTAACATATTCAGTTATTATTGAAGGTAAAATATTCAAATATTATTGAGATTAAGAACTTAGTATTAGACCCTACCAGAGAGCTCTCTTGCGATAGTTAATGATAAATATCAACACATCTAAATAATCCATAACAAGAATAAAGAAACTACTCAAAAATTACACAAGAAAACAGATAATTCTTAGGTTACAATACCTTGATCCTCTAAATCGATTTCATATAAAGCCAATAATTACTTGCATCACATAAACCATTACTATTAATTGATAGAGACTGGAAACGCTTCTTATTGGATGATAGTTGCTAAATGTGACTTTTGATGGATTAAACGTTACTGCACCAGGTCCAAAGAAACTTTTTGGTAGTTCATTTCAACCAAACAAAACGTTCGAAGCAACCAGATGGTTTAAATAACTTTCATTATTAAATCACAGTTAAAACAATCCTGTTTTTTAATATTTTATTTTATAAGAACTTACGTCCGATAACTAACGGTAATGTCTTTAAAGTTTTAAACAATTCAAAATCATTTATCACTTGCTAATTTAGTTGCTTCCAATAAAAATCGATAATTATTTATCACTTGTCGGCGTATAGAACGGGAATTAATTAGTTTTATTATGAGTTCGTCTACAAATAAACGATAATCCCAAACAAATACATTGTCGGTAATTTATTAACGATGATTCCGGAAAATATTAAAAACCATTTGATTTTTAATAACATTAATTCACTAATTAACAACTGGAACGGTAAAAATAATTATTTAATGGTCCATTTTTATCTATAAACTGTACTGTATTCAGACCATTATTATCTATAAACTGTACTGTCTCGGACCAGCAACTGAAGTCAAGTAAACCCCTTGTTTTTTAAGGCGCTGGCTCCTTTCTATGTCAGAATGCTTTTTATTTAAATGCAAGTCGACTTCAACCAATAACTGGCTCGCGTGGTTTGGTCTAAACGAATCAGGGTTATGCAGTCCACGTGTTGATAATAAGGGAAGCATCATTTATTAGATAAAGGAGATTTTTTTAATAATATTTTCACGGAACGCAGAACTGCAATATCGTCGAGAACTATATAAATTTTACTGTGTTTGTAAGCTTTCAAGATCTTAACAACGAAGCTATTTTAACTAGCGCACATGTGAGTAAATAAGAGTGAGTAAAGAAATAATTTATTACCCAAATGTCCTTACAATTCTATGAGAATTTGAAACACAATTTTTTAAAATAATTTCTATAGGTTTATTCGTACCAAATACTAACATGAATTCAAGTTACAAGAAGAACGTAAATTTGCAGGACCGGAATTCAGATTTTTCTAGTAAGGAACTTCAGGACTGATAAAAAATACCTTTACAAAGTTCACTTGCAGTTTAATTCTGAAAAATAAACTGTAATTAGTACTAATAAGACAATGACAATGGACATACGATTTAATAACAATAAATAAAATCTAATTCATAGAACAATAATTTCAATATAGCCTAGACCACGGTTACCATGATAAAAGTTGACCGTTAATTGTAATGAGAATAAATAATAGAGAAAATTAATGTGGTTTCATGGAGCTAAGATAAAGACAATCGGTATCACCCAAATAATGATCAAAGTTGATTTATATTGAGATAATAAAGCAGAATTAAATTCTATTGCTCTCTAAGGTAAATTAAAAATATTATAAAATCATACAAAAAGAATGTTTATGTATCAATTTAAAATTTGTTAAAAAAGTTTAAATAAGTGTTAAACCATCATATAAACAGTCTCCGAGTTTTAATTACTATCATAATGTAAGTTCATCTTCATGTGCTTGCTTTTAATTAATCTAAATTATTCAATTACGACATTAATAAAACTGTTCTAAAAATTAAATATACTCTAAGTGAAATTATTTTGAATTTAAAATAAATTAATGTCTCAAAATAAATGGTTTTCTTTTGATTTCTAGTAAATCAGCATGGTGTCGAAGAAGAACAAACATGGAGCGCCATCTATTGCTCCTTTTATTAATAATATTTTTAATTTCTTTGGGACTCTTAATAGCTCTGTGTGTGACGACGCATCAAAAAGATGAAGATGATGAGTGAGTTACCGTAGGTTAAGCCACCTCAAGCATATTAGAGAACTCTTTTTTTAACATTTCAGGGAAATATGTACTACGCCTGGTTGCATTCATGCAGCATCAACTGTTCTAAAATACATGGATGAAACTGTGGACCCTTGTAGTAATTTTTATGAATTTGCCTGCGGAAGTTTCTTGGCAAATACGACTATACCTGAAGATAAATCTTCGGTTGTATCTTTCAATATTTTAGGAGATACTATCCAAGATCAGTTAAAATTGATCATTGAAGAACCTCTTTCATCGAAATCTATAAGACCCTACCATTTGATGAAGAAGGTCTATGCTATGTGCATGAATATCACAGCTATAGAAATAGACGGTTTACCTACTATTAAGAAAGCTTTAAAAGATTTAGGTGGATGGCCTTTATTAGAAGGCAATGGATGGGATGAAAGTAATTTTGATTGGAAGCAGTTGGTCTATAAATCACGTAAAATGGGAGGTGGCACTGGTTACTTTGTTTCAGTCTACATTGGTACTGATGACAAAAATTCTACTCGTCGTGTGCTCCAGGTAAGTCCACGTTCTTAAACTTATAAACCTTCAACTAACTTCGTTTTAAAAATCATTTCAGATAGATGAAAGTCAATTAGGTTTAAGCAGGGAATTTCTTATCAAAGGATTGGATGAACCTATTGTAAAGGCGTATTATGACTATATGGTCGATATATCTGTCTTGTATGGTGCAAACAAAAATGTTTCTTTGAAAGAATTGAAAGAAACCTTAGAATTAGAAATGAGAATAGCTAACGTATACTGTTCATGTTTGTTACAGCAGTTTTCAATAACAGAGTTGGTTTATTTTTCAGATTTCTCTCCCAAGGGAAGAACGGAGAAATTCAACTGCTTTATATAATCCCATGACAGTAAAAGATCTGACGTCAAAATATCCGTTTATACCTTGGGTGGAATACCTTAATAATGTTTTACTTATTCCAAATATTACAATTACCAGTGATGAGGAGGTTATTGTAGCGGTACCAGACTTTTTCAATAAGATAGAGGAAGTACTTCGTGATACACCAAAACGGTTGGTTTAATAATTTTTTGCTTAGTTATAAGTCGTGCTGATAAAGATTACTTTTGTAGTGTCCAAGCTAATTATATTCTTCGAAAAATTGCTCTTTCTGCCGTTTCGTTTCTAACAGATGAATTCAGAAACAGACAGTTGAAGTATTGGAAGGTAGTGACAGGGCAGTCAGAAAGACAACCGAGATGGAAAGAATGCACAAGTATTGCTACTGGAAGGTAATACTTATATTCATTTTTTTATTTTGCATTCAGTTTATTAAATCGTCAATGGAGGGAGAAGGACAACAATTGAATTGAAGGATAGTTATCGTTTTCTGTAAATATGTAAACGTATTCTAGTATTCGTGTTACAGTGAACACCTTCTTCAATCGAAAACTTAAATTAATAAAGTAATATTACTTTATTAATTAACAAAGAAACTCACAAGACAACACTCCTTGTTGTAGTACCCCTTAAAACAATATACTTAATAGTATAGTATAGTTTCTTTATTTTCATCATATGATATTATAATACCCACATTTATTGCTCACATGTTAGAATATTCATTACTGCATACAGTTCTATTTAAATCTGAAATATAAACATCTTCAGGTAATCATTATATATTTTTAATCTCTGATAAAATAAATTTTGTGACGATGATTTTATATATAAAAGGGGTTATTAGTTCTGTTACAACCCAGATCAATCCTTGTAGGGAGTCGTGTTCATTATTATAAATTGAAAAGAGGACTATTATTATTTATTATGTAATTTAATGACATTTTTTAATCAATTTATTAGTTCTTTAGCCATAACCATAAAATATATCAAAACGATTAGTACAAAGTTGTACTGATTTATTATAATCTATCTGACAATTGTTTCCACAGCTAAAGTGTTATTATCAAAGGTAATATAAATATAAACAAACACGTCGCTAAGATAAATACGCAAAATAGATAACTAGATAAAAAGATAAAAATAATAAAAAATTAAATATCTAACACTACCAGTAACGGTGAATTATTGAACTCAATATGTTCATTCATTAAAGGTACTCCGTGTTCAAAGTTATTATATAGGAAGTTGTTTTACGGAAGCTTTCTAGCGGTTGAAGCAAGTTCGGCAGTGACGTCATGCCGCACATGTATACTTCAATTTATCTATATTAATTTCGATGATACACAATATTTTTCAATAAAGCATATAGCATCATAAGTAATATAACACTTTGTAATATTATTTGATATTTATTTCTGAGGAAGTTAAGTATAATTTAATAATAGAAAACGCACTTTTAAATGCAAAATAAGTTCAGTACAGTAAAAAATACTAACAACCTAATTATACGGGGTGGGGCAATAGTGTGGGGAAGTCCGATAGTTCCTAAACGGTAACAGCTAGAAAAATCGAAAATTCTAATACGGATGTAAACAGTGGATAGAGGCGCATCTAGAGAAATTATTTTCAAATATACAGAGTGCTGCAGAAGAGTGTGGCGCGCTTAAGGTAATTTTTTTTAAATAGAATACGTCAAATATTTTTCAATATATTTAACACCTCTCTTGGCAGGTTTATTCATATCTAAAATGTTAGCTCCATCTAATGACCGGTTTAGAAGTTATACATTTTTTTTCAAAAAAATTGAGTTTTGCATTATCCCACTTAACAGTTTACCGCTTTCACGGCCGCAACTGTGAAGACGAATTTAAGTAGGGATTTTGTTGCAGGGGCTTGTAGGGTGCTCTTCTTTAAAAGAAAATGGACCCACCATGTACAGGGTGTTCAAAATTAATTTTTAAATTTAGAGAACTTCAAAGCTAAAATTCAAACTTTTTCAAATGGAACACCCTGTATATTTTGTACCTTTGTGATGCAGAATTAAATAACGAACGAATTTTTTGTATGTACGTCCCTATAGCTATCTGTAACCACTTTTGATTTATTGAGAAAAAACTGCAAGAAGTACACAATTAAAAACAATTATTTATTTAGAAAATCAAGGTTTTTCAATTCAAAGAAGAGAAAAAAACTATAACAAATGCTCCATATGTTGCCCATTTGCATGGACACACATTTCGATGCGCCTTTGGAACGATCTTTGTACGGTTCTTAACATTGCCGGCGTGATACTTCTAAAAGCATGTATTATTCTATCCTTCATATTTTGGATTGTGTTTGGTGTCTCTGTATAAACAATTTCTTTAACATATTCCCATAAAAAGAAATCCATTTTTGATCAGGAGATCTCGCAGACCATTTAGTGGGTCCATTCCTTCCAGTCCATTGATGTGGGTAGATATTATTTAGGTGGTCTCTTACTGCATGTAAATAATGCGGGGAGCACCGTCTTGCTGGAGCCACATCCCATTTCGGATCCTTTGAGAAAGGTTCGCCAATAATTGTGGCAGATAGTTCTCCAAAAAATGAAGATAAATAGCTCCAGTTAATGTACCATCAAAAAGATGTGGCCCTATTAGATGTTCTCCAATAATTCCCCCCCAAACGTTTATGGGCCATCTGTATTGGTTATCAAGTTGTCTGAAAAAGTGGCGATTTTCTGTAGCATAATAATGGAAATTGTGCCTGTTAATAAATCCATTTTTATGAAACGTTGCCTCATCAGTGAACAAAACATTGTTGAAGAATGTAGCATCGTCTTGCATTTTACCTATGGCCCAATTACAAAACTGTAAACGTTTTAGAAAATCGTCATCAGTTAATTCCTGGTGCATTTGAATGTGATATGCATGAAACTTGTTTTTCTTTAAGATTTGACCAACAGAACGTCTACTTATTCCTACAGATGAACTCACTTCTCTCTGACTAACATGGGGATTCTCAATCGTTGCCAGCACAACAGATAGCTCATTTTCTTCGTTCACAACATTGTTAATGCGTTCACTTTTTTCATACTGTACATTGCCGGTCCTCACAAATCTATCGAGCAGGTTTTGAAAGCTGTGAACTTTAGGGAGCCTCCGTTCAGGATACCGTTGGTGGTAAATTCTGCGGGCAAGCAAACAATTTCTTTCCGACTCGCCCAAAACAAAAGTCATGTCTACAAGTTCTTCATTACTAAAACTCATTTTGAAAAACTAAAACACCTACTATTAGTCTCGCTGACAAATGAAGGATTTAAATGAACGCGTGCACATCAGCTGTGAGAACATTACGATAAGCTAAGAATGTAAGCAGAGTATTGTGTTACTAGAGACGTTTTAAAAAAGTCAGTAGCGTACGTTCGGATAGTACTTTTTAACATTATGTAAATTTATCATTGTTGAAGTATCTATTCAACCTTAATAACGATTTATAATTAAAAATCTCATTACGTTTTAAATGGCATAGGGTAATGAATACATTTAAAGAAAAGTAATTGCAAAAATTTTAACTATAAATCGTTAAAAGTAAAAAATAGGGAATCAATCAATAATCATAACTACACAAAATCATAACTGGTGTTAATTTACATTTTTAAGTGCATAAAACTGATACTAAATGATGGCAATCCTTTTTATATATTAGGAATCGTAATGTATAATAATTTACCAATTTCAAATAACCAATAAAACAATTAATGTATAAACAATTTGTTACTGTTGTAAAGGAATTACTTAACTATTATAGTAGTTCTTAAGAATTTTTGTTTATAACAATATTTCTGCTTTCATATGTTTAATTTAATTTATATTTTTTGCCGTTTACTTGCATACATGTTACATAGAAAACAAAAATATGCCTAACTGTGAGTCAAATAGTATTTTATAGGTGGAATGAAATAATTAAACTTGGACGTTAATAATAATTATTGTTCTTATAGTATAAATTAATTTCATTTTCCCTATTTTTCATTTAATCTTAAATCCTTCATTTGTTGGCGAGACTATAGAACTAAACACTGATGGTCGATAACTGTGAGAAATGTACGTTTTGCATGCGTGCACAACAATTGCTAGATGCTTTAATGTTTTGTTGAACAAAAACAACCAACACACTTGACAACTAAATAAATAATTGTTTTTAATTGTGTGCTTCTTGCAGTTTTTTCTCAATAAATCAAAAGTGGTTACAGATAGCTATAGGGACGTACATACAAAAAATTCGTTCGTTATTTAATTCTGCATCACAAATGTACAAGATATACAGGGTGTTCCATTTGAAAAAGTTGTGAATTTTAGCTTTGAAGTTCTCTAAATTTAAAAATTAATTTTGAACACCCTGTATATGGTGGATCTATTTTACCTTATCTGGTGAAAAGTAGGGAAGTACTGTGGTAATGTTCTATATCCGATGTCATTGCTGTCGGGATTACTATGTATATGTAGGTATCAATCAGAAACCGATCAAGCCAATTATAAAGCTAAAACTTTAAAGGACTGGAAAGGAGTGAGCTCTATAAAGTCCAACAAATCAAAATGCAAAATAATGTATGTATAAGAATGTTTGCGATTGAAGCTGGAAATGTTGTGAAAGTTGAAGATCCAAAGCAGCCGTACATCTGTCCCCGTCGATGCTAGACGATTTTACAGTCGCTGTAGACAATTTTAACTACAAGTGCCCACAGGTATTGGATATATCAAATACCAACCACCAATATTTATTGAAAAATCTATAGACAGAAGAATGAATATTTCATCATAAATAGATCCACAAGCACGGACTGATTTATTAGTTTGTCGAGAAATCTGCAAACAGTTTCAAAGCAAATCTACGAGAGGAAAATCTAGATAGATTGTCACAGTTCAAAAATGATTCCAATAATTATTCTTCCTCAAAACTAAGAATTTCAAAAATTAATGTGAGGTGTCAAATTGAACTGTGACAGTGTTGAACAATTTTCCTGGTGTTATCCATTTTTGTAATTCAGTTCTTAGAATTGTGTTCATGCAGCAAGCACAAGCTAAATAAGCTTCTTTGCCTGACACATTGTATAACAGTAAATATAGCAAAATGCTTTGTCTGTCATTCGAGTAAAATTAATTCTAAAGCAGAGAATTATATCAAAGTTATACAGACATAACCTATATAGCGACCATCATTCTAGGGCTTTCTGGCTTGCTTGCGTCCACATCCTAAAAAAATTACAGTATATACTAAAAGCAGAATCTGCATTCACAGAAATAACTCTTAACTGTTAGCAGTACAACAATTGAAAACATACCGCATAATCAAAACTTGCAAGACATAAATTTTCGTTTTAATGACAAGAATAAAATGCTTTTATAATAATGACTACGAATGCAAACAAAGAACGATTTACGGATTTGAACCGTGGAATATTGAGAAAAAACAACTCGTCGTTTCAATAGAAAATATAAAGTACTACCAGGAAATGTAGAAGGTAGCACGTTTACTTACAAACCTAAAAGTTTGTGGATTGTAATTTCTGCAAAAATTTCTTGGCAGAAAAAAAGATTGAGCTTCTTCTCGAAGAAGAAACTATAAAAATCGTAGGTCCTGCAATAAATTCGAATTATGCGTTAACCATAAAATTGCTAAACAGTCCGATGGCAAAATTGCAAAACAAGGAATATCATCAATCATTCAAGTCTACTGAGATTCATTCAGTCAATTCATATTCAAAGGTCTTTTTCTGTTTTGAACGCTCATATACAGTTCTGGAAAAATGGTTACGTGTCTACGTTTATTCTGCCTTGCTAAGGAAATTCTTTCCTATAGTAACGAGTTCTAAACATACTGCAGATACATTGGGTTTTGTATAGGGTACTGTGTGCGAGCCCAATTAATTGAGACTGAAAAGAATAAGCACTCAAGACTGAATACGTCAGCGACTTTTTAGTGTTTCATTTAGTGCACATCACAAAAAATCTCTATAATAGAAAGATAACGATAAATAGTTGTTGCTGTTTTTGTGCAGAGAAACCCAAAAAGTCCAACGTTTGCATTAGAACATCATAGTTTATTTTATCGAATGATTTCGCAAAATCAGTACGTTTATAAACTGCAATACCTTAGGGATTGGTACACCTCGTCTTCATGTGCACAAACTAATTTGTGAATAAAAACTTTAGTTGCCTAGCAACAACATATTTCTGAACAGTTGAAATAAACTCAGAGGCATCGCTTTGTTTGTAGAAGTCATATTTTTATACCTGAGTTCGGTATGGTTTATGGTTTATCATCAGTGTTTGCTAAATTCTTATTTTTTGCCCTACCTTGTAATTCATAAGTAGTTTTAGCCTAATATTTGTTTATTATTAAGACAAGAACATTCTAAGCTGATACGACACTGACAACAACTGAACTCTGTCTGCTATATTGGCGCAGAATTGATGACGTGCCTGTCGCTTTCTCTAAGGTAATGGAGTTTACTACTTCAACTTGACATCTATTTGCAAAGGCATGCAATACAACTTCAACAAAATCCTCAAGGTTGGAATATGTTGACCGACTAGGTAAAAAGGTATAGTAAGAAGAGCGCAGTTAGGTAGGGTTTAATAAGATTCTGAATCCTATTAAAAATTAAAAATTCGAATATTTTAGATGAAACACATAGGATTGCTGGCGGCCGGTAGTTCCGTACTACGGTTTTAGAATCATTTTTGGGAATCGGAGATACTTTTGAAATTTTTCATAAGTTGGATAAATTAACCTCCTGATGGGTAGATTGTAATATTTACAATCTACCATATGGATTTAATAAAAATGTCACTATATTCTTTAAGAATGTACATAGTAATCCGATCAAACCCGACATTCTATTAAGGGTTGCAAGAATTGCACTTTCTTCAATTAATAATTAACGTATTGGAAAACGCGACAGAAACAAAATGGTATATAAACCTGGGCTCGGTAGATGATAAGCAAGCGGGCATCTCTACTGATACTTTTGAATATTTAGACCAATTTAGTTTTAGTCTCTTAGTCGTTCAGTTTGTATCTAAAAACTTTCTGTTATTAGGTTTAATATCTAAAAATATTTAAGTACAAGCATTGTGTTTTCATTCATTTATTCATTCATGTGTCTCGGTATATTTTTTACAGCCAGCGCTACCTAGCGCTGGATGACCCAAACCCTATTGAACTACGCGATGTAAGAGAGGTGAGGATCCGAGCTTGAATTCTTTTTTCGTATTTCAACAAAATCAACTATCTGTAAAAACAGCAGTGTTTTAAGAGTGCGTTAGTTACTAAAGCTTACCCATTAGGGTAAGCAGTTGGTACCTAGTTTAACATTAATCGTAACTGTTTTAAATTACAGCTAAACTTTCTTTAGTTTATAATTATATTGCAGCTTATGGCTGGCTTCAGGTGCCTCATACGTAAAAAGGTATTTCAAAGAGAGCGCTAAGGAACAGGCACAAGAAATGGTAGCTGACATCAGAGCAGAGTTTGTGAAGATATTAAAAAATGTGGATTGGATGGATAAGGTTACTAAACAAAACGCTTTAGAGAAAGCTACTTCAATGACTGCGTATATTGCTTATCCAGACGAGCTGCTTGATGAAAAGAAAATAGAAAAATATTACGCTGATGTAATGGTTTAGAGTAAGCTTTTATATTATTTTATATTAGCTTGCATTATATTTTAGTTGGATATTACAACGGACAATTATATGAATGCCATGAGATCTGTATCCTTATTCTTCACTAATTACTACAACAAAAAATTAAGAGAGCCTGTCAATAAGACCGAATGGATCAAACATGCATATCCTACAGTTGTTAATGCTTTCTATTCATCTGCTCAAAATAGCATAGGTAGGATATTATATGTAAGTTAAAAAAATAAATCACTAGTAAATAACCAAATGTGCAGAATTTCCTGCTGGAATTTTACAAGGAATATTCTTTGATGCTGATCGGCCACGTTACATGAATTTTGGAGGTATAGGGTACGTAATAGGACATGAGATTACACATGGGTTTGATGACGAAGGAAGACAATTCGATAAAAATGGGAATCTCAATGATTGGTGGGAGGAAGAAACAAAAAGTGCCTTCGTTGAGAAAACTCAATGTATTATTCACCAGTACGGCAATCATACCGTGCAAGAAACTAACCAGGAGGTAATGGAAATGTATTTTCTTCTAATATACGATTAAATGTATTGTTTTAGCTGAATGGTATAAACACACAAGGAGAAAATATAGCCGATAATGGTGGTATAAAGGAAGCTTATTTAGCGTACCAAGGATGGGTAGAACGAAACAGTCCTGAACGGAAGCTTCCCGGTCTAAAGTACAGCCCCAATCAAATGTTTTGGATAGCGGCAGCGCAAACATGGTGTAGCAAACAACGAAAGGAGGTTCTTAAGCTGGTAGTTACTACAGGAGTTCATTCACCTAGTGTATTTAGAGTTAACATTCCTTTTGCAAATTCTGAATATTTTGCAAAAGATTATGAATGTCGTTTGGGTTCTAGAATGAATCCAGAAACAAAATGTAAAGTTTGGTAAAGAGTCTAGTTTTTTTTTGTTATAACTAATTGTTTTAATTATAGTTGTTGTCATAATGAATATTTATATAATTATTAAATTATTTATATTATGATGCAAAGGTTAGTTACCCTTTGCGGAGGATTTTGTATACTTCTATAAATATATAACTAAAAACTTATAAATAGCAATTTTCAGACTCTTTCTTTAGACACCAAATTCGTTTGTATTACATACTCTATAAATCTATACGGTCTATAGGCAGAAAGTATTCATGCCAAGTATTTTATTGTTTTCCATTACACCTCAAGTCCTTACTTAGGTGTCCCTGCACCTAAGTGTCCTTGCGTCGAAATAATCAGGCGCCGAAACGGCTACTTCGAAACGGTCGCTTCTAAACGACCGCACCAAAATGTACGGCTCCGATCTTAACACAAGTCAAAAAGAATATCCCGTCAAAAACAAGTATCGAACGAGACATGCAAAATGCATCTAAAGCTCCAAAAGCAATTAAAAAATTCTGTACATCTCTACCTGCGGATAGATTATATCATTACCGTCCTGTATATAGTTTAAAATATAGAAGTGTTAGCATGCACAGAGGTTGGCAATTCTGATGGCGACACTCTCTCTAACACTGAAGGTTGTACAATAAAGACGTGGGTAAAGATATTAAAAGATGTTTAATTATTGGAATCCTGCAGTTTCTTATTTAATAAATCAGTAGTCCTATTTAAAGTAATTAACAGTAACAGTATTAATTATTAAAGAGTGCAGACATCACAGTTGGGTTACTGCAAAAACCATATCTATAGATTTAAAACACAAGGCTTTTTTTGTTCCAGTTCGTTTGAGAGATCCACCAGGCCGATTTATGCGTTTCTTTTTTTAAATTAAAGCTTTCGCTATGTAGATTAGTCAACACTACTTAATTTTTATATTTTTTAATGTTTATATTTTTAATTTGAAAAACTCTAAAATGTTTAATTTGATACGGGCGAATCGGACATTCACTAGGGGCGCCCCCTCACCTTCCACGGTGGCGAGTTTCGTAAGTAC
The DNA here is from genome assembly GCA_929113105.1 of Agrypnus murinus. NCBI lineage: Eukaryota > Metazoa > Arthropoda > Insecta > Coleoptera > Elateridae > Agrypnus > Agrypnus murinus. The sequence goes on along the minus strand of OV816028.1, from coordinate 2,270,626 downwards.
TCTTCGCTTAATATAAAGGGTAATGCAGTCGTCCACTTCCATCGAGTGCTGTGCTTAGTGTCTGGAGTGTGGGTGTACGTGTGATTACCATCTCGAACGGAACGCGAACCCTAGTAGAGTTGCTAATCATGCGGCCACTCTTCAGTCGTTAAGGGTGCTCAGTGGTCAGTTTGTGTAGTGTTAACTGGTGAGTCGACTTTTCCTGGTTCCAGGAAGCAGCCCCTCTCCTTCCCACCAGCCTTAGTGCAATCCCGGTTTTCCGGTTCCGGTATCTCTTGTCCTTTTTGTCGTTGCAGGGCAAGAGTGCCGTCCCTTGTGTTCAGTTACCCTCCTTCCTTCCAAGTCAGTTGATAGTCACATGTGGAATGGTAACTCCATTCAAGTTTCTTGCCTGGGGGCTCGGGTAGCCTAGCCAGTGACTATCAATTGTCTGCCCCTTACCTTCCATCCCCATCCCGGGTGCCTGTCCACCTGTGCTTCTTAATGGAATCTGGTCGAGTCGACTCATTACTTGGTGCTATACAAAGATCCCCCGAAAACTATATTTCGGGGGTGGATCTTACAAGAGCCGTTTTTTGTAAACCCATTAATCTACTACTACACAATCAATAACCATAACGTCAACTGCAAACAACCATTCAAGATTCAACATCAACTACTCCTCATCAAATTCGAATTCAAGTACTAGCGACAACTTCAACCTACCTAATTATGACAACCATCTACAACACCTTCTCTCAACAAGTTCAACCACATTGTCATAATTAGTTAAAACCAATAATCATCTTCCAACATCTCATTACTACAATCAACAGCCACGCCTCCTCATCAAACACCAATGATGGTAATTATAACCAGTTCAACAACATTCCAACATTATCGTCCATACTAACATGTACCACATGTTGGTATGGCCGATAACAAAACAAAAGAAGAACCATGAATGCGAAATTATCGAAGAATACAACAAGTACGGAGCGATTGTGGTTATCATTACCAACATTATTATTAATGCTGCTAATAATAACCACAAATGTCACTTGCCGTTGCCGGGCTAGTTATTATTAAATTTTAATTTAATAATAATTGGCCTGCCAACGGCTGGCTGAAGAGGCTCTCTTGATAGAGCCTATAACAGCCTCACCCCGCTTCGCGGGGTGATAAAATGACGTTGAACACGACACGACACGACACGACCACTTCCATCCTCAGTATTGTGCTTGGTGGTGTCCGTGGTGTGAATATGTGCGATTAGCATATCCAAGTACGCTGTTAGTAGAGATGCTGTCTAAGCATTTCGCAATATGGCCGGCAAGGGTGCTCAGTGGTCTATGTGTAGTGTTAACCGGTAGGTCGACTTTTCCTTCTAAAAACCAGCCCCTTTCCCTCCCTAAGCCTAGGCACTGCATTTCAAGCAGCTTGCTATGAGCCGCGGCAAGGTTTGCCGGCATTCCGCGCCCATTCCTTGGAACGGGGGTAGTAGTCCCAGGGTTCCGTCACCATCCTTCTTCCCAAGGCAGTTGCCAGTTACTGAAAGGTAACTTCGCCGGGTTTTTACGCTGGAGACTCGCCGGGGTCCCTCGAATTAGCTGGCAGCTAGACAGGACAGACGTCCTTTTCCTTCCTCCTTATACCCGGGTGGCCGTCCCCTTTCATAGGGGGGCTGCTTAGTGGAAGGTTAAGTCGACTTGTTGCTTGGTGTCATCCCCCGAAAGCCAAATATTTCGGGAGTGGATCTGAAAAGAGCCGGGTTTTGTTGTTTTTCTCCACAACACAACGCAACCAACATCTCGCCGTAATCCATCGACATTCCAACGTTGTCGCCCATATCAACATGTTCTACATGTTGGTATGGCCGATAACATGCAAATGTGACCATGAATGCAGAAATTATCGAATAATACAACAAGTACAAAGCGATTGTGGTTATCATTACCAACATTATTATTAATGCTACTAATAATAACCACAAAGTCACCGCCGTTGCCGGGCTGGCTATTATTAAATTTTGTTTAATAATAACTGGTCTGCCAACGGCTGGCTGAAGAGGCCTACTTAATTAGGCCTATAACAGCCTCACCCCGCTTCGCGGGGTGATTAAATAACGTTGAACAGTCAGTCCACTTCCATCATTAATAAGCGTAGACAAAATCCGCATAGTTGAAAATTATTAACTGACGAATTATACAAATAACAGCTGATGCCAATTTCTTATTCAGAGTGGTTTCATGTTGTTTGTATAAAAGGCAGGAAATTTGCCAGCACTATGTTTATGTACATGTTTTTGAAATATGTACTAATAGACGTTTTCAAGAATATTTTAAAAAGGATCGATTTTTGTTTTTATTCTTATCATTTCGTAAGGTAGAATTTCCGTATGTATTTATTTATGTAGAATAAACCATCGGGGAGGGGTAAGCCAGAGAGGCATGTACGTCGGAAGAGAAGAGGATAGGCTGGGAGAGAGGAGTGCTAGGCTTAGAATTTTCAACTGGTTATGTTTGGTTGCGTTTATTTAAATAATCACTTATGAAAATCCAAAGGATTGTAATCACACATCGAATGTTGTATATAGGGAAATCCTTCAATGCTTTTGACCATCATGTCTTGATGAGGTTTCCCTAATTTAATTAATAAGCTACATATTTATAAGTTTGAAATGGCAGAAGTTAGAAATTTGTCTTCACTTCTTGCTTTCTTTATCATTGGGATAAATTGTTTTGTTTTGTTTAAAACCTCGTATGTATAGTCCTCCTCCATGTTCTAATTACACAATACCATAATTTTCAATAGTTTTCCGGTTTTAAGAGCATATTCTTAAACAATTTTTCAGCATAGGACTGCACATAACTCAAAAAAGTGGAGTTATCTTTGTTCAGTCCACAAGGAACTAAATTAAATTCATATAATTTAGTTATGTTTTTCATTGTTATAACCAATGTTGCTATTGTTCCTATGTTCTCAAAGTGCATATACTATTGAATTCTATTTGCTCGTGCAATAAATATGTGCCCAGATTCACGGTAGGTGGCCGTGACTAGCTGCGAAAATATACTTCTGTCAAGATACGAGAATTTAAAACTACGGTCTGTCGACCATAGTAGAATTATTAAATTACGTCGAACAACTAAGCTGAAGATTACAGGAAAATTAAGTGTTGTGAAAGAAGATTTACACCTGAACAGCAGCAACAACAGGTACGTCACATTTCCATGTTTTTGGGCACTTTCGAAAGTCAATATAAAATCAATACAGTCCATTATTATCGTTATTTCAAAACTATTAAATTCCGCTGCATTCTTATTTTTTGCAGTTACCCGACGATATGTTCTTTCAATGACTTTAATGATAATAAATCGTGGGAATAAATATAAGGTATGTACAAAACTAAAGAAGCGGTCAAATATTAAAACAGAATCTGTGTATAATTGTGTATTATTGTGTATTTTGCTTACATCGAGATAACATCGTATATACCGGTTGGAAACGCATGGGCTTGGTATAGGGATATAAAAGCGTTTAAAAATAATGAAACGATACGATAAAGAAGAAAAATATTATAATACTCCTATAATATTATAATATAATATTATAATATAATATTATATTACTCTCATCTCTAAACTAACCTTTAGTCGAACCTCTAATTTAACCTAACTACTCAAACTCTAACCAAATCTTTAACCTAACTTTTAAGACAATAACTAACGTAATATTTAATCTACCCTCCAATCTAATATAAACTTAAACCGAACTTCTAACCTAACTACTAACTCAACCTCAACATTATCTCTTTGTTGGCGTTGTGGGAGGTGGATATAAAGTCAAACGAGTCCTGAAATCAAGCTGAGTCGATTGATATAGCGCAAATAGGGGGTTAAAATGGAATCCACTTTGGTGGTTTCTAAGGTTAAGAGGGAATATCATTTAGCCCAAAGTCAATAGTAATAATAATAATCTTTATTTTGGTATACATACATACTAACTTGTTTATTTATTTAGAGTAATGTCTATGCAGCAATACTGATAATTATTTAATTATCATTAATTAATAAACTAAATAATACTTATTAGTACATTTTTAACAGTATTAATTATAGAGAGATTAATTAATGCAGATGACGCCTTAATTACATGACGAGGTTCAGTTGTACAGAAACCTTAGCCCTGCTCTGCCACCTAAAACGTGAATTAATAGGTTGTCCCTACATGATTTATAGCTCAATGACTTAAATGGCTCAATAACTTAAAGAGAAAAAGTTTGTGAGATTTAGGAGAAATCAAATCAAATCGAAATACATATCATGAATGTCTGTCCAATGTTTTGGACGAACGCAAGATATTTTAGTAAAAAAAACAGGACAATTTCAATCCCGTAAAAATCGACTTTAAAATAACGAACAGTTGAAACTCCTATATTTTCCTGTCAAATCAAAATTTCAAAGTTTTTGACTTTCTGTAGTTGCGAATTTTGAAACATCGTAGTTACGAATTTGCGAAAGCACTCTTTTCTGAATAATTTACGATAGTGAATCGAAAAAAAGAGATTCCATTGAATTTCAATTTGTTTTAGAAGCTATTAGTTTGCCGTCGACCCTTATACGATTATAAAATAGTACGCTCGTCACTGTTTTCCGGTTTTTCTCAATATACGGTTATTAGAAGATTACACTAACTACTTTTACCGAATTATTTTTCACTTATTTACTAAGTTGAATTGATATGTAATAGAGTAAAAGTGTTATATCTTAAACTAATTAATATTAATTCGCTAAGACCATGCATATTTTTTATTTTTAAATTCTGAATCACGATTTTTAAGGTTAGCTGAATGTTAATTATTGCACATGATGCATAATTCATATATTATGCATATTTACCCGTAATTTAGAAAACAAACATTATGTAAGCAATATGATAATAATTATGATGAGAAATTTATACTATCGACGGGAGTGAGTTGATCATATGACCGTCATTTAGATAATCTTGCATGAACTTTCGAGATTGATTATAAAGTGCTTCATTTCAAATCGACCGACTTTCTAATAAAAAGTAGCGTTTAAGAGCTACGTGGCGGGAACCCTCAAAGGTAGGCTCGGGATCTCTGAAAGGTAATGAAACACCTATCCTCCTTAAACTTGTTCGGAAGACAGAAGAAGCCTTAAAGTATTCTATCGCTAACACATCGCCTAGAGAAACGCACGGTACATGATGTAGTTGCATGTAGGACGGTATCAAAAGCTTTGCGCTGCACTATCAAAAGACGACTTTGCCCATTATAATCCATCCAAATATCGTGTTTAAAGCAACTGGTTCATTAAGAGAACTCGATTAACAGTTTGCTTTTCAAACCCAAACAGAAAGATCAGCTCCTAAAGCATATCAATTGAACGAGAGATATTGAAATGACTATCTGCCAATTTTAAACTAGATAATTTGTTTTCGTCAACTGGCAGGTTACTCAAGGATATTGGAACATGTTTGTGACAAATCTAAATTAAGTTTAGGTTCTGAAGCACCTAGTGGTCTTAATGAACAAGTCACGCTCTGCGTAAACTTATTTGACCAACACCACGGATTTGTAAAGAGGGAGGAAAACATCTGAGCACCAATCTACTATATGACTTCACTGAGATGAAATTAAACTGACTGACACTAGCTAGCTACTGACTGGTACAAACCACTGGTATCCAAAACCTCCATTGTAGCTGTTGACACTTAATAAAAGAATACTCTATAATCTGTTCTAACAATTGCAAGGGAGGCGAAACTGGTGTGGGTGGTTTGAAATTATATATCGTATAAACTGGTTTTGCATAACTAGAAGCGGTTGTAGGTAAAGAGGCTTAGGGTTACGGTCATCAAAATGGAGAAAAGTTGATGTTTGTCTGAGCATTTTTTTGCAGGTACCGCGAGACGAACATTGAAAGCTGGTACGTTTGCACCCCAAGTAGTTGGTACACCAATGGTTCTTCTTTATCAAATTATAATTGTCTTTGGGAGACAGTCAGAACAGTTGTATACGTGATTTTTATTACAAAACAATTTTGAATTTGAATTCACCAAAAACGATGAACTAGTTTTTGACTTGAGACAGCGAACGTGTAGGCGAAACCTTAAACTATTAGATATTTCTGACTGCTTTAATCTATGTATGGGGAAAATGACTGCAGACGCTGCTTATTCAAATACTCTGTAAGGGCGGTTTGGGGTCCGCTTACGTAGTGGCGCTTGTGTGCTTTCGGTGATCTCGGTATCGGCGGTAATTCGCGGGCGCCAGTTATTTTTACGTGGTATGCTCCACAGCTCCGGGTACCTACAAGTGGAGAAAAGATAATCCAGGGAACTGCTGGGGTTGGTGAGGTCGGCCCAGTCTGGATCACTCCTATCACTAAAGCTCTTAGAAAACAAGAGCGTATTTTTGCTATCAAATAAAACACACAATCATCAAACCAAACAAATTTTATTACCACTAAAGCTCTAACCCTCCAACAAGTCTCAATCTCTAAACCTAGAAAAAGCATACGGTTACCAGTGTTAGCCACAGCAAGCAGGGTGCAATACAGCGTGCGGTATCAAGCAAACGTGCGGGTTGCGTAGGGTAAAATAACGGACAACAGGAGAGGCTCCTAATTTATGGTAACGGGTGGAAATTAAGATGGGACCCCCAGGCACACGCACAGTGAGGCCTCGGACAAGGTACAGTAAAGCGGGTGGAAGCAGGATGACACCCCCAGGCACACGCACAGTGCGGTCTCGGTAAAGCGGGTGGAAACAGAATGAGACCCCCAGGCACGCGCACAGTGAGGTCTCGGAGACGGTGTAAAGAGGGTGGAAGCAGAATGAGACCCCCAGGCACACGCACAGTGAGGTCTCGGAAAAGGTGTAACGAATACAACGGGCGGAAAGGGGATCGGTCAGAGCTCTTACTCTTATATTCCCCTGGAACGGTCTGGTCGGCTCTGGCTGGCTGGGCTGGCTGGTCCTGATGTGAGTCCTGGGCGCGGACTGAATAAATCGCCGCTCTGCGCCTGTTTATATAGGCGCTCTCGGAACGTGGGGGAAATGGCAGCAGTGGAACGGACCGGCGCACGCCAAATATCGGTTAGGGAAGGGACGCGTGCACTCGCTCGAGTCGGTCTCTTATCCGAACGGCATAAGATTGCACGGGGAGATATGGATTCTAATTCATATACCCAAAATAAACAACCAAAATTTAGTAACTTTGTTACAACTCTAAAAGTGTGTTGCAATTATTATTGGAGACAAGAGAATTAAAACATTTCAGTTCGAATCTAGTAGCAGTAGTTTTAATCAATTAACATGTGAAACAAAATAAAGTCCCATTACTTTACAGGAAATTCTAAATTTCCTAAAGCAGAAAGAGTTTCAATAAAGATATACAATAGATTAAGTAATGCTAATGGATTAACTCAGTAAAAAGTTTTTAGTGGCTTGAATCGTACGCTAATGAGATGTTGCAATAAGACTTTTATTATAATAGTCTATCTTGAGAGCGCTATAGGCTACTAAATAGTTATCATCCGACAGAAGAAAAATTTTGGCAGAAACTTGGGGTTCTTGAAGAAAACTAAGCAAATACATAAATAAATTTATCCAAGATAAAAAACATTTCATTGTTGTGATTAATGCTTTCACAGATGTTTCAGTAGGAGAATCCAATAGCTTGGAGACTTAATTTTCAATAAACTGCTGACAAACAGCACGCACCTAATAATAAGCATTCTACATTCGATACACGAACCTACAGAAGCGACTATATTGATTCTGATTGTTATTAGGAATAACTAATGCAAAGAAAGAAGGGCAAGCGCTATACTAATGGGACGAAATAAATAGCAAAATAAATACTCTAACCTATCTATTAGCTCAAAAGTTACAAGAAGATCAAGATACCAACGATGTAAATAGAGCAAGGCAACAGTAGAGAGAAAGAGATAGTAAATTTAGCCACAGCTGGCATTTTTAGTGCCAGGCACTATAATATCATCAAAGAAAATAAACTGGTTAGATGAAAACTTCCTAAGAGCAACAAACGAAAAGAATGTGATATGCAAAGAAATGTTGCAAGTGCAAACTTGCATCACACTAAAAGAAGAGACAAGAGAAGAGAGAAATATTAATAGAAAAATGAGTCACATTAGCAAATTAACAGTTAACACACGACAATTGAGGAAAAACGGCAGTTCGCGGTCTTATGCGAAGGTGTTCTTATATTGTGACTGTTATTTCAGGACTTTAATGTTAATTCGGGCTTATTATATAAGCTTGGGTAGTGTGTGTAATTTACAAGCGATACCTCCAGCTGAGGAGCGCCAGAAGCTCGAAATACCTGTCCTGGAATGGCGCTTATGAATTACACACATCTCATTTATTTGCCGGGTATTTAGTCATTTTCTTTGTTGATCTTCTTTCTATAAATTATACCCATTAGTATTTAATTATACATAGATTTTGTGTTATAGCTTTAATAAAACTAAAGAACTAAAAGTTGTATTAACTGTTTAATAAAAGAGAAATATTAACATTAAATAAGGTCCAAACTAATTAATTATGAAACACAAATTATGTAACATTAATAACGAACTTAAAATAATTTTTCATTCTCCCCTTTACGAAAGTATAACTTTCTATCTTGACAAGGCAACCGATGGCGAAAGTAAAACATGCGAGGTGTTTGCTAGGTATGAAAAACTTTCGGTCCCTGGACAACGAAGTAAAACTGTTAATTTTTTTTAAATATAATATTATAATGTGGCTGTTGTCAACATTACGTTGATAACAATACTGTTGTATATAGATACAAATAGAATCACTAAATCATCATCTTATTTATTTATTTACGGTGGTTAACAAATGTCAAGGGGAGAATGAAAAGTTTAATACATTACACGCTGCGAAAGCCCTTTCAGGTGCTCGGTGTTTTGAACTAACCTCGGCTACGCTTACGCTTCGCCTCGGCCAATCAAACACACTTTGCACCTAAAAGTAAACTTTCGCAGCTTGTAATGTAAATAACTATATTTTAACACTATTTATTTTATTAATTAGATCATTTATTTTGAACTTAGCACAATTATTTATTTTTCACTGAAGGTACACGTTTGGTTTTCATTACTCTTGTAATTAGCTGATTTCCTTCCTGCGATCGCCATATCTTTATGCGGCGGTGTTGAGTTTTCGGATGTTACCATCTAACCGAAACGTCAGTCTCCGCTGTCAGTCTAAACGCTTCGAAACACTGTGTTTCGCCGTTCATTACACTGCCTTCCTTTCGAGCCTGTTCTGTTCCAGAACAGGTTTACTCTCTGATTCTTGCAGAAGGGGACGTGACGATATCGATAGTTTTCATCCCGACTACACGTTTCGTTACGGTAATGCAATTTACACTTTTTGTTGCCCCAATCACGCCCGCACCCCAGATAACTTCCAGCATGTTTGTTAACGCTCATATTTCTCACTGAAGGTGAGTTTTCATTACGCTCTTTTAATTAACCGACTTCCTTCTTGCTGCGGTGTTGAGTTCTCGAATGTTCCTGTATAACCGAGACGTCTGTCTCTTCCATCAGTCTAGACGCTTCGAAACACACTGTGTTTCCCCGTTTATTACAATACTTTTGATAATGGTTATCAGTCGTGCGACATCCTGACGGCATGAATTAATAGAATGCAGTTCCTGAAGTGGCCTAATTTTGTTTATGCATAATACTTCCGGGCGAACCAAAAGAGTATATTTTACAACAGATGAAGCATCTGTTTTTTGCGTGTTAAGAATTTACCCACAAGCCGCGTAGCGGTGAGTGAGCAATCTCATGAACGAAAACCGGACTTCACATTGAGTAGTAAATATGATTTTTCTCCATTATAATTATAGAACAGCTAAATCAGAAAATACAAATGTTTATTTATTTTTAATCACAATCAAAGCGAAACAAACGAAAATTACTGTGCAAGCTACTAATTGTTTAATCGTTTCTATAGCAATAGAGATAAAAGTAAACGTAATACGAAATTTGCCCATTCAATAGTTTAAACTGAGCTTAGATATGGAATTTCAAAGCGATACGTTAGATTGCCTAACCTCACTTTCTAAATTATAACTTTGAAAAATTTTTCTTTTAAGAAGCTAGAAATGGTTAATTATAATTAACATGCACACTAGTACACTATAGTCAGATAAAGGATATTTGTAAAACCGATTTTCCATAGGATTTAGTTAATTTTCCTTGATTCATTAACTATGCGAATGACGATGACCTAATATGGCATTTAAATTAAGTTTAGGCCAAAGTTAATGCTAGATTTAACCTAAAATAAACAAGGTATGTTGTAATAGGGAGATATACAAGTATTTACTACCTTACCTGAGAGTTTAATAAGAAAATAAGGTGTTTCCATGTTAACGAGATTATCCAATGGTTAAAGTTTCTTCTATTTCAAAATGTTACAGCTGTTGGTTAAATAATTTCGGTAGAGTAATGTCCACCTGCTTCTTTACCACAGAACTGAAACTATCTTAAATGTAGGTGCTGTTTTTTATAAATGATATCAGTAAAACAATATATAATTAATAATATTGCGATGATGCATCGTGCATTGAAATACTGTAATTAGTTGAAATTTCCATATTGTTATTGATATCTGAAATTATGTAAATAATGTTTGTTAGCATATAAGGTTTAAATTTGTAAAGATAGGAAAGTATGAAATGGTATTTTTATGTAAATAAGTTGTGTTAAAAGTACTTTCCATCGACATTCAAACTCCAACAATGAAGACCTTAGTTTATTATGAAAACTTTAAGTATTATATATCATTAGAAAGAGAATTTCATAATCTACAACTTTATCCAATTAGTCTTAGGATTAATTAAAATTTATGAACAATAATCTGGTTATGTTAAAAATTAAATGCCAATGTTCTTTTGTTTTAATGAAAATTAAGTGTAGAGTTCAATTGTTTACTAGAAAATTATAAAAACCCGGTCATTTTTTGTAACAAACTCTATTTCAATTTACACCTTTAGAGAAGTGCAGTTCGATTGAAGAGCAATAAAATAATTTTAAGGTTATGTTTTAAGTTAAAAAACATGTAAATAAAACACGTCAAAATTTTGAGGTTATTGTATTTGTAAAACGTTAAAGTGTTCAAAGTTTTAAGGAAGAGTATTAAACAAGTGATTCTTTTAATAATAGTAAGTGCTTCGATTTATTTAAGTAACAATTTATTTTGCTATGGAATTTTTCTTATTTGATAATAAAAATATAATTATCAAATTTTCTTTATGACTGGATTTGATAAATGGATGTGGACTCAATTATAAAATTAGAGACTTACCACGATTAGACTAACAATTGGATTTAGAATTCAACTTATTAAAGTCATTTTTATGGAAATATTTGAAAGAGTCAATGAGATACTTTCTTCATTTCATTGTTCGTCATCATGAAAGCATAGAGCAGATATTGGGAAATATATTACAACACAGTTGGCAAGCTGGTGGCCCTAAATATTTAAATAATATTAAACGTGAGTTTTTCAACAGAAGTTAAAGTAAATAAAAAATATGATGATGCTAGAGGTATTAATCCCCAAATAAAGAGAATTAGACTATTTTGGGATTGATATTAATTAGAATTTCGGTACCCAAGTTTAAATTTTCTTTTTACTTCTTTATTTTGTTCTTTGTTAAATTTATTAAATAAATTTGTGTTGTATATTGATGAAATATTGCGTTATATTTGTTGTATATTACTGTGTTCCTAGATTTATATATTTATTTAGTGCCCTATTGAAGCGACCCGCCTGAGAGTCTCAATTTGTGGAGAGTTAGACTTTTCACAAGAAATTTAATTTAGCCGGAGTAATTTTTTATATAAGGTAAGAGCGTAGTGAGTTATTGTGTCTTATATACCATCCCTGTTTTACACGTTTGTAGACAACATCCATGTACGAGGGTAGATCAGTATTTACGGTCCCTGACATAGTAGGCTTTGCATGATATCGTCACTCATTCTTCTATGAGAACTGTCATTACTAATTATTTGTTGTGTCAAGTTTTGCGTAGGTGCGTGTTGTTCTTTGAAAGTTATTAATAATTAAGCTGGTCGATAACAGACAATTTTTAAAAATGGAAAAAAGTGAAGTCAGAGCGGTGATAAAGTATTTGCAAAAAAAAGGATTAACACCTACTGAAATTCACAAGGATATGACAGACGTTTTAGGGGACTCTGCCCCTTCTTACCAAGTGGTGAAAAATATGTCTCGTGAGTTAGATTAGGCAGAACAACTTGCGAACATGCGAAAGGTGCGGGACGTCCAGTCTGTGTCACCGTTGACAAAAACATCAATTTGATCCATGATATGGTAATGGCAGATAGAAGACTGACTATTCGCCATATCGCGGAAATAACGAACATCTCTTATGGGTCAGTTGAAAATATTTTAAGAAATGTTCTTGATCTCAGAAAAATTTCGTCGCGTTTGGTTCCAAAGATGCTGACCGTCGATCAGAAACGCTCTAGAGTGCTGCATTCGGAAGCCAATTTGGAGTACCTGAAGGCCAATCGGAAGCAATTTCTCACTCGCTTTGTGACTGTGGATGAAACATGGGTGCACCATTTTGATCCTGAGACGAAAAGACAAAGTATGGAGTGGTATCACAGAGGTTCTCCACCTCCACGCAAATTTCGAGTTCAACGGGCGTCTGGAAAGATTATGGCCACAGTGTTCTGGGATGCAGAAGGAATTTTGATGATCGATTATTTGCAGCGTGGACACACAATAACGGGTTCTTATTATGCAGGGTTAATTCCAAAATTGCGCGAAAGCATCGACCGAAAAAGACCAGGAAAGTTGGCACACAAAATCTTGTTCCATCAGGACAACGCTCCAGTCCACAAGAGCTGCATTGTCATGGCTGCCATACAGAACGCTGGCTTTGAAATCCTAGAACACCCTCCATATTCACCAGACCTGGCACCCAGTGATTACCATCTATTTCCAAAATTAAAGGAAAACCTGCGTGGAAAAAAATATGGAGACGATAATGAAGTTATGACCGCAGTAAATGGCTGGTTTGAGGAGCAACCGGAAAACTTCTTCCTGAAAGGCATTGAAACATTGGAACATCGGTGGACCAAGTGCATTGAAGTCCAGGGAGATTATGTTGAGAAATAAATAAATAATGTTTTAAAAATTCTTTCTCTTTCTATATCAGGGACCGTAAATATTGATCTTCCCTCGTATGTCTGCTAGGAAATTTTATAACAATACGTATTTATGGTAAATTTGGTCCTTTTTTACTTTTCTTGTTCTGTGTTTTCCCTGCTTGTTTTTGTTAAATTTATGTGTAAATCTGAATGGTATAAAAACAATCTAAGAGAACAA